>OZ059792.1:8331096-9606968 GCA_964057025.1 Standfussiana lucernea | reverse complement strand
AAACGGCTTACTTGCGCTTTAAATCAAGCAGGTTTAATTGAGATCTCATCCCAGACAAATGACATTTGGATATTAGACTTAAAAACCGTACTTTCTATTGCCTATAGCTCAAGTTTCAAGTTACTCCAAAATAATATTGCATAAGCAAAAATTTGCATAAAACACGAGTACTACGGACAGAACCAGTCAAAGATAGTAAATTAATTGATCAACAAATATCTTTTATCCCAAAATATGGTCAATATTAAACCAACAGACTAACATAAATCAGTTATTTATTAATATTTTGAAAAATGATTCCGTTTCTTAATGTTTAACTTGCTAAACCAGTTCAAATCGAGTATACAAGACACCGTCAGGTGTTTTGCATTGTTTTATTGTCTAACGAACCCTACACTTTGATCTAAACTCTATATCAGGACCGGTAGGGTTTACTTTTGTCTGATGGAAGTCTAGATTCTACTTTACGGCGTATCACAGTAGATAACCTAGGTATTTGCATAGTAGTTGCAGATGTGGTTACGATAGTAGTTACCATTGATTTTTCATGCTGATCACAGGATAGGACAGGGAATGTATTGGCTGTTGGACATCGTCACGAAGTTGTAGGACGCATTTGTGGGGGAGTATAATGAGTGTAAACGTGTTGGTAAGTTGAATAGATTTGCTCAGCATTTATGATCTAAATCCCGCTTGATCACTTCAAAGGGCTATTTTTGAAGGAATTGGCTCAAAGTTTTAAGGCCTAGCCAATTTTCTCAAAGTTTTGTTGTTAGTTTAGTTGTAAAGTACATAATTTGACACAGACGACTCTTTCATGTGTAGTAACGTGTTTTTTTTTTAATTTAATAAAATTCAAAGACATGTGACCTCTACCCGCCCTCGGCCCGATGTGGTTTACGGCCAGCTCCCTCTCACAATGAGGAGTCCTGTGTCCCAGTAATGGGCACGTTATATAACTATAATTAGCTTATAACTTATTTTGAGGCTATTCTAATTTTATTGAAACAATCTTCATCTGCTGTAATGCAATAATATTGAAGTGCTTCCTAATTCCAACGCTTGGTAACCCTATGAACAAATAGATGTGTCTCGATACCAGAGTTCGATAGTGCCTTAAATGAACAAATTATAGCCAATTTGAAATATTATGTTGAATATCTGAATCATGTAACACGACGACTTTCCAAGCTTTATAAATGTCATTAATCATTCAGTTTAAGTTTAATCGGTTGGGAAACACATCGACTAAATGGTGACTAAGACACCTGGAAAGACCCTTAGGTTAAGAAACGGCTTGTCAGCCAACGTAATGGTGACCACGGCCTACAATTACATAGACGTATTGTACTTATTCATTGTCCGCGAAGCAGGTACAATAGCTAAAGAATCACCGTGAAGCATATGTGATTCTTTAACACACAGTTATAAGCACTGGATTGAATCAGCATCGCCACTTTTTGAGCCATTTCGGATCCTTCATTTTAACACTATACTGCAACCCACACTTTTATGAATAGTAACAGCATCGCCTCGGATTGAGCACGCACATTTATGAGCATTTGAACGGGATCAACGTTGTACTGATGCCGTTCAAATGTTCATAAACGTGCGTTGAACTTTAAACGTCAGTTGAAACTTCTCATGATCCTATTAATTTCACACCCTCCCATCCCTTCAATCAGGACCACAATACTGCTTAACGGTAGAACAGGTAAGATGGTACCATCATCATCTGCCCAGTCTTTTCGGCTTCCAGTCTAACCGGATGCAGCTGAATACCAGTATTTCACATGGAGCGACTGCCTATCCGATCTCCATAACCCAGTTAGTACTGGGTAAAACGATACTCCTTGGCAAGACTGGTTGTCAGACTTTCGGGCCACTGACTACTTGTAACGACTGTCAAATATCTACAAATGAGAGCCGGGACCATCTACTTAACGTGTTTTCCGAGGCACGCAGGAAACTCAGTATGAATTGGGTGGTCACCCATCCACAGACCAACCTAGGCAAGCGCGGATTAACCTAAAGATTGCCCCGAGTGGCTGTTATTATTTAGCCAAGAGCTCCTCTAAACAGCTCTTTTAACCGGTAAGATGGTACCAATTCCCCGAATAACCCTGTTCCTACCAGTCTACCAGATATGCGCATAAGAAAATTCTTTGACGTAAATTCCTTGAAGACTAAATCCTTTAAGGTATCTTTTTCTGTAACCCTGGCGTTTTCCCATGGGTTTGTTATGGTCTGATATGCTCATTAGCAAGTGCACGACCATTTCCTTTATCCGAAGACTATTCCTACCTATATGGTGTTTATCTAACTCCGTGGGGAACGACATTTAGGGAAACTAGGTTGGAGTAGTATAGAGATATCACTGTGCAGGTGGATGCCTTTGGTTACCACTTGATTTTATAGCTTAATGGCCGGTCTTAAGACACCTGAGATATACAATTTAATTAAGGGATTATAACAATTTAATTATCGTTTATTTCATAAAAGAGTACATGCAAATTACAAATGTTTTGTTCGACAGAAAAAAAAACTGTTACTTTTCAAATAATTTCACTTCTGTAGATATCAAGGACATTTGTTTCGTCTAATAATTTATTTTGGGTATCATGCATTTGCTATAAAATTAATCAAGACCCTATTTGTAGTTCAAAATATTAGCGAAAACCTCAAAATTGCAGGTTAATTTCTCGGGCTTATGCACGTTTCACTAATAATATGTGAGACACCAAAATACATGCTTAAATAAAAATGAACTATCATATTTGCTAGTTGATACCAACGGCAATGGTGCAAAAATATTTAGGCATCAATTTAGGTATCACTGAATAGTCAGTGAAAACTGGCATTACGTTCAAAGACGTTCAAAGTCTGAACCCAATATCCGTCTCAACTAAACCAGCCCCAATCAACAACACAGCCTGATTAAACCAACCAGTTTATCCACTAGACCTAACAATGTCCATTCAGCCCAACAATCCTAATCTATCCGCTTCATTAGTACTATCAAAATAAATACGTCACTCGATATCCGACCGCAACAAGACTTAGTTTATCACTTATCTTAAGGTAGGAAAGTGTTAAATTGTCGTGATTATTTTGATTGCCCCCGGTGGCTGTCCTCTGAGGAATCTGGTGTGCTTTAATTGCTTTCAAGCGGGATCTGTTTGCGTGATCTCTGGACGCCGTCGCCATTAGTAACTGACTTGCGGCCAAGAGTAACCCTTTGTCTCTTTTGTAGTGATGTGCGAAGTGCGCCCGTTGAGGCTGTGGTCGAGTGGGTTCGATTGTTTAAATTTGACAGATGTCAAAATTACATAAATTTTTGACAGATGTCAAAATTGCATAATGTCAAAATTGCATAATGCCAAAATTACATAACATAACATCACGCCTGCAATGCCCGAAGGGTTCGGCAGAGGTGTAACTATGTGTGTATAGTGCAACCACATTTCGCCAGTGTATTAAGTCCCATATAATTGGGGGCCAGGCTATTGACATCCAACGGGCACAAATCCAGACTCTGTGGCTGCTACTGAGAAATTCCTGAAGGAAAACCCCAAAACCGGTTACACCGACCCGGATATTAAACCCAGTAATTAAGTATCTAGGCTTTCTTCTATTCTTTCTTTAACTAATAATTCACATTAAATCCACAAATAAAATGAAATAAATTACGAAGGACTACAGCCTCAATAAATTTGAAGTTAAGCAAAATTATTAGTATCGAATTCGACACATGATGTGTTAAATCAAATTATAATCGTAATGTAGAAGTTCATTTCGTAATTAAGACAAGTTTTATGGATAAATCTTTAATGGTCCATGTTATTAAACATTAATAAATAATATTTAATTACATAATGTAACATAACATCACGCTTCTAATCCCCAAAGGTTAGGAAGAGATGTACCTAATAGTACACCCACATTTAGTCACTGTGTTTAAGTCCCATGTAATAGGGGACGAGCCTAATGCCAAACGGTCCACAAATCCGGACTCCGTGGCTCTACAGAGAAATTCCCGACAGAATAACCCAATAACACTTTACCCGACCTGGGAACTTAACCCAGGAGCTTATGCTCATCTGATATTTAACTATAAACAAAAATAATCAACTTGCAACAATCAACTTCACTCAAGTCAAACTCGTCTCGCGAGTTGTGTCCCAACCCTACCGCTGGTATTTAGAAGCCAACTTTTTTCATTGTTGCTTGTTGCTAAAAGCCGTCGCATGTATGTATTTGTTATTGTCAGCCTTAAGTATGTGTGGATTATTTTATTTATACGCGAGTGTAGGCTTTGTAACTGTAAGCCTTTGACACTGGATGTAGCGTTCATTGAATAGCTGGTCTTTTAGCTGTTTTGTTTTAATGAAGGAAGGTGAGAAGTTGTGTGATGGAAACATAGCCTTGCAGTAGTTGATTTAAAAAAGAATGTTGCTGAATCGAGCAATCGTTATACGGGTTTTTAATTTAATTTTACTTTTATTGAAAGGAACAGTCAGCCTTGTTGGTCGCGTGTCTCACTGCTGAGCAATGAGGTCTTGGGTTCGATTCGTGGGTCGGGCAAAGTGTTATTGGGTTTCCCATCAGAAATTTCTCAGTATCCACGGAGTATTGACTTGGGCCCGGTTGATGGCAATAGGCTCGCCCCCTATTACATGAGACTTAAAACATAACTTTCGAAATTTGGGTGTACTATTCCTTTGCCTCACCCTTCGGGAATTACAGGCTTGATGTTATATGTTATGTCAAAGGAACAGCAAACAGTTACATTATCAGAATTTACTGCTAGTTTAACAAAATCAAGTAATAATAAATATGTATTATCCTATACTGCCAGAGAAATAAAACTCAAGAAAGCCAATCAACCCCATGAAAAGACGAACTTTTCCCGCCAACAATAACTCAAAATAAACTGAAACGGAAAACATTTTTCCAAGACATCCTACCCTCTTATAAATTAAGCAACAATAATCGCCATTTTCGTTCGTCGTAAATATGTTAATACAAAGAACGTAACGATGTCCCCTGGGAGCAACTGGGGCGACAGGGCACAGGGGACGGATGGGAACAGGGGCCGTAGAGACAATGGGACGAAATTACAACCGGCCAATTGAGCTGCTTGTAAACTTGATCCCCTGTATTGTTTCCGCACTTGATACGGTGAGAGGACGAAGAGGAGTTGATACTTGCAAAAAAAAAAGTAATTTTTGCGTGAAAAAAAAATTCTTGGGTAATACTTCATCATTATCATTGTTTGGTAGACTTCCTCTGCTAGACAGATCTTCGGCCTAGCCTAGCAATTAAAGGTTGAGAGCTCTATTGCCACAGTCAAAACATAATGACGAAATTTATTAAGAACAGGTAATTGCTCTTGTAATGAATATAATATTTTTGTTTGTTTCCTCTCCTGTTCTGTCCCACTCCTGGGCAAAAGCCTCCCTCCATTATAACGTAAATTTACGGAAAATTATATCTCGTTAGTAAAACCTTAGATGATGTTCATTAAGTAACCAAGGTTTTATAACAGCAGCCACTAACTTTCACCGCGCATAGTTTTCGCATTATATTCAGTAATTACAACATAGATTTAGATCCATCCTAGTACTTAATTACGTTGTTTACCATATTGTAATATTAAGGCATAAATCACTTTGGTAATAGCAACACTATAAATAGTTAACCTCACATAAAACCGCACTTTCTACACGGAAACTCTCATGGAACAATATTATTGAAAATACCGGAGCGACGAGTGATCATCAATTATGTTCTCTTCCTTGACATCTTTTATTATTTACCTTATATTTTGTACAATAACATTTTGTTATGTAAACACGCAGTTTGTTGTTAAAACTCTCTTTAGTACGAGGTGTTGGATAATCACGGTGTTGTGTAATGCTTTGTTAGATGTAGAATGGGTGGATTCAAGTGTTGTTTATCAAAATATGAATGGTTCGATTTATTGGGACTTACAAAAGCAGTTGTGAGAATGTCAGAAGATTACCTTGGAGAAATAACATACGATGTGTGGGTGTCAATTGTTGAATTTAATAGAGTATGTTAAGATTATTGTGGTGTGGTCGTGGTAGCCTCTTAAGAAGCCTATGAGAATTTAATCGCAACATAACACACAGGTTACACTACTCCTGTTTCTTTTAGAAATGAAAGCATGATCGTTTTCATGACAACATCCATAACTTAAAATGGCTGCCGCTTATAAGGCTGTATGTACTTGTAAGGGTAAAATTACCCTTACATTACATTTCTCAGTGGATTAATTCAACAGGCTAGTCAAATGACTAACCTGTTGAATTAATCCACTCAGAAATGTTTAAATAATTCAATATCACAATTAGGGCATGCGAAACCCGGTTTCCGCATCCCTTAATCACAATAACTTAGAAATAATTCCTGTAAAGGTGACATTGTTTTTAGTGAAACTAGATGCTGTGCTTCTGCAATTATTTTTTCTATTTTCTTACTGTAGTGAATTAACTTCTTGCTTAGATAATTTTGTGACACAATAATTTTTTCCATTCTGAATTTCTCAGTAGCTGCCACGGAGCCAGCTCGGTTGATGGCAATAGGTGTGAAATGTGAGTGTACAGGTACACCTCTGTCTTACCTTTTAGGGTTTACAGATGTGATATGGTGTTAATGTTATTTTTTTGTATACCAAAGTATCAACTCTCCTTGCTTGCACTACATAGGTGCGATATAGCTCGTCAATTTGTCCGCGTCAACGCGCCTCTGTTTAGCCGCGCGTTTGTTCCGTGTGACACTCGCTTTATTTTTTATTGGCTGTATAGATATGATGTATTTGAACGAATTAGCTTTAGTTTGAACTAAGAGCTGTCATGGATAGAACTGAAGTCTAAAGACGAGTAGAACCGATGTAGCAACTGCCAAATTGTTATACAATTTTTATTCTGTAGTTAAGTAATTGCTTGAAGTTCTCTGCCAAAAGTTATAATTCTTAGCTTAGCTTTCTTTGACGGTTCTTACTAGGTTCAAACTCTTTGCTATTGCATAAATATATTGCAAAAGTCATTACTTAAATCCGAGTAATTACTTTAACTTGACTATAGATACGGATGTTTGTCTAAGCCTTTTGTCTAAGTTTTGGGCCTAAAGTTTTATCTTTTCGTTGCCACTACAAAACTAGGAAGAAATTAAATTTGTATAACTAAATAATGCTTCGATATGCACCAAATCAAAATAAGCAAACGACCTTTCAAATGCAATATTTAATACGTGTCCTAACAGTGTCTCCTACATTGATACCCATTGAAAGTGTCCACTACTTATGCCTCGTCAATATAATCCTGGATTGCCTCAGATCCAGTTCTAGACTAAGTCCTAGGTATAAGTTCTAGATATTACGTCGCGTCGTTAATTCGTTACGGGTTGGATTAGCCATTCCTGAGATTGTTAATTATCTTTGAGTTTAAGTGAAGGGTTTATATTTACATTTAAACATGTAAAGAGTTCTCTTTAGTACGATTGTAGTTTTTATTATTGTTTTCGAGACATTTAGAAAATTAACTTAACGTTCGGCGACTTCTGTAGAACATGAACGATAATAATTTCTACTGGTTTTGTTCACAGTTTACACTGTAAGTGCGTGTCAATACTAAAATAACGATATTTTGTGATGAAAATTTAAGCTTTAGATTTCTAAATTTTTTGCAAAATGGGTTGTTTCAGAGCTTGGATTTTTGTGATATGAAATATTTGCAATTTGCGAGAGTTAATTCAAACCATTTTAACTCAACAATACTTAACAAATCTCATTAAAGGAGCATTAATACGAAAAACAAAGGCACACACCCACCGTGGCATATAGGCATACCTACAGACAGACGCACATTCATGGAAATTCTTCGGCAGGTAACGAGTGTTCATTAGCTGCAAAAAGAATACAAAAATGCTTTCACAAACACCTCATACGTCCCAATCAGCGCCACATCAGCGCTAAAAGAAACGTCTCCGCAACAAATCACTGACAACCCTGTGTTAGTTCAAGATACATACGGAGAAATAGTTCGGCTACCATTTTGGCAAAAAACAACTGCTTATAATATACGTGATACTTTTGGCGTTTAAATGTCATTGACAAGAGGGTGGGAGATGTTGGTTACCATTTTTATTGAGAAAAAAAAAAACAAAATTGCGGCGTCAGTTCCGGTTAAGGCCACGCCTACGCCAAAAGATACATTTTCAACTATACGTTGTTGTCAAATCAGTTTACAAAATTGTTTTTGGTTTTTTCATCATGTGCATTGTGTAAATTTCATAAGTTATCAATAAAACCAAAAAAGAGGCAACCCAACTAGTTTACATCTATTTTTAAATATCTTGAAATTACCTTGGCGTCTGGTTCGTATATATCTTTCTAATCAACCGTTTTTTCATTTTCAGTAAATTGGAAACTTTTCTTGAACTTATGCAAAGAGATTTTTACACAGAACCCTTACAAACTATTTACTGTCACAAAAACGACGATGAGTAATCGGCCAATTAGTCAATGCAAGTAGGTACACAACAATTATATGCTCATAAATCATTTATGAAGAAACAATGTTATCATTACCAACAGCACGCATTAATATATCCGTCGAATGACTTAATCCATACCAAAGAAAAAGGCACAGAGATGAATCTCATGCTAGACGAGTGCGTCGGTCTTTTTATCTCATAATTGAATCAGGTTCCTGAAGGATGCGCATCAATTATAAAGTAGATCAAGCGCCGGATATAAGTATGTTGCTAACTTTATTTATGTATTTAGATAAGTTAAAGGGTTCACTAAGATTTTCTTATAGAAAATCCTTTGTTTTAGTAAAAGTCAATAAATAAAGCAGGTGGTTGTGTAGGACTGGATGCGGAACGGGAGGTCATGGTGCTGGCGAACCTTGGACTTTTAGGTCTGTGTTGTTAGTAACATAGGCCCAAGGCCCAAGCCAAAAACTGCAATCATAGCCGATATTTAAGGTAATCCCTGTTCACGTTTTACAGTCAAAAAAAGCAACTCTTTATTTTGACACATTTTTTTTCGCGCAATTAATTCACAAAATATCGGCACAAAATTTACTCTACAACTCTTTCACCCGTGTGTCCACACCATGTAAAACAACGCGACACCCAATTAAGGGGGGTTGAAGAGCAAATTTTTCACTACGCCGACAACCCTATAAAGCCTTACTCGCGCCCGTCAAAGTACTTCCCTTGCACTCATACAAACGCCGATCAAGTGTACATTCTTAACACTCCTATATTCTGTATAAGGAACCGCTTCTTAAATTAGTACGAGCAATTGTGTACAACTGTGAGCCTTGTTGCCGCTCGATTGTCAATCGAATTTATCATGTTGTTAAGCGAAATGTTGTTTAAATAGTGTTTATTTCTGTGTGGAGTGTCGATTCATTAGGTGGATTATGTATGTAATTGTGATGGTGTGTGTTGTGAATGGGTGATGCGTTGTGTATGGATGACGCTTGGATAGGTTAGCGGTGGTTGTCGGTCAGTTGCGTGCTATTAAGCTGGTTAGATGTTGTGCTTACTTCTCAATTTTGCGATGTTGTAGCTAGTTAAATTCCGAAATAGAAATAGTGATCTAATATTGTAATTTGGTCATTTTATGACCAGCACGCGAAGCATATCACTTCTATCTTTTCTCTGCGAAGAGTAGCCTTATGTTCAGTTTTGTAATTTTTTTACAATACGTGACACTGTGTTATTTATTTATTTAACAATTTATGTACACACTAAATACAGAAATCAAGAAAGGAACAGAAAAGAGTACAAAGGTAATGCTTATTTCTAATGAAATCTCTTCCAGCATACCTGCGAAAGGAAATACAAAAAAAAAGAGATCTAGACAAAGTGTGTAAAAGAAGCAGAGATTTTTTTTTCTGTTTCTTCGCTAGTCATACTGTACATGCTGCAATGAAAAAGTGCCTCCCCTAACAGCCCGTTCACACGGCTTCCGTCATTGACGATCCGTCATGACGGATGGACGTTCACATTGCATACGGAATCGTGTTTTATATAACGTGTGAACACGGGCATCTAAAAAACTTTGCCGCCGTCAAACAAATTGACGGATCGTGAATAAAGACGGGCTGTAACATGCTGTATCCAAAAATCAAAAATCTCTGTACCTATTTGTATTTCGTTTTTACTGGAAATATTTCCGTTTGCTGTAACTATGAAGACTTGCTGCAGTTTCTATAATAATAACGTTGAACATATCTTCTCCATTCTATCCAATGCATATCATGCTCTGTCTACACCGCGTTTGATGTCAACATCTTCCCTTTAATAGTTCACATCCAGTTTTAGCCTTGCATCTAAACTGACTGCTTAGTTGGTCTGGTGGTTGCGTTTGCGAGTGCTTAGCGTGAGGTCCTCGGTTCGATTCCCGAGTCGGGCAAATTGTTATTCGATTTTTCCATGAGGAATTTCTCAGTAGCAGCCACGGAGTCTGGATTTGTGCCTGGTTCATGGTACTAGGCTCGCCCCCTATTACATGGAACTTATGACCTATTAATGTGGGTTTAAAATACTATACACACACAGGTACACCTCTGCCAAATCCTTCGGGGATTACTCTCGTGATGTTATGTTAATGTCTGAAAACAAAACTACATTTCAGATAGTAGTCACGTACACACGACATCAGTTACTATTGAATGAAATAATTGTTCGTAATACTAGCTAACGTAAGCTTAGCTATGCACATAGGGCCAGCATCAGATAAGCCTCCCAATAAGGCATAGTGACTTCTACAGATGTACGCTCTGTTCCCACAGTTCTTTCGCTATAGTTGGAAATCGAATGCTTAAGCTACCAGGCGACCAGACAAATGAGGCAATTCGAAAGTGTATCATTTAAATAGAAACTAGATTATATGACACGTTGAGCGCTAGAGTTTCCAGCCTTGAAGCTATTTTTAGGACTGGACGAGGAGGAACTTGATGTGGAAATGTCTTGCTTTGATTCGGTAAAGTGTCTTGCAAAGCAAAGCATTAACTATGCTTGACATTTGAAATGAAAACGAGTGTTCAAGTAGTTTGAGAGTGAGAAATCAAATCGGCCAATAATGGTTTCGTGTATGTTTTTAGAGTTCAAAATTGTTAATGAAATAAAGTCAAATAATGGGAGAACAGTTATAAAGATACGTGAAATAATATGCGGAACGTTTTTGGTAAGCAGTGGGACAATAAAGGCAAGAAAAAAGATAAAAAAAATCGTCATTAGGAGTGAACTAAAAATAAAAGCAATTCAAATCGTGTAGAAATCCATATCGAATTTCATGGATAGAGGAATAATAAAAAAAGTGATACAACTAAGAAGTGGAGTTGTCTATGTCAGAGAGTTAGATTGACCAACTGTGTAATAGCAAAAGCGACTTCTGAAAACTGAAAATCTTAATCAAATCAGGACCTTCCACAAAACCCTCACACTCCTACCTCCCCTACATCTAGCAGTTACTACCTACTAATAACTCGCCACAGAATCGCGACTCATATGAACGATATATCCTTTTAAACGCCCGCAACACTTAACGATCGAATCTATAGGTGTGCCGGAGAAATTATTTAGATGTTTGCCTTTCCTGCTGGAACCGCTTTTCGTTATGAGGTAATTACATGTTGATTTTGTACCGTGCAGTGTGGAGATAGGTGGCTACATTTATATGCTTGACAGTCTGGTGTTTATTAGAAAGGTTGGGCACCCTTTCTTCCGGCATGGTGGAGTAGCAAGAGATTTATTATTTATTTAATTTCAGATAACACAGATTCATTGGGTTAGTAACAATATTCTTAACCTATGTTAGTATTTAAATAAAACGATAACCTACTTAAAAAAAAAGAACAAAAAAAGGTGAAAATAACTTTACTTTCGGAAGTCGGTGGCATAAAGGTCCACGAAACAAACAATAGTCACCGACTTCCGATAGTAAAGTTATTTTCGACTTTTTTAGTGTTTTTTTTTTGTAAGTCGGTTATTTTTTTGCAAAAAAGATTTTATTTTAACCTTTTTAGCTATCGTATCATACACAAATCCTTGTCAAGTATCAATTTTGCAATTTTTTTACTTGGATGACACATTTTTCCAGCTATTTTGATTTAAAAACCAAACTACAGAACCGGTTTTGATGAAATTTCTATGGGACCAATCGGGGATCAGATAAAAGAAGTATTTTTCAAATCGGTTTATACATGACGAAGATATGAGATAACAAACACAAAAAAAGAAAAAAATACAGCCGAATTGAGAACCTCCTCCTTTTTTTGAAGTCGGTTAAAAACACAGATAGTGTACAGGTGACTAGTGACTTCACCAACGGGCTGTCATGCCTCCCGACTATGGCGCTTAGAAAGCTGTTGGGGCTGCCACGGAGTCTGTTTAGCAGCGAGGCCGCTTATTTTTTTTTAAATTTAAGATTCATCAAGAAGTTTTTATCAGTGATTGACAAGATGAGATTTGACCAGATTAGCTCCAGGTATAGAAGAATGTAAAGGAAAAAGGAAGGCTTTTGACCTGCATTGAGACACAAAAATGACCAATTGAAGAGGCTAAAAATATTAAAAAAAAAACAAATCGGTCCAGCCATCTTCGTGTAATCGGGGAACAAAAAGGTTCCAACGAATTGAAACCCCCTCCCTTTTGAAGTCTGTTAAAAAAAGACGGGTAGCAAGGGGTATGCAGGGGTACCCTACATAAAGCCCTGGTACCTGTTAAGTGCACTCGTATATTGCCTGTCACGTTTGTAAAACTCCTGATACATAAAACCATAATGAACAGCAGTTGATTATTTGGTTTGGATAGGTTATGTTGGTCTGAAAATATAATAATAAGAAAATTTTGAAAGATTACATGAAAAATTAATAAATCCCGTAAAATTACATGTTCAACACTGCACACTACTTGTAACAAATCTACAAAATATGCAGACAAAAAAAAGCATTCTAGGATGAACCAACATCGTCTGTTGACACCAACCAACCGCTAAACACACAAAATAATAGCTAAGTTATGAACTAACGAACTCTCTGGTCTCCAATCAGTCTACCAAACTTTGTAGTTATATGGCTTTATGGCGGCAAGGAATGTTGTCTAAATCTATCATCCATGTATGTGCAGCGACGGAAATCGACAGCCAGTTATGGAAAAAGACTTATTAGATTATGATGAAATAGAATAACTTGAAATTTTACTTTGGTGAGTAATCTTTGCCAGTTCAATTTTTTTTTGGGCCTGAACCACACTGAGGATAATCAAGCATGGGATAAGGAACTCAATTATTTTAATAATAATGTCTGCTAATTATTGGCGATAGTCTAAACCCCTTCAAAAAAAACCCCCTTAAAAGGAGCTCGTGTTTAAATAATAACAGCCACTCGGGTCGATCTTTAGGTTGAGCCGGATTGTGGAGGTCAGATAGGCAGTCGCTCCATTTAAAATACAGGTATTCAGCTGCATCCGGTCAGACTGGAAGCCGACCCCAACATAGTTGGGAAAAGGCAGATGATGAATTGCAGATGATGATGAGTCTGAACCCCTTCATGCCTATTAGTTCGGCATCCCACGCGGGATTCGCCACAACTTCACCGGAGCTTTTATTTCTTAATGAGCATGACTATGATCCTAATATCGATAAACAAACACGTCCACCTAATAAATCTTCTTTCAATAAACCGATCAACATCTAATCAGAAACAAGACCTCAATTCCCACAATCATTTACATTTGCACCACATCCATAACACATGCGCGTACGCAGCGGAAAATAACGTCACCGATGAATGATAGTGTGATAACATTTGATATAACTTCCTTTGCCACGACTTATTGAGATACAACTTTCATACCAGGAATTATGATTCGCTAGTCGTATAAGTGCTTTACGCACAATGTTCCAGTATTAGTCATTGGAACTTTCTAGAATGTGTATGTTGTGTGTTTTATGTGTGGGCTAGTTTGTGGCCTGACGACTTCGTATGTCAATGTCTTGGGAATGGGTGAAGTTGTGCATCAAAACGAGGATGAAAGTGGGGAGATGTGTGGAATGGTCTGCTTTTCTCCGCTCTTGGCAGTTGTATTAGTAGTGGTTTATGTACATTCTTGCTGAAGGCTATCTTTATTTTCAAACGCATGTAAATATTTATCTGCCATTTTGGCTATATTATAGTTAGGTAATTCACTGATGGTCGACCACTTTTCAACCTTATAACTGAGGGCATACAGTTGAAAAGTGACAGACCGACAGTGAGCGCGGTAGTAGAATACCTATTCTTATATAAGATGTGTTTAAGAAAAAAAAATAGTTTTTTAATTTTATCAGCTTTGTAAAATTGAAAAGTAATACAAAGTCACTCGTTACATTGCACCAGTTATATTTAACTATGTTATTCACGTGCGCACAAACTAACAACGCTTATAAAAGTCTGTTATTTAAGCAGTAACCTGTACATAGAAGAATGTTCAACCAAAATATTAAACAATTGGTTAGCATGGATGTAATAAATTATTTCATCTTCGTATCATCCCTACATCGACCAATTTTCCTAAATATGCAGCCGAATACTAGTAGTTTACATGGAGCGACCGCATATCTCACTTCCACAACCCAGTTTTTGTGTAACATCGCCTTAGTAAGAATGTTTTTTTGGGGACATGCCTGCCGCAAGATTCCCAAACCACTGCAACTCCAGCCAGAAACGACAGCGGCGACCACCAGAAAAGCGCCGCGACAATAAAGCTCGACGTGAAGTCCCACAGAAACAATTTAACTGTCTTGGATCTCGCAACCATCATAATCAGAAAAGAATAGCGGAGGACTAGAAAAAAAATAATTTCCACTTTTTCTAGGTAAAACTGGCTGTCAGATTTTCTGGCGTCTGACTACCCACAACAACTGTCAAAGATTAACAAATAACCAAACTATATACTTTGTAGGTGGATCCAATGGATCTAAATACCCATGTATGGACGTCAAACTATTAGAAAGTTCAAACATTCAACCGAAGATTTAATACAGGACTTTCAAATGATATACCAGTATCACATGTCAACAGTCTGGCATTACCGTTGCATGCTAAAATCGTGAAATAATAGACGTGGCATATGTAAATAGAGACGGATCTACATACATCGATCTCCGACGATGCCCGATACTGAGAAAGGGGCACGACATTGCGTTTTCCATTGTTGTCGACGTTGCGTCAACGAAAATTTAATATTTCTTTAATTGTTCGAGCAGGTTCGGCATAAATTACTAACTTCTTTACAAACTTTGATTTAGTTCCTTAGTCGGATAATTTCATAAAAAGCTTTTTAGTTTTTGTTTTTGTTATAAGGAACCCATGTGCATAATTTCAAGCGTTAGATCCAACAGTGTAGGATACGTTGACTGTCACTAAAAGTAAGATTAGATGCTGTCATCTAATTAATAAAAATCACAGTAAAAAAAAGTGTTTTTTTAAATTTTGCCTCACGACGCAAAATTTTCCTATAAATGTTTGCGGTACTGTAGTGCAAAGAATTTATGAACGTTATCATTTTAAGAATCTAAATGTGATATGTAAATCGAATTTTAAATTTTATTAATAAGGTCAAATGACTTCTTTCGGAAATTTTGTGAATTTGAGTGCGATTAGCTTTGAATTAAAAGAAAATTATTTTTTTATTAGAAGGGAATGAAGATATTTTAGCTTTTATATTATATGGCTTCCATAAAAAAAAAACTGTAAGTAATAATGATATTTAATTCTATAAATATTTAAACACACAGATAAAGGCAAATGTTTTATTAATCCAGTCTCGAAATTGCATTTATAATGGATTTGGTGAAGATAAGCGCCGATTAGATGAAAAATTACGCAAACGATAGATCTATTTAAGTCCAATAAATTACTATGTATCTGTGAAAACGTGTCAGTTTTATCTTCTTATTTAAATTATTCGCGGTATTAATACAAAATAAACGACAAAAAAATTATATACAGCTCTCATTTACTTTTAAAAGCGCCATCAAAATATTTTTGGTAAATTATTATTTACCAAACAAAAAAATCCAACGAACACCTTAATTTCGTTTATAGAAAATTCCACTGAATAAACAATTTTCCCTAGTCGTGTCGACAACAGTGGAAAACGTCACTAAAGTAGTCTAGATGTGGGAATGTCCTGAGAGAGATCTTCTCAACTGTTTTGAATACGGCACGCCGGTGGCCGACGACACACACTTTTTGTTATAACCACCTTAATTTGGTTTTGTCTTTGTTCCTTGGTTTAGTTGGCTAACAGAAATACCTAGGAGAATTGAATAAGTTACTTAGATATAGGTTTCTATTTGTATTAAGATTGTAAGCTAAAAGATTTTAGATTTTTTTGTAGAAAATTTTACCAACCACATTTTTCAATAGCCGACACAGAGATTTACACATCTGATTTGATTTAATAAAATGGAGATTTTGGCCAGCCTAACGGCTAAATGATGATACCATCAGAGTCCCAATACAAATATTAAAAATCCAGTACTTATGATAATCTTATTTTCCTCTTTTTTGGATCAGCAAAGGAACATCAGATGTTACTGTCATAATAACTTGTTTCGGTATTCTTATAAAACGCGAACTGAATTTATTTTAAACGAGAGATTGACGCTTTTGATCAACGCGAGTGTCATAACACGTACTGTGAACATTTTCGGAGGCACAGTTTGACAACATTGAATAAGACTTATGCATCGGTTGTTTATGTTGCAGTAAAATATGTAATAAGTGATTTTGGAGAATTGCTGTTTTTTTACCATACATAACCTTACCATAGTTTTAACTATGGTAATTACATATACGAATTAACTGATGACGTAATTCATTATAAATTATTATAAAAAAATAGTATCTATTAGTACTTAGTGAATACATGTCTTGTATTTCTTTGGGTATTATAATGCATTTCTTGTTGATCGATGCAATAAGACCACTTTTAGATATAAAGTGAAGTAATTATCTCAAAAAACAGGACACACGAAATTTCTCATAAATTGTGTCACTAGATACTACACATATTACACATATTTTTTGCAAGATAAATGGTACCTACTCAAAATAAAACTTTAGGGGTATGAAGAACAGGGTGTAAATTTATTCATCCCCCATAGAAAAGGTAGGATCCTCCGACCAGACGGGTGTTGTATCTGGTAGGCTAATGCTTACATTAGAATTTTGATGTTAGTTCTTCATTTGTGTTGTAGATGGCGCTTTGTTTACTTTTTATACTAGCTTTGCTGCAGTACTTTTTGAACTATGTGACTGTAGTACTTTTTGTACTATGTTTGCTGTAGTAGTTTTTGTACTATGTTTGCTGTGGTACTTTTTGTACTATGTGACTGTAGAACTTTTTGTACTATGTTTGCTGTAGTACTTTTTGTACTATGTGACTGTAGTACTTTTTGTACTATGTGACTGTAGTACTTTTTATACTATGTTTGCTGTAGTACTTTTTGTACTATGTTTGCTGTAGTACTTTTTGTACTATGTGACTGTAGAACTTTTTGTAGTGCCGCTAATAAACTGCCAACAGCCAGTACTGTTACAAATGCCCTCAACACAACATACCTGCTACCTACCTCCGACTTTCGGTGACTAACAGATGCCGCGATAACACTTGAATAATTGTTTCATTAATAAATTGCTTCTTTAATAAAGGTAAAAAGTTATGTGGAAACGTTCAATAAATAAACACCGCTGTAGATGCGATCTTGTGAAAAAAATGATCATTACCAACACGACATTTGGAGTGGGTACAACGGGGAACAATGTCGGTTGGAATCTGTGGAGTTGATGATACTGCTTACATCTTTGTGTTTTGCAGTGAGCTTTTTGTTTTTTTAACCAGTAGTTCAAAGGACTTTATTGGTTTTATTCACTTGTTTCTGGCAAAACATAATTAAATTAGTGGGATCGGTGGCTTTCGGGACCGGGACCGCGGTACCGAAACCCATCTGTAGATACAATAATTATTTTTGAGTGGCATTTTGGGACCACAAGAAAAATAAACAAAGTTATGTCTTGGGAAAGTACGGTCAACGAAAAAAAAATTGGAGTTATACAAATAAAACTATTTTCATTTTTAGCACTGATTAGAACCCGTTGATCTATACAAAGGGGTGTGATTGGTCGAATAGCAACCCGACGCCACATAAAGAAGCACCTTCAGAATAGATGTGTGGGAGAGATAGCACTGTGTACGCGCAATTCATATTCTTCATACTTCTCTCTCTCTCTCTTCTCTTATACATGATTGATATATTGTTATTTTATAGCTACAACTATCCTTGTAAAAATCAAACTAAATAATATTGGGTATTTAGTCTGAACGGCCCAAACCGAAAGGCCCGCGGGCCATTCGACCATAAACAAAAATTGTCTACGTTCCAAAGGACCGGTGATAAAATGATATCAAAATTAATTTAAAGGGACAGTCGCATACATTGTGATAGTCGCATAGTCCCAAAATTCGCGCGTGTTGTACGGAGCGGGTGCAAGTTTTAACGTTGCTTATTTTTTTTAATTTTATAAAACACACAATATTTATATTTTTTTTTGTATTTATATGCATTTTATTTATATTACATAATAAATAGTTAATAACTTGTATTATTTTAAATTTTGTATAGTATTAGCAGTACACCACTGACTACCCCCTCTTTTTTTCTATTTCATGTTCGTACAGTCCATCCAAAGGTTGTCTGGAAGATATCGCTATCAACGATAAGACCACTATTGTAACCATAAAATTAACAATTTTGTAAAACCGTTCTGTTTCAATTTTGAGATACAATAAAGTATATTCTATTCTATTCTTATTACAATAAACGTGAGTTTTATTGGACGCCCTAACTGAGCAGCAAGTGATAATATTATATCTTAAATCGTTTTTGGTGACAAAAAGTACTAGGCCTGCATGCATATAAGGTGGTATTTCAATCATAGTTTCTAATATTCTAACCTACCACTCACTTACCCAGAATGATTAAAAGACATATCACCTTGAGCTTATGCTAGCCTAGTACTTTTCGTAAAGTTACTGCTCAGAACTTGCACTAAACGTGTCGCGAACAGAATACAATCCTAAATGTGTAACAGCCTGGTACTGCTTTTTTTTCTCATCGCGTTTCAGAGTTGGAAAATCTGAAAAAATTCAAATATTTACTTTATTTTGGTCAATTGCATGAATAATTAATTATCAGTACCGACTGATAATTCATGCAATTATTATCCAAATATTATATTAGCTTTTTATATACTTTAACTTCTTTTTTCTTGTGGTCCCGAAATACCACTCAAAAATATTTATTGTATCTACAGGTGGCTTTTGGGACCGCAGTCCCGGTCCCGAAAGCCAACTGACCCAATTAGTGTATAGTGTGTGTGTGTAAGATAGTTTTGTATATCATCTAAGACAATGTATTGTCGGAAGACTTGCATCATTTTTAGTTTCATTCCTCATTGCTATGAGTAACTTCATCATGGTTCACAATTCTTAATCTAGCCTCCTTAAGGTATTGTAACACAAATTAAAGACCTAATTGAGCTCCCAGCTCCAACAGTAAGACAGACAGCTATAAGCCTAGTAATGATGATAAGCTCAAAACATTTTTTTTTAACCATTTACAGGCATTTGTCACAGCTATTTGTTCAAAAAACAGACTGACAACAGCTCCACAAAATCTTGATCAGCCGAACCATCCGTACTCGCGAATGCCACGAATTTTTACTTCGAATGTTTCCAAAGATATTAATTACGGTCTTTACCGGCCTTACGATAGATTTCTTAAGATATTTAGATACGTGTTCTTAATGGCATCTATAAGCGGCAAACTCGACGAAACGCTCATAGGAAACACATTTTTTTCCTTTTAATAACATAATTAAAGATAAGGACCAGTGTAGATTGACCCCTGATTACTACAAGATTAGCTTAGAAAACAGGTGTTATCTCTTCTGTTTTTAAAATTTGAGAAAAAAGAGTATGCATTTGTATTTTAAATTAGGAATTTTCGAACATAGATAAGCTTGATGAATTTTGTTTGTTTAATTTTTTTCGAAGTTGTTTCACATTGCTTACATGGGTTTGAACGGGTCATTATTTTTAAAGATGGCGTTAAAATAATGTCACAAATATACAAAATAAAATCTCCATTATTTTACTGGATTTTTTACTTTACAAACATAAATTGAAGGCTATGAAAATTATATTAACTAGAAGATAATTAAAAATCTATCAACACTTATCAAAATCCAGCCTATATAACACAACCATAAACTATAAAACACTCCCTGTTATTAAAAAAATAATCATAATAAACTACTATTATTGCACCATTAACATCCCCCCACTTTTATCCCCGACTGTACCTAGCTAACTACAGTCATAGAAAGTTAATTATTGTCTAAGACAGAAGCTGCTGCCTAGACTGGTTCCTAGGACAAAATAATAAATAATTCCAGTTATATAACAGGTTTCATTAAGACAGCAGTAAATCAGGCTACCTGAGATGCGCCGGCGCAACCGTATAGCAACATTATGACGGAGCGTCCGCAGAAAAATGTTTGAGGCAAAATTTTTTGACGTTTGGCGTGTGGTTTAATGTTCCCACTGCTGTGAAAGAGGCATCCGCGCAGTGATATAATAGACAATACTCTGCTAGGCGGATCCAGTCACATGTTTTCCAATTTTTGGCGTTAGGACATGCTCGTTTCCATACGATTTTTTTTCTTACACTGTTGTCAGAGCAGTGTTTTTTAAATGTTTTTTATTTTCTCATCACAAATGTTACAGTGAACAGGAATTATTCAATCTAATTTACAAGGTGAACATTTGTCAAAGACTGGTGCCCGAAATAGGCATACAATGCCTGGGTTACGGGTCACCAGGCCCCCATGACTTACAGGTATACAAACTAATTTAGATTAATAAATTAAGAAATCATGAGTAATGATATTACTTAAAAAAAAAAAAATACATAAAATACAAAAATAAATAAATACTAGGAAATAGTATGTTGTAAAGAAATAAAAAATAAAAGAAAAATAATAACTGTAAAAGTTATTTTCTGTTAATAATTGCATCTAATTTTATTTAATTGTCTTATCAGAGGCACTTAGATCGCATTCTTTGACAAGGGATTTAAGTGATTTTTCAAACAATTTGCTTATTTTGATAATAATGATAAGTTTCTTTTGAATAGGTTAGTTAGAAAAATATTATCAAACAAAAACCGACGAACAATTTTACAAAATAAACGGTCGCAAACAAAATTACCATAGTTTTCTTCTTAATACCGATATGTACTATCATAATACCTTAACTTGAAAACTTTGAGATGCTTGAAATTTTCTTGAGAATAACTGAACACTTTGCAAATTGTTTCAGCCGGTCCCTTTTAAACACAAACTTCGGTTATTGCCACAATTAGTTCCCGTAAAATATTCCCTCTGTGGCTAAAATTTACTGCTAAGTATACGAGAAGAGATTATTATTATAATAATCTTAAAGAGATCCCTTTGACTTGCAATAATACAATTTCAATGTTAAGGTTTTGCGACCAAAGTTTTGTTAAATGACTGTATAAAATTCCAAACTAATTTAATGTATTTATTGAAATAGATTTTATTAGTATTTTTAATGGTTTTCCTTTGCTTTTTGTGTTTTCTGAAAAACGTCGAAATCGAAATATTTTGTAGGGATGTAAAATTTAAAAAATCTGTTGTAATCCTATTAAATATACCACTGTTATATCAAAGATCATGTTGGCAAAGTCAAGGAACGGTGACATTTACGAAAAAAAAAATAGTATTTTCGCGTAAAAAAAATAACCTATTTTGCGAACCATACATCGCGTCTAATCTTTTTAGCTATTTGTGTTGGCTGGTGAGTGGAAACGGTTATTAAAAGAGTACATCTTCAAGCCTTATCCCTAGGGCATCGGCAGAGGATGCAGTATCGTTTTGTTTTAACTTTGCTCATGAAACTCCTCATTATGTGGTGTTTTTCTAATAACATCTCGTGTTAGACTGGAACACTGAGCTGTGATATAATGCGTGAAAGTATAGGCTGTGTTTAGAATTGGACATTTAGGCGTAGCCTATTATTAGGATGACGTTATAAGAAGGGATTTTTGTATTACAAGGCGTTGTTGGCGTCAAAATTCCAGGACAAGCCGACTACTAGGTTCTTAAAAATAAACTTAAAAGCAAAACTGGCATTAGTTTAGTCTATCATTTTCCGATGACTGCATAACTGGCAACACTGGTTTGACACTTTAGTAGCACTAGCACGTAGTTCTTGACTTAGAGCAAAATACTGAACTTATAAATAAAATCTAATAAAAAAAATAACTGCCAGCATTTCAGGGACAGTTTTATTAGAGAAATGTTTTTGTTCTTCGGCATTTATCTGCAAATATACATTTAAAACTTAACAATCGGAAAACAATTTGTGAATCCAGGAAAAGTTAGTAAATGATCTATGATCGAATTCCACTAATTAAAGAATGACTTATTTCAGGAAGCAACTTACAATTTATATGGAACGACTTGCTGTTGCCTGCAACCTACGTTCGCGTGAAATTATTATCTGATTTTGTTACCAGGGGTTTTAATTATTTTGCACGGAACTATAATTCTTTTTCTGAAATAAAAGTAAGTTACTCCTTATAACATCAACTATCTGCTAGTAAAAGTCCCGTCAAATCGGTCCAGCCTTTTCGGAGATTAGCCGGAACAAACTGTCGTCTCAGAATACAAAAATTGAAAAAGAAATGTATTTATGTTATAGGTACCGTATACTTTCATGTGCATTCAGTAAAAAGCTGTTATTTTTATATGTCAAACAGACACTTAAATTTTTATTTATTTGCATAGATTATAAAATAATTATGACACAATTAAGGCATCCCTTCATAACTCATCAATTAAGCCTGAACAGCATACAGCCAAAGATTGGAATATCGCATAGCAGCGAGACGAAAGACAATAAATAACAAAATCATAAGTGTCGGGCCGCGACCTCGCGTGTTCGTGTCGTTTGACCCCGGATAAAGGGTTAATCTTCTAAGGGGTTGCCCTATAAATCATGTTACGTTTTGAGTTAGTAGGGCTGACTGTGTAGAGAAATTGTTTGGAAAAACTCCCAGTAGCATTATTTGGGTAAGATATTTTGTGAGAACGTGGCTGTGAACGTAACTAATTTGTTTCAATTTTATACAGAAAAGTAATATTTCGAATACATTATGTAATTCAAAGGAATATTAAGAACGAACTTTTATTTATTACAGAAGAAGTCAAAATTGAAAAGTCTGAAATGATTTTATATACATAAATGTATTTGCATAAGTTTATTTTCCTACAAGGAGTATGCAAAAAGTATTTGGTATAAGTTGTACTTAAGCAATTCCAAAATATAATCATAAATTAAATCCTCACTAACAACAGTCATCTAAAATTAACGTAAAACAATAACCCGAAAGCGCTCAGCCGTTTTACAACCCACAAAACAAAACACGCGACAACCCTAAAATAGCAGTATAATAACTCATTCAGTTGACACAGATGGCGCTGCTGTACATCAAAATGGCCGCGGATTACTGTCCTGCATGATTTATTCCCATCAACTATTTGTATGCAAATCTTTATAGCTCCCGGTGTTTAAGTCTTCATAGATTTCTCTTTTTTTATGTCGTAAAGTGTTTCTTATAGATAACGTTATAATGGAGTGCAATTTTAGTGTTATTATAATTTTAATGAATTATTTTGTGGCATCTTGTGTGAGAGCAATTTGGTATTCATAGATAATATTTATTACGTGCCTATGTTCTCTTTCTTTAAAATAAAACTTTAAAAGAAATCTTTCTTTACTTAAGATAAACCTAAGTTATGCTAATCGAAGGAAACAAGCGGTCAGAATCGCGAAGAAAATCGCTTATAATTTTTTTGGTGGGACTCATCAATGCACGAGTAGGTTTCGTTCATTGTTCAACCTTTTTGTCACTTGTGGGATGTAAAACAACTGTTGAATATCATTTTAAATCACCAACGACCTTTGAAGCACTCAACAAAAGAGCATTCATGTGCACAACGATAAAAAAAAAACAATCAAATCAATGAAAATTCCATTGAACATGACAAAATACATTATGCACCCATCTCATTTAATATTCCGTATATCAAACCGGGGTTGTTTCGACGCAATAATTCATAAATTGAGCCGATTAATTGATATCGCAGCGAAGGGTTAAACCCTCCCGAGGGCTTGTAGTGGCGTTTGTTTTGACAAATACATGACGATGTATTTGAGGGTTCGAGTAATGGATTGTTAAGATGTGATGGTATTTAGTTCAATGATAGCTGTAAGATAGAATAAAATTTGTTTTTTTTTTAATACCAAGTTACTTTTGCTTGTAAAAATATTTTTACAGGTCTTTGTGGACAGCAACTTGAGGTAAATAATTGTACTATTTAAAACCTTAATACATCGGTAGTTCCAGACTTTCTAGTTTACATACGAATGGTTAAAAGTAAAAAAACAACCGTTAAGTATTTACCTTCCACGTACCTTCACTTTAGAAAAAACTATGATTAACCAGTTAAACCATGATAAATGATTTTCAATTCACCCTCATAAAAACTCCGCATATAAACACCCTCCCCAAAAACAAAACAAAAAAAGTCTACCATTTATAAAAAAAAAACCACAAATATTTATCTCGTTCTCTTGCTGTACCTATTTGGCATAACCGTATAACTGATGTGTCCACCTGTCCATCGTTACACAGTGTGCGGTGATTACACTAATCGCCAGTCGTTTCACTAATAACCACAACGAGAATGCTACTGGTGCAGTTTTTATTTTATTTTATGGCTGCTTTTATTATTTTACTAGTTACCCGCCCCTGCTTTGAACGGGTTAACGACTTAACAGTGTGATGGCGAATGACTTGAAAAATCTCAGTTTAATATTATATTAATGAATAACTGTCCCGTTGGTCTACAGTTTATCAATTTCTACAGTTTTATTATTTATTCAGCCTACGTAAATTTAATCACAATCTTGCTTTTAATGATCAGATCAGACAGAACGGAAAATCATATCGCATTTACTGGCTGCATATGTGCGAGAATTTTTCCGTTCTAGTTGATCGCAAGTGTGACTGAGTATTAGATCTTGGAACCGATTCCCAGGACCAGTAAAGTGTTTTTGGGAATTTCTCGCTATCAGCCACGGAGTCTGGATTTGAGCCCGGTTGATGGTAATAGGCTTTCTCCCAATTACATAGAACTTAAACATAATTGGCGAAATGTGGGTGAACTATTAGGAAAATCTCTGCCGAACCCTTCATGCCGAAGCATCATTTTCATAAAATCACGCACGTAAGGGGATTACGTGCGTGATTTTATGCAAATGATGTTTCAAAAAAAATCGCATCTAAATTGGCCCCACAGACACACCACTTATAATTATAATATTAATATTTAGATATAAATTGAGATTCCAGATTAGAATTATATAGTAGCAATTCGCAACCATATTGGGAGATATCTTATCTATGTAGGTAATATTGGTGCATTTTATTATGGTTTTATAATAAATTGAATCATAATTAATGTAAAGAATTTTATTTTAATGAGACTAATAAAATGGTTTTTTTTTTCTTAATGAATATGTTTTCTTAATTAATTCGTTCTCAAAGCGATAGATTAGATTATAGGATTTGCATTCAATATGGAACACGAATGCAAAAAACTTTTATGCTATAGGTAACTGACCTGCTTTGATATTAAGGATATTAATATCAATGCAGATTTTATAGTTTAGATTATTTTTGGATCTCTAAATCGTTCAATATATTTCCCATAAAAGCATCGTAAAAAATCTAGATAAGCTATTATCTATATAATTTCATAATTATGCAAGTTATCAAAGTGCCTAATGTCTCTTTGGTGTCTTGCCGAATATGACCAATGAACCACGTTCAAGAGCTGCCATTTTCAATATTCCATAGAAGTGATAACAGTGAACAGTCTTAAACGTGGTTTACATGTGCTTTTTGGGACAAGCCCGCCACACTATTCCCAAACCACTGCAACTCCTGAAAGCCAGAATCAACAGTGGCGACCACCAGAAAAGCGCCGAGACAATGAAGCTCGACGAAGTCCCAATTAGTAATTAATGCTGATGAATTTAGATGTGCTCATCGAGTTCAGTTTTACTGTGAAATTTGTCCTTGAACAAATCAACCCTCAGATTCGTATTAATTCTACGAGATCCCAACAAGCGATCTCCCATGAAGACTTTATTGAATAATTAAGAAGTACACTTTGTTATAATCAAAACTGAATTAAAACAAGCAAATTAAACATAAAGCGCCATCTAATGCTTTTCGAATGGGGTCATGAAATCGCTGTTTAATAATGCATTTTGTTAACGAAGGGTGGTACGAACACTGTTGGATTATGTGCCTTATTTTCGGTGATTTTAAAGTTGGATTTAAAGTGAGGTTCTAGTCTAAAATCCCATGATAGATGACTCGTCTTTTGCCATGTGGCACGTTGATTTAATTCGATTGTGAATGTTTGAAATCTTAGCTCGTCACAAACTCACAATATAATTTATAAATGTGTCATGTATGCTTTGACAAATGGTGCCTCTGATTTATTTACTCGTTACACAATGTATGGTTTCGTTATGTTGTTTTATTGTTTACTTGCCGTTATTTATTGCTGACCTTTAGCTGTGAATGTGTTTGTTTATCGTTGTCAGTCCCTAATTGATACGGAGAATTAGATAGACGTTTTATTCCAAGCAAATGAGTTGTGCTCGAACAAAACTTTTGACAAAACAAGACAACAATAAAACAATGGAGATGTATAACTAAACATACTAAGACTAAACGGCTACCGGTACGGTAATTAGCACCCGTATTTCGTTACATACTTTTAATTACAAAACGTCCGACTCTAAGCATTGCTTCTATGGTAGCATGAAATAAGATTTGAATAATTGATTGCACAGTGACTTAAATAAGGCAATGAATGTTGTTGAACTGTCAAAATGAACGGCATTGCCATTGCAAGAGTGTGTTACACAATTACTTCACAGGTTACCTCCCCAAACAACTGGTGGATGTAAAAAAGGATAGAACTACTTGTAAGTTCGTTCAATGAGGGCTATCGTTTTTGAGCTCACCAGATGGCGCCTCTGGCGAGTAAGGTCCTGTCCTTAATTCTATTTTATACTTTAAAGTACCAATAACTTCATGAAAAGTTTATTTTACTGCGTATAACAAACTAATGTAAACTTCAGATACATATTTACAGTATTGTCCCTAAAATTAGCGAGAATGAAACATTTAAAACTCATTCTTCCTCCAAGTATTAACAAATTAGATGTTCAAGTCCTAATTAATAAGAAGTGGCTCAATCTAGACCACAATCAATAGAATATTAGTAAAAAACATGATAAAGAGCTCGCAACGCGCGAACATTTAATGACATCTGACATTTCTGAACCTTACTCTACACGAACGCCTCTAGTGGCGAATTTATGCGCGATAGCCCCCATTATATTAAGCATTAAATTAGGAACTTTTAGTTGATTTTGGACGAAATTTTCGCCTAATATCCGATAGTTATACCTTGATAATTTTATTGTTAATAATTACTGCCCGCTCGAAGAAATCTTCATCAGTTTAAACACTAAACACATGTTGCCAACTTGCTACTTCAAAAACCTTTGGCAAATTCGTTCCATAAGTTTTATTTCTAGATGTGAATTAGTGAAAATTGTTCCAAAGATTAGTAGACCAAATAAATGGTGTTCTATTTTGTTCACAGTTCTATGCTATTTAGTTTTTTTTTTAATATTTTTTGATTTCGATGTCAGGATTTATTTGATAGTTCAATAAGTTAGTGTTATAGTTAGAGATACTTTAGTGTTTTCATTTATTGTCGTATTGTCGGCGCCACCTTAAGGCAAAAAAATATGTTTTAGAGATCAAGTTATGAATTTTATTATAACTATTTTCTTTGATAATTATAAAAGAAAATAATTATCTTGATAATTATGAACCCTGCCTGAAGGTCACCCTTTTAGTAACAAGTTCGTCCGTATTTCAAATACCTGTTAACTCCTAAATCTCCTTGTTGAAACAGTCATCCATCACCGGTAGAGTCTGATTAGCTCGTACTGTTTTGGTAGAGTACGGCTCACTATTATTGCACCCTACATAGCGATGCCTTCACAGGCTGAATATAATGATACAGCCGTTTTAGTAGAGCCTAGGCTATAGAAATTGTAGAGTTGACAGGGTTTTTGTGTTGTTTAGATATGATAGGGATATTTTCGCGTTATTTTTCTAAATTACGCAACGGATTCTATTGGGCTTTTTTTATCTATCACGTAAAATATTTATTCCGGAAGGTTTGTTCGTGTAATTTTTTTTCTCATGTCGTAAAACCGCGCAAAGTAGGGGCGGGTTTTTAATTGAGAACCAACATGAATGATGTAACCAAGACTTTGTAACAACATAATGATTTAAAAGAGTGTCCATGGAGTTTCTTGCCCATTCCTCTCCATAGAGATCTACGCTTTCGAATGGGCAACTACAGTACTTTCACAAGTTATTATGCCCTGTGACTGAGACTGTAGCTTAGTTTATTTTTTGTGTTTTGACATTCAAAAGTGCCTGTAATGGTCTAATTGAAATAAATGCTTTGAGTTTGAGTTTGAGTTTGAATCAAATATATCGAGCATAAGCCTCGTTAGTCTAGTAGTCGCAAGCCCGACAGTATAAGGTCCTGGGTTCGATTCCCAGGTCGAGCTTAGCGTTATTAGGTGTGTCCATCAGTAATTTCTCAGTAGCAGCCACTGAGTCTCGATTTGTGCCCGGTTGATTGCAATAGGCTTAAACATAACTGACGAAATGTGGGTGTAGACACTTATGGGTACACCTCTGCCTAGCCCTTCGGTGATTACAGGCGTGATGTTATGTTATGTAAAGCTAAAAAGGAAAGTTGGAAACGAAACAACATTGAGAGTAATAAAAAAATTTGTATAAAAATCAGGAATCGTTTAATAATCCGATTAATTTTATGGTCATGCTAAAAGCAATGACCAGCTTTGCAAGGTTACGTAGACACAGTTTACGCTAGAAGTCATAGTAAAAACCATATTATGTAATATTATTAAGAAACGTTGGGTTGGTACAAAAAACCACACAAACTGACCACATTTCACCCGAATAAAAAAATTAGGCTTACAGTCCTTTCAAAGTTATTTTAGCAGCAATCCAACAGAAACTTTATTGATATAATGATAAAGATCAATATTAACAGATTTGTCACTGGCAACAGCGCAACAGTGCCTAACCTGGCACGATAATAAAGATCGCTGTAATTTTTGACAGTGATGCGAAATCAGAGGTAAAAGAACTTCGACCCATCATGAGAGCCACCTTTTGGTGCGTAGTCGGAACTAATATCACCATCTTGTTTTTTCAATACAAACTAAACTTAAATAATCGCGTACAATGGGGGCTATCGCGCATGATTTCGCCGCTAGAGGCGTTCGTGTAGACTGTAGAGTAAGGTCTTCAGAAATGTCAGATGTTATAGTGTTCCCGCGTTGCGCGCTTTTTTATCACGTAGCTTTATTAATATTTACGAGTGTGGTCAAGATTGAGCTATTCCTGATTAATTATGACTTGAAGATTGTAGGTAGCAAGTTGGGAGTTCTAATTTGTCAGTACTTGAAGGAAGAATGATTTTAAAATTTTTCATGCTTGCTAATTTTAGGGACAATATTGTAAATATGTATCTTAAGTTTATATTATGTTGTTAAACGTAATTAAATAAACTTTTTATGAAGTTATTGATACTTTAAAGTATAAAATAGAATTAATGACAGGACCTTACTCGACAGTGGTGCCATCTGGTGAGCTCAAAAACAATAGCCCTCATTAGACAATAAGATGGAACGAAGTATAAGGTGATCGGATTTTCATGGGTATTTTTCATCGAATTCTTAGAAGAAAGAAAGTGGATTAGAAAGTTATTGCATTGGTGGAATATCAGAACAGTAGGGCTATTGTTCCGATATTCCACCAATTCTATCACATTTCAAACGCAACGACATTCACAGTGCACGCCACCAATCAGGAAATGCTCACATGTCAATCACCAATTACAGCGTATTTTGTCCCGCGTCACTCGACGCCGACCAATCGGCTCTCTGAATTTAAATCATTGTTTGGAATTCGAATCGCGTCGCATCGACCGTTTGGCGCGCAAACTTGCTAGGTTTTACTTAAAGTGAACGTGGTGATGGGACCGTTGAATAACAATTAGCGAAGATAAATTAGATTTTGGTGTAGATCTAGAGCCTAAAAGTCAGACAACCAGTCTTACCAAGGTGTATCGTATCACCTAGAAACTGGACAGAAAAGATCAGATAGGCAGTCGGTCCATGTAAGATGCTGGTATTCTGGTGCATCCAGTTTGGTTGGAAACCGAATAGGTCTACGATATGAAAATGCTTTGATACTGTACCATTTCGATTACGCTCATCAAATAACAGTGCGGAGCGATAAAAAGTGGAATTCTGAATCACTAAAAAAATTGCAACTTGAAACTAACATATTGTAAAGTTTCAAGGTACCTTTTCAGCTATAATAGTAGATGAGTTTGTGAATGCTCCACTGTTTTGTTTTAGAAAATACGACATCCTTGAAAACCATACCATACCCACCTTGGTTCATTGAACTCCAAAAAATATCACGGGAACACAAACCGAAAGCCGTAATTACAACATACTTCAACCATAAATTATAATATATTATTTTCTCTTACAAGACATATTCATTACTAAAATATTTTACACTACATAATCAGCTACCTATTAATTCTATTTTCGCAAACATACGCTTGCGAACTGAACATATACTGGTGACTAATTATTTCCCTGCCTAAGAAAGTGAATTCTTTAAAGCTTGGTGTACAACGTCGGGAATGTGCACAAGCACATTTTTGTGCAAATAAAATGTGTGAGGACATGTTCTTATTGGCGTACGAACATTGTAAAAACACTACGCTATTTTTGTTGTTGTTTCAATACTTATTAGAGTGTCTTTCTACTGGCATCGTTAGAAATGTTAATATAAGTGCAGCTAATATATTATATTTTTATAATAGGTTAGGTGCGTAGTACTCGCAATCGGCGTGCGTGTATGACCAGAAGTATGAACGTGGACGAGGCAAAAGGATCGTTGCAGGTGGCGTTCTGTGGTGTCTGCCTACCCCCATGGGAAAAAAGCGTGAGTTAATGTATTTATATAGAAAACTTGAAAGCAGATTTGTACGAACTGTTATAGTGAGTAGTATCCCACTTCCGTGGTTGGTACGTGAAAACTATTTAATTTCTTTTTCAAGTTCACCACAAACTTACATAATGTTAGGCATTTGCTTCAGAACAAAATTCTCGCTGATTTCAGATAGATATTATGACGTGCACTTACACGCCTAGATAGTAAGATGCATGGAGCTTTTTAGCCACCTATGCATATTATGCACAAACATCTATGTATAAACACAATTGACACCTCTCACCTGAACCATGCCTTATCCGCCACACCCGTAAATTTTACTCCTAATAGGAAATACATTGCCTAATTCGAATGTTAATTATGTATATATCTAGGCTAAGCTTCCTTCACACAAGCTTTATAAGCCACAACTAGTCTGTTTTTTGAATAAAATTGCCTATGACAATGTGTAAATGGCTATCCATTTGGTAACTGTTCCAATGCATGTTTGGCTAAGTTTTTTGTATTAAATAGCTCTCAAAGTTGGTATGTAGGTGACAATATAAATACTAACAACGGATTTGTATAATTCAATTACCGTACGTTTTTAGTCGTTGTGTTTCCAGAATGGAGGTTATCAATAACCATTAGATACAACTGTGGACATTTTGTATCAATTTGCCTTATTTATATCGATCTTACATCCGTATCTATAGTCAAGTTAAAGTAATTAATTTTGCAATTTTTTTTTTATGCAATAGCAAGAATTTAAGATTTAAGAACCGTCAAAGAAAGCAAAGCTAAAAATTCTGACTTTTTACAGTTCTCACTACAAGGAATTACTAAACTACATGATAAAAATCGTATCTTAAATAATGACATTTACTCAAGTAAACACTTTGACTTGTTTATTTACAGATACGGGTGTTAGAATTTTCGACTGTATTTCGCTATGAGTATGTGCTGTTTATATTTTTAGCAGTGGTTCTAATGTGGTTTGTCGACAAGTCTCTGCTGGACCTTTTTGGATTAAGGACTAGTCTTTTCCGAAATGAATTAGATTTAAAGGATCAGAATAGCTCTTAATCAGCGTCGGAAAAGGTGTCTCAAAGATTCCCCGAATGAAAAAGAACTTATTCTTGATAGTTGTGTTACACTATGTTAATTCACCACGTCAAGTTTAAGAAACACCCTTGCGTATAACCTACTTAAAACTTGGTAAGTATTAACGTATTATAACTAAATATGTAACTAGGTAACAAAATGTTACTAAACGAAAAAGACATAAACCAAAAGATTTTCACACATAAAACACGAATCACAAATCCGACCCAACTTAACATGTTGTATTCTCACGTTTGCCTCCACAACTTAACATACGGCTCTGAACTGAGTTGGTATTATAATAAATTTTGTGGGTAATCAATTCCCAGAGTGATAATGGAATCAGAGGCAGCATATATCAGCTGTGGTGCATGATTCGACCTCCATTCCCCATAACTTTGGTTGTTTTAGGTTTTGACAGTTGGCAGCGGTCGCATTGATAAGCGGTAGCGTGGCGATAAAAGTTTAATGTTGTGATGTGTTTTCTATGGACCGTTTTACTATCTTTTGAGTGTCACTTTAATTTAAACAAGTAGGTAATTAAATAGATGTTATCAGAAGAAATATCACAGCAAAAATGTGAGTCCACGGTAACATGGAATCACGTTTTTGCACATTTTATTTTTATTTTACAGAAACACTTTAAAGCAGAATGGCATACCTAATAACGTAACGTGTCTAAAACTACACGAGCGAGCAATGGCCAGTTTGGATTTTGCAAATAGATTACGATTTTAACCCGGCCCGTTTTCGCGGTGGTCCGTCATTCGTTATGGTAGGGTCAGCCATATCGCATGTCCTCTATAAAACTGTCATAATACAAAAATGTTAGGTTTTTAGATATTACCCTTCTCAATTTCAATTCTCCTTGATCTATAATTGAAAAAATAAACTCCAAAAGTATAGGTTCTGCGGATATAATTAAATCATCGAATGACACACGCGAATGTTTTTACGGATATCATCGGCAGGACACAAAAAACTTTAAATTTGTATATCTCAAAATTGATTTTTTTTGTGTTACGACGGTTTTTTTGAGGACGCGCGATATATTATTAGCGAAAAACAGATTTTCGAGACCTTTAATAACTTTTTTAGCTGGCACGACATTAACGTCCATTTTTCAAATAATCATTAAAACACCGTAATAAAAGTGTATCCCAAAATTCAACTCACTAGGAATTTTTTCGCACATTAGGGTTTAAAAAATCTAAAATTACTGGACTTTCAGACTTTTTATCAGAATATGAAAACTTTATAGCTAAGTAGGTAGGGCGTAATGCGTGAACGCTAAAATTTTACTAAGAAAAGTTTCAGCCTGTGCCCACTTTCACTCTCCAAAAAGGCCTCACAACTGAAGAACATTATTATGCAGCTAAATCCATTATTACGCTATAGAAAAGTAAAACCTTCCTCCAAATAGCTGCCTGTTCTACAATAACCGCACCTTTATGTCAAAAGTCATCACATATACATCACAACACGAATTTTATCACAGTTGTTATCACATTATATGCCTGGTCGAATGCCTCACTAAATATATTGCGCTATTCGTATCAATTTTAATGCATTACCTATGATTTAATGCGCCTATGCCACGCAATATGGTAGATAATTAATTGAATTATTTCAATAAAGCTGTTATGATTAATCAATATTGATTCGAATTTACGAACGTACGGGTAGGCAATATTTATAGTGGGTTTGTGTGCAAACCTATTTGTATCATTTCATACTGTGTTAGAGAAAATAGGATTAATTTGAGAATTATTTTGAGGGTTGCTATTAGTAGGCAACTCTCAAAATAATATTAAGGAAATAATTATATTATCAACTTTTTATCTGATGCAGGGTGTTTCACTCTCCACTGCGAGGATCGACCGGAGGACACGGTGGAGCATACGGTGGAGGTCTGCCCCGCTTGGGCGGAGCAACGCCGTGTCCTCATAGCGGCGATCGGCGGCGGCGACCTCTCGCGTCCGGCCCTGGTTCGAGCCATGGTCCGGAGCGAGACGGAATGGGAAGCCGTCACCTCCTTTTGCGAAGCAGTCATGCTAGCAAAGGAGGAGGTGGAACGTGAGAGAGAGCGTTCCTCCTCACGTCCCAGCCGCCGCGCGAGACGCACCGGGCGTCGGGGGCCACTCAAGTGGCCCCCGGCCACCGTAGACGCAGGCCTGTGGACGGTGAGCTAAGGGCTAGCTCGCCTTCCCTCCGTCTTAGGACGACAGGCCGTGTCGACGGCGCGTTCGTGTTCCACGCGCGCCTCAAAGAGATGTCAGCATAGGGAAGGGGCCCGCAAGGGCCGATGCCTGCCAGGTGCTGCGGGTTGTTCGAAAGAGATACCGCGGCCCCGGAACACAAAGGGCGATGAAGGAACATGGGTGGGTTTTAGTCAGTAAAAGTCTGACACTCCCTCCCGCTCAGCCCAGAGCGGGAGAAGTCATTTGATGATCTCCAATCCGGAAAAAAAGGGTGTTTCACTCACATTATTTACAAACTACCGCGTTGGTCTGTTGATCGCTAACGTGGCTACCGAGCATGAGTCCTGGGTTCGTTTCCTGGATCGGGCAAAGTGTTATTGGGTTATTCCATCAGGGATTTCTCGGTAGGAGCGACGTAGCCTGGATTTGTGCCTGGTTGATGGCAATAAGCTGGCCCCCTATTACATGGGACTTATGGATAACTGTCGAAATGTGGGTGTAATATTAGGTAGACCTCTTCCTTACCCTTCGGGGATTACAGGCGTTATGTTATGTTATGTTATTTACAAACTATGAACAGACGAAAGGGACACCGGAGTGTTAGAACACAGGTCTCTCCCTCTTTCGGAGGGATAGTGCCGTCCACCTCTTTGGTCAGTGGATTGGAGGATGTCATTCATTTCATGTCTAGAACATACCGATTTCCTCAAGATGGTTGTCTATGCCAATTCGAGATCCTACTTTGATCTCATGAATGACGCTAAATCCTGTGTGACTAGTTCTGACATCTTGTTTACATTTTGATTCGTGCGTGTGATAGGTGAACAAACACTATAAAGTTAATTTATTACTTCTTGACATTATACATTTACTGCATTGAAACAAGCACTTGACTTATTACTTATTTTAGATTTGTATTCCCACCTAATCAAAACAAGAAAGTTTTGTGCCTCATATGAAACAGTTTTCTTGTTTGACAATGTAAAAAATTCATGACACAAATACTTTCCGAAAAGAGTAGACGTATTTTGTTGTATCTAGTATCTACCCATTCACTTGTCCGTGGGTCGTTTTCTACCCAATTCACCTACTTGCCAATAAATGGAAACATTGAAATTTGGTTTGTTATTCCAGGGCATAGGTATTCAGTCTACATGACATGTGTGTGTTAAATGGAATCCAAATCTATTAAATTAACTAACTTTTACTATACATATAACCACTTTCTGAGAGCCTTGACACGGCCAGAATTTGTAGCGGCAGACCTCGTAGAAGACTGTTAGGTTAAAAACAAAACCCTAAATTCGTCGATCCAGGGTCGAAGTCATTGGGAGAACACTTTGCCCAGCAGTGGAATGACGCAGAATTACAGTATCAGTACTAACATTCAATCATATAAATGAACAAACCTGCGCACTTATAATATGACGACCCGAATGGCGCAGCGGTAGTGAGGCTGCCTTACGTTCATAGGGTTCCGGGTTCGAATCCGGGTAGGAGCAAGTGTTTGTGTGATAAGCATGGACATTTGTTTCCGAGTCATAGATGTTTATATGTATAATAAGTATGTATTTACAAACAAAAAGTATCTATGTAGTATCAACTATCTGGTGTCCGCGACACAAGCCTCGTTGCTTAATGTGGCACTAGTTGGCGCTGTGTGTAATGTCCAGTGATATTTATTTATTTATTTATTAATATTCGTTCGATACAAAAGATACCTTATAAAATGAAACTGCAAACCTAGAAAATGTGGGCGCCGATCTAATTCGCAGTACGGCATACTTTCTACGAAATACATATATAAAAATGATTACATTGAAACCGTAATAACACCAAAGAGATCAATAATGAGATGGGAAGATGATTAAAATAGATTTCTCAGTAATTTCGCCTACCTACCTACTAGCCTGTGCAAGTTCCTGAGAATTTTCTGTTAATGTTGAACTTCCTCAATTATTGGTTTTTTAGAGAGCTTAATTAATTATGTGAATTAAGTTGTTTGATACGTGTAGGTATCTGTTCATTGGAGAAAAATATTCTTGAACTTTTTTTTAAACTAATTAGCAATTTGATACTCTATTCTGAATATTACAAACGCGAAAGTCATTCTGTCTGTCTGTAACGTTTACAGCTGAACGGATTTAAATGTAATTTGGCAGATGTAGGCTATGACCTAAGTTAGGGCATATTTTTGACCCAGTAATACGTTCCCGTTGGATAATATCGGACCTCAACACGAAGCTGCTGGAAAAGTCATATAAATATCATAAAATCGTAGACATTATGATTTTTTGATTGTTCACTATCTTGTGGTTATACAAGGTGTAAAAATGCCCTTAATGAAGCAGAAAGGCCGAAAGTTCTCCCCGTCATTGCAGTCATTGTTTTGTTCCGGTTTCGGAGATATTGGAAGTCCAAGTAAAAAAAAAAATGGTTTTTAAGCTTTTATCCACTTTAAATACCTCCATGAGCCGTTTACTATTTAATGCATCCATCAGCACAATGTTTTGAGTGCGTTACATTGATGTTTACCGAAAAACGTGATTATTCACCGCAAACAAAAAAGTCGTTTCCCAGTAATCATTTTTGCGTAGCTACTTAGTTTGATGTACAGAATGCTTGGTTGACGCCTACGTGACGGGTCCATTTACACCTTGTATGATTGGTTCAGGGGAACAGAAAAACGCTAATAGTGCAACTGATCGAGTTCCAACTTCCGAATTCACACTTTCCAATAATCGGATGCAATAACTGTGAACTGTCATCACTTCTGAGGTTATTCGTATTCGGATTTAGACCTATTTGAGTCACAGTAAGGTATAAAGTCGGTGTAAATCATGGTAATTCAAATTAATTTCTTTCCCTCCGAGAAACATGGATATATAATTTAATAATACATGAACTTTGCTCATTTTACTAATTTATGGTATAAATTGGTGGCTATGTCGGTGCACGGTGAGCTCATAATCTACGACTATGTCTTTATTTTTCCCATACTTTAAATCAATAGCTTGGCAGTGTAACTTACCTCCCGACGCCAATTTTAAATAAGGTAATATTTATGTGAGATAAACTGTAGTTGGCAAGCGAAAGTTGCTGTTATTTTTCTGAAATTAATAGTGGAATTTTTGAAGGTAGGTAGGTACACATTAATATACTACGAAGTGCAAATTAAAAGTTGAAATAATGAATCATGAAGTTGATTAATTATTGCAATTTTACAAGCGGATTAAACCGACGATTACGAGTGATTTTTTTCATGACCAATCCATCACAGAGTTTCCCATGGCAGACAGTGAAAAACAATTCAAATGTTTAGTCTACTCTTCAGGGAAAAAAACATAATTATGTTGGTAAGTTTTAAAAACACTGTTAAGGAGTCTGCCCCAACACCGTATCATATCATGACCGTCGTCGTCAACAATCGTTCTCGGCGAGAATATTTTGCCGGTGCCGATACGCTACCTGCATGGTACGCGATGGTGTTGGTCAGGCATACTCTCATTCTTTTCAATGCAAAGAATATTTCCTTGCCTGATACGCTCTTAGCTCGATCATATACTATATGTGTGGTACGGTACGGTGTAGTGGGCAGACTCCTTTACAGTGTTTTTAAAACTAACCAACGTAATTATGTTTTTTTTTACCTGAAGAGTAGATGCTTATAGCTTAGATGTTATGTCGTTTGAATGGTACTACCATAACCATTTCTCTAATATAAGTTTGTGGTCGGGGGATAAGTTCATTGAAAGGTTCCTGGTTTTAAGAGCACTAGTCCTTTCCACATCAAAATTACAACTTTGCCTGGTGAGGTGTTCGCCGAAAAAATTTTTAAAAGGGTATTTTATGGGTATATAATTGATAGCCTGCCACTGAGATCTGCAGCGACGGAAGAGTTCGCATACTCTACGCTTTAAATTACCATTTATTAGCACGTCTAACAAAAACATTATAAAAACTTTCGGTTCGCGAATTATGATAACATCTCCGATCACACCTTACGAAATAACCATAGAAAGGTATCAACAACCTTTCGAACGTCGTGCACAGCACCTCATTAACTTATATTTCTACTCACGAATTCTTCTAGATACTCTTAATAACTCGGTCGCTACGGTGGTCACAAAAAATGGTTGACGAGAAATAGGGTTGCCAAGAAGCGGTACCAGAGTCCACGCGTGATCACTTGTAATTGGCCTAGACTGATGGATGAGACAACCTCTCCTCATTACAGGAAAACAAAATTAAGCCTACACCCCAACAAATCACCTTCTAACTCTATGCTCCAGGAATAGAGCTCAAAAAACGTTTTTTGGAGTGAAGAGCTAAGTTGGTTGACGTCGAGAAACAGTTGGTAATTATTGGCAGCCCTGGAAAGGTATCTGTTGCAAACAGGATCTTGTTAATTTTGCGCTTTAACTATATAAGTATTTATTGAATAAAGTGTACTTATACTTGCTAATATAAATTAGAATTGATTTCATGTTGATGTGGGAATTGTGTAACGTTGCAATTTCTTGCATGGATTCACGTGTTTTAAATGTCCTTTATTATTCGATTCGTGGAAAACTGTTGCATAATCAGTTTATTACAGAAACTGTCCCCTGTATTACATACAAACGATTTTGATTCGCCGAAGACATCATTACAATATGACCTTTGCTCGTTTGGAGGATAATCGATATGAAAATGTTACAAAGTGAATGTGAACGTACACTTGTTGATTTACACAAAAAAAAAAAAACATCATAAAAGATACTGTTGTAAACTTTTACTTTAAATAATCTTGAAAAAAACGCCAGGACTCAAAAAAACTTGGAAGTAAGTTTGAAAATTGTCAACCTGTTTTAATCTAAGATTACTCGAAGTCAGCTAGTGAAGTAGCCTATCGCTATTTAATTCTGTATTAGAAGAAGCCCTCGAAACACACACAGCTAGCATGGTGGTCTAAGACTTGTTTATTATCTGTATTAGCTATTAGACGAAGCTTTGCAACGGAACAGTTACAGATGGATGGAAATACTTTACATGCCTTTCTCACAACTAGCTACTACGGAATATAACAGTTGTGTGTGTAGCCACCCCCCAAATAAACCAAAACACTCCGATACCCATCAATCCCGTCGCTAAATGCACATCTAAACATCGTATTGTCACACAAATGCGGCCCCCATAACCTCAAACAATTCAAGGTATTATTCACTGTAGGCGATCTGTCAACGGCTTAATGGCACCGAAACAATTTCTCAACAAAAAAGGAGGAAACACACGTCCCTACACGCCACTTCCGTTTGCCTGTGCGACAACAAAAAAAGTAACAAAACTGAGTACGAAAAGAAAATCTTGGAGACTTTTAGCACTTTTACCCTACATTTTTCTGGCAAGGGATTTTGTATCTTAACATGTTGAAGATATGGTTGAAGCTTGTGTAAGGGATTTCTGGTGGTTAGGGTAAGTGCCCCCATAAAGGAAACCATTATTTTCGAGGGGTTATACCGAAGGCATTTGTATTGCGAATTTGAAGAAGTTCGACAGTTTGTTTTCGAGTGCATTTCGTCATTAATCAATGTTTTGTTCCCGTTTGGCGGGAGTTTCGCTGAAAGTTTTATATTTTGTGTTTTACCTGCTTTCCCGGGAATTTCGCTTTGACAGTTTTCCCTTTGTAATTGATTGTTTGGTATAATTTCGTGTTTTACTTGCGCTTGTTTCGTTATGAAAGGATTTATTTTATTGTGCTGGATTTTACGTGGAATTATACTTAATTAATTTTTAAGTGCTTATTATTTTCTTTATGACTGAATTACTAATTATAAAACTGCATGGTTATTTTGGCCTTGACCAGAACATTAATATTTTTTTTTCCAATAGGTAAATACCTACAATTTGGCCTGAATGTCTGACAACCAGTCTTACCAAGGGGTATCGTATTACCCAGTAGTATATGGGTTGTGGAGGTTAGATAGGCAGTCGCTCCATGTAAAATACTGGTATTTAGCTGCATACGGTTAGACTGGAAGTCGACCCCAACATAGTTGGGAAAAGGCTTGGCAGATGATGATGATGTAAGTACCTACCTACAATAGGTACTCAATATTACACATAGATACCGAATATAATTAAACTGCAGAGTAGATGCAGGCTAACGCGTGACCCGCTACTCAAATCTAAGCTCCACCAACAGTTCAAAAATTTCATGTAAGTGCCGAAGCCCCACACTCCCCACTGGAACCCACTTCACAAAACTCATCAACGAAAAATCACTACGAAAACTGATCTATCTAAAAGGTCCTAGGAACAGCAAAAACTTGTGGTAGCCGTAGTTATTACAACGTGGACACGGCAGCTTTGAGCTGAATCCACCGGGTGGTATTGAGAGATTTTCTATATCCGCCAGCTTTCCTTTATGCTACGTGCAATTTTATCCGGCGGTGCCGTTATGAACTTGCTCAGTGAGGGATAACGTGGATGAGACGATGTCTTTAAAATTGTGAACAGGTTTAGGGTACTAGTCTCATAGTACTTTAGTACAATCTTCTCCTTCTTTATCGTGTGTGGTTAGTGCCTAACCTGGTGTCAGAGTTTTTCTGCCGCCCATGGGCCTCTGACTTGGCCATGCCGTTGAGAAATATCTCTCAGGCATCCTGGTTTCCACACTTATATGATACGCACATAAATCCGAAAAATTAGAGGTCTTGGGATCGAACTTGAGACCTATGACTTGTCAGTCCGGCGGTCACAACGCTAGGCTATAATTGCTATTGATACACTGAAAGACAAGAGTTTTAGGACAATGAAAGACTAATTTGGCAATAGGAACGTTAAGAAGTAATTGATGAAAAAATCATTTTCATGACTGTGTCATCTCATATTTTAAGCCAAAGTAAAGCCCAACCAAAACGTAGCGACTTACTTTTTAGTTACGTTGTCATAATGTGGTTTTTACATAAGTATCGTAAATCTAACTTAACTACCCCTTCACTTACCAATTATTTGGAGACAGTTCTGCTAAAAAAAGCTTCTGTCAAGTAAGGAAGTGTTCTGGATTTCACGTTTTTATTAGTACCTATTTGAATTTAAGCCCTTACATGAACAAAATACGTGCAACTTTTCAAATCGTATCCTCCTTAGTCTGCCATGTGATCGGACATCATTTTCTTGGTTCCTTTAAGAAAATGCAGCTGACTGGGAGTCTCTGTATAACTTCATCTATTAGTATCTCTTATTTTTATTAATATCCGAAGCAGGTACCCTATTTTGGCTCTTTGATAGCAAGCTGGCCAGGCCTTTGAGCCAATCACGAAGATGACTTTATGGTGTATTAGTTATTGATTTCTAGGAGGAAGACGAAGTAGTTAGATAGGTTCAAAGAATTTGCTTCTGAGATAAGGATCAAAGAAAAATCAAAGGACCAAGTTTGCTGACCATAATTTTTATCAGTGTGGTGTTCATGAGAATAAGATTCTCACAAAACACCGCTCGTCCGCACGGTCGGGCGGAGACGGCGAAGCAAATGTATTGGCAGTGCGCCGCGCGGAGAGTCGTTGAGCGCCGCTCATCCGCGCGGTTGGATGGTGTACGTGTGTATTTCATACAAGCCAGTGCAACATGAGATCTGCTTCAGCGCCCGACCGCGAGGTCGTGCAGCGTAGTGTGAGAATTGTCGTAAATTTTTACGAAAACCAAACTATCACCGAAATCTTCAAGGAGTTTACATAAACGTGCTTTAAAAGTCAATAGATAACACTAAAGCTTAATTGATTGAGAACTACTTCTACAATATCTCACAGCATTTTCCTCAAAGTGATATCTAAATAAAAATCTAACGAGGCGAGTAGAGATCACATTTAGTGCCAGGAGACCAATAAATTGAGAAACGTACACCAGAGCGTGGGCCGTCCAATTTAACATGATACCCTCGTAGCGAATACTTATATTTTTTCTTTAAAGAATCTTATTCGGAATAGGACAATTTAATTAAAGTAGATACTTTCACTTAGAAGTTAAGCTAGTTAGGGTGTTATGATAATGTAAATGGCAATTTATCACCAAATGTACTATTTGAAAATATAGTAATTTTTTAATTTTTAAATATAGTAAACTAGCCGTATTCCCATAAGGGAATAAATGCTGCTTATTAAGTTTTCATCAATGTGCCAATCTGGTTTCATGGATACCAAGTCCATTGCGTGATCTTAAGATGCAATTACTAAATTCACTGGGTCGAACCGAGTGAGTCTACCTATATTGTTTGAATACATTCTTCTGACTGCTCAGAGGATCATTTCTTGCCACTACCTTCTTCATTCAAGGTCATCTCCACGATTCCAAAAATGACCCCCATTGGAGAGGGTCGTCAAAATCAGCTAAAACGATCCTCCTCAATAAAAATACAAAATCACTCTCCACCTCAACATCTTGAGTAACATAACTTGCAACCATTTGAAGGGCTGTCACTAAACTACCACTAAATATGGTAACTATCTACATAGTGGCATCGTCAAAAAGTATTTGGTTACTTACAAGAACTACCGCGCGATGGTAATCTACGAAATCTATGTGTATGCAGCTCTTAGTGTATGGTTTTGTGTGGACAACACTGTAATGTGAGACCCTTAGTACTTTATTGTTGGAATATACGGGTCGGGATTGCGACGAGCTTGTGAGATGACTTTAGAGTTGGGATGTAAATTGGGTTCGTCGAGAATTGGTTATTGATATGGTGGTCAGGATAAAATAATTTATTAGAAACTTAACAGAACAATATTTTACAGTCTCTAAATGAGAGCTTAAAGTTTTCTATGACAATATCAATTGTCATAGAGAAAAATTTAAGCTCTTTGTATGCAGTGTATTTTAGAGAGAATTTCTAGTTCCTGCGCAGCATTTATCACGGCAATTCAGGTTTTTTAGCTTGTTTATATAATTAAATCGTTATCAGACTTCCATAATTACAACGTTGGCGTAGTCGCATACCTACGCTTCCAAAGATTTCCTTTGATTCAACAAAATTCCTGCTTACAAAGCTTTTCTTATTTTTGTCAATAGCATTGATTTTCGGTAGCTTATGTCAATTCTATACATTTTTGCCTTTTTCAGCATCGATATCGCTTAAATTGCACTTTGAATCCTATCGTCTCTCTTATACTTACCTACATTTAATTTACTACATTTCATACTTTCCTCCCTGCCGTTACCAACAAGCTCTCCAAAATCATCTCCCGTGTACAATCAGCTAGAACAACGCGTAACTTCATTCGAAACACCTATAAATCGACAGTTACTCCATATTAATTAGTTCGCGTGTTCCCTTCGCTACTGTACGCCAGTGTACGCCCGCTGAGATTTACACCCATACCAGCAGATATTTAAATTTATTTATGAAAAATGTGTCCATTTATTTTGTAGATGTGTTTGCGTGTACGCTTGTTTTGTTTTTAAAAACAGTCGCATGTTCCTCTTTGGTTTATTTCATTGGGTTTGTTTATTTGTGATGCATTGTGAAAGGTAGGTTTGTCTTCTTGGGTTTGACAGTCTATAAGTTTATGTTAGTAGCTGGTTTATGGGTTGGGGTCAATCGCTTGACAAAAGTTTTTACTTAACCCATTTGTTCTTCAAATAAATATCGTATTTTTTAACTTTTGTTTTATTGTTAATTTAACCATTTTGTTTTACAAATAAATACTTTATCTTTTTTATTTAACTTTCTCTGAAAGTATAATATTTAGTATTCTTAAGCTATTTTTAACATTTATATTTTGTCAACCTACATGGGTCAAGAGTAATTATTGCACACAGATACCACACTAACACCTGTACTTCTTAGTATTTTACTAGTTATATCAAATTAACTTAGCAGTATATAAGCTTATAAAGATATCTCATTTATTACAGACAACTGTCTACTTAATGCTGCATGCAAATAAAACGACACACATTTCATCACCATTTGCAACCACAACAGTTATTTTCCTAAAATATGCAGTTCTCGTATTCCTCAATCATTTCTACATGAAAATATTATCACCTCATCTACATCATGGAACTATTTATAAACATTCATGAAAACATTAATTGTATTTGCAACAGGACAAGTCAAAAGTACGAGTATATTTCATTCTAATGGTATATTTGCATACATGCAAGGCACGGTGTTCTTGTATCGCCATTTTATCGTCGCGTGATTTGAAACCGCTACCGTAAAATGGCCGCCAGACTTAGTACGTCTTACTGTCTTGAGATTTTTTGGTTTTGTTTTATTTCTGAGTAAGATGAGATGGCTATTAGTCAAGTAGTTTGATAGTACGATTACCGTTTGATAAGTACTTGGATAGAAAGTCGTTTGGGTTTTCCAGGGTTATACTTGAGGATTTTGATATCTCAATTGTTAAATGACTATAAATTACCATAGATCTTAAAGTTTAGTATGCGTAGCATAACCACTTCTATCTCTATGTGCTCTACGTAGACAAAATGACGTTTCTTTTCTAAACAGCCTGTCTCTTTGTCTAGCGGTCTTTCTACAAAAACTTTTAACAGGACTGACATATGCTTTTCCGTGATTTGTAGTTACATCTACAATTGTCATCGCTTATATGCCTTTGCATAGGCACTCAAATATATTTTCTTCTACATGTGACTTTTTAATCTGGCTGGTTTCCATGAATTATATAACAAAGCTTTTTTTTCTTATTTATTTAGCCTGTAGTGTCCCACTGCTGAGCAAAGGCCTCTACCAATCTCTTCCATGAGCTCTAATAACAAAGCTTGCAGTCCTTAAATTTCGCTTGGATAAAAATAGGTTGCATTTGAACTAATCTCTCATCAAAAACACCCAAAAAAAAGTATACAAGTCTCTTATGTATAGTCAGATAACACGTAAACTTGAAAAGCACTTACTAACACCGTGTCGACGTCTAGATAAAATCTAGATCAATTCAGTAACAATTTCTCTTGGTTGAATAATTACTTTGCGCGGCTGTTGTTCTTTGTACGTTGCTTAGCTATAGTCTATATGTTGTCTGGTTTAATGTAAATGTGTCGCAAATTAAAACCACTGTGTGTAGATTGTTATCAAAATAGATAAAGATTTCATTTAGGCAGGTGATTTTTCACCATAGGCGTGTAAAACCTTGCCGTTTCGCTTATATTTTTTTTCCAAGAATAAAGACAAAATTGCCTCATTAGCCTAGTGGTCGCAATTGCGACTGCTGAGCATCAAGTCCTGGGTTCGATTTGGTCGGGCAAATTGTTTTTGGGTTTTTCCATCACGAATTTCCCAGTAGCAACCGGGCACAATTCCAAACTTCGTGATCTAGAATTGTGCCCAGTTGATGGCAAGAGGCTCGCCTCCTATTACGTGGGACTCAAAAATAACGGGCGAAATATGAGTGTACCATTAGGTACACCTCTGTCTTATCCATCCTATCTGGGGATTACAGGCCAAATGTTAGGATAAGAAAAAAAAACATTGCAGGACATTTCAGGCCACCCCAGCTTTGTTTATAGATTGATGGTCCTTTATCTACTGCAGCTGTGAACTTAGGTTTTCTACTGGAATCGTCATTTATTTAAAGACAACGCAATCTGCTTTCTTTTGCTATATCATTTCTCTCAGCTGCAACCACCTTTCCAGGCACTTCATTTCATCATCAGTATTTTTTTATCTTCTGTTACTCATAATTATGGTCAGATGTTAAATGCAGATCTCTGCCTATAAGTAAGTAGCTGAAGTTGAGTTATAAGTAGGCACAGATACCACCTTTGTTTTTTTTTAGCTTAAGGCTTCACAGGACTCAATAAATTCAATACAATAAAAGCCACGTTTGAAGTCCCGTATTTTATGCAAGTGAATCCACATGCTACAGCTAGTTATAGAAATATATTGGCAATGGTTATAAATAACTATGGAGTTGGTGTTTATGTTAATTAGAGTAGCCGATGCCACTGCAACGAGAAGACACGCCCGGTGATACCGTGCGATTAACGTCCGTTAAGTAATTAATTGTTAAACTGTACTGACAAAATGCCAGTCAAGACGAAATCTAATCGTTGAAATGTTTTACTAATTGATCCACTAATTGTAAATGTTTTAACTGTAGTTTAAATTAATGGGAATGTGATTAATTTTAAAGATAAAGATAGTATCTTTGTTCAGTAATGAGTCGTAAAACCTAAAATTTTGAGTTCGTAAAAAAGTAAACTAAAGTCAGTTAAAGTTGATGTCCTGTGCTTTCATTCATCCATGCATTGTTCATTTTATAGAATATTTTAGACTACAAAATGAGTATAAAGTGATGCAAAAATTTTACAAATACAGCCATTTACTTTTAATTCTGGTTTCGATGCTGATTTACGACGCTGAAACTAACGCTTTATAGTCATGTTTAGCTGTTATAAATCGAGGCATATTTTTGCCTTGCATTTATTAATACTACGTTTTAACACATTAATTAGTCTAATTTACATATTAATGACAAAAAAGCTAATGTCGGATGGTAATTAAATTTTGAGACAGTTTTTATAATAGTAAAATAAATGTTTGGACGAAGAAAACTGAGAATTCACACGGCCGTAAATATCTATTTTCAATTAAAATTCATTAAGTGTTCAACCTTATCACAATTCACAGCACAGTTAACAACACAAAAAAAAGAAATTAAGTTGTCATTTTAATAGCTCAATAATTACATTAAAAAACAGGACAGAAAACAGGCAGTAATGTTATTTGTTTTAAACTTTTTCTCACGAGGCTGTAAGGGTAAAAACAGAAAAAAAACGTATAAATAGGTAATACTTTGCAAATCAAACTCACGTACCTAAAAAAATCGTTGCAAAAATAGCATTGTTCCGAAAGTTTTAAGTTAAACATCCCAAAGAAAACATCCCGAGAAAACACAAATAATTTATAACATATCAAATCCTCGGTAACTTAAACCACTAATTAAGCAAGGTGTTGCTGTGCAATCGGTCAGTGAACACCGGGGCTAAATCTTCGTCGACCCCCAGCAAGACTAATGTTTGCGCCGGGCTCTGCTCGTCGCATTGTGCTTTATTTGTATTCGCTTAATGTATACAATCTCTAATTACACGCAACGCCTTCCACCGTTTAGGGCTGCTAGATTGTGTTAGATTTAGATTTAGCATTGCGATCTTTGATCCTAAGGTTTATTGCATGGTTTTAGAACAAGCTGGGTAAAAGTTCAGACATTAAATTTATGTATGTGTATGTGGATGGATACGTGTTTCGTAATTGCTAATCTGTTTAAGGTTTGAGTTGGATCGTGTCGCAAAAAGGGATTTTTAGAAACAGAACAATTAGCTAGAGCCAGTTATCATCGTGAACCCACAAGTGTAGCGAATTACTTGTGAATCTTATCAATCAATCAATTTATCGGTCAATGCGCCTTAACAGGGTTATGTACGCACTAGTTTTAAGCCCAGCTGTAACTCTATGCTTGTGTACATTGTGCATTTAATAAATAAATAAATAAATAAAAAATTGGCAATTTGGCAATTGGCAATCTTCTTCTTTTCGTGTCGATGAAACTCAAATGGTGTTAGACCAGTATTTTGCCACCTGCATAGCTCTAACATTTGCTTCGATTAATGAGTGTCACTATTAATAAGTGTTTGCTATTAAACAGCGTAGACACTCCATGATTGACGAAGTAAATAACAAGAACATTTCCCGATAACGGTGCAAAGCAAAACCAACCCAATAAATAAATATTGTTGGTGTTATGTTTCTCGGTTTCCCACACTTGCCTTCTATTGATAACTTGGGCCTCATAAATGTAATATGCAAATTAGCTGCTACACTCTACGGTAGATAAATAGGACATAGGTTACGTCAATAAATTGAGACGGTGCAGATAATGCTACCTAATGAGTGTGTTGTGTCAAAGTGTGTGTGAATGTAATGGATTGGAGGTTTATTGATACTAAAGGTGGTGTTTTCAAACGGTTCAGCAGGAACTTTTAGAACGTTTTTACAGCAACGAGAGATTGATGAATGGGTTGCTTCAGCATTGCTATCTAACGTGGTAATGCCGCCAGCCTTCTGAGCACTTTCCCCGTTGACTGCGATGTGGACGAACTTTTTGACGCACTCGACCACACCCGAATACTTCTTTCTCCTAGACACAATCGCGATTTGAAATTGGCTAGAATCAGTAATTTTAATTTCTCTTAGTAAATACATTGTATATGACATTCATCACAAACCACAATCAATGAAGTATATTTTCTTTTTCTGTTTTCGATACATATTTTTATTTTTAGCTTAGGTACGTGTTGCTAACTTTAGAAGATAAAGTTGAAAAGGCGTTTGTTGCTTGACTGTACTAAATTGCATCGTCACCTCAACTGCGGAAAAGATTGTCCAATACCATTTTTTTTTAATTCTTTAACCAACTCTTCTTCGAAAATTTCCTCTGCTCGACAACTTCAATAACGCATTGTCAAAATGAGTAGCTTTGGAATTGTGAGATGCTACGCAATTAACCCCTGAACTCCATACTATTTAACTACAACAAAGCAGTGCTGGTAGCAGAAATAGGTAATAATGATGGTGATTTTCTACGGACAAATCCTTCTAAAAATTGCTCTAGAAATGCTCATGTCATCGCCCCATCGTCCAATTTAATTACTGATTATTTATTATTATTAATTAAACAAACCAAAAGTCTGACTAACACAGTCGTATCAAGGGAGTATCGTATTACCCAGTTATTGGGATCTGGGGGCAGATCGGCAGTAGCTCCATATAAAATACCGGTATTCTGCTGCATCCTGCTGCTGTTGAGAAATGGGTAGAAAGATTTTGCCAATTTATTTCGAAGAATATAATTATCATCATCATCATCTGCCTAGCCTTTTCCCAACTATGTTGGGGTCGGCTTCCAGTCTAACCGGATGCAGCTGAATACCAGTATTTTACATGAAGCGACAGCCTATCTGACCTCCACAACCCAGTTAGTACTGAGTAATACGATTCCCCTTTGTAAGACTGGTTCTCAGACTTTCGGGTCACTGACCACCTGTAACGACTGCCAAAGATCTACAATTGACAGCCAAGACAAACGGCTTAACGTGATTTTCGAGCCACGGAGGAAACTTGATATATAATGGGTGGTCACCCATCCACGGATCAACCTAGGCAAACCCGGCTTAACCCAAAGATCGACCCGAGCGGCTGTTATTATTTAGCCACGAGCTCCTTTTTCGAAGAATATCATTGATTTGAAATCCCTACTATTCAGAGCAGCAACCCTAAAACTTTAACGCCTTGGCGTTTAGAAGTTGAGTCCCGTAGGTGTCGTCCTCCTAATTAGGACTACTTAGGTGTTGGAATCCGTGTTCTCATTCTATTCTGGAACGAGTTGCAGACGCTTTTGTTGAATTAAAAGCTGGTGGGGTCCATTTGTTGGTTGGGGTCAACTGTATCCGCATAGCGGGGTCAATTCGTAAGCTTGTAGGCAATTAGGGAACTGGTGGGAATAGGTGGGTTTGCACGCATTGCGATTGTAATGTGGGGTTAGTGAATATGTTATTCATGCAAATGCTTGGGAACTGTTAGTAGGTATGTAAAATTGCCATGTAGCAAGATGCAGTTGGAATTTTCAGTTTATTACGTCTAACTGTCTTATTTCAACGTGTAAGCTGCTGTGGTCGATTTGACATTATTACTATTATATTGAATCATCTTCATACTCGAGTCGAGTCTCGAGTTCGAAACCAAGACCTCTGATTTTTCGGAATTATGAGCGTATTGTATAATTATCACTTGCTTCGGTGAAGGAAAACATCGTGAGGAAACCAGCATGCCTGAGAGATATTTCTCGACGGCATGTAAAAGCCAAGTCAGAGGCCCTTGGGCGGCATAAAAACTCTGACACCAGTTAGGCTCTAACCACACGATGAAGAAGAAGAATCTTCATACGATATTTTATTTAGATACCTACCGAAAATGGTGGAACATTTAGTGGGTATCCACTTAGTCATGTTTTTTATTCCTACTGCTATTAAATATCTCCAAAAACTTAAGATAGGTGTTTTTCGAAGACTTAGTCAGATTTATGGCTTCCGGTACACATTATTTGTGAAAAACTCTCTCAAATTTACTTTGTGTTGTCAGAGACTGGTAGCGAAATCAAGAAAGTTTGGTCAAGAAATCAATGATTTCAGAAACTGCTATGCCATATGTGGAGCACAAGATGGTATTGACTGCTACATTTTTTTTTGACATAACATTCTCTATTTGCCTGAAGCTCAGGTTCAACCTAGTTCAGGCAAATAAGCAACTGTTGTACCGTGACTGACGGCAGTGATAGCCTAGTGGTGTGACCATTGAACTGCCAAGTCACGGGTCTTGAGTTCGAACCCAAGACACGCGCCTCTGATTTTTCGGAATCGTGTGCGTATTGTATAAATATCACTTGCTTCGGTGAAGGAAAACATCTTGAGGAAACCAGAATGTCTTAGAGATATTTCTCCACGGCATGTAAAGCCAAGTCATAGAGGCTCATGGGCGGCATTAAAACTCTAACACCACTGACACTCGTAAGAAGAAGAAATAATGATGATTTTACTCAAGACACAACTACTAGGACACTATTGTCTCGTTTTTTGCAGACATATACATACAACAGTCACAGCCTGTTCACACGGCTTTCGTCATTGACGATCCGTCATAAAATACGATACGTCATGACGGACAGACGTTCACATTGCATACAGAATCGTGTTTTATCACTATCCGACAAAAAAAAAACGAATTTGTGTCGACGAATTTTCGAGAGCGAGCGCATCAGCGAATCCGCCACAAAAAAAAATTACGATCCGTGTTTTTTGACGTACCTGATTTTTAAAAGATGTTACGTGATTTAAGACGTTTCCGTCATTTCTCACGATTCGTGATGCCTGTGAACACGGGCATTGAAAAAGCATTGTCGCCGTCAAAAAATTGACGGATCGTGAAAAAAGACGATACGTAAAAAAAAGGTACGTCGTCGTGTGAACGGGCTGTTACACGTACTAATAATAATATTCATAGATAAGCAAATCAGGAATCTTAGATTTAACTCGCAAGTTTGTCGACATGTGGGACGTGGACTCGGCGATCATTGTGTCGATAGTCGTATCAGCCAATGGCTTAATTGCCAATACCCTCAACCAACGAAGAAAACAATATTCATCACAACTATGAATATCAGCTAAACATAAAAGGTTGTGAACAATCAACCTTTCGCAGATAAGATGTTCATGTAAGAGCCCTATAAATACGAGTTCGTGGCCTATGTAAATGATCTTTAACTTATTATCTATCAACAGTTTTACATATTAGGAGAAGCTACATGGAAGCGGATTGTAAACATGTTCAGTTGCGAGATCTGATAAAACTTGTGGATGATTCAAGTTAGTTTACTTAGTTAGTATCTCGTGAGATGAGTATAAATGTAGATGGCTATAAGAGTATGGGAGACCAATCAAACGAAGAATGGATTGAGTGAAAGACGACGTGGGTAGAAATGAGAGAAAGGACATGAATACTGAGATTCAGATAGATAAAAAAGATATAGGTATGGAAGAGGCAGACAAACTGCGCAAATCTTAAAAATATTGAGATAGTGAAAGTGATGATTCTAGGTATATACCTATGATGCGTTTTGGTCTTAAAGGATTTTTTGTTGTAGGATGTAAGTTTTCTTTTTTTTGTATGAAGAGCTGTTCGTTTTCTGCCCTTTATCGCAGTAGACAACCGGAGATGTCATATTGGACCTTTGTGTGGTTTTGTTGTTTTAGACATTGTTATTTCTATGACTAATAGTGAAAAGACTAGATTTTTTAGGAGTACCTGATTTAACATAGATCAACCTGTGATTAATCATACAGGTAGACTAAACAAAGTAATATTATGACAATGTATTATGTAAATTTTATCGGTAGGTATCTAAATGTTTACTAACAGATAAGTTGCAGACGGTGTTACGTCAGCCTCATTAGCATAAAATATACAAACCATTAAAATTATTTAAATATGAATATTTACAATTTATGAAAGAGGAGGGTAATTGCCGACTAGAAAACGATTTCACCGATAAAAACCGACGAATCAAACAGTCACTAGTTGAATTACCACGAATTAGAACGTCGACTCCGGCGCAGAAGAGCGTGACGGAATTTTTTATGCTCTATTGTTTTTCAAATGACGTTCGCCTATTGGCCAAGAGAAGTATGGGAGGCGCGTTCTGACACCTGATTGGCTGAGACGAAATGAATGCGAAATAATGATGGCTGCCCGATTGGTGACAAGACGTATTGTTGAATAAATTAATGTTAGCAATAGTAATAGTTTTATTAGAACCTGTTCTTTTAATTGTTGCGTTCTAGTTAGATTAATAGTTCGGTTGAGTTTACAGTTAGTCATCGTGTTTGTAAGTAAAAAGCAAGTGATTAATGTGTGAATTTGTTGTTATATTCCGTTTAATAACTTGCTCGTCTTTATTCATTTGTCGGCCTGATTACTTTTCCTGTTTGGTTGTAGTGGTCAGTTTTCCGATTTTTTACGACTTGTGAGTACAGTCAGCATCGTGAAGATGTAATGGTAATTGAACACAGATTCTTGTACGAAGCTGTATCTAGGTACTCGTTTGTACAACGTTATGTAACAATTGTTTATTTATTTTATTATTTATGTACACACAAGAATGAACATAAGGGAACATCATAACATAACTTTGAGTACAAAGGCACAGCTTATTTCAAAGGAAATTTTATACTAGCAGGCCTGCGAAAGGAAAAATGAAAAAGTATTGTTCTATTAATATCAAAAGAAAATCCGGTGTTTTCTTTAAATATCCGGAATTTTATTCGGAAACCTTTATAATACCATAATAACACGTCTCTTAAGTACCTACCTACTAACTCACAGACACAATATTTAAAGACTTACCGACAACACTTTTAAATACTCCAGGATCGAATTTATACCTCAACTTTCACAATCAGCATCAGACACTGCACGATTGAATCAAACCGCTATAGTAAAGTAATCGCTATTACAAGAAGAAAAAAGTGTAATCACCCTGTATGTGTAGCAACAAGTAAGCATGAACTCAGTCCAACCCCCACGTTTCTCTGCCATTAAGCTTCGCCAATCCTTAAAAACCTCCCATAGATCATGCTACTGCCGCTGAAACGCGTCCCGTATCAAACTACAAAATAATAACACGGCTGTTAAATACTAACTCACAGACAAACACACACAAGTCCGTGTACGCATAGTATCTGTCTGTCTGTGGCTGTCAATATATCATAGGACGGCTAGACATTAGCATCGGATAGGGTTGGCGGTTGACCTCGACAATGAATGGCGTAAGTTATGGTGGTGAGGTGCGTACGTATTTGTTTGTAGTGTGGTAGCTGGTGGGTTTAATTTGAGGGCTGGCAAGGCTAATACTAGTAAAATAAAAATAAAAAACTCTCTTCCATTTTATCGGAAAACTAGCGAACTGTCCCTGTTTCGCACGGAATTTACGACTAGAAAAAATATCGAGATTTCTTATGGAAAAGATTAATATTAATGTAATTTATACACCTTTCTGAATAAATTCTCTAAAATAATTATGGTGACAACCGACAGCATTAAAATCCGACTTAAAAAAGAACAATACAGTCACGTCGACAGAGACGAAAATCGAGTATAATTTTGAATACGCATCCTACCTACGAATGCTTGAGCAGTTAACCCTTCGAGTGTCGCTAAACATTCGTGCAACAACATATAAATTATACCTTCCTGGATTCGTTATGAGTTTACCTGTTTATTGGTATAAACATAAGGAATTAAAACTGACCTGGCCTTACAGTGACGTGATATGTTTTCATTTTGATAATTTAAAAAAATACCAGCCTATTGTGACCGACTAGTTATGAGCCTACGGGTGCACACATGACATTTCTTCATTTTGTTCTTATGTGCACCCGTAGGCTCATAACGACAGTGCCTTTCAAACACTTCTGTAGGAAGTAATATGTCCAATAACAGTACCTACTCATAACTTCAAATTCAGTCCTATTTCAAAGCGTTTGCGTGAATTCCATTTTCTCTGTGACAGGGAGACGAAATCATTCTACATCATGTGTACTTGAAAATTTCACGTGTGTGAAGATAAACCCTACAATCTGCAACACACCTACGCAATCATTATTCACCTGCCCTATTTCAAATTAAAACGTTACTGTAAACACAGCCAACCCTACGCAGAACCGCGCGGACGCACATCGGCCATCTTTTATTTAATATCCCTGCGCCGGCGCACGTGGGAACATGCGTGAGAAATTATACGCGTATGATGCGCGTGATCGTGATTGAGCGGCGCTGGGCTAGGTGGGCTCGATAGGAGTCGTTCAGGATGTTGGTGGCGGTAGCGGTGAAGAGATATATTTGCATACAAGTAAGGAATATTAGCAGAGGACAATCTCTACTGTCACTAGGGCATCGATACCCGGTTGCGGTTCCGTAGTAAAACCCGTTTTTTTTTCGGGTTTAATATGGGACCGAAACCAGGTTTTGCGTGCCTTAACTGTCACCATGCCAGATCTGTGTTGATAACTATGTAGACTTTTCTTATGAAAGAAATGCGATCAGAATCCCAGTAGCATAAAACACTTTCAATAACAACTCAAAACATTTTGTATGAAAAATATATCATCATCATCATCATAACATCATGCCTGTAATCCCCGAAGGGTTAGGCAGAGGTGTATCCATTAGTACCTACACCCATATTTCGTCAGTCATGATTAGGCCAACCAATGTAATAGGGGGCGAGCCTATTGCCATCAACCGGGCACCATCCAGACTTCGTGACTGCTACTGAAAAATCCCTGATGAAAAACCCTATAACACTTTCCCCGACCGGGTCGAACCCAGGACCTCATGCTCAGTAGTCACGCTTGCGACCACTTGACCACTAAGGCAGTCGAAAAAAAAAAGAAAAAAAATATATAATTGGCATGAAAAATAATATAAATTTGTAAACTATTGCATCATAGGTTTGCAAAATTGGTCTGCTCAACAACGTAAATAACGGAACGTATGTTTTTCAAATGTCAAATTGATAGGCAGTGTGATTGTTAGTGTGTTACCCAATTAGCCTGCTTCTGTGGTCAGAACTTCCTTACTGGTGACCCCTTGACCACAAATGCCTTCACAGACTTCTTGCTGAACGGAAACTGTGTTATAGTCCTTAAGATGAATGTCTTCCAGTTTGGAAAATGTTACATTCAGAAGAAGCTGTCGAGTAATGCGGGTTTTCTTTAATGAATTTTGCATATCATTAAAGAAAACCCAGAGAATTTAATCATACAGTAAAGCCCAGCTCAAAAGCCACCTAACTTTATAGACACGTAGGAAGGTACCAAAGAAACTTCACGCTGCAACCGTACATTACAGACTAACCGTACCTGCATAATTGATTTCTGTTCAAACTCCACGCGGAAGAAAGTGAACCTTACGTAATATGTTTGAAACTATTAATTAGCATGTTAGGCCCAATCTTGCATCTATTGTAGGAGTGCTCAAAGCCGTAAGGCTCACATACCTGACCTTACACTATCTTGTAATTATTGACAATTCAATTTCGTACATTATCTGATCCGTTCGCTCGGGGTTTAATTTCGCAGAGTAATTAATAGAATGGACAAATTGTGTGCCGTGTTGATAGTGTTGTTGAAATTAATTTGCTTGGGGTTTGTTTATAGGTAAAGTTATTATTGTATTGTAATTTTGTTGGTTTTGTACCGCTGTTCCGGTTTGGATTTTGAGCGAGATTAAGCAGTTCTAGCTAGAATCTAAGTTTACGAGGACAAACAACAAGACAATGAATTAGACGAAAAATTTAATCAAAAAGATGCCTATAGCAACTAAGTGAAAAATAGAGAGAAGTACTTGGAAATTTTTCGAAGTTTAAGTATACAACTAAAAATATACAAGATACTAGAATACTGTACAAAGTTTAAACAGCAGTCGTTATTGCAATAACGACGATGAAAGTGACAAAGAAAATATTAGGACTGTTGGTTAAGAATTGAGAGCTCAATGTGTAAAATAGCACAACAATATAACAAACTACAAGCTTGTATTAAGCAGCACAAATGTGCCATTTCAACAACAGAAACATATGCCGTTAATCCATGTTTCACGCAGAAATCAACAATACCTATCTTACCGAGACGCGAATCCATCACGCGTCCAGACGAAGCCGTGTCGATTAGTAGTGTGTACGTGAGAGAAAGGTGTGCTATGTACCGTACGTACGTTGCAGCCTAACTAACATCATTGGCCCGTCTTGAATACTGAGGTGCTCTAAAGTATCACCTACTTGTAGGAGCTAACAAGATGTCAGATTACGCGAAGAGGGATGTAGGAAAAATCCTACAAAATAGGAAATCGTACAATGTAACAAAAGAAAATCGTCACGATTGGATTGGATGATGGCTGGTACAATGCTTGCGTTTTAGGTGTTATTTCAAGTATGAAAAAAACAATGTTACTGGTATAAAAAGTCTATAAACTACTGCTGTATTAGAAAAAGTTTAAATTGGTTTCGAATGTTTTTCTCAGAGTAGTCGGAGAGGAAACACCGACCCCATCTCGTTTTAGAACATAATTTTTTTTGACGTGTTCAAGTGATTTTACAACCAATTCACAAAAATAAATATTATTTATCTACCACTCTAGATTGCCACGACAAAAAAAATAAACTATACGTGAAGCGTGTGATATTGGCTTTTAAGCTTTACTCATATAGAAATGCAATGCCATCCCCACAATATCCAATCACCAAGATTAATCACCACCCAATTAATTCACATTTAAAACATTCATAATCAAGAGCCTATAAAGACGTAACTCCACCAAACCAACCTGCTAAACGTCCATAATGGTGATCAGCACATTAATCACCAGCCAGCTTCGCCGTGTTCTGGCGAGCTAATCACCGAGGCTGTGACTGATCACCGACGAGCCATCGCATCCGACAGCCAGCCTAGACGTTGTACCCTGTAATTATTTTATTTATGTTACAAATAGTTTCCTTTATGAGCGTGACATTGGGCTGGTGTATTTATTGGACGTTATTACGGTGTAGGCACACTTAGTTAACGGGCTAATGGCGGCTGTTAAGGAAGTTCGTGTACTTTGTGATGCTTTAGATGGACGCTGTGAGATGCTGCCATTTTCGCAGTTAGTTGTCGTAGTGGAGCTTCGGGTGGGGGAATATTGCTGGCGTTTTCGCAGCTAGTAGTCTTTGTTGAGGAAGAACTCTTTAATAAAAGCACAATACATACATCATCTTCCTGCCTTTGTCCCATGTTAAACACGTTTTGTTCTTCCAGTCTCCTCGTCAACCGTCACGCTATTATATACTATTTATTCTTTCATATCATATTATTTCATAGCAAATTATACACATAATATATAAGTAATTCTAAAAGCTTTTTGCTATCCCATCGCAATGTGTGGACTCGTTTATTTTTTCTATTCTGCTCTGTCCCATTCGTGGACAGTTGGGTAAAGACGAGCGGCATTTACCCAGTTCTTCCATTTTTCGCGAATCAGCGCGTTCTTCTTCTAGTTTCGACTGATAAATGATAAAAACAATCTATTTGGCTCTTTAATTCTCTGATATTTTTACTTATCTCTTGGTCCGTGGATGGGTGACCACCCATATATACCGAGTTTCCTCCGTGCCTCGGAAAGCACGTTAAGCCGTTGGTCCCGCTTGTCAATTTAAGATCTTTGACAGTCGTTACAGGTAGTAAGTGACCCGAAAGTCTGACAACCAGTCTTACCGAGGGGTATCGTATTACCCAGTACTAACTGGGTTGTGGAGGTCAGATAGTCAGTCGCTTCATGTAAAATACTGGTATTCAGCTGCATCCGGTTAGACTGGAAGCCGACCCCAACCTAGCTGGGAAAAGGCTAGGCAGATGATGATGACTACTTATCTCTAAGTCAGGTGACTTTAAAAAGATGGGTAACGCTTCTTGGTTGAACTTTCCGAAAAGTGTTCAAGATTACTCCTAAAACAAAAAATAAACATCAAAAAGACCCCTCCAGTCCTATTACTGGCTGTCACCTACCGTTACATACGCTGTTGAACCTGAAATTGTATTGTAAGGAGCATAATCGGCAGTGCAAGTAACAATGAATGAAGTTTGCGCGGGCGTCGCTCTGGGCTGCGCGCACCTGTATCTCAGTGCACGCGATCTCGGGCCGAGTGCACAGTGGGGTAACGTTGATTTGTGGTCGGGTTTATTTATTGTTTTCGTTGTGGGTTGGATGGGATTGTGATTTAATGTTGGTGGGAGGTTAGTTGGAGTGCTGAAAAGATTTTTAATCCTTACTCCGAGAGATACATAATTATGTTTGCACTTTTGATTCTGTGGATCTATGTATCTGCGTAAACTTGAACTTCTTATTCTTGCGATTCGTATGAGTTTGGAAATTAAAATTTGCAGACATGTGACGATGATCTATGACAGTTTATGCGTCAAATATAACAGCACTATACTTTCTAGATTTCTACAGGAGTAATATTGTACTCCTTTGCTTGAGTAAAAATCAATATATCTCTAACGTGAACGCATCCTTATTCTCGGTGCACGTCGCCTGTGATTACTTGCGAACGGCCTCCGTTTAAACGATTCCCTTTTTAAAAACTCGACGTTCCTGTTTCAAGAACCAGCGCCATTATTCCCGTTCCTTCCTCGTTTTGAATTTGGAACGGACAATGCACGTTTTTTCGCGGGCGATTTTTTTTATTTTTTTTTGCAGAGGTCACTAAATGATGACAGTCATGCAAGGTGTTGCTAGTTTAGAAATTTAAATGAGAACAAGTGGGTTTTTGCAAGGAAATCTTTATGAAAGTGAGGACAAAGAAGGATAATACTCATAAGTCACTAAGCGTGTGTGATGAGTATGACGCTTAGTGATCAATATGAATTATTTTTCATTACAACCAATGTAAAATAATGAACAGAGTACCAACAAAACAAAAAAGTCTACATTTTCATCAAAGAAAAAATAATCAGAAGTTGGTATGGCAATGTATCCCACCATTTTTGGCAATATTCATAAAGCTTAACATCTGGCAACTCTGAAATACTTGTGATGGCCTACGGACTCACTACAAAGCATTACAAAAAAGTCACTTAAGTGAAGACCAGTAGTCCGAACAAACCTCTTTTGTCGAACTCTTTGCGATTTCCAAATAAGGTGCAAGGAAACAATTCGTCGTGGTTCCCTTCCAATTTATTTGATTTTTTTCTTATTCACATCTTTGGCAAATTGGGAAAATTGCAGCGACGGAAAGATGGCAATTTTTTTCACGTTGGCTTTGTTCGGTTTGAATGCTTCCGTAAGTAGGCAGCTCATTTAGTTGCAAATTAGTCAAGGAGTCGGAAAAAAATTAGGTACTGTTACTTAAACAATATACAGGATGACATTGTAGAAAGAAAAGACCAGAGAAAAGATGGACGGATTGTGTGGAAGATGATTATTAGGTATGGTGAGATGGGAGCAAATAATGGTTGTATCTATTTGTTTGGGAGCAGAAGATATGTTATGTTGTCTCCAAATAATGAGAGGTTGGTGTATTTCAAAAGAACACTATAATCACTCTTAACCCATGATTACAATTAAAGAGGTAGAAATCAATTTTAGATAGATTCAAACTTGTAAAGATTAAATTAATGTACCTTTACTCAGTAGCCACCCTCTTCAACCTAGTGAATACTGAAATCTATTCAAACTTGAAGACCACACATTAAACCCCTAGTTTCCTCAATAAACCCCGTATAAAACAAAGCGTTTACAAATAAACCACAGAATAACAACGGGAGCTAATTTCACAACATGCACAAACATCGAGGTACCAGGAGATAAGAATCGCGAACGATTTTTCATAAACAATAGCCTTTTTAATATAGCAAAAAAGTCGAAGAGTATAGGCTATTGATAATACAAAAAATGCAATAATAAATTACCGGGCGGTGTGGCATAAACAGCGATTTGCTCCGGGCGACTGAGGGAGCTACCAGTGTGTTACAAAGCGGTAGGAGCAAAAAGGTTGGGTTAAGTTGTGTGGAGAGGCGAGTGGTGGGTTCCGCTTGTATATTGGAAGAGTGTTTCGAATGGCTTGTGATTTGAGTAGGCATTAAATGATCGTTTTTAAAGCGATGATACATGAAAAATATATAAATCAATGTTTCGTAAGACCATAGTTATTATGCATGTAGCATGAAACAGTTGCATACAATTTTATGGAGCAACTTCCTTTGGTAGGAGTTTATACCCCATCCCTCCCAAGTTTGTGTCTATCTTATACCTATCTATTATATTCAAAGACTTCACCAACCTTTCGCATATTTGGGATGGGTTTTCTAGCTGACTTAAATTAACCACATAAACTGATATTTAGGTATGGTCTGAACAAGTTGATGCGACAGTGAAAAGTGTTTGAAAACGAGCATAATCGGGAACTTAGCGTTCCAGAAAAAATGAGGGAAAACCAACAAAAATCAAAGTCCGAATCAGATTTTCGTCCCATCCAAAGGAACCCTATAAAAACCAAGTAAAAAAAATAATACACTTAATATCAAAGAAGGTGTACTTCGTTAATGCATTCGCCTTGAGGCCCGTCAGTCCACTGAACATTGTTTTCTGGAATGCGATTTTAAAAAGTTATCGTTGTTTTTTCGTGCTTTTTTTTGCTTTCGCCGAATCCGCTCGAGATATTTTCGGGTTGAATTCAAATGACATAATTAGAGTTTTATTAGCGTATTGAATTTTAATTTTTGCAGTCGCATGAATATTCAAGATGTTGTTGTTTTCTGTGGACTGCATTTTTTTGTTTTACATGTTGTTACCTTACCTACAACATGTAATACAAAAAAATGCATACAACGGAAACATATTGCCGGTCGCTGTTAGAGGCAACATTGTCAGTTTCGGCGTCACTTTTTTTTTTTATAAACTAATCACTAGTCTTTTAAAGGAATTAACACAAAAACATTATCCACGAGAACTTTCCTCACATATTTCCCCCGCTAATAAATGCTCCACGGCCAAAACATCGCCATTCAAATTACTAGTCAACCCGACGTGCAAATAATCGTCCCCTCACACTTTAAATAATTGCATTGTTTCTCATAGCCACACAATTAGCTGACTAGTGGCCGGGACACACCGGGGTCGCGACTGCGATTTGTCGCAGGTAACGAGCAACAATACGCGCGTTTCGGTCGCGGCCCCCCGTCGCCTCGCATTTGTATCGAAATGTTCTTGTGGCATACTGGGATAGGTTTGTTTGTAAATGTTGGTATTAAAATATGGGTAGTCTTTTGTTTTTTCGTGTGAATATGATTGAGTGGTTTTGTAGCTTAAGTTGATTTGTGGATAAAAGGCGGTAAGGGAATGTGTTGCGTGAGATCTCAGTTACAGATCTTTTTAAAGGCATTTTAATGGCCTACCTGTGTTTTAGAGGTCATAATTGCATAATAATAGACGTTTTAGATTCAGAAATAGTGGACATAATTAACTTAAAACCATCGATTTCATGAATGAAAGAATCGGCGACTCTTCTGGCATTTCCTCAAACTTTTTCTAAAGTTTGTTTTTCAATACAATGTCATAAAAGCTTTTGCGAATGTTTACCAATGGTGTCTTATTTCAAGGTCATTCAATTACTAAAAGATCCATGAACATTTACGCTTGATGTGTCTCCATCCGATAGGCAGGTTGCACCACGGCCTCGTTAGAGTTAACTAGGCAACAAACTATCGGTTATCCATAACAGTTATTGTGTTATTCTTTTGACAAATGCTCCGAACACTCCTCGTTAATACGAGACCCGATACCTGACGATTATTTGTCTTTTAACTCATTGTTTTGTGGTATTGTTGGCAATACGTTTTCGTGTAGATTGGATTAGACTTTGTGTTCAGTTAAGGATCCGTTGGGGAGTCGATCAAGATTTTATTGTTGCAAATAATAGGGGTTGTGTAAGATTAAATGAATGTGTAAAGACTACACAAGCATGTTCAATTTCAATATAAAAAAGCTATCATACATAGTTACATCCCACATACATACACATACATAGTTACATAGTTACGCCTTTTACTCACCGGTGAAGCCAAAACCAACGAACCTTACCACAGATATACGCAGATAACGCAAGCGCACCTTCTTCGCGGGCCCCGGTTCAAACATTTTATGACTGACGTTGCGTTTGTCACAGCAAGCTAATTTGTTTAAACAACCAACGTTTCAACTCAAAAACTTAATTCTAGACATTTAAAGACCAAAAACGTAGTCTTGTTTAGTAACTTTTTGTATAGTAACTAAATAGTGCTTATGACGTCATAGTAGGTGGTCCAAAAATCCCACGCTTGGTTTTCATACGGATCGTGATACTTGCGTTGTCTACGTACATACATATATCTATATCTGTGATCCTTACGTACTCCCAACCAACTTTCGTTGTTGTGAAAACATTCAATAAATCAACTCGATCTATTGGACACAAGCCTCAAGTTGCGCCAAAATAGGCGGTACTCAGCCTTCTGCAGTCATTCTCAAACTTCGAAGAAAAACATCATCATCATCAGCCCACAGCAGTCCACTGCTGGACATAGGCCACCTCAATCGCACGCCACTCAACTCGATTTTGGGCAACTCTCATCCAGTTTCTACCAGCCACCCTGCGAAGATCGTCGCTCCACTGCGCCTGAGGGCGTCCCACCTTACGCTTGCCGATTCGCGGTCTCCACTCAAGAACACGTCTACCCCAACGGTCATCGGATCTACGGCTATAAGAAAAGCAACGAGTACAGAAAATTGCTACCAAAGTTACAGTGCAGATAGAACGCTAAAAACATTTATGTACCACCTTCACCAAACTTTTTCTTTATCTGCACGCACAATGTCTTTAATCGTTGTATTCCTATGACAAATCTGATATGAAAGTTCGTTTTACATTGATCTCTAAGAACAAAGCTTCCCTCATAATGTTACCTTTAGAACACACATAGCTTATAGGCTACACGTCCAATAAACTATTCGTTCGAAATCTTCCGACTTCGGCCGCATTCGTCCGATCAGCATTGGATTCAAATAACATGGAACAGTGATGTTATTATCAGTGCGTTGCAAGTGCGATCACGTGCGATCGGCTGCGATCGTCCGATCCGATCGCATTGTGGCGCCAATGAATAGATCGTCCACCTCTATTGTACGTTAATGTATCGGGACAAGAGTTTGGGAGGCATACGGGTGGTTAGTTTGTGGAGCTAATTGTTCAGGTTTTCCAAAGTTACTTTGGAGAAACTACAGGTTTGTGTGATGCGTTCTTGTTGTGGCTTGGACTTTTTGGGTACTGAGATGTTTTTCTTCGAGCCTTGTTACAAGACTTGTTTCAAGAACATTCTTAAAGATACCAACAATTACCTGTTGTATGATTTCTTTCTTCTTAATTCGCACCAATGCACAAGTGATGAGCATCGCAGTTTTTTTTTTGTTTCATGCTTTAGGTATGATTGATCTTTTTCAAAAACTTTAACTGCTGAAAAGGGGTTTCTAAACCTTCAGATAAATCATCGTTACTTTACTCTACGTTTTTAATTAACAGGGGTAGGTTATAAAGAATGTGTTCGTTCCAACAAAAAAACCTACACATCCCCATCCTATTAACTTTTATTCAATACTTGACCACTACAACAAAGTTGCCCATCCCATTCACCCGTGTGTCCGGCCGCAAGTCGCCTCACAAGAATGGTGATGCAGCTTCAACAGGAAGCCTTCAGCTTTTGTTCTCCGCACGAAATGATAAAAACGTCAAGCAACGCCGCGCGGCCAGCATTGTTTTGCAACCGGTTTTTAGTTTTCTTTATTGTCCCTTTATTGCAGCGTGCGGTGGCCACCGGCCATCTTATAAAATATTATAAGAAAATCTTTTTTGCAATTAAAACAATGTTGCAAGTTATGAATTTTGCCTCAAATTGATTTTTTTGCGCTGGCAATAATATGAAGTCGTTATATTTCTTTCTTATTGCTTCGAAGCTCATGAATCAATTTGAAATTTAATGTGCGTAATAAAATAAAGGAAGTTTTGTTACTTATCTTATTAATTTTGTCGTGGAATGAAAGGTTTCAGGTTTTTAGTTCGGGGATTCTTTTATTGTTGGTAGCGTGGAAATCGTTTCGGTGTTTATTTAGACAATGACGTTTTTACGATATCGTAAATTTAACGCCACAATATAATTTAAAATCACGGTAGTTACTAACTTAATGTATGTAAGCAGAAAATAATTAAACGTCAGTCGTGTTCCCACATAACTTCTTTCTGAATAAAACATTTTCCATGTTGTTTCATTTTATCGTAGGATGACTATTATTATTTCAGCCAATCTGAGAAATATATATATTAATGTATTAACTATTTCTCATTTTTTAGTTGACCCTAGAAAATTCTCAAAAGATTTTCCACAAACTAAAACTCAAAGCATTTATTTCAATTAGACCCTTGCAGGCATATTGCAGGCTCAAATTTATCAGTCTACCTTAGATCAATCTCGAAACTTTTAGAACCACCTTTTCATTACTTACTCCTTTAACTTCACTCGCACGACAATACGGCACCTTCTGTTGCCATCATTACATCCTCTTTAAATTCATCAGTTCACTCCAGTTCATTCTCAAAGCTTCCAGAACCTTCTACGGACCAAAAAGTACCGCGTATTAAGTTATAAGTAAGTTACCTACTACCCTCACCAGAGTCATTTCACAACTCATTACACTACCCCAGATGATTTTCGAAATTTCAAGAATCTTCCCAAAACTTCCAAAACCAAAAAATATGGAAAAGTTACGATCTATCTCGCACATACACGACAGTAACCTGCAGTTGCTGTCATTACATCCTCCTCAGTGTTGTTAGTTTCAGTTACCCCTAGATCATTCTCGAAACTTCTAGAATCTTCTCGTAAATTCTAGTGCCCAAAAAATATGGAAGTTTTACCCGTAACTCGCTCACACACACGACAATACGGCACCTGCTGTTGCCGCTGCGGTTGCGCCTGATTGCGGCATTGTGCAGCTCACAATAACTCGATTAGACTCGGACGGCACCGGACGTGCTCCTGGCTATGTTAGTGTGGATATTCCTGAAACCAATAATATCTGGAATGATATTGGAAATTAGTAGTGTGAAAAACTTCTTGTGATAAATATAATACACTTTATTGTATACAAAAATCGTTACGCAGCTTTTTTACAATGTTACTAAGTCTATGGGTGCAATGGAAGGTGAATTAAAACTCAATGGTTTCTGTTGGCGCTGATTTATTCTTGAACCTTTGCATGAGCAGTGTTGGTGCGCAACAAGTTTCAGTGTAGATAGCTTGGAATTTGGAAGAGTCACCATAGATCTTAAATAGGTCGCCGAATCGTAGGGTCTTCTAAGGACCCTATAAATATGTTTATTTCCTGGTAAAAATATATCATACCATACCATATTCCAGGAGTAATATCCAACTTAGTGCTCTGATCACGGCTACCCAAAAAGTTACTAAAGCTACCAATATAAAACCAAATCATAGACAAGTCACATCCACAGTATCCCAACACCGCACCACCCCCAATTAGGTGAGGACAGGGCTACGAAGCACAAAGGCAAAGATAATGGTCAGTTAACTTAGTTCGGAAGATAGTTCACTTAGAGCCAACTTAACTTTATCAAGTTGCAATTAAGTTCGCCCGCTTAATTGAATATTCTCACGGCCCATATCACAATTACGACCTCGTGAACTAGACAGTATTGATTGGGGCTCTGGTGGTGAGGGTAGAGTGCCTGTGTTTTTGATCGGTACGTTTTTGCAAAGGTTTTCGTGTATGGAATATGTTGACTATTTGCATTCTTCTGGTTGAATAGTCTCTGGGTATGGTTGGGTTATCATTTATTACATCTTCTGGTTAGTTTTATTTCTTTTGCATTTTGGATCTATTCAGAGGACGGATGGCAGTGGCGAACAATTCTCTGTGAATAAGAAAGAACGGTTAAATACCAGTGATGCTTGTGAGGTATTGTTGGAGTTCTATTAAAGAATGATTGTTGCTGCGATTTTTGGGCACGAGCCTAAAAGTGAGTCTGAAGAGTAGTGTGTGAGTGTGTATTCAGGCTAATGAATTTTCTCAATGATACAAATAAAAAAAATATATTTTTTGTATAAAGGTAGTCTTAGCGTCTAGTATATAGGTTTTGTAGACAGTCCGTTCAAGCATGGAATTTTGGGAAGAGAAAAAATATTTTCTGAGGTTTTTCTGTTTTTCCGTGTGGTTAGCGCCAAACCTGGTGGGCGGTATAAAAATTCTGACACCAGTATTCACCTCAAAGCAGGTCCTCTGGCTTGGCTTGAGGTGAATAATTAACCTTTCTTCGTTGGTGACTCATTGACAATCATATTAATTGTGTTTATTTGGTTAAGGAAAGACAGTAACAATACAATTCTCCAGGAATAACTCCACGACACTTTACAACGTTGTTAAATCATAACATTGACAACGTAAGAATCTGAAATCTCCATCTCTTAACGTTTTATTATCAGTTAAAGTAAATTTAATATTACTTTACTTTACTGTTTTGCTGCCGTAAATAAAAACGAACTTTATTATTGTTCGTGTATATTTTAAATATGATTCAAAATGACCAAATACCAAGAATCATAAAAAATACATTTTTTAAACATTCATCTGCAGAGTTTTGTATTAGTTTTTTTTTCAACTTAGTTGTCATGCCACTGGCTGTTTCAAGTACGTTTCTTTAAAGAGAAGTTTATCTTTGCCAAGGGGAGGGTATTATCTACCAGCTACCATACAAGCAGCATTTTTGTAAAGTGTAAAGTGGTTTCCTCCTTTTTTAACCGACTTCAAAAAAAGGAGGAGGTTCTCAATTCGGTTGTATGTTTTTTTTTTTTTTTTGTGTTTGTTACCTCATATCTCCGTCATTTATGAACCGATTTGAAAAATTCTTCTTTTATCTGAATGGATCTACTTCCCGATTGGTCCCATAGAAATTTCATCGAAATCGGTTCAGCAGTTTGGTTTTGAAATCAAAATAGCTGGAAAAAATATGTCATCCAAGTAAAAGAAATTGCGAAATTGATACTTGACAAGGATTTGTGTGTGATACGATAACTAAAAAAGGTAAAATAAAAACTTTTTTGCAAAAAAGAAGCGACTTCCAAAAATACACTAAAATAAGTGGAAAATAACTTTACTTTCGGAAGTCGGTGGCAAAAAAGTCAATGAAACAAACAACCTCCACTTTTTTTAGTGTATTTTTGGAATTCGGTTTTTTTTTGCAAAAAAGTTTTTTTATTGATTACAACTTTATGTAGCTACGAGAATAGTGTTTAGTATGGGGTCCACCTCATACTATTATGAAATTAATAGGTCTTATCTCTAACTTGCAACCGATTAATTAGAAATCGCTTTTGAATGTTGCTGACTGTTAACAAATGTATATGGCGTAAACGGACCCTTCACGAAGCCGCCAACCAAGCATTCTGTACATCGAACTAAGTACTCGAATATCTACGCAAAAATTGTTTCTAGGAAAGGGCTTTTTTTGGGATGAAATATCAAGTTTTACAGTAAGACTCAATGTAACGCACTCAAAACATAATCTGATCGGTGCATTGAATAGTATGGGGGTCGTGAAGGTATATAAAGTAAAGTTATAACATTAAAAACTTGTATTTAAAAAAAACTTGTGACAAAGTTGATATTTTGGCCCCCAATATAAGTAGAAGATTCCCAGGTAACTAGAAGGTATATACAATTATACATATAGGAGGTAGTATATATGGAGGAGTTCGTGGATAAATAATAATTCCCGCTCGGATCAATCTTCAGGTTATGCTGCGCTTGCCTAGGCTGGTCTGTGGATGGGTGATCACCCATTACATACCGAGTTTCCTCCGTGCCTCGGAAAGCACGTTAAGCCGTTGGTCCCGGATATCATTTGTACATCTTTGACAGTCGTTACAGTGGCCCCAAAGTCTGACAACCAGACTTACCTCTTGTGTTGTGGAGGTCATATAGGCAGTCGCCCCATGTAAAATACTGGTATTCAGCTGCCGGGTAGACTAGAAGCCAACCTCAACATAGTTGGGAAAAGGTGTGTGTGTGTATACATATACAAGGTGTAGTTTTGCAACCTCGTAAAAATTCAGGAGGTGGTCATAGAAGACGTAAATAATCAATATAAATTACGGTACCTGGTCAATAATAATAAACGCTGCTTTTTTCTGGTTGTTTTCGTTAAGAGTACTTTTACACCCATTATTAGTTCTTATAACTGTAGACAGTAAATTTTTGGTGCAGCCCAGTTGAATTTAGCAGCTGATTGCTTCGATATGCAGTGTGCAAGTGTGGTATGAGAGGAAACATAATAAGCAAGCTGACAATATAAGTAGACATTAACTGCACATTTTGACTTAAAGTTGATTCATTATGATGAGAACGATCTTTATACGTGAAGTGGAGCTTTAATGAATGTAAACCGTTTAATTTGAGGCTCTTCTTGACCTTCAAGGAACACATAATTCATCCCCTTAAAGATTAAATCGAAAATAATATAGTTTCGCACATAATTGCAGTTTACAGCCTTGTCAAGTAATAAAGTAATGAATTTAATCATATTTATGATAATAGCTTTGCACCTGAGATCTTGTGATCCATGTGCAATTTTGATAAATGCCTTCTTTATATATAAAAAAAAAAGACATCTTCTTATAACTACGCTACAGACACTGAAGTCTGGGCAGTCTATTAACTGATATAGAAACTTGTTATTTTTGCATTATCGTCATGTCAACCTGTTATCATTCAATTTTGAACATGGGCCACCCATTTACATAATTTTGTTCATTATCATGACATGAACGACAAGGAGGGTAGCAGCTGTATTATTGATAAGCCAAAGCAAGAAGAAGTCGCTGTTTGAGCTTTTGGTAATATCCTTTACTTTTTTGTTATTTCGGGACCAGCCCACTACACTATTTCCAAATCACTGCAACTCCTGAAAGCTAGAATCAACAGTGGTGACCACCAGAAAAGCGCCTAGACAATGAAACTGGACGAAGTTCCAGAAAAACCATTTAACTGTTGATCCCGCAACGAAATTAATCAGAAAAGAATAGCGGAGGAGTACGAAAACCATAATTTCGATTTCCCTCCAAATCAGCAGTAGATATAACAAAATAAAGCCAACAGGCAAAGAGTCGTTTACAACTGGGATAAGCCTAATATCCTTTACTGTCTGTAACAAGCTTTCTTTCTTGGTACATGTGTGTTTGGTGGAAAACGCGTTCGAGTATGAATATGAACAGTAACAACCAAAATGTCTTCCTAAATTTTTCAATTCACGCCGTTAGTGACGATATGCCTTTAACTACAATCACTTTTATACGAAAACAGAAAAAGTGAAGCAAAGATACTTCAATAGATTTGTGTTCCTCAATCCCATACTATGATAAAACCAACATAATTGGCCAATGTCCATCAGTTTTGAGTGAACAAACGGTCGGAGGCGACTGATGGTCCATGAATAGTGAGCAATTATGCTCATTTTACGAGTAAGGAGCATTTTTCCCAGCCGCCCACATTGCACTAAGTACATGCCAATCTGTCAGGTTATCTGTCCTCTCGTAGTAGATAATATGCAACAAATTGGCACTATTGCCCCGTGTAAGCATTTAACTGAAAAGCCGCATCGATAAGGGGTTGGTTCGAGGCATAAGAGACAGCGAATTGATAGTGAAGGTTGTCCCAATGAAACTTTCCTAAAATAAACTAGAAAAAAATACTCGGATTGTACCCTCAATCATTACCGAAGTATTTCTGTCCTGAAATATCTGGAATAACATGTGACATTTGGGTACACCCAAATGTCACCTAAAAGAAGGCTCGGAACCTTTCGAAAAAAAAAACATTCGTGATGTTTTTTTAAATACTCTTGCAGTCTCACTCATGGTGGCATAATCGTTTACAGAGCTTTATTAAACAGAGTTAACAACGGCAATTAAAGTTAACCAACATAATAGAAATATTTTTTTTAGAAATTCATATAGAGCTTTTCTACTCCAGACCAAAAAAAAATAGATTTCTCATGCATAAAAAGTTCTTCGCTATTATTTTGCGACTAATCTTGTCTAAACAGTTGTATGCGGTCGTCAACTCACTTCAGTCATGCCTCATCCAGGCTCTACTTATGCTAATATCACCCACAGCATCCCATCCAAGCCCACTCCCTTTGCGGAGTGCCCGAGCTGCTCTCACTTAGCTTATCTAGGCTCTCAATTGTTCGGTAAAACACTAAAAGCTATCCGATTACAGCCACGATTACTGCAAAGGACTTCTGAAAATAAAAGAAATGCTTTAGTTACACTTTACAACTTAATGTACCTATAGAAAATTGATACTGGCTATGGCGTTTGCAATGCTAAATTTTTTATGGGATAGTCGTGGTCTAGTTTATTTTGAGGTATATTAAAAGAGTTTTTTGATAACTTGCCAGCTATCATGTAAGTAGGAAGGCAGAACTTCTCTCTTATACCTGTGGTACCTAGCTACATTGGCCCAAAGCTCATTGGACTGACTAATAACTGACTTGTGTAATTATCACTTGCTTATGTGAAGGAAAACATCATGAGGAAACCAGCATGCCTTAGAGATATTTCTCGACGGCATGTAAAGCCAAGTCAGAGGCCCATGGGCGGTATAAAAACTCTTACACCAGGTTAGGCGATAGATATAAACGACAAAGAAGATTGGACTGACGCGGACGTCCCAATTTTGGTGATTAGTCAATATTTTCACAGTCCTTGGTGGCATGAAAACAGGCACAATCCAAGAATGCTTAATATTTTCAAAATCAGCTGAAAAAAGCGTCATATTATGTCTGTTTTTCAAAACACCATTTTACAACATATTTATTGGCATAAAAATCAATCCACATTTTACAATAATTTCCCCACAATCTAAAAACACAGCACTATCTCCATTTCTACATAGATCTCGTCCCTTCTAATCCTGTTCCCTATCTAGGATAAACCTAGGATAAGTGTAAAAATAACTTAGTGGTCCAGTAATCAGCATCCTCGTATCTCGTACATGTTGGACGGTGGATGCAAGAAAGCTCCGGTCGGCTACACCTGTTCGTCAGGCCTTTTAGCTTGCCGCGAGCATTGTCAAACTTTGTCGTTGGACAGAGGTGGGGTGGAGTTGACCCTCTGGTTGACTCAACAAAAATCTCTATTTTTGTTGAACGTTATTTGATGATTCAAGATATAAGTGTTGACCTTTGACCATGAGAAGGAGGGGTTGTTATCTACTTGCTATTATATTGTTACAAAAGTTTGGTTCTATTGAGACTAATAAATAGGAGACGTAAATCATTCCATTCAATTCATATGGAGTCATCTTATGTGTTCATAACGAAAAGAAGTGAGAATTAAGCCAAAAAATCAATATAAACACAAAAAAAACGAAAAAAAATTATATTAAACAAATATATAAAAACATAAAAATCAATATCAATATTAAACAAAAAAAATGGAGAAGAAGGACGAATTTAAGTATTAGGCCAGATATTATTATGTATTTACTTTTCTTATATTTAATTACTTCGATTACTTTGACAGCTGTCATAATAATAAATTAATCATTATTAAGTAAGCAGAATATACGAACGGGGTCACATAAAATTAAACTCTTAGTAAGTTAAAATTATGTAATAATAGCCTCTCCACAGTTTTCCCAACGAGCTTTAATCAATTAAAGCGTAGCGGCAACCCTGTATAAAACACATGACATCCATATCTGTACGCTGACGGATCGCCGGTCGCTGCGACAAAGGATAAGTGTGAACGACCTTTAAGTGAAGCCTATCTAATCTTTTGTTACGTTTTAATAAAATTTCCGATGGTGGGGAAGATTTTGTGTAGTGTTATCCTTTCTAATAATTAATATTTAGATTGGGGGAAATTATGATGGGTTGTGGTTTAATTTAATGATGGCTTGATTGGTGCAGTGTTAGAATACCTGCTTAACTTTTACAATCATTATCATAACATCTCGCCTGTTATCCCTGAAGTGTTAGGCAGAGGTGTACCTAATAGGAAATTTAATGTTCTTCAACTTTGTCATCCAATATGGATCCATAAAATTTGCTTAGTAACTGTAATAGTCCGAAAATTTTGAGCTTTTGGTTCCACCCCCCCAAGTTAGCACAGGGTCCTCGAGGTTGAAAACTTAGCATAGTCTTCATACTGTTCCCCTAAACAACCTGTTAAATTTCCATTCAGTTCGGAATACTTTCCAGCTACCTCACCTTTTTCCGACATATCGATTGGATTAAAGATATATACCCAAAAATAATTACATTATTTATTAAGGACCGGTGATATCCCACTCCATACACTTCCTGTGATGTCTGTTCAGGGTAGAGACGAACTGCCTTCAAAATACAATTAATGGGAATCCCCAGTGATATAAGAATTGTTACTGTTAGCCTGCTGGGCTAAAGCCTCTCTCCATGATGCTCCTGGCTCTGCTCCTTCGATCCAGAGCTAATACTGACCGCTGGTCATTTGTTTTTCCAGTTCGTTTCGCCATTTACAAAAAAGTTTTTATAGAGATGTGTTTATCATTACAATAAACCTGTACTGGCTGTTCAACAGAAAAATGGATGACACATCGAGACCTTTCCGTGTTTCCGAGAAGCCAACTACGGTTTTTTTTTTATATATATAGGCTATCGTTTGGCCGCAACTTGCCTGATGTGAAGCGATGATGCGGCCTAGGGTGGAGCACGCTTGCCTAGAAGAAACCGATTCACTCGAACCTGGAATAGATCCAGATTGTAATGATCATTGAACAGAGAAGCTGGCAGTGAATTCCACAGACTGGCGGTTCGCACAGTAAGTGTGGTATGTGGTTTTATTCGGTGATGACATCACCAGCCAAGCACCAAGTAACTTTTTCGTAATTTAAAGAGTATTGACAAAACCCGGACATCCGCTAAAAGTCCGGACATTTTAGCTTTCGATTTATATTTTTCAGTGATAGATATATTTTTAGATTTTCTTATTAATCCTCTTAGTCCGGACTAAAGACAAGGCCAGAGTAAGTCCGGACGGTGGGCCAAAATCCTTAGCCTATCCTTTTAGGCTAATAAAACCCAATACAGTAATAGCATAAAAGTTTCAATGTACAGTAACAAAGTACCCATTTCCTATTTCATGTACCCATTTCAGCTAACCACGAGACGATGAGAGGTTGCCACCCTTCACATAAAGACCAAAGTAAGGCAGATAATATACCAAAGGCAGTTAAATTGCAAGATAAACGTGTAAACTAATCCACTGGTTGCAACCTGGCTTTAGAACAATTTGAAATGGTTTGCGAGTAGGCTCGATACGGGGAATTAGCTACCGTATCGTTGTTGCTTGGCTAGTTGGGAAGCCCTTTACGATGGTAATGTTTTTAAGGTCCAATTTGCTAAATATCAAAACAACATCAGCTTGTTATTTGTTGCTATCGCCACCATAAAGTTTCTATGTCTAGTACTTTTAAACAATATTACTAGTAGTAGACTGTCCCGCTGTTCTAGTGGTCGCAAGCGCGACTGCTGAGCATGAGGTCCCTGGGTTCGATTCCCGGGTCGGCAAAATGTTATTTAGTTTTTCCATCAGGAATTTCGCAGTCACAGCCTGCATTTGGGCCCGGTTAATGACAGTAGGCTCGCCCCCTATTACATGGGACTTAAACAAAATTGGCGAAATGTGGGTTGTACTATTAGGTACACCTCTATGGGTACACCTCTGCCTAATATGATCTCTGGATTACAGGCGTGATGTTATGTTATACTCGTAATGTTATGTTAAAAGTAGATCCAACAAACTTATACTTTGATACTACTATTGTGTTCAATACATCTTATTGTTATTATTTATGTTTTGTAAAAGCTACACTCAAATCTCATTTTCACCTAATAATGAGCGCATATTATTAATTTAACATCTTGTTACCGTTAGTATTGTAAAATTTTTGTAATTCAAAATTCCAAAATCAGTTCAGAAATCAGTTTGAAAGCAAGCAATTTGTAAGAAAGCTTAATAGCGGTTGCGTTTGACAACCCCATAAAAAGGTTGACATGAAGGTATGTGAGCGACAAACTACATTTTTTTTTTCAGTTTCATTTTGAATACCCATAATATCAGGAAGCATTTTTATTCGCCCTTAATTGCCCACTAATTGATTTTAAAAGTTCACATCATTTGTGTTCATTAACTTGAATTTGAAACAAAGAAATGAAATTAATACAGCGTTAAATGAAGCAATTAATTTCAGTCACTCATTTGCATTTCATTAATATTAATTCCGAACCATACGTCGTTAAAACACGCGACAATTCAAAATACAATTACGGCTTTACAGCAACAACAATGTTATCCAAAAAAAAAAAAAAAAGAAAAAGCAATAAACACTATAACATTAAAAGACTGGTTGAAATTTTATATGACGAAAAGAAAAAAAAAACAAGATGGTGGACAAAAGTTTTTGAAAAAAGAATAAAAATGAAAAAAGATCTAATCTGAGCTGTCATCGGTAACAAAAATAAGGTGGAATATGAAGCCGGGGTCTAATGAGACAAAGGGTTAATGAGAATAACAATGGTTGGGCAGTAAACTATTGGATTTATTTACACTGGTCAGGCGGGACCATGATCTGATAACGCGGCAAATGCTTGGTTAAGGTGAAGATGCTGCTGAATGTCACAGTTTTTATGTTTTGAGTATTGGAAATTGTTTCTTTAGTTGCACCGTTGAATAACAATTGACTTTGCTTAAGTTGATGTACCTAAATGAAAAAATAAAAATATTTTGCCCTGCCCATCATGGATTTCTTTGAAAATCTTGTCTCTAATGTATAAATTACAGCCCGTTCACTCGTGTGAAAAAAAAAAACAAAAATACGAATCGTCCTCGTGGACGATTCGTATTTTTGACGTATCGTCTTTTACACGATCCGTCAATGTTTTTGACGGCGGCAATGCTTTTTAAATTCCCGCATCACAAATCGTGAAAAATGACGGACAGGTATTATTTCAATAATCGTCTTTTAAAAATCACGTACGTGAAAAAACACGAATCGTGAATTTTTTGTGACGGATTCGGTGATGCGCTCGCTCCCGAAAAATCACGAAACTAATGCGTTTTGAAGGCCCATTTAATATTTAAAAAAAAACCTGGGACACTCCAGCAGGCTGAGTCATAGTCCAATTAGGGGCGCCGCGCTCGCAATTTGTCAACGACTAAACATACAAACTGCGAAACTACTAATTCTTTCACAGTGAAACATTAAGAGCATTGCCGAGTGTAGCTTTCTCACAGTTCCATGGTACCTACAGTTGACTTTTGACGCTAGCATTCAATCACCAGTTTCCGTAATTCCTATAAAAATCTCAACAAAATAATACCAAAATCAGCCTCCCCTTAACAGATCACCGTAGCGTCGGTCGCAATGATCAAATTTCGTTTTTATTGTTAATCCCAGCCTCTAAATGAGCAACCACATATTGAGTTCAAACAACCACATCGGAGTACAAAAAGAACAACACTTAATAATCTCGGATTCCGGGATTCGATGCCGCTGTGGTGTTTTGAGACGTTTTATATTAAAATTTTATTCTTTAGCTTGTGTTGTTTTGTTGTTGAAATACCAGAGTGCAAGGTGTTGTGTGCATTTATAGGACTTGGTGTGTTGGTGCTTTTTTGCAAGGTGAATAGATGCTTGGATAGACTGAAAATAGGTGTACCATTGTGATAATGTTTTAAACTATTGAATAGAGAAGAAGGTCGCAGTTAGATTTAAAGTGTGATGACCTTAAAGCTAGATTACCTACAGCTATACCCTAAAATGTCATTAATGGTGTTCTGACATGTCCGTTTTGTGCTCGGAGTTTTTCAGCCAAAGTTGGATATGCTAGCCACTTGAGAGCAAATGAAAGAGCAGCACACCAAAGCTCTCGACAACCACCATAGAAAGTCATCGAATGCAGTCGCTGAGGCCGAAATGATGATGCCACCTAGCCGAATGTCTTCATCATCATCAAACTATTGCATCAGTACCAATACCAACATGGGGGAAAAGGCTAGAAGACTGTCTGTCTTCTTCTTCGTCTCGTTCTTCTAGCTTAACAGTATTTATTTATATTTTGTTGGCCCAGAACTTCATTACTTCCAAACATTGACATGGAAAAATCATGGAATTAGTAAGTACTTGAGTATAATTTTAATAGTTTATACTACGGCTTCGCACGGGTGCAAAGTAGATACTAATGTTTTCTCTACTATAAAATGCAGGTACCTATTATACATATTAACCTTCCTCTCGAATCATTCTATCTGTTAAAAAAACCGCATCAAAATCCGTTCCGTAGTTTTAAAGATCTAAGCATACATAGGGACAGACAGACAGCGGGAAGCGACTTTGTTTCATACTATGTAGTGATTTAAATATTTAAATCACTCATGAAATATATACATTTAAATAAGTATTTAAAAAATTACATTATAATAAATTCAGAAGCTTAAACAATTAATTTATATATCGTAATTTGTATGTAAATTCCAATACTAATGAATGTATTTAATATTATGAAACTATTTAAATGTTAGTCTAGACTTATATTGTGATAACATATTGAATAGTTTTTCTAATTTTCTTGTTCGGTAATTTAGTATTTTATTTTTACTCTTAATATAAGGTAACCCGTTAACGATGTACATAGTTTATTGGTTTTTACTCAAATTGACACTAGATTAAAGATTACCTGTATTCGTTATAATGCTTAACGTCATAAGCACCTAAATCAGATGGCCTCATCTCAAGTCCAGGAAAATAGCATACATAAACAGGTACATTATTATTAAAAACTAACTTTTTCATAGATGTAGAAATGTTGTGAGATTTTTTTTTTCAAAATTAAAACTGTACGACTTTAATATGTATGGTGCTTTTTATTTTAATAAGATACTTATCAATTCGTATAATTGAGATTTAAAAAGTCAACCAAAGGGTTATTTATTTTAGATAATATTTCATATCTGGAAATGACGCATTTAAATAAAATTATATTACTTTACAAATGTCCACTTACCCTGATACAATACGTTAACCTTATCATCTTCACCGATACAGGAATCTCAAAATAAAATAAAAAAACGAAAATATTACCTCATCACAACCATCCATGTCTCTTCCACCCAACCAATCAATCAATTCAAAACTCCTATTAAAAAGAAACCATCTTCCAAACATATTCATAATAAATGGGTTACAAGAGATTCGCGGGCGAATCTGTTTGTTCATTTGTCACAGGCAATCGGAACCATTAGCGGTAATTACTGCCTTTGCTCAGTTATCGACGCAATAAAATGAACGGCTGGTGTGGGGGAAGGCATGAGATGACGCGGGTTGGGGACCGATCCACTTATTACAAGGTGGAAGGCACACCTATTATTGTATTCAGTACTTACACCATTCTGAACCTCGGACATGGAAATTTTAAGTCTGTTATTAAAAAAAAAACAGCTGTGTCCTACAAAACTGGGACACAGATACAGGGTTAAAATGTATGAAACAGCTGTTTTTTTTTTAATAACCCACGAAAATTTGCTATGTGAGGAGGTTCAAAATGTACGTTTTAACGTTGGTATCCCTTCCACCTTGTATAATGTCTTGCTTGCCCTGTTCTTTGCACATTTCAAGAACTGACGGATGTCACTGGAGGTGAAAAACTCGTCGTCAAATTTTGAGCCTATTCAATTTAGATTGGCTTGTCACGTAAAAAAGTAGGGGACTGATCCTGTTGTAGGTATTTTTCACTTATAGTCTTTGTTGAAGTTTAATTAGCCTTAATCTTTCCCACAGCTGGGCTCAGGCCAGCAGAGCTCTCTGCGAGATTGGGTGGGCCATAACAAACCAAAGAACCCAGTGCGGGTTGGTGGATATCTTCGAATTAAATTTTGTTGATGAATGGAAGGCTTAAATACACTTAACCTTCTTTAAAAATAAAATGGAAATGAGAGGTATTGGCCCAGTAGTTCCACGTTATAGACTTAGAAATAGGCATTAGATGGATAGATATTGATATACCCAATTATAATCTTAATCAAGACGAAAGGTATTTGTGAAGCAGTCTCTGATAAAGTTACAAATAATAGTTGTTTGAAACACTTCGCTAATTAACAAATTATAATTAAAAAGATAATAACTACTATTACGAATTTAGAATAGATAAGCCACGATAATAGTTTACATAAATATGCCGAAAAGTTTATCGAGATTTACTGTTGACGCTATTAGGAAGAAAATGGAATACAAGTGATAGTGTATGGAATGATGGTGATAAAATGTAAATGATTAGTAAAGCAACAGCCTGTATCAACGATGTATGATATTATTAGTAGAATATCATACATCGTTGATACAGGCTGTTACTTTTCCTAATTCAAACTTCCGAAACCAACGTTGCTTAGTAACAACGTAGAATTCGGAAGTTTGAATTAGGAAATACGAAAAAAATACTATCATGGAAAATCTATTATTTTAGGGATATTAATCAAAATATTATAACTACTTTTATATTCACTATCTATAACATATTATTTTAATAAAAAAATATTAAATAAACTAAAATAAATCACCTAACAACTTAACTATAAAAGGGCATCAAAAAACTCCTCCTCAACGCTGTCAGCTGGTTATGTACCCAAGAGTCTAGCGGCGTTGCCACGTTGTATAGCAACACTTAGCCTCTGGCCAAGGTAAAAGCCAGCCTTTGGGTCACAGGAAGCGTCAACGAGGCGTTTAGAAATTTCCTTAAACAGGCTGTGAGCACTCGGACCCCACGGCCTCCAGAGTTTCAACCCCAAACGGCTCGACAATATATCAAAATTAGTGAAGTGAATTATTTGCCGACCGATTTGACTGACAGAATTTTTCATGAATTTGATTGAGAGTAAATCTACTGTGAGCTTCGTTCATATCGGGACATTCTATTCTATTTATTACTATAATTGGATGAAAAAAATGTGTGTCTACCTGTTCAGTGTAGATCATCTTTAAAGTGTCACCAGCTATGTAAGTTATTTTAATACATTAACAGCCGTATGCTCATACAAAGTTCGAAACAATGCTTACAAAAAAGCAAATATAAGCTATATACACAAAGTAAGTGCCATGACATTGACAAAGACGTTAAAAGGATGTCATATTCCGTACATACATCATACATCGACTATAGAACATCGGCCTCTGTCATACAAATGTATTAAATCATTCAATAACGAAGATAATGCGCAGAGGTCTGCTGACCACGTCCATCGGCGCAGGTGTAATGTCATATTTTTATGACAATGTTCGATATTAAAATAATGTACAATTTTAGCAATGAAGAGCCAAATTATAATTTTTCGAGGACGAATAAATACTACAAATGTTATGATAACAATTGAAGTCACGCTTAATAAAACGCTACAGACAAAAATCTTACATAGATGACAAAATAATAAACGTATAGACTTCATTTCATTTCGAAATTTCCAAATGACATTTCTAACCGTAGTGTTGAGCTGAGCTAATTGAATTTGTAACTTTGATTAATTTTTGCAAAGAATTACCCAATAAACACAGTGTTGCGGTTATCCGTTCTTCTTTACAAGGGTACTGTTGGCTGTCAATTCTCTCAATAAATCTAACAACCTTGTGGCAGCCGAGGGTGGTTAACATTTTCCAACAAGCAGCTAAAAGTTTGGTATAATTCTTGTGCTACAGCTATTGATTCTCCTACACGTAACTATATAGCTAGGAGACATCGTCAATTCCGATCAAGATCAGTACAGTTACTGGTCAAATGCCAACTAGAAAAAACTGTCCCTACTTCAAAGCAAATCTCTTCAACACTACTTAGTGTACTGACCCCCTCAGAAACAAAAGCGTGATGAGTGGTCAGATAATAAGAAGTGTAAGCGCAGGCGCAGTGAGCCGGTGACGTGTGCAGGTGACGGAACAATGTGATGTTGTATTTCACTACTACATTATGTTCACAAGCCTCTACGGTGTCCACTTATGTTCGGATCGGCGTGCGGTTGGGTTCTATGGAGGAGATATTTTTGTTGAAGATAATTATTTGTGTGGGATTATATGGTGAGGTTCTTTAGAATCGAAGGGTTTAAATCGTTTGATGTGCCATCACCGTAGTAAGGTCGCGCGACTGATATTATTTTAAGAAGAAATAATTAAGCCAAACAACATTTTATTACTACTAGGTACCTACAAATGTCAGTTTTTGACGCGGTAGAGCGAATCTAGCTGTTTAAATCTTTGTTTTTTGATTTTGTCCTTAAAGGTGATGGTGTGTTGACTTAGATGTCTAACATAGGAATATGTGAACACAAGCACTCTGTAGATGGTATTAGTTATTATCCCTTTTGTCCAATAAAAGGGAACATATTACACTGGGTCTTTGGTTTGATATAATATGTATTAATTATGAAATAAGTATTCAGTGCCTGATTTCTCAAATTATTTTCTAAAAGTTTAGTTTTGACTTATTTTCTGCACACAAAAGTCATACTATTCTGCCCTAAAACTACAGCTACCCAATTGTCATTCAATTTCTAATATCACAGCTCACTATACCCTATGGAAGAATAATACTCCTTGGAGTGTGATCGTTCCATCACTGTTATGCGATTACTTTCATTTTGCCTAGGGCATCGCAACTCGGTTTCGGTGCCATAGTAAAACTTTGAACATACCGTGTTTTATTATGGGTCCGAAACCGGGTTTCGCATGCCCTAATTTTGCCTAATAGCTAATAAATTCTATCCTCAAAAGCTTAGTAAGATTTCCGTGATAAGCAAAAAGTTTTTGCAACAAGTTTTAATCGTACGTCGTAATCTTTCGTCGTTGTGGTGAGCATGGGATCCTGGTTTCGATTCCTAAGTCGGACAGAGTGTTGTTGGGTTTTTCCATCCGGATTTTTTCCCGGATTCGGATTCGGATCCTGGATTTGTGCCCGGTTGATGGCAATAGGCTCGCCACTATTACGAAATGTGGGTGTACCATTAGGTTCACTTCTGCCTAACCCGTCGAAGATTACAGGCGTGATGTTATGTGTTTTATTCGTAAATAACAGTAGAAGTTAAGTTATCAAGCTAGTTACACATAGGAACGTTCTCACCACCATATATACCAAGCTTAACCTCTCTCATTGTGGCGGCATAATCCATTGAAAGGGCTACCTATTGTTATTTCACTTTAATATAAAACAATACGCAAACCTTTACATTGACTGTGATCTTTTATTTGCTCTGCCATCCTTTGTGGTACCGCCGCGGCATTTTTTATCTCTGGCAACTCATTAAGACTGGGGACGTTTTTGTATGTCAATGCTCATCGAGTATTTTTATTGTGTCGACTTAGATGGATCTTCCATTCATTCATAGTTGATTATCTGTGGACGATGATAATGTGAATCTGTGGCAAAATGGCGGAGTGGAATTAAGATGGCGGGGATTGTTGTTTTACAAAGGATTCTATTTTAAGAATTAAATAAAAATACAATGAATGGAAAAATAGTCGCGAGAAAGATACTGCGTTTTTGTTGACTTTGAGTTATTATTTCAGAAATACCTGGTCATAAAACTATATCGAATTGAAAATCAATATTTCCGTCAAGATAAAAATCCAGGCTAAAACATAGTTTTTTAATAATTGAATGTATTGCATCTAAAAATAGTTTATACATAACTAGCTGTTGCCCACAACTTCTTCTTCTTCACAAATGATATGAAAGCGTGAGAAAAGAAGAAGTGAAAAGTAGCTTAGATGCTATTCCAGACTATAATCTATCTCTGTGCCAAATTAAATCCAGATTCGTTCAACCGTTCTGGCGTGATTGAGTAACAAACATCCATCCATCCAAACTTTCGCATTTATAACAGTAAGTTATAAATGCGAAAATGTAGTTAGATGAAAAGCTAATCTAATCTTTCCAATCAACACCACATCTATGCCCTACCCGTGTCCCATCCGGCCTGTGTGTATCGCTCCTTATTCCACCCGCTCGCTCCGTGTAAATTCACCTTTATTTCAATTCATATTACTCCAACTATTAAACCCTACAGATCCACATAAGACCAAAACAATGTTGTTGCTTGTATGCAAATATCTTAAGTAATAACATATACCACATCCCTGATTACGTTCTATCTTTGTATGTAACTTAATACAATTGAAAAACGTATACTGGTACATGTATAGTCCTTTCAGCTTTAGTTTACGTCTGATAGCAGAAATCCAACCGCAACCTTATGCTATTGAGAATAAAGACCACTGTTATTTGACAGACTTGTCGGTGGTAGCAACTGATCAGCAACCTTATAGAAACGAAAATAAAGTTCACTATAATTTTGATAGTGACGCCCAATCAGAAATAAACTGAATGTTAAAGAACAGTACTTATAATTATGCTGTCGTTATCTTTTAACAAAAGGCGGTTGGTTAGGAAGGCGTTATTCTGCTTATACGTGAGTGTGGCTGGAAGATAGACGTAATAGGATTTGATTGCGTTGATAAGTAGGTAGTGCGAGAATTATTAGAACGATTCTCAAGTATAAGATGGAGACTCAAAGCTCATTGTTACGGTCAGAACTTGGGGGTTCTTTATCTTTAGGCAATAAGTTTAGCTTAATACAAAAAGCGGGACAAGACACCCAAGCACCTTTAGGCAAGCAAGCATCTTTACCTAAAACCACTTCGACATAACAGCTGAAAGTAATCAAGTACGTGAAGCCAATCATGGCTAGAAGACCCCACTCTTGGCGAAGAGTTAACAGAAATAAGTTATAATTATTTCTTAAGAAAATACTACAATAATGAAGGTTACATATTACCCTTTAAAAAAGGACATACTACAGGAGCCCCGACTAAACTGCAATTACTTTCTCATAAACGTATTTCTATATTAATAAGCGTTCCAATAAAAAATCAAGCACAATTTTACAGCGTCATAAATAAATTCGTTGTTTAATCATTAAAGTGGTTACCGTCCACAATATATAGTCCAAAGATAGTATTATAAGAGCTAATACAAAGGTTTATCTGGGTAACAAACGTCGACCAATAAACCGAACGATGAACCGAGTCGGTAGTAACGTATATGAGAAATGTCGACGCGTTCAGGGGATTTTTCGGAGAGGATGATACCGCACTGAGAATATGTTTTTTGTAATAAAGAGGTTATACTGAATCAAACCTTTATATAACGAAAACAACTGAGTCTCTTAGATTTGTGTCCATCTATTTTATTTTAAGCTTGTTTGTCCCAGCAAGATTTTTCCTCTTGCTGATACAGCTTTTAAATTTATGATTACAGATTTTTTGCAAATTCAGGGTAGTTCTTTTGGCAGGACAGAACATTTTAATATTTAGCTGACACAGGGATGGGTCTTCAAAGTAGCTTGAAAAAGGATCGAACGCTTAATTTAAAAACAAATACGCATTATTTACATGTTCAATGATCGATACACACGATACGATCACATATATTATAACACCTGAAACAGTATTACAATAACAGTTTTGTTGTTCAGATTTGATTTAATAATAAGCTTCCCTTGGGCCATCAGTCGTCGATTTTAAAGGATCTAAAGAAAAAGATTCGAGTAACTCTTACTCAGATAAAAAGACACCAAACCAACCTGTCACACCTAAGTTTCATTCGCTCTATAAACACCTTAAACCTTGTGAAGTAAGCCGACCAGCGTGTTGCCGATAATATGGGGACAAATACAAATTGATAAACAAAAAGAAACACATTAACGTACGTACACACATATATTATAATATGTAGCTCGGATAGACGCCAGGACTAAATATATATTTAATGGATTGAAGTACATTTACACCTTTTATAAGATTTTTATGCAATACCTCTGAAGAGAATTCTCCATTAAACTTTTGATGCACTTTACTGGTCTTACTATCTTAGATTAACGAGTATTATAATATCCAACGACTGCTGCTGGAAATGGGCACACTTTGCTTAAACAACTTACAATAAAATATAGATCCTTGGATCCCATGACATTTGGCAAACAGATTTGCGATTATTACAAACTTGTAAAGATCCGCATACGCATTGAAAATATTGTCCTATTTAACATTGTTTTGGGGAAGATAATGACAGATCTGGCTATTTCGGTAATTTACAACCTGCTTTATTTATTGCAATAAGAGCTAAACGCACTTTGAAGTTTTAGGTGTTTATAATTGTTACTGACGCGGTCTGGTAACTTGATTTTTCTGCTGAAGAATTCGCAGTAGTAGGTAACCAAATTGTTAATATTATTATTATTCATTTATTTCAGATATACATCCATAGAATTGTTAGTAACACAGAAATGCTTATGAGAAACTAATGTTAGTAATGACAAAACATGACACTTAAAAAAAAACATACAAAAAATGAAATAACATGACCTATTGGATAGTCCGATACTCGTGCGCGTGTTTACTTGACTGTGTGTCGTTTTATGCAGCCCTCGAACATTGGAGAATCCCACTGGTTCGACAATACGCACAGGATGCTGTTGGTACTAATAGAGTACAAAATGTTAAGCGTACCAACAAGGAATTCGTTTCTAAAATTACGAAATAAAAGCATAACGGACCTTGCAATTCCCAAGTCCGACACAAATACAGCCGCAACAAAACAACCTGAATAACAAGTGTTTGCAATACAAAATAATAGTGTAAATACCATTACAAAAATCATCTATCACCCAACTCTTGGTACACGACTGCTAAATGGTCTTAGGCGCCTACCGCACCATTGTGTGTGTACAGACGGACGGATCAATGGACGCCCTTAACTAGCTGAGCTGAGCCGTGAAAACGTACAAATGGCCGACGGACATCGGAATTCAATTCTAAGGTTAGTTGTCCTGTCATGTATACGATGGTCACTTACTAATTGGTGTTCGAATCCATTTTTCTTTAGAATTCTTCGGCAATCGTTGGTGAGCTTGGTAATGTTGATTCAGCGGCAAGTGTTTCTGATCCAGGTTACGCAGGGGTTTGAAACCTTTTGGCTTTGTGTCCTGCGCATTTTTTTTTTTTTTTTTAGTTTAGAACACTGGGCTTTCGAGTTTTCATTTGATTTCCTCTTCCTGTCAGTTAATGTTATTGGTTCCCTCCCTTTTATTGTCCTACTTGGAATGAATGGTGGTGTTCTATTTGATTCTAATTTAATTGAACTTAACACAGTTTTTACAATGTGTGCTACTCAAACAAAATCATGAAATAATTATGACTGTATAACTTCACAAAAAGTACTTTGTTGTATAAAAACTACAATACCAGCAATTAAATATTACTTAAAATAGATTTCACAAATATAATTAAATTATTCCACTGTATTAAATCGAATTAATGAACCAAATGATTTTTGGGAGCAAAAACAAGTCGAAACAACTCTTTGTTTTGTAAGCAAACTAAAGTCATGATTTAAACTGTAAGACAAAAAATCTGATCTAGCAAAAAGTTTTTCTAATGACGAACAATAACGTTCTTCTCAATACACAATCTGATAAAAAGCAATAAATTAAATGGACCATAAAATCTGAAATAATATCATTTAAATGGTTGCGCACTGTGATGGTTGAGCAATGGGTATGGTCAAAATCTGGTAAATTTTGAGTGGTATGGTTGGATCGAAGGTTCCGTCCATAGTACTGCGAGATAGTGCACAATACGACAGGTTTTCTACGATTTTCCGAAACGGTTACAACCATAGTTATTTAAAAAAATCGTAGAAAACTGTTATCGATGGCTTAGTAGTTAATATTCGCACCCCAAACTTTACTGAAATATTTTTCGGAATCGGATCAGTGTTTCCGAAGATTACTCTGCATACAAACTTGGGAACATTTACTCTTTATATTAATGTAAGTACCCTTCAGAAATCGAATATGAAACATCAATGAAGAAGATGATTTTTATTTTTATATTATTTTTCATCTGATTTGAATTTAGTGTAAGAACCTTCACAGCAACGTAAACTTTATCTCAACTTAACCCTAAAAGATCTGCCCAAAGCCTCAGGCCCAAAAGTAATATGAAATCAAACACCTATCTTCGCCATACATGATACTCTAGTATCATTCGTAATTACACAGTATAACCCCCCAAACGCGTGCCCACCATTACTTTTATATCTAGTAATAACATGGCACTTATCAATTATTTATAATTGTAATGTAGCATTCGGCACAATAGACGCACGTTAATGGCAAACATTAAGATTTACAATATTTTTTACGATATTGGTTTGGCTTTTGGAATTTTTATTGAATTGTTTGTGATATTGTTTTGATGTTACTTGGTGGTCTGCGTGTTTCCATCTCGTCTTAGTAGGTAAAACTGTACAATAATTACTTATTACGGAGTGGAAGGGACACCGACGCGAAAACGGAAACCACATACTCAGTACATCATTCTGAACACCCCCCCCCCACAAATAAATTTTTCGCAAACATTAAGATTTTTTTTTAATATCCGGTGAAAAATTTCTATTTGGAGGGGTTCAGAATGATGTACTGAGTATGTGGTTTCCGTTTTCGCGTCGGTGTCCCGTCCACCCTGTATGTATATACATAGTTGTGAAACAAAAACAATGAAAACGGAATATTCCTAATTACAGGTAGTTAAACGCCAGTAGGTAAAAAGTGACCTCTAAACAATAAACATGTAACAAGTCTACCAAGTATTAATTATTATGTTAAGCCTGATTATAAATAACCTATCATTTATATGATTAAAAAACTTGACATAATTACAAATAATCGTGGACATCGCTGCAATAAGAAACTCAATTTAAATTGCATCTTTGACTAAAGTTAACCCATTCAGGACAAAGCGATAAAACAAAAGGAAATTAGTTGTAAATTGTATAAAACAAAAATCTGTTCAATTAGACCGACGCCTTTAGACATTCCATACCAAAATCAGAGGCTTAACGCTTCGATGCACATGTGTTTATACCGACCACAAATTCCCACATAACCTTTATAGTAACGCGAATAAGGTGTAAAATTGTATGGGTTTGAGTTGCATACTGGTAGATTTAAGTTGGTAAGCCGTATGTTGGGAGTGCGAGATTGCACGTAGTGCACGCGCTAAGTATTTTTTATTACGACAATTACAGGGTTAACAGGGCATGTAATAGCGTGATGATTATTGTTGATTGGTCGAAGAAAAACTGGGTGTGTTTGTTCGCGTGATTATACAACCATTGTCTTGTCACGCTTTGACGGTTTTTACATTTTTAATATATGACTGATTTTATCTAAGTGGCTTGTTTAATCGACGCCACGTTTGCATTATAAACGTTTTTAATGTAATTAGTATCTTGTGAAGTTTTTCTGTGTTAAGGTTAGCGAACATACCGTGTAAATATAATTAGTTGGTATTATTTATAGTGTTGTGTTGTTGAAGTTATGTGCATTAAATTGCTGTTATGTGTGATGGATGACGGTTATCATTGTTTGAATCTGTGTCGCTGCACGTAAGGTGCCGTTTATTGCAGGTGCACTAAGTTTGGAAGAGCATTTAAAGGGTTAAGTAAATTATTTATCTATCAACCTGTGTCCCTAAAGTTTGGTCTAAATTAAGAGTTGATTTTACTATATCACCTAATAATTCATAAAATATAATAAGTGTAGCATCAATGTTTAAAATTATACAATAACCAATATAATAACATCAAGGCACTAACTATGCTTGTTTACAGATTGCTCAAAAAAACAAAATGGCACAAATAGACAGTTGACAGATCATAGAACCGTTTAATAATATTTAGTTGGGGGCAGGCTTTTCCGATCTCACTCCTAGCCGAAGCTCTAATAAAGCCAGTTTTAAAAATACATAACATAACATCACGCCTGTAATGCCCGAAGAGTTAGTCAGAAATGTACCTAAAAGTAACCCACCAGTTATGTTTAAGTCCCATATGAGCCTATTGTCATCAACCGGGCCCAAATCCAGACTCCGTGGCTGCTGCTGACAATTTCCTGATAGAACACTTAAAAATACAATTTCTAAATTAAATTGTAGCCATTTTGTAATCTTGATAATTATTTTTAATACAAAAGTATCAATTTCCTCTACATTTTCTTTCTCTACCAACAAAGTTCTCATGATCAAACCCGCTAGTACTGGCAACTAACTACCAACAAATCAATGATCGGAACACATCCAATTAACGTTAAAGTGGCATCCGACAACGCGACTTGTCAACAACGTGTCGCCGACGTATTGTCGCGTCGCATTCAATGTTGCGCTTGCGACTTGTCGAGGAAAAACGCGACGGAAAAATGTCGGCGCGTTTGAATAGAGCCTATCTTAAGCTTTAGTTGGTGTTTTTATGCAAACATGTGTAATTGTGTACTTTGTACACATGTGCGGTTAGATTGAGATTCGATTTTTGAAATTGAATGGTTATTGAATAGATTCGATTTGACAGTTGTTGTGTGTAATGAGGGAGAGTTTCTTTTTTGTTTTGATTTTTGTGAGTTGCCATAATTATATTCAGCTTATAATTCCCACTGGTTAGTGTGAGAGTAAGTGGGCCGTAATCCATCACACTAGGCCAGTACGAGTTGGTGGATTTAGATGATTTCTTTGAAACTTCGGTTAGTTAAGTGATCCTGATGACTTGAAAGACTTTTTAGTACTACTCGTAGTTAAATCATCTAATTTTTTTCGGGCTGTCACTACATATTTTTTTACGATACACGTAGAGTTAAGGTTTTGAACAGCAAGAAATTGCTGGTATTTTTGTACAAGCCATAAGAAGATAATGAGCGAGTGATTTATTATTCCATAAATCACAAGCGTGATTAATCAATTGTACAACTGCCCTTTTAGTTATTAACAGTAACTGCCTACTTTTATAATCACAATGAACCAATGGCGGATTTACACAAGGTCATGATCTCATCACTTAAAAATAATAAATGGACTCCGACACAAGCTTTAATTCTTAAAAGCCACTGTTTTAAACATAAAAGTTTCAAATCTAACTATAAAACCTCTTTAATAAAATAAAAAACAAATTGATTTTTTTCAAATAAGAACCTAAAAGCGATTCGTTGTTTCGATTACAATTCGAACTTCGAATTCGGGTGACGCTATAAAACCGTCAAGTTTTGACTTTCACCGTCAGTGAGGCATCGTCTTCCCACGATGTTAGTTGTTTTGTAGGCAACAATTAGACAATTGTCGGCCATTTTAACGATCAACCATAAAATCGGGTTTCAGTCTCTCATTAACCGCATTCTTGTGATACTTCCGCTTTTATAGTTTTACTAATCAACGCTTTGAGATTAATACGGTCCCGTATGTAATGGCGTTGGTTGTGTTCAGATTAATTTTATTGGTCCGAGCTTCGGACAATTGGTCGTATAGATAATTGAGTTTCGGACGCCGCGGCTTTTTAAAATCTCTATGTTTACTGTTAAGCCACTTTGGTACAATCTGCCGGCTGGCAAGCGACTAGAAACTTCTAATTTAGATTAATAAATGGACCTGTATTTACTTTTTGAGTTGTAAACGTATATAAATGTAACGTTGCCAGTAAAAAGCTGTGTTTAACTCGTTGTCAAAGCGGCCGGCCGATTTCTTTTATCGGTACTGTAAAATTTACCAATAAAAATATCATAAAACTTTGATATTGCTCCCTGTTATTGGGAGACAACTTTATTTACGTTTTAATAAACAGCTGATCTAAAATGAGAATTTGGAGTTTTGTTGTGATTTTTGTTGACGCGGGAAAACCAATTCAACTTTTCCTTGTGTATTGATATTTTGAAATTATAAGGCAATAGATGCTTTAAGAAGAGATGGTTTTGAAATTTCAGAAAAAGTCATGGATATTAATGTTGATGGATGGAGAGGGAGTGGAAAGCCAAAGAGAAGATTGATGGATTGTGTGAGGAATGATATGAAAGAGAAAGGAGTAAATGATGCCTTGACGTCTGACAGGGGAGAATGGAAGAAGAAAACGTGTTGCGCCGACCCCAGGTAGAATGGAACAAGGGCAGCAAGATGATGATGCTTTCAGAATGTATCACAGATTTAACATAGGTGCCTTAGTTCTAAAATGTTGAACGTTACTATAGATATTATTTACAACTATGCAAAATGATGAAAGGGTATTTTGCCACACTTCGAAATAGCCGTTAAAACTTAACTGTTAAATCCGTTAAAAAAAAGAATCTAGTTAATTATCATTCACTTCTTCATCAGCAAACGATCAACTTAAAAAATTAAATAAATAGAAACATTTAATCACTTGTCAATACATTCAGAGGTCAAATAAAATAATTATCGGCAAAATACCAAAGAGTTTTTGTAACGGAAACACATATAATACCTACTTACATAGAGAAAAGAGTTATTAACGATTTAAACTTTTCATTTTGATGGCCATTGATTATATTTTTGGTTAAAAACGCTTCTGATTTTTGATTAATTAATCATCATAATTTGATCATTGATCATTTTGTATTTGATATCATTATTAAAATTTGTATTTACATGTAAAATAATGTAGAAATCAATTATGTGGCGAGTGGCTGATGTTTTTCATTTGTGTGTTTAAAAAAAAAGTTATGGGTAATGTTTTTATGGTTTCAAGACTTTGTTGTGTAACAAAAAGTGGTACCACACCCCGTCCATAGATGGGCGTTTCGTTGTAAAACCTCGTCTCGTTTCAGGAAACTTCGTTCAAACAGTTGAAACTGAAAACATCACTGAAGTATTCCTAAGAAGTTGAGGAAATAGAACCTTCAGTGTGAGACTTCATAACGTCCGGAAAATGTCCATGGACTTAGTTTGCAGAAACGGAATAGCAGGGCCATTCGCTACTCACCCGGAAAATGAGAAAGAAAAGCTTCACTAGCTTCTTGCTTGTGTTAGTGGTCGGAAGCAGCGACTGCCGAGCATGATGTACTGGGTAAGATTCGCAGGTCAGGCAAAGTGTTATTGGGTTATTCTTTTAGGATTTTTTTGTAGCAGCCATGGAGTCTGGTTGATGGACATAGGCTCGCCTCCCAAAATATAGGACTTTAACATGACTGGCGAAATGTGGGTGTACTATTAGGCACATCTCTCTGCCTAACTCTTCGGGAATTACAGGCGCAATGGTATGATATGTTTGCTTCTGAAAAAAAAAAACAAGTTCACGAGTCACCTATATTTTAAACCCACGCACCAACCTGGTGGTCCCCTATATTTGTTAATAATTGACACATTAATGAAATACAACCATTTTTAATTATAACAGCTGGTGTAATTTCTTATAATTGTGTTTTGTGTTGATTTATGCGCGTACGCCGATGGGCGGGGCGTGGCAATTTTATTGTTTCGGTAACAGTTAACGGTATCCTGGGTGCTGTTAACTTCGGTCATCGTGGGTGACTTCATGTAATTATTTTTTATCGGGAAAATATTGGCTGTCATATTAAAAATGGATTGCACAGTTATTTTGGGAGAATGAATGTGCTGGACCGCCTTTTTGGTTTAGTTCAGTGGGTGGGAGGTGTGGTCTCCAAGCTTTGTGTTTTAGTTCTATATTCAGGAAAGACGAGTCGAGTTTTCTGCATCATACGGTGTCGCCCAACAATAGTGAACTAAGTTGCGACTTAATTCTTCTACACATGATCTCTTCGAAAGATAGCGCGGCAAATGACGGCACGGTTGGTGCAGTGGCTCAACGATTGGCTGCTACGCTGCGTGTAACAGGTTCGATTCCCGCATGGAGCAAATATTTGTATGACCTACAAGTAGTTGTCCCGGGTCTGGCTGTTTGTGTACGCGAGTTTAAATGTTTGTTACACCCACGATACAGGAGAAATTTCAAGTGCAGAGCAGCGTTCTTTTTCATAGCCAGTAAAAAGATATTAATGGAGAAATAAATACCCTACACTAAACTTTATAACTCTTGCAGATCCGTACGCAAAATACGCGCGTTGGTCGTGGAGTTGCGGACACCGGCCCGCTATACAATACAATACAACTCTTGCAGATAATGGTCCTCAGTCACTGAAATAGACAATGTGGGAGTCTATGAACCTCCTTTAAGTCATCCACACGAGAAACTTTCCGGGATAACCGATAATGTTCCTAATTGGAATAAAATTAGAGTTCTTATTTTTAAATCCGCAATCTTTTCGCACACTAATTCCTTAATAATGTATAATAACCTATCACTTATTTTATTACTCAAATGCCATCATTTTCTCTAAATCCATTTATATGAGTGTGACATATCCGGTCGAGTCGTGAATCAAGAAATAAAACTTAATTTAAACTAATAGGCGAATAATTTAGTTAGTAATCACAAAATATTAGAACATTAAGCTTTAATTATAACTTGCTATAACACTAAGTTAGGAACTTTATTGTACCTACTTTAATGAAGTTGGAATCATGTTGTCATGTTTATTTCACCTTAATTTTAAGGTGAAATAATTATAGGCTTTTTTTTAATTATTGCTATTTCTCAGTCTTTTTCTTTTTTTGTAAAGTCAAAGCTAAGCGTGATACATATATATATATACATATATATACTTTTATTTATTTATTTAATTAAAATAAAAATAAAATATTTGTCTGGAATTGAAGGAGCTCGTGGCTAAATACTAAGAGCCGCTCAGATCAATCTTCAGGTTAAGCCACGCTTGCCTAGTTTGGTCTTTGGATGGATGACCACCCATTACATGCCGAGTTTCCTCTATGCCAAGCGCGGCTTGGCCCCGGCTGTCATTTGTAGATCTTTGACAGTCGTTACAAGTAGTCAGTGGTCCGAAATTCTGACAACCAGTCTTACCAAAGATCGATCAAGGCGTATGGTATTACCCAGTAATAACTGGGTTGTAGAGGTCAGATAGGCAGTCGCTCCATGTATATTGGTATTCAGCTGCATCCGGTTAGACTGAAAGCCGACCTCAATATAATTGGGAAAAGGCTGGACAGATTTTTATGTCGTCAAGAACTAGCCTACTAGTAAAAAAGAAGAAGAATACAAAACTAGTCTTGCTCATTGCTTGTTGGACATACATTTCGATGACTCCACATTTCATAAAGAATTTCATCATTAGTCACTGATGACAGAGCAATAGTGCTTAAGACGTCATAGTACGTATTCCAAAAATTGCACGATTCGTTTTCATACGGATCCTGATACTTGTGTTATCTAGGCATATCTATATCTGTGGTAAACTCACATATTTCATAGCAAACACTCAATCAAGTAACTCTGCCTATCACAGCTATAGTTGGACCTAGGTCTCTCCCAAGGTTCGCCACAACAACCTGTCCTACGCCTTCCGCATCACTGCTTGGCTGGATAGTCAGATCCAGTTGGGAACCAGCGTCGGGCACTAGTTGCCTGGCAGTTTGCTGAACTGGGCCTATTGGCGTAGCCGTGAGACACACAATATTATCTTTTTTTTTTTAGATTTAAGTTTTTATTTTATATTTTTTTCCAGCTTTTTCATGAAACCGCCTCGTTCATTGGATTAATAAACGAGGCGATTTATTTATTATTTTATTATTAACCTGACTGTACCCTTTTTTTGCAAAAATACTGAGTGTATCCAGTTGGCGAAAACATAAAAGCGATTTAATTTAAGTTGCTCACTATGTGGACACGCGGAAAAATCTTGGCGTGTCCAGATGACGAAATAATAAGTCATGCAAATTTTGAGTTTCACCAAGTGGACACACGTGTGTCCAGTCTCTCGTGTCGAGTCGGTGAATAACCCGTTTTCACTTGTGGCATGTGCCAAATAAAATGTTTTCTTTCATTCTTCTTTCCAGTCAGTATGTAATAAACGCCTTCCGCATGCAAGCAGTCTATAATAAACATTACGCGATAAATAAAACAACAGCACATTACAAAAGGTTCCACTATTTTCTTGTATCCTGTTCCTGACACCCTACTTTTTTCCTCAACTCTAAAATCAGCATGGTGAGCATGGGCACAAATGACAACCATTACCATTTACCACTGTACTCATGTAGAATACTGCCGCGCCTCCCCTGCAAATGTTCCGTATTTGCCATAAGTGTTAAACAAAAAATCTCCTGTTATACTAAGTCTACAAAGATAGGATAAAGATGGCCAGAAGTGACACTCCTTGCGATACGCCATGTGACAAAAACGTCGGTAAGTATGCAATCCAGGGATGACAGTGGTTGTGCTACAATTTTAGTCTCGATACTGGTTTTGATTTTTCTTGAAAATGAATAACAGACCAGAATAAGGAAGAAAAAGTACAAGAAACAATAAAAAATCAACTGAGTTGATTATCTGCAGCGGTATCAAACCAGTCAAACGCATGCCTTTCTAGGCACATGATGAGTCAAATTATTGCAGTTCAGCTCTATGGTTTGTTCTCTGCCGTACATATTTCCGTATCGTAAGTTCATGCAAAGCCCTTGATAGTCGAAGCTCAGAAGCCTTCTCTAGAAACATACAAGAAGTACAAGCTAAAAAATACCAATTAAATTAGCGATCTAAGCATGGTAAGATGCTGCAGCCTATCCTACATAAGTAAGTAAGTATACTAGCTTATGCCCGCGACTTCGCCCGCGTGGAGTTCGGTTATTGTCCCACGGGATCATATTACCGGGATAAAAAGTCTATGTGTTAATCCAGGTTATGAACTATCTGTATGCCAAGTTTCTTCCAAATCCGTTCAGTGGTTTTTGCGTGAAAGAGTAACAAACATCCATTCATACAAATTTTCACGTTTATAATATTAGTAAGGATAGTCCATAGTCCTGGGCATATAAATGTGTTCTGAATAGTTATCAATAATTTGATAACTATTCAAAACAAATTTATAAAAAGAAAAACTGTGAACATTTTCTTCACGGAACATCGCAATAAAGCATGGCTAAGGACCTTCTGCTACTCCTACTTTCTTTCCCCAAGGCACGCACCTCTGATTTCGGATTCAAAAGCGTATTGTATAATTATCACTTGCTTCGGTGAAGGAAAATATCGTGAGGAAACCAAACCAGCCTAAGAGATATTTCTCGACGGCATGTAAAGCCAAGTCAGAGCCCCATGGGCGGCATGAAAATTCTGACTCCAGATTAGGCACTAACCACACGAAAAAGAAAGAAAGAAGAACCTTCTGCCACTCCTTATTCTTTGCAACAAAACACTAGTAACGACATCTCGGACGTGTAAGGCGAGCAGTCGACTGACTACACACTGTTTGGGGAACGTCTACTTTTTGCGCCATCCAGTGCTCGGGCGCATTGTATTACAAATTGTAATATTCCTCCTTTAAGGAGCTTGTTTGTTTAAAGGTGAGGTAATTACGTATTTACTGTCACTTATGATATTATATGGACTTTGTGTAATGTATGCATTGGGCGAGTCTCTTTTGTCATGGAAATTGGTTGAATTTACAGTAAGTACAGTATTATGAATACCGTTTATTTGTATTTGTTTTTTTTTTAATATTTAGAAAATAAAGTATTTTTTGTAGAAAAAATAAGCCCTTCTTTGTAGATCAGACTTGGAGGGGAGGAGAAAGAGACTAAGGAAGGCATAATAATTAATCTTTTTCTTCTTATCCTATTCTTGTTGTAACGACTTTCAAAGATAATTCAAGTTAGTGATAAACAGCCAGGCAGGGAAGTTCATGGCGAGGCCAAATGCCTAGGATGCGCTGGATAATCCTGTGTTATTTAATATAGTTGATCTGTGTTCCAGCTCATTCACACGGCTTCCGTCATAGACGATCCGTCATAAAACACGATACATCATGACGGATGGACGGTCACATTGCATACGGAATCGTTTTTTATCACGATCCGGCAAAAATTCGAATGGGTGTTCATTAGTTCCGTGATTTTTCGGGAGCGAACGCATCAGCGAATCCGACTCAAAATAATAACGATCCGTGTTTTTTTACGTACCTGATTTTTAAAAGACGTTACGTGATTTAAGGCGTGTCCGTTATTTTTCACGATTAGTGATGCGAAAAAAAATTGCCGCCGTCAAAAAAAAATACGGATCGTGAAAAAAGACGATACGTCAAAAAACACGGATCGTCGTCGCGCGTCGTGTGAACGGGCTGTAAGGCTCAGACAAGTGACTTTTCTTAAGTCACTTTTTAGAGATTTTTCAATCTCAAAAACAGCCACTGCTGACATGGGCTTCTTCGACGATTGACCCAGACTTGTTAGTCCTCTTAATTAACGCGTTAGTTGTTTGTGGCTTATTATTATTATTCGAGAAGTAAACCCGCGATGGTTTGTGTTCGTGTGTTTATGCTTTGTTTTTCAAAAAGTCTTGTAAAAAAAGTTTTTGAATAACAAAAGAAAAAAAATACTGTTGCTGTGACTTTAATTCTAGCTTCCCATTGGTGATTAGACTTTGTAACTGGTTAGTTTTAACTGGCGTGGTGGAGCCTTATTCTAGTAAAACCCAGTGACAAGAAACTACGTCAAGTATTTCCACAATGATATTGCATTGTGGTGGTCATTACTGTAATTTTCCTAACGTTCACCACATTCTGTGGTGTCTCCAGACCACAGCGATGATCGCTTCTTTGTTTTTCCGTATTTATGGTGCAAAATATTAGTATCAACAGAGTTATGTGTGCGTTTAACGGTATTTGGCAAAAAAACCTTATATGTTTAACAGTCTGTTGTAGTTTGTCTGAGATAAAACTGTAGTACCTAAATTACAGATGGTTTTCTCTAACTTTTCGTTTTATTTCAGATCGCTTTTTTCCCTATTGAGTTTAAAATAATCATGTTTCTAAAATTTTTGTTGGCATAGCAGTTGGTGGAAGACAAGCTGAATAAAACAACGACATTAACCATGAAAAGAAAGAAGTCATGGGGAGAAACCAGAAAGTTTACGGTATTTGGCAAAAAAAACCTTATATGTTTAACAGTCTGATGTAGTTTGTCTGAGATAAAACTGTAGTAAGTACCTAAATTACAGATGGATTTCTCTAACTTTTCATTTTATTTCAGATCGTTTTTTCTATATCCATTGAGTTTAAAATAATCATGTTTCTAATTTAATTTTTGTTGGCATAGCAGTTGGTGGAAGACAAGCTGAATAAAACAACGACATTAACCATGAAAAGAAAGAAGTCATGGGGAGAAACCAGAAAGTTTACCCAGCCGTAAACGGTAGGTGCATATTGTCGCTTAAGTTCTAACACCACTTAAGTCAAAAATAGCAACTTTACAGGAGAGTGAAAAAACTGTTTCGTTATACCTAGGTAGTGGTAAAATACCATTTTATAATTTGTGTTCACTTTAAATTTGATAGACGTTGCTTGTTTCTGATTGACTGAAATAACGCGTCTTTGGATTCTCTAGCAAATGGCGTAAAAACCGCCAAAAATTGACTTACGTGGTGTTAGAACTTAAACGTCGATATCTGAAAATGTTGTTTATATAAATGCTTTTTTCCAATTATCCTTCTATCTAAGTTTAATCACAAGCGTTGCTTCAAGAGCATAATAAGTACAGCAAGAAATGTCAGTATAATAATTTATTGACACTAAAACAAATTACTTAAACAATTAATAATAACATTAAAGGCTACCTTTTCTATTAATAATCTTACTATCTTACAAGTTTCCATTTGAACAAGAAAATCGCATTTGAATACTTAATGAGTAGGTATATCGTAAAACCACCGGCTGTTTGACCCGGGATTCGAACATGAACCCTTGCGATTTGTTGCTTAGCGGCAATTACTAGCTTTGTAACTTAATGTAGATATGCGATACTTGATTGGATACATGGCTATTGTTTATGTGATTGCTTAAATGTTACGTCATAATAATGTAGTCATTTAACTGCTAGTGAAACTTATTTTTTTCCATTACCCGTGTTATAATTTAGGACTGGGAGTACGATACCGCTTGGTAAGACTGGTTGTCAGACTTGCGGACTACCTGTAACGACTGTCAAAGATCTACAAATGACAGCCGGGACCACCGTCTTAACGTGCTTTCTGAGGCACGAAGGAAACTCGGTATGTAATCGGTGGTCACCCATCCACGGACCAACCTAGGTAAGCACGGCTTAACCTAAAGATTGACCCGAGTGGCAGTTATTATTTAGCCACGAGCTCCACTAAGAGAATCGAAAAGTGTCATTGAGCACATTATCCACATTCACAAACGACGCAGACAAAGTCGCGAGCTAAAACTAGTAAGAAACAAAAGTAATCTTGCCAGTTACACGTAAACTGATCTGCTCAAACTGATGATTATCTTCTAGCCAGGACTCCTACCATCAGAACTAAGTTTTAATGTAGTATAAGAATGTAGAGTCGTAATCCTTTCTATTCAGCGACTTAATGGCCGATCTTAAAAGCGTTTGCATTGTGGGAAACGGAATGTAGTTGGATTGGATCCTGTTTTCATTTGTATCTTGGTAGATGGAAGGTTTTTTTTTATTAATGATGATTTTCTACAACATACATAGATATGTGTTTCGTGGCTAAATAATAACAGCCGCTCGGGTCGTTGGTCCGTGGATGGGTGACCACCCATTACATACCGAGTTTCCTCCGTGCCTCGGAAAGCACGTTAAGCCGTTGATCCCGGCTGTCATTTGTAGATCTTTGACAGTCGTTAAAGGTAGTCAGTTGCCCGAAAGTCTGACAACCAGTCTTACCAACGGGTATCGTATTACCCAATACGAACTGGGTTGTGGAGGTCAGATAGGCAGTCGCTTGATGTAAAATACTGGTATTCAGCTGCATCCGGTTAGACTGGAAGCCGACCCTAACATAATTGGGAAAAGGCTAGGCAGATGATGATATGTTTCGTTGTTCATCAAGTTGATGAAGGTCGGATGTATAAACTTTCTGTATTTGAACGTTCTATCTTATGCTCTGAAGTATAAGGTCAGATGTACAAACTCTCTGTATTGGTACATCCGACCTTATGTTTCTGATGTCGAGCAATATCATCATCACGTAAGTCAAATTACGACTACCGTTGGACAGAGGCTTATCCTAAGCGTCGCCATATCCCCAGGTCATCGATGACATCTTGGATTAATTCAAAGTTATTTATTACGTAACATAACATCACGACTGTAATCCCCGAAGAGTTGGGCAGAGGTGTACCCAATTATAGTACACCCGCATTTCGCCAGTTATGTTTAAGTCCCATGTAATAGGGGGCGAGCTTATTGCCATCAACCGGGCACAAATCCAGACTCCGTGGCTGATACCGAGAAAATTCCTGATGAAAAAACTCAATAAAATATTGTCCGACCCGGGAATTGAACCCAGGACTTCATGCTGAGCAGTCGCGCTTGCGAACATTCGATCAACGAGGCAGTCAAATTATTTATTATGAATAGAAAACCTTACTATAAAACTATAGTTAAATTAATAACTGTAACAGCGTCGAAAAAGTAGATAAAATGCAGACATAATAACATGGTCATAAAGAAAAATTCAATCTACATACAATGTACGATGAACTAGCAAAAAATATGCGCGAACCGACCTCAGTCAGACAGTCACCGCACTTTTAAAGAAACCTCGTTTTCTAACCGCACCGTCTGTCTAGGTAAACACTGCGTTTTCACCTTAATCCTTGTTCTTTAACCATCACCGACCAACCATTAGAAACGGTCAGAACTTATAAAAAAAATCACACATCTATTAAACTGATTAGATTCCTATACGTAATTTATTGTCAAGTTGCGTACCACTCGCTGGACCGAGCACAATGCCCGCTAGAAAGAGACAGAAACATGTTTAGAGCGAGAGAGGTATAGTGGGCCTTGCAAGGTGATTTCAGTTGCGTCTACGCAAGCTTATGGTCAGGTTGTTACGCACACAGTCGCGTTTTTGACGCGCCCTTATACGGCGACGCGATCGGAAAATGAAACGCGGAATGTTACGTTTCGAAAAACATTTTTTTCGGATGTTTAGGTAATGTATGGCTGTAACTTGTGCGTTTACGTTACACCTGTAACTTGCATAGAGACTTGGTGTGAATAATTTTTGAGAAAAACATAATTAAACATTGTTTTGTTTAAGTACAGTGGACTATGTTGACATATTGTAATACCTACATCTGTGAGAGTGCCCGAGTGTATGTAACCTGATGTGACTTGTGAAATAACTTCTAGTGAAGTGTAATTAGCTTTTAATAACAGAGGACTATAAGGTATGTGCACCTTTCGTCGGTAACATAAATGCGGTAATATAAACACCAGTTTATGTTGCATTTGTTAAGAGCGTTTATTTATTGAAAGATTTGAAACAATTGAGATAATTATTTAATTGAGATGAAATCGGCAATGTTTCTTTTTATACGACGGCAGGTGTGATCGCAAATCCAATGAGAACTTTGTTTACCGTACCTAGGTTAGAAAAACAGGAATCAAAAGTTATTAATCCATTCTTAGTGTTAAGTACCTACCCGATACACATTTACGATTTCAATATTTTATTAAGTGTTTAATTATAAAAAAAACGCCACTCATTAACAGTTCTAATATCTAGTAGCAATAAGTCACTTCTAAATAATGCTTAACTGTATCTTATTAATTTTCAAAATAATATGAAATAGAAAACACATTACATTATTGACAGTTACCTAAAGGTGTGTCTTTATAAAGCTTTTATCATGATATCGCTAATAAAATAACAATACGAAGAAATATTATTACCGCCAAACCCTGATGTATCAAAGCTACCAAACCTTTGGCATTAATGTATTGTCAATTTTAACAGGTTTTTAATACACTCTACCAATTCAATATCAGCTAACGGGGAATAAATAGATGCCAAGTATAAAGAAGATACTGTTAAAAGTATGATAAAAACAATATTTGATTTCAATAAGTACTAATGCACCTGGTAAAGCTAGAATTATTTTTACATCGTCTTGCCACTTAATGTTATCTTACCGGTAAGACTTTATTATTAGCAATTAGGATGAGGACCAAACAGTCATCATCTGCCTAGCCTTTTAACATCATCATTTTAGATGGAGCGACTGCCAATCTGACCTCCACAAGTTACTAGGCAAGGCGGTGCCTCATGATAAGACTGGTTGTCAGACTTTTGAGCTACTGACTACCTGTTACCACTGTCAAAGATGAAAGTCACGAAATAAAGCCGGGACCAACAGCTTGATGTGCTTTTCGATGCTCGAAGGAAATCCGCAGATCTTCTTCGGCAAGCGTTGCTTAAAGTTAAAGATAAACCAACGCGGCTGTTATTTCTTAATTAACAAACAATCAGCAAATATTCCGAAGAAGTTTAGTCTTTGAAAGGGTTATCTGAACATAAATCTACTTTTGATACTTACCAACTCATTAAACATAGTTATGACCGCTCAATTATACAAACATTAATGTGTGATAACAGTAAATAATGAGCTTAAGAGCCAGCAAATCGGTTCTGTGGTCAAATCCATTGGAGATATGTATTCTTGGGAATTCCTATTACAAGTAGTATCGCCTTTAATTCCGAGAAATTCAAGAAGCCACTTACTTCGGCGGCGGTTATCCGCCGATCACTTTAAGAAACTGCTAGGTTATTGTAGTTTCTAATGAACCATACATTTTTGGAGGTAGAATTATTGTTTTGTTTTTCCGTTTGTTTTTTGAAGTTGTATAAGAGATTACTCGGGTTAATTAATATTTGATGAGAATATTTTTGATAAGAATATGACAACTACATATATCTCTTTTCGCGTATGAAATAAGATTAAACGAAAGATTTCAAGAGCCGTCGCATTTTAAATAATGTTTCAAATGCCTACTCACTTTTGTCTTCCTTTATACAAACGACTGATTTGAAAAAAAAAGCAAAGTATAAGTATAAGCGTAAGCAATTATTTTCTATTATGGACCCACAGCTGCAAACCCTCCGTAACCCACCACCCGGGCCCAGTGCGTTTTGGTGAACGTCACATCATGTGTTCAAATTTCTGGTTATAGGACATCCCCGACTTTTGCTGAACTGGGCCTATTTGGCGCAGCTGCGAGACAAACAATAATTTTCCCAATTTTGTTTTTGTTTTGATTTCAGTTTTTTTTTGGTGTTCTTACTTTAGTTTAATCTTGTGTGCACTTGGGGCTTGTGCCAAATAAACCAATTATCTTTCATTTTTTTTTTTGGGTTAAGTCTACTGATCATTATAACATAGGATTTTAGAATTCGGTTTAAACCTGTAAATACCATCTAAACCCTTTTCTTAAGTGGTCAATGAACATTTAGCATTAATAGCATGCAGTTGGTCATTTTCCTCGCGCAAAATGAAGACGTATGTGAAATTCAACTTCTCACTACATTTAATAATAAACTAGGAACAGGTATCACTTTTCCTTCACACATGCACAAACAAATAGATATAAAGTGTTCTTTTGTTACAACCTGTTATCTGGCAGTGGACCGAGACTGTTTGGTAACCATGGCAACCGATACAAAGGTGTCAGATGAAAGCTAACGTCAAGTAGCGCGGATAATTCTGACATAGGTTTTTGTTGTTGAAATGTAGATGTAATTAGAGCTACAGAGAGTGTTGATCGACTGATTTTTGTCATATAAGTAGTAGTTCTGGTGTTGCGATCAAGTTATAAGATAAATGCATTTAATTTAATATACTACCCTTAATACACTATACCTTACGAAGTAGTTACCATACTTATTATTAATTTATTCTTTATGTTTGTCAGTTTGTCATTAAAAAGAGCCTTTTATTGCCTAATTGAAATAAATCGTTCGACTTTGAAACATGAAAATTTGACACCTTAAGTTCTGGTTTATCAGAATGAATTAAACAAAAAGTTGTCAATTTGGTTTCTGTTTAAGGAAGACTTAAGATTTGAAATAAAAAAGCTTATCTCTAAAAAATCCAAACTACTAAATTAAATATACATTGACTACACTTAACGTTAAAATTTATAGACTTGCTGCGACACATAGTTCTTATCTCCTCTCTTAATCAACTAATGCAAAAGTAATTTGCACAAAAATGCGAAAAATGCAAGTTGCAGTTCCACTAACTCAGACAAATAACGGTTCAATAAAATACCCATTTAGGATAAAATTCGATGGCAGGTCAATTAATTTTATTTGTATAAGAAACGATAGAATATATTTAAATTCAATGCAATTCATAAAAACAAAACTAGAATTTGTTATATTTCGATTTATAATTTGAAAACAGGCTGTATATTAATGTTTCTGACATAATAAGTGAACGTTTTAAATTATTATTGCGTATTATTACAAAATCTTGTAGGTAGGTTTTTCCATTGTTTCCAATAGTCATCGGAATTTACGTTTGATGTAAATAACTTCTCACAAAAATAAGGTATAAACCAGAAGACATAAATAATAAATTATGTATGAATTATAATAAATAACACCCTTATAATAAGCCAGTTAAAATATACCTACTGTTGTAGACTTAAAACTTCGTTCTAAAGTTTCATAACGAAATTGAAATATTTTGTGTGTTTTATATAATTTCCTACTAATATAATATTTTTATTCTATTTAAACCGCCGTTTGCATCGAAGCAAACACACGAACATTTTCTTTCAAAAACTATCTCAAGAAATATCCTGCACCTTTGCATCTCGTTGAAGTCTTTCCTAAGAACGTTGATTAAGCCGTCCGTCGTCGCAAGCGCAAGCCAACTCGCGATCAAGAAGCTACAGTCTTTCCACAGTTATTTACTCACTGACTTTGCATTACTGTCATCATAATTGTAGTGATCTTTATTTTTGTAGCAGTAAGGTTGCTCTTCGGCTGATGTCACTGACATACGTGTCAATGAAAAAGATTTTTTATTCTTGTAACTATAAGGTTGTTTTTGGATGGCTGCTCTCAGAGGTAAAATAATAGTGAAGGGACTGTACAGTTTATTTGACAGGGTTTTTTTGACTCAATTTAATATATAACAACAACATTTAGCTGTTCCATACATAAAACATAAGTTATAAAATATTAATAACGTTGTTACTTTCTGTAAATAATGCAAATCGAATGATTTGTTCGAGTAACGAGTCCGATAATCGATAAAAAGTTTTCGATGTAATTTTTTATTGGACCATTTATTTTGAAAATAAACGGGCTTGTAGTTTTATTTCTTATCAGTACTTGATATTATTTATGATTTCATAATTATTTAGTTTTGTTTGGAAAAACGTGAGAACTGAATGGAATGGAACTTAGATTGTTTTAGCACCTTTAGCTAGATTAGTATTACGAAACTTTATCTTTTAGTCATTAGATAACTGTTACCTTTCAAACATATTTTAACACATGGATTAGAGTCGCCAACTACATGTTACAACATTAAAAACAAGGTATTACAGATTACGAAGCTAACATACAAAAAAAAACTTTAATTTTTCTTGAAAGAAGAAAAATGTGTAATTTATAATTATTTCAATAAAATACCTATTAAATAACACATAATATGACCGCGGGAACAAACTGGAAGCACTAAGTGACATTAGCCCTAAGCATTTCTCGTAGGTGTCTTGCAACCTGTATTGATTCACAAACTTGTGTTATCTTGAAATAAAACCCTGCACTCACAATACATGTGCCGCTGTGTAGGTAGCTAAACTAACTGGCTTGCTACAATTTGATGTTGTATGATAATTTGTATCACACAAGCCACTCAATATTGCTAAAAATCAATAGGACCTCATAATAATATATCAGACCGTAGATGTCACATAGGATACTAAAAAGTTTTTGACATTTAAAGTTATTCATAGTAATTATTCTTTGTAATTCAAGTTATTAATCTAATTTAAGAATTTTCCACAGTTATTTATCTGTGTTCTTATCTGATTTTGTGCAATGTTTGCATCTTCAACGATCTTAAAACCTTTGGCGTTCTGGAAATTATTCACACGAAAAATCAACTGCTTATGTATTAAAAAAAACTAAAAACAATAATTAGACATTCGGTCCACCGCGATAAGTAGCGATAAGTATAAGTAAATATAAAAAAAATGTCATAAGCAAAAAAAAATATTTTTTACCAAAATCGTATCCACGGCTACCACGCAAAATAAGTATCGTGTGATGCAGTCTTAATTCTCTCTAAGTATTGCAGTGTGGAATGCAACCAACAGGTGTAACTTAATGTTTATGTTTCTTTATTTTAAACTGAAGCATTATGGACACCGCATGAGTGCGTGGCTATTTCACACGTTGCCTTATTTTAAATTATTGACTATAATTGTTATGTTTATTTCAGCCGTTATGATAAAATGAGTTGGTTAAATGTTTTGGATTTGCGATAAAAGTGAGGTGGGGGAAAATTAAGTAGCTTGTTGTAATTTTTTTTTTTCTATGGAATATTTGAATAAAATTGGGAAGCAAGCAATATATAAAACTTATTTTATAGGTCCTTTAACTCTAGGTTAGGATGAGACATATATTTATAACGAACATTGCTTCCTATTACATCACATTGTAGAATCAAAGAAATCCAAATTTTAGTGACATAAAAAATATCTGAATGCTTTAGTTATAATAATACTTATTTTTAATATAATATACTTAATCCATACCTTAGGATTAAGTGATGCCAACAAATAAATTATAGCACTTTAGGCTTTTTAGATTGGTAACAAATTCTTCCGATATTGTTTAATTTAATGGCACTTTATATGGGCCTATGTTTTTTTTCATGTATTTTTATCGATTATTAGAAAATTTATGTGTGTCTTTTCACTTTAACATCAATTGAATGCAAAATTTATACCCTGATTTCAATTAATTATGTAGATTATGTATATTGATATTCGTACTAAAATTCGATCACATTATTTCAACATAAAAAAATTTGTCACATTGATTTCGTGATATTCTACCTACACCATTACCTATCAGATTTTGTGGTCCTTTTTAAAGCTGAGTGTATAATTTCAATAATTTGCGATCCATCGGTTACCATTTTGGTTTATCTACCTGCCTACTATAAACTTAAAAGAGGTATTAGGAATTTATAATGACTTTGAAGCCGTGCGCTGCCAAATATCAATGAATAAAAAAACGATGTTTTTCAAATGAATATGAAAATTAACTTCTCTCTTTAAAAACAATATTGTCTTAGCTAGTCTTCTACTTACTAACTCACAATGGAAACTGTTTTTTTTTTAAGTATAAAGAGAGCAAGGAAGAGAAGAGTCAACAACCTAATTATATAAGCCCGAAACACGTAGGCTTATAATTCTAAAACAAAAGTTCGATTACTTATTTTTTGTTAATTTCGGACTTACGTCATTTTGAAAAACTTAAATGTCTCTCACTCTTTTTACAGTTTTATAAAAAATAATATTTCTTGATTTAATCATTATCTAAATTGAATGCAGAAATACTTTTAAGGATATTATAGCCGTTAATTTTAATCTTTTAAGTTGTAAATGATTTATTCAATGTTTATAGACTTTATAATCATGTTAATATTCACTTAGGTTTTGAGTTTCTGACTGACCCTAAGAGATTACTGTATCATAATATCCCAGTAGCCTGGAGGAAAACTAAATAACTCTGTTGGTAGGTGGATCATTTATATTTAGCACGGTAAAAAACAAAAAACTACCCATTGGTAGTTTTTTGTTTTGAGCGTATGGTTGAATGCCATTCCAGGTTTTGTGTTTATTACATCATTTTTTAACCGACTTCAAAAAAAGAAGGAGGATCTCAATTCGGCTTTGTTTTTTTGTGTTTGTTAACTCATATCTCCGTCATTTATGAACCGATTTGAAAAATTCTTCTTTTATCTGAATGGATCTACTTCCCGATTGGTCCCATAGAAATTTCATCAAAATCGGTTCAGCAGTTTGGTTATGAAATCAAAATAGCTGGAAAAAATGTCATCCAAGTAAAAGAAATTGCGAAATTGATACTTGACAAGGATTTGTGTGTGATACGATAACTAAAAAGGGTAAAATAAAAACTTTTTTGCAAAAAAAAACCGACTTCCAAAAAAAACACTAAAAAAGTGGAAAATAACTTTACTCTCGGAAGTCGGTGGCAAAAAAGTCAATGAAACAAACAATAGTCACCGACTTCCGAAATTAAAGTTATTTTCCACTTTTTTAGTGTTTTTTTTTTTGTGAAATCTATCTACAGTTAATACATCCCTGCTGTAACTAGCTTGTAGTATTTTTCTTTTGTGAACTGGCGAAATGTGGGTGTAGTATAGATTTATCTACGGGTCTTACAGAAGTGATGATATGTCTCTTTATTTATCAAGTATGGGTGTTTTATGAATTAATATAATAACTCTGAAACCGCCAATTCACCGGTAGTTAATACCTCATACCTCATAACTTCTTAGTCACGAAGAGGGGACCTAATAAGGTAATAATTTCAATGAAACTCGAATTCAGACTTGCATCAGTCGTACACTTTTAGTAAACATATTAATTTAGCATAACCACCATTTTCACACTAATCTTTCACCACCCAAAACACAAATAAACGAATAAAATTGTGAAATTACACGTTATATAAATATAGATTACAAATAATACACTGTAATCTGTGCGTTATCGAACGGAGGTTTCAATTTACTGCTTCGATTATGGGATGCTACAAAAAGTTGAGCCCCTCTCGTGCGAAACGGAACGCTGCGCGCACGCAACGCCGCGGCTCCTGTTCCAATGTTTTTGAGTTTATTTGTGTTTATTGTTTATTTTATGTTGTTATTTTGTTTTAGTGATGTGCTTTTGTTTTGAGTTTGATTGTTTTGCGTTTAAGATTTTTGTGTTATTCGGTTTATTTGTTTTGTTAATTAAAATATAACAACTTAATATATCATCACCTGTTTGGGTTAGGAAGAGGTTGCATTTATAGTACACCCAGAATTTGCTAGTTTTGGTAGAGTTACATGTAGGTATGGGCAAATATATGTAATTATAATTTTTGTAATAACGTTTCATAAAATGATTTTAATCTACACATTATTGAGCTATAACATGTGAATCGATACCTTAAACATGAATTTCTAAATCGGTGGTACAGAATAAAGTCTCATGAAACAAAAGAGACCGCCTCGAGTGCGTCGTTGGTTTACTGGTCGCAACCACGACAGCTGAGCATGAAGTCCTGGGTTCGACTCCCGAGTCGGGCAAAGTGTTATTAAGTTTTTCTATCAGGAATTTTTCAGTAGCAGCTATGGAGTCTGGATTTGTGCCCGGATGATGGCAATAGGCCTATTACATGGGACTTAAACATTAGCCCTATAACTTGGGAATTAAACATAACTGGCGAAATGTGGGTGTACTATTAGGCACACCTCTGCCTAACCCTTCGGGGATTACAGGCGAGATGTTATGTTATGTGCAACAAAAGAGGGCCTATAAATTGATTACGCAGACGCACATTCAAATTGCGTATCTCCTTTTAACAAAGTTACATCACAGCAAAGAAAGTTTTCACAGACAAAGCTCACTAAAATCTAGTTTACAGTGCATAAATCGAGTTATAAACCCTATTACAATAAATCGTATTTGCAATATTGTTTCCTAGACAGACCTTTCACCTGATATGTTGTTTCTCATTTCCCTCTATCAAGGTTTAATGTGTGTGTTTCATCTGCGACCTAATGCTGACCGTCCACTACTGAAGGAGCTGTAATTTATAGCTCGTAAATATTTTATCGTTGTAATAGATCGTGGTTCATTCATTTAGGAAGGCATAATGTTCGCCTTGTGTTGGCACGTTTCGTAAGGTGAATTTCTATGCTTTCTGAGTTTAACGTTTTGATTTTGAAACTATTGTAGATCTTTGCTGACCTTTTTTGTAGTGATTGGTCCGTTTGGCGACGTACTTTACTTTACTAGGTACTTAAATTGTACTTATGCTTATTATTTTGATAACAATGGATTAGGAGACTTCCTAAATATGGTTGAGTACAATAAACGATTTGTATACCATTATGGTTTCAAGAATGTGATGAGCTTTGTTTCACTGATTACGTAGTATTAGGCCTCGTCCTTTTTGAGTCATGCTTTCCTGGTTTACGCGGGTCTCGTCCAGAAACGATTTTAAAAAATACGCTCATTAATCAATGACCTAAAAAACATATCACACACGCAATATTAAAAACAATCCGATTATCTCCAATTTCCCATATTTTGTGACATTTGATATCTGCAAAGCTAGCATTGCCTCTCCATCGCCCTATATGATGGATCGCCTCAACTCATTAACTTTTTGTCCTGTTTGACTGTGTCAGTTATTATTGCACTGCAGTGTAAGCCTATTCTACTGTTTTACTCACCCATTGATGGTTCATAATGACGTTTTTTAACTACTGCAAATGTATTATTGTGAATTATAGACGAGATGTGAATTTCAAGATGTGTGCAGTCATTTGTAGGTTTTAATGGAGGTATTTTCTATCTGTTATTGTTGTTGTAATTTCTTAGGTTTTTGTTGTTTGATTTACCGTTTTTAGCTGTTGAGTAAAGACCTGCAATCTTAGGTGAAGTACGTACAATCTAACCGGGAGATAGATGCGATGCACTGTTTCAACGCTGTAGTCAGGTTTTTGTTCGTGGGTAATATTAATTTTCTTCTCTCTTTCTTCCTTCTGCAGATTCTCTCTGCTACATTTAATGGTTTGATAACGGAGCAACATAGGTATTCCGTTCATTTTTATGCCTCTTTAATATTGTAGTTTTTCAAAGATCTACTGGTTTGCATTCCACTATAGGACACATTTACATAGACTACATTTTTTTCACTACGCCGCGGCTTACTGAACAGTAGATAATTAAAAAATACCACCATTCTAACCAAACAGAATCTCTCCAACCAAGAGAAAACAGCACGCACTTACAACAAGAGTCATCTAAGTTCCAACATTACATTTATCCAGTTACCGCAACTTTCGAAGCTAAAAACAATTATCATCAGGACAATAAATAGTCCCACAATAGTACGCTCTAAGACAGGCTGCGTTCCAGTTTTTAGATCGTCTACCAAGCCGTATAAGGCCGTGCGTCCACTTCGGATTTCTTGCAAAACCTACCTTGATTGTCGAGTGACGCGGTGTCGCTAGTAACTTACGAGTCGGATGGCTTAGTGCGGGGTAGACGCGGACTGAATTTGTATGACTTATTTAGTTGGTATTTGTTTAGACGTTTTTTTTTTTGTGTAGAACATGCCTTAGAAAATTTTTGGGGTGAATGAAACGAAGTGTTCAGATTTGTCGCTAAACATGATTAAAAGAGGCGTTGTGGGTCTTGTCGGTAATTTTTTTGTAGTATTCGTTTAAAAATACAATCCTAGGCATTAATTGGTTTCTCCTTGATTGTTGAGTGACGCGGTGTCTGTTGTACAGTTACAACTTGTAACCTACCGAGTCAGAGGACTTAGTGCGGGGTACATGCGGACTGAATTTGTATAACTTAGTTTGTGATATGGTTTTTTATTGTGGTGTTCAAAGGTTCTATTTTTTGGTTTAATTGTGTGAAGCAAAAAGTAATTATAATATGTATTTAAAACTGCCTAACGTTTTTTGTCGAATATTAATAAAAGAGGTCTTGTTGGCTATAATTTTGTCCTGATCGACCTAAATTCTAATCCTAAGCATTAATAGGTTTTTTCTTGATTGTCGGATGACGCTGTGTCGCCTGTAACTTACAAGTCGGGAGGGCTTAGTGCAGGGTACACGAAAGCGGACTGAATCTTTATGACTTATTTTGTGTGTTTTTAGACGTTTTTTGTACACAAAACGTCACACATACAGGGATTTGAAGGGCTTTGAGGAAAGAAGTGATAGTTTTTTTTTTCATTAATTGCCCAACATTAATAAAAGAGGCGTATGGCAGTGTAGCAACGCTCGTGTCACTGATTAAAATCCACACATTAATCGTAAAAATTATAATCCTATTCTGTTTTCGATACCTATGTCTGGGATTAATGCAGAAAAAAGTGTTAGTAGATACAAGATATTCAATAATAGGTAGGTAGGCAACCTATTGTAGAGGTCGAAGTCCTGTCGTCTGTCTCAAAATATAATTTTAATAACTATGATTAATATGAGTTACGAGCTTCTTAAATTATAAAGTGTCTGGCAGTAGTAGGAGAAATAAAATATTAATTAGTCTAGAATTTTTACAGCTTTTATTATAGATTTTATGATTCCTCGTTTTGTAATTAAATGTATAGATGTTTTTTTTTTAATTTTAGGCTTTCGATACCTACTATCCTCCTTTTGGGCTTCGCCGCAGTCGGCTAAAAACATGCAGTAACTTGATAGGTACGCAATCGAGAATGTTAATTAACTTAAACTAAACTCAGCAAACAGGTTAAAATATACTTTGGTCAGTTCAGAATAATTTTACAAAATAATTATTCTCTTTTATTAATTGTTAAAGCTGATATGAATAACAGTCAGAATATTTAATTGGTTCATTTTAAAACATTTTGTTCATTTCACTTTTTCTTCGGTTATAAATAAATGAATCGTGGAAAGCCACCCTTAGCACAAAACAGAGAAACGTATACCAACCTCATTGTGTTCCAGTAATGTTAGGTTTTCATATTATTGTTATTTTAGTGAACACTAAGCAGTGTTCACTAAAATAACAATGCAGTGTATAAGGCAGAGAATAATAACTGCAAGGCTTGATGTAACTTGATATTTTGATGAAGTCTGGACTCACAACATTTTTATATTGTTGCACCTATCAGAATATAAAATAAATCTTAAAGAAACTGGTACCTAGGTTGTTGATTTTCCTCTATTTGATTTTTGAATATTTTATCATAAAATCGATGGATTTATACAAATATAAAAGCATTCATTTATTAAAATGACTAATAGATAAATAACGATTAAATATTAAAAATCTAGACGTTAGTATTAAAGAAATATTATATATATATGATATTGCACTTGTTCACTAGTCAAACGGAAAGCGTTCCCCAAATAGCATCCAACAATACCCCTTACGTATTAGCATAGAAAAATCATAAAGTACTACAGTAAAGATACGACAACAGTTACTTATTACAAGGCAGAGGTCAGGTCAGAAGCAGACATAAACATTTTCTACTACTTTCGAGGCAATGTTATTGCTTAAAACGAGGCAGTTACGCGTAGTGCCTTAAAAGTAAGAGCTTTTATTTGTGGTTTTTATCGAAATGCAATGAAGGTGGAAAGACCGATTTTTCTAATTAGATTTTGTAAATGGTAATATTAATGGCATTTGTAAAGATGGACTGATTGTGTGGAACATGATCTGATAGGACATAAAGTTAACATTGAGATAAAAACTGTTAGAAGGCGTGGAAAAAATACATAAATACTGAGATGATCTGGAATCAATGGGATGAAGGCATTGAGATGATGATTGCAATGATTCACATTGGTTTATTATGGTTGTTCTACGATTCAAGGCTGAACTATTTCTTATGTTCAACAGTAAATAAATTGCTATTAATTTCATAATAAGTCACTCAAAGTGAGGCAAACAATTTTCTTCTAGAATATCCTTCCAGGATTACAATTTATTTACGTTACAATTGAATAATTTATTCAGTTCGTGACCAAATCTATTGTAAATATTCATCGCATACCTATTGGTATAAGTTTGTAATCGTTCATAATGGGCCATTGTGTACGCGGCTGGGGGAAACATTGTGATTATCTACGCCATATCAATAATCTTTGTATTTCTATTATTTATATGTTACGTAAAAGGTTACTGCTTGTGTGAATTTGTAATGTATGAGTGTTACTTATATTTTTGTACTGCGCAGTTTCGTTGTTGTTTGCTTTTATGATTTGATTTTATTGTAAGAAAATATGTACCTATTGTATTGTTTTGATTCCTTAATTGGCTTCCATAAAATAACTCTATAAAACAAAAATAATTAGAGAATCAGGATATCGTAGAGGAAACTACATAAAAAGTAGCACTCGTTTTGGAAGACTTAAGCAAAATAAGAGAAAACCAAAAGTTCAGTTTGAGGTATTACAAATATTTAATTCTGTCGTTATTACAGGCTCTGCAATAAACTTTTAATTCTAGTCAGTGTGTCATGCTCAAGGAGGTTGTCTGAAAGACCGCATAGCACCTACAGAATCCGGGATATTGCAGAAGAGCAGAGTTACAATTTTGGTGTACCTACAATAAAGGACATTAATTATTTAGCCACGAGCTCCGCCAGTAGGTATACTTTTATGTTCCTTTAAAAAGAGATGGGTTGTGGATCTTTTAATCATCATTTTTCAGGGACAACCGCAGAAAGATGATGATTAATGGACACTAGGCCTCTTTTTGTGAGCGTCAAATAAATTTTGGGGTGGTAAAATACTAAATACATCGATTATGATGAATTAGACATAAAGTCTTTGTAGATTCTTTTAATTGCCTGTTTGAGCATTGACTAATCAAGGTTTTAGGTGTTCAGGTACGCGATTACAGATTTTTAATCATTTTCAAAGTGATGAGTAGGCACCGAGAGTAAATAATGATTATAAGATACAGACAGTGGATCATTACACGCGGTAACGTTAATTGTTGCGCAGGCTCCCTACTGCGCGTAAATACAATGTCAGACGGGTTGTCAGTGATGGACGAACTTTGCACTCCGCACTCTAGGCGAGGTTTTTTTGGTAGGTGGGTATTTGTGTTGCTAACGGTTCTTATTGTAACGTTTTTTTTTTGTGTAACTTAATGGATACTTATTAAATTTTATTTTTTCCCATTATCAAGAATAATAGGTACAGGATTTTAACCGCGCAAGAGGACAGTGTTGTGAATAAATACTTATGTAAATCCATTCGCTAACAGATGTTCTCATTGGCAAACTGAAAAATGCAGGCATAGGTAATTTGTCATAGCTATACCAAGCTTAAGCGCACTTTATAAAAGCCACAAATTAAAATAAGCAATGATTGAATACTAAACGGTTACCTCTCACCCTGATTAACAACAAAACAATTACCCATAACTCATCAACAACTAAACAAACAAACGAACATTATTAAAATGCTCACTTCATTTAAATCTAATTCAAAATAACTGCCACGCGCATTCTTTGCCCGCGTTGCTTTTGCCCGGGCAAGGCACAGTCACAATTTATAGATAAACCAGTAAACCAACTTGACTCCCCTTTAGTGAAATTAAAACGCGAGTGTTGCAGTACTACTACCTAGTAACTACTTCTGTTGATACGACAGCCCTAATGATGTTATATAAAATGAGGCAGACATGTTACAAGCACGCGCATTATGAGGACTCGAAAACGTCCCAATTGGGACATATTAACTATAGACCGCGTCAAAAAAATCATAGTCTATGCCTCGACAAAACATTTGAAGCGCAACGTTCAAATGATAGCTATCTCTCTTTTACTTACGTGCTTATCCCATCTTTTGTACCTACTAATCATTAGTGGAACTTGCCAACATTATGTGCACTATTTAGGCATTAATATAACAGTGCGAACAAATTTTAAACGACGGCTGGTAACTATGAACTTATCTTGTGTACAATATCATTGGTCAGCCCCGACTTGTATACACAAGTAACCTGCTACCAAAAGCATGCTTAGTCGTGTTTGAGTTTTGTTTCTAGTTAATATTCTGTATGTTTATACTACTGTGGCTCTGTCGGGCCGTAATCATAGTCGTGGGAAACAATAGCTCAATCATAGTTACGTGCGTGCACCTGTCCGTCTAAGTTGGGCTTGTCGTTATAATGGGGCCTACTAAGTGATGTAGACAAAGGGTTCGGTTTTGGATGTGAGTTTTGCAGATGATATTATTGTGATGATGATTTTTGTTGCATTATCTCTACAAAATGATGTGTCCAAGATTTATGTATTATTAATCATAATGTAAAAACATTATGATTTAAAAGTTGTCCATGGAGTTTCTTTCCCATTCTTCTCCATAGAGATCTACGCTTTGGAATGGGCAACTACAGTACTTTCACAGTTATTATGTCTTGTGACTGGGCTTCATTTTTTATTGCTGTCTTTGTTTCGACAATTCAAAAGTGCCTGTAATTGGCCTACTTGAAATAAATGCTTTGATTTTGATTGATTAAAAGTCATATTATAACCGTTTTTGACAGTACGAGTAGAAGAATGGCTGGGATGTTTGCAGGATGGTTAGATAGATGGTGATTACCGAGATGACGACTAATACAAAAGTTTGGAAGGAGGCATAATGCTGCGCCCACCCCAAATTAATCCAGATAAGGGCAAGGGAAAGATGAATCTTTCTGCCTCTTTCTCCTGATATAGGATTTTAAAAAATCCTCAAAATAAAATTAACTCAGATTGTAAGTACGGTATAAGTTCAATTTAAAATAGCCTGAACAATTCAGATAGCAGAAATTACACACAGAGTCAGAAATTAATATCAGATTTCTAAAAAATATTCTAAAAATAATTCTTTCGGCCGTCATTACCCAATTATACCTTTTTGAAAATCAATATCTAAATGCTTACACCCGGTAGTTATTACCACAAAAAATATGTCAGTAAAAGTAAAAAAAAAAAACTAAATCATTTGCCAAATAATTTGTATAATAAACGAAATAAATTATACAGTTTAAATTAATAAGATTGTTCAACGAAATTATAATATTTTTATAATTTCGTTGAACAATCTTATTTAAAGTTATGAAGGTACTTTCTAATTGGGGATTAAACTCAAAATGTGAAAGTGTTTTAGATATAAACACATTTTATGTATATTAATGTTGCGGTTTAGTGGTTTACATCGATTGTTGGATTTAAAAAAACAATCCGTCGAGTCTGCACGGTTCAAAAGAAATTAATTTATTAACGTCAGATCGATAGATAAACGAAATCCGAATATTCACATAAATTTAAGTTAGGTAATAGTCAGAATTAACAACTTTCTGCGGTCTCTTTCACTACATCTGGATTAGTTCCATTTTAATATCTTGAAAATAACTTCTTACTCTAAGTTAGTTATGATATTTCCTTATTTTATCTCTTGTGTGTCCATAAATGATAAAATAAATAAATTACATAAAAGTTAAGGTTTTTATGAAGGTATATTGTTTACCTTCAAAGAATTCTGTGGATTAAGAAGGCACTAACCCTTCTTTTTTTATTAAAAAAATACGTTTCTGTTAACTTAGGAACTGTAAAGTTTGAAGTTCCACTTATTAGAGTTACATTTTTAAATTTTATTATGTTTTCTGATTATAATTAAGTGAGTAACGATCGAGTTTCCATAGTAGTGCCCTCAGCCCACCTGTCCGTCATAATAACAGTGGTTACGGCGTCTCAACACTTCCTATCATCTTAGATACGTTGTGAGTCGAGACAAAGCCCATTAGACGTTATAAATTAAGACTGGCTTTATTATTTTGTTTATTAGCTTTAAAACAACAAAATCGTGCCAGGTTTTATCCGTTTTGTTTTTTAATATACAAGTTTTTTAATTATAAATTTGGTGAATGTAGACAAATAATAATAAAAAAAATCGCAATTCAATAAATTACGAAAGACCATAACCTATTTAAAATCAATAAAAATGCAGAGCATTATATCGGTACATAAATTCCTTTACAAACAATAAAATCCGAAAGAAAACTAGCTGACAACAGATTTAGATAAACAATTAAATGTATAATATCTAAAAAGATAATAAGAAGTCAATGTATGCAATAAAGATAGTATCTAAAATCTTAGCACTTCAGATAAATATAAATCTAAGATAACTTTCCATAACAGGTTTAAAAACATTTTGGAGAATGTTACACCTGTTGTTTGATGACATAATACTGTGGCTATCGAAGAATTGCACCATAATAAGAAACAATACACAATAATATAAATAATTAATGAATACAAACAAACTTGTCCTCAGAGTATTAAGAAAGGTTAATGAACACAAGATCATTTAATTTTACTACTGTGTTATTCATTAAAAAATCACTCAAGTAGGGCAGTATCATCTTGTATTCTGGAACCTTAATATCCATAACATCATGCCTGTAATACCAGAGAGGTTATCCAGAGTTGTACCTAATAGTACCTACACCCACAGTTAGTCAGTTATGTATGTTTATCTCCTATGTAGCTGCTGTATGAGCTCAAATCCAGAGACCTTGGCTGCTACTGAGAAATTCATGATGCAAAAACCCAATAAAACGCTTCTCGACCTGGGAATCGAAGCCAGGATGTTATGCTCAGCAGTCCCGCTTGTGACCACTACAGCAACAAATACCAAACCAGCCACCAATCATTAGCCAAAAAAAAAACAAACGAATCCGTTTTGTTTCAAATAAGCTGTTCTATTTTGAAAAACAGTATTCTCAAAGCGTCAAAACATTTGTCGATCATTGTACTGCCTCTCCTAATAGCCAATGGTCACCCAGCGCGGCAGTTGTGACATAAAATGACTAACTATACAGTGGGAGACGCAACTTATGGTCAGAAACGGATAATCCATATTGATATCATAACCTCAATTACAACACATAAACTAATAAGTTTATTTACAGTGTCGGGCCTGATTCTTGATTAAAATATTAACACTGACACTGGAAATGGAATAGCAGTCACATTTTAATCGAAATATGACAGGCCTTTGTGGCAAGTATTGTCAACAAAATATGGCTTAGCTGAACAGAATAACAACTATACAGAAATACTTCTACACTATTGAGCTGGACGCCTAATTGGGCAAAGGCTACTGCTGAGCATGATGTCCTGGGTTCAATTCCCACGTCGGGAATAGTGTTATTCGGTCGTTGTTCATTAGGAGTTCTTAATAACAACACGGAGTCTGGAGCTGTGCCTGGTTGATGGCAATAGGCTCGCCTCCTATTACATGGGACTTAAAGATATGTAACTGGCGAAATGCTGTTGTATTATGGTACACTTCTGCCTTCGCTGTATAACCGGCATGATGTTATGATGCTGTGGGGCTAAAATTAAGTCAAAAATCATACATAAACTTACTTACAAAACTTAATCTTAAAAGCGACAAAACGAAGCAGCACATAAACTTAAATGTCACACGCTTATTGTCACTAAAAGCTGTGCCTATTCTCAAAACCGTGAGATCCACAGGTGATACATAAGAAACACATTAAGTTCTATATTTTATAACATTATTTACGTATTTTAAGCAGAAACAGCAATACAATGTCTTGTCCAATAAGAGAAACCGTGGGCGGAATTGACCGACTTATTTTATTGTCGTACTGCATAATCGAGTTTAGTGGAGAAGCAGACGGGCTACTTTGTGGCTACAGGTCGTCCACTAAACAGTTGCCGGTATTTTGTTGAACAAGTCTTAAACTATCGTGAAGAGATAGAAACATAAGAACAGGTTGCTTTCATGTGCTTAAAATGTTCCTGTCTTTAGATCCTTGGGTACTGTCTTGATATCAAAAGCCATGCACCCTGCTTTTGATATCATTACCATAATTTCTGCGATTTCCATGTTAAATCTACCGATTACATAGATGTATTACGATAGTAAGTTGTTGAATCTAAGTTGTTATAATATGTTTACTTGTATTCCTTAAAATTAGTGTTTATGAATGTATGTAATCGCATACGTTTAAAACTCAAGCTCAGCTTCGAAAAAAGAATAATAAAATACTAATGTTATACGTACCTATTTTAACGACAATCCTATAGAGCAATTTTATTATTTTTAAGTGGTCACAGTTGCCTGTCTGTAATAAACCAAACTTAATAACTTTTTATTAGAGAAATTTTCGGTATGCGCCTACGAGTGACGAATTACATGTCAAATCATTTTAATTGTATGATTAATTGGGTTATAAGTACGTTATTTAAAAATCAACAGTATGATATATGACATACGGTTCGATTTGAACAAAGGGTCAAGAGACTTTAGAATTAATTACTTTGTGATCATTGATCAATTAGTCTGAAAGTGAAGAATTGACAGGAGGGTTGGACTTCGGTTGATTGTGTATCAAAAATTATCTTAACGAGACGAACGTGTGTGTCTGTGTTTTTTGTTTGTCTCATGTGTGAGTTTGTAGACATGTGATAGTATGCAAATTGTAGTTCTTGAAGATTGTTCGTTTCTAAGGCCAGCTTGCATTACAAATCACTGAACATATTTAGCACTAAACGGACGTAAAAGATCGTTCTGTTTCTGTTAATCGTTTGAAGATTGAATGATGGTTAAAATAAATTTAAACACTGAATCTTTTTATTGATTTGTGGTGTAAGTGGCCCATATTGAGTAATAATAATAAGTTTATTTTTCTTTGTTACAGAGATGACATTAAAACTCTTCTGTAACTAAGTATGTGACAATCGGTTCCCTCTTCTCATGGCCTCCGACTTTTTTTACATGCCGTCGAGAAATTTCTCTCAGGAATGCTGGTTTCCTCACGATGTTTTCCTACACCGAAGCAAGTGATAATTATACAAAAACATGAATCCGAAAAATCAGATGTCTTGGTTTCGAACGCCTATGATTTGGCAGTCGGTCTATAACTCAGTATGTGAAATCGGTTTATTTGATCAGTAGGCCCCAAACTACCAAATTAGGTCAAACCTGTATCTTGGGTACCTGATGTAGCAAATATTAAATGTAGAAAATTGATTTCTGCTATCAGAATTTAAAATAGATTTGTTGTACATTTCTATTGTTTTCATTGTGTCAATAATGTTGCTCATACTAAAACAAGAATAGGGCAAGAAAGTATCCCTCTACCTACTTATGATTCCCATCACTTGACCATCGACCAATAAGGGCAATACGTGGGAAGATAACAATAGGTACCGTGTTTTCAAGTACTGACTACTTCGACGAAACTAAAATGGTGGAACAACAATAAGCAATAAACGGTGTAAGTCAAAATATTCGACTATAGGTACATACAAGTAGTGTTAGAAAATTTTGGCTTGGCTTGTTTTCTGTTTGGTACAGAGTAATGTCAAGTTAAATCACATTATATAATAACAGCCGCTCGGATCAATCTTCAGGTTAAGACTCGCTTGTCCAGGTTGGTCTGTGGATGGATGACCACATTACATACCGAGGTTCCTCCGTGCCTCGGAAACCACGTTAAGCCGTTTGCCCCGGCTGTCAATTGTAGATATTTAACAGTCGTTATAGGTAGTCAGTGAACCGAAATTCTGACAACCAGTCTTACCAAAGGGTATCGTATTAAGCAGTACTAACTGGGTTGTGGATGTCAGATAGGCAGCCGCTCCATGTAAAATACTGGTATTCAGCTGCACCCGGTGAAACTGGAAGCTGATCTTAACATAGTTGGGAAAAGGTTAGACTGATTATGAACGAGTGATGAGTTCACAGATGTGATGAGTTCATTTAACCGTGTAGTTATAAAACGTATGTTTTTTTTTTCGCGAAATAAGTTTGCTTTTTTCCGCATCTCGACTGATTTGAATTGATGATGCGGCCTAGCGTGGAGCACGCTTGCCTACAAGAAACCGATTCACTTGAATTTTGAAAAAAATCCAGATTATAGTGATCAGGGAACAGAGAAGCCGGGAATTAATTCCACAGCCTGTGGAATTCACTATCCCATGTGTTGCAGTAACGCTGGACATCAGAAACATAAGATGGGAAGTATAAACTCTGACTCAGAAGCAGACGGTCAGATATACAAAGTCTCTGTTTTGGTACATCCGACCTTATGCTTTTGATGCCGAGAACTTTGCTTATGTTAGCTAGACGTGATTTTTTGAGACGGATAAATTATTTATGTTTTAAGTATAGAAGTTTTCTGACATCAGCTGATGATGAAAGAAAATTGTCTACTAGACTTCTCACAAATGTTAGTTATCTTGTAATTTAATGGTAATTAATGAGAGTAAGTTTATTATTTATGTTATTAAAAATTAAATGGCATATTGACCTTTTATTTGTACGTTTTTATGACAGTGTTAATTTAAAATGTGACGGTCATTACAAAGACTAGGTACCTGCTAATATAATTATATCTAGACTGTTTAAGTACCTAACAGCTACTGATTAATTTAATATGAATTTCTTTTAAGGACATAACATAGTTAATCAATTTATAGTGATACAAAAAATGGATAACGAAATAATTGATAGCATAAAATATACTATAATGACTCTTTACAATTACAACCTATGTTGAAGTAAACTTGTATTTCTAGTTTTTGTTCAGCAATAATTTATATTTAATTTTTTTTTTTTTGAGTTTTTGCAATAATATTCGAACACACACAATCGTGTAGCGGTCAGCAGTGTAAAAACTATTTTTAATAGGGACCTACTACTATTTTAATACGTATTTAACTATATTAACAATTTATAAGAAATAATGTAAGCTTCAACTTTAATTTACGTATAAATCTAGTATTAATTTAATTCAAAGAAAAACTTCCAAAATTTTCAACCCTTGGTATTTTACTCCAATAATAATAAAGTTTCATTTTGTACAAATATTTGTAATTTTGACTGCTTCGTCTAGTGATCGTAATCGCGACGGCTGATCATGAGGTCCTGGGTACGATTCTGGGGTCGGGCCAATTGTTATTGGGTTTTTCCATTAGCCATTTTTCAGTAGCAGGCACGGAGTCTGCATTTGTGCCCGGTTGAGGCCTATGGGCTCTCTTCCTATAACCCATGTAATAAGAGGACAGCCTATAGCCCTCATAGACTTAAGATAAATAGACTTAAAACATAACTGGCGATTTTTGGGGGTACTCTTAGGTACACCTTCTCCTAACTCTTCTACAGGCGTGGTCTATATTATTTATAATTTTCTCCAAATTTTTACTCAAAATTCCACTTACATTTACCCAACACATACTCGAGCCATTTACGTCATAAAAACAGAAAACATGCAAATAACCGGACAATCACGATGTTACTACAAACTTATACGAGTACACAAACACAAAAATACTGTGTAGGTCGAATATCTCACTCAAAACACATGTCAGTTGCCTTAACCGCACTTCAAACTATTATTCTCGGCAACAAATCAGATTATATACAGCGTGGGTGAAATGCCTGATTCAATTTTCTTATTTGTCGAAGTGTTTCTTTTTTGCATTTTTTTAAATATTACTGAGTTTTGCCTGTGGGTTCGTTTACGCTTTTGGATTGCCTCATACAACGCCTCTGCCTATCCCTTCGACGTGATGTTATGTTAAGTGTAGAACTGATGACCGTTGGGGTAGACGAGTTCTTGAGTCTTCACCTTACGGTGAGACTCCCTCACGCTTGGTGGAGCTACGATCACCGCAGGGTGACTGGTGGCAACTCGGTGAGAGTTCCTGAGAATTGAGCTGAGTGGCGTGCGATTGAAGATGCCTGTGTCCAGCAGTGTACTGCTGTAGGCTGATGATGTTATGTTATGTTGATTGTCCCATGCAGACTTTAACTGCCTTTTTCAGCTTGATACCGAAATTAATAAGTATAAGTCGCGGTCGCTTAGATTGGTTGGATCGGTCGGTAGAGCCACTTTAAATTAATTAAATTACGATTTAAGTAACAGTCACACATATTTTTTCTTTGTTTAAGTTATTGATTTAAAAATCGCGTTGATTTCTTAGTCAAAAATCCATCCGATACTTATATTCTCTTAAAGGCTTTAAATTTTAAAATTTACATTCCGAATTGGGAATAAAAGTTAAAATTATTAGTTGTTTATTTACTGGCGAGTCGTAAACGTCGGGAAGGGGTACTCCGATACTTAAAACGTTAGTTCTATGTCATCTAAAACAGTAGACATTGATATGGCAATAAATATTATGTCTATGGGTTTTTTGCTCAGATTTTTATGTTTAGTTAAGAAGAAAATAAAACTTCTACAAGAAATTGGATTTTATTCTTATTTTTTATTGCACATAGAATTAAACGGTATACACACAAATTGCAATATATAGCTTATACTCACGTACAACGGCGCGCTTAACCCAGAATTTGTTTTTTTTTTAGATAACCTTTTTTTGTGATTTTTTATTCTTATTCCTCCAGGAATTTCTAGTAGCAGCTGGTCTCAGGCTTTAGAATTTTAGCCCTGTTTAATAACACGGAACTTAAACAAAACTACAACTTAAATGTTCATAGACACACATCGGCCTAACCCATCTGGGATTATTGGCATAACATTATGTTTTTTACTTTTTAGATCTACACATGAATCGTAAATAACTGCATCTCAAAATTTACTTCACCCTGTATGCTCGATAAAACCAACAATTCAATCACTAGTCAATGGTTAGAAAATCAAGAAATGTTCCTAAGAAGCCCTTATGTCGTAGTGAGTCAAGTATCTCCTATTATATATGTGCATAAATTCTTCATAAATTCTTTAAGATAGCACCATTGAATTAGTTAGTAAATATAAATCTACGTTTTATTGGGTATTACAGTTTATTTTGAATGATATGTTGCTTATAAATGACAAAAATGTGTGATATTGTAATAGATTTTGTCCCTTTTGAACTCTTGCAGTAAATAAATATTTTCTTAATATCAATGTTGATTTTGGGAATAAAATAATCGTGTCAGAAGTCAGCAGTTTGTCTTCTTGAGTACGGGAAGGTACAAACAATTTTTTCGTTGAACAGCGGTTGGTCGTTGAAAATGTAAATGAATAAAGCAATATTTTCTCTAAAAATGACAAATGCACTGCTGATTGTATCTTATTAGCTCAGATGATTTATGCTTGAATATTTAGTACCACGGTTTCAATGAGCCGAATGTAATTCATACATAACTCAGCTTATCCCAGTCAATTTCAGGACACAAGCCTTTCTGAAACTGCTGCACACAACACCCTGCCCTCCGCCTGCCTCAACAATCCAGTCTGACCTAGTTACCTTTTTAACACGTTCAGACCGGCGTGTACCACCGGTGGAGCACGGAGTATTTGCTGACACGGCGAGGTGTACCACCGGTGGCCACGTCACACTATACGTATACTTTCAATATACTAAGAAATTCGCGCCGCTTCGAGAGAAAGTGTTGTATTTACCGTCCCCGCCTAGTAAAATTTACAAATTTTCATAGTGCAGTTCAGGAGGTGCATATTATTTCGAAAAGTAAGCAAAAATCAATTTTGAAAAATTGTATTTTGGTTCATGGGGCGGTAATGTGCCACCGGTGGCCGTATGAAGATTTGCGCCGTAGGATACCAAGTACCTACTCATGAGGTGCCGGTCTGAACGTGTTAAAGTCGTTGGTCTAAACCTGCGTCCATAGTTCGCTTGCAGTCACTTTACGCGGTCGCCTGTCCAGGACTCATTTGTTTCTTGAGCCACCGTCCTTCGGCAAACGTGGCCGGCCCACTGCAACTTCAGCTTGATTACTCTGCAAGCTACACCAATGTAGCCCATTCTAAAAGCTTATTTTACAATAATGGTAGATACACACTCTTATAAGTGATACCGACTGACGTCATCATCAAATTATTTCCCACGTTCATAAGTATTATCTTAAAACGTTTTCCACAATACTCATTTCTCGAAACTAATTCCTATTATAAAAACAAAGTGGCTGTCATCAGTTAGTCATTAAATTAACATTTAAATTCTTAACACAACTTAGACCAATCACCGTTCACAAATAATCAAAGTAAAATAATAATATGACAACGAGGAAAGTAAAAGAGAATTTATATTGTTTCTAAGGGTCTCCGAAGTGGGGTTTTGTCACAAGGTTTTCACTATTAAACAGGTTGGATAGAAAATATTTTCCTTATAGGAAAGGAGTCGAGTCATCATTTACATTTAATATGCCTGACCTGACGAACCGTCTCTTTGCCTATAAGTTTACTATCTAGATAGGTATTAAAACAGGTATTACACAATTATTATGAAAAGAATAATACAAGGATCGTATTATGGAATGATGTGGAGTTTCTGAGGCGTCAGAAGGTATTGTATTATATTTTATACACCTACATTTTCTGCAAAAATGAGGCTTAGCATTATTATTAGCAGCTTTAATGAGCTCTGTGAGAGGAATTCGGCCGTAAAGCACGCGGGCCTGGTGTTGGTTGGTGGATGTCATTATGTCTCAGAAATTTTCGAAAAATCTCCTAAGTTTTGTGGATCAATAATAATCATCTATCTTTATTCTATCCTAACCTAAAACTTCCATACCAGTATGATCTTTTCACTTTGACTATACATCAGTATACCATTAGCAGCCAACAAGGGTAAACGGCTACTACCAGTCCAACATTCTCACCAAATAAAAGTAAGGCCCTTTCACAACACCGCATCTGTCGGATCGACAACATTGACAAATAAGTTAAAAAGCCCCGCGCGGTGTCTCTTAAACTCCTACGCAGCTAGTTTGACAGTCGTTTGTTAAAGATTTCTTTCGTTTTTTTACGCCACTTAGCAAGTGACAGTGTAATAATACTTTTTGATATTTTGTTCGGGTTTTGTGACGTGAGAGTGTGACATGTCAATTTGTGGGCTTTGATTTTTTCATTTTTTATTATTTGTTTGTTCTCATTTTGAATTAATTGTAACTGGACAGTAACGGTTACTAAGGAGATTTATATCCCGTTGTGGTTAAGTGGGTGATGTTAGAAGTAGTGATAATTAAAAGAAATTGGAATAGCTTCTCTTAAATTAGAAAAGTTAAATGAAGGTGCGCGGGCCCACATGGAACTTCATTACGTGACATTTTGTTTGCTGATAACAATCTTAAAGTAAAAAGAGTAGGCGATATTTATAAATATATAACTGTTGCTATCTATAAGACTGCACTTTGAACTACGCAAAGTAATGTTTAAAACAAAAATAATACTCAATTTTCTTATTAGCTGCATCACCCAAATATTGACTGGTAGATAATGGCGTAGGCATTAAACCCGCCTCTGTACATTTGTGTGCTTAAAGTATTGAATAAATAAATGTTTATTAAGGACCAGACTTTTCCGTCAATATTGAACATTTTAAATAGCCAACAATGGAAAACTACTTAGGTTACTTGACGGCAATGCAGATGATTGAAGAGATATTCAATTTGAAAAGAAATAAGATAAAACAATAATTCTAAGCCCAAACAACAATAACATTAACATTCTGAAAGTTCTTTCCACAACGAATACTTACATTAGCGCTCATTACAAACAAACGTTATAGGATACAATAGTAGAAGTATAAAGTACGCGGCGGATGTGAGCTAAATGAAGAGGACCCTAACAAGCGGATACAGGTAATAGAAATATTGATTGCGATCCGAACCAAGTTGACTGTAAGGCTGGGGTTAGACTAGAAGCAAAGCGGGGCTTTGGAACAGAAAAGAAAACAACACTGGACTGGAACAGAGAAGAACAAATACAACATAAAATGACAAACATTTTTTTATCGTGTGGTTGACTAACCCTATTCTACCTATATATATTAGATTTTAGGTGAAACAGATGATAATGATAAAGCCCTTTGAGGAAAACAAGAACCAATTAAAAGGTAAAACAGAGCGCGAGCACTAGAGAGAAAACTATTATGTTGAATAGATTCCACTGGCTTATCCCGTTAATACAATGAACTACGATGTTTTAGCCATATTGGCTAAGCAAGATAATCAACACGATCAAAATATTAAGTATAACAAAAGCCTAATGGTTATAATATTCTTATCCAGGAAAAAACTCTAATCAAAGTATCATCGAAAATCCAAATTTATTAAATACTAGAAAGCACAAAATTCCAATACAAGAAACTACAGTAACTTTTCTAACATACTCAAAGCACAGAATCACAGACGTAATAAGTTTTCTGATGGACAAGGAAGCAAGAAAATTGCTGTAACATTTACAATGGTAATGGCCACGGCAGCCACCTGTTTTCCAACTAGCCAACAAGCCAATTTGGAACATTTGCCGTGCACAAATTGTTTCTCTAGTTGGTGGTTGATAACTTGATTTGATTATGATGGATGTGGCGTGTGGGCTTCATTAGGATGAACTTCAATTTTGAAATTGTCTTTGGAGAAGATGGGACATATGTTTTTGTTGTGAGTATTGTCATTGTTATTCGTTTTATTATGAGTACGGTTGGTTGAAAAAAAGTATGGCATGTTTCTTTAAATATTAAGATTGTTTTCGTCATTCTTGATTTCTATTGTCACTAGATTTGCTTTTGTCTGATCATTATTTGAGTTTTCAACACCTGCATCATGATTGTGTAGTATCAATAATATTATAATTATAGTCAACTTATTTTGAAAATTTTGTCACTATGCCCAAGTATCAGTAATTTAATTAAAGATCACGAAAAGCAATACTATAAAAATTACACGAATGTGCACTAATTAAAAAAAAACTCAATAAAATTATCTCGTTAAGAAGTAAATGATACTAGACGGACGATATTCATATTAATTAAGGATCGTAAAATAATACCGTATCCAAAGAGCAAAGTGGTTTTATTCCATCCGGAGCTCACTGTAAATGAAGATTCAGTTATAAACTTAGATTTAACATTACCGCATAACATTACTCCTTGCGGTACCCCTACTATTTAACTGAGACCTTCTTTCTCCATACAATAATATCGTAGTTAGAGATCAGAGTATAATGGTGCCTAAAGAATTATGACCACGCACTTTTGACCTAGACAGTCCTTTCATATTCTTTATAATGCCGCTCATCTTACACTGGTCTAGTCAGAACTTGTATTGTAACTGTATGGGATTCTAGTTTCTCTTGTTAACTTTTAATAACAGAGTTATAAGTGCCCGTGTAAAATTGACCGTAAATCAAGATGGAGGTGATTTTAGTAGTTAAGATTATACTATTCATATTATTTATATTGCATAATAAACTAAAGCTCGTAGCACACTTACAAGCTCTGCACCAGATTGGCATCACATCTCCTCATTTTTACTAGCTGATCCTGATCCGAGGCGATGTCGTGACTGTGCATTTTAGTGTGCAAAACAGTATGGAGTTAAAGATTCCTCCGACATCCATTGCCAAAGCGGTGCTCCCGACTAGACTATGTCCCACTTGCTGGAGTTTCGAAAGTATCCTTACATCTTCACTTTACAGATACAAAAGAAGAAGAAGAAATATAGAGTTTTATTGAAAGAATCCCGAACGGCAGCAATGCTTATAACTGTGCGCCGACCTTAAGAGTGTTACCAAGGGTTTCATCACCTACTAATTATTTGGAGCGGTTGACAATGAACAACCTCCCATTAAATTGTAACCTCGATCGAGTTTTGTTTTAGTTTTACGTCTTTCAAGGCCTAAGTATCTATAATGATTATTCTTGCTTTATAATTAAATCTGTCGCAAGACGCTGCTATTGTGCTATTCCATCAAAATCGCTAAGAATGTTCTTTAAAAAAGGACGTACTTTTAGTATTATTTTTAGGCGCTCAAACGTTAATAGAACCTCATATTTAGAACTTTGGGATACCTAAGCAACGAAAGTTCTTTTGAATACAATGCCATCGTCAAAAGAAAATTCATACAATTTACTATATTTACAGCAAAGTCACTGACTCTTGTGTAAGAAACACGGAAAGTTGATGGTGTATTTTAAGCCCAAGTAACGATATTATTTTACCTACCAGAAAATACAATAGAATGCTTAAGTGAATAACATACAACCAAAAAGCTTATGCAAGATATAATAAGCTTAAGAAATTTCAATTTCGAGTCAACTATGAATGTCTCTACAAAGCTTACTTACCAACAACAACAAATACAGATATTTTAACATTTAACATCCCAGATATCGAACTTTCTCTACAATTTACTCACACTAGTCATCTTGACTAACAGCTCTACCAGACTCTACCGAACGTAACTCTAGATTCAGAACAATACGCATTAACTTACACATTCCACGACACATTGTGGGAAAATATTTAGAAAAAAACAACTTAATATATTCAAAACCGTAACCGAAATAAATGTAAAGATGACTCTATCAACTCTATTCGCTCGCTACATTGTTGAAAAACATCGTCTCCACATAATCGGCCATATTTTAGATATTTATAACAGTTTGTAGGAAGTTTTCGGGAAATTGAATATCATATTGTATACAAGTTGTTTTTTTATACGTTGTGAATTGTACGATTTAACAAGATTATTGTAATAATTTTGACTGTTGATTTGTTTTGTTATTATTATATTTTTTTGAGATTTTCTTATGTATGTGTAGAGTAGATACAGTGTGTTTTTTTTTACCTGCAAGTTTTCATACTTTTTTATACCAATTCAAAAGAAAACACCAGTTTCATTTTGAAAGCATTTAGTTTTCCTCAAAAATGTTATTCTCTTGATAAAGTAACAAATAATATAGCACAAAATACATTATAATATCATAATACATCCTGTATAAGAAAACTGTCACAAAAATCATATTTATTTCAAGAATAATGTCATATTTATTAAACGTTTAGCACACTATTTTTCATCACTTTATTACACACAGATTGTAACAATTACGCAACTCTCGCATCCGGGAAATATCAAACGTCACACAATGACAAACTCGATTAGTTTTTATTAAAAACATGTAACAATTTATATTTGTAACATCCTGTTAATATGATTTAGAATAATGGGGAGAAAATGTTTTGTAATATGAAAATGTTTTTCGCGCCCGTTGTTTCACAAAGAACTACTGATACTATTATTAACCGACTTCAAAAAAAGGAGGAGGTTCTCAATTCGGTTGTATGTTTTTTTTTTTTTTTTTTGTGTTTGTTACCTCATATCTCCGTCATTTATCAACCGATTTGAAAAATTCTTCTTTTATCTAAATGGATCTACTTCCCGATTGGTCCCATAGAAATTTCATCAAAATCGGTACAGCAGTTTGGTTTTGAAATCAAAATAGCTGGAAAAAATTTCATCCAAGTAAAAGAAATTGCGAAATTGATACTTGACAAGGATTTGTGTGTGATACGATAACTAAAAAGGGTAAAATAAAAACTTTTTTGCAAAAAAAAAACCGACTTCCAAAAAAAAAACACTAAAAAAGTGGAAAATAACTTTACTTTCGGAAGTCGGTGGCAAAAAAGTCAATGAAACAAACAATAGTCACCGACTTCCGAAAGTAAAGTTATTTTCCACTTTTTTAGTGTTTTTTTTTTGGAAGTCGGTTTTTTTTTTGCAAAAAAGTTTTTATTTTATTTTGTACGAATGGTTGGCACTATCTCTATCGAAATCAACGATTATCCGGGGAGATTGAAAAGTACAACGTACCTGCTTATTATGGTAAGATGCAGATGACATCTACCTACAGCACTGAACAGAAAAAAAGTACAAATCATTTATTAGTGCAAATAAACGTGGCACACAGAAGAATTAAAGATAAATTAAAAGAATAAGTTGGGTGAAAATATGCGTCACATCTGTACAAAACGCAAATCACTCAGTTTAATGCTGTGTCACCATGCATGTTAGTAAGGAAGACGGTTATAATAGAATTTGCAAAAACTGTGCAAGATAAGAAACATGTACCTATTAATTAATTATCTACATTTTCAACGTGGTTATTTTAACCAAATCACCGTTGTAAATAATTATTCAAATGTACTTATACTACGTGTTCATTTGATTGTACCTTATGTTTTTTTTTTTGCTTTTATTATGGCGGAATGTATTCTGCTCTAAAACATTTTTATAACAAAAAAAAACCCTGTAAATACCACATTTTATGCAAATAAATATACTTACTAATATAAAAGCAAAGCCTCCTTCAAAATCACCTTTAAACAAACGGCATACCTTAAAAATAAAAGAAAACCGACACCATCGTCCCTCTGAATCACACGCACCTCAGGTCAAATGTCACTGTTAACGTTAAAAAAAATAATGTCATCAACCTTATCTTTCCACCGATAAAAATCAAATGACACTTTAGAAAGATGCATGACCCTTCGACTCGATACATTGATTCCTACGTGTATCGATTCAAAGATCGATGCTTAAGGCTTTTTAATTGACAAGCGAACGATTAAATTATTCGAGTATGTTTTAAAGTATGATGTCGTGGTTTTGTTTACATTATGGTGTAAGTTTACATGAGTCAATATTGTGTTGAGGTCGTTGCTCGCTCGGATATTGATTATCGTGTACAGTTTATAGGTGTGAAAGTGAAATTTTAAAGTTAATTATATAGCATCTCGCCTGTAGATCGCCGAAGAGTGAGGCAGAAGTGTACCTGTAATAAACCCAAATTTCGCCAGTTATGTGTCTCATGTAATATGAGGAAAGCCTATTACCAACAACCGAAACAAATCCAGACTCAGGGCAGCTACTGAGTAATTCCAGATGGAAATCTCTATGCCACTTTGCCCGACCCTGAAAGTCAAGGTAGCTCGAAATGGTTTACTTGCGTGTTTTTCTGGAAACTATTTTGTATCGAAAAATAATCACAAAGGAACACTAATAGTAAATAATTAGTTGTATGCTTACTGTACCCGTGAGTACGTCGTAGTATCTTGGTAGCTGGGATCCGATTGCTAACAAGAAAGTGGCTGGTGTCATTTGATCTTCCATTCATATTAGTTTGATAATCAACGAGTCTGCGAAAACAGAAAGAAAGATTTCCTTTGTCTTTTGCAATTTCTGACTGCAGCAGCAATTAGCATTTATCACTAAAGTACAGGTACTTTACACAGTACAGTGATAAGTGGTTACAGATGATACAGGTATCATCTTTAATCAATTTACTGTCAACCCACGAAGTTAAACTTAGATTATAATAATCATGAAATAGACACAAAAAAACTGTCGCTACTTAGTGAAATAGCGAACTACTTAGTGAATAAAACCGCGGATAGTAGTGACTATCCGCGGTTTTATTCACCGCAATTACTTATAGTAATAAAATTTAGTTCGACCACACTTAACATATACCGTTAATCTCTATTTATGAGCACGTACATACATGATCATGGTTGTAATATACGTAATAACCTGTCATTTTTGTCTAGACGGTCTAAAAATCGTTTTTTATGCCAACTTTTGAGTATTAATATTATAATATAATGAAAAAATATTAATAAATACTAGCGGTAAGCGTTGTAACATTATCGCAAATTATAGTTTTTGTTATTGGAGAAGATTATTTGAGTATAAGATACACCTGTCTTATGAGTTATTAATTAGTACTCCGATGATTTTAACGATAGTGGATGAGTGTGGAGCTTATAAGACGTTTAGATGAGAAGACATTCCGTAGACATAATATTCTTTTGGCGACAATGCCTTTTAGAGGGATTTCTTAAATATTTGTAGGGTTACCTTTCTTCTTTTGTGTTGGATATTACCCAAAACCAGTGGAAAAGGGTGATTTTCCTACAAAAAAATCGGAAAACCAATGTATGTAGCCGCCTAGACGTTAAAGAAGGTCACATTATTTATCGAATTTTAAAAGATTTAAGTGTAATACAAGCGTTTTTACCAGACTGCGGCAAAGCCCAAAAGGAGGGTTATTTATTACTTTATCAATTTCCTCGATTAAATGTCTGTTTTGGAAATTGACAACTCAACGTTTCTACGTGCCATTCTATCGGTTGGAATTCAACTAACTATGAACAAAAACACCACTTTTTTGGTCAACCAAAGTACACTGCATTATCTCCCAACATCAGAACTCAAAGACACAATACACGCATACCCACTACTTATTCAAACATTACTTCAATTAACGACTTGCAGCCAATCAAGCTATCAAATCACAGTCACAAGGCAGAACAGTGAGTTTTTAGGACAGACAGACAGACACTCGGATTAAGGGATTACTATCAATCATGGGAACAAATTGGTAGTTTTTTTAGTAGTCAGGGATTAATTCGATGGTCTTTGAAGGCTTACGATTGTATAAAGTAACAGTTATTGACATTTGGAAAAAGTTAATTGTGTAGTGTGTTTGTGTGAGTGTGTGTGTGTATTAAGGTTGATTGATGAGGTTTTATGAAAGTGTGGGAGACAAAGGATTGGACGGAAGTTCTTCAGACAGGTTGTTCTAGATACTGATCGATTTTTTGGTAGACTTACCGAATGGATTTTTAAGTTGTTTTAGGTATATCGGAGTGTTTTACTCATTGAAGTCATTCATAAGCCTGCAGAGTTTCGCGCTTTATTCTTGGTCAGTTCTTCTTTCTTCTTTATCGTGTAGTTAGTGCCTAACCTGGTGTCAGAGTTTTTATGCCGCCCATGGGCCTCTGTGATAATTATACATTATGCACGTGATCCGAAAAATCAAAGGAGCGTGTCTTGGGTTTGAACTCGAGATCTATGACTTGGCAGTCAAACGGTCACACCACTAGGCTATCACTGCTCTCAGTTATAAACGTTTTGTTTAGGGTATGTCAATCAAGCCAAACTTACTGGCGACATGTTAAAGCCCCTTTTGTATCAAACTGCTGTTATACATCATAAATTTCATGTTAAAAGAACTACTACTAGAACTATAGACTACTACTGAATTCTCGTTTAATCATTAAATAAGTGAATAAAGTCAGTGAAAGGATCTATCATCAGATATCATTTCATCATCAGATCAAACCAGCTGATACACATGTAACAGAAATTATAAACTGTTTAGTATTATCGTATAATAACTTTAACATCTATCATTTTGACCACCAACGCGGTCCTAGGCTGGTCAATTATACTATCAGACAGTTTTTACAATTTATTACTCCCATTCGTATTGTTTCAATTAGAAATAGAGAATTAAATGTATTCTTGGGACGCCCAAATTACTATATCGCTGCAATGATTTAAGATAACTTTCTATTGTATAGGTAATTTATATCAAAATATCAATAAGCATAGCCCCCGAAGCATCGTTGCTTGGGTCTTCGGCCCGCCTATACGGTGTAACATAGTCCATTATTTTAGATATCGATTTGAATTTTCGTGTTGATAACTCTACGGTACTTTCGTTGACCTCTGCCAGTATAATTATAAATTAGCAAACATATAAAACTATTTATGTAAGCAGCATCTGGGTTCTTGAATGTGTGAATGGAGAACGAAACTTGATAGTGTGTAACACAGTTTGGATAAGACTTCCGCCGCGAAATTAATACTCTGCTGAGCATTCACCAAAATGCTCGCCATACGTAATCAATATCTTGTAACGAAACGTTTTGTTTGAAGTGTCTCGAAAAAAAAACGATTGCATCAGCGCATTGTAGCTTTGTTAGATAAACTTACTTCTCATACTAGAAATCTGGAGACTTTTAAAGCATTTACTGAGTTCTCTAGCCTCAAAACAGTTTTTAAGATACTGATAGGCGACAATCCGATACAATTACACACGTTTCTTTCATATCATTTTCTGGTTCATGAAACCGCACCAATCGTGCAAAATCAGTAAATTTAGGGATTTTTGACGCGTATGCCAAAAAATCGCATTGTAAGATAATTTAAATAGGACTCAGAATAACAGAAAATCATTTTTTATCTTACTTCTTATGATTATTCTTAAAAATTGTTAGCTTTTGCAGTTAAGAAAAGGTTTTAAAGTTATCCTTATTTCTCACGAAAAATTTATTCTTTTGAGCTCCAACACGACACTCTAAAATCCAAACTACTTCTCAGATTTGTAATTACAAAGATAATAACTATGTGCTGAAGGTTACTATCTAGTATCTATCTACATACATATATCTATCTATTGAAACCCGTATGTAGTATGTATGTAAGTGTAATTACTTTCATAATGTGCGCTACCTATAAAGTTATTTCGTCAATGTGTGGCGGCAATTTGCAAAATTATAGCTTTTACAGTGTTTGTGATTAGGTGTAACGGCTTTCATTAGTGTTGTGCCGCCTACTGCTCGATACGTCGGCTTTTGTTTGATAGTATCGATACTAAGGATCGATTTTATCGATCGCTTTGTTCATAGCGGTTTTATGGGTTGAAACGAGTATTTTGTCTGATTGAGAAGAATCATTTTCTTAATTGTTTGTTAGTTACTTGATGGGTTTGATTTATGAAAAGATTCGATGATGATTTATGTTGATATGTGATTTTAAAGATACCACTTTAAGAAAGAAAATATCTAGAGTCTTTAAAAGTCTTAATCACAACATACCTGCTCAGATGGAGATCCATACAAGAGTTTGGCCTGGAATGTATGTATATTTGTTAGGCTCAAAGGCCGAAAACGCTCATTCAGCGAAAAAACCGTCCACATCGCGAAATAGCAAATTCAAAACGATCAATAACCGAAATTCACATCGTGGCTGTTTTAAAAACGACCACATCGCGATGTGGCAAACACAAAACGATCACGAAACAAAATTCGGGTTGTGGCTGTTTTAATTTTCGACCACAACGCGTTCTAACAATGTGGAAATGCCAGAACGCATTCTGAGCCTTTTTCAAACAGCCACAACTCGATGTAAGGAACTTGCCGATATTGATGGGTAAGGTGATGCCCAAATGAAAATTCAAGATACCGTTTTCGTGGTTTTCGGGAGCGCTGATGCCGATAGTGAGCATTTGAAATTTGTTTGTTTGGGGATTGGGCTTGCCAATAATCCATTTTTATTTAATTTAATTTAGTGTACTAAAAACCGGCATTCAGTTAGATGCCGCTTAGTGTTGGTGAAAACGGGTATTAACATTCAATTATCGTTTTTAAAAGAGCCACGACGCGAATCTTGCTTAGTGGTCGTTTTGAAATTGCCACATCGCGACGTGGTCGGTTTTATCGCTTAATGAACGTTATCGGCCTTTGAGCCTAACATATACACTGAATATCGTGTCCTGCATGTCCTGTTGTCAGAACGTTACAGAAACTGATGGACGCTGCTGAAGGTGTCAAACTCATAGCCAAATTTTGAGCCGATTCAATTTAGATTGCCATAGACACACTAAGATAAAAGAAGATGAGGAACACGCACAGTGTACTAAAAACTAAGAATAAATCGGGCAACTTAGAAAGGCACATAATAAACTATTACCCATCACTACTACACTACATTGGCGTTTCGCCTTTGGGAATGATTTTGTCGAAAGTATTTAAATAACTAAGATTACATAGTATACCGATTTAATGGCTCCACATGACTGACAGAGCCCATAGTAATAAAATTAAAAAGTGAACAATGTTTATGGTGTTACAAATTTTTCCCGTACCAATAAAAAAAAAAACTCTGTTGATTGGAAGTTTGGGAGTTCATCTACGTTAATTAAGATGATGTTACGAAACATTTATTGAATTTATTTTACATAATTTGCGTGAGAAAGAATGTTAGCTACCGGTTACATTTAAGTCGTAAATTTTGGAAAAAGAAAATTAGGCTTTTGTGCATTTAAACCTAGATCTGAAACTTGTTGGTAAACAATGCTCTTAAGGTCTTGATGAGTTTTTTTAATGGATAGATTTAACAATATGACTTTCACAATCCTATGGTTAAAATAACTGGTTCCATGAACTTTCTCGTATATTTCTGCAAGTACTTTGCAAGAGTTTTTCTGTTTGCATCTCTATCAAACTGATTACTAGGAATAGAGGTCATAAATAGCTAAGTTATTAATACTTAATATCAACGGAAAACAGTAACTTCGTTGGTCTAGTGGCCGTAATCGCGACTGCTGAACATGAGGCCCTGGGTTCGACTGCCGGCCTGGTCGGGCAAATTGTTATTGGGTTTTTCCACTAGAAATTTCTCAGTAGTAGCCACGGAGTCTGGATTTGTGCCAGGTTGATTGCAATAGGCTCGCCCCCTATTACATGGGACTTAAACATAACTGGCGAAATGTTGGTGTACTTTTAGGTACATTTATGACTAACATTTCGAGGATAACAAGTGTGATGTTATATTATGTTAAGAAAACAGTATCAACCAACACAGGTTACTAAGCAACTACATATTTACTTAGAGGCGTTGGCTGTCCATACCAGCTTTTTCCAATTTACCGAAGAAAAAGTGGAACCTACTATAATACCGTACCAAGTGGTTTTCCATGGCGTTTTATAGTGCAGGCTATATTCAGAGTGTTATAGCCACTAGTAAAAGTATAATGATGGATAATTATGTTAATGGTGCTCGTCTACTGCTTATACGTTGAGGCAAGTTCCTCTGTCTATAAGTTTCTTATTTAGTGTAGTTTACTTTGATGTTTTATGGAAAGAAAAGATGAGATTTTCAAATCTAAGAAAAGTTAAGAGTGACAAAGAGAAGATCAAAAAGAGGATTCCAGCAATATTTGCGTAAATTTTTTGAACTTGCACGGTAGCTACCTTCCTTTCTTTTTCTTTATCGTGTGGTTAGTGCCTAACCTGGTGTCAGAGTTTTTGTGCCGCCCGTGGGCCTCTGACTTGACTTTACATGCCGTTAAGAAATATCGCTCAGGCATGTTTTATTTCCTCACGAGGTTTTCCTTTACCGAAACTAGTAATAATTATAGAATACGCACATGAATCCGACAATGACAGGTGGGTAATGTGAGGGGCCTTGGGTTCGAATTCGTAACCGATGAATTGGTACTTCGACGGTCACACCACTAGGCTATCATTACTTTTTTACGGTGGCTATGACTGGCCAATAGCTACCTGCCACGATATGCTTTATTCGAAAGTTTTCATAAATTTTCCAAGATGTTACCCATTAGCACAGGAACTTGAACACTTTTGCTTTTACGCTCGGTTTTTGTTAGTCGCAAGTATCTGAATATAACGGATTCGAAGACAATCTAATCAGTTGTCTCTAAATAAAAATATGTTGAGTTGACCACCGACCGATCAACAAATTAACTCCAAAAAATGAAACCAATCAAAAAATCCCATCTATCTTCGAAAATCTAATTAACAGCTATTACAATATAAATTAAAACAATATAGCCTTCGGCATTCCAGTCCGTCTGTCACTATCTATCAATACCACCGCTGGACAAGTGGACATAGTTGGGCAATGTGACACCTTGCAGTGGTGGAGGCGAGTAGAAAGCCAAGCCACAATGAGTGGAAACTCGCGCATACCGCTGATTCAATTGAATCATTCTACCATTAATTATGTTGCTTTGTAGGGTTAGCAAAGGAAGTTTCAGTTGGAAAAAATAATAGTACTTATAAATAAGCCCTTAACTGTTCTTATTTATAAGTAAAAGCAATTATGATTTTCTTAATTAAATAACTAATCATCATCATCTGCCTAGCCTTTTCCCATCTATGTTGGGGTCGGCTTCCAGTCTAACCGGATACAGCTGAATACCAGTATTTTACATGGAGCGACTGCCTATCTGACCTCCACAACCCAGTTAGTACTGGGTAATACAATGCCCCTTGGTAAGACTGGTTGTCAGACTTTCGGGTCACTGACTACCTGTAACGACTGTCAAAGATGTACAATTGACAGCCGGGACCAACGGCTTAACGTGCTTTCCGAGGCATGGAGGAAACTCGGCATGTATGGGTGGTCCATCCACGGACCAACCCAGGCAAGCTTTAACCTGGCGATCGACCCGAGCGGCTATTGTTATTTAGCCGCGAGCTCAAACGAAACGAAACGAGTTAAATAACTAATATTGATTTGTATTACAAACTTAGAAACGGTTTAGAGAATTATGGCCAGAAAAACAAATACCTATTATGTGGAAGGCTCTTGCCATAAGCTCGCCTTAAAAATATAAAAAAATAAAGGATATTAACTTATAATATGCACCTTATACGATACAGAATAGAGACATTATTAGATGACTAAAGCAGAAAACCTTATGCCGAAACCTTAATTGAAACTGTATTTAATCCTATTATTTATAAGATGTCCCATAAGATACCAAACACAGCTGTTCGACGAAAATAGGCCAAAAAGCTTTAGAACAACATTAATCACCATAAAAATCACATTTGATTTATGACTGCATTTAAGTGGCAAAAGGCTATAAAGCTTAAAATAAAAATGGCGGCAAACAATTTGACAGCTCGATGACGGAATGCGTAAAATTGTCGTGCAAACATTGTATTAAGTGGAACGTGGCAAGTGGGAGTCGGTTTTACGGTTTTTTATAATTTTACGACATTCATACCTTGTACCAACTTTAGAATCGATATTCTTTATTGAGTCACCTTTAGAAAATCAGTACGAACTTGTTTACAGCAAAAATAACAAATAAATGGTTAAAAAATTATTAAAATTAATGGTTAATTAGCATTACAAAAATAACATTACAAATTCTTTTGTCGAGTCTCCGCAAATGAGGTTCGAAAAACAAACATAAAAAAGGCTGCTTGTTATTTTTTTTTTTTTGGTATCGCTACAATACTTATCAGTGAGGTACACGTGAATGATTTTTAATTTAATTGTAATACTCGATTTTGTCCAACCGAGCGTATGAGGCAGCCCGGACTGACAGATGTCAATCTACCGCTAACTTTTTTATATAGATAATACTTTATAATGTTTTTTTTAAGACACATGAATGGCCGGGACTTGGCCCGCTTTTTGTCTTTTTATTGTCATGTGTAATGAATTAACGATAGACAAGAAATGATATCGGCATGTGAAATCGTTTGGACGTTTTTTATTGTAATACTTTAGTCACCTACTTAAGACGACATTAGGAAGTTAGTTAGAGCTCGTTTTAGACTGGTACGAAATTAATCTGTAGACAAAGCTTGTCTAAAAAGAAATTTTATTTATTTATTTATTTATCTTTAATTCAGGTGGAACCCATAAATTTGTTAGTATTCCTTAACCTATGTTAGTATAATAGACTTAAAACACACAATACGTAACAAAGCTAAACTAGTGCTAATAATACTTAGTTACGCCATCTCATGGAGACACCTGGCAACAGTACATGCACTGCGCACAGGTGCGCCATAAGGCGGCCTTCAGTCTTACTAGCAACAATGCTCAGAAGACTGTTGTCGCCGCCCCGCATCCGACGCAGTAGTGAAGCGGATCTTTTACGAATGATCGCAAAGAAGTCATCTGTACGCGCTGCTGCGAACATCCCTGACGCGCTACAGAAACGAGGCAGCGACAGCAGTATCCTAAAAGCATTGTTGTATTGCACTCGCAGGGCATTAAACGTTTTCTGCGTGTAATTGGTCCACAGACTGCAGGTATAGAAAGCCTGGCAATAAGCCCTAAACAGAGTTATCTTGACATTGATGTCACACTTTGCAAATCTGCGGGCCAGCATGTTGCATCGTACGGCCAATGCCCTACGCTCCCTCTCAATATCACAATTATCAGTGCCATCCTCTGTTACCCAGTGACCAAGGTACTTGAACTGTTTAACTCTGTTTAAAGTGGCACCACATAGCGAGACTGGTGGTACCACTTCATAGGTCTTGTTTTGTGCCATAAAAACTAACAGCTCGCTTTTCTTGGCATTATACCTAAGTCCATGGGCTCCAGCATAGCACTCACATATATTTAACAGCTTCCTAAGAGCACTGATCGACGGACTCAGCAGCACCATATCGTCCGCATAACTGATGTTGTTGAAAGACAGACCATCGATCGTGCATCCGATGCCAGTGCTACTGAGTTCCTCGATCAGCTTATTCATATAGATGTTAAACAACTTGGGTGAGGTCAGTCCCCCTTGCCTCACCCCGCAATCTAACCTGTACCCCTCTGAGTATGAGCCTGCCCACCTCACAGTGTTGTGCTGGTTATCGTACCAGAACTTTAGCACATTAATTATTTCTGGTGGCAGGTTAGCTTCATTGGACAACTTTCTCCACAATATGTCATATGAAACAAGGTCGAAAGCACTGGATAAATCCAGGAAGCATGCATACACAGGTGTCCTCCTCCCAGTGTAATATTGGACTGTACTCTTAAGGGTCATGATTGCAGTCTCAGTTGACAACCCATTCCTAAAACCAAACTGTCTGTCATTAATTTTTAATTGTTTACCTAGACAACGGTCAAGTAAACAATCAAAAACTTTCGCTGTAACCGTTGCCAAGGATATCGGTCTGTAATTATTAACATCTGACATATCACCGGTCTTATTCTTAGGAACGGGCACCACGACTGTTTTCACTAAATCAGCCGGCAGATAAGAATGACTCACACATAGGTTGAATAGTAAGGCAAGAACCCTTGGGAGATGAACACCTGCGTTCTGTAAATGCTCAATACTTAAACTATCGTGACCAGGCGACTTACCCCTGGTCATGTTTTTGATGACGGAAGACACGTCACGGGCAGTGAAACGTACACTTAGGTCATTACTGCTTATATTCGATGTTTGATCTGCTGGACCCAGAGGTGGCTCAATTTTGAAACGCTGTCGAAATAAGTTAGCAATATCAACCGACTCACTTTTACCCCCAACACTCGAAGGGAGACTCGACTCAGGATTCAACTTTTTCGTTTCTCTCCAAAAGCTTCCAAAGTTTCTCGCCGAGTGGTGAGAAGCAATAATGTCCATTTTAATTTGATGCTGGTTATTTTGACACCACTTTAGTTTTGCCTTAAAAGCTTTTCGTGAGTCACACATTTGTCTATAAACAGGTCCCACACCGGGTTTACCATATTGCATCCAAAGCGCAAACCTTAGTCGAGCCTCCACATGAGCCTCTTTCACATGTTTGTTCCAACCCGTGACATACCTCCGCTTTAATTCAGTCCGATACAAACAAGTCGCCACAGCTGACTCACTTAAAATATCAATAACAGTTTTATACAAGCTATCTATAAGTAGTCTGTGCTCCCGGTTGTGGCACATATTATCACAGCATTCATGAAACACAACCGGAAAGTCAACTTCTCTCAACTTCACATGACACAACTCATGGTACCTACTTATCTGGCTAGCTTCTCTAATCCCCCATTTAACCCTGTTACATGAGGGCTTCGTGCTAACAATCTTTGACTGCAATACTTTTAAGTTGCAAATCAGCTGTACAGGTAAGTGGTCTGACCAAAAAACATCATACAAAATTTTAACATCTACAATAGTTTGACAAGCGGCCTTAGTGACCAAACAGTGGTCAAGCCATCTACGACAATTATCATGAGCGTCACTAACATATGTATACGTATCAGAATTCAGTCCAAGTCTCTCTATATCTGCACATAACCAGTTTTGTTCATTACAAAAACTTCGTAACTCAACACCAAAACGCTCACCTGGGTGTGAATTAAAATCTCCCAACACAAATACACTTTCAACGTTCTCGTTCTCAATAATTGCACTTACTTCGCTTAAACATTCCGTAAACTCAATCAGGTTGTCCATTGAGTCGGTAGGCATGTAAACGGAAAAAACTATGAAAACGCGCTCCGCCACTACAAACTTAGCCGCCACTAGACGCACACTTTTACACTCAATGGCGGACACCGATGAAAACAAACTCCGTCTCCAGATTAGCGCCACGCCACCATATGGCCGCCCGCGTAGTATCACGTTCGACGTATCCACAGCTGACTTGCCCACAAACGCGAACTCTTTGTGGATAGTTCCTAAGTAGGCTATGTCATGCGGTAGGAGCCATGTCTCCTGAAGTGCAATGATATCAGACGAATGGCAAAGTGATCTTACACCGTCAATAGATCTATGAATAGATTGAAATGACACATGGTTTAACTGGGATTACGATGCCAATCTGTAGTGACTTGACAATGCTACTGCAAATATCTTTAGAGCAAGAAGATAAATACATACCTATTACGAATTTCCAAATACAGTAGGTAGGTAATTGTTTTCCTTTTGTGTTTAACAATAAAACGGTAAAATCTCCTATTTACTAAACGTAACGACAACACTAATTCCATTTTCCTTTTTTTGTTTCAGGTAAAAAACGGTAATTTTCACCAACCAGCAATAGCCGCATAGGGGCCCTATTCTTACCAGTAATTTTCTATCAATTGTGCGGCCCAAGAACACATTTTCATAGAAATTATCCGTACTACGCCCCTGTCCACTTTCACAGAGCTTCGTTCACACCGTTCCAGTTAACTCGCTTGACCACTCGCCTCAACTGGCACTTACATTGTAGTGGATCACGATTGTACCACGTCATTATCACTGTGACTTGTATTTAAAGAAGGCATAATGAATTAATTAGAATATTATTAGTAGCTTATAGAGTTAGTTCGTTTGTGAATGTCCCTAGTTTGTGACATAAGGCGTGTCTAGTTGTCCCGCATATTAACGTGAAGAAGTTAATGGTTCAATCTAAATTTAACTGCGTGTTTCAATCGGATTGAGTTTTAAAACCGGGCTCCGTAGATTTTCGTAATTTCTACTTATAGAGCTTAACTTCAAGCTCGTTTACCTTTACGAGCTAGGAATATTTGCAACACCAATGATATGTAGAGCTTAAAATGCCTATTGCAATTATACAAAGTTGTGTCAGTTTGTTAGATTTCGAAATATAAGGTCTTGTTTAATCTCTTGTATCTTAGACGGCAAGTGATGATCTCGAAATTACTTCATTTCAATATCTTTTAGATTACGAAACTAAGAAATTAAAAATAGATGCCGAATATTTTTTTTAGCATCTTAGAAAAATAATCAACAACTTCTTGCTAAAATATCATTAGTAAACTGCTAAAAATACTAAAATATCATTAGACAATATTATTTTTTAGCTACAAAACAATTTAGCAACTACCTTGTAAATCGGCGCAACAATGCCCCGTTCAAACGCTCGCTCCAGTAACTAGACCTGCAAACACCCGCGGCTGTGCAGTAATCGACGACATCCGAGTTACGCGTTTGCGCAAGTCAGGCTTATACCATTTCCTTTGTGATTACGCCACTGCGTCGAGCAAGATTTTTCTCAACCAAACCAGTAAGTTTGCAGCAGGAATCTTTGTGGATTTTCTAAGACAGGTAGTCAGTTAATTATAGTTATGATTCATGAGAATTACATCTTGGGGAAAGTGTTGGGTAAAAGGAAATTTATTTCGCTTTTTGTTCGTGCTCTAATGATTGTGATTGCTAACTATGTGACGTATCCTGTTTGTTTGTTTTTTTTTTTCTATAAATAAGGGCAATTGGTTTAATTAGTCGGAAAAGACTATTTAAGTTTTAAAGTAGACTGGATTTTTGCTCAATTAAAAATGATGGTTATTGACAACATAATCGAACGGGTTTTCCTTTTGATTGAATATACTTTTAAAGTCCAATAGAAAAATTTCTTGTAGCATTCAAAGCTCGCAAGAACAGTATTAACAAGACTTGTTTAAAAAGTGCAGACATGGTTAAAGTGTCTGAGAAGGGACAGGCTGTTATCCCAACGCGTGAACGCCTTGGTAATTAGTAGGTATGCCTGCACAACTTATTACGGGATAAGCGTGAAGTTTACAAGATTACTGACGTTGTGACGTTGCATTTAACTGTACGTTTTACGGAAATGTCCAAACGTTATAATTTATAACAATTTTCAAAGATATTTTGTAACATGGAAACGTGCTTAGGTGCTTCCATTGCGAAATTCGAAGTAAACCCTGGAATCTTGAAATGGGCTGGATGCATTAGGTTCGTCTCCGTAAGAAATGTATCACACGACTGGAACAATGTCGAAGCCCTAGAAGCACAACTTTATCGACCTTTTCCGGAATACCAAACGTATTAAGATCTTCGTCACAATCATCAGAGCCATTTAAAAAAATAAAGACGAAAAAATTCCCAAGAATACGGTCCATTATGGATACCACAACAATGACTGTCTCGTTAGTCACACTTGCTTCTCAGTAAACTCTATAATATTATACTATAGTTTTCCTTCTAGCAATCCAGCTGACCGTCGACCTCGTAAAACAAAAACCTATTGTCTGAGATAAAATAAAAATAAACTGGCTGAGTGTGAACCGGATTTTTTTACCCTGACCAGTTTTACTAAAGCTCAGCTGGACAAGACGTTACCCACGGTCAAGGGTCCTTGATTATTGGGTGCTGATTCTTAAAAACTATTAAGGATTAAGTGGTAACCATTATCAAGGTAATATTTTACATTCCTAATAGTTTATGTGGTTTAATTAAAATTCTTTTAATTTCATCCTTCTGTTTCGCGAATATTCTTACCCGTATCTTAACTAAAACTGTTAAGAATTTATTCATATTATGTTTCCAATGTCATAAACAAATGCAAGGAATTTCGTAAATAAAAAATCATGTTTGAATTATTCATGTATTGATTCGAAACTATTTTTGGTCATAACCTTTATTTATTTTCTGGTATTATTAAATTTTTCAGTCGCCACATTTTACATTCTACGAGGTGCACTTGAAATAAATCACACCTGAAACTGGTTTGTTCAGAATTTAGAGTGGAACGGATTAATTTTTTTTTTTTTTCATTTATAGAATTATTTTAAGTGGCTTGGAACAAGTAGGACGCCAAAAAAGGCAAAAATCTCATACAATAAATTATGCATTAGATAGTCATGAAACTTAAAACATATAATATACCTACCTACTTGTTGTAACTTTTAATTTATTACAATAAGAAACTGTTGGTTGTCTAAGGTTGTACTTTTGACATTTCAAGTATCCCTTTTGTAACAACACAGTTTTAAATATTAGTAAGGATAAAATACAGAGTGATAGTTATATCTCTCTTTTACTCACAGATTTACACCTACTTAAGGTAACCTTTACCAAACTACTCACATAATATCTTTAATCTGTATAGTTTAGTAAGTACCGCCATATAATGCGTTCGGCATTGTGTGATGTATTCATATTTATGCGCAGAGCCTTAACTGCGGTATCTGGTGGCTTAAGTATAGGCTGTAACAAATTCCAAATTAATAACTATTCCCTGGGCAACGGTGAGCGTCTTCTAACTTATACAGGGTGATGTTTTACTGAGTTTTTTTTAATATAAGTAAAAGTTAATTTATTTTAACTTTGGAACGTCAAAAAAAAGAAATATAATTGAGTCTAGTTACTCATTCGCAAAGGTAGTTTCGTATCGAGAATAATGTAGTTATTTTATGTAGGTATGACTTCTAATATAATAATAATGATCTTTTTTTGAGGGGCTATATAACCCATAAATAAACGACTCTTGTAAAAAAAAATTGCTATTCCATGCAAAAATGCAATCCCTATCCAATTAAAATACGAAAAATACATGCATTTGAAACATTAATTCACCACCTACACGATTTCAAATTCATACTTATCTAAGTATGTTATTAGGATGCTTGTATTTTTAATATTTGAATGATGAAAACATTCCACTCATTAAGGATTAAATGTATTTCCAAAAAAGTGTTCTACGAAAAAATGCTGTTCAATAAAAAAATACGGTTTCGTGAAGAATGCAGCACTCTGAAACTGCTATTATTGCTCATGACGCTTGGATTTAGTTAAAAAATAAGGTGAATGAATGAATGAATACATTAATGAATAATTTATCCGATTCTACAATCTACAGTTGCTACCATTAAAATAAGATAAGATTTGACTTCATTCATAAATCTTTTAGGTACCTACCGAAAATACCTCCTTATTTATTCAGAATTAAAAATAGTTCTACATAATCAAAGAAAGATCAAGTATCAGCAACGTTAACATCATTGCGGCATTGTGCCTAAGATACAGATAATTTAGAGATTTCCAGAAAGCTGTCCAATCTGTATTATTAAATTATTCTAAACATAAATTACAAAAAAAAATGTGCTAAGGACATCAACACCATGTATATATACAGCCTAGAACACCTGCTCAACCGGCCTATACGAATAAATAACCCAATCCGAGTGAAATTACTTTTGTCCACATTGCATCGCTAGAAAGCAGCATTGTACCCTGATTTACAGTCCGTTCACTGATTTTGTATAACCTCTGACTGCTGCAATCTAAAAGCAACCTTATTTTATTAAAATGAAAGTCACTTTAATGTTGACAGACTTGACAGTGACTGCAACCCAACAGCAACCTCATTCCTGCGAAAATAAAGATCGCTGTAATTTTGATAGTATGGGAAGTTAGAGGTGAAATTACTTTGAAAGGACTGTAATAGACATTACACTTTGGTAGCTACTCTCATTCGATTTACGATAACGATTCGATTCAGCAATCGATTCTTATTTAGTGCGTTCAAAATCGATTCACGTAACAGAAGTCGTGAAATTTTAAATTCGGTAGTGGTATTCTGAATTTGGATTAAGCACAACGTTTTATTGTCTAGAAGTGGCCGTTGATGGGTCGTTGATTTAATTATCAAAGAGAGTTTTCAAAAAAAGTGGTTTTGGTACCAGAATGAGAAGGGTACACTAATGTGGGCAATTTTCTATGATAAAATGATCCTAAAAAAAAGTAATCTGATTCGTTTCAAATTATTTAATCCTGTTGTTCTTTGGTTAACACTAATAAAGATATTGTGAAAGGAACGCCGACGTAGGTTGAATCCATGATAATGGCGTTTTAAACAAATTTTTCAACATACAAGTATAAACTTGTAACGGAATTAGAGTATTACTAGCGACCCGCCCCGGCTTCGCACGGGTGCAATGTAGATACTAATGTTTTCTCTACTATAATATGAATGTATTATACACATAAACCTTCCTCTTGAACTTCACTCTATCTATTACAAAAAAACCGCATCAATATCCGTTGCGTAGTTTTAAAGATCTAAGCATACATAGAGACAGACAGCGGGAAGCGACTTTGTTTTATACTATGTAGTGATGACGAAACTAATCATTAAACTCGTAGAGCTGCTTATTAAATAAACTGTATCTGATAGACTCCATCCCACGGCTGGGCAAATGTCTCCAATGGCTTACGTAGACACCTGGTCATTGGTTTAGTTCAGCTCATACCCCATCTAACAGTAACCACATGCCAATAAATAAGCTGCATCTCCAAAGTCCAACTGCCATTTAACAGCACCATGCTAAGGACAATTTACATCCGTACGCTTAATCCGAGCACGTAGCTTATTAAAACATAATTCAGACAATGCGATGATATATGTACGTATATACCTAAGTAGTTATGTACCTACCACTTGCATTGTTCTAAGACATGAGATAAATCTTGCTATAAGGAGGTCGGAGTGGTGTGACTAGGATTTAGGTAGGAAGTAGGACGGTTGTTAGCGAAAGCGTAAATAGTAATTTGCATTGGTATGCCATTTGTAGATAGAAAAAGAAATAACGCTGACTATTATATACCTACTCTTACAGCACGAGTAAATATAATAAATATAAGTAGAATAAGATTATTTAAAAGGCTAAAGTGAAACACACTGTATACTTTCAATCAAAGGCTTCAATTATTTATAATTATGGAATTTCATTTGATTCATTCCCTGTTATTCGTGATTTAGTTTAAAAATCTCAACTATATCAGTGAAACGACCATAAATGCAAAAACTGCAATTAATTACCTCGTAACCCGTATATTTAAAAGTATATTTTAAAAGTAGTATTAAATTTAACAAAATGCAACTACAAGAGGAGCTCGTGGCTAAATAATAACGGCCGATCAGATCAATCTTCAGGTTAAGCCGCACTTGCCTAGGTTGGTCTGTGGATGGGACCACCCATTACACATTGAGTTTCCTCCATGCCTCGGAAAGCACGCTAAGCCGTTGGTCCCGGCTGTCATTTGTAGATCTTTGACAGTCGTTACAGGTAGTCAGTGGCCCGAATGTCTGACAACCAGTCTTACCAGAGCAGTATCGTATTACCCAGTACTAACTGGGTGGTGGAGGTCAGATAGGCAGTCGCTCCATGTAAAATACTGGTATTCAGCTGCATCCGGTTAGACTGGCAGCCGACCCCAACATTGGGATAAGGCTAGGCAGATGATGATGAAAAAAATGCAACTACTACTTAACAAAAAAGAAACCAATCATCTACGGTCCCGATTAACGCTTCTGTCTATTACACTTTTTACTTCGAAACAGCAACCTGTATTAACAGTTAATACCGCTAGCTACTTCAGATAAACGTCACTATATAAATCCTAACAAAAATAAGCCACCTGGTGACTCTATTCAGAACAAAATGTCATCCAAATCAGATTGGATCTAAGCGTCAGATCAACAATGCGCGCACCTGTTTCTATATCCGTGCCACAGTAGACGTATTAGTGTTAATATACAGGATTTCAACTACGAACAAAGGACTTGTGACTGCTGATGGTGAAAGGGATGTCGATAAATATTTGAGTGATATTTAGATTATTGTGGATGGCTGTAAGAGTAGGGGCAAGACCAAAGAAACGATGGATGGACTGAGTGGACAATAATATGACTAGAAAAGCAGTGATTGCTGGGATGACGAGAAATAGAAAAGTCTGGAGGAAGAAGAAGACATGCTGCCGACTCCAAATAAATCGGGATAAGGGAAGGGAATGATGATGATGATTATTTAAACTAGGAACAAAAAATCAGAATCGGTTCTCACACACACATATTATTATGTAAAGTTTTTATACGAATTCTTAGCTTGCTTCTGGTGACAGGTTAATCGTGAGTGAGTAACTTCATTTTATGTTTAAAATTACATAACATCATGCCTTTTACCACGAAGGATTAATAACAACTGTAACTGGAATAATGATAAGTCCCATGTACTAGGGGGCGAGCCTATTGCCATCAAACGGACACAAATCCCGACTCTATGGCTGCTGCTGAGAACATTCTGATGTAAAAACCGAAAAAATCTTTGAGATTTACGTTGTTTTACTGTTTATCTTTATACTGTGTCGCTGGTCAGTTTGACGCACATTAACTCAAGCGCAGTAGATGTACCCGTATTGATAAGTGAGATAGTGTAGTGTAGATGTATGATTATAATGTCGCCGGTCGTGGTCTCATCTTGTTTGTTGGTTGGTTCATCTAGTCGGGTTGGGTTGTATATTCGTGTATGTATTTCTTTTTAAAGATTTTGTTCTTTTTCAATTGCAGTGTTGCAGCATGCAATTAACACGTGACGGATGTATTTCTCTTTGGGTTAGACAGAGGTGTGTCTATAGTTCAAAATTTCGCCAGTTATGTAGGGAGCGAGCCTATTGCCATCAACCAGGTGTCCGGGTATTGCAGCATAATGCTTGGAAACTAAGCTGAATGCACCAGTAGCAGAAGCAAATGTCTTACTTCAAAATATTTGCATTAATGTTATTATCTTACTCAACACTCCCCTATTTTTCAAAGTCTTTCACACGATGACAGTTGCCTATTATACATATAATTCAAAGGCTAAGCATCTCAAGAAAAGATACCATACCTTCTATTGGTAACGAAATCCATTCGTAATAAGATCCACGAGCAGTCCAGTTCCCACGAATCGAATTCCTTACTCACTTACAATCCTGACCACCCTAAAAAGGTAAGCAGCTCAACGTTAATCCAGCCTTGTTGACTTCATCTTCAAGGCTACCATAGATTTTATTTGAAAGTTAAGTGTAGGCAACACAACAGGTTTATAGGTGACAGTCAATTAAAGTCACTTTGTTTGTTTCATAAATCATAATGATGAAATTAGATCCGAGCTGATTTAATTGAACAAGCATTGAGCAATTGCGGTAAGGTTTGATGATTTTATTGGATTTGTTTGGAATTTCTTGGTAGCAGACAGTTGTCTGGTTTTGTGACCGGAATATGCGATTAAATTACTCAAATTATTATGCAAAAGATCATTAAAAAGTCGGTAAAATCGTTGTTGTTGTCGGTCGGGCAAAGTGTTATTGGTTATTTCCATCAAGAATTTCTTAATAGCAACCACGGAGTCTGTTTGTGCCCGTTTGATGGCAATAGGTTCGCCGCCTATTACACGGGACTTAAACATAACTGGCGAAATGTGGGTGTCCTATTAGGTGCACCCCTGCCTAACCCTTCGGGGATTACAGGCGTTATGTTATGTTAAGAATATTAATAGGAATCATTACCTACTTATAATAAGAAATAACTTAACTCTGTTTTTCTTTACCCTTTCACATCTAAACAGCTCAAAATGAACACAGATTGCATGCAATTTCGCACATGAGATAGCCAAAGACCTGGATTAGGATATACTTTTTGCCTCGACTTCCACGAGGGCAAAATCTTGGACAAAAGTTCTAAATGCACAAATCTAACAATAGATAAAACAAAAGCCGAACTAAATAGAACTCCAGCAATTACTTGTACAACAATTCCTTTTAATTAAACTAGTACAGGTGGCCAGTGTTAATACACCTTCTCTTTTGATTTACAGTTTACCGCCGGATGTGGTATTACGGACAATTAAAACATATTCAATGTTGCCATAGCTTTATAAACTTTAATATTAATGCCTGTGAAATTAAAATCTAATCTTTATGAAGGAGGTTTTATTACATCTTGTATGTGTTATTGCTAGCTGGTTGCAACGTGGTGGCACGGACCATAAGAAAATAACTGTCTATTGAGCGATGAGTCCCGAATTCAATTCCCAGCTCTGCCGAAGTTGTACTAGGTTCGGCTATTTGATTTTTTTTTCATTTCATTTGGAAGGCTGAAGCTATGACTGATTGATGGCAATAGGCTCGTCCCTTATTAATAATAACAATTAAGCCTTTTTATTTCTTTAATAAAATTAAATTTACAATTATATAACGATTAAAGAGCATATTCATAATATTTAAAAAATCATAATTATTTTTTATACTTATTATAAAATTCTTGACCAAGTTTAATTTAATGTAATAATCATATTTCTTTCTTTATTTAGGACCCGTCTCTTATTACAAGAGAATAAATTATAAATGGCGATTTTTTTTTTAATTTAACAAGGAAATAAGTGTCATGTCTATTTCAATAATAAAAACCTCACTAAGCTTTGAGCCCCTTCAAATTACGATATTGCACAAACCAAACCAACCACGGACAGGATATGAAATTAGGCTTATAGGCCTAATGTCTTAAAATCCGGTCCCGTACACAAATCTGCGTAACACAGGACACACACCTACGTACATTAGAAAACAATATCGAAGTATTACACAACCACGTGAGCAAGTGTGTCTCAACCTTGTCGCGAGCATTATCATAAATCTTGATCAACATCTACGCTTAGATGTTAATGGGACCCCTCGATTTATTAATGCACCATTCATTTGTGGAATGTTGACGACCGCTGGTCCAGGGCACAGAGTAGATAGCTGCAGAAGACCAGGTTCATTCAATAAGCGAAAGCGCACGCACACATAGACACGATTCTATAGCAGTTCTAAGCTGCCTAGCGCAGTACAGAGTTTCAATACGATTTCAAGCTAATTTATATGGTTACGTACGATATGTTTGTTACCACTGATGTGCGGCCTACCGTTCAGCAAAAACTATATTTTGGAACTTTGCGTCCGACCTACTTCTTGACAATAGTGCCTTAAGATTGTTTATTTGAAATAAATACTTTGAGTTGGTATCTGATGTAAGCGCTATTGGCATTCATTGGAGAACTTGAATAAAACTTGATAGCTTGGGAGTTCCGAAAGTACGCGTCTGTTTGTGTGTGCGCCAGTTTTCGTTCCTAGAAGGTCCTAACCTTCTGGTATACATATCTATTCTGTGTCCAAGCGTTCCATTGTTATCTCGATTCTATGATTGTTATTACCTAATGAAATTTCAGGGATCGGGTTACTATTAATTGTTTGTATTCGTGTATTTTATGACATTTTCTATTTATGATGTTTTGGACGGTAATGGTGGTCTTTAATGATAAATTAGTATTGACAGCATTCATGGGAGTTAGGGAACGCCTACAGATAGTAGGTAGTTTTATAAGTAGCTGTTATGTTTTCTTCGTTTGACGTAAATGTGCTTCAAGAGATGCCTATGTTAACCCGTTCTTGACCACTGTGCCAATTTGGGAACACTTAATTAAAGAGGGTAGATAAAAAAAGTTTTGACAATAGTTAATATTGTGTGACTATGTTGTGCAGTCGAAGGTGTGTTCATTAGGTAAAGATATCGGATTATACTAATTTGTTCAAAAATCTTTCGTTTTGGATACATTCAAGTTCGTTATCCGGAGGACACTACAGGTAAGTGCAATTTTGTTCTTATATTTCATTACAGATGATGAATATCGTGAATATTGTTGATATTTTCGTAAAATAGGTACCTAATCTAATCTTTAAAGTTATTTTATTGCAGTTATTTTACATGTATATAAAAACATAGTGACATAAATATTGGTGTGCCAATTTGGGTACAACGGCTGCATGTGTACTAAAAATAACCTTTTCATTTACAGAATCAATATGAATCGCAAGCAATGTTTTAGTGGTACTAATGACTTCAGGGGCTTAGAAGAAGCTATCAACACAATAGCTGAGGATAGTGACGACGGCTTGGTGTATGATTTAGCCATCATTCCACCAGAGCCAAGCGTTGTGTTGTGACTGACGAAGAAGAAGGAGATGATGATGTGCCACCTAGTACCCTACCAAACGATGTCCCAGGTAATATCGAGGTATTTGTTCGCAACGTGTGTGCGATCTACTGTGTGATCTACGGCAGTTAGGATACCGTGCCACTGGAACTATCCGAGAAAATCGCACTAAAAAATGTCCGCTATCGAATGCAAAAGAGATGATGAAGAAAGCAAGAGCTGAATTTGATTACAGATTTGATAAAAATAATGAGCTTCTGTTGGTCCGCTGGAAAGATAATAGTATTTGCACAATGGCGACCAATCACAATTCTTATGAGCCAGTAGGTTCCATAAAAAGATGGTGCAACGAAAAAAGAGAAAAGGTCGATGTGAGCATTCCTCATCAGTTCCAAAATTATAATAAAGGTATGGGCGGAGTGGATGAACTAGACCAATCCATATCTCTGTATAGAATTGGCGTACACGGCAAAAAATGGTGGTGGGTCTTATTCACTTATATGATTGATATGACCATGTCAAATGCATGGCGATTGCACGTTATCGCTACAGAAGCGCCAATGGACCAATTACTATTCCGCTGAAGTGTCGCCAGACACTACCTCAAACTGTCACCACAAAGATGTTCTGATCGCCCTTCATCATCCAATATTGAAAGTTTACAGTTGGATGGGGTTGATCACGTCCCTGAAAAGCTTCCAAAACGAGTGCGATGTGTTGTGTGCCATATCAGAGGTCGCTGGGGTTGCAAGAAATGCAAGAAAACCCTGTGTATTGAAAAATCGTGTTTCGCAAATTTTTACTCATAAGGAGCCGTTGTGCCAATTTGGGAACACCACTGAAAATTCATGAAAATTATTCCATTTGTTTTTTTTGTGTTACTATATTTTCTTGTAGCTACTAAATTTCAATTAATAAAAGAATTTTGAAAATCCGGTCTTTAGTTTTGATTTGGCCACTAATGGGTTAAGATAAGATATCGATAGAAAGAGATAATGATAATGCGTTTAATACAAACTATTCTGAATATTCTTTACGTTTACGGTATTTATTGGTAGACATTCCTATTGTCGCACAATACATTGCTTAAATGACTTGAATAGTAGTATAACTGATACTTTGGTCTCATGGTCCCTAGCTCGACTGCAGAGCGTGGGATCCTGGGTTCAAATCTAAGATTGGGCAAAGGGTTACACCTATTGCATTAGGTATATAACAGTTTGCCCATTTGTAGTTGGTGGAGGAACTACCACACTCACTCGTTTCAGTGTAAACCATTTTTCTCGCTATACTCCATTATAGGGCACATCTAACGATTTAAGTCTTTAGTTATGAAACAATAGATGAGATGGTGGCAACGGTTGCCAGCCAAGGAAATTCCTCACTCAAAATGCATTTAAAAACCTGTGAGGTTGTAACTAATAAACCAAATAACTGTTACAAGTATTCGTTTAAATATAGTAATTACGTGTTAGTTAAGCGTAAATGACACTTACAACAATGTATGTAATATGGTGTGAGATTTGTTACCTATATTACTTACATTCATACATAGAACTAATACAGTATGTTTTAGAAATGTGTGGTCATAATTAAGAATTTGGACTATCAAGCGGAATAATTTTCTCATTGGTACATCGTTAACTCGAACAAATTACCAGCTGCTCCATACATTTAAGTCGAGTAGGCATTGAAATTTGTAGGACAGCTGATTATAATTTTTCGTGATTACGATGTTTGTTCCACGCACGTTAAGCCATTGGCCCCGTCTGTCATTTGTAGATCTTAGATAGTCATTACAGGTGGTCAGTGGTCCGAAAGTCTGACAATACAGTCTTATCAAGGGGTATCGTGTTACCCAGTACGAACTGGGTTGTGGAGGTCAGATAGGCAGTCGCTCCTTGTAAAATACTGGTATTCAGCTGCATCCGGAGACTGGAAGCCGACCCTAACACAGTTGGGAAAAGGCGGGCAGCTGATGACGACGATGTTAGTCTCATGAAGAAAGTTGTTCAGCTTGATGGTCTGTAGCACGCTCTTGAATATAACCACACATTTCTGATACACGCTGTATGAACGTATGATTGTATGTGATGTGCATGTAAAGATGAATGTCGAGTGTATAAACTTGACCTTCATTTAGTCTTGTGTATTGTTCGATGTTTGTTTAAGGTACGGTGATTTAGGTTTTAGTGTGAAAAAACAGAATGAGTGGTCGTCCGTGATCGATAGACTATTGTCTTCGTGTTTTGTAAAAAACCTCTTTGTATCCTTAGAGCAAAAAACTACCTGACTAAAAATATGATGATTTTAACGTTGTTTCAACTACTATAATAATCAACTATTGGCATAAAGCTCGTGACAACACGAAGAAAATTAAGCGTGTGAATTAATTTTCTTACTGGCAACCCGGCCCAGGAAGATCAAAGGTAAAGAAGACCTGTTAAGAAACTGTCAGAGTCGAATCGTTTTCTGATACTTATAACCTACTGGAGTAAATAAGCTTCAAGCAAACCATCGTCCTTAGCGAACCTCACAAATATGAAAAAGTAAACATTTACATGAACATAACATGACGCCTGTAATCCCCGAAGGGATAAGCAGAGGTGTACCTAATAGTACACCCACATTTCGCCAGTTATTTTTAAGTCCACATAATAGGGGGCTAGCCTATTGCCATCAACCGGGCAAAAATCCAGACTCCGTAGCTGCTACTGAGAAATTCCTAATGGGAAAACCCAATAACACTTTGCCCGACCTGGGAATCGAACCCGGGGCCTCATGGTCAGTAGTCGCGCTTGCGGTCACAAAACCAACGAGGCAGTCAACATTACTAATGACATTTTCCCAAAACATACACAATAATAAGACAATCATCTATCAGTCATCATACTAAACCTATCTTGTCAATCTGCCTACCTTACACCAATATCGTCGTGAAGCCACAATGCTTGCGTAACCGCCTACCTGCCGCGACGTTTAGTCCGAACAAACAAAGCTCAACAAACACTATACGCTGTCAGCTCCCATTGTCTGTGTGTTGTCAAACAACGTGGGCTGATATGACGGACGGCGGCTTACGCCTCTGCGTTAGTCTGTGGTGATTTTATAGGCGTTGATGGGTTGAAAAGTTAATTTTCTGAACTTTTATCATATCTACAGAACAAATTAAACGTATTAAAATCCTGCATTAACTAAATACATTATAATAACTGAAATAAACTAACTACAAACTATAAAAGGGCATCAAAAAACTCCTCCTCACCGCTGTCAGCCGGTAATGCGCCCAAATAAAAAAAAAATACAAATCCTGCAGGAAATATTATACTAGCAGATTTTTTCGTTGTAGTTAAAAAGCGCAATGCCTCTTGCAATTGCAATTGATGTTCAGTCTTACTTAGAATAGGCCTAAATACGAACGCAATTGTCAACAAACGAGTTGCCCACCCGTCTACTATACGAGCAATTGTCAAGGCGAAAAATGGTCTTAACTTTAAAATATCCCGACATTAATCCAAGATTTTTTGCCTCAAAACGCAAAATCAAGGTAATGGCGACGCCGTGGTTGGTGGCTTAGATTGTTAGATTTTTATCTGACTTGTTTTTCCTGCCAGATTTCACTTTAACATTTAAAGGAAATCATTCGAAGGTAACACAAAAGTTAACCACCATTCAAAAGTATTTTACGTAACATGACAAATAAATTCTCAGAGATTAGTGTTAGCTATTTAAGAACAGAGCGGTACTCAGGTGCCACCAACAAACGGTTAAAGGAAATACCAATCAACAAAGTACTCAATATTCAATAAGATCTAACAATAATACTCAAACGGCTTTCCGTAGAACAACAACAATGCTATTTGCCACATCTGAACGGGCCGTCTTTCCCACTGCACTCACGCGCAGGTCGTATGCACACTTGGAAGCTTTTGTCTGCCCACTGCCGCTGGACAATAGCGTGATGTCATAGACGGGCCGCGTACGAGTACAAGGATTTGCGCGGAAATAGGTGTGATGGAAGTGGCCTGTGAATAAATTATATACTTTGTATGTGGTAGTCTGTTATTATTTACTTTGAATGTGTAGTTCCGTGTGGTCCTGGAATTAAAGAATACGACCACCCCATCGTCGTGTCATGGGTGTCGTAAAAGGCGACTAACTTACAGACTGTCAAGCACATTGGGTCAACCGAGTGGTGACGGGTAAATCACCAACAAAAGCATTCCCAAAGAGGTTAGTGCCAGCTAGGCGGCCGACTATAAAACTTTAGGCAAATCATAATGCAACATATATGTGGTAGTCTGCACCACGAAAGTAGCTCAAGTCATTACATTTTTCGGTTACCAGCTTCACCATAGAGCAGGATCACTCATCTGTTTGTTATACTTACTTAGTAGTTTAATCAGAGTTTAATGTTCCCATTGCTGGAACACAGGTTTCCTCTCAGTGGAAGGTGGACACTGGAACATAACCAATACGTGGGCCTTGTATGTGTTGGTGGAAGGCAGACTCACTCAGAACTCTTAGAATTTCCCGCTCTAGGACGAGCTGGTTTCTTCACAGTGTTTTTCTTCATCGTTTGGGGGACTATTGGTGATCTAGAGCCTCCGTTACTATAAACAGCCTAAACAGATTTAAGATTTAAATGAAGTCACTTCTAATATCTTTAGCTCAGCAATGCCACACAAGTTTCAAGTGCTCACGTGTCGTAAAACCAATGTTAGCGCGCAGCCATTCCGTCACCTCACAATGCGACCGCCAGCTCGTTGTGTAGCCCGGTGGATTTATGGGGCCCTGGTACTCCGCGGCTTTATATTACCTTAATTGATTTGTGGATTTGATAAAATACAGACTATTTTTTGTAATTGAAATCTGTGTTCTGTTGTCCGTAAAAACATTTACGATGAGATAAATAATGAAAGCACGAAAAAAAAATTAAAAACAGGGCTTGTTACTTGGGGACTAATCTACCTGTTGGTTACTTTTCAATCACTCTTCCCTAATGCAGAAACAGAAAGACGGAGTGGGATCAATTAAGAAGTACTGAGCTCACTCTAGTCTCACAGTTTAGTTCACTCAAACGGAACGAAAAACGGACTTCCCAAAAATAATCAGAACGTTCTATGTCTTTCTACACCCATTATCAAACCAGGAAATATGAGCACCAGGATATAAATATGTTGTAGGAACTCTGGACAGATGAATGACCAATTGTGTTACAGTAAGAACATTTTGTAACTATGTAGAAAATTGAACGCTATAAAAATTATCTTGACGGGTCTTGAGAAGGAAATTGTTTCCAACAATGTATTGATAACGGCGGCCAGTATACTTGCTTCGTATAATGCCTTCCTTATTAATAGTAATCTCTTAATCGTTGCCTATTTTATGATGAGAGCTACTCAAAGATTACATTAAACTTACAAAGATTATTCCATCAGGTAGCTTACGATGTTGAATTTACAACTTTCTGATACAGTCATTCCATTGACGAAATTAATCCTTGACTTTTACTTTGAAATTACACAACACATAAACATAACATCACGCTTGAAATCCCCGATTGGTTAGGTAAGGTTGGAGGATCAGGTCGGTCAAAGGTGTACCCACATTTCACCAGTCATGTTTAAGTCCTATGTGGTTGGCATCAAACGGGCTCAAATCCAGACTCCGTGGCTTCTACTGAGAAAATCCTGGTGGTAAAACCCAATAGCAATTTGACCGACCCGGGAATCGAACCCAAGACTTCATACTCAGCAGCCGCGCTTGTGAACACTACTAGACCAACGAGGCAATCAAATACCAAGAAAATATGAAATTATAAACTTCATTTAAAAATAAAAAAACACAGGACAAAACATCACCGACAAACCCGTCCTTCAAAACAATCCTTAAAATCAAAACGCCTAAATTAAACATTTCAAAACTCAACGGCTTTATCAACGAAAAGCTGGCTCCTAAAGGCTGGCAATTTTGTAAACGCCAATATTCCAATTACAATCTTTTCAATCGCGTAGCCTGCTTCGAATCACAATAGAGATATACAATCAACAACGAATTAGACATTCAACTTGATCGATCGGTCGAAATCAAACAATCAACCAAATCTGTTTATTGACTATGGAAAATCGCAAACTACCTCTATAAAAATGTATGGACTTGTGTGACAGGGTTGCCAGTATTGTTGTGAAGGATGCTAGTGATTTATGGGCTAAGAATATTTCTTTGATGGAACCGCGGCTACAATTAAAATTAATACGAGTAACAGTAGAGGTAGCTCTAATAATGAGGTTTCCGATGTTACAAAGGATACAAAAGAAAATACAAATGATAACAGTTGTGAACTCAGAAGTGCTGTAAATGGAGCCGAAGCTCCTTTTTAAATGACATCCTAAGAACCAAGCATCTAACACCCGTATCTATAGTCAAGTTAAAGAAATGTCTTTAGCTTAAGCAATTACTTGCAAATTTTTTTATGCAATAGACAAGAATTTAAAAGAAGTAAGAACCGTCAAAGAAAGCAAAACTAAGAATTCCAACTTTTTGCAGCTCTAACTTCAACCAATTACTAAAGTACACAATAAAAATCGTTTCTTAAAAAATGACATTTACTCAAGTAAACACTTTGACTTGTTTATAGATACGGGGTTCAGAAACTGCGATGACATTTGGATAGAGATCATGATGCAATGTAAAAAAATCGCCGTAAATCAGACAAAAGCAGACATTAAAGGTCTACAAGGTCTATTTGCCCAGTCACATGGACTGTGGACACCAATAAATAACAAGAAATTTTAAAGACAAGCTGTTCAAAACTATAAATCTCTCAAAAGCGACATAATCTTATCTCTTCACATCAGCGATCAAACCAACAAGAAAAAAAAACATAGCCAACCCTGCAATGCTCAATTTCACAAACCTAACAAATAAAACCGCGGTAATTTCCTCAGAAAGTGCGCATCGCCCTAATGATAGTTTATGGCGTAACTGTACGCGTGCGGCCGGCGCAAGAGCATCCACCAATTATAATCAGGAGCGATTCGTGGGTTATTATTTTCATGCCCGATTTGAACGTGTCCGTTTTAATACGTCACGATTGTGATGAGCTTTTCTGGGTTGTTTTTTTTTGCTGTTTTGTTTTTAAAATACCGGATTTTTAAACGACGCCGTAAAATAAGGTTTTGATTGAAATGTTACGGGTTTGGCAATGCGAAATAGATTGCTGTGGCTGATATTGAATGTAAAAGTGGTAATTAGAAGATTAAAGATGATTTTATTTACACTTAGAAAGATCTACGATCAGGTATGCTATGAAAGTGTTTCCGTGGGATGCATAATGGTCAGTCTTGGCGTAATATTTCCAACATCCTACTTCATAAACATAAAATCACCAAAGTATTTCATCGAGTGGATTACATGTGGTGTTCCAAGTCGTGGATTTATCAGTAGAAAGATGGGCAGCATCAGACTGAGATACCAATAATTTTATAGTCACTAGTGACGGCTCTTTCTATAAGCCTGCTACTTGAAAAGACAGAACAAAACTAACAAAGTTACAAATCGCAACACTAAATACAAGTAATTCCTCTCCCACAAGAAACATACCCGTTACCGATGTCTAAACGAAGCCGCAGATCGAGCGGTATTTTTCATTTTACTTCACAATCACACTGAACCGGTTGCTGTCCATCCAACAGCGTAGGACGTTCCTTATCTACACCGACTTGAAAACTAGAATTGTCGTTGCGCAAAGTAAATTTAGATTTCAAAAAGAGACTGGCAATACGATAATTTAAAGGACGCGCTTTTAAATTTATTTCTTTGGCGAAGGAAGGAAAGGCTTTTGAGTCGTAAAAGTCGGGAAAAACGGATGGCTGTCGTTCTTCGAAGGCGTGACGTTTGCAATTTGTCAGTGTTTTTATTGCGTAGAGTAATTAATTTGAATTTATTTTATGTTACACAGACATATATGTCTGTGTGGTCCAGCTAGGATGGTAGTCTTTTGTTAGTTACATCAAATTCATTCATTATCAAGTGGTTATAAAGAAATTGATCAAAGCATTAAAGTTTGTCACAAATATTTTTTTTAATTTTTTGCATTTTCGGATATTCAAACCATGATTCTAACACACCGCATGCCAAGTAACATTTAATCCTACCTGTATTTATAATCTATCTTCTAAACTAAACGCAAGCCCTGGCAATTTAGACCAATTTTCATCAAACAGATCCATAGAATCCAGTTAAAAACGTACCTACCTTCAATCTTTGACAGACCATACCTAGGCCCGGCTAAATTTATCTGCAAGTAATTCTGCCTTTAATAACCATTGCGCCATTGACGGGACCAAGCTTTACTCAATCGAAGGCCTGTCCCAAGTCAGTTGAAGAAATCAGGTTTCTAAAGTGATCGTCCGTTTTCTAACGTCCATACTTAATTGTTTCAGTTACGTGGTTTATATCGCATCGCGAGGTAACAAGTTGGAGTTGTTTTAATATTAATTGAAACTGCCCGAGAGGATGGAAAAACCAGCGTTGAATGGATAGTAATGGTTGAGTATACTATATCTGCGACAATGCATGGTGAGTAAACTGAATATCATGAAAAAAATCCTTCTCTTTCCTTTTTAGTAGAATTAGTCCATTTATGTAAGACAGTGACTGGTTTTCCACAAACACAAACAGCCTGACCCGGAACAACTACTTGTAGGCCATATACATATTCTTCGAGGAAGGAATTGAACCCGCGACACGCAGCGCCGCAGCCAATCGCTCAGACCCTGCACCAACCGTGCCGTCATCATTTTACCTCTGAGTTGGTTTCGATGTTACTTCTCAGTGAAGTGAGCTAGGAAACACACCTCATCTAATTAATAAACTAAAACATACTTACATAAATAAATATTACATAACCAACCAACCAAATATTTATAATATTTGTAAGAAAACGTTCAGATTTTTTTTTTGTATTTTTTGTTGATTCTTCGATCTATTTCATTGAGAGAAAGACTTATTCATGTGTAAAAGATAGTAGCATAGATTTACTAGGGATCCCAACGCGTTGGTAGGAAGGCCAGGTACCAAGAGATAGGCGATAATAACGTGTCATTACACGCAGCAGTTTATCAACCTACCACCCACGCACATTTGTGTACAACATCGTTCCAACAAGCAAGTAGAGCTTTGACACTTAATATAAATTTACCCAACACCGATGATCATGAAAGATTACAATAAAATAGTTCAGCTTTTCTCGTCCTTTTATGTTAAGTGAAAATTAATATTCAAATAATGATTATCAAAATAATTAAAACTATGAGATGAGGTTCCTATTTTTAACAATATTACTCTCAGGTTTTATGCATTGCAGAGAGCAATTTTTTTATTCAAAAATAAGGGTTCTGTTTGAGTCTCATACTAGTCCTACTAAAACAGGAAATGGGTGTGACAAAATATAATAATAAACCATGTACATATGTCTTATGTCGGTGAAGGAAAACATCGTGAGGAAACCGCGTTGTGGATTAAAAGGAAAACGCCAGTGTTTCAGTATGTCTATGTAAACAGTGGAAATATTCGGCGTTGGCATGACAAAAACTTGCAACATTTAAATCAGTTTACGCAATCCAACTATGAAAACAGATTACAAAATAAGGTATGCGACTAAAGTACGGCTTCCAATTAATTAAATCAATTACCATAATTTGACATAAACAAAGATCTTGAATGAAATATCTTGGCTTGAGCAACTTGTGCTATTCATTAAAGAGAATACTCTAAGAGTACTGTTACTTTCTATATAAAGCTGCAAGCTTCTTACCGGTTTTGTAAGAACTTGGATAGCCACATCAGTAGTTAGTTTTACCACCTCATATAAAATCTTACGCATCATCACCTTCTTAGCCTTTTCTCAAGTAAGTAAGCTGGGTTAACTTCCAGTCCAACCAGATGCAGTATCAGTATTTTACAAGGAACGACAGCTTGCCGTTTGACCCCTGTGACTAGAGTACCTGTGTTAGAAGATACAAGAGTTAAGTAATAAGATAAATGTTTTATCCTTACTACTAATTTAAATGCGGAAGTCTTCTTTCCTTCCCAGCTGAACGGATTTTAAATTTTACATACAAGACCACGGCCTGGATTAGAACAAACAATACTTTTAAAACACGACAAAAGTTAGGAAATTCGATAATTTCCTAACTCAATGCGGGCGAAACCGGTGACAAAAACTAGTTCACAAACAAAACGCAATTTTAATTATTTCAACCAAAAACAAAGTCACATCTACACAATCCCAGCTAATTATTCCGTAGAAATAATTACATATTCTCAAGCTTCCAATGGAAAATACAGCGAGGTTCGTTCGGCAATGTTCGTGTTCGTCCCGCAGTTGTTCGATTCGGATTAGCGAATGAGTTTACCGGCTATTAGTGCGTGATTTATGACGTGACTCGCAACGAACGGCCCGATGGACCGGGACGGCGCTGCGTGAGATCTAGGGGTAATGTCGATAGATATCGATACTTGATCGGTTATCGATAACACGGTAGCGGATTGGATGTCGATAAATTGGAGATTAGATTTTTGATAGGTTTGTGGTTGTGTTTTCAGGATTGTTTGTTGTTTTATCTAGATAAAAGTTAAACAGGTATTACAGTTTTGCTAAGCAAGCAAGGGGTACAATTATGAGGTATTGTAACACCACCACCAACTTCTTTCCAAACAATAGTGTTTTTTTTTTAATTTACTACCTCGAGCTTAAGGTGCTTACTTGCTTAACGATTTTGTAAATTCATTTTCAAACACCTTAAGATTTATATCACAAACAATAAATCAAACATATCTATTCATGTATAATATCTATGTAATTTATCAAACCACAAAAAAAAAAACGCAACTCTATAAAATAACATGCAAACCGTCGACACTGTCCCATCCCTAGCGGCCCGCCGACCGGTACAGGTGCGTTAGGTTCTCACCGCTGCGCGTACGCAACACACACGACGATTTGTCCGCAGATAACCATCTCGGGATCGCCACTTTATTTGTCGCTCGCCGCGAACCGCGAACTGACCAGAAATTAAAACGAGGCCGTATTTCAATTCAACGTTTTCCTTTTTTCAACTATAGTGAAGCGAAAACGTGTTGCCATATTTTTTGTTTTTGAAAGTAAATTCAAAGAGGTGCAGAGTTTATGTTGTAGGTTTTGTTTTGTCGAGGATTAGAAATGCAAAAACGTTTAGAGTGATTTAACATGTTTAACTCATGAGAAGATAAGATAGAAAGTTTTTAATATACGATGGATTAACAACTTTTACTCGGATAAAATCTTTGACGTTACAACTTCATTAAGAATCGTCTATCTCGACAATAAAAATCTTTGTATCATTAAAAAGATAAACATTTCAATAAAACGTATATCGAATTTAAAACTAAAACGACGTACTTATTAATCGAGATCCAGTCTTCTGTCTCTATCGTGTCTCTAATGACGGTGCTGTCAAACGTCTAGAAAGCACTATTAGCCGGAATGATTCAATTAAAATGAGTTATTGACCATCGATATTTATCGTACCACTTGCTTAAAGTAGGTACGTAACTATTGGAATTAGTTACGATGTTTTTCCCTTCCCTATTTCGTCGTCGATATGTTTTTTTCATGTTTTTATTTGCATATTAATTTACGGGCTAATTAATTGTCGTATGCATCTGTGCTGCGGGCCCTTTGAGCGTTTTTAGTGTGGTTATTAAAATATGTAGGTGGTGGAAAAGCGTTGTGAATACGGCAAATACATACATTTATTCTGGGTATGTTTCGTTAAAGTGTCAAGTGAGAGCGAATGATCATAATCTTTATGTCATCATCAACTTCCGCTAAGTTTCATCTCGTAATAAAAGAGTTTTGATATTGCTGTTTATGTAAGTAAGCCGCGATTTATTAAATATTTTATTTTATTTTTATATTCATTGAATGTAAATGATTCAGTAATCTTTAATCTAACATTGAACTGGGAATGTCATTTTTGGGTTATAAAAATGCAGTAAGAAAAGTTTTTCTCACGATTCTACGTCACATTTGGGCGTAGTAAAATGTAATAGCTTAATTTTGGTATTTAAAAAACGTTCATTAATTTTGTATTTATTTTATTGCATGTGCAGGAGAATTATTCAAAAACTGGGTTGCATTTATTTTAGCTCCTTGACTAACTCATCTATTTTAAACACTAGATTTAAGTCTACCTATACATAAAAAAATAATGAGCAACAACCAGCTTCATACCTATTAATTATAAAAATATTTAAACCACCAGGTGATCTAACCATCAACATTGTATTGATCTCATCTCCACAAAAACATGCTTATCATTTTATCAAAATAGCTGCACCGCTACTTAAAACTAATTATGTTACCATACTCAAAGTTACAGGTTAATAAGCGATTACAATAGTCGAATTTATCTTCAGACGTATCTCGAGATGCTATCTCGATAGGAGTACAAAGCAAACATGGTGCGGATGACCAGACCTGTATATGTGACATTTATTCATAGCCCTGGCTATGAATTTTAATATTAAAAATTTTAGAAAGTGTAAATTTTTCTTGACGACATAAAAATATATATATGTATATAAACAAAATGGTGAATTTGGAATGTTAATTAATAAATCATTAAAAAACACAACTTATTTTTTTATTGATTTGTGTGCCAATGAGCCGATTATACCTTATAAATACGTAGCTGTATACCGTAAGACAATCACAAAAATCATTAATAGAAGTTTTTATAATTAACAATAATTAGTTTAGACACACCAAAAAATTAAAATTCACAAAACATATCATTATTCAATTAATCAAACTACAACCGCTACCAGCAAAATTAATCATCAATTTAAATACACAAACAGAAACATTTAATGATCCAGGTCAAACATCCAAAAAGAAAATTAAAAAAAAAAATGTTTATCTAGGAACAGCGCAAAAAATTGGAAATGAACAAACACGAGTCAGTGCCTCAATTTCCAACATAATAAACGGAATACTCTTATGATCTATAACAGCATAGTGAAAATTATGTTTAATCATAATCCACTCTCACCCGCTCCTGGGACTCACACTGATTTGAGAGAAGAAGTGTGCCAAAATCCACCGAGCAAGTCTATTTAAACAATAAATTAATATCAGAAGCTGCACTATAGACTGGGCAGTGTAAAAAATTATGTAGAAAGTAGTATGACAACGCACACTAGTGAGCCCGCCCGTTGATTAGGCGGCTGTGTGAACGAGGCACTGGTTTAGAACTAGTAGCTAGATGAGACTTGCAATTTTAAGCTCAGTTGAGCGTGGTTTGAGGAAGAAAGTGAGATTGGGAAATGTTTGGAAAGAATGAGAAATTTATCGTGTGGGTTATACGATGGGTTTAGGTTGTGTGGGAAAAAAAAAGAAAAACTACTTTTAATCAAAGTTAGAGAAAATCACCGGCCTTGATTTTTCATTTTGCTGAACAATACTCTCCATAATTTTTGTTGTTATGCTTGAAATAAATGTTGGTTTCAAAGTTTTTGCAACTTATTTCGAAACTGAATTGTTATGGGTTTATTGATGGGAAATAACTCGCTAAATAAGGCTTAAACGTATATAAAGAAAGGTGGTTGTCTCCCGCGATTACCTCTACTTAACCATTTGCGAGATTACAGGACTGATGGTATTTCATGAGACTCTTCCACGAAAAGCACAGACTAAATGACAAGCTGGCACTTTACGACCTCCAACTTCTAAACCACGTTCAAAAAGAATGATCTTCAACAAACCTAACGCTATAACCACATCCAGTAACACCTTAACAACTAACACCTTAACCGTAGTTAACTCCTTTTACAGTTACGTGTAAACAGATATACCGAAGATTAAGGATGTAACTGTTTAGCCATAGTTAGCATTGCATCTCGTAGTATCATCATCTGCCTAGCCTTCTCCCAACTATGTTGGGGTCGGCTTCCAGTCTAACCGGATGCAGCTGAATACCAGTATTTTACATGGAGCGACTGCCTATCTGACCTCCACAACCCAGTTAGTACTGGGTAATACGATACCCCTTGGTAAGTAAGATTGGTTGCCAGACTTTCGGGCCACTGACTACTTCTAACGACTGTCAAGAAGAAGATGTGAAGATTTTCAAATGACAGCCGGGATCAACGGCTTAACGTGCTTTCCGAGGCACGGAGGAAACTCGGTATGTAATGGGTGGTCACCCATCCACGGAACAACCTAGGCAAGCGCGGCAAAACCTGAAGATTGATCCGCGCGGCTGTTATTAGTGAAGCCACGAGCTCCTCATTGTATCTCGTAGTACATTGTCGTTATGTTAGCAGAAGAGATGGCCTACTACTCGTAATATAACTGCGTAAGTAAGAGGTTGCATGAGTCACGTTGGTGGAAAAGTGATTGTCATTTTGAGATGATTCAAGACGTAAAACTGATTGTTACTCTGAGGTTGTCATAGTGGATTTAAGTCTTTGAATTTGCTGGTATCAAAACAACATAACATAACATCGCGCCTGTATTTCCCGAAGGGTTTGGTAGCAGTGTAGCCATAAGTACAGCTTTGTAAGTTGGGTAAGGTAATGCAGAGTACTGACCGTACACCCACATTTCGGCAGTTATGTTGAAGTCCCATGTAATAGGGGGCGATCCTATTGCTATCAACCAGGCACGAATCCAGACTCCGTGGCTGCTACTGAGAAATTCGCGATGGAAAAACCCAACAACACTTTGCCCGACCCGGGAATCGAACCCAGTACCTCATGCTCAGCTGTCGTGCTTGCGACCACTAGACTCAGTATTCTATTTTCAGTAGGATGTTTATAACTAAACTTTCACAATCACTTACGGGATATCATCCGCAAATAATGATATTGAGCTCCCGATATTTCAACGCTGTTGCAAGCGCCATAAACATAAACACAACAACAACACAAACATAAAACAACAACAACAACACACACACACACACACACATAACACAACACAAACACACACACACACATAACATAACAAAATTAGCAAGAACTTTTACAATGATAATTTTTATAGATGGTAGTACAGCCACATTAATTTCGAGAATCACTTCACAACTTTTACACCAAGTACTCTTTTGTCAACCTCTTTTTTTGTTTCTCTTAACAGTGTTGTACAAGCTCTTGAAACTTGTTAAAGATAACTAATTAACATTGACTTCGTATAATGAATAAATTACAATAAGTACCTACGTCTTGTGTAAACTTAAATTTAATTTTAAGATGGTTTCAAGGGGCATTCCTATAAATTATATGGGGTCATGCTTTCTTACACCAACTCTGTTTATAATAAAATAAAATGTCATATTTAATATTAACTTATAGGTGGCATATGATTATGCCACCGAGGTTAAGTCGTTCGCCCTTTGCTGTGGTCGCTAGTAAGTAGCAAAAAAAACGTTAAAATGACGAAGCATGTTGTTATATTTAGTGTTAATTAATTTAAATTGTTTGTTTAAACCAATCATCTATTTGGGAATTAGGTATTTATTTTTACAATTTGGACTTTTGACGCATCTGTTAAAAATAATCAGCAATTAAAATAACACATTAATAAAAGGCCTTTGCCCTGCAGTGGGGCATTAACGACTAATAAAAAACTAAAAAATGGTGTATATTACCTGTCCTAACTCCCAAGTAAGATTATATTAAAGACACCATTGTGTTTATAACATAATCAATAGCAGAAAATTATCAATAGCGTGTCATTACATGCTATTGATAACTTTCTGTAGTTTTCAATAATCTTCATTGTAATAAGATTTATGTATCATTAATAATTTGATTGTTAATTCCTTTATTATTTATCGTCTTATTTCATACATTTTTCAAAAACATTTAAAACAGTGGTACGTCGGTGTCGGGAGTAGTAACTTCCTTTTCAACAACGGTGATTTGACCGCGGTTGGACTACGTTAATAGTTGACGTTTGCACCGCGGTTTCAGACTGAGTCAAGACGATAATATGGTTGCTCAATACCTCTGAGCGCAGCCTATCAAGTGCGGCATCGTCCAACATGTGATTGCGCTGGATGATCCGCACCTGATCCGACAATCTTTAGGTCTTCTAAAGCGCAACTGCAGGAACATTTCGGACACTCCAGCAACTGGGCCATCATCTGTTTTCAATCGAGCAAGATTTTGACTTTGAAGGCCTCCCCTTATACCAAGATAATTACTTTCTGAGCTGAACCGCCAGCATCATTAGCATCCTATAACACAAACAGAAGGGAAAGCACAAAACTATTTACCAAACACCGCTCAATAAAAATAACATACTTAATAAAATATGTATTAGCCATATATTTCTCGGCAACACCTGTACAATGTCTCATGATCAAAAACACGAACGATTCACCTTCTCATAATAATAACTCAGAGAAACCGTTAAACAGACGGTGGGTCGCCTTTTAAAGAATTTTAAAATATTTAAAATTATTTAAAAACCTCTTTTCGGCCTTGACCTCACCTTCAGAATATTCGGATTATCGAGAAAGTTGTAAATTGTCATCGATATGTTATATACCTACTAAATTCGTTTTATGGTGTCTAGATTCCTAACTATGCGAAATATTTATAGAGAAAATATACCTATAAAAGAATGTGTTATCTAAATTATTTATGTTCTTGTGATCTCAATTTTGGTGAAACGGTAGGTGCAAATTGAGGATCAATTTCACAATTTATAGGCATGTTTTGATAATATTTATCGCACTAATGCGTATTTAATTGTTTTACATAAAAGCTTCTATAACTATAAAAGAAACATCAGCCATTTAGATTAACAGTTGTTGCATTTATTATAATAATATCTCCATGAGACTCCTGGGCTCTCAGCTATGTTGCCACACTTGCCACCTTCATAACTGACAACCTTTTGACTACGGTATGTTGCCGTGCCGAAATTGAATAATCCTTTCATAGTAAGATTGCAAGGAAACTTAAAAAAAGAGAAGAAAACCGTGTCCTTAGCCCTTAGAAAATATTTTCACTATTTTCACGTGCAGATAAAGTATATAAGAGTATTTTAAAAATGGGGCAAGTACCTTAACCGTTGTTGGTTCTGAAAAACAGTCTTATGAAACTGTCCTTTAATTCATTCTGGATTTTTTTATAGGAAAACGTATTTTTTTATGATACCAATAGCTGTTGCAGAACACCGTATAGTTAAAAATCTTTTCAGGAGCAACAGTAACTGAAGTGACAAGAAAACTTACAAAACGCAAAAAAACATTTCCCGTATGTTTCCGTAGCTAGACTCAAAAATGACAAAATTCACTCGTCTCAAAACTTCGTAAGATTAACTTAGCTTCGCACCCATAAACATGAGAACTTACTAGTGTGGGACAACGTTAAAAAAAATGTACACATAGACAAAGTTTGGTAACGATTTTATTAAGACATGTTGATACTGATAGGTTAGTCATGATTGATGATTTCAATCACCTATCACTCTCTCCTGATATCACATGATGATGACCGATCGAAACGTGAAAGGTCATCTACCATAATATCTAATTTAGTTAATCGAAGCTGCAGAATTGATTTAACTTCGTGTCTTAAATATAATGATATTATCTAATCAATTAATTAAATTTTCGCTTTTTTTCTCATCTGTATGATAGTCGATTGATAGGGTGTAAAGTTAGATAGATTTACCGTCACGTTTTAGGTTTATTTTTAACTTTAAACTATAATTGGTTTTCTAGCAAGAGACAAGATTTTTTCTCTGTTCAGACAACACCATTAATGTGAAAAACAAATTGAAAACATTTTTAAAAACAGGGAGCGAAGAAATCGACGATTTTATCATAGAAAAATACCTACCATTGCAGTCAAAATGTAAGGAACAAGCTGTTTTATTTTAGTACCATACAACAAAAATGTCGTGAGGAAAGTTTTGAATATGTATGTGGATGGGTATACGACTAGATGAAGACCAAAGAAACGATGGATGGACTGTGTAAAGAATGATATGGCAAGAAAGGAGGTGTCTGATGAGATGACGAGTAATTGAGCAGTATGGAAGAAGAAGACATGCTGCGCCGACCCCAAATACTGGGATAAGGGCAGGAGAATGATGATGCCAAAAATTTTCCAAGCTGTTCTGGTACTGCTAGGAGATTTAGAATATTGCAATTAATTCATGGTAAGTGTCTCAGTTGAAATCCCATAAACCGTGAATAACATTAAAATATTCCGTTATAGTTACACAACAAACATGATTGTAATGTTTAAACAAACCCGCAGATCCTTTTGCTCTTTCAAAACACTTGCAATAAATAAACACAAACCTGTACCTATTATGTACAAATCCAATTTATTATTGTTACTTCTAACCTTTTATATGCAAAATACCTAACGTTCATTATATTGTGTGCACTTCAAGGTGCCCTGGTCAGTATACCATTGTTTGTTGGTGCTAACTATTAATCATGTTCGACGTACAATTATAACACGAAGCTAGCGTAATCAAAGATCTTTTATTATAGATGTGGTTGCAAAAACTTAGGATAATCATGGCTGTAGCTAGTGTTAGTTTATTTTTTATGGGCTTAGTATGTTTTTTTACTTTTAATTCTTCTATTATGAAATTTTATAGTCGTTACAGTAATTGTCAGTTAGGTACTATAAAACTACTCTTATTCCTCCCTATAAAATTAATAAAATTGATTGCTAAAAAGACAGGCGGTTCATAATTTTATCGTGGCAAAATAATAGGTTTTGAACGTGAGGTCAGCATTAGTCAGTTTACATGATAATGAGAAACAATACAGTCAGAACTGACAACCAGTCTTACCAAGGGGTATCGTATTACCTAGTGCTAACTGGATTGTGTAGGTCAGATAGGCAGTCGCTCCAAGTAAAATTCAATGTGGAACACTTTATAGTTCTCCTAACACAAGCAGTTCTTTGCTTAAAAGGTGAGCTCCAATAACATGTATCGAAATGCCCTCTGTAATTGTTTTTTTTTTAGTTTATATAATTTAAATAAATGTATTTACGACTCCACATGATATATTCCATAGTCTGTACCGCAAAAGATACAGTCAAACTGATCTTTGTGGTGCCACCAACCACGACGCCGTTGAAGTGACACATTTTTCGCTAGCAACATTTTAAAACACTGTCATGTCAACAACACAATAAAAAAGAACTAGTTAAACATAATGAACAATTTTAAAATCGTCTATTTCATACTAAATCCTATATTTATTATTCAGTCTTTAATTTACTCTTACAGTCAATCAATAATTTCGAGGTCCCAGAATAAAGAACTTTTTTTTACATAACATCTCGCCTGTTACCCCCAAAGGCTTAGGCAGAGGTGTACCTCATGCACACCCACATTTCACCAGTTATTTTAAGTCTCATGTAATAGGGGCACAAATCCAGACTCCGTGGCTGCTACTAAGAAATTCCTCATGGAAAAACCCAATAAGAAATTGCCCGACCCGGGAACCGAACCCCACGAGACCGTCAGAATAAAGAAACCTAATAAAAATCCTACCACCTTTCACACACAAAATCCAGCTTTCTATCACACCGACAACAAGAGAGGTCATAGTAACAAACGTTAAAACACGGTAACGTGCCTTTTTTGTGGCGGAACTAAAACGAGTGAGCATGACATGTGAAATTACCAAGCATTACATCGGATGCCGTGGTTACTGACAATCTGTCATCGATATAACTGCTGACCCCGCACGATTGTTTCATCCGTGATTGATGTACGGATCCACTGAGCACCTGTCAGGCTGATGTGGGTGCAAGCGACAAGCTGGGAGCGAGTGTCTGGGCCTTTGATTGGCCTTTGATATGACGGAACTTTGCGTTACGCTTTATTCAACTGGAACTGAACACTAAATCACTTTCACAGACCTGACCTCTGAATGATCAACTGTTAATGGTAACTAGGCAAGTTTTGAAAAGCTTAAAGGTCAGCTATATTTGAAAATCGCTAATAATAATATTTAAATAAGTTTTTAACATTAAAATTTTAAGCTACTTCGACTCTGTACTGTGTATTGTGACGGCATTTCTCTCTACTGCCTCATTTTATTCAATCGCCTATTCTTATGACTTGTCCCACAGCCGTAACCAGCGCGGCAACAGTGTGAAATCAAACATAGCTGAGCTAACAAATTGAAAATCATACGCGTATAAACTTTAACATTCAACTTAGGCACATACCGTATCTTGTCGGATAACAAAACTGTTGCAAAATGCTGCCAAATTAAAAATCGTTTACGGAATAAGGTGTGATCTGCAAATGGACCATAACATAACATCACGTCAGTAATCTTAGGTTAGACAGAAGTATATCCTGGTACACCACATTTGCCAGTTATGTTTAAGTCCCGTTTAGGTAATAGGAGGCCATTTGCTACAACTGAGCTTTGACTCAAGGCTACTACTGAAAAAATCACTAACAACACCACTTAAAATCAATAACACTTCGCCTGACCTGGGAATCGAATCCATCTCCCCATGCTCAGCATAAGCTATTCCGGCCACAAACGAGGCATTCACTTTTCTATCGAACCATGTATTTAATTTAGTAGGTTTATATTCATTGTTCTCACACATGTTATGTAAAGAGAACGGCCAGAAGAAACATACTTTAAAGATGCGTTTTTTGCGCCTAGAGAGAGGTAAGTGTCATGGAGGATTGTAAAGTGTTGATGTAGCCTGAAGTTTAGTGCGAAATTTAATGAATCTTATTATGAAGTACCCTTTGGCTTTGATTGTAGAGCTCTTTAAGACTACTAGGTGGCATTTTGAAGTATTATAATTAAACAAACAATGAGACACTTGATATCGTTTCCTGCCTGTCCTGTTGTTTGCATATCACAGGAGCTGATGGTCGCTACTGAAAGTGTCAAACTCGCTGCCAAATTTTGGGCTGACTCAATTCGTATTTTCATCGACACGCTAAGAAGAAACAGTGTCACAATTTAAATATCTATATTAGTATGCTGGTGCTTTAACGTCAATGGTTTTAAAAAGTATTCTTGCTCTTGCCCAAGATTCGAAAGATTTCAGTAAGTACGCGTCGAAGGATTTTTCGTAAAAAGAGTTACCTACTAATTCGTCGTTCAAGTTGGGTTCTCAACCAAATCCTAGACATACAAAAAAAAACCAAATTCTTTCTACCTCCAATCACTTCACAATAACACAATACCTATCAAAATATCGTTATTCTACAACAAAAGTCGACATTGTCAAAAGTTCATCGACCTTTCAATATTAAATGTACATTAATGATTCCAAAAAAAAGGTTACAAACGTATTGTACAAAGCATTAGTGGAAAAAAACTTGGGTTTCCACTTTGTTAGTGTGCTAATGACAATATTATTATAAAGCAGACGTGTTTGCTAGCAAATAATACGCTATTACCGATAACTTATTCTTGTTTTGTTAAACATTTGATGCGTTGATGTCTTAGAACTGAGTAATCATTCATAGATAGAGTAGGGTTCGCAAAAAGAGTTTGTTAAAAGAAAAAAAAAAGAAAATGTATAAGGTCACGTATACAGTCACGAGCACCAATATGTAAAAGAAACTTCACAGACTAGATGGAACTACAATTATTATAGAAGACCCAAAAAAAACATAATTACCTATTTTTTTTCTATAATTTATCATAAGATTTCAATTCTCATCACATCTGTGAAGTTTCGCTAGAAAATTTAATTTAATCCTGTAAAAACAAAAAAATACTTTCGAATTCCATACATATCGTCGAATGAAAGCTCTATTGACTCGAATAACAATACAAGATACGGCCTTACAAAAAAATACACTCTCACTATTGCAAAAGAAATTGTTTTCGTTACCCATAAAAGGTTCTAGCGTCCGGTGATCGGTATGTTAAACTATACTTATCTGCCTACGCAATCATTGCATAGTGCTACAAAAATGCTCAGGAAACTTAAGTGTGTTATTATTCTTCATTAGTAACACCTACAAAGGCTTTAATAGAATCATTAAGAATTAAGAGATTGAAATTTCGTATAATAATGCGTTAAAAGTGGAATCCATTTTTGTTTGAAATTAACCAGAGGCGACTTATGGTATCAGTGCTTTTGAAAAAAGAAATTGTCTTTTTACATTTTATTTGACGACCCGAATGGCGCAGCGGTAGTGAGGCTGCCTTACGTTCATAGGGTTCCGGGTTCGAATCCCGGTAGGAGCAAGTGTTTGTGTGATTAAGCATGGACATTTGTTACCGAGTCATGGATGTTTATATGTATAATAAGTATGTATTTACAAACAAAAAGTATCTATGTAGTATATCAACTATCTAGTGTCCACGACACAAGCCTCGTTGCTTAGTGTGGCACTAGATGGCGCCGTGTGTAATGTCTAGCGATATTTATTTATTATTTATTTTATTTATTTATTTATTTTGAAAGTAAAATTCGTTTTAAAATATTTTATGGATTGCGTGGTTAAGGCATTTTTGATATTAATAATTTTCGTTTGTTCACAGTCCGTAAATTAATATAAAATGGATTTCTACTGTAAAAAAATGCCGATTCTTAGATTTTAATTCGATTAGATTTTTATTTGCACAAGTAAAGAAACTATTTATCCCAAAATATTTTCAAACCATTTCTTGCTGACGCTACAATAAAAACTAGCGTCGATACAATCAACAAATCAGAATACAATCTGACAATTAGATTATCAACCAAAAACTGCTCAGTCATCACGAGTCCATTGTTGTTGCGCACGGTACAGCAATAAAAATTCCTTTTGTGAATCGGTAGCTTCACTGTTTTGTTGACCATACAGTAGGCATTCAAAATACCATAGTCATTGGAATAAAGCGTGCTTCCTTTGTGGTTCGTGTATTAATATTGTAGGTTATGTGCAATTACAAGATTTTCCTTTCGAACATGTTCTGTATTGTTTTGAAATGTCTTATTAAATCTTAGTCAGTGTTATAAAATGATGACTTGGCATGTACTGGCTTTTGGTGGTTAACAATAATTTAATTTGGTACTAACAACATACTGTGATCATCTATTCATTCGGAAAGCTTTGCAATTGTCATTTTACATAATATTTCCCCAAGTTATATTTTGCGACTTCGGCCAGACTTAATTTTAAAAGTCCATGCTCAACACATTAAGGTTTTACAAGGTGTAACATACTAAAAGCAAGACTTCTCGCGTGGTGTCTTAGACCATGAAACTGAACATTTTTTGTTCTATGACATTTGGAATTTCACAACTTTTTTATAGTTTTACCATACACGTTGATCAGCTGATGCAGCTTTCCGAATTTCAAGAACCGGTAGAACAAAATTTGTTCCGTTTCATGGTCCGAGAGACCACACGGGAGGTCTTGCGTTTACGAAGAGTTCAGAGCTCAGCAGTGGACACCAACTTCTTTACATGCAACTCCTGAAAATAACCATTATCGCCCAAGTATGAGGCTGTCAGCACCCCTTATTATCTTATCACTCGTCATGCCTAATAAGACGCGCCTAAATGTCACTATTCGCATTTCTAAGTTATCTAGGTGAAATAATATATATAAATATATTATAATATAATATCAATGTCTGAAAACTAGTTAACTTCTAAGCTTCACAATTTCCCACGCCTACCCTAAGAGCTCATTCACACGGCTTCCATCATTGACGAGTTGTCATAAAACACGATACGTCATGACGGATGGACGTTCACATTGCATACGGAATCGTGTTTTATCAAGAACCGGCAAAAAAAAAACGAATTGGTTTTCACATTAGTTTCGTAATTTTTCGAGAGCGAGCGCATTAGCGAATCCGTCACAAAAAATTCACGATTCGTGTTTTTGACGTACGTGATTTTTAAAAGACGATGCGCGATTTAAGTTGTATACGTAATTTTTCACGATTAGTGATGCGTGTGAACACGGGCATTTAAAAACATTGCCGCCGTCAAAAAAATTTACTGATCGTGAAAAAAGACGATGCATTAAAAAAAAAAAACGAATCGTCCTCGTGTGAACGGGCTGTGAGATGGTCAAGCTACAAACGTGTTACCATGATTACTATATGTAGCTGCAACTCCAAGTTAATTAAATTATGAGGTTAGAAACTAATGTGCTACATTTGATTGGATGCGAATTATTTATAGATAGGAAGTGGTTATTACGGTATTAAATCTAGGCAACTTCTTTTGTTTTACTTATTAGTTTTTATATTAAGTCCGATATTATTCTATTTGCACAAAATAACTTAGCCTAAAACGTAATCTTCTTCTTTCATTAATAGGCTTATGCATCAGTGGGGATAATGGGGACAGCGGGAATAAATTTACACACTTCCCGTTATCCCCACCAGTGGGGCAGAGTAGTGGGGACAACGAAACGGCATTTTTTACTATTCCCGTTGTCCCCATCAGTGGGGACATGAAAGTGGGGACAATGGGAATTAACCTTTAATGTTTGTATCATTTGTTGCAGTTGCGAGTATTATCACAAAAACTTTATCAATTCATCCTTTTCATCTTTTCCAATGATAATAATGAAAATTTGTTTTATATTGCTTTTGGCTGTCTCATTGGTCTAACAGTCGCAAGCGCGACAGCTGTGTATGAGATTCTGGGTTAGATTTCCAGGTCGTGCAAAGTGCTATTGAGTTTTTTTCCGGAAATATTTTTTTGGAATCAGGAATTTTTCAGTAGCAGCCGCGGAGTCTGGATTTTCACGGTTGGTGGCAAAAAGCTCGCCCCCGATTACATGGGATTACGTGTAAGTGTACTAATAGGTATACCTCCGCCTAACCGTTCGGAGGTTATAGGCGTAATGTTATATTGTTTTATATCATTGCAGAACAATGACTAATTTTACTTTATAGGAAGGTACACCTACCTATTTCACAAAAAATCTTCATACTAATAAAATCCCACACCATACGAACCAGAACCCATGAAATAGCTCATATATTGACCTTTCTAAAACCCGTTAATGAAAGCACAGACGCTCATTACAGTCATTACCCGTTCACAGCGAAAATAATTTCGCATTCTAATCTTACACAACACTAATAGGTGTAAAAGCGCAACTTGCTCGGGAATCGAACCGGTGACCTCTACGGGTCACGCGGTATAATTGATTTACGCCGCGGCGGACTATGCATTAACATAAAATAATGCTTGACCTGTGACCTGCGTTTTAAAGTTTCTACACCATTATAACAGGCGCCTTTGTTTTGTATTCTAGTTAAGATCAGTGTGTTATGTTAGTTTGATAAGGTTATCAGGGGATCTAGCTTTGTGAGGACCTCAGCCATAGATACAGCAGTCTGTAGGCTTCCACTGCTAATTATGGGTCACGGTAAGGTCTGTATAAAGAAATCCTTTCCAACCCAAATGAAGAATGGAGGTGATTTATGATTCTCCTGAACTTATCCCAATTTGTTTGGGGTCGGCGCAGGATGTCTTCTTCTTCCATACTTCACTCTTACTCGCATCTCGTCAGAAACCTCCTTTCTTGCCATATCATGCTTCACACAGTCCATCCATCTTTTCTTTGGTCATCCTCTACTTAATACCCATCCACATTCATGCTCAAAACTTTCCTCACGACCTACAATAATACCCACAATAAACCACCCATACTTTTAGTTCGATTAAAAACTGTGTTTCCTAAGCACCACCTTTTGCTAAAACTGCTTGTATTTCGACTGACGTGGTGTCTGTTAATAAGTGTCGAAAAAATTTTCCAACAAGATGACAGCACGTATCATCTTCATCACTTTTTCCTCCACACAATTGTAGACAAAAACCCAAATAATAACACTAGAATTTCTCTAACAAAAAGTTCTAAATCCGCGTTAGAAGTGTTTCACAGGCTCCACCGTAATGGTGTGTCTAACTACAGTGGTGTAGTGGTCTCTTGAGCTTTTTTACTTATCAGACAATGAGGTATGACCTCAACTCGCTGAGTGCCTTTGCATTATTGTTGTTTATTTTTGTATACGTCTTTGTACATCACTAGTGTTGGGGTTAAACGGTTGTGGAGTTATCGATTTGACTTTGTGTCGATACACTTGTTCTATTGAGACTTTTGAAAGCCTTTTCTTTTCATATTAGTTAAGCATCACATCATCATCATCTATCGTTTAGGAATCGAGCCCTGATGATAAGCGATCTAAATGAGAGTAATTTTATGAGCTGAATAAATAAACCTGACGTCATTTTATTTCATGTATTTCTTAATAAGCAGTAGACTGTTGGAGTGGTCAGTTATCATAGTTTTTTACTCGATACACACTCATAGGATCATGACCTCATGCCGAGTTCCTTCATAAGTACCTAAACTTACCTAATGCCTTTTTTTTCTATCTGCCTATGTAATAAATCTATAGTGCAGATATATCGACTCAGACTTACATTGATTTATTTTAGAGGTTTTAGGTCCTGTCTTTACTGAGATTTCTAATTGTTTTTCATCGTGTTTGATAAATAATGTGAAAGGTGTATAAATTCATCTTCATTTTAAATTCGAGACATAAAGTAGGCACAATAATTTATAGATAATATCAATAATATCTTTTACTATCAATTTACCGTCATCGAACATCTCATATCGACTTTAATCTTTACGCTAACACGGTTATCGATATCCGAAGATAGTATCGATGAATAATTTGAATCGATTAATTCTTTTTACGAGCATCACTATGCATATGGCTTTGGGATGGATGATCTCATATTTTTTTATAGATTTGCTTAGACAGTAGACAACAGTAAATTGCAATCATAGAATCGTAATTAATCACTCTTTTTTTTCAACAAATCTTATTGTGAAAAGGATAAGAAAGTTAGACAGATTTGATAGAAGATATTTTCAACAATTTATGGCAGATATAAATAAAACGTGTAGTAGTCTTGGCTAAGTAGGCAAAAAAATATGAAATGGCTGATGATTTCGAACATCAAAAACATGATTTTAAGACTCGAAGACACATATTTCATCTCCATGTAATCGCTACCAAAAATATATTATTGATGTTAGTTATAGCAACATACTTTTTGGTGTAAATAGTAATCTAGCTAACCACAGAGCTATTTTAAAAAGTTACAATATAAACCTCTCAACTAAATAAACTACAAACCTCAATGACCATCTTTCGCAATATCCGTTTGGATCATAAATTCGTCACTTTTAGGAATCTGCAGCAGCTACTATAATAACCTCAAACGTCGAACCTTTCACTCCTCATTTAATCCACTAGAATATCCTTGATCAACCACAAAACCTCCAATCATCTTCCAAACCGCAATACAAGTTGCTTAACCTCATGACGTAACGCAACAATATAAGACGTCTCCAATAAGATGTATTCCCCACACTTAATTCTATTGTTAAGTAATATGACTCTGTGGCCCCATCAGTAGTTTTGCTTTCTCGGTCAGAGGCCAAGGTTCAAATTCCAGTTGAGTTTACAGATGGTTTCCGTCATTGTCTAAAGCGGAGAAGCTTCGACATGTTGGTTGTTAGGTGTGTGTACTGGCGATGGCGAAAGGGATATCGATAAATATTTGAAACATATTTGTATTTTTGTAGATGACTACAAGGGATGGAGAAGACCAAAGAAACGATGGATGGACTTTGTGATGACTGCTGAGAAGACGAGTAATAGAGAAGTATGGAAGAAAAAGATAGTTGCGCCGACCCCAAATAAATTGCGATGATGACGATGATAGGATGAAAAATGATGAATGATGATGACTAATTGAGATTACGTATTTGAAACACTGACCCAAATTTATTTAGGATGACGGTGATAGAACTCGATCTTAACATAGAATTAGCAAAAATAAATGTTGTTGATGATTTTTGCATCATTTTGGCAATGCCTACGGATTCACCAAACCGTGAATGGAGTCCTAAGATATATTAAAATAAAACCCTCATTTATTAATAAGTACAAATGTACAAACATTTGTTAGATCTAACATCTACTAAAAGCTCAAGCATAATGTGATGAATTTAAAGAAAGTGAGTGAAAAAAAGCCAGATTTGACCAAAACCCTCGAGTCTTTGCTCGTGCAATTAAAATTATTCCTCATCATACAAGGTTTCATACTGCCCCCATATTTACTTGATTCTCTAACAATGAACACTTTCATCTTCTCACATACAACTGCCACTAAATAAAGGAGTTGTCGCGAGAGTCAAGTTACTTAGACAGTTTTCATTTGAATGAATAATTTCAACAGGTTTTCCTTACCTTCTTATTGCAACAACAATAATATTTGCTATCCCTTATCTACTTTCTCGATTTCACTTGAAATTAATCGAGCGTAATATGTTGACATAGTACGCCATATAAGGGTTTGACAAACCAAAAGTACAGTCTGTCTATGTCCAAGTAGGCTTTTTGTGACTTACCTTTAGCATGTACAGGTTAATTGTGAAAGTTGCTTAAACAAAAGACGTGAAAACATACTCTAGCGGACAATACGCGACAACTGAGGTGGTCCACACAATTGTTAGACCACCGTAACGATAGTTCGGACACACACCAAGTTTTCTTGTTTGATTAGCGTCCGTAGTTGGTGTGTTTACCTTACGACGCATATTCATTTCAATTTTGAGTGTCATGGATAGTGTATTTGGCTACTTGTGCATTTTTAACGTTTTGGTGTAGCCAAGAGGAAGTGTGCATGCTAAAGAAAATAATGGTCTCGCTTCTCAAACAAAACTCTTTTATGCCATCCAAAGCACAGTCATTCAACTTTCATTTGTCTTCAACTGGCTAAATTCCTCGTAATACAATAAGAATTTGAGTAAAACATCTAAAAAAAGTAAGAGCCCTTTTGTATTGTTATCTCACTAACCACTTAACATTAATTTGCATCTTCAAACCAGCTTATTAGCTTACCTCAAATGGTCATCAGTCAACAGAACTATTGTTCTTAGCCAATTTCTAATTTCATTCAGACGACAGATGTTCGGAGCCAATATTTGTTCAACGGTACTTTTTACTTCCAAACGGTCCTAAGATTTTGTTTGTCCGAAGCTCATTCGTGTCGTAATTCGGACCGATTGTCAAGAGCACTCATGCGCATTGTCAAGTACGAACTTTACTTAACATGTACAGAATGTACACTATTTCTAATGCCACCTACATACCACCAAATATGTGATAGGTTTGTGGGATGTGCGAGTGCGATGGTGTGAAAGATCTTTATGATGTGATTTGTGTTTGCAATAGTTCTAATGCCTTGTTTAGTTATTCAACAGGAAATTTAGGAATGGCAAATACTGTTGAGTAACATGATTGCTTTAATTGCCAAAAACGTCTTTAGTTTGGCCCTCAATAAAGATGTTTCTAAACATGATCAATTGTTGAGTATTTTTCGATTTTCTCAACATTGGTTAAAGTTTTGAGTTTGAATGTAAATGGTTATAAAAGCAGAGGAAGACCAAAGAAACGATGGATGGACTGTGTGAAGGATGATATGGCTAGAAAGGAGGTAACTGCTGAGATAACGAGTAATAGAGAAGCACGGAAGAAAAAGACATGCTGCGCCGACCCCAAATAAATTGAGATACGGGCAGGAGAATGAGAATGATGTTGCTCGAAGCTCCAAGATTATTTTTCAGTTAGTCTATACTATAGCCTACTTTCTTTCTCAAACATTGTTCACTGAACTACTCACGTATTTCGGGTTACACAACGCTACCATTCTAATGAGCGATGCTTCAAAATTGTCGTTGACGTGAAGAAGTCTCTAATTTATTACAAGTATCTCTTCAATCAGGTGTACAATGATTACAATACGAAATATTTCGCAGAGGTCAAGAGCTCGGCGACTCTTGTTAATATTCCGGACCGCTTCAAATGTTTGCTTTACTGTTTTTTGAAGTCTTTGTATTATAAGAGCGTGAAGTTTAAAATAAGCATCGACATTTTTAGTTACAGTTACGTTAATTTCCCCTTCTAATTTGATGATAATCGATTTCAAGACAGTTGCTTATGGATGGCCTAGCTAGTCATAAATAAGTAAACATTTAACTTAATTACTAATATTACAGCCATATTTTTTGACTCAGCAAATATTATAGGAGCCATCTTTTTTCCGCACGAAAAAGACGATTTATTACAGTGTAACATCTCAATTTGAGTTAAAAAATAAGCGGTAAGACTAATTTATTAGTTTTAGATGGAAATGTAGGTACATAATATTCGTGGATGGTACAATATCGATGAACGATTAATATTTATGCGCTGACATAGGAGAGTATAGAAACATCAGCTGTCAATCAAGAATGAAGAATTAATGTGCGCTCGATTGCTTGTATGATGAGTTAGTACAGTGTTTTGACTTTAATTTTACATTGTAATATCGTTGTTTTGCACCTGTCTGGGAAGCTGGAATGGTCGTGAGAGAGAATCCTTTAGTGTTTTTTCCTCAAGTTTTTCTGGAAACCATATTGGTATCGGATAAGATCCGTGAATACGGTACGCTCCGAATAATTATTTACCCTGTGATACCTGTCATTATTGCTTGATAAATATATTAATCAACTGGACTGAGGTCTGCATCCGCAATCCATAATAACGATATAAATGAGAAAGTAATGTTCTGTCTGTCTGTTGCCTTTTCACGCCTGATCGGCTAAACAGCTTTGGATAAAATTGTTGTTTGTCATAATTATGGCTATACCATCACCTAGATTAGGACATAGGATACTTTCTGTCCTGGCAGTACGTACCTTTGGGATAATTTCCGACCTCCCCGCTGAAGAAACGGAAGGCAAAAGCTAGTAGGCACGTACCTAAATTTTTTTTTTCAATTTCTCATTTGGGTAATCATTTCTGTAGAGGAAAGGAAGCTAAAAAAATATACTTTCATTTCGTGAGATATAATGAAGTGCCTTAGAACAAAGACTTTCTGCAATATTCTGCAAAGAAACTATGACTTTCATTTTATTGTCTAGCAGATATTGTATTCGATAGCCCGTTAAACCCCATCAACCATCCTTAGTCCTGATCTTTAACCCCCCACATATTGCTACATGCAGGTTTGATTGGTGCCATTTGCAGGGTTATCCGCATCGTGAGCAGCAACGAACATGATACCTAGTAAATAATCTAAAATGCCGTAAACTATGGGCTTTCTCTTGGATATTGTTGATTTAGTATCGAATCAATAACGCAGTACTTAGCTACAAAAAGTTTATATTTAATGGAGCCTCGTATTGTTGGATATTCAAGAAATTTTCGTTAATTTAATAAATCATAGCATCACGAATGTTATCCCCGAAGGCCTAGGCAGAGGTATACCTAATTATAGTACACCCACATTTTGCCAGTTATGTCTGTCCAGTTAAGTCTCATAGAATAGGGGTCGAGCCTATTACCATCAACCGATGAGAAATTCCTGTGGGAAAAACCCAATAACACTTTGCCCGACCTGGTAATCGAATCCAGGTCCTCATGCTTAGCAGACGTTCATTGAATAACTGGATCATATATTATCTTCAAAGCATTTAAAACTTAAAATGAAGTCATTTATCAGTCTACGATTTTAAAACGTACATCTACTCAGTATTATTTTTTTAAATTATTCAAAGTAAAATACTTTATAGGTAAGTGTAGCTGGAACCGTTACTATAAAAACTTAGAAGTAACTGTTACTCGCAGCAGACAACGTAGACAGACTGCCGCCAAAAAGCTAAAACTCGGGTCAGATTGTGTGAAGTAATATGTCAAGATTCATAGTTTTGTGGTCAAGATTTTAGCCAATGAGGTTCGTGACCTCGCCTCGAACCAAATCCATGAGTTTAGATATAGAGGCCTTTCAAAATGTAACTTTTGCTGCTGTAACATACAACAAATACTTATATAAGCCCTAGTTTTTTCTATACGTCACCTAAATGACTCTAAATAAAACCGCACTGTTCGAATTTCAACTCTCTGCGTCGAGCTGAGCCATGAAAATTCAGCAGTGCTCTTATCTTTAGGAATTCGTTTAGGTGTCTAAATTTTCTTGTTTCTTCATAGAGTGACGGACACTAACATCTAAACCAACAAACAGGAGAAAGGCAGACCTTGAAAATGGTCTCTAATTTATTATTCCTGTATATGCATCATCATCAAGGCAGGCAGATTCCTGCCCTTGTCCCATTCTACTTGGGGACGGCGCAACACGTTTTCTTCTTCCATTCTCCCCTGTCAGACGTCACGGCATCGTTTACTCCTTTCTCTTTCATATAATTTCTCACACAATCCATCCATCTTTTCTTTGGCCTTCCTCTCCCTCTCCATCCATCAGCATTTACATCCATCACTCTTTTAGTAACATTATGCAAAACTAAGATATTTCTAAATACATTTTTCTCCATTGTAAACAAAAACAATAATACCGGCTGTTCTTTACTTATCCATTAATAAATGTCTGTTAATCAACATTAAAGTATTGACTTATTGTTAAAATAGCTGATGCGTTAAATTATAATTAATTAACAGTTCATCATAATAACATTTGAAACTTATTGTTACTTTACGGGGTACTAAGATGCTGCTTACCATTATTAAAACTTAACATCAAGCGGTAAACAATCAGTATTAACAAAGTTAATTAACTAAAGTTATTTATTGACTTTAATGGAACTTAATGAGTGTTATAAAAAAGCTGTATAGTAACTATTTTGATGAAATTTTAATGCGACTACTGTAATTTAAAACAGTAGGTACTTAACACTCACCCTTCTCTCTAAAACACACTTTTTTAACGTTCATAATGGGTGTAACTGTTGAAACCAAAAGGCACTCGTTCTCCCCACCATCGCCATTGTGATCATTTATTGGTTCTGGACTATCCTTTTCCTGTGTTTGGTCCAGAAATTGTAGTCCTTCTAGTTACGGAGAGTCTACGTTCCAATTTTTTCATCAGTTTTTTATACATTTTTAAATGTTTTAGCTTTACTTCAAATGCGTAGGTATTGCCCCCTGTACTACTCAATGCTTCCATCAGCACAATGTTTTAAATGCGTTAAATTGAGTCCTACCGTAAAACGTAAGTTTTCACCCCAAAAATAAGTCGTTTCCAAGCAATATTTTTTGATATTCATAAATATCAAAAAATATTGCTGGGAAACGACCTGTTTATGTATAATAAGCGCATTTATTCCATAAAGTTCTAGAATTACTCACGTGATTAATAAACGACCCCTATTTAACATTAATATATCTTAGTCTAGGTCAGTTCAGAACATATCGATTGTCAAAAAACCCCATGCAGCATTTTACTGACCCAAAACCCCTATCAAACTTTTTGCGTCATCAAAATATGATGTGGTGTAAAACCTGTACATCCGGATCAGAGGTTGTTCATTGTTATTTGTTATTGGCATCACGTATTACTTAAACATAAGTACCTACCTAAGTATAAATCATAGTAAGTAAGTACAGTAAACAGGTAAATATTGGGTACCCGTTATTGTTGAAGAGTTTTTAATAGTCATGCCGAGTGGTCACGAATGGGTAATAATGAAGTGTTAGTGCATGTATTGTGTGCTGCGCTTAATTAAGATCGACTGCACTTATATTTTATGACTAATCATATTGTTAGCAAGCATATTTATACTTTACACGCACTTACAAGCATCAGATTTAGAATCACGACTCCATTTTGATGTCTAGGTGAGAAAACTGCGAGACAACCTTTGTGAGTAAAAATTCTTGAGTTCAGTTCTCATCTCTGGTTTGTTGGATATAATTATTTCATTTCAGCCCTATGGAAATTAGGAACAGGAAATTTAACCTACACTTCTTTCCCCTTAAAGTTTATAACCTTACTACTTATAGGTCAAGCAATATCCCATGGAAACGTACTACCGGGATAAAAGTATCATTTATGCTAAGCTAAGTCATGGTCCATCTGTGCGCCACATTTCATTGTAATCCCTTCAGCCATATAGCATAAAAAGGTTACAAATAAACAGCCAGACGCGCGTTTTTTAAATATTTAGGACAGCATGGATGACAAACTGATTATGATCTGGAAATTAATGATTTCGAAAACACATTTAACTTCGAACCCATTTTAAATGAAGCCATAAATATCAGCTGATTGATTCTTCAAAATTTCGATATCAAATGACTTTTAAATATCAATCGTATTACGTTCAGACGATAATGTATGGGTACATACAAAGTGATGTTGGTAATGTTGCTATATCTATCGACACGTATAATATAACTTCATATAATACTAGACCAATAAATATAACTAATCATAACAATCAATTAGGCAGATTGCGATAGATTGGAGTGGTACACTTTCTGTTTGGGAATGTAGAGCTAGGAACGACTAGATGAGGTAGTTAAAATAATGATGATCTCATTAATTTATTATCATTTGATTTCAGAGTTATCTGTGAAGATATTTCGTAGTGTCCTTTACGAGGAGCCCAAAGTGTGCCCTAAAATTACTCAAGTACGATATACAAGTTTATGTTTTTTCAGGTAAATGAATGCTGTTGTAGCTTTGAAAGTAAAAACAATGACGGTAAATCAGAAGCTTTCAAGTGGTCGTAACTTTTACTCTCAAACATAAGAGACATACACGTAACTACTACTTGGCTACTGAAGGTCCTAACTCGTTGCCATACTAATTGGTTGGTTGTTATGCTGGTTCAATTCAATTTTGGTTGTCATAGAAGAACATAAAAGTGAACTTAAATGACATTGATATAATAACTGTTCTTCTGCATTGTACGAGCTATGCATTTTTTTGGGCTTATATTATTTTAACCTGATATTCACTATAACCTTACTGACTGCTTGACTCTGACAGCCTGACAAGACATTTAAGAGAAGGAGAATCTCACTCACTCATCATATTCATGTCCTTGTCCGATGTTTCTTTATTACTTAAAGTGTTTCTTCAATGTCTACAGACACATTTATTTCCACTAGTATCCTCCTCTACACATTCCCAACTCTGTGGCTCAAACAAAAAACCAGTTATCTAATATGTTCGCAACTCTCGATTGTTTAGCGCTTGCGCAACGAGGAGCGTCCACTTTCTGACGCGGGATGTGGGCGCGCATGTGTGTATGTATAGTGTGTGTGAAAATGTACTGACAAGGTATGTGGGAGATTTTTGAACATTACTGTAGCCTATTTAGAAAAAACAGCGAGGCAACAAAAATGTAGGCCTTTTTTTTCGAAAATACTGACATTAAGCGTAGCGTAGTGTTCCGTATTCGTGGAAGTTAGACCCAAAAAATCGAAGACATGTGACATGATCTAACTCCCCGTTGAAGACTCGCATGACGGATAACGGCTCACCCCCCCTCCTAGAGGAGGTCCCAGGCTGATCATGGTTCTTCTTTTCCTGAAGACAACATTCTGTAATAGGAAATTCATTGGAAAATTGACACCTAGATCAAGATTTTCATATAACCATATAAATAACAGCTAATGCTGATGGCCTGCAGATTTGACTAAGTTCTACATTAATAATGTAATAATAAATAGTCAAAAAAGACGAGTTCGGCGAGTAGGTATCAGTCAATTTAATTGCATGTTTGTGTACTACACAGTGTGACAAAAACAAGGCTATAAATTATAATAGAAAGTGATTTGGTGAAATCTAAACAGTCATGCATATTTTCCTGTAAGTATCTATAAAAGTAAAACCCAGTCATAAGCAGCTACAATATTTAATACGGGACAGTTGTTAAAATTAAATAAATTAAGGTATAAAGTTCTGTATGTTTCACATTTAGCCTGTCTCATGCTAAAATCATTTCAAATAAAACAACAATTATTGTTAATAACAAGAAGTTGCCAACGAGCGTAAACCAAAACCAGGCCACTGATTTGCAATTACCAATATCAAATTGTTTTGTCACCTATATGACAACTAATTTCCTCACTAACAATCTACCCAATTATAGATCCGTATCACACTAACTAATTTTAAGAACAAGATAATTATATTGTCTCTGGTTATAATTGAAACACACTGTAGGTAGGAGACCTAGTGTTAACGCAAGGCAAGCTGCTCTACCTCGCACTTAAAATAATTTATTGTGAGAAATCAATAGTAGTAGCCCGTGAAGCGGACCATTTCGTAACACAATTATAGTATAAATATTAGCCGTACCCCCAGGCTTTGGCCGGATTTCATCGCTATAACTTCACTTAACAGGTACTTACTAAATCAAAACTATTCTAACAAAAATAAACCTTGCGTGGTTTGGTAATAAATTAGTCAATAGTATGAAACTAGTTTTTTTTTTTTACTACGAGTAGTGTTACTTGTTATTTTTGTAACATAACATCGGGTAACGGTTGTGACATTAATCCTCGAAAGGGTATCGGAGTGTGCAATAGTATTGTCACCTCTAAGTAGAGCAACTTTTACATGTACGTATACAGAATGATATCTTCTGATGAAACCATGAGACCAAAAAATTTGAAAAAAAGTTAAAATAAGGCAAGCTCAAATAAGCAACCAACCAACATTTTTTTTTAATTGTAAAAAATATTGTCTTTTTGTGTATACCAATTATGATTTTTTTTTTGAAAAAGATCATAGTATGTTTTTTTTTTTAAAAAGATCAAAGTTTGCCATATACTACTGTCAAAAAACAAATATATAAGCAGGAAATAAGCATTTACAATGACTTACGAATTAGGTGTAACTTGTATATGTATCTACACTGAACCACAGGAAAAGCCAAAGGTACGTACTATTCTAAACGATGATCACACGCCAATTAAGACCCATTCATCATTATAATAAGGTTTTAAGTCTATTAACCTCAAAACGGTAGTTCTCGCGTCCGCGACAGATGGCGTGACCTATCACACTATTGCAAATGCTTCAAATTTATTATTAGCTTTTGGATTTTCTCACGATAATTTCCTTTAGAATCTGGTTATTGATTGTGTAAATAAATATTTATTTTAACTTAAACTTAATTGTAACGGAACCGACGGAGGTAACGGCCTTGGTTAACCTTACGTTTTTTGTATCTATAAATAATTATGGATGCCTATTTAACTATTAACATTTACGCATGCCATTTTAGTATAACTAGTAGAATAACAGTGGTTATGGCTAAAGTATCACAGGTTTTCATTAAATAAGGGATGAAGACGGTATCTAGGTTCCAATAATTTTCAGTGTCAGTAACTTTTACTGGTTTCCAAGTAACTGCTACCTACATGTTTTGGTCATCAGATTTAACTATAATATTCAGTGAGTAGTTGATGTGTGATAAATTCTCTTTGCTTCCAAAACCGCAACTGTTAGATTAAGGTGGAAGCGCCAGGGTAGCCCGCGAAATTCAAATTTTCTTCCGTTTTTTGCAATTTGCCGGTCATTGTCAGGCTGTACATTGAACAAAATATGATTCGCGACTGTAATAGGTATTTAGTTACAGAATTATAATCATTAAAATCATCAATACAACCCTCAAAGTTCATACAATCCCATTGAATAACTATTTCATGAAAAAGTCCTTAAATAGTTTCATTTACCAATTACATAAGACTCACCTGCCTTAATAAAGTCTAAATTGTCCGTCAAAATATAACTAATCAACCGTCCAACCAAAATAATGACGAGCACTTTTTAACTGCCAATGTTTATTTACTTTGCGCAATAATTGGTTAATACGTAGGCAATATAACATACAGACACACTGTAATATAGTTTTATAATACACAAAATATTTTATGAAACTAAAATTTTTATTTACTGATCAGTAGTTGTCTAATTAAAAGTTAATATTGAAATCTTACGAAACATTGTGCGAATGAATTTAATGTTTAGTTACGAAATTAATATCTAGAGGATTAATTTCTGTTGTAAAAATGAGGGATTATGTAATTCATGTGTGTAGTTTGATTACATAGTAGGTGATTTAGTGGTTAATAAGTTGTAACTTAGCTAGAAGCCAATTTTGTAAGTATGTTAACCAGTTTTTAATCCATGACAAAACAGTATAGAACGTGAAAAATAGGGAACAACCTTTAGATTAGAGCTCAACGCACACATAAGAGCTCTGCATCAGATCAGCTCTACTTCAACTTTAGCTATTCACCATCACATCACCATTCGTTCTATGAAAAAAAAATACATAGATCAAGCAGAGTGACGAACTTCACAAGCAAAAGAAAGAGGAGTCAAAGAGAAATAAAAATAAATGCCCCAGAAAAGTTAAATAAACTTTTTCGAACAGTTCAATCGAAGATCGAAGGATGTGGATGTGTTTAAAACAAAACGAAATTACAAACAAATGATCATGGCGCCTTCATTCCAAAACTCCTTTCGCTCAAGAATTCCCATCAAACAAGCTTATACATCATTATCCACGATAACAATCCGATTTTTAATTTATTCACAGATTATAAAACAATCGATCAGTTCGCCGCCTCGCTCGATCATGATCGATTACTTGTCGCCTCTCCGATACGGCGGGGAATCGATAAATTAATCGTTACGAACCGAGTACAATCGCTCGTTGTGATGTAATTGTTGTTTGTTCATTTGTCCCGGCGATTTTTCGATGTATTCATCATGTTAGTCAATAGCTTTGACATTTGAGAGGAAAAGTGGCTGTATTGTAATCCGAAATAATGTTAGGAGGTAAATGTGGAGAATAATTGTAAGAGTGAGTGTTGTATGATAAATGATGAAGTTAGTGTCATTTATGATGTCTTTTATTCATCATGGTGTTTCTCTATTGAGGAAACTGTCCATAATTCGTTTAGCATTGTCTAATTTTGTGATTACGTAACGACAGAGGTATTAAACTGCCAAATTAGCTTTTCACGACTCTGTTATTTTAACAATGCTGTGCCATGGTTCAGGCCATTATATTCCTGATACAATGGATTCGTTAGCCCTGTTCTTAAAACATAGGTATTTATGTCTCACTCAACAGGTCAATCATAAAATCAGATGGGTGTTACGTTATCTTGTTGAGCAAAAATATATCTTTGTCAACAACAGACCAGATTCAACTAGACTCTTACTCGTTCGCTCGGTAACTAACACACATACATAAATTCACGCCTTTTCCCCACGCGAATAGGCAGATATCATAAAGCGCCACCTGTTACGATCCTCATGCTCTTTTTGCCTCATCCATGTTCATGACTGTTCAATTCTATCCATTTAAAACAATACCTAAGAGATCTAAATTGCATTACAAACTTTATCTGAAGTCAAACTCGATCACAAACCAGCCAAGACCCAAGTTATTTTACGTCAAATGTTATTTTCCGTATCTCCAACTATAAGCATGACATATAATATCTAAGAGCTTAAGAAAATGTAATTATGCAAAGGAGGCCGTTTGTGTAACGTTTGTGGAACGGACGTGGATTTCTTTAAGACTGGTTTGTAACTGTTTTTGTAATACAACCTTATGATTAACATTGTTTTTTAAAGGTCGTTCTTAATTAAGAATAACAAAAATTTATGGAAATAAACTTGAAAATACTTATAATACTATCATCAGTGTTGAAGCTTATAAGTATGTTTCTAACAGACAATCAGACAAGAACAAAAAACAAACATGTTTTATTTCATTATTACACGTTGTACATTATACAGTTGGTGGCGTCTCCTTTTAAGCATATACATAGATGCCTGTGCCAGGAGGCGCCGCTCTTTTATGTCTTACAATTAGTGTAACATGAACTAAACAAAAGTTTATGAATTAATATATTTTTTTTTAATTTATTATCAATAGTCTGTTGGTGTGTGTGTATGTGTGTGCGTGCGTGAACGCCTGTATTACTTACTGGTATTAAGTAAGATTGTAAGTTTTCCTAAGCGATCCCAAATTAACTTCATGGAACAGTAGCTACTTCTAGAAAATCTTACTATCATAAATATGCGAAAATTTGTGAACATGGATGGCTGGATGTTTGTTACTCTTTCACGCAAAAACTACTGAACGTATTGGGATGAAAATTGCCATACAGGTAGTTTATAACCTGGATTAACATATAGGATACTTTTTATCCCGGTACTACGATCCCGTGGAACAGTAACCAAACCCTACGGGATCGAAGCCGCGAGCGTAAGCTAGTTTACAATAATTCAAAGGCATCCTGTATACTGTGTAAATCGGGACGGGGAACTGGATTCCAAATTAGCCTCAGATAAAAAAAAAATGCAAGTCTTGAAGAGAGGCTTTCGGCCAGCAGTGGAATGACGCTGGCTAACAGAATCAGTATCCTGTATTTAAAAAAATACAGCAGCCCATCGTGACATAACATCATCATCAAATCATAAAATCACGCCTGGAATCCCCGAAGAGCTGCCTAACCCTTGCGAAAAGTTATGTTTAAGTCCCATGTAATAGGGGGCGAGTCTGTTGCCATCAACTGGGCACAAATCCAGACTCCGTGGCCGCTACTGAGAAATTCCTGATGGAAAAACCCAATAACAACTTTCCTGACTCGGGAATCGAACCCAGGTCGTCATGCTCAGCAGTCCACCACTACACCAACGGGGCAGTGTTTGGCCCTGTACACGCTTCTACCAGGTTTTTGCCGTAGATTCCAGTTTTCAATCTTCAGCAGGCGACCTGAACTCACTCTATCCAATTTGACGTGGGAAAGGCGGTGGTTTACCTACTAGTTCTCATACAATTTACTTCCCTTATCAAAATATTTTATCAAGAAATTACCATAATAATTGCCAAACGAAATGATTACAACATCATTATTTAAACAGCTCATTTCTATTATTGTCGCCATGTCAAAGTTATCAGGCACTTAAAATTAAGTTCCCATAAAACGAGCTTAAAGATTTTAATCTAATTTCAAAACCACAGTGTTGTACCATTCGCAGTGTTTCTCTGTGAATTATCTAAGTAATAAACTAAACTAAACATAAAGTTACGTACTTACTAAACTTTTGGCTAAGCACCTGTGCACGACCCACATAACATAAGTTAAACAACAATATAATATAACATTACAGCTACGCTTTTAACAGATGTTGTACGTAAATCAATTTTTCGCAACAATAGCCTACGATTTTCTACGAAAAGCCGTAACTGCGTACCGGAAAATAGCGAACAGTGATCTCTAAAGTTGCCACATAAGACATCAAATCGATTGCTGTAAGATTTGCAGATAGAATTTTATTGATTTAGACAATGTATCGTAACTACCTCGCGTCTCTCATACGAAATCCAATCTTATTTCTAAAGCAGTAAAATCTTTACTCTTATGTAACACAGAGTGTAGATAGGACGTTATTTTTGATACTGAAGGTAACAATGTGCACTTGCGTCCACTCGCGAAGCTTGAATGCTTGCGCCAGATTTGAAGCGAAGTGCGGAGACTAAAACCAATGACATGCCATTGTTTGAATTTATTTTATATTTTCAATTTATTTTAGATAAATAAAATGTTAGAAGAGTTTATTTAAGACGTTATTTCTAAGGTAAGCTGTTAATAGAGCGTTTTCTTACAAATTTTCTTAGAATTTCTACAATACCGAATGAAAACTGTTGTTTTTCTTTCAAATCAAAGTATTATATCCTCTTACTTAGTAAAAATATATCAATTAATTAAATTTACAGTGAACAATGCAAAATAAAAAATGTGAATAAAAACATTACAAACAAGTCCATGACAGTGACCTTATTGGTTTTATTCTTTAGAAAGGTCAGGCGCGTAGTACTCGCTGCGTACTCACAGCTCAAAACAACAGTTCTATAGTTCTTGTCTACAAGAAAAAGTCGTGAGTTTATGCATGTTAATGTATGTAAAACATACGACCATTAAAACAATTACAAGATCAATACCACCCATTACCTAACACTACTTAAAATACGAACCAATACTTAAACTTCGATCAGATAACATATAGAGCAGTTAATTCACACATAAATACTTGCCTATCACTTAAGAAATCAACCTCAATTGATACCACACTCATATATGTACAGAATAAAACAATTAGATAAAGATTATGCAAATCATCGCAGACGGGGTACAATCACGAGCATTAATATGTACTCACTTAGCAAAGTACAAAAGAGATTTTCTCTTATCTTTCTCATGATTGTAACTTTGGGATAAAACCTGTTTCATAATAACATGGATTTCTAAATACTATATTCGCAACAACATAAAATTACAACCAATACAGAAGAATAAAATCACTACTAACTGGTGCTCAGTGTACACATCTAAGTGCTCGTGACTGTACCTATTATAGGTTGAATGCATAAAAGACCTTGACATGATATTAAATGTGGTATGTAATTCATTCGTTTTGTTTAACTCGTTTGTAATGTTACTGAGTATTGGCCGCGGTTTTCTTCGCACAAAACAATACCTACTAAAATTATCATTTGGTTCCATTAGGGTAATAATGAGGCAGTTATACGGAATGACATACTCACAAAAGATAGCCTTCAAAATGGAAAAAAAAGAAGAAGTGGCGGAATAAACTTCCCAGACCCGCTTTCAAGAGATACAGGGGTTGTTTTGAATGTGGATGAAAGCACGAGCTACTGACTCTTCTCCAAGCCAAGATAGTTGGAGCAAGCGAACTTTGACAGACCACATTTTCTACGACATGGACAAGGCGTGGAAATTCTAGTGGACGACTGAAGTAAAGAGCAGTGGGTCTAGATGTCATTCTATAATCTTACGTACTTATGGTTCTGAAAAATATGTATATGCCAAACGCTTTGAAACGATTGCCTTCGTAAGGCCCTGAGGTGTTTCTGAAAATCTTTTCTTTCCACTTAAGTCTCTATAAGTTTTTTCATTGTTTTTATTTACCTAGGTGTTGTCTGTCTGTCAGCTATTCAACTGTTTTATATGTAGTTAGATCACTTGTCTTTGTTTAAACAAGGAAAACAAGTTAATGTAGCGTTCATTAATTTGTTTATTTGATTGATGGATCGATCCAAGTCTTTTGTATGTGCGAAGGGTATTTATATTTGCACTGATTTGAAGTGACGGGCAGACAAAACAGATATGCATCAGCTAATGTCTTTGTCTGCAAAATTTTATAATCATTATGATGAAACGGCATCCTATACCTATGCATAATTGTTGCTGTGACTGTCGGTGCATTTGTTACTTAACATAAACTTAATAATATAGCCGCTAGCTATGTATATTTACAATGACAGGATCTGCCTACACACGTAAACAAACACGCAACTTTTCCCCATGTAGATACTTCATTCAACACAAAGTGCCACGTGCCAACGTAACACGTGTAAAAGCAAAAGAAATATCTTAGAATTGTAAACCTTAGATACTTACTCCTTTTGCTTCGTCTACGAAAACAATAAAGCTAGGAATATAACCAATCATCTTTATCGTGGGTATTTGGCCTCCTACGTTTTGTACCTTGCTTCCATGGACCACGGGTCTCAACCAGGCGTTACCCTTGATCCTCTAAAAAACGATAAATAGCAAAATAATATACCCTTATGTATGTACCAGTATGAGGAACAGGGTGTAAAGTCCTCAATATTCCATAGAAAAGGGAACTTTACTGGTGCGATTTAGAATTTTGATGTTAGTTCTTCATTTGTGTCATAGATGGCGCTGTAGTACTTTTTGTACTATGTTGCCATGCTTACTTTTTGTAGTGCCGCTACACCCTATTTAATAAATGGTTGACAAACGATTAACTGCTTCAGAAAAATTCAAGTAACAATATTTTATAAACAAAATTAAAATTTAAAAAAATATCCGATCAATAACGTCTCCACGGATGTCGCTATCCAGTCGGCCTGATAAAAAGGTTGACAAAGGATATTGTATGGAGAGAGCCTCTCTATTGTTGTTTGTTTTTAGCAAACCACAACGCAATGCGGTGACAAGTTGTTGACTTGGGAGGCTGAGGCGGTATGAAACCTGCTCTACTTTGATTTTACAGAAATTGACATGTGATTTTGATTTATAGCACTAGTTTGGCAATCTTTAGGTTTTACATTTAGAACGTATTTTTTTCTTAATGGAAAATCAAATACGAAAGCATTATCATTAAACATTTTATGAGCCTCTAAACATTAATGAGCCCATTTATAGTACTAACAATAATAATTTACAATTTCATAATCTTAACTATGCCTGTAACCGAACGATTCGTCTCAAAATAAACAGAATTACTATAAACCGACTTCATAACTTACATCTGTAGGTTTTATCAATACAAAATTAACACCATCACTGTTGCTAATTTAATGCTCAACATAGAATTTGCCGTATGATTTTCAACCATAAACATTTGGGATAAGAACTATCGTATATTTGACGAGCGATTAAAGTGAATTAAATGCAAGTTAAACGGCTGATTAGAATTTAGATGCAGATCAACTTCCAGATCAAGCAAATCATGTTACAATAAACATGGATAGGGTTCGACAGGCTTATGTACGGCCCTTCGGCGTTGCATTGTGCGAGCAACTGCCGCAACTAGTTGTTGATTGCGTTGCTGGTTCCACATTGACTTATAAATCGTTGCTTTGTACTGTTGATGTGTTATATATCCGCTGGTATTGTAGTGAGAGATTTATTTGTTGTTGTAGGAAGTCTTGGTCTAGTTCTAGTCTGTTGAAATGGGAAGTTTCGTTGCTGAAGTTATGCCCATTAAAACAGTTACTTTATTAGATGCATTTTACGACCGTTTCCACCGTTTGTTGAAATTTTAACAGGGCATTGACAATGTTTATTCGTGGTCGGCTTTTTAATTTAAAAAATCACTGCCAACTTCTTTGTTCCCTGATCAATATAATGTGGATCTATTCAAGATTCGAGTGACATCGGTTTGCCAAATCAAAAGAACAAACAACCTTGCAAAGTTCAGTAAGTAAGCAAGCAGGAGAAGTAGTTAATTTTTTTTTTTGTTTTGTTCCGGTACTTGTTATGGTTGTTAGCACGGAACTGATTCACTCTGTTCCCCGTGCTAGTATAAACTGTAATGTAATAGCCCTATAGGTAGTATTTTTCAATATATTTTAAAATCCACGCACGAAGCTGGCATTTCAGAAAATGACAAACAAATAAACAAATGCTTCTTTTAGAATTAAAATAAATAAATTTTATTACAGTTAACTTTACAAACTTCTACAATATATAATCTTATGTAAAAGCCTCCTTTTAAGTATGATAAGAATTGCAATAAATCAACCATTTCAAGTGACAATGGTTTAATGAGAACATCGGCGCACCCTAGCTCGTCAGACGAGCAACCGATTGCACAGTTATACTCGTAGTAGAATAGAAAGCTTATCAGTTTAAGTAATTATATCGTTTTGAATGTTTAATGTCTATCAGTGTTCGCTCTTCAGGTAGACATAAATCATGACATTTGCAAAAAAAATTAACTTTCGATGTCTTCGTCAAAAAAACTCGAATAAAGTAGGTAGGTAGAATCAACCTTCATTTATGTACGTGTTATTATTTCAGATTTAATCAATTGCGAGTGCTAAATGAGAGTAAAATTTCAAGTCTTTTTAATTAGTTTAAGCAATTTTGGATAGTCATGATTCTCTGATCCAAGATTAATTAAAGTAGTTTGAGTAGCTTTTTGTTTGTATTAAAAAATAATTGGCGGAGATTAATTATTTATTACTCAACAAGTTAGATCGTTTCACTTGGGTTTTTACATGCACGTTACAATTTCATAACCATCTCGTAACTAGTAGACGAGTGTTGATATTATATACATTTTTTTATAGGCACCAAAAATAAAAACACAGAGAAACATAATAGAGTAATAAATCGAAAGAGATAATTTTCTAACCGAAAAAATAAATTTATGCCTATGTCACGCGCTTAAAATCAAGAAAAAACGACTATTTACGACATGTATTATGCTTTTTTAGGGCTACGGATTGGTGTTGACCTCAGACCTGACCATAAAATATTAAGAACAACTCGTCATCTGCCTAGCCTTTTCCCAACTGTGTTGGGGTTGGCTTCCAATCTAATTGAATGCAACTGAATACCAGTATTATATGTAAAACGACTACCTATATGACTGACTCCACAAGCCAGTCATAGTCGAGTACAACGATACCCCTTGTAAGGCACTAAAAATAATCTTTAAAAAAAAAACTCTCAATCGAAGTAGAGCAACTTCCGGACACAACCACCTGCGAGAACAATAGAACCTATAGTGGGCAATGACTTAAGATTGCATTTAAAATATTCACAAACTCATTCCGCGCCCGTCTGTCTACCTATAACCGTGTTACCACCACACTATCATCACCTCAACACATTCAAAAATATCCCCTAAGATTAAAACCAGAAGGTCTTAAGTGGAGGTCAAATTAAAGTTGTCGGGCACGAGAAAACTTTTCGAATGTTTGCTACTTTAAAATGTATTTATGCATAGCTCATGTGACCTCCGATAGCGCGGAGCAGTGACCCATGAGAAATTGATTTTGGGCCGTTTCGGTACAGATAAGTATTAATTTGTCATTCATTTAAAAAGTTTGTGTTGAGCTATTAATATTGTTGATGGTTTTTAGTTTATGGCCGTTTTTTGTTGCACATTTTTGGGTGATGAGAAAGGTCTTAGTCATCACTAGATTTGGCTGTCTGTATCTATTTAATCGGTTGTCAGCTTAATGCAAAACTCGAGATGGCATTTGGATTTTACACTAAACCCATTATTTATCTACAATATCTTTAGATAAAAATAATGTTATGCAAGAGAAACAACAAGTAGGAACTGTAAATGTTTTAGCGAGAGATTGATACAAATACAAAAAAAAAAGATCTTTGCAAATTTCAACGCAAATCGGTCATGTCAAATACATTTTCATTTTTACTTTTTAAAGACACTTCAGGCAGCGCAGCAGTGAGGGTGACGCATCGTTTGTGGTGGATCTTACAACTAAACCTAAATAGACATGTACAAATTATTTGTGGCAATTTATAGGCAGGTAATTAAACTATGGCATTAACAAAACTACCTATTAATGACCCCAGCATATTTCAGAACCCGTTGAAAATGCCGTTTATAGTTATAAAACAGTGGGTGCCTCGTAGCATGAACGTAGACTTTAATAGACTTTAATATGCCCATCATTTAGCAATGCCACTAGCCACTCTCCTACCGTCATTTTAGTAGCCAATCATAATTTTTATGACAAAATTATAAGCAACTAATTATTTCATGCGTTTATGATATCAATAAATTAGTTTGAATTAATAATGGTAATATTAAAGAAAGTATGGTTCTATGGTGGAGAGGTTAATTTTAACCGCTTGATAAACTTCTGGTTAATTTATAACAGTGTTGGAAGTGACGCTTGTTGCTATGTATCTGGTTTTATATTGTAATTTTAGGTTTTATGATATAATAATATAATTTTAATAAGTGTCTTGAGTGTCTTGAATTTTTTATTTATGTTTACTAGATACCTATGTTTTGAGACAAGTAACTATCTAATAGGTTTCTAAAGCCTTATCAAGCAAAGAACATTAAATTGACTGCCATTTTACCAGTAGTGGAAATCATTTCAAAAATCTCGAAGTTTTTTTACTCTTAGTCGATGTGCAATAAATGTTCAACACAGTTAAATAAAATTTGCATTAAATAATACACAGTGTATCGCTTACAGATTATTTATTCACCGTTGAAATTCTAATCGCATCACAGTGACAGACTGTAGGTTATTAGTCTATTATAACTAAGCATGTACTTCTGAGCACATTAATTGCTTAGGTAAACTAAACTAGATAGTATACTAGCTGACAGCATACAAACTCCTTATGGAAGGTTAAAGTTCTTTATAATTCGAACCACATGCTCCCAATAAACAACAAAAGTCCTATTTATAGTAGACATAATTTAAACAATGAAAGAACTTAAGACCTACAATAAATTTAATCAGTGACAATACTTTATTCTTAACTTTACACCCAATTTACATAGGATTAAATGTCAGTGATAGAGTGTTACTTTAATCAGTAGATATAAAATGTATTTCGTATATTTATTGTAACGAGGAAAGAATACGGAGAAAATAATGGTCTTTCTTGATGGGGTTAAAGATCAAAATATGGGATTAAAAGTTCATTGAATCGTGTAAATAATGGACAAACTTTTGTTGTATTAGAATATATAAATGCTGTGGAATGTTTGTATTAAAATGCTGTTCTGTTTAGACTCGTTTGAAACTGCATTTTTGTATCCCAAGATCTAGATTTCAGTAACGGTAATTTTATATTGACAAGGCCAAAGGAATGCGATTGCATTTTAAATTCAAAGACGAATGGGTGGTTAAGTAAGTGGCGGTGTTGGAATATTTTTTATTTATTTAGAAAACATTTCGTTTGGTTGATTACCAATCAATGTTGATTTACAATCATACATCGCTGTCACTTAGTAGAACGGTTTTGTGCAAATATTTTTTCACGCTCGTAAATGTCAAATTATATGTCATGCAAACCTAAAGTACCGTAATATTGTACTGAATTTCATTACTGCCAGCTGGGCAATAATGTGATTTCAATTTGGAACTTTAAGAGGCGTATTACAAAAAAACGCGAAATTGCAAGGTTTCCTCGTTGAAATTGTATATTATCCGTTTGTTGTTTGAAATAACAATTACCTGTTAAAAATAGTTCGTTTCCTCTACTACAATAATAATAAAGCGAAGTCTAGATAAATTATTAATTTATTAAGTAATAATAATTCTCCCGATGCATGTTTAGACAAACACTCACGGAGACACAATTTGGGAGCTCTAATCTGTAGATTCTATTGAATATAGACCTTCAAAATATTTTTTTTTTCATCTTACAAATATCCCTTACTTCAATAATGATTAAATACATTTTTGTTATATGCCTTTATTGTAAAGAAAAAAAAATGGACCTAATTCCTTCCTATTGACCGAAAAGACTTCGAAAAAATCCCTAATATCTCAAAAATTGTCCATAATTTTGACGATTAATAATTTTCAATATTTGCCTAAACTATAGTTTTTTTTAATCGCTACTATTATTTAACAAAACCAAAAGTACAATATATTTCACTGCGCCGGCCATCTGCGCCGGCCATCTGCGGAAATATATCCTTACCACTGGCGCACCCCCGCGGTAGAATATTGGTGCGCAACGTAATATTTCGAAAATCGAATTGGTTTTTATTTCCTCGCAGTAGGGGTGAAAAGTAGAGTATGTTTCTAGTTGATAAAGGTGTCTTCGTCTTAGGCTAGCTTAAATCCCTCATTTCTCTCAGGATTCTAGTCCTAATTCCCTCCCTCGATCCGCTCGGGAGCCCTAGAATGCTCGTTGCCTTCGGGATTCAAAATAGTGCCCGTGACGTAAGACACTGATTTATCCCCTGGGTGCATAATCTACTATTGTTGTTTTGGCTTACTCATCACATGACTATAAACCTGAAAGACTTTTACTCAAATACCAATAGATAAAAATATAGTGATTTAAAAATAAACCCGTTTTTTGAATTTGGTATGTATGTAGATCATGAATGTTTTGAAGTAAATGCAAAGTCCTGTAGACTAAATTGTTTTAAGTTTTACTAGAACAGTTAGTTCGAAAGAAATAATAATAAAATCTGGGACGAAAGAGATTTTAATTACTTTATTTCTTGTATATCATCTTTATAAAAGTCTCGCTTTAAAGTTAAAGCTCATCAGTATAGAACTAAAATCGGAAAAAGAGTAAATTAAACCAAACTAGTAATTAACATAACAGTTTCATTAAGTATCCCATTCAAAATTCAATTTATAACCTAAAAATACTTAAAACTCGTTTATTTCCTATTGGATTTCATATTACAAGGGCCACCATAGCTCAAAACTATAATCATAAGTTAGAACAATTTGTATGGTAAACTTCAGATCAGATTGCTTATGTTAAGTAAAGAAATTATTTAATTAAGCCCCCCAGAGACTGTATGTATTCTGACCAGTGTAACATGGTCTTAAGTCAAAAACTATGTCTGGAAATTTTCGGATAATAGTGGTCAAAATTGGAGGTAGTTTTAAAATGGCCGTTAAAATCGTTCGTCATAGGAAATAATGTGGAATAATTTGTTGTGTTTCTCACATAAGCTGTCGTATCAACGGGAGGCATTTTTCTAAAGGTGGTGTTCGCCGCTTCAGAACTAATAATGCTTTAATTGCTTGTTGCCCGATTGAAATGAATATTTAAAAGTAGTATATTTAGGTTAGGTTATTAAACGTTTCTTTTTTTGTTTTAACGATGTTATTAAGTCTGTTTGTATGTGGGTCGGGAAATTGTGGGTACATGTTACTTCGTGGGGTGCCTTGCTTTGAAATAAAGGCTTTTAAAGCTTTTATTGGGGTATTAAAGTCTTTTAATGGTACCTTGTTCGCATAATAAGTCTGATTACGTGTTTTGTATCGAATTTTAATAATATCACATCACGCCTGTAATACCCGAAGGGTATTGCTAATCTGTCTTTTTACGATTCTGACCATTTAAGACAAAATACTAATACCTGACAATTCGCTAATCTGTCATTTTGCGTTTTTGACGTTCTGCGCCAGAACCAGGCAGAGGTGTACAAGTACACATACATTTCGCCAGTTATGTTTATGTCCCATTTAATAGGGGGCGAGCCTTCGCCATAAACCGGGCGCAAATCCATGCTCCGTGGCTGCTACTGAGAAATTTCAGATGGAAAACCCAACAACACTTTGCCCGACCTGGGAATCAAACCGAGGACCTCAGGTTCAGCAGTCCCGCTTGCGACTACTAGACCAACAAATTTCCATTATCTACAAATAACATTAATTAACATTGATTTTCTGCAAGTTGTCCTAAATGGGCCGTATGACGAGTTGATGAATGACTCTATTTTCAGAATTTTCATTATTTTGTACATTACAGTAATTGTATGTGCGTAATTCCAAATAATCTGTATTTATTTTTATCAAAGAAACACCAAAATTTTTTTTTTTTTTTTTTTTTTTTATTTAGATATTTACATCTTATTTTGACAATAATTTTAATACACACCTTCCTGCATAAATGCTTCTCAAATAAAATTTTGCAAAACAACCCTTTGCCAAACTAGTCGCAACACGACACGAGAATTCGTCAAAAACAATTCCGTTCTCGACCCTTCCATTTAGCAACATAATAGCTTCGGGATAATAACAGGGTGTGCCCACCGGAACTATGTCCAGACGGGAAATAGATTTTTGAAAGTCCCCATCAATGGAAAAATCGGATTTGGTTGAATGTTGCAGGGTTCAAATGGATGTTTATTCAGGTAGTTTGTAGGGATATATACAGATATAGTGATTTGTGGTTATAACTTTTTTGTCAAGCAAATTTTCTATACAAGGTGTAGTTTTGCATTATAGTCAAATATCAGGAGGTTGTCATAGAAGACGTAAATAATCAATATAAATTACGGTACCTGGTCAATAATAATAAACATTGCTTTTATTGTTGTTTTAATTTCACACTATTTCAGAATGAAGCCCTTCTAAAAAGAGGAGAATCACCCGTTAATCTAATAAACGTCTGCATTTGTTTGTGTGTGTGGAAGTGCGGGTTTACGTGTGTTTTAATACGGGTGGTGTATACTTACCGATTTCCGACATTAAGAAAAAAATATAAAAAATTACCTACCCATTTTATTATTGATTCGAGTCAAAAATCATTAGCATAGTTACCTCCTTGAATTTGACGAGGATGCAAAAATACACCTTGTATACCTTTCCACGATGGATGTCCTACGGCCGTGTGGCCGGCGGAGAGGTCGGTCAGACTCCGACTGACTGAAACCACACGTCCTCGTCACTTCTGGCTGGGGTGCAGGGACACAATTGGATTCTCCACAATCAAATGCAAATCAAAGTTTTCTATATACCTAAATTAACTAAGAATTCTCAAACTTCAGTGGTTCTCAAATCGTAGGTGCTTGAAAGTAATACTGTTATGTCCATTTTTGGTTATGAATCATTTATGAGCTTAGTTGTTACCTATGATCTCTATTGGAGAATTTAGTGAGAGTATAATAATAAACCAGCTTACCAGCCAAATATTCCTTTAAAAAAAATGCAAAGAATGCACATTATTTTTTATACATTCAAACAATGTAAACAGTACATTTCCCTGAAAAAATGAAGACCTTGAAAATGTTCATTAAAAATCATTACACATATAAAATTTTACAATACCTTTTAACCTAAATACTCGGTGTACCATCAAAAGGTACCGTGGGCACTTTTTTGGTAACTTTCCGTTATAAATGAAGCAATTTGCTATGTTGTGTCGTGAAATATCGATCCTTATATGAGACAATGGTGCCATAAGTCAGTGACAGTATGGATGACGAAGTAATGGTTCAATTTTAAAGAAAGTCCGGGGTAATAAAATGTTCTGCATCGGTTTTTGATAGGACGTTACTGGGGAGTCTGCGATTTTTGGGACAGAGAATGAATATTTTCGTGATGGTACGGATGTTTTCAGTTGCTACGTTTGTTGCAGGCACGTTTTTTTAATGGTTAATGTATTTTTGGTACCTATTTAATCTCTAGTGGTGAACTTGCGGTAAAAGGAAGAAAAGTATCCTGCAACGTACGATTTTCTTTTACTGGAATGTGTTTCTTTTGAACTCAAAGTCACGTTGTCGTCTATATTATGAGTGTGTGACTATAAAAATTATTTGGTGTACAGTTCCATCTGTCCATTTCAGGAGCTAGGTACATTGGCTGAAAATATGTCTAAGTACCATAATGGATGTAAAAGTAGCCATAACGAAGTCGAAAAGCTCTTGATCTTCTCGTCATTGCGATATTTTTTTTGTTTAAGACCATACCTGGGAACCTTCTAGTTACTTTAGAGATATTATATTGGGGTCTGAGTTCCAACATTTTCAAAATTTTATTTTTAAATACAAAATTTCATGTTTTATTATTATTCATTTATTTCCAAAACACTTAAATCTATGTAACAATGGTTTTTGCCACACAACGAAAACCTCTCAGGGTTTGTTGTAACATTACTTTAAATACCTTCACGACCCCCGTACTATTTATTCAATGCATCCATCAGCAAAATGTTTTAAGTGCGTGACATTGAGTCCTACAGTACATCGTGATTTTTAACCCCAAAAAAAAAACGTTTCCCAGCAATCATTTTTGCGGAGAGTTACTTAGTTTGATGTACTGAATGCTTGGTTGACGGCTTCGTGAAGGGCCCGTTTACACCTTATATAGGTAGATTACGTGGGTTTGCGATAGTAAATACAAGTACCTACAGGATACAACAATCACTTACTTCATTAGGTAGCGCAATAGTTAGCTACAACAAAGCCTTTCAATTACAACCGCCATGATTAATCCTTTAACTATTATAATTATTTGTGTACAAATCCTTGATTTCAATCGAAATTATTTCCATTGAAATAGCCAATAGTCTATGAAGCAGGCATATTGTATCATGTAGAACAATGGGGTCGTTCTATAATTGTGAAGGTGCAACAGCCCAATTGTGGCTTAATGACTGAAGCTATAAGCGTTAATCGCTGGATTTAAGGCGGTCCCATAGTAGAGGCGGTAGCGGGAGCGGTTTGCGAGGCTGTCGTCACTTTCGTGTATGAGAGTGAAAGTGCAGTTCCTGGTAAGAAGCTGATAGAATAAATCTGTTGAGTGGACAGTTGCATGAGTGTTGTGAGACTAAAGATTTTATCAACAGTCAAAACAACTTTTTTTAGCTCTATAGAAAATTAAGACGTGAGTGTAGTGCTGTGTTGAAGAAGTCATGTTTTTTTTTATTTGAATTAAGTTTTATTTTGCAGAAGTGTATACGAAATCCACTTTAACATATCTAAAACTACGACTAAAAGATTTATCTTAAGATTACAAAGGTATCTTCAGAAAATCTTAAACATAAAAAAATGGTTATACCTAGCAGTAACAATTTTTTTGTTTCTTTTTTTAAAACCCTCTTTCATTTTAACCACTGAAAGAACTGTCTGTTAAACAACACAAATCTCCTTTCACCTCTACCTTGCACCACAAACTTAATCGTTAAAATAAATCTTGATACGATAATGCCGGACTAACGAGTGAGGATACAATGCCGCGACAATCGGCGGCGGCCCCTTTCATCTCGACACTTTGTCTCCTGTAGTCCGCTCGCAGAGCATTGGCGCGGGACGCCGATAATTGGCCCTGAGATATTCGTAATTATTTAAATGTTTTCGTTGTGTTGCCGGACTCTGGAGGGCCTTTTTTGGGCCTGATAACGTTTGAGTGACTGACGGAATTTGTAAACATGGTAGGTGATTAATTCTGCAAAAAATAAATGGGGGTTTGTTCAGGGAGAGCATTAGTGTATTCCAATATTTTGTTTTTCAATTGGAAATGTTTATCTGTGTTTCTGACATTTCTTTTAATAAAACAGTGACAATTCGTAGTTCAAATGGAAATATCGGCAATAATGGCCTTTGAATTGACGAATAGGCCATGGCTACGGATGGCATCAGCCAACATAATGTGGTCTGCCATTCTCTTTAAACAATACATCAAATTGCAACACCCAAAATTTTCCACAGCCCACCAAAATCTAGACCACACCATTCCAAAAACAAAACCAGCACCATCCCGACCAATTACGAAAAACAGAAAAAAAAACCTAATCACTGTCCAATCTACACCTGCATGACTACACGACTATTGGTTTATCAGATGCCGCTGTAATCTGCGAATTTCGAAAGACGGGCGGCACTTTTGTTCTTGCATTTTTTCAAAATCACTTTTTAAAATTATCGTCTTAAGAATCGATTGCGGCAACTGTGGCTCGATCAGAATTCACACGGTACAACTCAAAGGAGAGTGATTGCGCTGCGATTTAAATGTTGCTTTTTGTTGATTTGTTGATAGATATTGACTGTGTGTTGGTTTGTTTGTTTAGCCAAAGGGAAGGAACTCTTCCTGTGCATAAGTATACTACACTCACGTTGTTTATGGTATAGCAAAATCTTACGAAGCTATGTTAATATGGGGCTCACATTTAGTTCTTAAGCTACTCAAGAAATAAACGTGAGCCCTGAGGCTGAAAACTGTCTGACAACTGATTTCACACCTGCACTGTTTTACAATAGTAGAGTAATACAAGTATAACATAACAATCAACCCATTACTTCCTACTGCTGCGTCGGAAGCCTCTCTTAAGGTGCAAGTTCGTAGATGCATCACAGGTCTTCGGTTTTTTGATTCTGGGATATGCCCCTCACTGTTTTCTATTTTGAGTGCAGTGGTGATGAAATAAATTACACAAAGTACCTGTTTGAATTCCAACCTATGGTATATAAATCTTAAGTTGGGACGACACCTCTAGAAGGCCACTGCTTTTTTTCTTTCTTGTGGTTAGTGCCTAGCCTGGTGTCAGAGATTTTCGCCCATGGGCCTCTAACTTGTTTTTACATGCCGTCGAGAACGTCTCTCAGGCATGCTGGTTCACCACTACTCTAATCACTTTGACACATTCCAAATTGATAAAATTCGAAAAATAATGCTGATTCTCGCTTCGAATTCTAAATTTATTGGCTATACATAATTACAAATACAACATATTTGTCACTAACGAAAGATACACTACTAACCTAAAATTTAGAAACATCATTAGCATTCTAAACCAATAAACATCGCAGGAATGTATGACGGCATGCGTGTGATCACAATTTTCACGGTATCATCAGCAAACTTCAGTGATTGGTCCGTTTAACTATTGGCTCTACCAATTATATTTGTTTTGATGATTGTTTTAGAAAGAATGATTCCATTGAAAACTTGTGTGGCTAATGTATTTCACGGGATGGTATTTTTTTACTTAGATACGGTGGAAATAGGTAGGTACCTTCCTACACACTGAGGCTAATTGACGTTTTGTCTTAAGATTTTTGTTTGTTAAGTCAATAAGGTTGATATTCCTATGGTCTTTGTCTATGTTACTCTTCTAGAACTATTTAGGAGTCTGTGGCCAGATTTGACTATAGCCTAACTTAACTAAAGGCAGGATAAGATAAGACTTAAGTGCATCTATCGATTCTTTACTAATAATAATATTTTAAATTTCAGGTACAATAGCGAAATGAAATTCATTTGAAGATCTTCGGGATGAGTTAGAAAAAGGTAAGACTTTTGTCATGACTTCTTTTTTAAAAATAAATTTTAATTAATTATGGTAAGTAGGCAATGTAGTGTGTGGTAATCGGTTGTAGTGGTATGAGCATGTAATGCGGAGGAATGAGGAAAATGAAAGGATGTTGAAAGTTTTGAGCATAAATGTTGATGAATATAAGAGTAGAGGAAGACCAAATAAACGATGGATGGACTGTGTGAAAGCTGATATGGTAAGAAAGGAGGTGTCTGATGAGATAACAAGTTATAGAGAAGCATGGAAGAAGAAGACACGCTGCGCTAGCTCCAAATACATTGGGTTAAGGGCAGGAGAGTTATGACGATAGTCGGCTTTATATTATCTTAATTTTTATCTAACTTTGATGCCACAAAATGTCATCTCTATCTATGAGAAGTTACTAAAACAAGATACATGGAGGATGCGTTCAGTATGAAAATATTCTGGTAATTTAATAAACATTCTGTTAGTCAGAGCAATTTAGAAACCATAAAACCATGCATTTTGTCTGACATACGTCTAGGCTAATTCGCCTTTCTCAATGAACGGCGCCTGCCAATTTAGACGGAAACGAGAGAATCAAGAATTTTTATTTCGAATCCATTCCCATTGTAGGTGATGGTAGGTACATAATTACGTTGATTGCCTCCAATAAATTAATGAATTGTTGTTCGAGATCAATAAAACACGCCAACCAAATATAACTCTAACAATTACTTCGTTAATTGACTGTAAAAACATAAAACCTGTTGAATAAATTAAATAAATAGTTCTCTATCTAAAAGCCTAACCGTTAGTTTTGGAAGTCCGCAGGTGGGGAATGAAATCTTGGTTTGGTAAACTAAACTGATGAACTAAATTATTTCTTAACTTTAGAAGAGTTTGTTGTAATTTACTTTAGGCATAATAATTAGCAAGAAGGCAAGGAAAAGCGTTTTCAAAAACAATGTAAGCACGAACTTTGAGCAGTGTTAACTGCATCTAGGTGTGTCCTTTTATACTATATATAGGCTTGCATTTGGCCGCAACTCGCCTGATGCGAAGCGATGACGCGGCCTCGGGTGCAGCACGCTTGCCTAGAAGAAACAGATTCACTCGAACTTTGAACAGATTCAGATTATAATGATCAGGCAACAGAGAAGCCGGCAAAGTCAAACAACTTTGTGACATCCCTGAGCATGAACGATGCTCACAGTTATTTCTTTCTCTGCACGAGAAGAACAATTGGATCTGCCGTTGGAGTCTCTCTATAGTAAGTACATCTCTCTTTCATCTCTGTTGGATGCTATCACAAAGGTACGTAAGTAGGTACATAGGTAGGCTAGGTAAGAAGTATTTAATACCTTAAACAAATGGAATATTCACCTACTTACGCTTGACTAAATGCTAACAACAAAGTTGATCGCCAACAATCAGATCTCTTGTTTCTTTATAGTCCTACCTAATTTATTTTTCTTCTACTGTAACAATACCACTTTAGAAAATCTCGCGTGATAAGTAACAATTAAGAAGCAAGAGTTCAAGTTATAGTAGTTTCTGACCGTTTGGACCAATAAAATAACTTAGTTTACGTCTTAATAAGATATTTACGACAGTGACGCTATCTCAGATATCGATAATTGATTTTAAATAGGTATATCGTAAAATAAAATGTACTGTTATGTAGTTTTGTGTCATTTTATTTTAATAGTTTTGAGAAAATAGAGGTTCTGGGTTTGTTTGCTCTTGGCTCAGATAAAGTAAATGTATTTGTGTATTGCTTTAGCGGATCATCAAAATAGTAGTTAGTTACGACCGATTACAAATTGTTTATAGACAGAAAAAAAAGCTCATCGAAAAAAAATTAAATGTGTAAATCGTTGAAACCTTTCCTTTTTGATTGTGGTTTTACACAAATAATACACGAGAAACAATTTGGAATAAACTTTCATATCAAAGTCACGAAATATTTACATGCAAATCTATAATACAAATCTATATTTGTAAGCAAATCGAGCATTTTGTGAGGTCAATCGTGCACCTAAGGTTGCTTACTATAGAAGCCACAATTTATCCAACGACTTAACTGTTGTTAAAAGCAAGTAAAAAGTTAAATTCGTAAAGTAATATTTGATAGTTTCATAGTCAGTTATTTTCTGCACGAGTGCCTTACTTACATTTGTAATAGACCTCCAATATCTATAACGTTTGTTGATTGGTCGTAAAATTCATCGGGAAATTGAGTTAGATTAGAAAGAACGTCATTAGAAAACAAGTTTACATTTAACTGACTGTTCTATTCTGCAGTAAATTATTTGGCGGTTGATACAAGATTAGTTCAATGTAACTTTGTTTTAGTAGACTTATAAGTCCCACTGCTGGGCAAATGGCTCCCCCAAATCCTCCCAGGTACTCCTCTCCCACGCCACATGGAACCAGCCTTCATGATGCGCGTCAAGATCATCTCGCCACCTCTTTATAGGCCAGCATCGTCGGCGCAGTGCATCCACAGACACCCTTCGTGCCTGTAACATGTAACAATGAAACATTATTGTACTTATATTGACATCCATTTAATTCAGCCTCTATTGTACCTTGCCTATTTTTACTGGCAAACTATATTTTGTACCTCAACCCAACCATTTTAGAACCTGTAAAGAAAGTAGCCTAAACTACTTCTGCATAACTGTGCCCTTTGCCCCTGCTTACCCACTTTATGCACTTCTGCCGGGCCTATGCACTTAGCGTTCAAACTGCTTACAATTATGCTAAGTTGCTAACGAAAAGCATTAATTTACATCACTATCGTAACGGCTTGATCTTTTACAGGTAATAAACGAAGACAATATTATAAACTAGAATCATTTACGAAGCATGATTTTATTATATCAAGTACTTAGATATGATCAATCAACTGATAAATATATATTTTTTTAAATTAAATAATTCTTGGTTTTTCTTGTTATTTGGCAGCCAAAAAGAAAACAGCCCTTTATATAATACACTAGTGACCCGCCCTTGCTTCGCACTACTTGACAAAACATCACTTATCCACATAATCTTTTCGGATTTATTTATCTAGATAACATGTTATACGTTTTTACATGCAATTCCTATTTGTCTAACCAGCCAGCGTGAACTGCAAATACAACCGCTGTACATCCGGAAAAATATCATGAAAAACAAGTAGGTACATAGTCAAATAACTACTTCATTCAGTAAAAGTCCTGATCTGTAATCGTATACACACGCCGTTCACTTTTACACTTTTTCCGAAACCAAAGGATCTAACCGAATAGTGAGGGGAAAGGAAAAATAAAAAAACGGTATCGATATCGGTATGCGATCTTTGGCCATTTGCTAATTACTATACCGCACGAGCCTTTGTGGGTTTCCTATCTAATGGCCGACTTACAAAAAAGTGTCGGTTTCGTGTAATGCGAAATAGCCGAAGTATCTAGAAAAGGTTTCGAAGAAAAACGTACTGTTATTGAGCTTTCAGGTTTTACATGGCTATCGAAAAATAATAACAGGTGGATTCTTAAAAGAATAATCCGGTGTTACTTTTGAAACCTAGTTTGGTAGGTATTGATTAAATTATCTATGAGAAAAAAAATCGCAGATGCGAGAAATCAAGCTTACTTGAAGTAATCAGCCAAGTTCAAGCCTTTATTTAAGCACTAAACTCTGGTAGATATTAATTTAGATACGTCTTGTTTCTTTTTGCCTTCGCAACAGTTAAACATTGAATAATAAAGAATGTCATGTAAAAAATGCAACCGCAAAAATAATAAAAAAACGGCCCTATTGTTAACAAAAAAAGTAAGTACATTATTATTTCTAGAATGCGCATTCAACCAACGACCAATTTCACCGAGTTCAATGACATTATAGGCAGACCAAATGTCGCCGTATTCGTGAGAAAATCACAAATATGTCGAACATACAAGTTGTATTAACATAATCGTGTTTCACCTTCATAAATTTACGAGTAGTGTCCAACCGGCCTTTTACATCGACTCTCCGAATCTTAGGGTTAAGTAGCAGCTTGTAGTTTTTTTAATAGGCATTTTTTCGTTTTCAAGTAAAAGAGGTTGGGTGCGTTTTGCGGGTTGTGTTACGTAACGATTTTTATTAAAGATTTTAAGTGTTTTTGTCTATTTTTTCACTTGCGTCTAGAGTTTTTACCGTCTTATGAACTTGCTAAGTTGAACTCTAGACTAGTTTTTATTGATAGTTTTTATCAGCGATTTTATTAATATCTAAAAAGTTATACAGGGTGGATAGGACATCGACATACAAACGATTACCACGTATTAAGACATCATTCTGAACCCCCACATCGAAGTCCCTTCCAACTTGTATACTGGTATGGATTTTTATGTAGTCTATTGAATTTGGGCCTAAACATTGACCCAATTAAAACGTAATCAAAGGAAAGCTTGAAAACGCAGTGTTAATGTTATGATAAGCCTGATAAATGATTGTAGGCCTTAATGATATGCAATGACATGTTCTAACTCTTTTAATATTCCAAATATCCGGACAACGTCACACTAAGTTAAATGTGTTTTAATGTTTTCCCACAGAAGATTAGCTTAAGTTGGTGTAAATGTTATTATTTACAGCTTCCTCGTATAGTTTTTTTTTCTTTTTGACTTCGGTAACAGAACTGGTTATGATTTCTAATATTTTTGTTTTCATTAAAATTGCTAGGCCAAAAACTTTCCTTTCTTTCTTGACCAAACACAATGTTAATTGGACTTAATAGGGGTATTAAGGCCAATTAACATTTTTTTTTAATATTTTCTCCTGAACTGTTCCACTCCTGGGCAAAGGTCTCCCCCATCCCTATTCCATCCACTTCTCTCGGTTTTGTGCCTCTTATGATTTACAAGTTGATTTCTAATAATAACGACAGCTTACTTTTTTAAACATTATTTTATTTAGTCTTATAAAACTTTTCTTTTGAATTTTCTATCGGTACCACAAATGAGGAGCTCGTGGCTAAATAATAACAGCCACTCGGGTCGATCGTCAGGTTAAGCCGCGCTTGCCTGGGTTGGTCCGTGGATGGGTGACCACCCATTGCATACCGAGTTTCCTCCGTGCCTCGGAAAGCACGTTAAGCCGTTGGGCCCGGGTGTCATTTGTAAATCTTTGACAGTCGTTACAGGTAGTCAGTGGCCTGAAAGTCTGACAACCAGTCTTACCAAGGGGTATCGTACTATCCAGTACGAACTGGGTTGTGGAGGTCAGACAGGCAGTCGCTTCATGTAAAATACTGGTATTCAGCTGCATGCGGTTAGACTGGAAGCCGACCCCCACATAGTTTGGGAAAGGGCTAGACAGATAATATCGGTACCACAAATCAATAATAAAGAGATGCACTGACACAATCTTTGACAAAATCAAATTCCACGTTTCTGCTATATTATTATAATAAACCTATACGTATGTTAATAGATAATTTAGATAATTCTAACGGAGAATTGTTTAGAAATATCTAAGATAGCATTCATCACAATGGAATGGAATGTATTTTATTTGTCCTAAATTGTTTAAATAATATACTTAATTGGCGTTTGGATGATACGGTACAATATTTATGCGCCATATTGTGGGATATTTTAGATGAGTTTTGTATTTCAATGAAACATTTTAGTGAATGGAATCTTTATTTATTTATACAGACTATATTAGTTTTGTTAAATATTTTTATGCTATTTTCCCTGTTTTGGGTGAGTGAGGTTAAGTACCGTGACCACATAAACATAATTATGTTATATTTAATTAACAGACTGAATTTGAATGCATAGGAGGGACATCTTTCCAACCGTTTTCAACAGACCAATTCCAAATTATAATAAAAAAAACTCGTTTTCAATACAAAAATACAATGACAAAATTTTTGAAACACTTGCTCATTTTTTTAATTTTTCTTACTAACAATAATGTATTTTATTGCTCTAAATCAGAGTAAACGCTTCATAAAAGCGTGTCTACATAGAACATAATTTATAACTATCATAAATAATAATAATTAGCAAATATAATAGTCCCATTTCAAAAAGTATTACATTACAATACTAAACATATTTTTATGACACCTGCCTACGTTTTTATATTTGTGTATGTGACATATTTTACTGCTTTGTAATGTTGTAAATTAATCTATTATTATAACTTTGACGTCAAACGCGAGAAAATAGATGTAAAATAATAAAAAGCACTATGTGTTATTTTCTTGTAAATATTTTAATCTTAATAGTTTAGTGTTTATCACCCTTCACCACAAATAAAATAATATATAATGTAAAAATAATGGTACTAGGTTAGTCATATAGCCAAAATTTTATAGTCTGGCAAATTAGGTGAAAGCAAATTATTGTCACCTTATGACAATTTCTTGAAACTGCCAAAAATTATCGTTTTTTTTTAATATACAGACAATTTAAGTATAATCGCATTCTCTTAAACACAAAACAAAAATCAATTTCAAATAATTACAAAATAAAACAGCAAGTTTTGAATACTACTAACAAAGCAACATATACCAGGAACGTCTCAATAGAGAGTATCGGTTACATAAACTAGCGGGCACCCCCGACGTCGCCGATAAAATGCCGATCAGTGCATACTCTATGCGCTGAATTATGCCAACTGCCGGCGTCTTTGATGTCCACAGAATAGGGAAAGACAGAGACGCTCTGAAATATATTTTCTTTGAAAAGTAAAGAAAACAAGACTTAAACAGAATAGTTAAACATGAAATAGGTTAGAATGATTTTAATTAGTATTTATTTATCGAAAAGTCAAAAAATATATAACTATATTTTCGACTTTTACGTTACTACTATTAAAATATATAACTTGTTTTAATACCCGTTTTTTAATTGGCCAATACTTAAGACAAATAAGCGGGTAAATAAGAATCATTGTTTTATTGCAAAGAGCAAGTAGACACACTATATTAATACTATAAATTGAGCTCCCCGATGGAGTAAAAGTAATAAAACATTTGTGGCTGACACACTCGAGTTACTACAATAAACGCATGAATAACTGAATATGTGTAATGTATTTTAATTTATTCAAATTCCATTCAAAACTTACTCACCTGATAAACATTTTTTTTATTATTCCTAATAAATAAAATCTTTTTATTTTATACCAATAGGCACAATATACTTACTGTGCTATACAGATACAGTATTCATAATTTAGTAGAATAACAGAAACAAAGAAATAATTTATAACTATTTTCATTCCATCACCGCCTATTTTTTTTTTCTGAAAAAATCATTGTTTTAGTCAATTCTTAAAAGGCCATAGATTTTTCAATCATTCCTTCTACGAGTGAACAATACAACATTTAATCCACCAAAACTGCACAACTTGTACCACCTAATCTGTACAAGAATCATTCTTTTATTTTAACACTACACTATTAAACTCCATATACAACGTTAAGTCTCTGTCATTTCGTTACTCTGTGCCCAAACACGGCTTCCATACAGTCGGTAGGCTTTCTTTGTGAATTATTGCGGGTTCCGTAAAGGAGCGGACTACCCGCGTCAATACCTTAATGGCGAGCCGTGTTTCCACCTGCGAACTCTAAAAAATAGTAAAAAATAGCCTACGGGCAAGGGAATAGAAAACGATTGGATTGAAATATTTGCTTGTATGTTTTGTGTTCTATTTGTGAAATTTGCGTTGACTGATTTTAAAATACTACTCGTTTCCATCTTTCGTATTTGTTTCGTTTTTTTTTGTGTTAGCCTAGTGTTTGATTTAATGATTTTTTTTTTGTTTTTGAACAAACGAATTGAAAAAGCTACCTGTAAATAGCAAGGTTCGTAATATCGTAATAATCAAGATAATTATTTTCTTTGCCAATTATCTTGATAATTATCCACGCTTCATAACTTGATCTCTTATTTTTGTTTTTTAATACATTTCTAAAATATGATGTGAAGAAAAAAATATATAATTGTTTTACTCTTTAGTTTTAACACAAATGTTTTACCAAAAATTATATTTGTTAATTTACTAAACACAATGTTTGATTATGTTGAAATGATCTTTCTTTTTTTTCATAACGCGTTTGGGTACGCGTGGAAGTGAAAAATCGCTTACGGATTACACGTAAAGTTTATTTATTATAGTTTTATGATTTTTGTTATTAACAAGATAAATATCAATGATAATTATCACTTCGAAAGTAAATAGGGATTAACTGTCACAATCATCTTCGATCTGTTTTACTACAAAACAAAATGGTGGTCTATTGGTTAAGCTAATTAACAGATATTGTGTGCCTGAAAACCCTAGAACTATTAATTCTGTTGAATATAAGTCTCATTGATATTTTTAAAGCGTTCTTGAAAAGCAATTATTTTGAAACCAAATTAAAATTTTACACCCCAAAAGATAAACGGTCCCAAAAACCAATATCAATTTACAAAATAGACTAGAAAGGGTGAAACGAAACATATCTTCGGTTCTCCTTGAAATTTTTATTCGTATTTATACATAACGACCAGTTATTTTCGACCTCTGACTGTCCATGCAATACCCCGTTTTCACCCCAAAATATTTAAGTTGAAGAAAGGGGAGAGGGGTCAAAATAAACTGGTGGTCGTCCATCACTACTCTTGGAAGGGGTTGGCTGGATTTACAACCCTTTTGCAGCAGATTTATGTGGCGATCGCAGGGTTAACTTAACCCTCAAATGCAGAAAAGATCGCGTTTCTTTATTTTATAAATGGCCGTCGAAAATAGACTGTGTTTTTTGTGCCCCTCGCTCTGTCAATTTTATTTGGGAGACGTGTTTGTTTGGATGCAAGAAAACGAAAAGGAAAAATATTAAATCGACGTTGTATTCTCAGTCATATATGTGGATGACTGAGAATACAACGTTTGCAATAATTTTTACTATACTGTAGTCATGTAAAACTACACTGTCGTGCAAAAAACTCCTAACCCTCATTCCAACTAAAATCGTTTAATTGTTCTCATTAAAAAGTACTTCAGCGCAAAAAAAAATGTTTCTCTAAATACACTGGCGTGCACTAAGGCTCGATATCTCGACTCATTACGTCCATACCGTGCAGGCCAGAGCATGTACGCCGTATCGATGTCAGTTAATTTTCCACCAAGTGTAATTACCGTGTTTCGCTTTGTTTTTGCTACTAACTTTATTTGCATAGTGGAGTAAGGGGATCGGGTCTTGTTTCATCGGACAGAGAAACATGTGGAGCGGATTTTTTTATTTAGTTTTTTTTTTTACTATGAACCATGATTCTACCCCTTGACTTTTTGTTGATTTTAAACACTATTCCATCAATATTATATGAGAGTGTACTGTAATAGTTACTTTAAAGGAAATCACACATCATTTCTACTAGTTGGTAGAACAATGGTTCTTGTTGCATTCTAGTTAATTCAAATACGGTATGTAGAATGTTTTATTTTTTAATTTTTGATCAGACTTAGATAACATAACATCACACCTTTAACCCCTGAATGGTTAGATAGAGGTGAACCTCATAGTACACCCACCTATCCAAAAAAATCAAGTCCACAAACTAAATTATTTTAATGACCCAGTAAACTATACTTCCAATAACCACACTAAAATAAAAGACATGCCTTTACCTATCTCTTATTACGCAGGCAGTTGTTTACCAATAACATGTACCTATTCAGATGTTTTATTACACAACTGCGCTTGTAGTGATTAAAATACTACGTATTTATCACCTTACGACTTCATATTATAGGAAAATCCTATAAAAATCTTAATACTTAATAAATGCGTGATGCAAGATGCAAAATCACCTGTTTCTCATGAAGTGTTATTGTGTCTCATAAACAATGTTAATGACTTCACAGTAATAAGTTTAAATGTATGATAAAATATACAGTGACTCATAAATCTATGTCTCTAGCTATTTTATAACTACTCCGATCCACGATAAGTATTGTTTTCCATACATGGTTGTTTCTATTCTTTACTATTTATAAGTGTGTTATAGAAAAAAATGTTAATGTTTATTTATGAGAATAAACAATACCAGCAAGATCTGATAATTGGTTAAATTAAAATGATGCTCAGTTTATTTGTAAAAAAAAAAACGATTTTTTGGTATAAAGCTTCATATTTGTAATCATTTAGATTTTACAAAATCCTTTTTTGATTTTTTTCAGTGGGTGCGGCTTAAATATTAACCGGTACATTTAAAAGTTCATTTGATAAATAAATCACGACAAAAATAAACGTCACAGCCCTCTCTACAGTTTCCAAAGTCCTGATCTAAAACTCCAGAATAAGCTAATAGAGACATTGTTCGAGCGCTCGTTAGCCGCATCAAGATGCGCCCGCGCCACGGGGGTCTAGCCTGCGCGCGCGCACCTATAGCTACCCTCCTATATGTTGCATAGAATACTACCTCTAGCAGGATTATTCCACTTTGCCCTAACAATTTGTCAATGTTTAAAACTTTGATGTCCACTTTGCTCCACCAATCGATTTATTAAACCTACCCCGGGTTGGGGTTTCGATTTTTTTTTATCTACTAGAGAATTCATAATAACGGCGTAATTTACAAGAAAAAAGAATTTAAAAAAAATTGACAACTGTTCACTGAAACATTTGTTGATTGTTTTATCTTATTCACAACATTATTTACAAACTCTCTTAAATCGAACCCTGCCAGCCCGAGCGCATCAATTAGTGGGACAAAACCACATCCATTTTTAAACATTCAAGTCTTTATCCCACTCATGGGACAACATGGTGGGCCAGAGTGGAAGAATACCCGCAGTATTAGCGTCTTAGGATATCTAAATCCACGAGATGAAGCTTTAAGTTTAGAAGAAAAAGACATTGATTTGTCAACGAGCTTCATTAAGCTGACATTTGCATTTGTACACACCAATTAAGTGGTAGAAGCTTATTCTACAATGTTTTTGATGGGATTCGGGTAGGGAAGTGTATAGAGAAAATGAAATGAAAGTGTATTGAGAAATTGTTTAGTAAATAGTTTTTTACTCGAACTTATTTTGTTAGATTTTACAAAAGTATAAGCTGGTATCACCATACGTCTATCGTTTTCTCAACTATGTATGTTGAGGTCGGCTTGCAGTCTAACCGGATGCACAGGTATAACACTACACGGGTAATGGGTTAACAATACCCCTTAGGTAGACCGTGATTGTCAGACTATCGGGCACTCTGACACCAGGTAAGGCACTGATCACACGATAAAGAAGAAGAAGACGGTTATAAGCAAATTAGGAGCATATTACTTAGAAACATTAGTGTTCTTTTTAGAACTTTAATCGATACAGTATACATTAGGAAGACCACCAGCGTTCGAAGTTCGACCTTACTTTTTATAACCAACTTTAGAATTCCGGTATTACCATCGTTTGTTTAGCCTGTTTTAAAATGACTACCTTATACATTTTGTTACTTAGTGATCTTAACCTGTCAAATGGCCCATCTTAAAACATCATAAAGAAACACTCTCCCTTTGTTTAAAATCATAATAATGTAACTAAAATTTATTTGCTAAAGCAATCGGACACCAAACATATCCAATTCAGCTGGCTAAAGCTTTCACGGTTATTTCAGGACCGTATTAAAACCGTTTTCGTCCGTCATACGACATAATATGACAATAAACATATTTCGCTTCGTTTTGTCTTGTCTTGAGATTTGAGTGACGTGAAATATATTTATTATTTTTAACTATTTTTGGGCGACGTTTTAGTGAACGGGTTAAGTTTTTTTTGGTTCGTTTTGAGAGAGTGTTTTTAGTGAGAGGTGCGGGTATCTTTTGTTGAGTGAATTAATTTGTTTGATTGATGACTGTTTTCATGCAAGATGTAATGCCGTGAAGTTGCCTTTTTATAACAATCTGGTGTAGGTAAGCAGTATGCACTTTTAGCTTTCTTACTGTATAACTTAAGATATGTATACTGATTCTTTTACTCTATCAATATGCTTGCGTTTTTGTTTAGAGACCTTCAGATGATTACCAATTTGGAAGTCTTACCTTTATCAATTTCAACATTTGAAACAGCACCTAAAACTCCGCTTAAATAACACTTTGGAATTAATGTGTAAGGTCGATTCAATTCTGGAAAATTCAAGCAAAAATCACCATAGTAAACCAAAGCAAATATGAACATAAAGCCTTACATACACTAACGTAAATTCAAAGGGGAGTAACACTTGAGATGCAATGTCGGAGTCTTAAACCCCAGTGCACACGGCCGGCGCTTATCTCTGCTATGTAGGTCAGTCTGTAGATTTTAAAGTATTGGAAGCTCTTACACTATATGAGTATTAAAAGTTTGGTAGGAATAGTGGGAAAATGACTGAAGTACGTACAGGATAGCGTTACTTAGATCTAAAACTTTCTTGCAAAAAAAAAACCGACTTCAAAAAAAAACACTAAAAAAAGTGGAAAATAACTTTACTTTCGGAAGTCGGTGACTATTGTTTGTTTCATTGACTTTTTTGCCACCGATTTCCGAAAGTAAAGTTATTTTCCACTTTTTTGTGTTTTTTTTTTGGAAGTCGGTTTTTTTTTGCAAAAAAGTTTTTATTTTACCCTTTTTAGTTATCGTATCACACACAAATCCTTGTCAAGTATCAATTTCGCAATTTCTTTTACTTGGATGACATTTCTTCCAGCTATTTTGATTTCAAAACCAAACTGCTGAACCGATTTTGATGAAATTTCTATGGGACCAATCGGGAAGTAGATCCATTCAGATAAAAGAAGAATTTTTCAAATCGGTTCATAAATGACGGAGATATGAGGTAACAAACACAAAAAAAAAATATACAACCGAATTGAGAACCTCCTCCTTTTTTTGAAGTCGGTTAAAAAGGGAGGTGCTCCAGTATTATCTTTTAACATGTTCAGGTTGCATTAATGACTGTCTCTTTGGTGCAGTGGTAGCAAGCGCGGCTACTGAACATGAGATCCTGGGTTCGAATCCCGCGACGGGTAAAGTGCTATTGGATTTTTCCGTATGGAAGTTCACAGTAGCAGCCACGGAGTCTGGATTCGTGCCCGATTGACGGCAATAGGCTCAGCTTCTACTACATGGGACTTAACCGTAACTGGCGAAATGTGGGTGTACTATTAGGTACACCTCTGCCCAACCCTGCGGGGATTACAGTCGTGATGATGTTAATGATTTACGAAAGTCAATCATCATCATCAACCTAGATGAGTTCACCGCTGGATAATAAGCCTTTCAACTGGATTCTTGGAGACTTATCCAGCTCTTCCAGTCACCCTGCAAAGAGCAAGCAGGTAAAGCAGGACACTAACCATATTAATCGTTATTTGGTATTAAAACCTCGGCTTTTCTTAACAGAAAGTATCACTTTAATTAAGACTAACTATAACTTAACAATTAATTGGTCTACGAGTGCAATGTAGTAGACTAATGAGGCGATGCAATAAATTAGAAGTAGCTCTACTGATTGACTTGAACTTAATTTTCCACATTAGGGTAACGCAACTTTTATAAAATATCTACTTATTCCACTACACAATTAGGTTCAAAATTAAAGTATTTTTTTTTATTTTCCCGGTAAACACTATCTAATACCCACATGAATTAACAAACAAACATACACATACATACTTACAAATGAACGAAAAATATAATCGATTTTGTAACTATGCCATCAAAATGTAACAAACAAACTCACATAGGTACACACATTCGCATTAAAAATCAAGAATTTCTAAATAAAAATGTTTGTCGTGTGTGCGGTACATACATGCCCATAACGAGCGATAAAGCTTGCTACACACCAATAAATTACTCAATTAAGTGCCTAATTATGGCAAAAAACATCGCTTAAAACACACATAGTACATAGATAGAAATATGACTGGCAGTTAAAATGAATATGCGGTATAATTGAGGTACAATGACAGGGGATGTCCTGAAATAGTTTGAAGAACAAACAGATGTGCGCTTTGTAAAAAATAAGTCGCGAGAAAAGGGTTTGAAGTTTGGGAATGAGTAGTTGGAAGTATTATGCTACCGGTAGAATCGTTACGCCTGTAATTCCTTAAGGAATAAGCAGAGTTGTAAACTTTCAACAAGATAATATGTAGATATGATCATTATTTTATCATGAGTTTTTCATTAATAAGCTCAAATTCGCGCGCTGCTTCTCAAACACCACAAACAAGCATTATAATTTTTGCTTCAATTATATATAGTTACATATATATACAAGTTGTTGCTTTGCATTCTCGTCAAATTCAAGGAGGTAACTATGCCAATGATTCGCGACCCGAATCAATAATAAAATGATTAGGTATTTTTTTGTATTTTTTTCTTAATATTGGAAATCGATAAGTCTTAACCATCCGTACTAAAACGCGGCCCGTCTAATATTAGACCTATAAACGCGCTTTCACACACACAAACAAACACAGACGTTTATTCGATAAACAGGTGATTCTCCTCTTTTGAAAAGGGTAATTTATATAGACTATTTACGTCTTCTATGACAACCTCCTGAATTTTGACGAGGTTGCAAAACTACGCCTTGTATATATATGACAATTTATATGTATACCTACATATATACATATATGACATGAACCCATTTTTTTGCACGATGTTAGAATTTACCAATGGTACGTATATGATATTTTGTAGGTACCTCATTAATCAATTAAATATAAAGTTAAGACCATAGACAACGACAAAAACAAAAAACTACTCAACACAGGATATGACAGAGGTGTTGACATTTTGTGTTTCAATATTCATGTCAATAATTCAAATGTCAAGTTTATTTGCTTTTTATCTAATCTTGAATCGATCTATGATGTTGTTACAAATTAGAGCTAATAAGATAACGACGTAAAGATTCACGGAAATTATGGAAATTCTTTATCTGCTTTGTTTAAAAAAAACTGTTCAAAAATAACACATTGGTCATATTTTATCAAACTCAAACTCAAAGCATTTATTTCAATTAGACCATTACAGGCACTTTTGAATGTCAAAACACAAAAAATAAACTAAGCTACAGTGTCTGTCAGAGGGCATAATAACTTGTGAAAGTACTGTAGTTGCCCATTCGAAAGCGTAGATCCTATGGAGAAGAATGGGCAAGAAACTCCATGGACACTTTTAAATCAATATGTTTTTACAAAATCTTGGTTACATCATTCATGTCGAGATTATACATACATATGAGAATGATGTAGAAAGACGTGCGAGTAAGAGCGTCCAGAGTAAAAAGATAAAAATCAACAATTCAAAAATACAATAATCCATGGCAGCTGCGAGATGACCAGTCCCTACTAACAGCGCCCGTTCACTAACATGACGCATGGATCAGCCATCATTCAACTCAACCATTTTGAAGGGAACTAAACGACCTGACACACGCGCCACCATCAGCGAGACATTTTAGTGAGCATGACATTCTCTCAGCCACCAGGGAAAATGCGAGTCAATAAAAGATGTAAATGGTAGCTTTATCGTACATAGTACTCACACATGTGCTATGCAATTATACATATCTAATCTAATATTCCAAAAAAAATCTGCTGCGTACAAGGGGTTCTAAATTTAACCCACCTATATTTTTTCTATAATTGTCACTATTTATTGTTTCAAGATTCAGATTACTGCAGTTAAATAAAAAAAAAAGTTCTTCCCAAATTACTACAGTAGGAAACGGTTAAAATTAACTCTAAACTGCGACCAATTTGTTAATTGTTGGGGTGTTTTTTGTCCTGTTTATTTTTGTTGGTAATATTTATGAATTCAAATGGCCTCTGAAGACTAAGGGTTGACGGTAATTCGTATTTTATGAACTTTATTTTTACGATTGCAGAAGGGGTAAAATCCCGCGAGACATCATCAAAGTGCAAGATGTTTTTTGAGTGTAATTAATTATAGATTTTGATTTGTTTGGAGACAGTATCGTACTTTTTGAGTTTTTGTTTACAAACATGTTTCAATGAAGCTTGTCCTGATTGATTATTTTGTGCCTGTGTTTTTACTTTTACTAATGGAATATATTTTTTATCTTTTGCTTGGTTCAAATTTATAATATGACAACTACTTTTTCAATTAGCGTACCTACATCAAATGATTTGTAAGAAATTCCATTGCAAATTGCAAAACTAATTTGCACTATACAGACTCCATAAACTTCAGATTATAACAAAACCCTCTCCCTTATTCCATAACACCTATAAATATAATAACTACAACAATAATAACCCCCTTAATCCAGTGGCTCATAAACCGTACAACAGTCCAACAAGTTTGATTAGATTGCCAATATAAGCCGCTAGGAGGAGACACTGGTAGTGACCGGAAGATTAACTCGCAGACAAAACTTATTAACTTGAATTGAACTTGCTGATTGGATAGCTATATTTTGTTAATTTGTTTGTAACTAGTCGAGCGGTTGAGGGTTGCTGTTGTTAATGGTGATCGGTTTTGTCCTAATTTTATGACGGGATTTTACCTCTACATTTTGATGGCATCGATGTTTTTTTTTTTAATTTTCTAGAGTAGATAATTGTTCTTTTGTTTTGTACTGTTTTGTCTTTATCGTTGCCTAGTGGTCGCGATTGATGAGCATGAGTGAAATGATGATGTGAATGGAAGTGTTATTGGTTGTATACATTAGTAAACTCTTACACCCGTATCTATAGTCAAGTTAAAGTTATTACTTGCATTTTTTTAAATAGACTAGTTTTTAAATGAAGTAAGAACCGTCTAAGAAAACAAAGCTAAGAATTCTAACTTTTTACAGTTCTAACTACAAGCAATTATGAAACTACATAATAAACATCGTATCTTAAATAATGACATTTAGTCAAGTAAACACTTTGACTCGTTATAGATACGGGTGTTAGTGACAATCGCAAAGTCTAGATTTATGGCCAGCTAATGGCAGTAAGCGTGCCACTGTGGGCGGTGTTATTGTACAACCTTTGCCAAATCATTTAGGGATAAGAAGCTTAATTTTATTGTATGTTATGTTATGTAATTAATAAAAAATAAACAGATCACTGCCCATCAAGTTATAACGGTAAAGGAATATTTACGGTACCTACACAACGAAAAATAAAACGCAAAACTGTCTTATCTTGTCTTTATCATTATGAGACAGATAAAAAAGTTAAGACAGCAAAAAAGTATAATAATTAGAAATAGACAATAAAAAAACGCAACACTACAAGAACTCAAAGTAAAACGTATTTAACTAGCATAGCTGTTAATGTTAATCAAAAAACACATCTGCATGTTTTCGCAAGGAACTAGGTGACACTTGAGTTTTTTTTTTATAATTGACTAACCACGAAACTATTTTTTATTACTCAACCTACATCATTGTTAGTTAATAAAAACACACACAAATTACCACACATATTATTATTAGACCATGTTTTATATAGGTAACTGAAGCGTATTTCCTTTTGTAACTGTTCATAATTTGCTTTTTCGTTATTATCTATGTTTCCTGCTTTACAGTGTGTAACGCACAGAGTGTTGCGACCCCAACTCTTTAGTGTTGACAGTAATTGGGCATTATTTAATATTAACACTGAAAACATTTTAATAAAAATCTAATAAAAATTAACGGACCAATTTAACTAGAAAGATCAAAAGGATTCGAAAGAATCTGTTGCTAATGACAAGAAAAAAATGCTTAATTTATTAAAGACGGAAACAAAATATAAAATAAACAATAAATCGTAAAACAGATCGCCTTTTCATGATATTTTCTCGACGATTATCAATAAAACTATCAAATTATTGCACGTCACGTCATCCAGTTTTGGTTCTGTCGAAATAAACAAGAACTTTTTATTTATATGAATTATTTTATTATCAAGTACAATAAAATCTTTGTCCATTTGTACTTGGATCTAGCGATCTTGATATTTTAATTAGGTACCTCATATCTATCTTGACTTTTTTCTCTTCTTTATCTCTTCTTTATTTAGTAATTTACTTTTCCACGGTTTGTGGGGCAATATTCTTTTGTAAAGATAATAAAAACACGCCAACAAAAAGATCTAATGTAATTAAATCAACGCGGCCTACGTTGACCTAAAGATTAGAATATTATTTGCTTTCCTGTTTCTCTCGAAGTCAACTGATAAATGCAACAATGCCATAAAGTATCACTAAGAGTTACCATTTTACTGCATATTAGAGGGATTTGTAGCAATACTGGATGATGTTATCCTCTTTTGGCATCATTAGTTTAGCAGTAGATAGTGACCATAAACAAAGTGTCACCGCCAATGCCTTTACTAACTGTACCAAAATATTTTTAAATGACATTTCATTGTAGTCAACATCTTTGTTATATTATTTCTTCCTAACTCTGTATGCATTTAAACATTTTCACTTAATAAGCCTTTCAGTGGCAATCAAGAATGCGATATGCATCTCAAAAATTGACAGGTACGATAACATCTTTAGCGTGGCCATAGTGAGCATCGACAAATGTTCATTAGTAGCACTTATCTGGGAGATAACTGTCGGTTTTTTTGTAATTAAATACATATGTAATGTATGTTCACACAATAACTGGCGTGCTAAGAGTACAATCAATTGTAACGTTTTTTGTATCTCATTTTGAATACAGATGATGGAGATAAGATCTCAAAATCCAATAAGTCTATCTTGTACTGTTATTTGACTAAAAAAGCTTGTAGGTAACAAAAACCTAGGTAGGTGTAGTTATTTCTTATATGTGGTACTATTATTTAAAGCGATATTAAAATAGCAATGGAGTATTTATTAAACATACTCCACTTTTACTTTTTATTAACGGATGGAACAATCGACTCAGAACTCTATTTGGATTAGATCCTTTCTTTCAAACTACATCTAGTTGAAATCCTATGTTTTATTTGAATATTTCATCCCCCTCCGCTCTTGGCACACAGAATCACACGATAAACCTTTAAACATTTTAGACATTTTTTTTACCGTTAGTTGGGTTTTGGGCATTATCTAAATCACATGTTGCATTAAATCCTAAAACTCACAATACCAAAACACAAGGCATGCAAGTATCAAGTATGCAGTCACGCTATATACAGAATGATGAGTTACGACCGCGGTCTGTTCCCGTACGACAGAGTACAAAATTACACCCAGACTAAACTATTTATAATATTATAATAATTTTCTGGCCCAATTATTTTGCTGCTGACACGTTTTATTAGTTTATATACGATTGTTATGTTTACCCCGACCATAAATTATACTTTTATAATTTTCTCTCCGTGACAATATTATAAACAAAATTCTCTGTATATGATATGTCGTAAATTATATAATTTTGTCATACGAAAAAGACAGAAACATGAGTGTTTACATAACATGACAGCTTAGTCAGTTTTTCGTTATGATTTAATGAATTTTTTGACGTTTTTGTCTTATAACTTTGGATCAGTTATGATATTTTTCGGTGCATCTTAATCCAAGTTGTGCGTACAACAGAAATTACGACTTCTGTGGTATTTTAAAGAGTACTTTATGTTTCCGATGTGGGTAGTTGGAAAAAATAGAATATGAAAGCTCGTGTCTGCATAACACAAAATATTTCTCGCAAGATACTTAATCATAATTTTATAATTTAGAGAAAACCGCTATTTAACAATTGGTTTAATTCTTCTAGATCTAAAATTGCGTATACAAAGCAACTAGATGGATAGATGAATGTTTGTCCCTCTTTCACGCAAAAACCACTAAACGGATTTTGATGAAACTTTACAGTAATATAGATTACATATCAGAATAACAAATAGGCTATAATAAAAAATAATTTCACGCGGGCAACAGCTATTCATCAATAAAAGGCTGTCTTCAAAAGACGCAGAATGCAAAAAACTAATATTTCATTCTCAATTGTATTCTCATTACGTATTCCTGTTTGTCTTTTCCAATGCCATTTCTCACTTATGACAAGATGGCTCCTAACACAGCAGGGTGTAAGGCACGCCATGCACGGTGCGACAGAAGCCCTAACACGGCCGTGTGTTAATCAAACGCGGGACGAATGTCGCAAGTATTGTGTCGTTAAGACGGATTGCTATTAGGGCTATGGTAAGACTGGGGATTAACATGGGGTACTTTTGGAAATGATAAGTTTGCTCATGTTATTTCATCTTACTCAGCAGGTAATATTTTCTGTGTATACGGATAGTATGTTTTGTGTTTATGTAGAAACGGTATCTACTGGTACCGAACTACTAAACTGGGCTAACATTAAGTTCCACTGGCTCCCGATCTATCAAGATCTAGTTTTAAGCAGCTTAAAGTAAAATAGTTTATGTTTTATTTGTAATTAACCAAAAAAAAATAACATAAAATATGCTTGAGTATCATCTGCTTAGCCTTTTCCCAACTATGTTGGTGTCGGCTTCCAGTCTCACCGGATGCAGCTGATTACAGTATTTTACATGGAGCGGCTGCCTATCTTACCTCCACAAGTCACAACCCAGTTAGTGCTGGGTAATACGATACCCCTTGATAAGACTGGTTGTCAGACTTTCGGGCCAAGGACTACCTGTAATGACTATCAAAAATCTACAAATGACAGCCGGGACTAACCGCTTAATCCTTTCCGAGGCATGGAGAAAGCTCGGTATGTTATGGGTGGTCACCCATCCACACACCAACCTAGGCAAGTGTGACTTAACATGAAGATTGATCCGAGCGGCTGTTAGTGTTTTGCCACGAGCTAAAAAATATGCGCAAGTATGTTATTATCATTTTGACAATCTTACCAAAACCAAACATATTTGTCCATTATGAAAAAATCCTATGCCAAATAAATATTAGTCGTCTTCCGCAATGGTAATACCTTTGTAAGCCGGGCATTATTACACCCCCTGCAACTACCCCATAGTGTAAGTAGATACTTGTACTTGTGTCGTATTATCGAATGAATATTTTTTGTTGCATAAGCTTTGTGAGCTTTTCGTCTTAATCTATAAAAGTGTGTTCTACATACGGATTTACTTTTATTTAACAGTAGGTATGCTGAACATGACTAAAATGGCAAGCATTAGGTAAATACTATTTACAAGATTTTCACCTAGGAGAAAATAAAGAAAATATATTCAAGACAATAATCAAACAAATGTCGTGATTTAAAAAATCGTACATATTTTATTTTAATAGTGTATTGGAACATTTAAGCATTGATCATGTACTGTACTGTCACTACTTAAGGCTGAACCACCAAATTAGTTTTTTGCGTAATCAAAAACCCCAACACACAACTTTAAACCCACTCCCACCCCCAAAGAAAATGGGGAAGCCGTGATAATCCCTAATATTGAGCTCTCGATCATAACACGGACTTCAGCCACAAAGGTGATGTAATAACGGCAGCTAATCCCCCATTGTGGCGCCATCTCTTGACGGATTGCCGCCAACTGAATGGGGCGAACCCAGAGGGCGCTTTGTTCGCCCCAATATTAGAAAAGCCTATTGTGTGGGTCGGATAATTTGTTTTTCGAAAGGTTTTCGTTTCGTAATAAAGTTGGATAAACGTTTTGTTTTGGGCTGTAGGTACTGAACATAACATCGCGCCTTTAATACCTGAAGGATTAAACAGAGGTTTCCTCTAATACACCAGGTTATAAATAAGTATAATTCGCCAGTCAACTCCATTGAAACAGAAGGTAAGCCCATTTCCAAAATAAAACCAAGCACAAATCCAGACACTGCGGTACTGAGAAATTTCTGATGAAAAAACCCAATAACTCTCTTTCCAAATTGGGGAATCAAACCCAAAGTTTTATGCTCAGTTTTTTTTTTCGACCGACCAACAAACCTATAAGGCAATCCTATTTGAATGACAGCAAGAAGAAAATTCCCACTGTCCACTACTTAGTGTGGGGTGTTGAAACAGGAAATGGGTCGTAATAAAATCAGATTTCCGTAGTTAAAGGTTGCGTAGGTCAAGAGATCCCGGTGAAAATAGAAAGCCGTCATGTCGTATCGTGGATGTAGGAAATAAGTTGAGTGCAAGTTTAGGTTCTTAAAATTGATTCATGTAATTTAATAACAGAATACTGCAAAACATTACACTCGATTACTTAGAGAGATATACTGCATAAATAGGAACCAAAGAGACCAAAGAAGCGATGGATGGACTGTGTGAAGGATGATATGGCTACAAAGGAGGTAACTGATGAGTTAAGGAGTAATAGAGAAGTATGGAATGAGCCGACCCCAAATAAATTGGTATAAGGGCAGGAGACTGATGATGAAAGATGGTACATGCATATAAGAAAGTTTTTCCTCAAATCAATGCAATAGACTCAGGGTTTGTTTGTTAGATCTGACTGACGAGCTCAGGGGCATGCATGATTCTTGTATCGAAAATACAACTATCCTTAGATAGCTTTTGGATTACTTTTTTTTGCAAAAAGCACATTGAATAGATAAACTAAGTAAATATCATTATACTAGCGGATACCCGGCGTGTGCTACTACGCTAGTGTCTAAAACCATCTTCGCATTATTGCCTTTGGTACATCGGTTAGATGGTTACAAAGTCTATAACGGATATAGGAAAAAACAATGTTTGTGTTATATATATATATATATAGACAGATGAAACGAGTATTTTCAATTTTAAAATCCTTTATATTTAATTTAAGTTTACACCGTGTGCTCGTGTTAGTGCATCTGTTTATTAGTGAGCGTTCGTGTACACGCCTAACCGGCCAAATATGGAAGATTAAACTCGATATAACTAAAGTGAGTGTAAACATAATATAAAGCCGCTAATACACTCATTCATCAACCCTATGAATACGACGTTGTTTTACCCCCACAGAATTAAATGTTTAACCCGAAAATTATTTAGTTGTGTCACACGTCTCCGATGATGGATCGCGCCAATAATTGCGTCATACTTGACGCGTTTGGGGGTGAAAGGGGGTGTAATTTGTCGGAAGTGGGGGCGAGGGGTGTTGAGTGAAGACCCGTTATTGATGGGATCTCTAAATAGCGGGTTACGTGGGTATTGTTTTCTTTTCGTGCGAATTTTTCTTAGTGGTTTACGTTTAATAAGATCATTCCACACCATTTAGTAACAATATTATAACTTTTTTTATTGAAACTACCCATTCAATACAGTTTACTTTCATTGGTAACAAGTAACGTTCCTAAAATTTAGAAAAAAGGTAAAACACAACAAAAAAGGTAACGGAATCGCAATAAAATACAACACATAATAAAAATTACACAAAAAATCGCGGACTTCCAAATCAAAGGCGATTTTTTCGGTCTCAAAGTACAGTCAGCCTCTATAAACAACATTTAATAAAACATAAAAGCGACGCGTCTTAATCGAAATTTTCGCGCGTAACATAAAATTGACCATATATCGTAACTGAATATCCAATTTGTGGGAGTAAAATTAGCACTCGGTTATTATCATGCGTCACAAACCGTATGTTTAATAAATTCAACGTTTTTAGTTTCATTAAACCGCATAAAATATTTTTGCTGACTGTACCTTGGGGGATAACGTTTTGTAGAGAGAACAATTTTTAAAATAGTGTAGGATTTTTTTTTTTTTGTAAAAACAAACTTTTTTTTAAAATTTTATAGACATACATTTCGGTATAATAATGAGAATAACTTACATTTAATAGAATATTGAGCTCGTGAATAATTTAAAATGATTTTATTCGTGTTAAAGTTTATATATTGCTGACAAATTACCAATTAAATACTATTTAGTGAACCAAACAAATATTTAAAATAGTTTAATAATATACTGTTATTATTGTAAAACTATAATAGAAGAAACTATTTAAAAATAAATTACAATAATAAATGAGACAATATTCTAAACATTGTGTGTTAAGATGAATGTGATTCTTGTGGAATGGATTCCAAAAGATTTTATTCGAAAAATATGCTAAACAGTTAGGTATTAATATTCAGGGTGCAAGTTAAAAGTTTGTTAAAAAAATGATGTTACATAAAAACTTGCGAATAACAATTTTATTGATATAATATCCAATTACACAGTTTTTTCCTGAATTCCTGCCGAGAAAAGCAAATGTGTCCGGTTTTTGCTATAATAACAGCAACATTTAAAAAATATCTATCAATCCATTTCTTTTAAAATGTCAATCCACTGGTATCTACGTCGTTGCATGTACTAACTGCACAAAAACCAATCTATGACAACAATAGCCTACAAAAATCCAACTTTTTAATTATTAAAACGCCTAAAAACTTCTCCTTAACACAAATCAGTGTGTCACATTAGACAAGAGTTATGAAGCTAAAGACTTGTTACAAAAAAATCCTAGAACATTTGTTTGACGTCAACGCAGCGCTAAAATGTATGGCTTTGAGCCATTTATTAATTGCTTCTACACAACGATTGATTGCTCGGTTCACTTCTCTATTACGTTTTATTTCTCTATGACGTCAAATTTTACTTTACTGTGTGCGCCTGCCCTATATTCTAATTCTGAAATGTTTTGTTTTATTTTTAAAAAGAATATTTTTTTTAAGAACCTTTTTTATTTATAATGAGTGTGATTGCGAGTATATTCATAGGTTACAATTTAGTTTTAACTATTTTATCAGTATTTAGTTATAGGTAACAGCTTAGGAGGGGACATTGAATCATAATAATTAGTTACATATTTTTATGATTCCGTTTTCTTTTTTACCCTTCTGTAGGTAATTTATAAGTTCAGGGGGCTTTTAAAAATATAAGTAATTTATTTTAATTCATACAAGACCAGTATTATTTATTTTAATAACCGTATCAAAATTTTAGCTGGCACTTCACACGATCAAAACGTCATTAGAAAAAAAAAGTAAAACGAAATGTTAAGGTGAAGCAGGTTGCAAGAATAACATTTATAGATACTAAAATTCACACCTTCTAAAAACGCACTACAATTCATCAAACATTTTCATGAAACCCAGCCATTCCATGAAATATCTTACAATGTTTTGGATCTTATATTATTCAAAACACCCTGTATGTATATGTAAATAACCAATTACGTCACCATCATGCCTCAGTAATGACAAAAAATCTCATATTTTATCCAAAAAATAACAAAAACTATTATTCATTTCAAAATTCGAACATTATGACAATCCAATCAGTTGATACAAAGATAAACAAAACATACACTCAACTGAATTCCCACGTTATCTCCACTAGCTACAGTCCAATATTGCTTGAAACGGAGCAGTAATTTTTCTCAACTAGTGATGTCCTAGTGTAAACACACGCGGCACGTATTTCGAGATGTGTCAAAGTGTACTTTAGGTGACATCCGCCTTGAAGCAGTAATCTCCGAGATTAACTCACTAAAACGATAGACGTTTCTCGTAAGCGGCGAATAAGTCATTGTCCGAATAAGAAAACAATGTGCTCAGCATCAGATATTTCATGGAAAGACAAAGTGGATAGATTTTTCACGTTTTTGTTTCGATTCGACGAAATTCCGTGGATGTTAGAAAGATCTGTGCATGTTCAAACTCGAAAATCTGCAGGTTTGCTGTTTTGTTGATAAATGCAAAGAAAGTAACGAAACATGTGAAAACTGCTTTATATACTTTTGCTGCTAACAGGTAACAAGGTACCATTTTTAGAAAAATAATGATTCAATGTAAAAAAGAGATCAACCTTTAAATTAATCATGACTAGGTATATGTTTATTTGTTTGGGACTAAACTCATCAAGAGACAAAATGAGTCAAGAAGATATAGAAGTTCATGAACATTATTCTTTTTGTAAAACGAGCCTTTTCATCTTCGTAAAATATTTCCCAAAAAATGTGATCTGTCAAAAATATTGTGATTACAAGATAAAATATTACTGCAAGTAAAACTTTCAACTTAAAAACGAGAAAACAACGGTTAAGCTCGCACTGAAGACAAAAGCAGTAAATAATAAAATTAAAAGTCACTTTAGTCCTCGGAGGCGTACAAATTATTCTAAAGTAATAATCCCATACATCATATTAACATTAACACTGGCCGTAAATAACGAATAAAGAAAAAGAAAGGTCTGTTTTTATTTTTATTATTCGTATCGAAAAGGAACAATGTGCCAAGAAAAATGAAGAAACAAATCCACGTTACGGCAATTTGTCACTCAGTTGAAACAATACTGAAAATTCCATTGTCTTCGTTAAGTCTGTCTTCGATTATCAACTGTCAACGCGTGCAAGCCTATTGTAGAGGCGACAACAATGTTTCCAGCTCAATTTTAAAAACAAAATGTCCGACATTCCAACAAGAAAAAAACCAACTTGAATCTTATTTGACTCATCTTAAAGTTCATAATCTGTGTCTACCCCAAGTGAGTTATTCTAAAACAAAATACGCGAAGCCGTTTGGAAGACTAACAGAAATAACACGAGATTTTTTTAAAGTGAAGATTGAATTGTTTTCTACTTTTAAAACAATGGCTGGGATATTCGTGGATACGTTAACAAAAGTGACAGGTGCTGATTTGTTAGTGATTCCTCGAATACCAGAATAGAGCGGCACGTCAAAACAACGGGGTTAAATAGAAGAAATGGCTTTTGTTATACTCTTTTGCTAGTAGCTAATAATCTTACAAATAGTTGCATGTCTGTTATTTGAATTCCTTCTATTAATTTACGTGACTTTTTAGTAAGTAGAATAACACTTTTGTTATTAATTATGATTTTAGTTTTTAAAACAGAAATCTTTGTCGAATGTCTCATCAATATTTTTTGCCTCGGAAGATCTTTAGACCTACTTTTTCAAACACGTTTAATATTTTTTATCGCCTTGCGATGCACCATTAATTGCCATTAACAATGTGCTAATAATAAAACACACATTAACAAAAATACGAGGGGAACTCAACACTAAATCAAACACCGCATTCTCAGTGGAAAACTTTTTCTTTATTATTCCTAAACACAGTCATAATTTGAGCGTTATTTACGATTTACATCACTAAAAAAGTGAATTTATTATATCATGTGGTCACGTTTCACTTGTTTTTAGGACAATAAAACTAAAATATTTAGAAGGGAGAATAAAACTAGATGAAGAGGCATAGTTTATAATCGTAAAAGCCGTCGCCGCAATAAAGTGTCGAGTTATTGTTTAAATAAACAATGGGCAAACGACAATAAAGAGTTGTAGAATAGCCCACAGAACGACACTGTGACTGACGTGTGAAAATGTAGATAATATTATAACGTGGAGATGGCCGCGTAGGCAGAAAACGTGGCATGATTTATTTTTATTGACTTAACAGATAGATTGAAATGACTGGCAAATCTGCAGCAAATGTTTAATTTAAATTGCATAAATATTGTGTCGCTTGTTTATTCCCACAGTCTGCATTTATTGTGCACAGTTAGAAACAAAATTAGGCTAAATTTTTTTCCTACCTTCCAACTCTGTAAGTGGAATTTATTTTTTGTCAGAATCAGAATCTCTCACCCTTTTATACTTTTTGTATATTTTATTCCTTACATTAACCAAAGCTTGAAATACCTAGCCAGGGAGAAGCGAAAACATTCTAAAAAAACACACAATTTACAATTTAAATTATTGCTTCTTATTTCCACTTCACTTCTTTGCTTTATCTATCAGTAAAAGACAAATTAATATCGTTAAAAAGAAAAATAAAAACACGAAACAATATCGCATCTGTCTCCAACACTTTTCTAATCTTTGCGCAAACGAAGGAGGCGGTCTTGCAACGAAAATAGCCGTTCAAAAATATTGAAGAGCGTTGAAAAATACACGTCAAACTTGTATGAGAATAATAAGAAGCGACGACAAACACTCGATATCTAGGCCACTATGCTACCGTCCAATTTGTTGCTTCATTTCAAATGATTCTAGTGTTTTGTGAATGCAGGCGATGTCACGTAAATCGAGATGTATGCATGGATTTAAATCATAGATTTGCCGTTCTGGGCTAAAAAATGTTTACGTTTCTATTTCGTTGATAATGAGTTTTGAGTAGTATTGTCTCGCTCACTCATACTGCACATTGTATCGGTCGTTTCATGCGGGATATGCAAGATCACTCTTCTTTTCTCTACCTAAGTACGGCGACGGCACATCTATGTTTTAAATCTAACGATGTATGTCACAAGTATTGTTGGCACTGCGTGGCTGTTCCAACGAGTTATTAGTTCGAAAGTTTCTTTGATATTTTAATGCATGGCCGCATAACTAAGAAAGTGTAGTGAGAGGGTTATAATTTGCGGAAAAATAACTGTAGTTTCAATAAATAACAATGACAAAATTACATTATACTAACTCAGGCCTTCCGCATATCTTGTATTGTAACTATACAAATTGTTTACGAGGAATTCACAAATTAACGTGTTTTTAAGAAGGATAGCATTTTACGTACTAGAACTTAGTTATGTATTTTCCTCAAGCAATTTTTTCTATTTTAAATCAAATCAAACCATCTATTCTATGCAAACATGGGTTTATTTTACATCCTACAACACTTTATTTTATAAGCAAACATCTATGTACCTATTGTACATAGATGTTTGCTTATAAAATAAAGTCCTCCATATTTTACCGTGTCGCATGGGTACGCAAATAATATTCAATTCCAAAATTAAACAGAAATTCTATAGATAATTGTATTGACACAGATGGTATCACACAATTTAGCATACTGCATCTATAAAAATCTTATTTAAGTACAAATTAAACGTTAAACTCATGGAAATTAACTACTAATATCTGCTAAACTGCGACTGCCTATCTGACTCCACAACCCAGTTAATATAGATAATACGATACCCCATGGTAAGACTGATTGACAGACTTTCGGGCCGCTGACTACCTGTAACGACTGTCAAAGGTCTACAATTGAGAGCCGGGTCCAACGGCTTAACTTGTTTTCCGAGGCACGGAGGAAACTCGGTATGTAATGGGTGGTCAACCCAGGCAAGCGTGGCTTAACCTGAAGATCGACCTGACTGGCTGTTATTATTTAGCCACGAGCTCCTCCTACATGAATGACATACAATGAATCAAATAAACAATAAAACGATCTATTGCTGTACCACTGCAAGGCAAATAAGGTATGCCCATTGAACACTACGCTTGCTCAAGACGGATTGGCGACGTCAAACCAAAAAATGACTATTAAGTGCAGATTTTCTCGTAATGTTTTCATCGATATAAGGAATGTCCCAGATAAACATAGAAATAACAAAAATAGTCTTATTTTTGTAACATTTTCATAACGAATTTATGAAATTTTGCATCCACCTAAAGTGACCCAATGTCTCGGCCACAGACTTCCCGCTTCAAAAACCAAAATTTCACGGCTCATATGCACTCATAATTAATGCATAATTATAACATATTAATATTTACCATGTCACCACTCTCGGTCAAGCGTAGTACAGTCACCTACATTTGCTGTGCGAAAACCGCCTTTACTGCTACGACATAAAGGCGAAAGCTCTGTTCGAGCATGGTACGCCCACTTACAACTATTTGTGTCCCGACTGTTGCCACGATTGTCACTGACGCAACACTGCACCCGCTAATTGCAATAGAGATGCGATAGTTTATTATGTTTAGTTATTAGATTAATGAAAAGTGAATCGAACCTTACAGATTCGTATTCCACAATTGAGGTTAAACCTGAATCTCGATTTTTGATAGCATTTGGTTAAATAATGAAAACTGACAGTTGACTTTAAAGACAGAAAAGTGGCCTAAACGATTGTGGATAAGTCAAAAATATATGGGCCTGACATAGACATAAGCCACCAAAACTAATAATTCCAAAGTCAAAAGTCATCACATTCCAAGTTTGAAACGACGTTTGTCGTTCCATGGTTTACATTGTTTATGTTCCAGAGGGTCTAGACCCTCCCTCCCTCTTTTTGTATTTTCTGCAACGACTTTTAAAATAGGATTGATATGGCTTTTCCGCAGCTTAAGTCCTTCAAAACATTTTTGACTTTTCCAAAATAAACAACAACAACAATTTGCAGAATTGAGTTACGGTTATTTTCGATTTCCATTCATACGGTTATAGACTCACCTCATGTCCTCATATTTGTAGGATTCTCCACTAACCTGACAATTATTTCCTTGTAATATACAACACTAAAGACGCTACAAGATATGCACTATCACGAAAAACAAGAAAAAACTCGTTATTCCCAACATTACGAGCTCCCAAAATACAAATTATCATAAGCTGCGCGAGCGTCGCTTCCGCGGTACATTTGTGGGATTCACCAGTTGATATATTGGATGCACGATGCGCGCCATTGAAATAAAGATATTAGATAATGTCGTTTTAAATAGTTCCGATGTTTTCATGATAAAAATATGCTTTTTTTGTTTAGGTTTTCAGTTTTGATGGCTGTCATGTTTTGTAATATTTGTGTGCAGTTTTTGTAGTTTGTCTTAATATTCTGTCATCAGGCAATTATATATATATTACATGTAGGCCCGAAAGTCTGACAACCAGTCTTACCAAGGGTATCGTAGTACTAACTGGGATGTGGAGGTCAGATAGGCAGTCGCTTCATATAAACTACTGGTATTCAGCAGCATCCGGTTAGACTGGAAGCCGACCCCAACATAGTTGGGAAAAGGCTAAGCAAATGATAAGCCCATAAGACAAATATTTCTGGTTATAAATAACCGTTTAGCATCATCATTATTAGGCCATAGGCCTTTCCAATCTCACGCCATTTAACTGTATTTTTGGCAACATCCAGCAGCTACCAGCCACCATGCGAAGATCGTATAGCTCAATCAGCCTATAATGTTTCAACTACAAAACTACTACTTCCGTACGCAAAATACGCGCTTTGGACCTGGAGTTGCGGACACCAGCCCGTTATACAATACAATACAATGTTTCAACTGCTGGGACACAGATTTTCTCTCTGTAAAAGAGAAGAAAGTGTATATCATGAAACACAAATAAAAAAAAAGTCCAATAAAAATATTTATAACACAAAACAGTCATTTCTAAAAAATCAACAACTGCCAAACTGTCAAACAGTACAACTCAACGACAGCACCTAATTAAAAACACAATGTTCCTAAAACGGACTGAACTTTTTTACCGTCTTTTCTCCAACTATTTTTCCCATAAACCGTCACTAATAGCGGGTGCGCGGGTGCGCGGGCGCATCCATCAATCAGCGTAGAGCTGCTACTATCTTGTTTATAGGAATGTTAACCGTGTTTATTCTAGCTATAACTATTCTAGTTGATACAGGGAGGGAGACGTGGGGTTCTATGGAGGGAACATTCTTAATTTTTGTGATGATTTGGAATTCGATAGTGATGACGATAAAACTCAACAGATGGAATTTTTTTAATATAATATTTAGATACGGACAAGACACTACTGAATAGCTCAATGCTCTGTAATTGTACACTACATTCTCTTCTCCTGCTTTCAATATCTTTAATCTTTTAAGCTCTATTGTGATATTTGTTTATTTCTGTGCATTATTTACGATTTAAAATACTGACCAACAAAATTAACTTTAACAACTCCGTTATTTCCACCTTGATCACCTTCAACACTGTTGCCATTAGCTCTTGGATCACTTTTGCTATAAACTTCACTTGCTGGTATTTCTCTACCATACTTACGATTAAAGCATTACAGAATTTACAGATCAGGAAACCACTCTTTGCCTCGTTCTGATCTTAGTTTTGCCTGTCTTTATCACCTTCAGTAGCTTCACCATTAGTTCCTACACCATCAATTGTACCATTTTCTGGTATTTCTATATCATAATCATAACTTGCAGTATTGGCCATAATAATATCTGCTATGTTTCCATTTATTCCTTCTTCAGCATCTTCTATTTCGCTCTGGTAGCCTCTATTTCATAGGTGATCTTTGACAAAACATTATTATCAGCTGGTATTTCTGTAACAAGTTCACCATTTACAGTACTGATCACCAGGACACCCTGTACGTCGGATGCGGAACGGTATCTTGATAAATATAAGGCGTTCCGTGACAAATGGTAACAGAGTGTTTTTATATATTTTTAGACAACGCCCGCTTTTGCTCCGTTGTGCTACTAATTGGACACACAATACTTCAACGTGGGTAATGTGTTGTTTTGTATCCTTCGAACTGTCAGCTTCTTGGTTAATGCTAAAATAATAGGTGGCTAAGAAAAGATTACCTCAATGCTTAACACCGCTAGTTAAAGTTCAAATTTTATCAAAAGTCACTCTTTTGTTTTCGACATTGTCTGTTATACATTTGTGTCGTTCGTAGGCGATCCAGCTGGCTAAATCAAGTTTTTTTCCTGTATTTTGAACCAAGATATGTTATACTCTATGAACAGTTGGCTTGTATTGTCGACAGTCTATAATGACCTTAGGCATTTGACTTGTCTAAGTCTCTGAGAGAACAGAATTCATTTTATTAATTTAAAAATGTTAAACCTAAAATATTCTACAATGATCTTTGACCACTTCACAGTTTAATTTTTGCATGTCAAATTATTACATGAATCGAATAATAATATAAATGACAATAAAACTAGATTCAAAAACAGAATTATTGAATGAACCAGAACGGCGACATATAATATAATTCTGATATTATGTCACCAATATATCAAGCTGAAACTGGGTAAATGTCCAACTTTCGACAAAATTATCGTTTGCATTAGTCGTTATGAAGCTATTATAAATATCACATGAATAAACCAATATGTTTAAAATCTAATATTGCAAGCAATAACAGTTTAAACGGAAATAACTTGTATTTATCGGATTTATCACTTCACATACCAATAACGTTGTGTGGCTGACATTATGTATATTTTCATCTGTTCTCTTGACAAATGGTGAAATGTTTCGTAATGTTTATGTATTAGATGTTAATACATAACTACCGTTTGTTGGGAAACCGTGTCTTCATCAGATCTTCTTCAAAGTTCACACCGGGTAAATATGTTATCATTTCAATTATTTGAGAGGGATTGCCAGCACTATTTGAAATCATCACAGCGTTAGCAAAAATATAAAATGTCATTGTCATTGCAATGTTTTTTCAGCTGTATCCAGTTGTGTGGTAATCAGTTGGCTTGGTATGGGCAATTGGGCATATACGCAGGAACGAGGAAAATGTGAGGAAAATTTTGAGTATGAATGTGGATGGGTATAAGAGTAGAGGAAGACCAAAGAAACGATAGATGAACTGTGTGAAAGATAATATGACAAGAAAGCAGGTGTCTGATGAGATGACGAGGAATAGAGACGTATGGAAGAAGAAGACGTGATACAGTTTATTTGGATAAATTGGGATAAGGACAGGAGAATGATGATGATCCAGTTAGACCCGCAACCGACCCCAATATTGGTGGGATGCGGCTTGGCAGATGATGATTGTTATTGCAATATTTTATCTGACATTAACACATTATTTCAAGCAGTGACAGCCTAGTGGTGTGACCGTTGGACTGACAAGTCATAGGTCTCGAGTTCGAACCCAGGACACGCACCTCTGATTTTTCGGAATCATGTGCGTATTGAATAATTATCACTTGCTTCGGTGAAGGAAAACATCTTGAGGAAACCAGCATACCTGAGAGATATTTCTCGACGGCATGTAAAAGCCAAGTCAGAGGCCCATGGGCGGCATAAAAACTCTGACACCAGGTTAGCCACTAACCACACGATAAAGAAAGACATTATTTTAGCGAGAATCATAAATATGTATTAATCCACCAGGCATTGTGGATCAATAAGATATATTATTCCATATCACACTTACAGCATCTTGACTACCGTGTAACATCGCATTAGAGACGGAACACCTAGAAATATGGATCTAAATTAAAAATTTGTTAAGACACGAATTTATCAAATTATTAACACAACGTATTTGTTAAGTGACAAAAGATATAATTTTTCATGCACACGACGTCAAATTATAAGCATTTCCTGTATTATATTAAATTTCTAGTTGACTTCAGTGGACGGAAGCCTATCAATAATATAATAACAATTTGCCTTATTCTGTCACGGAAAATGTCCAACTTTTCTTCTTGGGCGGCTAAGGATTTATGGCACACGAAAATCAACCTTATATCAACGGAGAAGGATCATCTCATGACAGAATTAGACGTATTCGTTTTGTACTTTTTATTATTTATGAAGGAAATTAATTGCATCAGAATATCTATGTGAAAATATTAATTTTATGTCTGCTTTTACTTTTTAATGCGTTTACATAATTATTTTAATGTGATCTGTTATTTAAGAGGCAATGAAATTAATTTTCTGTATAAAGTTTCCATTTCCATGGAATCCAGGTTTATGTAACTAAATGCAGATAATTTCACTTCTAAGTTTTGTTTTTCTGGGCTATCAAAGGTACGGAAACTAAGCCTTGGTTTGAGAAAACCACAATACATTTCCTCACCACCAATTTCTTTAAGGGTTCCGTCGTCGGCAAAAGTACCAACAAAACAGCTGTTAAGGAGAGTTCAACACAATCAAAACGGAGCTAAAACTGCACTAAATCTAAATATAAAAGCAATCTAACGATAGATCAAGGGAGCATCCGATATTAATTGTCCAAAAACTTGTTATTTATGTTACCATCTTGGTTTCGTGTATCTTCTCCTAAAATAGACAATCGGCCCACCCATGCCGGCAGTACATTGTCACAGTTGTAAAATTAAGTGGTTTCTTTAGTATTTTTATTGCTATAGCTACCTGATATCTACGTTTATTGGTACTCTACAATTTATTTAATTACTACTAGAAACATTAAGGGAATAAAGATTACATAATGAGTTACAACTATTAGGTAAAGTTATTGCACTGCTCTAGCGCCCTATTATTATATTGAACCTTATTTCAATGTTATATAAAACTCGCTTTTCTTCCTCGTCTTTTATATCGATATTACTAAGCCATGTAATTTTACCGATTAAGCACTCGATTTTCTTAACGATAATCGTAAAATATTGTTCCGTTTTTCTTATTCGACGAATTAAGATTTTCCCACGCATTACCAGTAGCGGCTTTCGTGGTTTATTTAAGTAGGTATACGTATATATATGGTTATCTATGGAAATTGTTAACTATAACTTGTAATGTGAAAAGGAGATAAATGGTTTTAGCTTTTACGATATTGGTTAAATTAACTGTTTTAGTACAGAGTTAAGTTTAGTTGAGGCAGTAATTAAATTATTATCTATATTGTTTTTGGCTTGTAATTTGTGACGATAGAGATAAGAGCTGACAGGAATTATATTTAGTAAAACCATAAGCTACCAGTTAATTTCTTCGAGAGAAAATTCTCATGATGGATGCTATTCATCTCGGCAGAACGGGGGACTGTGTCGGAGTACCAGTGACAAAACACGATATTCATTCTCTCACCAAGTTTGGAGGGCTGTGTGGGATATTTTTTAACTACTGAAGGTACCTACTACACTGTTATAGACCCTGCATAAGATGAGCATCGCCTCAACTCGAACTAATCATGATACTTTCTATGGAACTCCCTATTGCACTACATCATCATCTGCCTAGCCTTTTCCCAACTATGATGGAGTCGGCTTTCAGTCTCACCGGATACATCTACCAGTATTTTAACCCAGTAAGTACTGAGTAATGCGGTACCCCTTGGTAAGACTGGGCCATATTGGACTACAAGCTGCAACGCACACGTCTTATTCACGATAAAAAGTACCTACTTATCCATTTTTAAATAAGACAAAATACATGGTTTATAGATTTAACATTGAATAAACCAACAAAAATCATGAACCAAACAAAAGAACTGCAATTCTGAACAAAAATACAAAATAATCGCCTCTATCTTTGTTACTTCAAAGCTATTTCAAACCATTACTTAACTATTCACAGACAGTTAACAGAATGCAATAAGCCATTTAATTAGGCTCAATGATTTGCAAAATCATAGTCAAGCGAGAAGGCCTTCGAAAAACATAGTTAATAGGTTAAGTTTGAAAGTTACGCAGATAATACGTCGCGTGGAGGTGTGTAAAAACTAGACATGTCTGTGTGTGTATTTTTTCTTGTATGATCGTTTTTCGTGTAGTATCAAAGGGTTATTGAGTGGACTGGAGTTTTGTTAGGTTTTGACTATTGCTTATATACACGGTGGACCACGTGTTCAGTTCACCATTCTGAACCCCCCTCCCCACCACACAGAAATTGTTTGTCGGTTATTAAAAAAAAACAGCTGTTCAGTACATTTTGACGAGTAGGTATTGCAGTTTTGTAGGAAACAGCTGATATATTTTTTTTAATAACCGACGAAGATTTTTTTTTTTATGTGGGGGGTTCAGAATGATGTACCCGGCTTAGCGTTGGTGTCCCTTCCACCATGTACATATAAGTAGAGTATTTATTTATAGTCTTAATTTAGATTAGACGATAAAACACTGATGCTAAGAAACTTTTCACACACTTAAGGTATTAAGATACTGAGCTCAAAGATTTTTTTTTACTATTTTACAGCATGGTCAAGTGATTTTCAAAACAAACGATGAGTAACAATTTACTTGTCAGGTCCAAAGTTTTGTAGCTTCGTTTCGTTCTACTTGAAAACAGTAAATAGTAAAGAAATATATCTCAAAAGCAATTGTGCCGAATGAGTGACTTGCCAGAAACTTGAACAGAATTAGTTTTAAGGTTACTTTCGGCACTTAACCCTTTACGTTCCGACGCAAACAAACCGTGACTTTGACAAAGCTGTTTCTTGATTTTTATTTTACTTTTTTGTCCGACCTGTAAAGTTTTTGTTTGTTTGCACTTTAGAACTGTCAAATTGGACACGTTGTTTAGCAAGAATGACCTAATCAAAAACCGATATACGCCGAGCAAAGTCAACGACTCAATACATTCATTCAGAAATATAAGGTGTTACAAAAAAAAAAACACGAAAATAATGAGAGACAAAATAGATAAAACAATATAATAGCAGCAAAAATGAAAGGTGTAACCTTTCGTTGAAGAGTGTAACCTTTCACGACGCGATAGAGAACAAGCCTACGTCGATAAAATTACCAGAAACTTAATGACTACGTGAAAACACCCTATAAAATGAAAGTACAGTAATTAGTATGTCGAATTACCACAAACACATGTAAGAAACAACAATTACAAAATAAAACAACAGCACCTGTTTGCATTATGTTGCTGCAACTAAATAACCCTTTAAATGCAGCGTATAACGAGGCGTCGCGGGGCGAGCAACGCGTAAATCAGGTCCCGAACAAGTGCCAAATAATTTCGCGAAATTTTATTATAACAATAAAGTACTGCGGACGTTTTTAAGCCACAAATTTGCCCGCTCAAAACAAATCCCTGTGAACTTTTGCGTTTGAATTTTTTCTCAGTGAAATAAGGAAATTTACTAGCGTTTGCGTTGCATTATGTCGCTTCTTGTTAGCGAGTTAATTTAAGTCGAATGGTTTATTGGATCAATTGTTGTGTTTTGCTTTATAAAAAGCCTAAAGTATTTCAATCCACAGACATTCCATTTGTTTAAAAAAACAAATTGGGCCTATATAACGAGTGACTGTTTTTTTGCTCTATGATCTTCACAAGATTTGTCTTCAAACAAAACACAGAAAACGACAAATGAGAAATTAATAAATTTCAATAAATTAATATTCCATATGCAGTCATGTAAATTAATAACAGCTTATAAATAATTTATGCGCTACCATGTAATAATTAGTCATAGCATACTGAATTTACAATTTCTATATTAATATTGCATGTCAATTAATAAATAGGTAAACTTTTCTCTGACCATATTTTTTCTATGAAGTCAATAAACTTGAAGCCGCGCAAACAAACAAAAGTGCGTAAATAAAGTTCAGTGCTCAATTAAAGACAACGAGGCATTCTGTGTTGCCTCGTGATTTACGTCCTCGTTCGAGGCACAGCGTCTGTTTAGGGTTAATTAGAGGCATGCTTAGTACCGCGAAATTTATGCAGTCGTCGCAGGACAATTGATTGCGACTTGTGACGTTGTGAGGCCAAATATTTGTGAAACTTTGTGGTTCCGTGTGGGAATTAAAATAGTTGTGCGCTATAATGAGATGAGGATAAAAATATGTTCTTTTTACGTTTAGTTTTATTTTTAGTTTGTGATTGAACTTCGTCCATGTCTCACAAATGTATGACGCATAAGCAGTACACGTGTATTGATATTTATTTATAATTTTGCGTGCAAAAAACGAGAAACAGTTAGTGTGTTTTTAATATGTCATATTTTTGGACCATTCATATTCTGGCACAATAATACTTCTTCACACTAAGAATTCATCGAATTATGATATTAAAGTTGTTAATATTACTAAAAGGATCCCTTGCCAGCCCATTCTTAAAAAAAACACAAAATATCCGTATTTGTACAAAAGCGAGCATAAATCCTGTGTTAGAAGACCTTCTTGTCACCGGCGCTAAAATGACCCTAAGATCGGCAGTAAAACGGGTTGTTAACAAAACGTCCCGCATTAATTTATTGTAATTGTAGCACCGGGTCGCAACGACCATCGTGACCGCTGAACCGGTTAACAATCAAAGCTTCTAAGATGACCAACATAACTTGAGACATTGAGGAGGCACCGTTTGCTAAGACAAACGTCACCCACTTGTCAAATTCTATACATTTCAATCGTAGTTCCATTTTCCACCGCGTCTCAAGAAATCATCAATTCATCATCATGTATGAATATTTTAGTATTAAATATGCTAACGTAATTATGCTATAGGTTATTGTACCACTATTATGAGGTATCGGGTTACAACTCCATATTTTATACAGTAATCTGTTATTGAATTTCATATCGGTATTTTTTAATTAAATATTAGCATAGAACACTGAAATTATTTTAATAATTGACTGGCCTAAACTTTTCCAAAGACAAAATTATTTATAGCCACAGAGCCAGCTTATAGTGTTTTATTTTTACACATCACAAAAAATCGCGTTCCGAATCAGGATTATCCATCCTTGTTTGCTCATTCACATTTTCGGAAAATGCGAAGCGTATGTTTGTTACACTCTTGAGCACCACTTAACGCACATGCAAGCCCAGTGAATACGCAGTCAGCATATATGTACATATATCAAGATTTTATACTAAAACAAATGGTCAATCAATTCCCTTAAAAGTATTATATTAGTAGGTACTTATAGTAAGATATCATTACATTAAATTTAATTATAAACTGCATAAGATTTGCGAGTTTCTTCGTTTTCGGAAACGAAAAAAAAAATGATTCTAAATATTATCAGTACGAGAATTAGCCCTCTATTCGTACTTCTGAAAATCACAATACCATTAATCTCTAATAAATTTTATAGTCATATTTATTCGCCTTGACACTCAATTAGCGCGTATATTTATGACTTATGATATTATCTGCTGTCAATGATTAAGTTCTTGGATTTACTGCATAGCTCCTGACCTAGCGGTCACCTGGCTTGCGTGGAGACTTTCACGAAGTTGGATGTGAAGAGAAAGATCTATTGTTTAGATTTAAGATAGGTATTGCAAATGATGCTTAAGCTTAAAAGAAAACAGAAGGTATCATAATTCAATAGTGATACTTGTGGTATACCTACTCATTAAACTAATTAGTGACCTTTTTTGTTAGCCCTTAATCCCACTCCTGGGAAAAGGTCTCCCCAATAACATCCCAGGTACTCTTTTGCGTCACCTCGAACCTGGAAGTTATAAATGACAGCCATATAGGGACTATGCAGAATGTTTTATATTGATAAAATATTAAAGTATCTAAACAGAAAACTGGGTTGATTCTAAGTATTTTACATTATATATATATATATATTATATATATATACCTTTTTATATTATATACACATATTATATATACCTTTTTGCTTTATTCACTTCGCTACTGCATAATTAAGTCATTACGTGTGAACCTGTGTTTTTTCAGTGACGTAAACTCAATCGATATTAAATAAAGAATAGCAATATTAAAATATCACATTATTTACATACTTAATGCTTCTTAATGCGATGAGTCCTAGTCTCAAAATACACGCATTCCGATGTCAATTCCACACTATTAATTTCAGCATTATTAATGACACTGTTTTACAAAAATATTTCGAATACCACAAATAAACTACACTTTATTAGTTTCTATTAATCACTGAAGAATTAAAAGTAGCGAAACATAATTCAATTTTACAGTAATAAACCATGAAAACACAACAAAAATATAAATTATATGATTTATATAAAGTTAAAATGACCTCGAGGACGAGAAATATATATCAATACAATGTTGAATATATCATATAAGAAAGAACAGACATTAACAGAAAGTCACGTAGAAAACAAATAATTTAAACAAACCGATTATATTTAAATCCATTATGACACTCTATGACAAACTATCCTCGTGCAACGGGTATTTCTGAACGTATTACAATATCTATATTCATAATATTTTTTTTAATATTTATCTTAAATAGCTGCTGTTTTATGTATTTTTGATCTCTTGTATTTATATTAGCGCATACCATTATAATAATATAAAAAATATATATGAAAAATAACTAAAGGTATGTCTAAGCTTAAATCATACCTCAAAAACAGCTGGATCAAATTTCTTTACCTTTTAATCTACTACAATAAATTATACTTCGACATTTTTATGCAAACTACTAACATTATGGTATTTTCTTACCTATATTATTATCATTTACATACGTCCATACTCGCCCAGTCGCCAAAATTAATCTAGCTCATATCTTAGAAACCTACCCATGCATGGCCAAACAAACAGCTTAACAACAAACAGCCGAATAGCAACTGATACAGCTCGTCGTACGGCATGTCTCAAGCTGAAGCAAAGGAGGTAGGCACAAAGGGCGACTCCTGTTTACACTCTCGAATCGATTGACGTGTTAAAGAAAGCGAGCCACTAAACGAGCGTTTAGAAGAATATTATTAACTTGTTTCTATCTGCTAATTAATTGTATTTTTATTTCAGCCAGTACTTGGGACGGGTCGATGATACCCCATTTGGCCAGATTATTTCTTCAGCGGCGAACCTGTTTCTGCAGGATATGCCCCACCTCCTTTCTTGCCCATCCTGCACAGCCGCCTGCACCTTCCAGGATCTAAACGTGGCTAAATACTGGTCGGGTATTGTTTGAGTCCATGGACGATTTCAGCCAGTCAGATAAATATAACTATTTCTTGATAACTCGTTAGTTTTACCACATTGTAACATTTTTCTGTAGGTAGCTAATTGTCTTCTTGGGTTTAGTAAGATTAGCTGAAAGGAATCGTGAACCTTAGAGATCCTCATATCCATAGAAGTTAAAAAACAAAAAAACGTGCTAGCAAAACTATATGTGTATGTAATGACTTTCAAAGGGGGAGGGGGATGTCAGGGAGCACACCTACCATCTCAGTCCCCCAAGTCAACCTCACCAGCTCGTGGTGCATCAAACAACATGAACAACAAACGAAGCTCTGACGACCGATAAATGGCGGGCTATTGACCATTTCCAAACATATGTTCGCAGTAAATAAATTGCGCAAACTAGCGACTTCGCAGGAATTAATTAAATATTGGTAAAGCTTAAATGGATTTCGTTAAAATCTTTCGCTTTTTAACCGACTTCTAAAAAAGGAGGAGGTTCTCAATTCGGTTGTATGTTTTTTTTTTTTTTTTTTTTGTGTTTGTTACCTCATATCTCCGTCATTTATGAACCGATTTGAAAAATTCTTCTTTTATCTGAATGGATCTACTTCCCGATTGGTCCCATAGAAATTTCATCAAAATCGGTTCAGCAGTTTGGTTTTGAAATCAAAATAGCTGGAAATTTCTGTTTGTTACCTCATATCTTCGTCAATTATGAACCGATTTGAAAAATTCTTCTTTTATCTGAATGGATCTACTTCCCGATTGGTCCCATAGAAATTTCATCGAAATCGGTTCAGTGGTTTGGTTTTGAAATCAAAATAGCTGGAAACAATATGTCATACAAGTAAAAGAAATTGCGAAATTGATACTTGACAAGGATTTGTGTGTGATGCGATAACTAAAAAGGGTAAAATAAAAACTTTTTTGAAAAAAAAAACCGACTTCCAAAAAAAACACTAAAAAAGTGGGAAATAACTTTACTTTCGGAAGTCGGTGGCAAAAAAGTCAATGAAACAAACAATAGTCACCGACTTCCGAAAGTAAAGTTATTTCCCACTTTTTTAGTGTTTTTTTTGGAAGTCGGTTTTTTTTTGCAAAAAAGATTTTACTTCCCGCTTATTCCATGACTCCACACGCACCTCCACATCCCCACACCCGCACGAGGGTGTAGCCGCAGCCTAATGTGAGAAGCCATTAATCATTCACTTTTATACAACTGACTTCGGTTTTGTTGCGATCTTGACAGTCGACGAGCAGCCAGATTATAGCGATACAATCTAGCGTTGCTTTGTATTGATTTGTAATTAGTTGGATCTGTTTACGCCTTTGTTTGAAAGGGTTAGTACTGGAAGCCATAGTATTTCATCATCTGCCTAGCCTTTTTGGGAAACAACACAGTTGGGACTATGTTGGGGTCAGCTTCCAGTCTAACTGGATGCAGCGAAATACCATTATTTTATGACCCCTTTCTTTATGACCTCCACAACCCAGTTACGGGGTACTGTGATACCCCGTGGTAAAACTGGTGGATAGACTGTATATGGAAAATGATATTTTTATTTAAATGGGAACCGTCACTCAGAACAAATAATAATGAACAAGAAACGAAATAATTATTTTGTTCGTTTTATTTTTTTATATGACATTTTTTTTCACTGTAATTTGTGATTGTGTCATTTTTAAAACATGGTCTTATTCTACGTCGTAATAATTAGGCGAAAAGCTCCTTGTTATGCTAAATAATGGTATTTTTACAGTATTATTGAGCTTTATCGATCACAAAAGCACATAATTACCATTTTATCTTTTGTAAAGAAAAAAACTCTTTATCCCACAAACTTAATGCCACCACAGTCATGTTAAGAATATCCCTACAAAGCGGTGAAGTGAAGACGAAGGTCAAAAAACAGGTAATTAACTCAAGAACAATCACTCGTTAAGAAAACCACAGAACTTAAAAGAAGTGTAATGAGGTACTAAATACATACATTATTTAAAAACAAAGTATTGTATTTACTATCATTCTACCAATACTCTTTAAAATTAAAACAACTGTCGCAAAAAAGTCCTCATTAATTTGTCGTTTTGTAAGACGCATTGTACCTATACAGGGTGTCCCATTGAGAGGCGCATCATAATTACGACACGACAAAGTGTGGTTGACATCAACTCAAATGTTTAAGGGCCTGTAAAGTCTATACAACATCCACAATGCCTTTGAAGCGACTTTGTCTCACTTCGCAATTATCACACCCCCTGTATATCTCGACATACTTTACTTGTGCGGTTCTTGAAATGGTAGACAGGACTTTCTTTGATGTAATAAGGTTGTTTTTTTGTTGAAGTGTGAGTAAATGTAGTTTGGTCGGTTATAGGTATTAAGAACACTCTTGATAAGTAGATGTGGTGTTTTTGAGTAAAAATCTATTATTTGTAGTGTTGCCAACATTAAGAGATAATTAAAAGAATTTCCCCTCCCTTTATTAAGCAAAAAGTAGTAATTACACGACACTGTTTTAACATAATTATAACGGAGTTTTCTTTATGTACTACGTCTCTCTTGTTCTATACATTTTATATAAAAAAGCACCTTCTATAGGTTTGTTTTAGTTAAAGACAAAATATGCTTTGAAATTTCACAAAACGACAAACTACCCTCATTCTTCTTCTTCTCCTTTATCGTGTGGTTAGTGCATAACCTGGTGTCAGAGTTTTTATGCCGCTCTTGGGCCTCTGACTTGACTTTACATGCATAATTATACAATACGCATATAATTCCGAAAAATCAGAGGTGCTTGTCTTGGGTTCGAACTCGAGACCTATGACTTAGCAGTCTAACGGTCACACCACTAGGCTATCACTGCTTATCACCCTCATTCAAAAGCCGATTCTTTCCTTCAATCCCATTCTCCTCGCATTACATCGTTACATCAATATCTCAACTCAATAATTTACACAACTGACCTATCCAATATCGTATAACACAATATCAAAAAAGAGGGTAGATTCGACTAAAAATTTTACGTGGTAATGAGAGTGGGCCAGCACATTCATATTTAATTGGCGCGCGGGCCCGGCTAGTTTATAGCACTCTATGGTCGAGGGGTGATTTTACATTTTTTTTTTCAAATGCCCGATAGGCTCAAGTGGTATTGTGGAGAGGACAGTGCGTTCGACGTTTGAAATATGATGATACGACCTTTTTGGTGATATTTTTTACTGAAAAAAAATTTTGAAAAAAAAACAGTTTGCTATAACATTGTCATTTATAGTTACCAAAAGTAGACTAAGCTCCGGTAATTAAACTTTTTGGACTGGCTAATCCTTTCATATCGCAGATCGTCCTAAAACGAGAGAGAAAAATAATGCTGTTATTAAAAATATATATATTTACAGCCATAAAACTAAAACACTAACACTAACAGTAAAAGCTGCATATTGGTCTATAAACAATATAATAATATGATACTATAAAATTGAGACAGTAAACAATTGTTCGATTGCGATAACGCCAACATTACACCACCGTTTACAGCTATAAACTCCGCCATTTTAGGCATAGTCTAGTAACTTTGTCCATAGCGAACATTTAGTATTTAAAAGACGATACTTTGTCCATAACGGCCACATAGTACAGACGACGTTCAATTGTCAATTTTATTGGTTACACAGCGTCTTATCCATGATAGTCTGTCCATATAGAGTAAGAGCGTCGCGGTAGCCCATTGGAAAAAAAATACGCGAAATAATATCGAAAACCTATAAAACGGAGAGCAGTACCGCTATAAAACACAAACAAATAAGAGATAATCGGACGAGTGCTGTAACTTATTGTGAGTCTTTATGTGCATCATAATATTTTAGTACGACTTCTTTGGTAAAAGCTTTTGCAGGAGCGCCGTGGTGTTGCTGCTATTTTTTTAGTTATTGCTCACTTTTCGTATCGGATGTTTTATATAGATATGTCAATGAGTAGGAAACCGAATTGGAGGCCTACTGGTAAATTGGTTCTTGATGGGATTAGGAATTTTATCTTGGCCTGATAGAGTTTAGAGTAGCTTGGTTGAAAGATGATATTTGTAAGGTTCATCGAGTAGATGAAGTGTGGAGGGTCCAATGGCCTGCAATGGGACGAAGGTTATAGGATTATGATAGCATTTTATTTCTAGATGTAGGATGATTGTACTTTCCAAGTAAAACCTTTTAAAAATCTGATGTGTAGTGAAGCATTTAATTTCCCACCCATAAGGGCTCAATTACACGGCTTCCTCATTTACGATCCGTCATAAAACACTATAAGTCATGACGGATGAACGTTCATATTGCATACGGAATCGTATTATATCACGATCCGGCAAAATTGATGGTCACATTAGTTTTGTGATTTTCCGGGAGCGAGCGCATCAGCGAATCCGTCAGAAAAAATTAACGATTCGTGTTTTTTGACGTACGTGATTTTTAAAAGACGATAAGTACGTGATTTAAGACATGTCCGTCATTTTTCGGGCATTTAAAAAGCAATGCCACCGTAAAAAAAAATATAAATCGAGAAAAAAGACGATACGTCAAAATAAACGAATCGTCCTTGTGTGAACGGGCGGTAATATTTTCTATCTAATATTCAACATAAGAAATCAGTGCAAAGACAGTCAGTCCCCCAGTAATCTTCTACAGCTGTTTTCCATTATTTTGCATCATAAAAATCTTCTTACTTCCAAATTAGATGCACCACATCTATTATAGTGTAGACACTTACGTATCTTTCAAAATTCAATTTATATTATCAATCTGTCAACGAAATGGTTCCAACTTTATCTGTCCCCCATAAGAACATGTTTTAAACTACAAAACGTTACCGACTCATCTACAAAATCCCCATAAATAACATATAATCCTAAACACCATTGAAGCTAGCGATCGACACTGTAAAATACTGTTTCTGGTATTATAACACCCTGTATAAAACGTTAAGCCCCATAAACACAACTTACATTACTTATTCCCTTTGACATTGTCAAATGATCGTTTGAATAAAACCGGCGTTGGTCTCGAAACTAATCGATGCGGTTGTAACACGCATGGGTAACATCAGTTTTAGATGTACAATGGCGGACAAAAGTACGTACTCACTAATCCTTGTATTGTTAACAGGAATCCAATTTAAAATTCCATAGAAGAGTCAGACAAAGCCTGATTGATTGCGACTTAAAATGTATTTGGTAGTAGCACGCAATGTTATAAAAACAACTTTATAAGCGTTTGATGTGAAAACATCTTTGTAGTAGCACTTTGGCTGTGACTTTGGCTCGCAATATATCAAGTTTACAATAAAACAATATTGCGACGTTTTTATTCCTAAAATGTAAACAGATACGACATTTTTAATATTAAAGTTACTCGTTTGATATTTCGTATATTTTCCTCGATCAGGAGAATGTGGGAGGATAATGCTAAAATGACGTATTGTTAACAACATTAATACTGTTATTCTTTTGTCAAGTTTTCATTCATAGACCAATCTAAATAGAACTAGCCAACAGTAAACAACAGTAAGCAACAAACAAGTCACACTAGATACTACGTGTAATCCTTTAGGACAATTACAAATAGAAAGATCAACCCTTGCACTGAGCGCAATAGATTGACCTTTCCAAGCCAATTACATACAGTGCTCGTCACCCAACTGAATGGGCCGGCTTTGTATTTCAGTTTCATATTCAAAGCTGTCTTATTGCTAAAAGCCGCCTTCCGGTGGACAATTGCCAAGAATCGAGTTAAGGACATCTACCATCCCATTTTCGCTTTCGTAATATCTATATTTCCATCCCTGTCTTGCCAAGAGAATTCCCTGAATGAAAGGTCCTTTTCATCGTTTTGCAATACCGTTGTATCTTCGGCCAACTAGTGAGTGAATATAATTTCGTCAGTCCTCAAGTATGTGGTAATGAGGGCTCTTAATTTCAGCGGAAGGTACTTAGTAGAGGACAGCCAACGTGTGCCCTATTTTCCTTGCTATCAATCAGGGGTGAACTATTTACATAAATATCTAGAAGCCAGGTGTGACGATACAGCTGTTGCTATCATTCTTCATCATCTTTTTGTGTAATAAACACTATGTTTTCTTCTATTACGTGATGTACTTTCTTCAGTAGTAATAATGTGCATAGTGGAATTAGGTCTCATGTAATTCTGGCGTGTCATTTGAGTGACGAAAGATGTCATCCTCGTCTTCGACTACGGAATTAATCAACGATTTAAATCTTTAGAGACGCCGTGCAGCTTTAAAATTATTTATCTACGATTTTGTTTCGTTGACAATGACATTTGAATAGTATTGTCTCGCTCATATCGAAAATCGTAGGAGGATAGATGTTCCATGCGGGTTGTGCGAGATCACTCTTCTCAATCATCATCTTGCTTGCTACTCCCATGTTACTTGGGGGAGGTACAACCATTTTTTTTCTATTCTCCCCTGTCAACCGTCACGCTATCATTTACATTTACACCTTTTTCTTTCTTAACATATATCACGCAATCAATGCAATCTTCTAAATGTGAACTCTGTCAGGCGCGATCTAAGTACGGTGCGCGGTGAGAGCACATCTTTAGATCGAAATCTTTGGTATTTGAAACTGTAGTTAGAATTAACAATTCTGCAGTAATAAACTGAAGATTTTATGCGTGATCGCTTCGAATCCCTGATGGTTAGCTACCCGGAACGTCTGATAGAACAATAACGGTTATTGTCACTTCTCCGTTATGACTGTCCATTTGAATTGCGATTCTATAGTGCGAAATTGCGGATATTTGTTACATTAAAATGGAATGGATTGTACAAGGAAACGATCTGAAGTGTAACAATCTTAGTGTTATTGAATAAGTAAGAATTATTGTGTTTACTGCAATGAAACGATGTGGACGTGTGAAGGATGATATGGCACGAATGGAGGTGTCTGATGAAATGACAAGTAATAGAGAAGTATGATTAATTGCTTTATGAGGTGCCAAAAGCGAAGTATGATTTAAATGTGTTTTTTTTTATTTGAATAAATACGATGTTAGAGGTTGACGAGATCATTTGTCACTCATTTGACCCAAACGTGCTCTCGACGACGTGTTCAGGACCTCAGGTTGGCCGAACAAAAAAAAAACGCGACATAACGCATTTGGAAATAACTGAAAGTGATAAAATACCTCTTGATGATTCAGCTTGCTCCGCCTGTAAATGTAATAGTAATTTTCATATTTCTTTATTCTTCCTAATAGAGTTTTGTAGAAAAAAATACTATCATGACATGACGTACAGATCACAAGATTAGTTCTACAGAACATTTAAATCAATCCTTCAGTAAAAGACAATGTTCATTGTCTGTCGAGCACATTGTTGATACACGAACAATAAGACTTCGGTAGGAAATGCCCTCAGATAATCATCGCACTTCATCTTCCGACAAAGTAGACTAGAAAAAGGCTAGAGAAGCCTGCCACAATTATTTAAATATTTATAACTGAAGCTCGAAGTATTTATGCATAATTATACAAAGATCAGTTACAGGCACTTTTGACTTTTATTGTAAAAAAAAGTTTATAATTTTATTGACTCTATATCAAAAAACAAGAAAATGAAGCTATAGGTCTAAAGGCAAGGCACAAAAACTGTGAAAGTACAATACACTTCAACCAAATTTTATTTGCAGAAGGGAAAACACAGAACTTAATTAACCAAGTATGACATATGGATGCAACTTTTCTGATAATTTTTTGCACACTTAAAGTAGCCATACTATAGTTGCCCATTCCAGAGAGTAGATCTCTATTGATAAGATCGGGCAAGAAACTCCATGGACGCTATTTCAAAATCAAAATGTTGTAATTTTATCTGGATGACTACGCAGTAGGCCTGTTATTTCAGCATAAAGACAAAACATTATACCAATTCGGTTTCAATTTATTTATCCGTGATAGCATATGGGTGGATATAGTTGGCGGGTAGTCGTGATATGTCTCGTCGGCAAAAGGTTTATATTTGGGAGAACGAAACTACTAAGTGCATTACAGTAATGAGTCCTCTTCTATCTTTGAAATCTTTGTTAGCTTCAAATTTCAAACACAGGGTCATCATCACTTGCCCTTGTCCCAATTTATTTGGGGCCGAAGCAGCATGCGTCTTCTTCTTCCATGCGTCTTCGATCTTGAGACACCTCCTTTCATGCCATGTCATATTCCACACAGTCCATCCATCGTTTCTTTGGTCAACAGGGTATGGTAAGAATAAGAGATTTATTCTAAAGTTGAACCGTCTATCACTTTCATAAGTCTACGGTCAGTAGCGGGCACCGACTCACGCGCAGTATATTTCTGGATCTCCATCAATGAAAGTGCGATTCATTCAGATATCCACGTTACTTTGGTGCAGCCATCCTGCCGCTCTCATATCCCTCAGCGCCGTGATAATAAACGTGTTTACAAGTACTTCGGATTATTGTTAAAAAGTTTTTAAATCATTTAAAAAGAACTTGAGTCTTTTAAAGTCTGTTAAAGGAATACAGAAATACTTACTGTGTGACTAATGTAACACCACCGGAAAAAAAAAAAAGTAAAATGTCGGCCACCACCGGGTGGCCGACATTTTACTTCGTGTAAATAATTACATCACCACAAAACGGTGAAAGAAAACCTAAGACCGAAAATTCGAAGACATGTGACATCCACGACACAACTCCCGGACATGAGACCGGGACCGGTCGGACTGCCTCTTAGGTTTAGTCGTGCGACTGGTGAAAATGAGATCCTGGGTTCGATTCCAGGGTCGAGCAAAGTGTTATCGGGTTATTCCATCAGGAATTTCTCAGTAGCAGCCACGGAGTCTGGATCTGTGCCCGATTGATGGCAATATTACATGGGACTTAAACATAACTGGCGACATGTGGGTGTACTATTAGGTATATCTCTGCCTACCCCTTCGGGGATTACAGGCGTGATATTATGTTATGTGACATCAACCATTATGGACCTGCCACAGAAATAAGGCCTGTGTTCCAGCAGTGAGAACCTCATATACGGATAATGCACTAGACATACTTACAACTATAATAAAGACCGTCTTGTCAAAATGCTCGACAGCAGCGTATTAGATCTATCATAGGGCATTGTCCTAATTTATTTGGGGTCGGCGCAGCATTTCTTCTTCTTCCATACGTCTCTGTCACTTGCCATCTCATCAGACACCTCCTTTCTTGCCATATCATCCTTCACACAGTCCATCCATCGTTTCTTTGGTCTTCCTCTACTCTTATACCCATCCACATTAATTCTCAAATGGAATTTTCAATTGGAACTTATAATAATATATATATGGCTATAATAATCACTAAGTACAGCTCTAACTAAATGATTAAGTAGAGCTAGTACCACAGCCCCATCCTTGCTGAACAACGACTTCGCAAACCACAAACATTGCGTATACTAAGCAATACTCGCCCTACACCAGGATAATAACAGGCTGTCTTCATTTCCAACTTAGCGCATATTTATGCTTATTTTAATCACCCCTCCATCAACAATGACACTCGTATCTATAGTCAAGTTAAAGTAATTACTTGACCTAAGGCAATTACTTGCAAATTTTTTTATGCAATAGACAGGAATTTAAACGAAGTAAGAACCGTCAAAGAAAGCAAAGCTAAGAATTCTAACTTTTGGCAGTTGTAATTTTAAGTTTAAGTTTTAGTTACTAAACTACATAATATAAATCGTATCATAAAAAATGACATTTACTCAAGTAAACACTTAATACGGGGGTCATTTTTACAAACTCGTTCCAAAAAACCGTCGGCATTTCCAAACGTTTCACTAAAGCTGATTCATTCCCGTCTACCACTTACTAATATAAGTCAGCACTATTTCCTCCAGCATATTACAGAACTTTACAAGTAAACGTTAATACTTTTATTGTTAAGTCGGTCTGTCTGTATGCATACAGACGGACAATAAATAATCCCGATTAGCAAAGAGATTCTCCATACAAGGTTTTACGTTTGTGTTACTTTATTAACCCATTAACTGTCATGTGGTAGAGGGAACTATTGTAGTAAATGTTGCGTGTAATGTTAGGGCCTGTTGTGGTGTTATGGCTGTGTTTTAAGTTCTTGAGTGGCTGAAATGAGAGTTGGGATGGTTAGGGATGAGATATTGTGAGTGGTTTAATATCTGTGTAGATTATTACTGGACGTTGGCCTATAATCTAGTTAAAACATAAACGGTATATATTGCAGTACAGCAAATTGCAGCAAACATCTCGAATTAAAAAATAATACTCGACTCTTCCCACAAGGATTGGCGATTAACAGCACAAGATAGGGATAAGTGGAAGAAGGGAAGATAATAAATAAATAATTAATAAATAAATTATTAATTCCGCTGCTCCCAAAGCGGTTGCCTGGTCTTGTTTCGTCCCTAATGTAACGTGTAAATGCTACAGGCATTTTTTTATACTTTATTCCATTGGCATACCACAATCTCCATTTTTGTTTCTGTAAAGTCAATCACACGTAATTAATATCTCGTAAGTTTCTAAAGCAAAACCAAGGTTGGTTTTGCTTATAACCAGATATTTTTCTTACGTAAAAATGCAGTAACACCTACATTCAACAGACTTCACACTCAATAAAACAAATAAACAAGCACGTTGTCTAATTACATCGTTTTCACTAATCGACACTTAAACAGCCCATTCAGAACACGCCAATCTAATAAATATCTATGGACAGAGACAATTATATTATCCCCAAGTAAACGCAAACAGCTCGGCGTGTGCGCACGACAGCCATAAAACCTGGTAAAGCCGATCTCGACCGAAGTTGACACGACAATTGCCGAGTGTTACAACTATTAACTCTTAGCAGACCGCCCCATAGCGTGGTTTAAGACTCTAAAGGATTGAAAGAATTTGCAGAATTTTTGTGATAAAATTACGAAAATTTACTGATGAATATTGGACATGATTTCTTTACCGAAATAGAAAAAGCGTTTTTGCCATTTGCTACGGACTCCTAACAAAAGAATAATCTGGTAAACAATAGCTAGACCCTGCTCCAATTTACAATAAGATACTGTAAATTGGACTTTGGAGTAATTGACTGTTTTTAGCACCAACAAAACAACACAAATAACAGTATTTCTCAAACACTCCACACTGCCCCCCACAAATACTTCGAAATAACACTCTAAACATTCTAAAACTCGCGCATAAAATACGCTTCGAATGATTTTTCGCATGCTCGTAGAACATTATTCGAAGCATGTCCATACTAGCATACAATGCGAAGCGTAGGCGGGACAACTCAATCGCTTGTCCAACCGTGTTGTGTGCCGTGTTATCGTAAAGTAGATTGTTTTCCCAAATATGTTCACAGCATTATACCTATTGAACATGGCGATAAAGTTAACGCGAGTAAGTTAAAATATTCGCGTGAGAAATTGTTTAAATAGACTAGTGTTGTACTTTCTCTGTTAAAGGTAACTCAGGGTTGGCTTTTTGTTATGGTCTCCCACATATTTGTGACCCTGTGTCGCTAAAGTTTTACGGTTTTAGCAAGACTTGGATATGACCCACTTCAGTTATTTCATGAAAAAGTCGATACGAGGAGTGTCTTGGATTTATTCGTTGTGTATCGCTTTTAGGTACGTGAGATCCAAAGGAAGTTTTTAAAGATTTGTAGAACGTGTCTTTCTTTTATTATTTTTCAACATTGTTTAAGAGATTCACCAAGAGTCAAAACCAACAATCTGAATGGTACCCATGGTCCCATCACTCGTAATATCCAATAAAATGACATAGCAACAACAATCACTAAACGTCCTCTAAACTAACTCACTGTCCCACCGCAGTAACACTAACTAATCAAACAATTGCCTTGTTGCAGGTAAGCGTCGCGTGACAACTCCACATTACGCGCGACAGGCTGGCAACCCTGAGCGCCATTAAACTGACCCAACTTATTGTTGGGGGAGCAACAAGTGGAAGTCATCGCTTGTTGCTAGGGCTGCTACTGGTTTTGTGACGGTACAGTATTGCATGATTATATTGTTTTATTTTTAAAAAGTGTAATTTTTTTTTTTACTCCTCATGCTGTGATATATGATTTCATTGAGAAAAAGCATGTAGGATTATACTGTGATAAAAGACAAAACGTTAGCAGGGTATGACTACCCAAAGAACGCTACTTTAATGATCAGCTTGAGAATACTCAACTTATTACAATCCAGTGCTAGACATTGGCAGAACCCAAGCTGCTCCACAATATCCTGTCCTGTCCTGTTGTGAGTGACGGTGACAGTGGTAGACCGATTTGTCTGCTCATAAACACCCACCCGCAATAGCTTCAGTTTATCCGTGATGCATGATGCATGCAACAGCGCCGAAATATCGGGAGAGAACTCAAAATTAATAATATCGGGAGAGAACTCAAAATTAATAATATCGGGAGAGAACTCAAAATTAATAGTAAACATGGTAAATATCCCGTTCTATGTGCTAAAGATAATATCCTGTCCTTCAGCTTCCGCGCCCGAAATCAATCCGTCCATCTGGGGGCAATACTAATGCGAAATGCTAACTTGTGCAAAATCAGACCATCAAGGTCATGCAACAGCATTATTGTAATGACACACAAAAGACCAAACTTCTAGAAATCTACTACAAAATTTAATAAAACAACTAAAATATTTCTAAGTCCCCCTTAGCAACCCTATAAACAATGCACCCCTAAATAATAGGGGTTGGAACTCGCAAACATTTGTCTTGTTGATCGGCGGCGGATACATGGCGTTCAACAGGTTAACCGAGGGGATTATGGTAATGCCACCACGGTGTTTTCACTTTACATCGATTTATTGTTTCTGCTCTTGAAATTCCCGTAGAAAATTGAGCCGATGAAACGCTGCAAAAATATGCTCAAATGATTTAGTCATTCATTCTACCGTATTTTTTGCTCTGTTGAGTCTGTAATTTTCAGATTTCTTTTATTAACCTCCTTTGAAAGTTTCATCTTGACAAAGACGGCAATGATTGGCCAACCACTGAAAGGATTAATATTTTCATAACAGGGAAAATGCCCAACAGGAAACAAAACAAACTTAATCAGTCTAATTAATTAACTGTTTACACAAAATCACATTACATATTGCAACTTTCAGTCTCGAAACATATCAATGTTTAACCCTTCACGAAGTCAAAATGACGAATTTCACTGCACCGCAAAAACAAATGAAGATCGAACGAGCTGTTAAAAGAAGCGACGTAACCTGCGCGCGCGCAGGATGCTGTGATTGTGCGCGCGAGTTGCGACGCAGCGGAAGCGCGCACGGTTCGCGCCAAAACATCCGCCATTAGTGCTGAAAAAATATTGCATGCGGCACATGAAATATGGCGGGAAGACTGCCCGCTGATTGATATTAAAATGAAATGTCCATTCAGTGGGTTTGAATAAGTACCGACGGGTTTGTTTGTATTGTTTTATCGTTATTTTATGGTGACTGTTTTTTTCTGTATGTTTAGCGAAGCAAGTTCGTTTGTTGGGCGTTCGTACTTTGTACAATCACATACACATCATTGGGCTTGCTTTACGAAAATCACTCTTACAGCTACGTCATATACATAGGCGCTGTCAATGGTAAATTGTTGTGCAGTTGATTGTGCAATTTCTGCAACAAAGATTATATCGAATGTAAGTTTATTTTCTCAAATTACCCAGCTAGGTTTTAATGTATACTTTAAACACTGGAATTCAGCTGCACACATCAAGGCTAGGGTAGTAGGTTTTTGAAACCAAGTAGATCATACACACATCAATATTGAAATGAAGAAAGCTACCAAAGATATAATAACAAACTCCCTAAAGCAGTTAAAACCAATGCAGAAATACTAAAAGAAACAACTAACGCAAATCACAACATAGTACCCGCAGTGTCAATACACGAGGGCTTCACAAAAACAAGAGACGATCTGAACGAACGGACCGTCCATTCTTAAGCGCGTCCCGGCACAGAAATAGAACACAATAATTCATAAATGTTACGCCGACCGACGATAATACTGTAGCATTGATCGGTCGAATTGGTATGACAACGTATGAGAATCATGTTGGAAGTGGTAGGGTTGGTGATTTTGAGGTGCAGGACAAAATGAGCTGTATTGACTGTGGTGTTCTGTCGGCAGGTCTTATTAATTTTATTGCAGTTTTGAACACAGATTGATATTATAATACAGTGTGAATGTTTAATATAAATTCATCTCTTACATTGATTTTAAAGAAATTGTTTATGGTGGAGACTTTTTGGAATTTCAACTAACAATTATTGTAGGTGCAAATAGCATAAAATTCAGCAATAGAATTCCCTAGAGACCAAAATTTTCACCATTTGGAATTTGAAATATCTTGGGGCCTTACCAAAATAATTTGCGTCTGCATAGCAAAGCAGTACATGTGCAGGGCCCTATGTCCAACTGTGACCTGGGATAGACCGCGTTGATCAACTTACAACATTAACAGAGTATAATAATATGGCAACCAAAGCACAGCCCTGACGAAAAGAAAACCGATCTACCGCAATAAATTAATATAGTAAACTAGCCAATCCACAGTAGCATGAGTATGATATTAAAACAAAGCAGTGCCCGGCGGAGCGCGGTGCAATAATAAGCGGAAACGATGCGCAGGAGTCGCAGGCGCACGCTCCACTAACTAAACTATATATGGACTGTGACAACGATAAATGTATTGTAAGTGAAATATTTATACTAATCCTTAACAGCTGATCAAGTGTTGGTGGTCTACTCATAGAAAATAATAATTTGATGATAATTTATGATAAAGTAGACGCCCTCTCCTGATAATTTATGATAAAGTAGACTCCCGTAGTAGAAGCCCTCGAATTGAGGGACTAAACCACTGACTTTTCATGGATTGTAGCCAGAATCTATAAGTAAAATAGTGAACTTAGAGACAGTCCGCTCTTAAAAAAATAATATTTTTGCATATCTACGCCATTATTTCGGCTTTTGATAGTCTACTGTTAAATACACGCTGTAGCCAGACCGTCAAAGTTTGATTAGAAAGGTAAAACATTGCCATATTCTCCACATCGAATAAGCAGATTACAGATCGCGGTATTTTATTATCATCAGAGTGGCGGACACTATCACCTACCGCAGGAAAGGACCTAGCACATTCTATGGGAACACAATACTTTTATTTGTAGTATCATACAATCTTTATACGGAAATCATTGTCCAGGTTAATTTCATTGTATCTCAATGCGGCATGCTACAAAGATACAGTTAACAAAGACACAACACCTTATTGTTGTCCTATAAGACTAAAACGATTTTACAGTCTTACCAAGAAATCTAAAAAGACTGCAAATGAAAACATCAGTGAGACATAAGACATGGTAGTAAGACAGTAACAGGAGGAGAGTTCAAACAGTGGAGAGTCCAATAAAAGCGCTGTGACAAGTCGTCAAACAGGCTAAGCATTGTTGTCGCACGTCTGGTTCTGGGAATGATGGTCAGTAATAAACGCGGATGTCGAATGCTGTGTCGTACGCCTTACAATACTTGTTATGACTATTTTAGGTGGACAAGACTTTTGTTTTTCTTTTAATGCTCAATATCGGTGAGGGAATGTCAATTCTTGTAGGAAACGGGTAGATGATCAAAGCAAATCGGAACCTTGAAGAAAAATATTTTGTTCGAAATTAAAGAAACAGGCACACACAGAGAACAGGCTCACAGCGTTATTATATAACTAGTTTGTATTGCTCACGTGATGCCATATTTGCGTATGTTACTTTTTGCTAACTGTTCGTTGCATTGGAATATTTTGGGCCTTGAATTACATCAACTGGATTGACATCATGACTGGTAATGTGTGAAACTCTTGGGTGTTTCTAACAAGAATTTTACATACAGAAAATTCTTCATTGACTGTTACTTAGAAAATCTACTTACTACGTTAGAATCTTCAACAACATCATCATTCTCATCCGACACATATTAACGACCCCCGACATAATCCCAAACAGAAACCATCCCATTTCAGTCTTCATCTCGTTCAACTACAACCAAAAAATCTTCACTTATGACTTACTCAACTGAATGTTTACTAACCGTTTCACTGAAACCCATAAACCCCCTACTGGTCTGTCAGCTGGTGTCAACCAAAAACAACAATGTACGAGTTAATGAATAAAACAAGTGTCCTACCTTGAACTAAGCTCTCGTCGGTCTTCGGCTAACTTAGAGCGGAGAAGCAATTGGAGATGAGCGATTGGGTGCTATAACTATTGGAATGATCATGTAAAAGTTGGCTTTGGGCTAGTTTCTCATTAATTTTCCTCTGTGTCAGACAAGGCACTTAGAAGCACGCACGAGTCGATATCCTAAAAAAAGTAAAAACACCAAAAATATAAAAAAAAACCCGTCCAATTAGATTTCGGCACATGCTTTTAGCTATAATCAACATTTTTAGCAAATCTTGTTTAGACGTTTCTAAAATTTTGTTATATTGTCACCAGAAATGACTTATTTCCTGTTGATATAAAAAATAATAATAACCACACTGAGAACGCGAATATCTGGACGTATGTAGCGTCACATCTTTCAGCTTTTAGGTACCCTGCAACACACCCTAAAATCCCACACAATACGCATCTGACAGCTATGACTCACACTCCACCATACCAATATTACTCGCCTCGCTTACCCTACAAAGTAAGGCCGAAACCGTAGTTTTATTTGAACCCAGATTTAGCACAGACAATTGACTCGGCGGCCGTAAGTCACACATGAAACGGATGCCACTGTCAAACCACCTCTCATTGTTGGCATCAGTTGTATTTATTGAAATAACATCGGGGTTATTATTGGAGCGCTAAGAGTGCTTCAGAATTCTAGGGCAGGTATTAATTATTGCATTCACGTGCGCGTATTTGTATTGTCTTTTCTTTTAATGTGCGTAGGTAATGGAGTTTGTATTTATTGTTAGTACGCGGAGAAGTGGACGCATTACAAAACAATGTGTGATATGAGGCTGGCTGAATAGCATCTTAAATCACCCGTTATAATGAATCCTAATCTTAATCCGGGTATGAAATTCGCTACAATCTAACCGAGTTTCATGCATCAAATTAGACTAAGAAACAGTTATTTAGGAACATTTTTTTTACGCTTGGATTAAAACCAGGAAATATCAAAATTCAAAATAAAACAGACTCCATAATCTACTACTCTGGATCAATAAATCAAACATATATTTTTTTTCACTAGCCCATCTAATAATCATATTCACGGCGCACTAAACTCCCCGGGGTGGGCAGCAGAGCAAATTATAATAATTTATGACCAATTAGGCGACGAAGACGCACTTAAACTTCGGTGTCAAATGTTAATGCCGCATGTATTTTGGCCACCGTATATTTATTATTATTATTGTACTAAAGATTTATTAAAGCAACATATTTTTTCCATAATTACACATTTATGTTTAATCGTAAACTTGGAATTTTATTTTAAACGCCATTATTAATTTAATAATTATTGTTTTCGTAATAAACAATGCGATGTGCTGTGACTATTATAATGATAAAATTATTGGTCGTGTCGTCGTTTAATTTGTGTCGTTAAACTGGAGTCGTAAAAGTAGTTATTTTCACCGTAGTTTACAGCACAATGATAAAATTATTACATTACCATTAAATTACTATATCAGGTACCTACCTATTACGTTTTATAGATCCATACCTCAAAAGAAAAATTCGAAGCCCTTTTATTTTTTTTTCTTTTTTGGAATGAAAAACCACATAGATGCGACTAAAGTTAACTTATGGACTACCCCAATATCGAATGAACTTCATTCTGTTATAAATATTCGAGAGCGTCCCATGGATTCCTAGCTCACAGCTGGTTGGCAGAAACTATAAATTGCAGCTTTCTATGTTTCCAAATCAAGGTGGAGCCATGATCTGGAGAAGAGACGAGAAGCACAGTATCAGTCAACGTGACGACGCATGGGGAAGGTCTATGACCAGCAGTGAACGACTTTCGGCTCATGTGGTGATAATGTACCGAAAATCTAAGAATCAACTGATGTAAAGCGCTCTATGTAGCCTAAATGTTACATGAAAAGTAGGTTCTTGATATCGTGTCCTGCCTGTCCTGTTGTTTGCACATCACAGGAGCTGATGGACGCTAATGAAAGTGCCAAACTCGTCGTCAAATATTGGGCTGACTCAATTTGAATTGCCAATTCACTCGCTAAGAAGAAGAGTAGGTTGAGTAGACTTAGCACGCATCCAAATTGAAATAATTAAATTACACCTATTTCCAACCCAACTATATTACCAACCAGTGTTTATTATACAATAGAAGCAACATAACGTAGAAACCAACAATAAACATTAGCTCCCGTTATTATTATTGTTCATGATAATATATTTCTGAAGCTTGCCCTGACATTTGCGATGGACCGGAACACTTTTGTTTCATTCATAAGTGACCACGTTTTGTCTTCAGATGTGGCGTGTAGTATATGGAAGGTTTGCAGATGAACTCATTTAAAATGGGTTAAAGGAAAGAGCCGTGGTAAAGGCCCCAACTAACGTGTTGTTGGGTCGACAGCCCAGGCAAGCACCTAACACCACTTAGCATCAAGCCTGTAATCCCTGGAAGGTTAGGTAGAGGTGTATCTAAGACCACACCCACATTTCGCCAGTTATATTTAAGTCCCATTTAATAGAGGGCGAGCCTATTGACATCAATCGGAACAAATCCAGACTCCATGGCTGCTAATGATAAATTCCAGAAGAAAAACCCAACAACACTTTGCCCGACCCGGTAATCGAACCCAGAATGATGTATTGAGTATGTGGCAACCGTTTTCGAGTCGGTGTATCTCCCACCCTTTAATGTGCAGCACAAGGACATGACACTTCTTTTTCACTTGCTTCTTTCTTTCTTTCTCATCGCTTCTCCAAATCTCCCATATACTGGACCTACCTTCCTATAAATAACAATAGATTAGGCACACATTAAACGCGGCTGCCAATGATATTATGATGTACAGTCGGATCGTGTCACTTCGCCCGCCTTCCCATTTATCACCGCTCCTCTATTTGCTTTGGCTAACTCTTTGATTTCTCCTGCGCTGACGAACGGCCTGAAGGTGGTAATTTGCAGGGCAGATTTGCAGGTGTAATGAGCTTGAGCGAAAAGTCGGCCATCGTTTTTGAAGATATTATGAAGGTAGTGTTTTCTTTTCAGCTAGTCGTAGGGTTCTGGTTGAGGTGCGCAGAGAATTCTGAGAAGAGTTATTCGTCAGAACTTTGATCTGACATGCAAGTAGCTCCCAGCAGGTACAAAGCCAGGAACGTCCTTTTATGGCCTGAGTCTCTACTCATGATTTTAGTGGATAAGGCAGATGTGTGAGTGGCAACGCCGCGCGGCGCAGAAGACGCCCTAGAAAGACATACACTGACCTTACTGATGAGGTTCTTCAGAAAGGTCAGGTGCGTAGTACTCGCACCAGATGTATGAACGCGGACGAGGTGAAAGGAGTATGTTATGATTGCAACAGATGGCGTTCTGTGGTTTCTGCCTTCCCCCATGGGGAAAAGCCGTGAGTTTATGAAAAAAAAGCTTAGTAGTGGGTCATACAAGGTGGTATAACAAGGCCATCTTTAACTTCGTTTTAACTTTGGTTTTTCTCAATTGTCATTAATTAAAACAGACAAAAAGCTGCTTTTTGCTTAATCTTGCTTCCTAACTTTAGGTTCTTGGAAGAAGAGTTCATCTGCAAGTAGGTATAGGTACTAAGCAAGAAAATACTGCTCTGCAAAAGTGACAACTGAAATTCCATAATTCTTGTTACAACTTCAAAGAAAGCAAGCTACTTGAAACTGCGCTAGCTATACGTATAATTAGAAAGTTAATTATGTGTCTATGTAAGTATGTATGTAAACATACCTTTATGAATCAACACAAAGTGTCTCTTAATTTCGCGTCCCCCACAGTCGGGCTTTACAAAGTTGTATCTGTGAAGTAGCGATAGCAGAAAACGTCTATTTGTATTTTTGGTGAATATTTTGACTGCAGTTTCTTGAGGGAAAAAAAAACTTAATTACTGCAGACAAACAAAAATAACTCTAAACGTTTTTTTTTTTAATCTGCAGCAATTTAGTTATTCGTAAAAAATAAAATGTCGAATTAAATGAATTTGTAGGCTAAGGTCAAAGTGATAAAAGGTCAAACGACTGGCTTTTACTTCTATTTCTAAATGTATTTTTTTCTAGCTTGCGTGTTGATTTAGCCTACAAATTGTGTTGAACACAAAAAGCCTTCTCACTTACGCCATAATAAGTAAACACGGTACGTAAATACTACAAAAAGTACGCATAAATAAAACATTCACTGTGAATTATCACCACCTCCCCAGCGTGAAAACGAATGTAAATAACTCTTTATATTCAATAAAAACCGGCCATTTCTTGCATTAAGCAATTTTGTTTTACCATAAAATAATTAACGCCCCATACGACTGAGGCATTTAGCACAATTATTAATCACTTTTCTCAATTAAATCAATTTATTTTACATAATTTCCAAATAGTTATAATATTGACATAAGTGGGAAAGAACACGTTTCGATGTGTTCAATTTAATAAACATACATAGTTTATTCAATTTATTTTGTTGATTCTTTGTTTTCCTTATTTTACAACGGGAAAATTGGAATAACGGTGAAACAGTTTTACTTAATTGCTAATGGAAATGATAATAAAATCTTGTTAACTTAATTGGAACTATAAAAGTGATATACAAGACGGTCATTTCTTGGTCAAGTTTTGTTGCGTTCACATCGTATTTTTTTAGTTGTATGTCATTAATAATAATAATAAAATAATAAATTCATTTATTTCAGGTAAATAACACCCATTGCCACACATAAATTGATATATTAATGTTTCAAGCTCCTTCACCTCTTTGCAAACGAATACATTAAAGTACGCATATCTACCGGAGTAGCTGTTTTAAACATTTTCAGATTTTCCCAATATTACAGAAGTAAATCCTCTATAAAAGAAGACGCGATTGCTCTGTAGTGGGTCAATTTCATGCTGGTATTAGCTTTGGCAAGCACCTACTTAAGCTAGCATAAATGGGGTTGGCATATCCGTATGGTCAAAAAACCCCTTTTAGTTAATAATGAATAAATAAATAAAAAGCTAGCATAATAATAACAGTTGACAACATCAAAACATGTATTAATAAAACATTTCATCCCGCTTGTCTTGCTGACCCTGCCTTGGGAGGGTGCCACACAAAGGCGCGGCTGCTCTTTTTCAGTACTTCCTTCCACTTTTTACTTTTTGGTCCCTCTTGCCTCCCCCCATGTCCTCTGTCCTCTGTCCAACCATGCGATGGAATTTTTGTCCACTTTTTGCCCTTACATACAAACTTTTGTTTCTATTTTTGTGTTATGTTAGCAGCAATTTCCAGAGTAAGGCCTGCATTTTAATTAGTATTTTAGGATCTGTTCTGGAGAAAATTAAAGAAAGAAATAAAAGATTTTTGAAGGCTTCTTCTGTATAATGAGCTGAGGGTGTCGGTGAACATGAATACTTAGTTGAAAGAGTTTGGAGTTGTGAAATATCACGGTAAAAACGTGAATTGATTTGATTCATATTTTGATAACATTATTACGAACTTTGATGTATGGTTGGTCTATATTTGTAGTTCATACATATAGGTGGCGCTACGACGTTGAAGCAATCCGTGGGAAAATATGGGTATTTTAGTTTTTTTTCCGTTTACATTTTACTCGAAAATTACCCATAATTGGTTTACAAAACACATTATTTTCCTAATAGACTTAGTACCTCCGTAATGAAGAATTTCCTATTTCGTCTTTAAATTTTAATGTGTTCACTATACTTACTCCATAAGACAAAGGTATGAATTCTAAACACAGCATTTTCTTAAAAGATGTTACTTTTTTCAGTACCCTATCTCTAAGAAACCTCTGAAAAGGTTCCCCGAACATTTCTTGAACAAAACCTTCAGAAAGTTGACACAGCCGCACAAAACGTAGCTATCTATCTGTTCCCACATAAAAGAGACGGAGAATAAAAGGCAAACAAAACATGTATGGAGGCAAGACTAAACATTTCCAAGACGCTGCTCTGGGGGTGGGCAGGCGCCCAGGAGTATGAGAAGGTGGCATACTTATGTACCGAAACGTAACACAAAGTTATCTTAACAACAAAACAAATCAAAATCAACCTTCGTGTAACGAGATAGGGTTCAGTAGAACGGCAGTGTAATATTGGGGTTTCGCAACACAATGTCCATTTAAGAAAGACCCGTGAAAATGCATTACTTTACCCCGTCTTCCCCCATTTTTTATATAGCATCAAGGGAGGTGGGAGGTCAAATGTAACTGGTTAATAAGGTTTTTAACCGTCGCCTGTGTGTGTGGAGTCGTTTATTTGAAATGAAGCGAAGCTGCAGAATACAGGAGGAATGTATTCTTCTTTGTATGCGGTATTCTAGCTGTTCGGGAAACTAGCGAATTCTGTTGAAGTTCCGTTTGAAATATTTATGTTATGTTTCCTAACATTTTACTCAGTACAGAAAACTGTAATATGAGTTTACATGTCATAAAGACTGACTTCAGGAAAGGCAACCAGTGAGTATTTTGTACTTAGACATAAGGGGGATGGGTAAAGTTGTTCCAGATGTGCGGTCTCCAGAAAAGATTTGACCACCGCCATATTTCCTGTAGGTAATGTAGAACGTGACTAGGAGATAGTATCAGATGGGAAACGAGTATTTGTAAGATGGCAGCTACCATGAAACTAAACAACGATATCCTCAACCCACTACACATACGTAGCAATTTTAAACAAGACGGGTGACAGTTTTAGTTTAATGCCTCGAAATCACATGAAAAGTCAGATATTTCAACTTAAAATACTCAAACATGACCTAGATTATAAGCCAAAGCAAGCTTACAAAGTAACAGCTGTTTTTAAAAATTACACGAAACATTACCTTAAAATAATACTACCCCGTACCACGACACCAAAAGCAAATCCAACCGAAAGATTCCATCGATCGACTGTCGTTCTCTCTCGTGGTACAGGGTGGGGCAGTAAGCGACACCTGTTCCGAACATCCGGTCACAGATACTATGCCTATTGCACTTCTTAATGAGTGCTCTCGTTACTACAGACGGCAATATGCTTGAACCAACGCGTTTAAGTTCGGCCTCTGAGGAAAATCGTTCGATCACGTAACGCAAACGCAGTGAACCGTGTCCGATTTTGAAGTCCGTTTTGCGGTTCGCTTTTATCGTTTGCGTTTCAGTTTGGTTTGGGATAAAAATTGTTCTGCTTTATTACTTTAACGTATTCTGCTAACTGAGATGTTTACATGCATGTAACCTTTTTATAAATAAAAAATTTATCGCGACTAAACTTAGCCTGATGAGTCTTTATTTAAATTAAAACAATAATCACGTTTACGTTAGCATCCCACAAAAAAAAATTTAGATGACGTAACTTAAACGCGTTTGTTAACTCCGGGTTATTGTCTTATAAAGCCGCGGACATATTGGGCGTAGTTCTATAAATAGAAGGTTCTATTTAAAACTAGTTAAAGGACAAGCGTTAAGTGCTATGAATATGTTAGGCTCTGTAGGACTTTTTATACTGCGTTGATGTTATCAATGAATATTTTTAGTTTGTTTCTGTTTCTCGGTGCAAGAATTTCTGTCTGGTTTTACTTGAATGGTGTGGAAGCGATTGTCAATTGTTTTTTTTTTTCTTTTATTTGTTTTACGGAATACTGGACTTAAATGTGTGTATTTAAGGGTGTTTGTTCTTTTTGGGTATCTATTAAGAGGTAACTGGGTGAACTGTTCTCAGTCATGATAGTTTTTACCTAGTAAGGGAGGTTTTCCTATACAGGGATACTTTTCATTCATCATCCAAATTTTAAAATCGAGGACTTTTAATTAAATTATTTTCATATGTGAAACATTCTAATCAAATAATAACAAAAACAAAAAAAAACATTCAAAAGAAAATATCCGAAAAAAAACAGAATGTAGAGACACGCAGCAAGGTTATTGACCTCGCTCGCTGCGACTGATGTAGGTACCTACGCGGTGTTACTTAAAAGGGTTGATTCCAATTTTCCCTTCATACTTTACGGGCTTAGGACCGACATAATAAAATGAATGTGAAATTACTGGTTTTTATTATGGCGTATTTAAAAAATTGGAATCAACTAGCTATTTACAATAATTAAACTTACCTACCAAATAAAGTCGATTAACCTACAAATCACGTGTACTTCAGTAATTGTTCAAAATGGAGTCCGTTTCTCTCAATACACAAACGTGCACGTTTTTCTAAACTATTTTTTAATAAATTTAAAGTATCTGTTTGATTTTTAATGTCATTAAATGCTATTATTATTTTACTACGGAGGTCCTCAACACTTTGTGCTTCTTCAACGTAAACACGTCTTTTGACTTCACCCCATAAAAAAAAATCAAGCGGAGTCAAGTCTGGTGACCTGGGAGGCCATGGTACAGGCCCTCCGCGACCAATCCATCTATCGCCATACTTATTATTTAAAAAGTCACGCACTGCACTTGTGTAATGAGGTGGTGCACCATCATGCTGATAATAATGATTGTTGTAGTATGAAAGTGGCACCTCGTCTAGTAAGTCTTCAATAACACCACGTAACATGTTTAAATAATTCGTACCCGTCAAGCGTCCTTCAATAAAAATCGGTCCCACGATAACATTATCAATAATACCCGCCCAAACATTTACACTAAAACGCACTTGGTGGTAGTTATTTCTAATAACGTGGGGGTTGCTTAACGCCCAATAATGTTCGTTTCGGCTGTTATAAATTCCGATTCGCGTAAATAATGCTTCATCTGTCCACAAAATGTTACAATTAATGTTTCTTAACAGCCATTCACAAAACTCGATTCTAGCGGGTCCATCGTTATCATGAAGAGATTGCACTGGTTGGTAATGGTATGGGTGATAACCAGAAGAGTTCAGCAGCTTCCACACGTAATACTGACTGACACCGAAGCGCCGAGCAGCGTCGTTAGTGCTGGCGCAGGGGTCACGTTCGAAAAACTCGAGTATTGAATTTTCGACTGCTGGTGTTATTTCGTTATGACCGCCACGGCTTGTTGCATGGGCTGGTGTGGTAAACTGCCCATAATCTAACAACCTTTGATTTGCTGCTAAAATTGTTTGTCTATTAGGCACTCGCGAATTAATTCTTCGTCTTTGTAAACGCGGTAAACTTTCTGTACGGTACATTCTTTGCGCACCATTTAAACTTTCACCACTTAAAAGATAGCACCTGACCATTTCATAATACTCTGCATTAGAATAAAAAGTCGCCATGTCGTGCGATGATGATCGACCGGAATTCGGAAGCGAAAATGCAGCGAGAGCGACAAAAAAAATGGCACACGTTCGCACGTAACTAGGTCACGGTCAACTAAACCAAAAAGCGGCCGCGCGGCGGCGCCGGCGCATGGCCGGCCGGGGGCTGTGCGGGGTGCGACGTGTGAGGGAGGGGGGCGTAGTGCGTGCTGTTTGTGTGCGTTGCCGAATTTTGAGGTAAGCGCGTGTGCAGTCAAGTTCAACGACCTATTGTTGAACTGTATTTATTCCACACGTTGTGATTTTAGTAGCGGACAATGGTGAAAATCATGTAATTTTTTTTTATTTTTTTTATTTCATTAATTGATAAGGTTATCGATTCCGAATCATTTCTGAAAATTTGGATGGTGGTTGCAAAATAACCCTGTATCTGCGTAAGTAGTACCTACCGAAGTAAAAGTATACCATTTTATACTTTTTTTAAATGTAGAATAGGTACCCATAGGCAGCTAGTAATAAGTACGTACACCAACACACATTAGTTTTTTTCACAATATTATGGACCTAATATTCCTAGGTACACCAAGCTACCAACTAAGTTTATTGACGTACCTAGGTACACTAACACCAATGGCGAAAGAGCGAATGAAAATCTAAAATGAAAAATATCCATGAAAATCTGTTATTTCTAATTTCAATAATTACAGGTTAACTAGCTTACCTACCCAATTTTCTGCTAAAATTAAACAAAACGGTTCTCAATCACCAAGTAACACACATACACAGAAATAGAACACGGTAAATGCCAAATCAAAAAAAAATTACGCGGAACAATACTCGCACAACGCCAATCCGACAATAGAAGTGACGCGGCATTCCAATTCGGTGCGCTATTGTTGAATCTGACGCCCTGATTGGCTGGCTGGTACAATGGGCCACGCCCACCACACAATGCCCTATTGTCGTGGCGGGACGCACCGCCCAACAGCTCTTATATTTTTTTATAGAATATTAGATTTTATTTGGCATTTTGGGTGTTACGTTGCTTCTTAGGAAATATCTATTAAGTTACTATTCGTATTTCGATAGTCAATAAATCATATCTGTTTCAAAGTACTTTATAAAGCAAATTACCTGTGCTAGTCGTTTATTATGAAATATATGAAAGCTTTTTCGATAAACTCATCCAATTTTTTGTAGTTAATCTACAAAAAACGTAAGCATTAAAGCTCAAAGAGCGTCGGAAAATACAATTTTAATAGTAAACATATAACAAAATCAAATCGGGAAAGAGACGATTTTTAAAAGCCAAAAACACATTAAAACAGAAAGTAAACTGGTAATAAATTAAAAAAAAAGATCGCGCCCACTTAGGCGCCCCAAATGGAAATGGCAGCTACTTATTTTTTCCGTAAAAGCATCGTTTAAAACTTGGTCAGCCGGGTGTCGGCCATAAGGGTTACGGTTCCGTATCTGAAACCGGTTTAGATACTATTCAGAAATAAGCATCACAACAACTTTTGTATTCATCTTTTGTTACATTGTATCCTTTCCGGTAATCCATATTCGAAATATCACACAAAACCTACGTAGGTGAGTGAAGTTTTCAGTTATTCCAGAAAACAAAAAACAAACACAACAAAAAAATATCGTGAGGAAACCAGCATGCCTGAGAGATATTTCTCGACGGCATGTAAAGTCACTGGCCTATGGGTGGCATAAAAACTCTGACATCAGGTTAGGCACTAACCATACCATACAAAAAAAAGTTTGTCCAGACAAATCTATACCAAAGTTCTAACCAAGTAATGGTCCTTGAAGAAACAAGTAACATTCCCTACGGAACGGAACCCAGGATTTAGGCAAAACGTTGTCCGAAACAGCGGTAATGTTGCAGAGGGTCCACAAATAGAGATTAGTACAGCTAATGGTGCCATTTCGACGTGTTAGTACCTATATTTTTACGTCAAATATACGTTAGATGTTCGGGGATTGATGTAAGCTTTCAATAGATTTATTTTGTTTAAATTGTTTGGTTTGAAGTTTGTGTCATGATAATCCATTATTTCAATCGTGGTGCTGAGGGTGGGAGGATGTTTTAAGTTAATGCGTTTTGTTATTTTTGGACTTAAAACTTTGCTTAAGAGATTTAATTCAAAAGCACGTTTGGACTTGTGTGTTTCTCCGAACTGTCGCTGTAGAGTGGATATCCTGGAAATCATCTGATAAAGAAAAGAAAACTAGATGAGGATCAATCATAATCATCATCATGTTCCTGCACTTATCTCAATTAATTTGGGGTCGGCTCAGAATGTCTTCTTCTGCCATACTTCTCTATTACTCGTCATCTCAGCAGTTACCTCCTTCTATCATTCTTCCCACAGTCCATCCTTTTTTATTGGGTGAGATTTCGATGTTCTGGATACCTGGATCTATATTAAAATAACTGGTTAACAAAGTAATATTACAGGTCTACTACTAGGTTCATAGATCCCTAGGTAAAGGTTCTGAACAACATAATTATACATATTTTAAATTCCGCTACTACAGTACAACTACTTTCACTGCTGGAAACAATAAAATAAATATCCACTTTCATTTTACAACAAACAGTATTAATTTTTCAATAAATTAACTATCTGTTTTGTAAGGTCAATACAGGGTCATGGGAACCACTGGTGTTGGTCTCCCCAGCCAAAGTAATGAATGAACAGCAGGGGTCAACGATACCTGGTTGGTGGTTGATGACAGATAAGATAATTAATAAAGTGGACACGCCGTACCTAATTAACCAGTTGCTTGCGGTTAAACAGATGCAGATGTTGGGCCAATATTGGTTTGTGATGTTGGCTCGAATGTTGTTATGCATTTGGTTTTTGACGCGTGAGCTCACAATGAGGACTTTACTGAAGGAAGTGAAAATACAGAAATCTCTCTGAATCAGTATGAATTTACAACAAATAACATAAGACACAAAAGATTTTACTAGAAAAAATAAGAAAAAAATTCACAGCAGTTCTCTTACAATTAAAAAAACCTGTAGAATTTAATTAAACAATTACACCATTTAATTCAAGTTTGATAAGCCAGGTGGCGCCTCCATACAAATTAATCACAAGTTTTTTTTTCATCCCATATCTTAATACCACATGCCATGTCTCTTGACAACCCACTACCAGTCTTCTAATAACTAAAATATATAACAACATCACTTATTATCTAAGTATCAAATGTGTAGATAAACAATCTTTCAAGGAATTTAATAACGAGCTAATTATAAAGGCGGCAGTGAAACATCAAAGCCTTATGTTTCATAAAAGGTTCTTCATATTATATGTTTTCATGTACTCCTACTTGTTTGTCAATGTGAGTACTATAGTGGGTAGCTATGTTTATGTGTGTCTCGTCACCTCTTATAAGAACATTGAGGGATTTTAGGAAATTATTTACAAGATACTAATAGATTGAGTTAATGAAGTTAATTTCTTTCTTTCTAATTTATTTTGTAAGAGATGGCGCTAAACAGCTGTCTAGCGCTGTCACTTTCCCACTCTCGGAATAGTCCTAAAACTGCACTAACAGATTATGATAACCCCCTGTTCACAAAAATCAAGACAATTTTCAACAGATTAGTAGAATTGATGGTCTGATCAAGTAAGACGAAGAGTATGTGTCGGCTTCCAGTCTTACCGGGTGAAGCTGATTACCTCCACAACACAGTAGGTACCTAAGTACTGGGTACTACGATATCTCTTGGTAAGACTGGTTGGCAGAATTTCGGGCCACTGACTATCTGTAACGACTGTCAAAGATCTACAAATGGCAGCCGGGACCGACAGCTTAACGTGCTTTCCGAGGCACGGAGGAAACTCGGTACGTAATTTGTGGTCACCCATCTACGGACCAACCCCGGTAGGCGCTTCTTAAGCTGAAGATAGACCCGAGTGGCTGTTTTTATTTAGCCACGAGCTCCTGTTAATGACTCTAATACTACACCAAAATCGCGACACAGCTGGCATTTCCACCCTAGATCAAAAGGGTGATAATAAAAACTGGTACAATCATGTAATTCGTTAACGTAATACCGTCATAAAAGTAAACCGCATGGAAAACCCTTCACTGAGGAGGAAGTTTCCCATCAAACTAAGTTTTTGTCATGGGGACGAAAACGGAAGGGTGAAAATGAACCCGTTATGTGAAAATAAGGAGGGGTTTCATATCAACTGGTATGTTGTGTATAATTTGAAGGAAGGGTGTATTAAACTTTAATAAAGACATGAGATATAGCCAAGAAACCTAGAAAGACAGAACAAGAAATATTATTTCTTGATAAAGTCACCAATGAAAAGTATTCTGCAGTCACAAGATAATTCATTCTCATTTATAAATAAGTTACCGTTTTAATTAATAAAATTAACTTATCTTTAGACATTTAACACACAACTCTGCTAATTATAGATAGTACTGCAAATACTTAACTTGCTACCTGTTTATAAGTACGACTAGTTAAATTACCTACATGACTTAACTTTCTAAGATTAGATACTACCGTACAACGTAATTATATTACATTTTATACTCGTATATGAGTACTAAATTGTGTGGACCTGTTATTATGTGTTGTAAGGTTTACCATGGAAAAGGCACAATTTCTAAAAGCTATCGCACTTTATAGATTCAGCCTACAAGTACTATACACGACAGTTAATAATGTTAATACCATCTTTGTACCATCTAAACACCTACCAATATTAAAAGAATTAAACCCTAAATATAGCAAAACAAAATATACAATCGCAAATTCTCCCACTAAAGTACAGACAATACCAGTTCTAAACCTAGCCACCCGAGTAAAGTCCCAACAGAATTGCCTGACGAAAAAAACGGACAATGCCTTTAAATCAGCTACCAGTCTCAAGTCCTAATTAAACAAAAAAACAGCCACCATTGAGCGCAACAGAGGCGGAAATGCCACAATGAGACATGGACTCGCGCGGATTAGATTCAAAGCGAGGCAAAGATCTTTAAATAGATAGGCCGCGGACGCGCTAAGTGACGCCAATTAGCCAGCGCGCCCTCTCTTGACATCGGTTAAGGTGAAGCGGCTTCCAGTTTTAAATTTTCGGCGTTCGGAAAACTTCGGGATTTGTCACGGAAAAAAGTCGAGATTTAATTTTGAGTAAAATATTTTTTGTTTCTATAAATGGTGCATATCGTGTTCTGTTTTGTGACTGTATTTTTTATTGAAACTTGAATTCATTGTAAAATAAATATTTAAATTAAATCTATAAAGATAAATAACGGCTTGATGTTGTAGAAGATTGCGTCCCTCAATTTGCGACGTTTAGGTAAATATTTTTAAATAAATTAAATTGCATTTAATTTATAACACGGATTGTTCGATGTTTATTTTAATTTAAATGCTTTTATTGTAATTTAAATGCTCAGTTTTTACGATTATTTGATTTGATTTTAATGCTTAATGGAAATATCTCTGTAAGTAACTATTTTTAGTAAATAATTTCAAATAAACATTTAAAGTCTTAATTTATGGAATTGTTTAATGGAGCCTGCATTTCTTTATATTTTTTATCTAATAATCAAAAAATAATAAATGTCAAACAAAACCAGTCCGTAATCTAAAAATCATCAAATAATCCCAATAGTTATCACAAAATAAGATAATTAATACGCTCATTACATAATCAAAACGCAGACTAAGTAAAGAAAACATTATCAAAATTCAGAAATCTCTTTACGGGCAAATAATCTTTGAAACTGACGAACTCATAAAGGAGCAGGGTCGGTTCAAACAGACCCACTCTCCGTTTGGGGGAAAAGGGGGTTAAACAAAACACCAGAAACCAATCAAGTAATTGCCTTGGTCCCGGTTTCAGTTGCTTCCTTAGTCGATCATCTTCATTAGTGGGACAAAGGGGGAAGAATGGGGGAATTTCACCTGGTATTTGGGTACGTACCCATTTATTTAAATTTTTGTATTTATTAATTGAGACGTTTGTTTGTAATACCTTAAGTAATTATAAGTTGTTATTTTTGTGGTTTTTTAGCTTATGGTTTGTGGTTGTTTAGCGTGAGAATTTGTTACAACCAAGTAGGTAGGTAGAGTACACATAAAATACTGTAAGCATGACTAAGAAGGACCTTGTGGCTAATCGGGAACTGGCATTGTCTGAGCGTCACGTAGCTGTTTGTTCATATTGGATAGAGGAATGCAAAATAATTATATAATCTTAAAACAATACAAATAAAACACGCACACATTCACACATTCAAATCACAGGCGTATTTTGTAAGACAACTAATTCAATGCCACATAGACCTTTACAAGCGAAAAACATTATAACCTAAACAATCTAACAAAAAATTAAACCTCTTGCTACAACATCGGTAGACACACAAATACTCATTACAAACCATCACACAAAAAGTAATTTATCCCCGTACGGGGGCTAATAAAAGCTTGGAACACAGCCAGGGTCCCCCAACCCGGGTAGATAATACCCCCAACTCTGCGGGGGTGTGGGGGACTGGGGGACACCCCCGAGACACACATTCTTACACGCGTGCGCGTCTATGTGGGTCACATTGTCCTGAAAGGAAGGCTCCTTGTCCTTTGCCGAGTACAAAGGATTTATGTTATGTATGTTTTTGGGTAGAAAAGGTTTTGTAGGTATGTTTAGTATCTATATACGATGGGAGTAAATAATGTATTGATTTGTAAGTCTCTGAATGTGCTCTTTTATGTTTTTAACTTCAAGCTGGGCTTCATAGGTAAGCAGGGGTGCTATTGCTTAATGATTGTAGAAGAAGAGAGTTCATTCAACATGTCCTAACCCGGTGACGTGTTAGGCAAAGAAGGAGATGACGTGGCGAGCTGGACTCTTGTCAAAAGGATTGGACCTAAATAGCCAAAGAGAAAAAAATGGAATCTGGGAAGGGAGGCCTCTGTCCTGCACTGGGACACATAAGGCTCATAATAAAAAAGAATAAAAATAAATAACTTGAGGATTCGAACCAATGACTTCCAACTTGATACACTTGTAAGTGTAACCAACCGACCAAAGTGATGGAATTTTTATCTATTATCTCAATGTAACCAACCCACCTTGGTGTCTTGTGTTATAGTTTTACTATAAAATTAAGTTAACACAATTAATTAATTACATTTCGTTAATTTTAAGCGCAAAAGGCAAATAAAAACTTGCACAGTGTTCGAAATAGGGTACACCGTCGCCAAAGATAAAAAAAAAACAAATCACTGAAGAATTTAATTAATCCAATAAACATTCAAATTTTCAATTTAAAAATCATGGGAATATGTCAATTAAAACACAAATTAGCTAAACATACACACCGATTCATTAATTTATACATATAAACATTATTTAAGAAAATAACTTGCTTTTTGACGACTTGCTTACATTTTATCGTCCTAATCTATATTTTATTACATTTAAATCGTATAATAAAAAATCTATGTGTCCTAAAGTGAATCTCTGCTGTGTTTGAACTAAAATAAAGAGTCTATCAACTATAAAAAGTGATAATTAAAGAGATAACGTCTCAAAAGTTGCACGTGAAACGCCGCGGCGAAGTGAAATTATATGCTATCAAGTTATTTTCTGAATATTCATGATTTTAAGGTATCGAGCGTAACTGTCTTATTGACATGTGTGTAGGTAATGGTACAAGATTTATAGTTGGTAAACCTTTCAGTGAAATGACTATCTATTAAACTGTTTTCTGTAATTAAATCTTGGTAAAGTCATTGTAAGCACGATTCTGACACAGTAGTAAGAAAATCTCTAGATTGCGCTCGTAAAATCAGCCGAATCAGCAGAGTAATTCAATGCTTGTTTCAAATTGTTTAGAAACCGTGAATTGGGCGAAATCTTTAGGGATTACGTCGTACTACGTCTCAGTTACAGTTACTCTAAAATTGGGCCGGTATAAATAGAACTTTCGACATTGACATTCAAAATAAATTTACATTTTGCCATTTTTTTTACTGTACGCGTATCGTTATCTCATTGTAATTCAATACTGACTGAATGAAATCGTTGTTGATTAATAGCTGCGTACGCAAATATCAAAAGAGTCGGTGACATCAAAATGTTCGGATCATTTCGGCGTCACATTACAGGTTTGGTGGGAAACCGTTGTCTCGCACAACAATAGAGACTCGCCAATAGCACAATCGGAACGGTACACAATAGAACGTTTTCCTGTGGCCACGCCTCACGACACAATGGCACAATAACACGCCCAGTTAGATCCTCCAACATTCGTGAATAAAGAAAATTTTCTCCACAAATACAAACGTAACGGAGATTGTATTGACTTTTTAAACGCCCTCATAGAGCGCACACCCACCTGAGTTTCATTGTGGTGTGCGAAAATGGTTTCACAATGCCCGGCTATTCACCGCGGTACGCACACTGTGCGGGATCGCCAGCTCGCCGCACTCGAAGACGTTCGCAGGGCGGAGCTTAGAGCGAGACGACCGCTGGCCTAGCCGCCGCGCGCGCTTGAGCGGGAGAGAGCGCGCGACCCAACACGCACACATTGGCCGCTAGAAAAGGATGGGCTGAACGGCTTTGTATAGATTCCGCGGGATGAAAGCTGTTATTCCGCATAGACAATTGATTGTAAGCGTTGTCATGAATAGAAGTGCATCGAATTTTCATGCAGGCTGATAGTTACCGGTATGCTAATTTGGATTTCGTGGTCAAAATGTGATGTTCAATTCATTTTCTGAGAGAACAGGGCTCCGAAGGACGGCATTGTTCATAGGGCAGTGACATTAGGTCGGTGCGTCCTTGTCGCACGTGGGAGCGCGGGGCGGGGGGCGGAGGGGGGCGGGGGGCGGTATTGTAGCGCGCGCGTATTGTCGACCCGCTTCGATCTGCCAGCATTGTGTATCGGCGCCGCGCGTTCATAAGACGTGTATCACGTTCCTATTTGAATTTCCCGAACGCGTTCGATCGCGGAGCGCTTGCACGAACTCTTATTCGAACGTAACTGCGAATATTTTGTGTTGGACTATTGTTTATAATTTGTGTTATTTTTATTCTTGTGTGTTATTTTTTAGTTTGTGACTTTAACAGTTAGAACTATAGAATTATGTTTGTGAAAATAATGCCAAAGAAACGGTGTGATCGGACAATTTGACGTGTTGCAATAGTTTTGTTACATTTTATTTTTTATTTTCATAAGTTTTCGTCGCACTTCGATTTTTTCTGATGTCTCGAAAAGCAAGAGGAACGATGGTAACGCACCTGAAGGTAAATTACTTTTTTAACGTTTTTAAATGTAAAGTATTGAAGTTTTACTTGTAGTTATATTTTCTTTCTTAGTATTTTTTATGCTACTGTAGCTGCTATAAATAGGGTTATATATTAATGAAAATAACGTCTCTTTAGACTTAAATAACAAGTGCAATCTAGGTACTTGTCGAAATAAATTTTATAACCGTGATTTTAATAAACAAAATGATCTAATCAGATTTTATTAAGTAATCAAAACTTAGGAATTATTCATAATAGCAGTTACACAATATTTTACAATTTCCTTACAAGTTACAACTTGCACAGTGGGCTAACGGTCAAAAATTGTGAACAAAAAGAAAACGTTAGCATCTTTTTTAATCTTATTATTTCGCTATAAGAAATCCTCTTGTGGCGACATGTTTTATAAAATACCTAGGTACTGTGCATGTTTGAATAGAAACCTGTTTGCATTACTGGACATTTGCGTCAATTGACATCTTTGAATGAGTTTATTTAACTTACAATAGATTCTTCGCTTGCTTGAATTTTATAAAGTTGTTTTGTACATTTTCTTTGATTGCACTTAGATATTATCGATCAAAAGCTAATCTTTAGTCACAGGGTAATTTTAAAAGCAGTATATTTTAATTTCGATGCAAGTTTAATACATTTAATGCAATTATTAGCTTGGGTCTTTTTGTCAAGTTATTAAGTGCATTTGACTTCGCAATATTTCACAAATGGGTGGTTATGTTTTGACTGTGAGTAAGTAACAACTTCTTTTAACAGTTGTCGTAGATTTATAAACCAAAACATTGAAACAAACAAATATGTAATATAACAAACCGCACTTACGTAAGTAAGTGATGATTCTTACATAATGAAGCAAATTACTTAGAAATCATGACACAATACCTAATTACATACACCTGTATTTAGGTACTTACTTTTATTTCTGAATTTATATTGATAAACCTAACTAATAAACAAAATAATTATACGAACTTAAAAGTACTTATCACTTCAAGTACTTAACTTATTTCAATAAAATACATAAAGCTTCATAATCTCTTCAATTACACGTCTTCATTGCTATTTTAGTACGAATATTTTAATCAAACTTTAAATTGGTTATTCTATAAATCACCAGCAGCATTTATAAGATAAATAAAGGAACTGATTATACATCAGTATTTACATCAGTCTCAGCCTCATTTAAGACTAATTTTAGGTGACAGTCCTTAATTGGTAGGTTATCTACGTAACAAGTGGTATAACAAACGGTAAAAGTTTACAATGACCGCCACAATGGTAAAATTTTACTGCCACTGCATTGTTTGTGAGGTAAATTGACTTCGAAATTACCGCAATTAAATTTAAAAATTAAGTAGGCTGTAAATTAACGGGAATTGATCTGTTGTTTGTCGAAATCGTTCGGCGTTCGGAACACTGTTTATTCCATTCTTAAATTTCATTTAATGATCCCCAGTTTTTTAGTAATAAAAATGTGTCAATTTGTTAACGACATTGAGGCTTCGAGAAATACGATTGGGCGCTTGAAATAAAGTATGCACGCTTTCGGGACTATTTAATTGGGCCTTTTTATATTCTTAATGAGGGAATGCTTGAGAAATTAATTTATTGTGCTTTGTAAACACGCGACTTAATTATGTTATTTGGGTGGACTTTTTATATCACAGGAAATGCTGTAATTAACCCGTGTTTTCACTGTGCGTATTGAACTAGAGGGTTTCTTATAAGGTTAGAAATATTTAAAAACTTGACAGATACATTCTCCCCCTCCTTCCTTCCTCCCTTCCTTTTCGTGTGGTTAGTGCCTAACCTGGTGTCAGAGTTTTCATGCCGCCCATGGGCCTCTGACTTGGCTTTACATGCCGTCGAGAATAATCCCTCAGGCATGCTGGTTTCCTCATGATGTACATACACAGGATACAGATACATTTTAAAACACTATCGATAAATACAAATTATCGATTCGTAACTCGATCGCTTAAAGCAATTTTGACTGCGTTAATTTGCTACCTCCGTCAACCTAAGCACACCATTTTATTGGAGGTCGCTTTCATTTAAGGTAGACCTCGAGCTGCAGATAAAGATAAGAGCAATTAGATCATAGGGTAATGAAACTAAAAACCCAATGAAAAGTAAATAAATCAATGAAAAAAAAACATTTTTAAAACAATCTTAAAAAGCACAGTTTCAAGCTTAATCAAAAAGTTACCATAGTGCTTAATAAACCCGGCAAAATATTCCATACATATTTGCATCGTGTATTTTTGATGGTTATGAGTGCTAGGAATGTTCTGAGCTATTTCTGTGTCCAACATTAGTATAGGAAATTCGTTTAGTTGTCGGGCTGTCAAACGCAGGGCGTATCACCGCTCGCCACGACACTCATCAATTAGCGCCTCCATTTTACGAGTCACATACACACAGACAAACATACACAACGCACTCTTCGCTTTTGATTCTAAACAAATACATTTTTTCTTAGCCTGTAATTTTTACACTGTGTCCACTTTAAAAGAAAATACAGAGTCAATGACAGATTTTGTACCTACTAGTTGTCTTTCTTATTGACTTTTTTCTGTTTCGGAAATGAGCTGAAGAATTTAATGGTGGTGTTTCACTTCGGTGGATGTAGGTAAAACATTAAAACATGATGGCTACTATCAACACTTAATAAACATAAAAGTAGATAAAAGAAGGGGAATTCGAGGAAAGCGTGTTATCTTCTCTTGGTTTCCGCTTTTAATATTGAAAATTTCGCGAAAAATTTATTTGGGATGTTAAGTCAGTACCTAACTATTACAATAGTTGTATTATTGAATTTAGAAACGGATTATAAAGAATTCAGCCTTTTTTATTTAAGAAAGAAAACTTAAGCTTTAAATCTTGATTCATCTACTTTTGTTATAGATGTCATTTAAAAAGGTAAGAGAGACTTGCCTTAGTACAATGCGTTCATTTAAAATGTTTATTTTGCTTCCATAATATTTTATACAGTTATTAGAAACTTTACAACCGCCAAAGCAAATCAGGAAGACTGACTACCCACAAACCTGAAACATTACAATAATAAACGTGCACCAGTTCCAGTAACTAGGATAACTACACCAATTGTTTTTAATAAATATTATTTTTGTTATTAACCAACAGGAAACGGGGAACGTATTTATATTAAAACACCACGCAATGAAAACAGTCGTAAATCCAATCGAATATAAACCTTTGCATGCACCGGATGCGAGGAATATTAAAAAAAAGTAACTTCAGTATCTATTTAACCAAACGTACTAAATAGGCAACGTCGAAAAGTTCATAAAAAAATGAAGTTGCGGTTGATTTTATTAACCGATTTATTAGTTTTTAATAAAATCATGTAGGATGTGGTTTTTGTCCTCAGATGTTTGAAAATTAAACACTGTGGTCACGATGCGACTTTTAATGTTTATGACTTTTCACAGTTAACGGGTGTAATGCCTGTAATGTGTTTTTGAGTGGGGTTTTCATTTAGATTTTAATAAACAGCTTTTGGTTTCGACTGAAGTGCTTTTTGAAATAGGTTTTGACTTCGTTCTTGAAACCTAATTATTTTTCAAACACTATTTTAAGCTTGGCAGCTCAAAATAAACTCAAATCACGGAAGATATCTCGTAAGCGACAGTGAAAGTCTAATTATTTTTGTTTGATGTGCCCAAAATATTTAACTTATTATTTTATCATGTTTAGTTGTTACATAATTTTTGTTTCACATTTAATACAAAAGTATTTTTTCTTATTCGATATCAATAGAACTGCTGCATTGAAAGAGTAAAATGATTATTTGAAAAAAAAAACGATTATAAAAATGATAACACGATATTAATCTTAAATTAGGTACTATCTACATAATATAATATTATTATATTTATATAATAAATTCTTCTCATTGGGTTAGTAGGTTTATAATTTCTAAGAAGCCATGTCGTAATCTCAAGCAATCATGTTCAATTTAAATACATTTGTTACATTGCAACAAATTGGCTAATATTCGCTAATGACCATATTATCAGGTACCTACTTCTCGTGTTGATTTCAACGTTTGAATGTGTTTATATTATACAACTGTTAATTGGCCATTTATTATCATTGAAAAAAACCAAAAATCTAATTAATTACTGAGACAGCATGAATAACATCTAGGTTATTTGAAAATTTAATTTTTGTCTATAAGTACGTTTTATTTTTAATAAACTTTCTGCGATTCACAATGTTGTGGTTCTTTTCGCATATTATTAATGCAATACAATACTAAGATTGTTAACTGTTTAAAGCAACATAAGAAACAACTTACAAAGGTCACACTCCTTCTACCGAAAATCTTTCCCAGCTGAAAAATCCGAAAAGAAAAAGACACCATAACCCTATTATTAGGATTCTTATCCGACACACCCATCCGATTTACAAGACAAATACTTGGGACTACCCGGCCAAATCGCATAGGTAGGTCACGTCTCACGTCACAATTGTGACAGCCCGTTGACGCAAACTGGCAGCATTACCGCCACCCTACCTTTGCCCTCGATTTTTTTTTTATTAATTCCCGCCACGTCTCCTCTTTGTTCGTCCCATTGTGAATACCATGTGTAATAGAAATACGCAGTATGCTTATTGAATGGAATTTTCGTATTTTGTCCTCAGCTTTGTCGATTTGGATCACTGTGTGGTGTGAATAATACATTTAGGTATAACGTCTGAAGCCTTTGTGGTACGTTTTAGGTACTTCATGACAAGAAGGCTTTTGTATTTTAAAGGACTAAGGATATTTCTTAACAGTGGTTGAGTATCCCTGATGAGTGATGACTGGAACAGTCATGTTACTGAGACATTAATTAATGATTTAACTGAGAGATGGCCCATAAGCACTATTCCAATAAATGGAACAGGAATCGTGGATAACGTTGTTCAAATTTAATGACATACATACAACTGTCTTCTCCTTCCGTCGAATTGAAAGGACCGGTATTACAATTTAAGTTGCAAATCCTAGACCAATGTTGAAAAAAAAACAATCCGTTTTAGATATACTTACATAGTTAATTAAGAAATCAATCCATATTCGAACTTCGTAATATTCACAACCCGAACACTTAAAAACAACCAAATATTACGCGCACACTTCACCCGACGCATTAACACCTCTTTAAAATTTATTTGAACAGAATTTTATGCTAAATAAACTTCATTGACGACCCCACAATGGATGGCGCCCTTTCGACTTAACCCTCAAATAATTCCACGACTCCCGTAGACAACGCCTTCCGCTTCTTTCAATGAGTCTTAGAAAAGGACAAAGAAGAATTGGGTTAGAAGTTATAAACGATGCGCGGGTTTCATAAGTCCTTGCCAAGCAACAACGATCCAATGTCAGTTTCTTACGTGTTTGCTTCGAGAAATAGAATTTAACAGACGGGATAGGTTAGAAATGACAGTAACGTAAAGGTAACACAGTAATATTAATAAATAAATAGGAAAAATCATTGACACACATTGTTCTACGGTACTTTCAGAATTATTATGCCTTTTGACTGGGACTGCAGCTTCATTTTAGTTGTCTCTGTTTCGGCAATTCGAAAGAGCCTGTAACTAGCCTGCTTGAAATGAATGCTTTGATTTTGTTGTTTTTTTTTTTTGACATATTTCAAAACTCTTTAAACAATTTTGCGGAAGAAACCGAAAAACCTCAACCAGAAAAACATGCGATACGGTTTTTCCAGCCACAGAATTTGAATCGAATTGGCTCAAGCCGTGCTTAACTGGTAACCTTCTTTATTTATTTCGCTTTCTGCAATGGAAGTTATTTAGTTTTAATTCAAACATCCCGTATTATCATCATCATCTGCCTAGCCTTTTCGCAATAATGTTGGGGTCGGCTTCCAATCTTACCGGATTCAGCTGAATGCCAGTGTTTTACATGGAGCGACTTTATCATACATCCCGTTTGTTCGATGATATTTCCGCAAAAATAATTGACTTCCACACATAAAAAACCTTCATTAGTACTTATTTTCGTTATAAGAGCATGTGCAAAAACGCTTAAGATTACCACTTGTACCATTCCCAGCCAAACGAAAGAATCCCCAATAGGTGTACAGTTTAGGTGTCCCTATTATTTGTAGTGCGGAACCCTTCTGTTTGCTAGCACGTGTTTTATTGTGTAGTTATTGCGCAATTATTGGAGGGCGACTGTAGAATGCTAAGGAAGTGCCATTGTTGGTAGGGAAAGAATTGACGGTGCCAAGTCTTAGTGGAATATGTTTATTGTGGCAGGCAAATCGGTAAAGCTCGGTTGAGTTCCAATGTGTTTGTACTGACGGGTGGTTGTTGCTATGTCCTTGATAGGAGCGTTTTGTTTGTATAACAACAATTCTTTGCCCGTTTTCAGTAATACCTACTAGACGGTTCATTGTAATGCAAAAGAGCACTGTTGGATTTTCTGCACTCGGCTCTGAATCGAGAGTTGCAAATCGAACAGTACCTACAATATGTTTAGGCTTTTCAATTAGGCGTCGTATCGTGTTGGTTAAAACAGCCTTTAAGTACTTTAAGCCTAATGTCCTATAACGTTTAAATTACCTTGGATTTTCTGTTTGAGCATATGTAGGTTTAGGTTTGGGATCTTTGCTTCATTTTAGGTTAATAACACAAGTAATAACACTAAATAATCTATAAAATCAAGGAAAGTATAGTATCTTGTAGGTACCCAGTAATATTTTGGAAGGTTCAATGAACCTGAAACTAATTACGATTTCCGTGTATATCCATCCATCGCATCTGCCTGTCAGCGTTTCGCACGCGTAGAAATAATACCCGAAGTCTGGTAAAATAACAACGTTAGGGTGACTGCCAAATCAGAGAAAACTTTCAGTACAAGACATATTACTCGAAGATTAGATAAGACTATCAAATCATCTGAATATAAGAGACATAAAGACAGTATTTATACGTTAATAAATATTAGTCAAAGATCAGTTGGTAGGTTTATTCCGCAATTTTGAAAGTCGACTGTGTTAATCCGCGAAGATTTGTTTCGTTCAAACCAGTGCAGTCAGATTGCGGACAGGCTGCGGACATGCACCGGAAACTGACAGATGCTTCATTACATTATCTGCCGGTTTGACTGAATTTTTATTTTTTAAACAATTGAGAATCAAATCGCAGGTGTGTTTTCTTGAGTAAGTTCAAAGTAATCTTTCGCAAAATCCCACTAGAATACGAGAGGCATATTCTGTCCGACTTACCAAGCTTACTTGGGAGTCCTATCAAAACGAACCATATAATTTCCATTGTTCATCTCCACATTGAGCCCACAATGGAAGTCTTCTACGTGCCGTCTCTCCTCCTGCGTGGATATAGAAAATAAAGAGTTTCCTGTACAACTGTCGGGGGACATTCGACCCTGTTCTAAAGAAATACCTTTACTCACGGGACACGTGTGAACCAGGGTCGGGTTTGAGCTGCGAGTCAAGTTTGATCTTATTATTGATGATTGATCCCAATATTTGTGGGATCGAAGTCGGTCGATGTGATGTGACTTAAAGTTGAAATCCGGATGCATTTCCTGTGGAAATACCTCTTATTGTGAAACTTACTTGTATTAACTAGACACTTACAGAAAATCTTACAAGAATAGAACTAAAACAGCTTCATCGGATTAATTATAATCTTCTATTATTAAAGTGTTACGTATTATATTATTTTTTTATATTGATATATAACAAAAAGATATAATTCTATCCCGATGCTTTCTAAGAAAATCCTCATAATATTTTAGTATTGTCATTCTAAAACTTCTCGGAATTACACACGATAGTCCGAATCGCTCCAAAATTGAGTTAAACAAAGATTAATGTGATTTCCCTATAATTTATAGCTAAAGTGACGTTTGAAAGTAAACATGTTACTATCGAACCGACGTCTGTTTGTTTGAACGAGGGAAAAATGCCTGTCGGAACAAAATCGATTGACATATTGCTCATGTATTGTATGGCGATTGATTTAGAATCGAATAATTATATCGTTGGCTCTGAAAAAGCGGGAGGAAAACCCGGCTGCACATGTTGGTTTAGTTGAAAGGTTAATTCAGTTTAGCTTATTATGAAAATATTGTTTGACAGATGGAATATTATAGCTTTATTATTATTGACTTCAATGTAGGTAGGATCTAATAATAGATATACTCGAATATATGAATCTAGTTAGAAGAATTGACGACCCGAATGGCGCAGCGGTAGTGAGGCTGCCTTACGTTCATAGGGTTCCGGGTTCGAATCCCGGTAGGAGCAAGTGTTTGTGTGATGAGCATGGGCATTTGTTTTTCATGGATGTTTATATGTATAATAAGTATGTATTTACAAACAAAAAGTATCTATGTAGTATATCAACTATCTGGTGTCCACGACACAAGCCTCGTTGCTTAGTGTGGCACTAGATGGCGCTGTGTGTAATGTCCAGCGATATTTATTTATTTATTTTATAATTTTGTTGGTGGACAGAATGCTTTGCAAGAAAATTAGAGCCCCGATGGTCATAGTTAACACAGCCAAGTAGACAAAAAATAGTCCACCCTGATCGTATAAAACTAAATGGTGAGAATAGAACATTCGTCTGTTTAAAGATGGCGCAATATAAAACATTCACAGATGTAAGAAAACTGTTCGATTAAGAAATGAATGATGTCGAAAAAACTTTTATGTGGTTTCTTCCTTCAAAACGATTGCAATCTCCCTTTGTTTAAAAGAAGACGACATTAACAGCTAAGATTCATTAAGCGTTTAACGAAGTCATGTTTTTATGTACAGGGGGTAGTCATTTATTACCCTATAATTTAATTTGCATACTGATACAGTTAAGAATAGTGTTTAAGGGCCATTTATGGCACATAAATTATTATCAATTTATGAGCTTGAATGGAAATGATCACCGTGTATCAAATCGCGATCGGTAAAAACTATACTTACCTAGATTGCAAAAATCATTAGTTGAGTCTTTCATGTCATTACTTATACACAATTTTATGTTCATTATTTACTTCTTTTGGCGGATTTCATCTGCCACATCTTGTACTTTACGATCTTCGACTATTGCCTCAATCTGTTGTCTACCTATTACTTCTATTCTAGGCTGGAAGATCTCATTCTTAGTCTAAAAGCTTCTGCCTTCGATCTGGCTTATTGGAAACATCTGTACTGTGTTAATGTCTACCTCATGGTCCTCTAACCATGTCATCCTCAAGGAACCTCAATATACGCTTTGAAGAACCTTGATATCAATTCTCAAAAAAATCGATCATAATAAAAACGCTATAATATTTTAACTGCTTCTTAGATTAAAGCCATACATTGTTTGATAATCCTGCATCCTGTAGATATTTAGTTTGCGTTCGATGTTAGCTCGTAAAACTCTTTATTACGCGTCTATGTACGTAATAGTTTCAATTTTATGGTAAAAAATGTTATCATAATAATCTGAGGCGTTTGTTATAGGACTTCCGTTCACAGACTAGCGTCTGACGGGTTTTTTTACGTAGCATACTATTGATGAACTGCAAATTCTGCAAATCCAGCGTTTGTTGTAAAGTAGGTACTCCTCATTTGTCTAGCAGAAAATCGACTACCTGTTTTTTCATTGCAAAATTAAACTTGGCTACGAGACGGAAAAAAATGTAACTAGACAACAAAGAATGTCAAGTTCGTAGTGCAAATTGAGTAGTTACTCTCCTATATTACAGCTTAAAATGACCAAGAAATGGTAAGTGCATCACTATACCTACCACAAGATTTATCGCTGATGAGCAAATGTTTCGTTCTTATAAAATAAGAATCAAGCCAATCAAAACGTACCTTCTTGCAAAATATTTCTCGATCCCCTTGAAAACACTGCAACTCATTTTCATGCTCGTCTCATTTCACAACATCGACACTTTCCTTACCAACCGTTATCGGCTCCTGACTGGGGCATCGAAACCCGGTTTCGGTCTTATAGTAAAACCCGGTTTTTCCCGGGTTTCGATGCCCTGCTCGTTACAGGCCGCGGGCCACTCTAATTTTGACATTACCTAACCAACAGCCAGCTTCATAAAGGGCTCTTTTCTTTCATTTCCTGAACATAACTCCCTCCACACGGTTCTTCCTTTTATGGCCCTAATGACAGATTTTATGGGCTCCACAGAAACTATCAAGTATCAGTCCATTTTACACTCACTAAAACTATTGTTTAGAATGTCTCCTTCAGTTTACACAGGACTACATATCAAGCTATAGATTTACATATAAGCTGACCTCGCGTTGTTAAGGTTTTCCGAACGAAGAGAGGTCAATTTATACTGGGAGTTAGTAGCCAGGATTATGTCTTGTTACGTACTTAACGATGCTGATCATTGACATCTGCTGATTTAAGATGGGGATGAAGTAAGGGCTGACTAATGATGTTTATATTAAGGCTATTAAGGGGGAATGTTTAGGGAGTGATAGACTCAGTATTAATATTGTGAGTGTTAAGTTATTTAGTACTTGTCGTATTATCTTTAGTCGTTGCAATTGCAAGGTTTTGAACTTATGGATCTTCATTTATTCCTATAGCACGATCTTTTTCTTTCCTGGATTTAAATATTTACAGAATCGGACCAGCAGGTAATATTCATAAATTGTTGGGTAATCCTTATGTTTTGATAGGTAATGTTATAATGAGAGATTTATCATGATGCTATTGGCAGAAGGCTTAAGGGAAATCCCAAAATAACTTATGGAAAAGGATTACATTCACCACAGTTCTACGTCAATAATAAACATAAACCTACAAAAGTTCCATAATAAAAACAGTGAGTCACCGACCGAACACCATTACCAATAGCAGACGAAAGCGTACCAGACCCAGTCTAAGATACCAATGAAAAAAATTGATTCATAATTTTATAAAACAAAAGATGGAAGTCTATAAATAATTCGAGCAAGACAAGGCATGAGCAGGCATCCAGCCGTATTGTACTGGAGATAAACCGAACACATGTACCTATTGCATTAACACATCTGGACGCATCGCGTATTGGGAAAAAATAATATCGAATTTCTATTCGAATCCTGGGCTTGCCATTTTTTATGACACCCATGTGGGTGCTTTGTTAATTTATTTAAGATTTTATTGAGTTAATGTATTGATTTTTTGCTTGGTATTCTTAAGTGAGCCAAGGGTTGATTAAATGAGATAAGTTACAAAAAACATCTTCACAATTTAACAACTTGCACATTGGGTTCCAAAATGGACTAAACCCCGAAATCATTTTGGCATGAAAGTAGTTATGTTGCTAGCTTCCTTGAAGTTTTCCTTTATCTTCTCCCACTTTTTGTACCATTCAGCTATACCAATAACCAGCTTACTGATACAAAATTTGTTAACAGGTCAATCCCAAAATACAACTATGTATTGCCTAAAATGTATCTGAACCTACGTAAATACGAGTATTATACGTATTACATTATTTACATGTGAATATTTTTGTTACAGGTAAATATCATCCTCATTGTCATGTTTATTAGAGTAAGCTGATGCCTATGGCTGGGTAAGTTTCAGTACAATAGGTAACGTACCTCGAGAAGGCAATGTAATAGGTATCCACGACCTGCGGTTTGATGTGGTTTTACACCAAATGTACTAAGCCAGTGTAGCTATTGCCATCTTTTAGTTATTTTTCAGTGAAAATAATAGACGGAAATCTGGATATTTGGTTACGGAAGATAAGAAAACAGTACGGAACCGTCTAGAAAAACTACAGTCTGACACTGTAAATTTCAATTGCGATAAAGTTCTGTTTAAATATAATGTTTTCTCATACTTTATACTAAACAACGTTTTTAATCTAACGACCAATCAAAGAACTAAACCCCTCATCGTATCCCACGCTGCCCAAACACAACACCAGAATCAAACCTGATTAATTAGAATCCATATTAAATTACCGTTGGCGCCTGCCATCGGTACAAAGCCATTTTGTCTTCGGTCAAGTATTTCCAGACGTCTGCTTGATAGACAATAACATCTTTGTTACGCCCAGTGTTCACATAAAGAGCATTGTGGCCAAATCAATTAAACCATAATGTTTTCATTGTGTAATGTACCCTCGACATTGTCTTAATGTAACTCACTCGTGTATCGTAAAATAATTTTTATTGGTCTATTTATGGCTGCATCTGAATTTATTGTCGAGATACGTTACGCTAGTTGTTACTACTGTGCAATGGTTATTTATATGTTTTGTTTGGTGTCGTTAAAATATTGGATGATGTAGCGTAGGGAGTGCTCGGGCTATTTTGGCTGCCATTTTAAACTTTTGGAAGTTAACTCTTTTGTAATGCTGTGAAAATGTGTTTGATGAAGATGAAGAAATGATTGTTTAAGAAATAGAAACACTAGACGTTAATATAGCGGACGATGAATCAGAAATAACAACAGCCATTGGTAGACCCACCTACGCATTACGAGTTTCTGAAAAGAATACGAATTGTCACGAATAGCAATACAAACATCACCTGTTGATGACTGATGAGTGATGACCAGAGCTATCATATTCCACTAAAAACTGTAAAAGGTGAACATCAAAAAGAAAGGTGCATTGACACCAGTTTGGAATTAGACTCAAACGAAATCTCGTAATGGACGCTCCAAAGCATGAGAAACTGAAGAGTCAGTCATTATTGTGGAGTAACTTAAAACCGCCACATGTGTCACATATCGTCCAGGATTGCGATGCCACATGTGAAATGAGTGAAAAAAATACAAAAATCTGTTGTCACTACTCCCTAAGGTACGAACAATGCCACTCAGATCCTGTCCCTGAAATGATAATCAAATGAAACCCTAAAACGAATGAAATAGAATATAAAATCGAATCTCTGATGAGTGTCTTACGGTCGATTTCTTTGGAACATGGTTCGTTTTGTGGTGTTTTTTTGTACAACCTTCCGTAACCTTTAGCCTGTGACACGGATTGTAGATTAGGCATATTGTTGACCTTTTTTGCTTCCATTTTAGATACACGTGCAGTTTTGTTTTTGTCGGAGTCCCTCTGAAGAGGTTTTTGTTTTTGTTGGGACTTGTACAAGATTTGCATGTGTGCTAAACCGTTCGGGTGACTTTTTGGATCGAACACGACATTTGCGTCGGTTCCCATCGACTTTTCAAGTGAGGTCGCAAGCTCGGGAGTTTTGAAGTGTTTTTCCTATATTTTTAGTGTTAAACGTATTTATTATAAAAAAAAAAACATTTTCTTGCTCCTAAAAAAATTGAGTGAAAGCAAAATCTGGACGGAAATGTCTTTCGTTTCTGTCAGGATTATTCGCAAGTTTATGTTCCTTAATGTGAGCTTGGAAAATAAACGTATTTTAACTATACAGACATAATCACATTTTTCAGTATGATAGAACAATTCAGTATGTTAATAAAATACTTCAGCGGTCACATTCGCTTACATATTATCGAATCTCGAACACTTTTTTCTTTCGAGCGGAAGTTCTAATATTGTCGCGGGGCGTCCAGCCGTAGCCGTTGACAAAATTAATGTTTTATTATGAAACAATGAACAGAACAGTGTTTCTTATAAATAATGCGTGGCGATCCACATGAAAGATGCTCCCAGTCATACATACGACGTTTGCCGCCCAAAAATAAGAACACAAATGTTCCTATCACCTATAAATTATTTTCTTCTACATGTTTGATGATATTCAGGGATCCATAGGTTTTTATTATGATTTACATATAGTTCAAAGCGATACAAGACTTCTTTTCAATAAATTCTACCGGCATGCGCCATTTCATTTTTTTTGGCGCCAAAATATTTGAAACTGGAAGACCTTGGAGCGCGGTATTTATTTTTAAAGTTAATGGCACCTATAATTGCAAAAGTTTTTATTTTCGAGTGCTATTTATAAAAAGTTTGCTTGCGGGCAGGGAAATGAAAAAACTATACGGATTAGTACTTTGTAATGTGCATACCTAATTGAGGGCGATGATAAAGCATTATAGTTACCGTCTACTTATAGATTTTGAGACATACAGTTAGTATTGTATGTAAAAACTGTTGATAAAGAACACCTAAAACAAAAAAACAATCCATCTGAAATTCTTAAAACAGAAACTGAAGAACCACATTCAAAGTTCCCAAACCCCGCTCATAATCATATCACACAAAATAAACAAAACGTATTCCATGAATGATCTCATTAAAGAATTTCAATTAGGTGTAAAACGCCATAGCTTCTAGGAATCATTACCATACGGAGCCGAGCCAGATTCACGTATAAATCTACCAAGATATGTTACGAATAAAAATAATAGAATTGTCGTATCTAATAATATTACGGCCGTTTCCGTTCGCTCGTTTATTTCAGTTTGTGAACGCGAATATAACATATTATAAACGTTCATTCATGACTGTGTGGACGATTTCTGTGTTGCCAACGGTTAAACGTTCGTTTGGAAGGGAAAAACCTGTCTTACCTTTAGAATCTTAATTAAATGATTCAGTAAGAATACGTGTTATAGATTCTACTAATGGAAATTTTGTATCAATTACATTATCTTGGGCGTCTTTGTGAACTACTTTCTTTTTCTTTGATTTAGCTTCTACAGGAAATTCAACTACAGATTATAATTGGTTTCGAACGTTCATGGCTGCTATTAGAAGATCCATAACGCCGGCGTCCTCAATATGTGTGTTAACAGCATGTCCACGTTTATTGTTAATAGCAGATAATATAAGGTTAGCGTTAATTACTTTAACTCTAACTACTAGTTTGTTGTTATTAACACTTTATGAAACTGTTTCGTAATAAACAAACTGGTTGTTTCATAGCTTTGCTCGGAGACGTGTAAAATTATTATTTTTTATGTCGGAGAAATTCATTTCGTCATCTTAATAGTTGTTAATTATTGTGATCATAATTGTTGGATGTTGGGTTCGAAGTTCACGAAATGGTGAGAATTTTAAATGAAGCTCACTTTAAGATATTGCTGAAATTAATTGCCGATGAAAATGTTAGATGTAGGGAATGATAATGCTGATCCAACCCACAAAATAATCATTATTTCATCTTCAACTGCAGAACGATAACCAGCCACTAGAAATCTAAAGAAAACAAACAAAAATAACAAGAAACAAATGACACACATTTACAATAATGTGCTAACATTAATATGCATTGCTACTTATAACAAGCCACATTTACATCCTAATACTCTAAGATCCAACAAATCTCTGGGATATAGAAAGAATGTGTTGGAATCCAGAATCCATCTTGGATATTATCAAGGGCGTCTTAATCCGCACAAATGAGCCGTGCCGGTGGAACAAAACGAATTCTTATGACTAATGTGGCGTAGAGATGGGATCTATCGATATTTGGACCAGATCTAGACATGTCCAGTCGATCTTGATCTTGAAGCTAGAATCAAAAAGACAACCACATGAAATAATTAACACACTCGAGAACATTGTTGGTTTTTTTGTAATCTATTTGACTAAACTGGACCTAAGAAAACCTTCACTGAAAACTGAAAGGAAAAATCAGAAACAATAAATCCTGTTGAAAAACATCTTAATTAAAATTAAAATAACACTGATGTCGATACTGGAGCTAAAAGTATCGATAAACTGAAACCCAAAAATAATACGAGTCACATCTAGGGGCGTCACTACAAAGAGTGTAACAATAACATGCTAACATGATGAATGCTACCGGTGGCTACACAAAAGAAAATAAAAAGAGATCAGATGTAGGCGATAATTCATAAAAAACAATAATAAAGGGGTAATATTGTTCTCGTCTGATTTATTTAGTGGCTGGCTGCAGTGACGTAGCACTTTGTTCTTAGTTAGATGGGAGATGCTTATAATATAAATGTTTAGGTATTTATGTATGTAGGTGCTTTGTTGTTCGGATTTAGCTTTAGGTGCACCAGCAGTTTTTTGTAGACACGTTTAGGCGAAGGTGACTGCTGAGATGACGAGTAATAAAGAAGCATTGAAAATGAAGACATTCTGCGCCGACCCGAAATAAATTGGGATAAGGGCAGGAGATGATGATGTGTAGATCCGATAAAAATACACTAGAGCTACTACCAACTACCAAAACTCCTAGATTTTAATCGAGTATTATGCACATAATTCTATTTTATAATCTAATTGATCAGTCACGAACTGTTTTCCGTATCCTCATAATTTTTCATCAAACGCAAAACGATCAAGTTACAAAAACATCTGTGCAAAAATTAACACAAACATAAATACAGAATCACCAAAAACAGTCAAAGTTATTACTACACCATATTAATGATCTAAAAAATAACAATATAAAATACGGAACGGATAAAATGTAAAACAAAAACATTGTAGAAATAAACGTTGTACAAAAATATACCATAATCTGTTGGATTAGAAGAAATTAAACAGTGCATGGTAATAAAAAGTTCATCCTTCTAAGAATATAGAGCACTTTTGCCAGTGTTGAAGTAGTACCGACCACTTCTGTTTTATTGTTGGAGCCATATTTTATGACTGGATTGTGTACAGATTTAGATTGTTAAGAACTTTACACACACTGATCGGTTTAATCGCTGCGTTTCTGATGAATTGGGAAAAACTGTCTGTGATTATGATAATTTAAAAATCCAATCGAGTGATAATATGGTTGGAAAAGACGGGAACATTGGTATGACGGCAGATGAAAGAAAGGAAAAGACGTGCCAAATAGGTAAATTGGAATAAGAGAAGGAGGCCCATAATAAGAAATGCAATCGACAAAGACTCACACGAAAGCTAGTCACGATATAATCTCATTCAATATTTTAATTTCACGGCGACATTTTTCAACAAGCATAACAATCGTTTTTATTAAATCTAACAAGACAATTAATAATATAATTAAAACAGCTCGTCAATTTTACTCAAAGCATTATTTACTGTAAATTAGAACATGGAAATCACTATTATATATTATTATTTTCTGTTATTATATAACACTTCGCCGTGTCGAACTGTCAACACCGGAAATCGATTGTATGACACTCACGTTATAAAGGATTCCGTATAACTTTTGTTTCATTGCTTTCGAAATTATATAATTTAATTATTTCAACCTAATAATCGAAAGGTAAGTAAATAAGGTTTTAAAATTACAAATAAAAGTACAGCCAATAAAATGTAATCTAATCAAAAGATTCATATTTTAAATACTTTCTATTTATATCAAATGAAATGACAAACATCTGGTCTACAAAATTTCATGTACCAAGGACATTTATATTTGTCCAGTGAAACAGCTGTTGGGTCGCGCGATCGGGCGCGCATGTGAAGCCCCCTTACGTTCGGAGATGGTCGTGCGCACTTCTTGCACGGTGTTCAATCATACGACTGCTCTGCTATCTCGAAGATTATAATGAAACTTTTATGACTTCAATTTTCGTTATGAACAAAACTTTGCCCAGACAAAGATCTCTCTTACACGTTTATATTATTATGTATTTTATATAGGTTTCGCCATAAAATTTATCTATTGTATCGATGGTTTATCGAGAATAAATGTATGTACACGTACGTGTATGTACGCTTTCGTATTTTATTTGCGCATACAGCTGCAGGTTTCGGGATTAAATTGAATATCTCACTAGTAACAAATTGTTGGCCTGTTTTTGCTTAAGACTAAGAACAATTACATAAATATAAAATTAACTTACTCTTAAATAGTAATCACGTATTCTCAAGCTATCACTAGAATTAGAATAGATTACATAATGAAGTCAATACTCACGAATAAATCACATCGTATAATTGGGATATGATAATCTATGCAAACTGTTTATCAGTTTGACATATTTATTGATCAGTCGGTAAGCCCCGCACCGCAACCCACCGTCTCTTGTTTGATCCCAACAATATTTTATTGTTACTAAACTATAGTAATAAAAATCCAACTAAATGTAATGACGATGTAAATTCTGAAGATAAAGAAAAAAGTTGTACAGACAAAATAAAAACCGACACAACAATAAGTATTGTGCTACCGGTTGCAATCATTAGTATTGATGACGCAAACATTACTCAAAACAGTGTTGAAAAAAAACTGAGAGCCAATCAAGAGAGTGCTCACAATGCTATGTCTAATAAAGAATAAGATGTGTACAATGAAGTATTACCGCGTAATAAAGACGGGAAAGGCAGACACAAAGGTAAGGAACGTAATGATTTGGAAACGAGTGGATGTAGAAGCGTGAATGTGAGGAGCGAACCATGAAAATTACATGCGGGGCTCAATCGCAGCCGCGCTTTTGTGTAGCACAATGCGTACAATGGACGGTCAAGGACTTGATGAAGGACAAAGGGTTATAAGATGGGAAGGTAAAATTGGTTTTACTTGTGAATTTTCGATGATATGATAATGTAAATTATGATTTTGAAGAAATTTTTAAATTGTTAAATGTAGATAATTTTTATGGGACAGAAATAACTGAAATACAAATTACTGAAAATATAAATTATATAACATTGACGATGAAGAAACTAAGCAATTCCACCAAAAGCAAAGTAATTCTAATGAAATTCTTCGTCAAAAGTAAAAATAAATCCCATAGAACGGTTACTATGGACGCGAGTATGGACATCTTGAATTATGCAAATTTCATACATGTAAAATCTGTTGTGACTCACACGGGGCATTGTACCGAGTTAGAAGCATCAAAGTGAGATCAACCTGAATAAAGGCATCCGCGCTGGACCGTCGAAGGGGTAGTACAATGTCGGCGGGCGAACAAAAACTGACATCACAATACGTTGGGCCAACAACAGTGGCCGCTCATAAATCAACCTCAGACAAAAGTAACAATAGTATTGAGGGTACCTTATAAGAGATCTTAGCATTGTGCTTATTCTTTGATGTTCACTAATAAAACCTTTGATTAATATCGTATAGACGGAACCAGTTGGTATGCAAATAATGACGTTTTGAGGGACGGTAGTCGGATCACACGTGCTGGGGTGTGAACAAAAGCTAATGCTACATCTTCCTCACAATTCTTTTGTTGGTCCACTGTTGGCCAAGTTCAAGCTAACCGATTTGGTTTTGTTAAATTCTTCTACGTGAGCTGTCTTGTTGGAATATTGCGTTTGTCCGTTCCGTTCTGTTGCTGCTTGTCTGATTCAATTGAATGATTAATCTCTATAGATGTTCCTTTATGTACCTGGGCAGTTTGGCGAGTATTTCCTAAGGTAAAATCAGGTCCAGTAACACTGGTTTATTGACTAAGCATGCCTTTGTTGAGGTTCAAGGTTAGGTTATCTCTGAATTTGCGAGTGTTACCAACCGCAATCAATGAGATTTTTTTTGTTATTTTAGATTAAATTTTGACGTTGTATAAATTAAAACCTTAAATCAAGTAAACTTGCAGTATTCTAGTGTTTTATTATCGCTTGCCGCAAGTCGAGCGAGACTAATCAGTTGCAATAATAAATTATTATGAAAGAATCCGTATGTAAAGTTTAGGTGTCTACAAAATGTTCAAAATATGGGTCGGTCGATCGGTGACCCAAAGATAATTATATTTTTATATAGTTTAAATGTTTTATTGTTTCCCATTTCGTCTCGTTTATCAATTATATTGTGCTTGTCAATTTAGGTTAGTTGATATCATTGCAAGCTATTATAATTGTTATTATTTAGTTGTTGAGGAAATCTGTATACTTTGTCACCTCTTGAATTGAACTGATCTTAAAGTTTGGGTCATTTGGACCATGCAGATTATGATGTAATTGTTTACTATTATTATTTATGTTTGCAGATGGGTGGGTGCATAGGTATTTTTGTTATTTACAAATATTTTAGTGATGATTTACAAATACATTATTGTAACAATAATAAAATTGAATTAACAATTTAGTGAGTTGTTATTGTAATTGTCCTGTTTTTCAAAGCCGTTGTTACCTTTCTAGGTTATCTTAAAGTGCGGTATTTTCCTATTTACCATAGAACAACTAAGTATATAAGGTTATCGTTACATTTTATCAATTCTTTTTTTGGTTTTGTTTGTAAACGAAATGTTTTGTAACTTATTGTTCGTTGTTATCTTATTATTAGGTAGTGAATTTTCATTTAGTATATTAAATAATGTGTTTCGTTCCTGTTTTCTCAGTATTATTGCGTTCAGTTATTTGACGGATTTTTAAATTCAAGTTTACTACTGCGTCACCATTTGTTTTTTATTTATTGATCAATTCTCAAAATGTGTAATTTGCTTCACCTCTTACAGTATTTATAAATTAATTTCCTTGAAAAGCACTATTATTGTTTGCATACAATTTTACACGTTTGGTAGTAACTGAAAGCAGTTCCAGTTTTTTTTTGTCGGGATAATAACGTAAGAGAACGAAAGAAAAATTAATTTTGGCCAATTTACCATAAATGCATTAATCAAAATTTGGATTATCTTTCAGTTATGTTAGATCGTGTAACCGAATTTAAACTATATAACCGAATTTACTTAATTTAAACTGTTTATAGGAGTAGATACTGCCTGTAACAATACTTACTCTTCATTCATGTATGTTTTAAACAGCGATGAAACTAGTACCCAACAGAAGTTGATTCAAGCAACCAATGATACATACTCTAATTTTAAAATCAACAGATATTAATAAAATCCTTGAACTAACGGTTTTATGATTATATTTATTCGAACAGAAGCATATTATTTTTGAAAACTAATGTACGTCTGGTGATTTTTTATTGAAAACTAAACAGATATGCAGACACAAAGTCAAATATAACAACATCCGTTTCCTATATGCTTTATAAAAGAATCTTGTCAGTATTTTTTTTATTGGTGTATGACTAACTAAATTTCTTTGCAATTGAATAAAATGTTGGAACATTGTTCCTTCGGCAATGTTTGATCGGTCGTCACATTAGGTCAATGGGAGATCCGTTTCTACACAGTGTAACAGTGTTCAGAGGTAGGGCTTTCCTAATCCTACCCCTGGTGTTGAAGCAATAAGCTGTGATGGAAAGCTATTGTCTGACTTTGTAGTGCAGCCGAGTCTGCATCTCGTGTTTCGACGGTCTGTCGAGTGGTTTTTGCCCATGGTATATGTTGCACGGTTCAGCCCATTTGTGTAATGTGGCTCGTTTTCGGCGTTCGCCGTCCGGTTAAGGCATTCGCCTAATGTGAATGTGGCTGCTTTGGTCATATTTATTTTGACAGATATCATTATTTTTACACCGCACTGGCAAAACTAGTACGGGGTGGAAGGTATACCGACGCGAAAACGGAAACCACATACTCAGTACACCTCAGCTGTTCCATTCATTTTGACCGTGTAGGTACCTTTTGCACTTTAGTAGGAAACAGTACAGTATCTTTTTCTTTATCGTGTGGTTAGTGCCTAACCTGGTATCAGAGTTTTTATGCCGCCCAAGGGCCTCTGACTTGGCTTTTACATGCCGTCGAGAAATACATATCTCTCAGGCATGCTGCACAGTATGAAACAGTTTTTTAATAACTGACGAAATATTTCTATGTGGGGGGGGGGGTTCAGAATGATGTACTGAGTATGTGGTTTCCGTTTTCGCGTCGGTGTCCCTTCCACCCCGTATGGTTTCATGCTAATCCTTATTTAATCACACTACAAAAATCTGCGAACAAATGTTTATGTTTTCCAATGTTTAACAATACATAAACCTATTCTGTACTAAACGATAAACTGAATGCGAAGTTTACCAATGCTCGCCAAGAAATAATAATCAATTACAAATAAGTAATCTACATACACGCACAATGATCTAATTCTTGCAATTTCACTATGAAATCACGTACACTGGCAGTATTATCACTGAGCGAGTCGTGTTACGTCTCAGAAGAGGGTAATATGTTAATTATCGCCATACTAAAAGGACTAACTAAATATATCAATGGACGCTCGTGATATTAGGCCAGTGCACATGGCATCAATATTCGTACAATGTTGGAGAAAATGTCAGTTGTTTCCGTCTAGGGTTGGTGATTAGGAAAACAGACTGGTCATGTTTAAGGGAACCTATCACTTCCACTTCTTTGAAAATTCGAAGCAATGTGGCATGTACCAACCTGCACTGGCGAATTACAGCCTTCCCTCTCACAGGATGACGCCTGTGTCTCAGTTAGCATTTCAGAAAAGCTGTCGAATTTTATTTATTTATTAATAAATATTGTATATGTAACACAGAGCCAGTTACAGGTTCTCAAGAATAAAAACAGAAAAAGTAGTATAAATCTTATGATCTCTAACAAGAACGATAATAAAATGGGAATTAAAATAAGGTACAATAAGCACTATGTGCTTTTAAAAATGTCAGCGTTCAGCCAAGTTCTTATAGAATAGGTTTTGGTGGTAAATGGGTCAAATGGGAAATCTATACAAAGAATATTAAAGTCCTTACTCGCTCGCACTATGAGTTTTGCATGTAATTAGAATCAGGTTATTGTTTTAAGTAAGCATTCACAATCTTTTATGTTTGTCATCATCATCATTAGAACTTTGTGGGACCTAAAGTAATTATATTCTTTACATGCCTATTACATGGCCAACAGGAAACCCCATATGAAATTCTTCGATACATACCACGAACACCGAATAAGGAGCTCCTGATAACAGTGGACTGACATAATCCATTGTTTGTATCAAGGAAAATAAATCGCAAAGGTGTGAAAACAATATAGAAGATTGAGTTCAATAATTTCCTGTTCGTGGCAGCCCTGTCGCCTTAGGTACCAACTATAATTTTATTTATCACTCTCTTTGTTGTTTGTGTGTATCTTGTGCCAACATCACATTCTATTTGTTCGTGAATATCTTCCGTGATATATCGACTTAATGAAATAAAAATTGCTATTTTGCTCGTAATTCTAATGCTGTCAAATTCTCCAGTTAATATAGACACATCCTGTATTTTAAGGGGCTCTTAATATTGGTGGAGGTGACAGCTAGCCGGTTGCATGGCTCATGTGTCATTGTAAAAGTCGCATGCCACGCTGTTTGGGTAATTTTAATTTGTCAAAGTAAAAAATTGTATTTGAAACATTGAGCGATTGTGTTGAGGACGGTCTGCTGAGCTCATTATTATTATACTAGACTTCGAAATTTTTATTATGTTCTGCGGTAGATTTTAAATTTTATTGTTCTTAAAATATGATTCTTATAATTTTCTGAACTAACCAAAACCTCAAAGATAACATCTGGTTCACAATTAAAACGTCAAAAAAAATAACAACAGAAAACTTTTAAGAGGAACGTCAACGATAAATCTCTCGTTAATAAGGCGTCACATAAACAATGTTCTTTTTGTCGCCATTTTCAATTTGGCACTGAGTCCGCGCAGGTCATGCGTCGTTGCCTCCTAACATTGACCAATTATTGCACACACCACTCAGGTCCCTTTGATGTCTAAAACATAAAATTTGTAAAAAACTGCGAAAGTCAATGATAATTATTTATTATTTTCTTCGAACCCATTTAGGAGTGAAGGATATTTATTAGTGTGGAACAAAGTGACAACTGACCGGCGTTGACATGGTGGAGGTGCCAAAAACAATAGCGCTTATAATAACAGATCGAACTGATACTTTGAGAAATAGTCACCCATTTTTATGTAACTTTTGTGACAATATGCTTTTCTGTTGTTTGTCAAGACTATAAGTTTCTAATGAATAATGTTACAGTCAACTCAAACATACAAGATGCATAAAACGCTGTCTTGTGCAATAAACTGACAATCTGTTCAGTATCATGCAACATGACTTCAAACGAACTCCAACAATTTTCAGTACTTACTGTTACTCACTTCGCAAAGAATATAAATGACAATACATAATACGTTAATGTGCCATTAGCAAAGATTTAATGTTTATTATGGCAATTTTGACCTTTTTTAAAAATTCGTCAGCATTACTTATGTATCCGGTGTTCTTACAAAGTTACTTTGTATATCATATATAATTTTAAGAGGTTGTAACACTTGGTATGCGTCCAACTAATTCTCATCATTTATCACCAGATCGTCAAAGTCATCATTAAACATGTTATCACTCTTCACGTCAATATCATTACGAGTTGTCCATTCAATTACAATCAGAAAGCTATCGTGTTTGATCCTATTATTGAAGAAACATACTATAGAAATTCTTTGAGAAAAATTGTTGGAAATATTATTGGAGGTTGCACAATAGAAACTCTCGTCTTTGATGTGACAAGAGGGTCTAATCAATGGTTATCGATAGAAACATTCTATTTGATGTCTAAAAGCCGATAGATGCCGTAATGTTTCCCAGACATTGGATGTTGATAATGTCCGATATTTTCATTAAAATGTAAAGGAGAAATAAAAAATGGTATCTTATAGCGTTCGGGATTTTTTTTTTTGTGTCAAAATTGTAAATGACTACAATCAATGCTGGATTTTATTGTGGACATAGAACAAGCTTATTAACTGTTCTCTCTGTAATGTGCACTTTAACACATGGAAGTGACTTCAGGAATTTGAATGGTTATTTATCTTTCAGGCGACTGTAACGGTCATTAGCAAAAATAGGTTTAGAGAAAAAAACTGGCCACGCATGATTTTTCCTTCTTATCATTTTTAGGTTGAGATTTCGTCTTAATGTTTGTTTCAGGTTTATTGTTCAGTCTAAGTTTACTTTCATAGGAATTCATTCCAGATGAATCATCTTGTCTTTACAGAATGTCATAAATCTCCAAAATTCAGACAAATGCAAAGGTTATTTGACATAGTCAAGTTGCAATCTTCTGCATAGCACAATCAGCATTTCAATCTTTAAAAAGAAAAACAACGTCTTTCTTCGTAACAACATACCAAGACATAACAAGGCAACAGTGCACACATCACGGAAATCGATTCTAATTCGAACGTCTGTATCGAATCGAACGCCCATGTATCGACGCACCGCGGAGCCCTCTTGTTTGTCGGATCGATTATTCCACTTCATCTCAGACTTATTGGGTTCAAACAAGTCTATTGCGAAGGCATTGGTCACACGATTATTGGGATGATTATGTAATTATTCGATTTGACAATGCTGGAGTGCTTTCTTTCCTTCAATAATTGAAAACGTTTCTTCTGGATGTAATTCTGTGACATTTTTTTTTAAATCATCATCTGTTGCCTTATTGTCATTGTTAATTGAATTTTCATTCAGTGTTTGTCTGTCTGCTGAATCTGTTATAATAACATCTAGTTTCATATTTCTCTCAGTTCTCATTATATATTAGATTGGAGAAGGACTTTGGTTCCTACTATATCATTATTAGTAAACATCGTTCATTATTATTCTTCAGAAGCAGCACTAAGCCTCCATATTCCACCCTAACTATTGAATATAACCTTACAATTTCTATCGTGACTTCTCTTGAGAATTCCTCAGTTCGTGCAGTTTCGCCTCGTTTCAACGTATTGTGTGGCTCTATTCATTTCAATAATGTAGTGTCATTGTTCTTAAGTTCAGCGAAAGCGTATTGTTCCATACAATTGTTAATGTTTGTGACAGTTCGCCGCTGACGTGTTTAGGGACTAATTCATTTGTATGCGACGTTCATTACGGCCGGCTCAAAGCATTGTGGTGAAATAGTTGTGGTTTATTATTGTTTTGATATTTGTAATTTATTGTAAAATTCCTGAAACATGCATTCCAAGATATTTTTATGCTCGTTCTAATTTTTACATTATTTCTATTTGTACCTATAGTGTGAAAATCCTGTGCAATCACCAAACTATAATCTTGCTTACTAATAGTTTTAACCCGGCTTGAGAGGTTCCCACAGTTATTCTTCTTTAGTAGATTAAGGGCTCATTCACACAGGTTCCGTCATTGACGATTCGTAAAAAAAACACGATACGCCGTGACGGATGGACGTTCACATTGCACACGAAATCGTGTTTTATCACGATTCGGCAAAACATCCGAATTGGTGTTCACATTAGTTTCGTGATCTTTCGGGAGCGAGCGAATCAGCGAATCCGTCACAAAAAAATCACGATCCGTGTTTTTTGACGAACGTGATTTTCAAAAAAGTATACGTGATTTAAGTCGTGTCCGTTATTTTTCACGATTCGTGATGCGTGTGAACATGGACATTTAAAAAACATTGCCGCCTTCAAAAAAAATAACGAATCGTGAAAAAGACGATCTCATACAAAACATTCAACATCAAAATAAAAGTGCATTCAGACGGTTCATTACAAAACATTTACACACCAGATCTTCAAAACGGCCGCACATTTTACACTTACTAACATTACAAGAGCATAAAACCTCATCACAATATGCTCAAACCACAAACAAGCATTTTTCAAGCAATCACCAAACCACAACCAAACGTTTAACGTTAACGTTACAAAATAAAGCCGAAATATTAAACAAATTCGTTTACTTTGCATTAACGGGTTGACAAATAACCGCAAATTGCGATTGTGACTTGAAAGGGGTTAATAATGGTTTTAGTCGTAAGTCGTGGGTTTCTGAAGTAATTCAGTTAGAAGCGTCTGCAGATTGAGCTATTGTGTCGGCAGATTGATTCCATGTCATTTGGACGCGTACGGTGTAGTTTGCGTCTGTAGCAAACAAACAGTTAGTTTGCTCTTTGTTTGGTTATTAATTACTTGTTGAGTGCACTACTATTATATGAGAACTATACTTAATTGGGATAGTAAATTAAAATTGTATTACTGAAATACCTGTAAACGTGTTTCGTTTGTAAAGCAAACTTTCTTTCAGGGCTCTTTTGTATTTGTTTTGTAAACCATACAGGACAAAATATTTCAACTTGAATGCCAATTTATGCTAAATGAATAATTTAATTTTGAAAAACAGAACGCCCTTTTACCATCCCTCAAAAGTTAAAAAAATAAACACTTTACTAATTTTTCGTCCAGCACACCCCATCTTGTCCTCATAGATTAACCTCAAGGATTTCATCCCCCGGTTGTCCTCAAATGATAATATTTTATAGGACAAACGCCGACCGGCCGGCCCCTGCAAAAATAATATGTGTCTGCGGACTAAATTATTCACGGCGGTGTAGTGGCTTCCCTGAACCAAGCGGATGAATAATATATAAATCATTCGATATTATTTGATGCAAACTTTCCACGTTTTCCAAACAAAATTGTGTGGCTTTTGGTAGGACGTTTTTTAGGGTACCGTAGCCAAACGGCGAAAACGAAACCCCGAAACACTACAATTTACGTCAAGCTGTACGTACAGTGTAGTGTTCCTTAATGTTTTTTTATTTCATAAGGAATTAAGTTAATTAAGTTCGTATCAATACTTATCTTGAAAGTCTATCTTATCTTATCTTGAAATCTTTTTCGGAAACATATCCCTACTTACGTAGTGTTTTTACTTTTAAAAAAGTAAAGGAAACCATAATTTATTATTTGATACACAAAAAGTGTTTATATTTAGGCTATGATTTGGGAAAAGCCTGAAATATATACTGACGTCAGATTTGTCAGACTATTTTATTAATTAGTTAATGAATTTATTTAAAATGCATTGATAACTCAAAATATTAAATGATTCATTACAAAATAATTTATTTACCTCTTTTTTCAGCTAGGGAGCTGAAACTTATCATGGAATTTAAAAGCCTGAGATACATACTGACGTCAGTATTCAAACTATTTCATTAAATAGTTAATTAATGTGGTTAAAATGCATTGATAACTCAAATGGTATTTATATTAATTACAATATAGTTTATTTTTCCTCTAACCCCAGCTGAAACTTATCACAGAATGTTTTGTGACTAATTTCTAACCTTGGTTTTGGAAAATTATAACGTACCTTTTGACAATGTGTCATATAATAACACGTACATATTTGGTTTCGTATACCAAAAAAATTCGTTACTACATTTTGTATGCTTATTATTTATTGAGTACTAGCTCACCCGACAGACGACACCTGTAATTTTCTGGATGTCGACAACAGCGCTACCTATCGGAGTTTACTATGACTAGAAAACCATCCAGGTGAACGCATAAGTACAACAAAAAATCATCAAAATTGGTCAAGCAAGGAAAAGGAGGAAAAGAATTACAAACACAAAAAATATTCAAATACTAGATCTTTGTTTCCAGTAGTTTCAATTACTTAACTGTTACAGATCCTTCATTTTAAGTACCACTAAGGCAAGATGTCAGTCTGTGATGACACAATAACTGACCCCAGGGGTTAACTCGATCGTCTGCGCTACCCCTTAGCCCTTAGCTTACGTCTCGCGGTTTCAAGGAAAGGGGTGGAGTGGCCTTAAGGATTAAATATTTTAGTAGCTATTAATGATCTGGCACAGTTACTGATTGTAGTTTAAGATAGTAATAATGTATAAATTATTGGCGAAATTTACCAATAAAACTGAGAGCGATTAGTCAGTATTCGTAAACCACGTTCAAGTGGCAGTGTCATTTATTCTATAAAAACGATCTCACTGAAAGCTCTTAAACGTAGTTTAATGTGCTCAACTCATTCAGTTTCAATGAATTTCGCCTATAAAGTATTTCTAAAAGAAAACTAAAGACACAAAATCATGTGAAAAATTCAAGTAAAATGGACAAGCAACACATACTAAATTAATATCGTTAAAGCTATCAGGTCAAATTCCTTTGAGATGTGTAAAACTATTGCACTTAAGCAAATGCCACTATTCTAAAACATCAATAGTGCCCCTTCCTAGGCGAGTCGCAGCGACCGGGTCGCATTGCCCCTGAGATTTGACAATAATTCTCGATAGCTCCTCTATTCTACCGCTCCCAATGAATACTGAATTGAGACCAACTCCGTACATCTTAGACACAACCTATTTCAATTTAGATTATTGCTTCGCTGTTCACGATGAGATGCAATATCTTAATAGAACCCCCACACAAACTTCAATCAGCATTTATTGAAACGCTCACATGCGGATTCACAAAAAAGAAGCTTTATTTACTGAATGTTAAATGTAATCAAAGCTCGAAGATGAATAATGAAATCCTACTGTGTATTTTATTCATTGACCTTCCAAAATTAACAGAGATAACGCTCACAAAGGCTCAGATTGAAAGGTGCCCCTTTCACAGATTCGCCACTCTTTAATCTACAATCGAAACAAAACTCGGGTTCTAACGCGATTGTCTGTCCGTTCATTTACTTAGTAAATTATTCTTTGTCGAACGGAAGAGAAGGCTTTGAATCCATTAATTCCCTGATGGGGTCACAAAGAGGTGGTACGAATTAAAATAATGTATTCTACGACTTCAATGGCGCTCCCTCCGTCCGGTGCGCGGCTGTTATTACAAGAATAATGTATTTAAATCAGAGTCTGCTTTCAGATGAAGATGGCCCGCTTTGTGAGTCCACCGAATAAGTGATCACGTACGTTGCCATTAGGATACGTTTTATGTGCAAATTATAGCCTACCATTTTTGAGCTTGCTCTCGGATTTCATCGCAGACGAGCCGCGAACAATCTGGGTTCGTTAGAAAAGTTTTAATACTGCTATTATTGTGTGCTCATGTTTGCGGACAGAAACGTGTGTACAATAATATGTAGGTAGGTATGTAGATACAAATGAACACATAATTATGTGGATTCTTATAGGTAGTCTTATTAATTGCGAATCCGTTCACAGAGACAACCGAACGTACACAAACAGCGAATTAATCCTGCCGTCAAAAGGGTTTTGAAACTACCCTCTGTTAACAGATAATTTAGAATATGATCACCCCATTGCCGAATATTTCCGAACAAACATTTCGATGTATTTATTCTGGTGTTTATTTTGTAGCGTAATATGTCGTGTTCCACTTTGATGTCGTGAAATCGCTTCTGTTCTTTGTCAGCGAACCAAGGATTTACATCTATTACGTTAGTCATTTAATTCTCGGTTTTACTGCGATCTATTTTCGATTTAGAATCCTTTGTAACATGATAGGGGGTTACAGCTTTATCGTATTGGCTGCTCCTGTATGGAATTATTGCATATGGTTGGTTGGAGTTTGTTTGGCAGAATGAATGGTTCATTATACATAGGGATACGTTGTGCGGGACGGTTATATTTGCGATGTGAACCATTGTTTATGATTTGGACAATTGTTTGTGTTGCACTGTCAAAGGATGTGCACTTGTTTATTTTATCCTGAGGGGAGGGAGATGAGACGAGTAGTATAAACATTGTGATGTTTAAAGTAGCTGAATGACAATCGCAGACTTGCGCGTCATTACTTTTTTGGTCTGGAAATAACTTTTTTAATGGAAGCTTATGTTATTTTTACGATTTGAATGGCTATTGAATACGTTGATCGAACTGTCCTTAAGTAGTGATCAGAGACACTATTTAAGGAGGTGCCTCTAGCTAATTTACTTGCTCTCGGCCAGGATCTCTTCTCTATCTAAAAATACCTAGCATTAAACACTCACCAGCTCACAGTGTATTGACAGCTTTATCCAGGCTTCCGCTTAATGGTTTCTTTGTCCAAAAACCAGTCGTGCCTCCTATAACAGCTTAGGATTTCGAACCACAAAGCTTTCATAATCACGCTTTATACAAGGTGTTGCTTTGCATCCTCGTCAAATTCAAGAAGGTAACTATGTTAAGGATTCTCGACCCGAATCAATAATAAAATGGGTAAGTAATTCTTTTTATTTTTTTTAATATCGGAAGTCGATAAATGTACACCACCCGTATTAAAACGCGGACTGTCTTATACTAGCCCTATAACCGCGCTTTCACACACACAAACAAACCCAGACGTTTATTCGAAAAACGGGTGATTCTCCTCTTTTGAAAAGGGCTTCATTATGAAATAGTGTCAAATTAAAACAACTAAAAAAGCAGCGTTTATTATTATTGGCCTGGTACCGTAATTTATATTGATTATTTACGTCTTCTATGACAACCTCCTGAATTTTGACGAGGTTGCAAAACTACACCTTGTATAATGTCATTTCTCCGTATCCTTTACATGCAAAGTACGCTTCCCCGAAGCCTCTTATTGCCACAACTTCAGGCACACAGTCATACAATCAAACTTATTCATCTGTACAAAGGATCAGAGAAGCTGAAGTAGTTCTCGCAAACCAAATTCCTCAGTTCTGAGCGTTCCTTTGCGAAACTTTGGAGCACATCTTGACTCGAAAGCTCCACTCGGTTATGTTCAACTATTTTTCTACTTCGCCGTTTTGTATCCACTGTTTCCTTTTACTGTTGGTTTTTGTACTCAAGTTGATGGAAAATGATTTTATTTCCATCGATTTGGACGTAAGTGTTGGTTTAAATAGGCCTATTAACGTGTAATTAAAGTAAAATTTTGATTATTCTTTGTTACATTGTATAAAGAAGAAGATACTTTCACAAAATAAAGTAATCGGGTATCGGTATCAGCTGTGTAATTCATGTTTGCATCAATAAATACTATTATAGTTTTGTATGTTTCATTGTTTTCTACATCCTCGCTATTTGAATCTTTTTTACTTTTTTCATGGATCGAATGTCACCAAATAAATGATGCCTAAATATCTCAATACATAATACATAATAACTACCACGTTACAACAGACTAATAACAGCTTAACCCCATTTCTTTTAACTGTAAAAACTATGTTCTAAAAGTGACGTAACATCATGAAAACACAACCAACATTATGAAAAACTGCAAAAGGAAACAAGCGACCGAGTTGAATGGCGTTTAGCTGCACTACATTCTCATTTGGTTCGTTTCGCTAGCAATTCATTTCGCAGTGACCTAAGGAACACAATGACTCTCATCAGACGGACTTGTTTAGGGAAAATCTCTGGCCGTCTTAATATCGTACCGTCTGTATACGCCTTAATTGTTGATGTTATCTCTTAATTAATGCTGGAAGAAGTAAGTCGATAGTTTTCCAGTATTATGACCACGGTTCGTAATCTATCTATCTATGTATTTATATATTATCATCTATATATGTATATTTAAAGTAAGAAACTCGCAGGCTGACTGATTCACTGACTGATCGATGAACGCACAACTGAAACTCCTGGGTTTAGAAACATGATATTTTGCAAAAACGTTCCTTAAAAGACGTAAGTGTGCACTAAAAAGGGATTATTGGAAATTCATCCCCTAAGGAGTCAAAATAGGGGTTGAATGTTTGTATGAAACTTAGCTAGTTGTCAATATAATTATTTTCTTTGATAATTATCCTGCTGATTCTCGATCTGTAAATTTTTTACTCAAATTGTAGCTAACTCTTCATAGCTTAGCGAAACGTATTCTGACAATTTCTTTGTATTAGCATCATCAAATCAAATAAAATAGAACATTTTCGTGAACTATGGGTACATTTCATTACAATTTCTCTCCTTCAACGGAAGCTTTTCTCTTCTTAAAATCAATATCCATGAAAAATGCCTGCACCTTGATTAAAGGCACAAGTAGCAACCTGTAACAAAGGCCGCCGGTGATTGGGCATTGTGTCGTATTAACTGCATTGTTTGTCTCCCAGTCATCATAAAGCGTCTCAGTGCCCTGCAAGGGTCGGGAGTTAGGGTGGAGATGGATTCGCTCAGAAAGGCTTGCCAAAAAGTAAGCAGGAATTTGAAACAAATACGTGAATCACGAAATAACGAATAATTATGTTTAGTGCTGAACATGAGCTTTATTTAAAATCTGTAAATAGAGCATCTTTGATTGTGGCGCACTGAATCAAATAACCAAATCCTACATTACTACTCACATCGGAAAAACCAAAATTTTATTTAACAAACACCAGATAAAATACCTACAGAAGTCACGGACATTGTATTACAATACCATAATAATATTATGTAAATATTAACGACTCAGTAGCCATTAATGCAAAACACATTAACCAAAACTTTTGAATATAAATGAGTAGACTCCATACTAGCGAGCCGGTTCGCCCACTCGACGCGCGTTGTCGCGCACCCGATGGGTAATTTCCCCCATTGTATGGCACAAGAAAATGTTCACAACAATCTGTATATCACTAGAAGTGACTTCACCTACTGACCTAAAAATATATCAGATAAATTAAAAGAAGAAAAAAACAAGCTCCAAAAAAAATCCAAAGAATTTGTGTACATTATATTTCATACAATACATGGTACACCTGTTCACATTGGCAACAAAGAAAGTATTAAATAATAGAAGTATGTAGGTGTGGAGAAAAGTACCAATAAAACTGATATGTTGCATTTTTCTTTACAAAAATATTATAATATTCTATTAGCAAGGAAAAATGTAGGTAAATTATTTAAATTTTCCTTACAGTAATCGTTTTATAGAAACAATTTAGTGCTAAGCAATATTTCGATTTCGAAAAGAAATTTATCGGAGATCAAAGGTTTCAGTAAGTGGTGCGGTACAAGATATAGACATGGTTTTGGTTTCTGATATTACACATGACAAATTATATAAGCATTTCAGAATGGAATGGATGTTTTGACTTCGTCCACATGTTTATCCACTATTTACACTTATATTTTTTTTAATTATATTATTTATGCGTGCTTTCTGGAACCTTTTCAAACACGTCATAAACTAAGATTTAACGACTTTTGGCTTAGCTGATGGTTTCTCTTCTTTATCTGCGGTTAGAGAAACTAAACAATATTCAATTGTTATTGATTGCCCGGAAAACCTATATAAAACAGAAGTTTTTACTGTGTTAATTGCTTTCCAGTTGGCAGATCATGTCATGGTTATTTTGGAACGAGATAAAAGAAATGGTTTTCTGTTATAAAACGTGACACACTAACCAAAACAATATTCACAGTTTCACAATAAGAAAAACATTTAAAAAGATTTCTTTCTTTCGTACTATGAAGCCACATCTAGTAGCTGTACACGTGTCGGCTGTTACACTTGTACCTACATTTTATTCGGGATTTTGTACGAGGGAGATTTCTTGTAATTTGCCGTCAATAATTCCACCTCCCTTCGCTTCACTCAATAGAAGCCAATTGTGCGATGCAGTGCTTGTTTTGACATGTCATTTTGTGTTTTTCTTTGAAATAACTTTTTCTGGCAGATTATTATTAGCATTCATTCATCCATCGGAGTTGCTATTGAGAAAATATGAAATTAGGTTTGATTTTAGAAAAGTGATGTTTCATTTGTAAAATGTATGTCTGGGATTTACGTGGATGCAAAGAGTTCATGGTATTTGTATGGTTGCTTCACCAAAGTACATTATTCAGTTCCTTTTATGACTAAACACTTGAAACCAATAAAAATAAACAAATTCTGAAAATAAATTAAACGAACAAGCTGGAATGCTAACGAACAAACAAGAAAATGGACAAATCAAAACCTAATTTGCAGGAAACGCTACAAAGATTTTATTCCACCTTATTGTGAATAAACTTATTATAGAATAGGAAAAATTCCGTTACAGGAAGATTTCTGTCGACGATTTTTTCTTCTTTTCTCAGCAAAGGGAATGAAAATGTCTCGTGCCTCATTCAATTACTGGCGCTTCACAATATTTTTCTATTTAATTTTTATTTTCATTGTACTCGGCCGACTCTCCGGGACTTTTATTCGCTTATTTGATTTGAGCTGTTTTTATTATTATAATATTTCTTTTCGAAGTGTTTTCATTGGCCGTGTTGATGCCATTTTTCTCGTGAAAGCTGTAAAAAGTTTAATAGAACCTTTTACAGCGTTGTGAGCACTGGATTTGTGCATTTAATTGCAGAGGTTCCTTTACCAAAAATGTACAAACCCTTTCGAAGAACAACTGGCATGTACGACATAATATTAGACACATTCAAAACATTATCCCTACTTTCCAAACCACATTTAACCTTTCAAAACAAGCAAAAGCAATCTAATCAATCAATCAGCAAATGTACAAGATTTAAGAGCGAGTTTCAACAACTTAGTTACACCAGATGACACTCTAATAGGTGCATACATAGACCGGGTAGGAAACCTTAGCCTAGCCGTTTATCTAAGACGGGCGTCGGCAATTTCCTACGTCAAATAGATTGGAGACTAGGCACTCGTTACCTTTACTTAAATGTATGTCCGTTCGTCCGTCGTTCGCTGATTAATTTCTAAACGGATGCGCAAGTTAATATTCTCGTATAAATTAGAAGTCGGTTGCAAGTGTGATATGTTGGTGCGACTAGTTTGGCTAAGAATGGTTGGTGGAATGTTGTAGAATCGTGGAAGGACAGTCTTGCTGGATGATGATATGATGCAATTGAGGATGCGATATGGCAACGGAATCCGTATCGAATGGCTACTAAACGGAAGGGCCTTCATTCCTTGCTGTAGGTACCCCGTGGGGCGCCAACTAAGATAAATAAGTGCGTTCTTAATACGACTATGATTTCGAAACCGTATATTTTCTCGTTTTAGGGTTTTTGGTTGTTGGAAAAAGGTCATGTTAGCTGTAGAGCTATTTCATATAGCTAGGTATCTGACAGAAACTAAAAAATCTTTCACACAAAAGATAATCCTTTTATCACCGCCAGCAAACCATTTAACAAGGGGAGGCGTTTACAAAAACAATTTGCTGGCAATTCTCTGACGTCATTGTGACGTCACCCCACTGCAAATTGAAATTGAGTTGCACCATTGAAGCTGCGAGTTTATTGTTTTTGATTGTATGTACTTCAATATTTATCAATAACTGTTGCAACTTCTGATAAGATTACTCTCAGTTAAGAAATATAACTGAAATATTACAATTGAGGAATGTTAATAAAGTTCTTACCAACTCAAAATAAAATAAATTCAAAAAATTATACACGAGTATAAATTCGTTCAAAAATATATTTCAGTCAACATTACATTAAGGCATGATCAATGCTATGAGCATTGACATCATTTAAAAAATAATGTACATTTAATTTGACGCGAATTTCCTGCTACCTATAATACAGATATTTGTAAATGTCAATCACCAAAAATTATGACTAACATTATCATAAACGCAGAAATGAAATGAAGAGAAATAAACATTTCCGAACGTAATACTGACCTGTCAAATTTCCCGCCAATTCGCCATATTGTTCGCGCCACCGCGTGACGTCATTGTGACAGTAATGAAAAGGAAATGAGTAGTTACAATTGACATATTTATCCATTTCTTCTGTCATGAAACTTATGGTGATACGAATAAGAATGATATTGCTTGTCTTGGGGAAACATAAGTTTGCAAGGAGTGGAACTATTCAATAATAGTGACGTATGTAGTCGGAAATTAGATTGTAATGATCGATTGTCAAGTGAATGCTGATTGATATTGCTGTCTACTGTTGACACATTGTGATGGGTAGTAACTAGTACTTATTCTTCTTAACGCAAAAGAGGGGAACACAAAAAAAGAAGCTGGTTTGCCTTCAAGTCTAAAAATCTGAGGAAGCAAATGCCCTTTAAGAGAGGCTGGGACACAGAGATGTGTTGTAGAAAGTTATATACCTAAGTTGATTTTTGCATTTTATGACAACGGCCGCGACGAGCGCAGCCGTAACAAATTGAATTATTGCCAGTTGCCACCGAGGTAAGAACTAGCTGTTGATAAAGGCAATGGTTAATTTAAATAAAAAGGCCAAGTTTGACGTGGTAACACCAGCATTTTTATATCAATCCCCACATTTATTTATTTTTATTAGTCAAGGTATAATACAGTAGGTAGGTACGTTTTCCAGCATTTGGTTAATTAATACACATTTTATCATATCTTGTGATGTTACATATTACAGAGGTAAATTATCTAAAAAGGTTTTCTTAAAATTACAAATGTTAAGGTCTATCTTATTGCAATTAATTAACATTCAAAATAGACGAATTATTATTAGGTTTTCATTCTAATAGATTTCTCTGTTACAATAAATTTAACAAACAGTTTATTAAAATTGCTGGTTCAATTTGTTTCTTAGCTTCTCGTTCCACCATCACCCCCTTTTGTCTCAAGGGCACTAACACAATTTGTCGTGCCAGTGTGCTAATAGGCCTTTTAACGTCAATATCGATTTGGCACCATTCTGTGCTCGTACTGGCACAAAAATCGATTTGTCGGTATCGAAGATTGTGCCACCGGTAGGTGGTACCAATAGGTATATTGGTTACGTAGTTTAAATATTAAAAAAAAAATATTTGATCCGGCAAAAGAAACGAATTGGTGTTCACATTAGTTCCGTATTTTTCAGGAGCGAGCGCATCAACGAATCCGACACAAAAAATTCACGATTCGTGTTTTTTGACGTACCTGATTTTTAAAAGACGATACGTGATTTAATACATGTCCGTCATTTTTCGTGATGCGTGTGAACACCGGCATAAAACATTGCCGCCGTCAAAAAAAAAATGACATATCGTGAAAAAAAACGATACGTCAAAAAAAACGAATCTTCGTCGTGTGAACGGGCTGTTACACGGCTTATTTTTGTTTGGTTTCAATTTTTCAGAATCAGTCGTAATAATTTTGAACCTAACACAAAAATCTATTAAAACTCCTAATAATATTTCAATTACAAAATTTCGTCAACCAAAACTATTTTAATTATATACTTTGCCTTAAATAAACGCTTAATATACATAGACCTTAAAATATTAATGTTGATTCTTCATTTACTTGTCAGATCTGTCCCAACTTTGCAGACTTGGGTAAACTTAGGAACACAAACAATGTTCTGTATGTAAATAATTGTTAATGGATTTAATCTAGTTTCTCAGTATTTAGTTTTAAAGGACTTAAAGTCATAGTGTCTGTACCTAAGTGTTAGGTACGTAGGTACTTCTGTAATGATTATAAATAATATGAGGTCACTTTAGGTTATTTTTTATTTAAAAAATTAAAGAAGTCATGTTGTGACAGCAATATTGATTGCCGTTAAGTAGAAATGTGAACGAACTAAAATTATTTCAAATCAGCAGTAGTCTGGCATTTTAACAAAGAGATTGCGACCATGCCAAAATAGTCTAAACAGCTCTACGCGTAACGATGGATATCCTCTAAATCTGTTTACCTCATTTGTCACTGAAGTTCAAAGGATGAAACATTCCGGCAAAAGGATGACACCGCGTAAACGTTTCGAAATAATCACATCAATACTTACTGCAGGTACGTAGATAAACATCAAAGCAGAGCCACCAGACACTATGCGCAAAGGAACTGTTTGTTAACACAATCAATGAAGACGTTTCCAACTCAAATCAGCATCAAAGTACACATGTTAGTCTATAATCGTACGCACACATGCAATATTTAGAGTACCACACACGATATCGGCCAATCCAGTATAGCCCAACACCCACACCGATACAAAATCAGCTAATTTACGAAGAACCTCCCCGCCCCTCTAATTCCTTAACAAAATAGGTGTTACAAACGAAATTGAAGTCGTATTTAGGGATCTATCTCCAATGGCGGGTATTACATGGACCGGCGGACACCTTAAGTCCAAAGGAGGCAGTAACTGCAATTAGTACAATTAGTAGAGCCCAATTAGGTGCTTTAACGAAGCGAGTTTCGTAACTAGTCGGGGGAGTTTGGGTGACAAATACTACGTTTGACGTCTGACCCGAGATCTCGATCAAACAGTGATACTGTTTGTAAACCGTGTTTGTATTTTGCATTTACAAGTATTTGTACGAACACAAGTCATGCTAACGAATAGTGCTGGATAATTAGGACATCTCCAAACTTGACGTCACTGACTAGCTATTAACCAGTCCTGAGTCTTGACAGCACTTAGTGTGTCTTGCAGACTTAATAAATGTCACATGTCTGTATCCCGTTAGTCTTTGATTGCTCTTCAACATAACTCAATTACTAATCGCCACTTTCTTTTTTCAGAAACATGTCATCTAAACGAAAGTCACCACCGTCGAAATTGCAAGAAGGTGCCGCCGAAACAGAGAAGCCCGAAGCCGGCCCAGCCAACCTGGACTTTGCTGAACATCAGGAATCTGATGACAACGAACAACATAGCTACTACAAATTCTCGCCCAGTTGTTCTACAAGGAGTTCAATCAGTGAGGAGGATACGAATTACGAAGACGAACGGCCGTCAAAGAAGCAACGATTTGAGCAAACATTAGACATGACAAATAATCTTCTAGTCCCATCATCTTTCTTAAGTCTTCATCATCAAGTGAACGACCAGGCTCGGAGACGAGGCTCATCAGAATGCAGTAGTCCTGGGGCCGAGGCGAAGGTTTTGGGACTGTGTAACAACAACAACTCACTACTGAACCATAACAGTGCTCTGTCGCTGAGTAACCCTCACAAGCGTTCTATGGATGACGTCTTGAAGAGGCTAACATCAAAAATGAACAATAGTACGATTAAGGAAGAGAAGAGGCCAACCCCGTCGACCACGCCGGTCAATAAGAACAAGTAAGTCAAAAACTTATATATTTTTTATGAAACGCTCATAAACATAAGTCCTCATCATTCGTTCCTTGACGAACACCTACATATTTTTGAAGATTCTTCACAATTTGAGTAGCAATTAACATCTTGTCTTACTAATATTATAAATACGAAAATTTGTGATGATGGATGGATGGTTTTTACTCTTTCATGCCCTTTTTTTCACGACTTTTTGCCCCGGTAGTAAGATCTCGCGGGACAATCATCGAAATCCACGCGGGTGAAGCCGCTGGAACAAGCTAAATTATGCTTTTCCACAAATCAATCCGGTGCACTTCACAACACCATCGAAATAGTTAAAATCTATTACCATTTTATAGCTAATTACCTATATGGCTCATATTAGACTTAATGAGAGCATTAACTGAGGCATTGAAGAAAATACAGTGGATAATTAGAACATTAATTTTATAGATATTAGATGGAAAATATTGGATAAAAATTTGGAAGGATTAGACAAGATATCTTTTGATGGTGAACTGTTTATAAGCTGTTTTCTATTATATAAATGAGCCGCATATTTTATAATACGAGTTGATTTACGATGATAGTGTCATGGACAAGGTTCAGGATTATAAAAAAAAACTCGTAATTAGGACTCATGGCCTTACTTACTGAATAAAATTTAATTACTTGCGAAAATGATCAGACTTTTCTCCAGTTCCAATATAAAGTCATTTAGCTACAATAAATTAACCGCATGATTGCCTACCAATTACATTTATAGACACATACGTAACAATTGCTTGTCCTCTGTCTATCATTGTTCGCTACCTCATTAACAAGTCAGAGCATTACTATCAGCCAATTAATCTTGTCACCTTCCTTTATTTCTCATATAGTTTCCTTCATCAACATTAATATCAAATGTTTTGTTCCAGTCTGTTTACAAAGAGATACGGAAATCATTATTAGATGATAATTTATTATTCATCTTGTTAGTGATAATCTGTTTATGTGAAATTAGGGCTCGTTTCCTAGATCCGCTAAGCTTTCCATTGCGTAATTGATTATTTTATCTTTACTTTTCTTGCATTAACAGAAATTCTTGTCAGCGCTTGGTTGAATGATTTTTGATTGAACAAAACAACTTTACAACTTGATTTAAAAAAAATATAAAAGGACAACACCCAGATTGGGCTAATTTCAAAAGTAAATGTATTATTTGGATAGAGCATAATATAATAAACATTTTTTTATTATAACACCTAAGTCGTAAGACAATCCACCGAGAAGTTATTAAACCAAAAAATAGCCCATTCTGGGTAATCTTAGATATTTTGTGGTTGAATAACTTCTCGGTGAAATTAGCCCAAAAATGTATGGAGGAAGGGTGATCTCCTTTGCATTTATTGAAAATAAAACAAACGTAAGTTTATGTTCTATTATTAAAAGGTTTTTCATTATGCTAATCGCGATAATCAGTAGCTTCAACTGCAGTTACTAAAGTAGTGAAAATCGTAGAAATATCTTAACAAATCTTATCTCGTATATCGAAAACAATATTATAATCAATGTTGGCAACAATAATTACGCCTATTTCTCGATCCCTTTTGTTTTGTCCACTGTGGGCACGAGTACAGTGACGCAACACACTACCCGTTTTCATTACCCGAACAAGCACCGCCGTCAACTACTAAAATAAAACGGAGACACTTACACCATTTCAAGTTAGTCGTTTACCAGAATTTAATTAGCCATATTACTGCACATTAAAAACAATGTTAGGACCACCGCAAGTTTACTATAAAAGCGTTAAACGCTTGTTAAACTAGTCTTTTATAGATATCCCGACGTTAAAGTATGTCCACTGAGTTCGGGTGACGGAAATCGTAAAGGACGTTAGTATGTTGCGCTCTGCGGGTTTGCTTGGGAGAAAAAATAGTTTCTAATGGAGTTACTGTAACAGGAAACATAGTAAAGGCATTGCTGTATAAAAGAGTTGACGAAATATGGAGATTTAATATGTGCGAAGAAAAATTGAAGTTTTGTAGTCAAGTTCAATGCATGTTCATGCTTTAATTTATCAAATATCTTTACGATTACATAAATTTCAATATATCTAATCAAGCCAATCGAATTCTTCATACTTACCTATAATTATTACAATAAAAAAAAAATATCGTTATCAAGGGTTCACAAAACCAATTTTTGTGTAAACAACAGTTAACCTTTTAGTACCATCATGACATAGTTCAAATAGCCACCATAAAAAGGTCATCTAAAACATACTATTTATTAATAAAACTACAGCACGTTTGCTTACCAGCTTCATAGCTAATACTATTATAATTTTACGCCAGTTTAAGTGGTCGCAGAATTATTTACAGCCTATAACTTTAATGGAGAATAGCTTAAGTAGTAATTAAACCAATATGCTTGAATTTAAATAACATTCTTGTTAAAACTACGGACGGCAAAGGACTTAAAAATATGAAACGATGAACGATAAAGATGATATTAATTAGTCGGTTTACAACTTTATTGAAGTATGAAAATCATTATCGTAATTTTCATATTAACGTTATGAAGTGTGAATGTGATAGGGCAAGTTTGTTTCAATAAGCGTCATGCCCGGGGCGGCTGTCAAGAAAAACACCACCTACTGCAATAGAAGTATATTATGTTAACAAACTTAATCTTAATTTACCTAAATAGTTTAAAAATGAAGGCGATGAAGATGTAATACATGATTTAATTACTTCAACCTGCTGTAATAATGAGCTACATTTCCTTAGAAGTCGTCATTTAGCGCTCAACGAATGTGTAAAGCGACAATTCCACCGTTTATTGTCGGCGAGATGCTAATGCGTTAAGACAACGGCTAAGCGTGAGATTATCGCCGGACTAATTACGCTCGTTTGCAGTTTAATGCTCGTCAAGCGTTTTGTTTAAGTCTCTTTTTAGTAGGTATTGTTCGGTTTGAGAATTCGGCATCGTCGGGTTCAAGAATTTTAGCATTGTACTGATCATTGCTGATCAAAAATTTTTCGTTAACACCGAAATTACGTTGTAGTTCAGGAGGATTTGCTGTTTAATCTTGTATGATGTGAGTTGAAACGAAAACATGACCATGTTTATCGAGATCATTATTCTAGCATTTTATGGTGAGCTCGACTTTTAATCTGTTCTTCTTTATATATTATCTAACTAACAACGCACAGAAAATCTTATGTTTAGGTACCTACTTGACCAGCAACCAGAGATGCAAGTCCCCAAGTTGATTATGCTAATATACTTGATGATTTTAAATAATAGTTCAATAAGGTTAGATTACTGCTCATAACTTTTGTTTTAGAGCCCACAGAAGTAGGCTGTTATTGTTAAAATATTCTAGTCATTAAAACAATGTTCTAGCAAAAGCTCTTGGCATGCCCACACACTTTTCCATTATAAAGCCATATTCGGTAAATTCGGCTAATCTAATGGCTTAATCAACTTTATCAAAAACTCTATTATTATACCTGTCAAATTTAATATTGACATCTAGATTATAAATGTTGGCGAAAACAGCGCCATTTTATCCGCCATGTTGTATTCCAATTTTATTGACTAACGCAGACAGACTACTCGTCGACTCACTAAAATATGATTTTATTATAAAAGCTTTATAAACCGAAGTATAATTGAGATAAAACGTCTGGATAACGATCGGAAACTAGTTTATTATTGGCCTTTCTATCTGCTATTATTACTCTGTGCAATTAGTTACATGATAAACCTGCCCGGAATTCAACATGGTATCAAAGTCCGTAGATTAATCAATAGTCCAGAGACATTAGCGATGCTAGTATACATAGAACTGTTATACCTAGAAGGTATTTGCAGAACTAATAGGGTTCTAGGTACATAGGTTCTGCATTGAAATCTGATACAGACTAGATCCGTTCGCGTCTTTTTTTGCTATCTTGGGCAATTAAATGTAAATCGTCTATAAATATCTTGAGGTCCTTAACTACAAAGTTCGATGGACATGCAATCTACTAAGACCTGTACCTCTTAATTTAATACTGCTTACCCCAATATTTGTCTTAATCGTAAATGTAAGAATATAACCCATGTCGATAGCTTTAAAACTGAGGAAGCTGCTATATGTCTGTAATTCCAGATCCCACTTCCCAGCTGCCATAACATAAGTGCCTGTATGTCTTAGGGCGCGCCCTCGCTGCGAGTAGAATCAATAAATTGTATAAGGGTAGTAGAACCAATAATTCTCATGAGAATAGACAAATTTGATAGTCACCAGTGTTAGTAACAATATTTTGCTGAGATCACCAACGCGTTAAATGAGTTCCTATCAGGGAAAAATTACCTTCACAAAATGGTTATTGTGGTAGTCAAGAAGAGGCCCATTTTGTGGCGTCTACGGGTAGATAAAATGATGATAGATTCATGCACAAATTACTAACAGATTTTAATAGTTACAGATTATGTTCAATAATAGAAGATAATTATAATAAAGGTTAAGGCGGTGTCATGCGTGATCTATGTCAATATTTACGTGCCGACCTTATCAGTGGCGCTATCAGTAATTAATAGCTTTTGTTGATAATTATGATTGTAGTCGCGGATATGTTGTTGTATGTATGTTGCCAGGAGAAACATTGTCGTAACTGTTTTCAATTGAGAAATAAACATTTGTGATAAAAGAAAGGAAAATACTGAATGAAATACTCCTTCAATTAATTGTATTGATGTAAAAGTTGCGAAGATAATATGCCATTATGTAGACTACAAAATAGCTAACAAAGTAGTTCCTCCGGGTAAAACAGAAAACGGTCAACCAATCTCCGATAAAAGCTAGGTTAGTTCCTACAATACTGACCTTACAGATAGCGAATATAAATGTAATAATCTCGCTCTAATCAGCAAAGGTGAGTCAGTTACAAGACCGCTATCTCTAGAAAATTACAAACAAGAAACAACTGAAACAAAACAAGAAATCAATCAATCACCATACATCATTGCAGCAACAATAATTATTATTTCACCATCAATTATAGAGCATGTTAAACAATTGTAATCCTAGGAGATAAATAAGTCATTGCAGAGACAATAAGGGCCAGTTTTGGCGTATTATTAAAGCCGGCGCGGACTATTGTCTGCACTAATTAAAGGCACCGTAATAGCCGCCGACGAGATTAAGACGTGAGCCCGTAATGTGCTACAATCCATCTCCGTTATGCTGGCTTTGGGTTCGGATTGTGGTGTAAGGTTTAAGAGATCAGCGGGTGAAGGAAGCGGGTAAGGGAAACTGATGAAAGTCCGAGAATTGTTGCGCGGTGAGCCATTGGGAAAACCTTGGGAAAAACTTATTATAAGATGTTTAATTGAATTTGAGGTGTACTCTAATAACGCTGCTACTACTGTTAATAACGCAATACTACCAAAATAAATGAATCAATTAACGTAGAGATTGTGACGTTAATTTTTAATTTAATTTGATTAATTTTTAAATTAAGCTAATTTTCGACATTTCTTGTACGAACTAGTGCCCATGTGCTACTACTACCCAAGGCATGTCGCTATGCTATCGTTACAATCATCTGCAACGTTTTCAGTCTACGGACCTATCCGCCCAAATCTCTTAACTTGCGCCACATCAGTCAACAAAACGTTAACAATAGACAAAGTCATAATTTGTACAGTGATATATAACCAGAAAGCACAATATAATGTTACAGATTACAGAAGACGTAACATTAGTTAATATGAATATCTTATTTATAAACCCGATGATGGACGCCCGGAGGCGTTCTAACCGTTTTTGTTCTTATATCATGAGAAATGTTTTAAAACACGAATAATGTTGGGAATGACAAAATAAGTAATGTGTTTTATGGTGTCTTAATTTTCTTCTTCGACTTCGTACGCGTGGTACTTAGAATCTAGATCATTTCTTGTGGTACAATGTAGCTTATATTTTAAGTGAAAACTGCGTTTAAATCCATGCAGTAGTTTGTGCGCGTACAAACAGACAGACAAACAAAGATTCTAAAAACTGTTGTTTTGGCTTCTGTTGCTCTAATAAAGACCCCCATTTTTTTTTAATATCTTCAATGTACAGACACCGGCCTGTTACAATTTTATTATATGTATAATATTTGTAAATAGATATAGATTTGATGTTTTATAGGTAATTTATTATACCTTATTATTTAAAAGTAACGTCCCGACGCGGACGGTTGTTGTAGCTGATAATTTGTTGATGAACTTAAAATTTACACTAAGTACGAAAAATATAAGTTAACAAAGCAAAGATCTTCGTATTCTATACTCGTACAAGTAAAGGATAAAGCACAACTCGATGTAAACTCCATTCAATATAAGATTTTTCTGGATTAGTCCTCATACTTTCAAAACATCTCATCACTCAAACGAATCAATACTGTAACAAAACAGATTTCAAGGTAAACTACACCTGTTGTTGAACGTCTCTGTCACGAGACCAGAGACAATCAACAAGGCTAGGACAATACTCCTTTGTGTACCACAATAACTCTTTATAGTATTCACAAAGTCGCCTTCTGCAAAGATTTGCTCCACACATAGGAACACAGAACTCACGTTGTTCACTGAATTGTTCGCTTGTTACATGAACACTACAATTGTGCAAATTGAAATGGTTTTCATTGTTGGAATGTTGGTAATCTTAATGTTCTGTGCGACAATTTGTTTGGAATGTCATGTCTATTTTTGAAATAGCATGCGCAAGGCGTGTGATTGCAAATTTGGCTTTCAGAGTTACTAAGTTCCCCTTCTGCAAATTAATTCTGTCCAGTCCTAATACTAATCCCAGTTTTGGATCTATATTCTACACTAGAGAGCAGTTGTCTGTTTAAAGAAATATTATACCAAGTTTAGTCTTGGAATGTTACCAGACCACTAATTTTTTATGTGCTTTGATAGGCAGTTCACTGTGTCAGTGATTATGCTTTGTGTCCCAAAAATGACAAAAACATTCACAATTAAAGATTACATCATAATACGCCTGTTATCATTGTGTTGTTTGCTTCTTTTCCTTGAGTTTAAACTGTTTAATTTCAAAAGAGTATAAGCCTTTACTAAACCGTCGTTTTGAAGGTCATTTCTATAAATCTAAACTAGAATAGTAGGTACAAAGCCAACGAATCTCAGTCATATTTTTCGTATATCGCACCGCTAACCACTGCTCTCAAATGATACGCAAATATCCCTAGTAAGAAGTGGCGCCTCTGTATATTAATTAATCATCCCATCATCATCTTATCTCCCAATGACCGTTGAACTATAATCTCGAGCTAAAGAACTGCAATTTTTATTAACTTTCCACCGGGCACACGCCCCAATTACGAGTGAAGACAATAACAATATAACAGATAGCGATTCACAAAATATAGGAACAATAATTTCGGTTGTGGCAGAGGTTATCTCATCGGCTGGCCCGCTAATAAATAACACAACAATTAGTGCACTGTTCGAGAGATATTGTTAATTATAACAATAACATAGTTACTGGTAAAAATGGGGATTTCGCGTGCGCGAATATTGTTATCTACTACATCGAGATGGAAGAAAGCTGCCTTTTTCTTTGGCGCTTTTCCGCCATTGAGGTCTGAACGTGTTACGTTGCGGCTAGATTAGGGGACTATAATACATTTACATTAATTTCGAAGCATACAACTCATAATTTCTGAAACCTTATTGTTATATTCTCTTTAATTCTAAGAACACGTTTTATCAGATTAAGAAATTGCACACGTTTTGTAATTGATAATTACTAGACCACTTTAATTACCGATTAACCTGGAAGCTGTGTAGTTAGAAGACACGAATGTACTCACAATACTAATAAAACGCAGGAAATTCTCTTACTGCGTCCCAATAATCGAGCTTCCAATTATGTCCCGCGCTATGCCACCACATACCTGTTCGGAAAACCAATTTGATTGTGTAACAACAAATTATGCCTATTGCACGCCATTGCAAAACACATAACTTTGTCGCTGTTTCCCGCCTTCACGATTTCAAATTGGAATGCAACGTTAAGCGCAACGCGGTGATTGGTTCATACAATATTCAGGGCGGCCAATCGCAGCGCGGCTGTGTCGCCAGTGCATCAAAAATTCCATCTGAATATACCAGTGTGGCAAGCACTAAAAATGATAATGCCCTAACATGGCCATACAATTTGAAATGAAGAATTCATGCATCGTTCTCGTTTACATTTGGGATGTGTTTTTATTGACGCTGAATCGGACAGGTTCGGTCCATTTTATTTATTGAGCAGTGGTTTATGCAGTGATTTTAGCGAAACTACTTCATATAAATAAAACTGGTTTGTATGAGGGGATAGAAAAATAGCCGACCGTTTTTGTTGAAACGGAGGTATTATCGTAAATTGGTGAGAGCAATAATCGAAACCGGAAAAGTATGAATCAAATAGGAATTTATAAAAAGAGCTAAATGGTGGGAAACGGACGTTTATAGTTGATAAGCTAGAATTAACTTGTTTTCTGTAGCTTTAGAGAGAAAATCATGGGTGCACTTGACATAGATTTAAGAAAAACTGTATTTAATGTTATACCTTTATATTTTTTTTTGAATAAAATTTTATTATTTTTATAGAGTTACAAGTGACTTATTTAACGACAGAACATTTTCACATTAGCCTATGGTATGTTCTTTGATTATATAATGTCTAGATAGAGCGTCGCCCTGCAATCGTATCAAAGAAAACGAGTCAACATTTTCAAGTATGTGTGCGTGCAGGCGTCGTTTTACACTATGCGTCTATGTCTTTGTGTGCGTAAATAATGATAACAGCTACTACAATTCTCCCATAAATCACATAAAAAAATAGACTTATTAAATAAGATAAGTTTTAGGTGTATGACACGATCTGCACTGATTGGCGGGCAAGCACTTGTGAACCAATAGTTGGTTGACACTTTTTGACACGTTTGCGCGCACTTGACGCTCCATCTAGACATTATATAATCAAAGGGTATGTTGTGATTAAAAACTTAGAAGAAATGATTTCTGTAAATTCAATGAAAGTGATGCAGTGTTTAATATGATATATTTACATATTTCAATATTTCGTTTTTAAAACTGCACTGTAAATCCTGCTAAATAAATTGTTAAAGAAATTACTACAACACTACTATATACTACTACTATGAATAGAATAGAATGCTTTATTTGCATAGAATGTCGGTAAGTTTACAGTTCAGATGTTACAATGATTAGAGGATCCTTGTACATTCTACCTTTGAAGCATGCAAAATTAATATGATCTTAAAAACAATAACAAAAATAAACTTAATCCAACAGCTTGAAATTAATATTTAAGTCATTAATTATTGTTTAATAATTATAATTAAGTAAAATTTTAAATCTAAATTATTACTTAATTAAAGTGTCTTATCGGCTAAAAACTGTGTTACAGAATAATAAAATTTATCTTACAGTAGTGTGGTAAGTGGCTTTTTAAATATTCTAAATGGATTTCTAACATTTAACACTAATGGTGTATTCTCAGTGCAATATCACTTAGTTGTAAAAACAGGACTATTAGCAACCACATCGTACATCACAACCGTCATTAGGTACATCTTAAGAGAATTAATAACAATCTCTATCATTTGATATTAGAGTCTGCAATTATCTAACTGCCGTAATTAGTACCAGGATCAATAAACTAAACGGTACCTACACACTACTTATACATCCGGTTTTATAGATATTATCTAAGAACAACATTATTTCAATTAACAATCGAGATGTGATTTGACGACCCGAATGGCGCAGCGGTAGTGAGGCTGCCTTACGTTCATAGGGTTCCGGGTTCGAGTCCCGGTAGGAGCAAGTGTTTGTGTGATGAGCATAGACATTTGTTACCGAGTCATGGATGTTTATATGTATAATAAGTATGTATTTACAAACAAAAAGTATCTATGTAGTATATCAACTATCTGGTGTCCACGACACAAGCCTCGTTGCTTAGTGTGGCACTAGATGGCGCTGTGTGTAATGTCCAGCGATATTTATTTATTATTATTTATTATTATTATTTGATGATTGCGATGATACGTAATTGGGTCTTTTATTTGTAAAGCAGATTTATTTTTTATTTTTGTTGATTTCAATTAGAAGTTTTGATGATTTACGTGCCTAATTACATGACTTATAAAATTGACAAATCTTGGAACAAAAGTTATGTGCTCTTCATTAAAACTTTGTTTTAATTGTTTCAGCGAATATTCTTTTAGAAGAACGTCAAACGTTATTCTTATTCTTAGACAGATCGTTCATACATTAATAATTCCACCTATCCTGCAAATCGTCTACGCCAGCTTTGTCAGAAAACGATCCTGCCAGGAAATGACGCAGTTTCCGTATCCAAACATTTCCCTCTCATACATATCTAAGCCTAACTTTGACATCTAAACAAGGTCGTAAAAGTGTCCGTTTTTGCCAGTTTTTTCCGAATCAAAGTGAGCACCGTCCGAAGCCAGTTGTTGTTGACCTTAACCTGATTTAAAATGCTATCAGTCCCCCTTGTCGGTACCGTACCGCGTCGAGGAGTGCCGAGTGTTGCCGAGCGGTGCCGAGCAATGACGAACTCAATAAAAACGGGCTACATGACTGAGTATGTCGGTAGCAAGTTGTTAAATTCGTAATGAGTGTATTGTTGGGGAAAGGTAAGGATGGATTGGTATAAATTGAAAAAAAAATGCAATGCTTTGTAGTGGCTTTGTAGACTTTTGGTCACATTTAGAGAAAATAAGTTGGATTCTAGTTTTATTTCGCTACATTTACTACGCTTTTATCTAAAATGGACTTTAACTAATGTTTCTTGAATACCAGGATTAGAAATAACGTACCCGTCCCAATTAAACCCCAAAACTTTCATCGATTCCACAATTCGCCAGCTAATCATAAAAAGCGACGCAACAAAAAGTCCTAAATTACACGTTTCTATCATATTTCACTCCAGGGCAAAACCAAGAGGATTGGCCCATACCAAGAAGAAATGAGCATCGAATGCCACCTATATTTTTAACCGACTTCAAAAAAAGTGGAGGTTATGTATTTTACCGGTTTTTTTTCCTTTTAACATTGACCACCGCGCTTTAAGACTGCCTCTAGCTTTTCTTCACCAGAAACTATAACTAAAACTAAGAAGGCACATCCACACTACTCCACCATGTCTGTCGCGAAGGGCAAACAAGACGGATAACCCTACGCCCGCCGTTGTCTCGCGTTAAGGGATTTTTTATTGTTGCTCACAAACCGCTCGCGCTCGCCGTCAACCCTAGCGATGCATAGTTTATGCGCTGCTTGTCGACACACGGTGAAAAACAAATGAATACCGCTTTATTGTGAGAGATGGAAGTTGGAGTGAAATCACTTTGTCTAGGAATTGGTGGTAATATGTCGTTTAATAATAAGTTGGGTACCTACAATGGTTCATGGCTTTTTTTTTCGATCATGATGTTAGTTAATTTTTACATATTTTAAATCAGAAGACTAGTAAATACATATTAAATGATTAGGTAATTCTTTCTAATTCAATACCTGTTTGTCACTGTATCAATTCGTAAAACGTGTACAAAACATAAACTACTTAATGAAAGCAGAATTCACAATTAGTTATTGACTTGTTTCTTTGTCCCAATGGTTAACTTTATTGATTGTAAAGTTCTTATAAATACTCTTAAGCAGACTTGTCGCGTTAATAAATTCAAAAGCTTCAACAATGCCAAAAACCACATTTTGCAATCCCTATTCAAAATTCCCGACTCAGAAAGATTACAAAAAAAAACAGGGTGATTCCGAAATTAATTAGAACGACCCTTAAAATTGAGATAAATATACCAAATACCCTCAAATCGATAGCTAATTAATGTACAATTATCGCACAGATACGGTTTCAAGTCCATAGGTAATGCCCCTCAAAGGAAACGTCTGCAAATAATACGGAAAGCAATTATTATCTCATTTGCTTCCTTTTCTCTCGCAGCTTTGATGCTGAGAATTTTGATCGAAATCCAAGTAGGGATGAAATCAAAGAAAAATTTTAAATGAAATCAAAGAAAAAGTTTGGTTACTAAGAAAAATGACGTAAGTTAAACGATGTTTACAACAATAAAATACCAAGAAGCCTTACATTTTAAATCAATTTTTGATGAGCAAATAATGACAATGGCAAAACATAAAATTACGGTACTAAACATTTAAAGCAAGCCACTTTATTAAAAGTCCTAAAATTGAACAAACAAAAGATAAACGCTATCTTCTTAACCCAAAACTACAGCTGTGTTTCCCCAATTTTGAACATTATAACTGGCACTTACGACATTATTCTTGTAAACAGCAACCATATTTTTACCATCACGCCATCGACAGGTGGGAGTGACAAGCCGTAATATCGGATCGACTTTTATAACGACTTTCTTTTGAAAGTCCGACTTCGATTATATAGAGTGCTCCGATTTCCTTTGCCTGTAATTGGCGAAGTTTTTTAAAGGTCAAAGTGATCGACGAGTTACTTATCTTCTATTTTAATGGGATTCTGAAATATTCATGGGATAAATAGGACAAATACAATTTCACAAAACATTCTTAAATTTTTATAACACTCACCAAAATACTTCTTTAAACATCAATCAGTGTTATATTCTGCACGAAGTTTAATAGTCATAAAATAACTACAAACTAACCTGCCTATTCACAAAAAACAATAGGTTTACAAACCACAGAATTCTTGCATACCCAGAAAAATGTAACACGCAAACATAAAACGAACCCACTGTATAATGTCAAAATTCATCGCGCGGGTCCCCTTGCATCCATTTTAATGGCATCACCCCTGTTCCCGGCGCAACCCTTGAGATTTTCAAGACACCTCTTTACCTTTTGTTTTGTAACAAACATAGCTATTACCGGACCATGTTGTTGTCTACTAAACCTTGTTCTAGGATGAGAGGAAAATGTGAAATAGAATTTATGATGCTTCTATTAAGAGTCGGTCAATCTTGTACTTGCGGATAGGCTGTGGACACCGGACACTAGCAAATGATTCAGTACATTATCAAAAAAAAAACATTAATAGTAAGTAGTTTTATTAGGTCAAAAAGAACTCTAGTTGAAATTGTTAAAGCAAACTTGTTTATGTTAAATTAGGTATCTATAATTCACTCCACATTTCACTTATTAGAAACGAATTTTGCATGACTTAGTCAAGTGTCATCTGCATATAAAATAAATAAAAAATAGAGCTTCCAAGAACAAACGTCGATAAACAGTAAATTAACGCAGGCAGTGCGCTTCGAATCGGAATAATCGAATCGATTCTATCGAAACGAAACATCGAGTGGTAGTGAATTGGTCTATTAGTTCACCCTAGTTTAGTTACGAGTCCCCTCTCTAATGTAGTTACTGCTAAGTGTATTGTTTTTGGCTTTTAGTGTATGTCGATCTAGTTTTTTGTCATTAAGGGGTCATCTTTTTTGGACAGAGATTTAAGAGAATTTATTGTCATCATGTTGTTATAAAAGAATATCAAGTTGAAGCATCATAAAATACGTACTGTGTAAAAAAAATCGTATTTCAAAAATTACAGTTATTTTATATACTAAAATAGTTAAATCACACGCCCTAGCATCCCTTTTCGACCAGCCATTACGAGAGAAGTCTGCCAGTTTCTCTTAATCAAGAATCAAATATAAGACTCATTTAAAAAAAAACTCTTCTGTAACAATTAAAAACTCACACCCTCACCAACAACATGGTGTGTTTCCCACAAACGTATCTAGTGTGATATACTGATATCCTATGGGGTTTCAAATAGTGAAGTAGACAGCAAAACACAATAAATCATACGTGGCGTACCACTGAACAAGAAAATAAAACGCATTTCTCTGAATTGAGTGACACGAATTGAATCGTGTGATCGATACTGCTCTTATTTTTATTCGAGTTTTTGTTGCTTTTCATAATACTCCAGTTTTCAGATATGAAAAACAGGGTAACTGGTGTATTTTTAAAACCGAAAGTTGTTAATTTTATCCTAATTTCTAATTTAATGTCCACCGTATACCTATAGATACCTACAGGATTGATGATTGAAGCATTAGTTTGGAAGATAGTTATCTATTTTATTATGCTGCCTACGCGTGTTGATTACCTACGTAATTGTAACAATGTATGCCATTCCATTTATCTATCGCGAAACGGAATGTTGCCCTCATATTATTTTTTTCAGTTTTGGGATGGTCCACACTCACATTCCGTCTAAGCATAGTAATATTGATTTCCTACGGCAGTGTTAGTCGGGCCAAATAATAATAACGAGGACCAATCACAGAAGAGCGCACAGTTCGATTAAGTCTCGTATTTTCACAATTTAATTTTCAATTGATTGATTGGTTCGCAGAACCAATAAAACTTAAAACCGATAACTTTATTCCACAATTTTCTCTTTGAACATCGTTTAAACAGAATTCTTGAAAATTATAAATTGGTTCATAGTAAAAAATGAGTTCTTTAATTAGGTACCGTTAATTTATTATTTCTCCGAACTGGTTTCACAATGAGCCCTTTCTTTAAGAAAGTGGTCCAATCTTTTGTATCGTGAAAAATAAAAGAGGTTGCGAAATATTCTGACAAGCAGAAACAATCGTATACCTTCAAGTTTTTGCAATTAAGGAGCTTACTGAACATTTCTCAAAATTGCTGAATCAGTTAAAATTAAAACCAAGCTTCTTTGTGATATTTGCATGATCATGAATCAATCTGAGTTGATTACCTTTATACCTAATGTTAAGTAAACAGTAACTTGATTGCATTAAAGTTCCTACAGAACTTAATACAAAAAAAATAAAAATGTCACCCGCATACAATTTCTCTACATACCGCTACCAAGAAACTTCAACAAGTCAGACGTAACTAAACCCTACTTCTATTAAAGAAAACTTCAAAGTCCCACATTAAAGTTTAATAAATGTAAAAAAAAAGTAAGCCAATAGAATTCATAGCGGAAGACTAAGAGGTTACATCATAACCTCTTGAAAGAGAGGAGGTTGGTGGTTCAGACCCAGACCACAGCATTAATAATTCAGAGGCGTCCTCTGATGCATTTGTTTGCGGGCCCCAAGTAACGTGCCTCTACTACGGAACTCAAATGGAAATGGATGACTTCTTGAAAGTTTCAAATGTATCGAGTCGTGGGAAAGCATTGAGAAGAAATTACTTAGCCGGAGAAGTTTATGACTACAATTATTTTGTTTAAGTAATTAGGTTCCGGTGATATTATAAAAACCAATTGATAGAATATGATAGTCATAACAATATGATTATAATGTTAGCAGCAATGAAAAAATTATGGATAGATTGTGATAAAAATGATATACAAAAAAAGGGATTGAATGATTGCGTGACAGGTGAGAATGGAAGAATAAAACGTGTGGAGTCGACCCCAATGTCATAAGGGCGGGAAGGTGACGATGATGAATGGTTTGAAATTGGCCTGTGTGGCTAAAAAAGATGAACATAATTATTTTCTTAACCGTTAGAAAACATATTTTCAGTTAAAATATTTGTCATCGTTTATCGAGTTCTAAAAGTAGCGCCAAGCGAACGTGCCATCACAAAATCTTTGTTGTTGATATCATACAGCAGTACCCTGCCGCCACCATGAATTATTCACACGAATTCGTCTGCGATACGAAGTTACATAATGTTATACATTTTGTATTCCAAACCGTCATATTAACACGGAATGTTAGTTTACGAAATTGCATTAAACTTTATGTGCAAGGATCATCAAACACTTGTTTATACGAGTTTTTGCTTGCCATTCTAATTTGAGAATTGTATGTTATTTGGGAGTGTTATTTTCGTGCAATGCTTATTAAATATGTATGAAATTTAGAACTAGCTGTTCACACTGACAGTTTCAAAAATAGGAAGAAGTTCTTTATTAATAGCTTGTCTTTATCTATCAATTGACACCAATGAAGTAAAACCAAAATTGGTAAAGGCAAAAGGACCGTTTTATTGATATAAATGATTGTTTGCTAGGACCATTACTTGCAGGGAGACAACAGATTCAGAACTATTACTCATGTTGATTTGTTGACAAAATCCTTCACACACGAACCTCCGTTACCTAATGATAAAATTGAATAAAAACTAACTGAAGTGTATATCCTTGTCCACAGCGAGCGACGAGCAGTGCTAGACGCTGCAGCATTGCAAGCACTGGCTGGAGAAAGTGTACTGGAGAAAGAACGGCAGCTGTCGGAGATGATCCTGCAGCTTCAGATGGTGAGGGAGCAGCTGTTGGCGCAGCAAGAACACGCTAAGGTAAGGATTGTCAAATAGTCATGAATCAATCATCAGCTAGAGAGCCCAAAAGTCTATTTACATGTGCCCTTGACAGTGGTATAGAGTATCGAGTAATGGTCCGTCGATATGCAAAGAAGAAGAAGAATAATTTGGATGGAGAAAATAACTATATCTGAAAATAAGTTAATTGACAATAAAGAAAAAGATATCACTTACTAAAGATGCTCTAGAACTACGGTTACCGATGTTTTGGATAGATTTCATATTGCAGAAACCGATGAAATTGACGCTAAGAATTTGACTGAGAATGTAGATGTGATTTTGTTAGAAAGCTAACTCTGATTCAGAATTTGCTACATTTCAACACATTCATAATTTTAGGTGACCCAATAATTTCTGAAATTAATAACAATCAGACATATCACATCAGTTTCTGCTCACGAATTAAAAATTGATCTGAACCAAGCTGACGCGTTTGATCTACTAGAAAAATGGTTAATACCAATTTTTGTCACGTCTTCAATACTATCTGATTTCATATTTTGTATTAAAAATAAAGTACATAGATGACCTCGTTTCCAGCTGCCAACTTGTTGTAATGAAGTTTGTCGGATTAACATCGCGGGAGATAAATACGTTCAGGATTATTCTGTCTTCTTCTGTTTCCGTGGCAAAGGGATTCTTAGCTCGAAAATCTTGGCCAATGTTGCGGTTCGCTCTTGACACTTTATTTTGTGGGTGGATGTTATGTCTATGCATTTTTTGTATGTTCTTTTGATTTAAGACTCACCTGACTTACTTCTTACGCAAAAAAATGTCCATACGTTAAGTTCTTACGATTTAAATTACACTTTTTTGTACTTAAACTAGTTTACTGTACATTAAACTAGTACTAATTTATCAAATGTCTGAAAAGTATGCAATCAACAATATAATTGCTTAGATATTAAACGTAATACTCTACATCTAGTTAATCATTGATTGGGATTTCTGCAAGTAGCACCTAATAGTAATTTAGCGGCATTTTTTCGCAAAATGAAATATCTTTCATGGTACATAACTCATTCGCTCAAATTATTTTAAACGGGAACAAAAACGTAATAACCACTAGCTGGTTGACGCCTGCGCTAAGCGTCATATTTTTCTAAAGACCGAACGCCAATCACATAATTCACTAATTAGAATAGTATGAATACTAACATAGAGGTCCACGATTGTGTTTGACCTCTCCCCCCACTTAGGAACGAGTGGTAATACTTTGTTTTCAAAGGCTTTTATCTAGCTCCAGACATCTGTTTTGCATGCTAGGTCACGAATTGAAAAGGGCTAAAGGAATGAAGGTTTATTCCTGTTTTGGAACTTTACGTTTAGTTCGTAAACTCGTGGTTATATTGTTCCATTTCATGCACATTTATATAAGGAGTTGACAGCTCCACAGTGCAGTTTAAATGGTCGTTTTACTTACAAGAGTCCAACTGTACATCATAACATAAATTTTCTACAATGCTATTGATAATTGTTATGGGATATTGCGGAATTTCTTTCCAATGAGGGCGTTTTGTCTTTTTGCGTAGTTAAACTTAATTTATGGATGATGCATCGTGGTTCGTTAAGTACGCTCCTTTGTACTTAATTATGTGAAACGTAGAGAACTATGGATATGTCAGTGCGTAGGTTTCTGCAACGTTTGGTCTTAAAGACGTGAAATTAGTATTATGAAAAGAATGTTGGTGACTTTCATTTCAGAATCTACGTTTCATAAAAAAATATTGAACGAATATTACCGTCTTCCACACTAAATAGCATCAATAGAAAACTCAAATTAGCAAAAAACTAAAATAACCTACTGATTTTTGTTTTTTGCTAAATTGAGTTTTTTACTGTATAATCAAAACATGACAACTGGTTTCGATCTTAAAAGGGCCGATGCAGGGACCAGCTTCTTTTTCATTGTAATTCCTCCCTCAACTTCAACTTTTTGTTTACCCTTTTTACAAATTAGGTTTGTTCCGGGCCCGTGGTTCTTTTAAAAGACTTTGTTATTTAGACGAGGCTGACAAGTGGCATTGTCCTTTTTATTTTATGTTTATTTAGCTCGATCTTTGGAAGAATTCATTAGCTGTGATATGGAAATTTATGTGTGTAAGTTTTTATGATGCGATAGTAAATTCTTTTTTATTTCTATGCAAAGAGTTTTCGTTCGGATTATTATTTCGCCTATATTCCCAATCAAATAAACGTTTTGTCCCGTATTTATTTCAGTATTATCAAACAAAACTGCACAAAGGCTTCAACAATAGATAGATTACATCGAATGCTACATAGCCCCTAATTACTGGGCTCACATTCATTTTCAATTAGCAATGTATACAATGGCGTGTATCCTTTCATTTCGAATCAATTTTCATGTTGAATGCATATTGTGCCGGGCGGCCGGCGGCCCGTGCAGTCGGCAACAAAGACACTCTCATACTAATGAATCAGCGATAAAAACTCGAACAACACTCGATCACATGCCCTCTGTGCAGGGTTGCCAGAAAAAAAATGATTTTTTTCTACTGCTTTACGCTCAATGGAGATTCCATGTGTGATTTGGTGATTGAAAAGTGATCATATATTCAGTTTCAGGTGAAATTGTTTTCTCGATTCGCTTAACACGAATTAATAACTTGAGACATTTTACTTATCTCGTAACCAAGAGATTCTGTCGTATGCATAGACGATTGTATTAAATCAAGACTGCACAGAACTTGTATTTCTAGTTTCAGCTCAGAAAAGCACGGTCTTTAAATCTACAAAAAGATACCATCAGGCGGAGTGCTAAGCCCTAAAAAACTTGCGTAATTCGCCCAACATAGGCAGCAGCCCTACAATTGTTGACGGTATAAATTGAAGAGGCCCGTCTATAGCGGTGCAAATGGGAGCGGCTAATGGCGGGCCGCGTTCGTATTCGCGCGTTTTTTTCAGAGCGTCCCTTTGTTGACTGTGCTCAGTGCTGGGTGCATTCGGAATAGCGTTCGATACGGCCGCGGCGCGTTCGATTCATGGACTTTTTTATGTTTTGTCTTTAGAACGGCAGACTGTTTTGTTTGGTCCGTTTGGTGTTTCATTTTGACGGATGGTCCGGCCGAAACTACATGTTATTTGATGAAAATAAAGCTATGCGTTAAATAACAATTTTGTGTATATAATATACAAAGGTGGTTAAACAACATAAAATACGGGCTAATTCTCACGATGCGAATTTTATTCAAATTAAAATACAAATATTTAATAGGTAAACAAATCATTAATCACTGCAGAGGTGATTGCCTTTTCCTTTATTTAATTACTTCAATTAAAATTAGGTCATATTTTTTTCTTAATTTGGACGACGTACCCTACCTACTGATTAATATGGGCATATTGTGTCTAATTCTTTTGAGAAGTAATTGCGTCACGTGCATGACTACTTCATCAGTTTTTCCCCAGCATAGCCCTAACATGTAAACAAATCCACACTAAAAAAACTCTCATGTTACTGACCAGGTAATAAATAACAAACATAAAAAAATTAATCCGTCTACGGAGGCACTCACTCGAATTAAAATATCACCGAAATACGTATAAATGGAAAGCATCGGTATATGCAGCAGACACCCTATATTGTGCCCTCCCCATAGGGCCAGACAAACGGAAATATGAAAATGAAACGTATAAACGGAAAAACGCATCAAACGCCAGTGCGCGACGGCTACCGGACAAAAAATGAACACAAACGACCGCTTAATTCGCAAAAAGCCCGTTTGATGTCGCTAATTGACAATCAGTCAGAGGACGCGTCTCATTGGTCCGCTTCCCCGTTCTGTTTTTAAAAATTAAAAACAAATAAATTAGTAGGGTGGCCATCTTTGTGTGTCCGTTATTTGTGTTGCGAGTGATGGAGGGATGGGGGATGATAACAGCCTGTTTCTACGTACTTAAGTTTAACTATGTTGGCAGTATAAACAAAGCTCATGTTGTATCTAATAGGCACGTATCTATATAGTACCAACCTACTAGATTCAATAACTACGCGGTGTCCAAAAAGAGCATCTAACCATTGCGGAAATTCTATTGTTCTTCCTCTGTTCATATTAGCTAAAGCTAGGTAATTCACGAAACAAGTAACTTTACCTAACTTTAGCATCTATGAAAGTGATGTATCCCAACACAGGACTAAAAACCCATGATCTCGTCATCTGCTAACCTAATCCACAACAACTTCCAGATTATACCAAAAAATATAAAAGCTTGATTTTTTTAAATACATTTTTCAAAGAATTAACTGTCGCATCAAAAACGAAAACAGAATCATTTTTTTTAAAGGTGTCATTTCCCATTAACCGTCAACAGCGACCGGTAAAGCGAGTCAACAAGTTGCTCTTTAAAAAATATTTCAAATTAAAAAATATATATATCCCTCCACATTCGAGGGGTTAAACCGTGTCAGACCAATTAGTTTCTGAAAGAAAACTACAGGAGTGACGGACAGACATGTGTTGACAACGTTTTTGATTAAAAAACTTTAAAAAGATAATATTAAATGTTGGTGGTAACTCGCTCTTTAACGTGGTTAGTGGTGTGGACTTTTACACCGACATGCGGAGCGAAATGGTTTATTTAATCTCGGTCTAGGTATCAATAAAACAAAATATTTAGTGAAATGTAGACATTTGCAATGTCAACACTTTTACTATAGTTCAAGCATTACACAAGTTTTAAAACCAGCCAAAAAAAGCAATTGAAAAGTGAAATCTCTTTTCATAATTTCGTCTTTTTTTTAAATTAGTTTTTATTTAAAGAGCACTACTTCAACAGCCAGCTTTTAAGTTTCGAAACGGAACATCACGCGCTCGATGTACAGAATATCGATTACTGTACTGACAGAACGATTAGTCATCGAGAAACGATTTATGATTGGCATCCGCCATCACCCCTATTTGTACCTATGAACCACACCATACATCACGTATTACACTATTTAAGTATTTTAACCGTTTCTCACAAATTAGAAACACGACTTAAGCTATCTTAAGTAGAATTTTAATAGCTTAGACGTTGCCTAACGCTGGCACTAAAATTACTAAACGTACTTTGTGGTTTTAATCGATTTATTGCAGCAATTTAATAGTTTGTCAACATTATAAAAACTTGTCCATTTTTTACGATCTTTGCTCTTAGTGTTTTTGCTTTTTCTTTATTTATAATTCTTCAGAGGCATAGTTTCTAAGTAATAATGTGCATAAAACCATAACAAATACCAACGGATCCCGTTTAGTGAGCCTATCAAAGATAAGGATTTTCTGCAAAATAAAGACAATACTAGAATTAGAACCGGCCAAAACTATGAAGAACAAGCAATCTTAGATTTGTTGCAAGTAATCATATATCTCTATTTATAAGCCCTACCTAAATCATTAACTGAGCATCACTTAAATGTCTATAACAGTAGTTAGGACTGGGCATAGTGTCACACGCCTTTTATGAAAGAAAGAATATATTGTGGAGTTTGAAGAAGCATCCTAATCCAGTTTTGCGGAAAATTGTAATAACTGATATGAAAATGATGGTGTTTTACAATCACAGATTTGCTTAATGAGCAATTGTACACGCACATTATTGCATTTAAGTGCGTTTTAAGATAATCTTATAGTCTAGTGCTTTGTTGGATCGATCGGCGAGCTATAAAACATCTCTTAGCTAACATATGTATTTTTCTACAGTCGTAACTTTTTGTGAAAAGAAAATATTGAAGAAACATCTTTTGAATACCCGTCCGTGTATTTACTTAGGCATTATTATATAAGGTCTATCTCTTCATGCACTAAATCTCTTAACTGAACTCAATTATGAATAACTTTTACTATGAGGCCGACCCTGAATCTAAAAAAATCTGTTCCCTTCAATTGTGTTCGCATAACTCGTCGAAATGTATATAACGGCTGTTTTTTTTTCAGAATTTTAGGGTTGGTCCCACTGTAAAAGTTGTTCATAATAATGAGTACAATGTCCCCATAAGAGATTTCGTGTATGAATAGATAGACCATATATATTATGTGTATCTATTGTTACACGCCCACAATCACGAACCGGAAACCTTCAGAAACCGTGAAATCATAACCAAATAGACATGCGCACAAAATTTTACAACACCTCACTAAACCGGTGTAAACGGACGAATAGAAGAAAATCCTCGCCACAAAGGCGTGCCCATTTCCACCGAGCATTGTGATAGAAAGCAACAGCAGTATACACCTGTCCTGCTCACACAAAGTCGCCGCCACGATGCGCAAAAGAGATAGCCAACACAATAGACAATTGTTATCCCCACTTCTGCGCGGCTCTATTTGTTTTTCACGCGATTATAGCTTATAGTCGTTGAAAATACGGGCGTTTTTCCTTTGGTGTGTTGCAGCCAATAATTTGATTTGCTAGTCGTCATTGAGAAAACAATGGAAGAACGTTAGGTATAAATAGAAATTTTATGGTTTGCACAAGACGTTTACTGGCGTCGTTTCAGCGCAGACATTTACGATGTTTGGTTTTTCATAAGCCGTTTTATACCGAGCAACGTTAGCGGTTGTAAAAATCTGGGGAAATCCATTAATATATTGTTTGTTGTACATAGTGTTGGTTTAGCTATAATTTACCTACTCGTTAGCGATTTGGGGCGTTACAAATATGAAAATCTAGACGGTTTTTTTTCATATAGGTATATAAGGACGAGTAAATATTTGTATTTTATTGGGTCCTACCTAAATACAACGCTACTTTAAAACCTGGAGCCCAATTAATAGCTTTTACTGCGTGTAATAATATCGATTCACCCAAGAAATCGGATTCCTTCGTGACTATACATTACATCAGACAAAATGGGCGTGAAAATTACCCCATACATTACAAAACTCCAACTAATTACCTCACTGACCCGCAAACTAACGGAAAACGCACATTAGAATATCGACAAGTAACTGCTCATAATACCACGAATACATTTTATCGGTAGCTTCATTTAAATCCAACACATTTCCTATCCTAGACAATATTCGAGGTACCACTACCTCCCGTTTAACATTTGCATACATATTAAAAGCAATAACACAATTTACAATGTTATTTACGGCAAGATAGGATAATCTTCTTACATTCAAAGTGGCACGATTTCACCTTTGTAGCTAACTGGTAGCTAGCCTATAATAGTAGTATTAATCTGCTGGAGCCCATCAAATATGCGGTACATTTCCTTTATATACATTTTAATAACTTAGTACGTTCATTGCTGTTGATAAGAAAGCTGTTTTGTTGATTTTTAGTACTTACTGCTATTTGTTAATGGAATTTTTGAAAAATTCATCTACTTATGGAAAGATAAAGCAAATACCTATACGTCTTTATTACATGTCTTTAAAAGTAGATTGCCATATTAAAAATATGACAAGTAAGATTTATTGAACATGTTTTTGTTACAAACGTATCTTAAAATTAATAATATCTGCTCCAGCACCATAATAAACGTATTTCAAAAATCAGCTTCACTGTGCAAAAAATAAAGAAAAAGGAAAATTGTCTGTCCCCTTTTTGCCGAAGTTGTAGGAAAAGGCACGAGGTTGAAAAGGGGCTTGTTTCGTAATTAAGTAGTGAACGCTTAGTTACCCGAAGAAGCTGGAAAAGTTTCGTGAGGAAAAACCCTGAATGGCATGTTCAAATAAGTGCCATTGAGAATTCTTTTGCTTTTTTTCTTTCATTGTTTATGGGAATGCTTCTAGGTTTAATTAAATTGTTGTTATTTTCGTGGTTTGTAAAAACAAATGAGTAGGTGTGTCAGTATAAGGAAGTACCTTATAAAATTCCTTAAAAATACTACGTCATCGGTTAAAAATAGATAATATTTAATAATTCACACAAAAGCATTTTATTCGCAATTCCCATTGAGAGAATTTGTTGTAAGGAGAACGGTAAATTGTTTTTATAAACCCTCACAAACACGTAAAATATATGTAAGTGTAGGTACCTACATTAATTTTACGTGCTTTTGTGAACAATCAAAAGCCATACAATATACACCAAAATAAGACCTCCTACGTGCACAAACAAAACTGTAGTGAAAAATAAATTAACCTTTCTGCAGTACGAAACTCATTTACCGATACAAAACAAGACCCGGGCCAATAGAGCTGCCCCAATCGGAAAATACAGAAATGAAAAGACGTCTGAAACAGGTACGGAATCAACTGAAACATGCTTCTTTGTATGTATTCAGTACACAAATGCTTTTCTTGGTCGGCATTCATGCTTTTCTATGGGGGCAATAAAGGTTCCCACGGACACAATGAGCCGGGAACGCAAGGAGAGTGATGAAAAGTTGGGAATCTGGGCCGCGTTCCCGGGGCGACGTAGGGAAGCGAACATCCTTGTGTGCTTTATCGATAAATGTGCTGAAAAGAAAATTGTGTGCTTGTAAAGAAAAGCTGGTTGGAGTTTTATAGTGGGTTTTAAATTCGAGTCCGGTGACTGTCTCGTTTTATCTGAAGTTAGAAAAGACGTTTTGTTGAAAGCCTCTTTGTGATGTGGTACGTACCTATGTACATCAGCGGATATTTGATGCTTTTACGTGGATTTAGAGAATAATTAATTTCAATGGTAAAATACACTTTAGGAAGCTTTTGTTTTTATTCTAATCGCTACTTAAACCAGTGCCACTATTCTCAATCTAAATAAGCTTCAACAATATCGTCTATATTTTCCATCACTAAACCGTAGTTATTTCCGTCACTTTCCAATTATTTTTGCGGTATTTCTTCGCCACAGACTACAGTCCGCATTGAATGGGAACAGAATGAAGTCGGGCTTTAAGGAATTAACAGCTTTGTCCCGGCGAACCGGGGCTGGTGCTTAGCTGACCACATTGATTAGCGGGGCGGTGGCGAATCGAGTAAATTAAAACATCGATACAATTTTCAGGACTATAATGATATGAAAATGTAGATAAGTAAGCCTTGTCGCGGCAACGTTAATCGGCCTTTTGCGATAAATTGCGTGTAAGAAGAATGTAGGACTGTTCTTCATGCTAGTAAACTGAGTTAGTAAACGCAACTTAAACCTCATGAGAATTAGACCCAATTTCCGTAATTTAACGCGACATTTTCCGTAACTGTCGTTACTTGTAACCTTCTTTTTTTCTGAACATTAATTTCTTTACTTTTTTTACTGGAAGCTGACCCCAACATAGTTGGGAAAAGGCTAGGCAGATGATGATGATTTTCTTTTCTTTTTGTTTTTAAACCTGCGAAACAATCGCCACTTGTTCACTGCTTATACAATGCTCATACCTTCTACTTGTTTATAAATCTAAAAAGCGGGGTGGGTACCATAAATATATATGTATTTCCATAATAAATCGCTACCGCTCCGTCTCCGCGGCAACGCGAGCTTCCTTAGTTTTCCTTTCCACGAACTTGCGGTTAATTTATTTAATAAGTTGTTTCTGAATAGAGCACCGAGCAACGAGCGCCCGGATGAATCGGACTTTCCATTTTTCTTTCTTATTTTTTTTTTCTCTTTCAACACAAAAAAAAATCTTCAGTATTTTGTTTTTGAAAGGAAACAGAAGCTTTACATTTTTATTATTTTTTTCTCTCTTTTGTGACAGTTGGCTGTATCGTGCTAATTAGTAGAGGTTCTATGAAAATTATGAAAGAGCTTTTTCTTATAATATTGACAATGAAAACAGTTTTCAGAAACGTATCAAAAGGTTGTTAGTTGGTAATACTGCTGTTTTCTACGAAATCGTCAAATTACAAGTATAAAAATTAAGTCCTTATAATATGTTATTAAACAATATAGGTAGGCTAGTACGTAAATCATCAGTTCATCACGCTGCTGCACACATTTACTCAAGCCAAAATTTAAAAACAAAAACCCAGTAAGTTGTTAATAATTGGTTGAAAGTTGAAAAGGCCGGCTTGTAATTCTTGTAACATTTATACTGATGGCAACACTCGCGATTTATTGCAGGTTGTCACACTGTGCATGAAAGGAACACCGCACAATAGCCACCTACAAAAGTGACGCCAGATTTTAACTGTATGATTAATAGTAGTAATAAACTGTTGTTTATATCTCTCTCAATTGTGCACTTGTTAAATTTTTAATTGCCTTGTTTTACTTTTATTGTTTCCACTTATACTGGTATTATTTATAATTATTATATTTAATTATTAAGGTTATTTTCTTAAAATGCGAAATTAACTGCTTTTAGGACCATTTCGCTTAAAAATTGTTAACAAACTGAACATAAACATAAAACAGAATATTTTTCTAAAATCAACATTCTGTTATACTAAATATAAATGCCCTTTTAACGATTTCCCTCCAACAAAAGACCGTAAAGAAAAGAGAACAAAATGGCGTAGGTGCGTTCGAAATTGGAATTCATCAAAATAATGCGCGGAACGTGATCTCGTGCGAAGTGCGCGGATGAGCGTATTTTTCGTGATGCGTTACTTATAGGGCTGCTGAACTTTATAAAAAATATACAATTTTTTTTTTTTACAAACTAATGTTTTGACAGGAATCAGCAATGATTTTAATATAATGTTATTGTTATGTGTGGACTTAGAAAACCAGGATCTATTTTTAAATAGGAATAGATAAATCGTTATGAGTACGATTTAAAATATATTTTAGATGGATTTGTCGTTGTTAATTCTATGTCTGTTCGTAAATCTTGAGGAGAGAAATATCTGCCAACCCTAGAGTAACGTAAGGTGCGCGGGAGTCGCGCGTTTCGTCCCGGTTCCTTTTTTAAAAAGCCGTTTTTATTAATTGCCCTCCATTGTTGGTGGTCGGAGTGCGTATGGGAATGCGCAACGTTCCGTCGTGTCCAGGATTATCCTTTATCCTCACAGAAATAGATCTTTATAATTCACTCTGTTTGAAGTACCATAATTATTGTTTCAGTTAGCTGACATAATAAATTGCATTTTTTTTAATGTGAAGAAAAGATAAGGAAACATAAATTTCACATACTTGTGGTGTTGAATGTAAGAATTTAATGTGCAATAAATTAGGGTATCAATCTTCGGAGCGGTCGACCTGCGAAGTCGTTAACCTATCGTCAACGCTAAATGCGTTGACATAAAGCTTAGAAAATTATGGCCAAAATATTGTAATTTTGCAGTAGCGTGACGTCGTTCACAGTTTTTACGCGAGTAAGAATGCGGCCATAATGTCCTGGTATTGTTTTCAGAGCGAATGTTAATAAATCTCTTTTATTGCACGTCTTGGATTCCGAACAGATATTATATTAACGATGGTTACTTAATCTTGAAGATTAAAAATCTCGGAGAAAGCAAAAACGTGTACGATATTTTTTGATGACACGGAAAGGTCATGGCGGTATTACCCCTTATTGCCAAGTGGTGAAAGAATATTTAGAATGCCACAAAGAAAATAACACATTTCTGAATCATGTTTCATAACATAACATCATGCCTGTTATCCCCGAAGGGTTAGGCAGAGGTTTACCTAATAGTACACACACATTTGGCCAGTTATGTTTAATTCCTATGTAATAGGGGGCGAGCCTATTGCCATCAACCGGACAAATCCAGACTCCGCGACTGCTACTGACAAATTCCTGAAGGAAACACCCTATAACTCTTTGCCCGACCTGGGAATCGAACCCAGGACTTCATGATCAGCAGTCGCGATTTCGGCCACTAGACGAACGAGGCAATCAGTCAACTTCATTTGTGTTAAACTGACAATAAATGTTTCAAAGTGTTTTAAGTAGTAAGTAAATATACTCGGCCATTTTCTGTCCTATATCTTGGAACAAAATTAAAAAACTTTTGTGTAAATAAGTTAACAGATCAATTAAATTTTATTTTTACTATAAATACAACTGCAAATAAAGCTGTCGCAATAGATAGTTCACAAAATAAAATGACTGACAAGGAATGCCGCCCAAGGCATAGAATATCACCGATTACTAAACTACTACCACTTATGTATAATCAATGTACAATCACCTGTATACATAATTCAATGATTACTAAATCTTACCTTTAGAGGCAAACAGGCCAAACTTTTTCATCGCCAAAATAAAGTAGGCGCTGTAAAGCCTACCTAATAACTGGATTTAAAACTATTTTATAAAAACACAGCTTCATACTACAATACCTGAAAATCTGTTTTTATGCAACGTCTTAACTCCTGTCAAAATAATACGACATTTGTCTGTCCGCGCGTCATTTACTTCTATATCCCACTTCACTTCTATATCCCACACTCGAATAGATTTTAATTCGGCCCAGCTAGACGGATTTACGAGCACATCCCTCTATTGTGACTGAACATTATATTATTATCCAGTTTTCCATTTGTTTTTCTTTAAAATATAGCGTTTCAAAAATAAGTAGACATAACCTGAGTCAACGCATGAGGTAAAACTAAATTGCTTGGAATTAGATTGATATTGGCACATTCCTTTTTTTATGTTTTATAAATTTCTCTTCTACTGACACACGTTGACTTTTAGGTGATTTTTACGGTTACTGATGCTGGTTAAACAGTGTGATATTAAAAATATTTATGGTTTTTTAAACTATATTTATCTAGGTTTGAAAGTTGCTGTAAAAGAATTTAGGGTTAGCAAAGGAACCGGTTGGCTTTAATATACACCAATTTTATTTATGTTTTGTGACATACAGGTTAAAAAAAAACATTTTCAAAATATCACGAAAAATAATGTTAATATGCTCTCATTTAAAAAAGCTTGTAAAAAGAAGTCGCCATCCTAAAAAATGAAATTTAGTTAACCTTAAACAGGTAGCAAAAAGTGTAACTGGTTAGCAAAACTTTAACCGTTCAGTAATCAACACGTAAGTCTATCATCGTGTGTACAACCACATATTTTCAAGACGCGAGACAAAGTTCATTAAACGTTTAGTTTGTGTAAAGTAAGAACAGAGCATTAAAGAAATGTATTCAGTTACCTACTTGGATTACTGTTATGTTAATCTTTACATCATACGGTTACTATTTTGTACAAACGTTTTTATTGGCCTGCCTTTAAATGTTTTTTTTTTCACTTTGATTACTTCGGTAATGTTGATTGAAATCTGGTTTTACATTAGGATTTCTTAATTTTGGTTTATTTTGACTTTATTGCCCGACTTGTGATGAACTGATTTTCTGTTTGTACAGAAAATCTGTTCATCACAAAACAGGCAATAAAGCATTTATATATTTTTATTAGAATTAAATCAACGGGACTTAAATCTCTTGAAGTATTAAAATGGAAACAAAAAATCGTGGTCTGAAATATGACAGGTCGTTCTTTTAACAAGAGTTATGTTCTACAATTAGTAACAAAAAAAAAACTAAAATTGCTCACTCTTCGACTCGCAAATGGCACAACAGTAGCAAAATACATTTTGTAGACAACCCACTGAAAATAATATATTGATCGCAAATAAATCATGGACTCTGGCATAAATTCTACGTTCATTTTTTCCTAATGAATATCAGTGACAGATCGAACCGTCAACATTGTCAGGGTTGAACTAAATTAAATATCCTGTCATAATTTCGTTTCGTTTGACGATGTGACAGATCAAAGGCGAGATCCTATTATTATGAATATTGTTAGTCTACACACGCCTACCACATTCTAACCTAGAAACAAGGAGGTTCATTAATATAGAGCGGTATTTAGGGGAAACATCCGCTTGTTTGCTCTGATTTGTTCTAGTTTGCAAGTGTGTGTTTTAATTACAAAATCCCGAAGCGCTATCGTGTTTTTATAGAATAGTTTTTTTTTTCAACTAAATGATTGAGGCATATCGTGCGTTTTTCTTTACTTTAAAATGTTTATCTATATCGCTATAGAACTTATACATATACGAGTAGGTACCTACTCGTATTCATCGAGCCAGTTGACTTTTCCTCTGACAGAACAAAATAAAAGAATGAATTAGAAACTTTTGACTGAAGTTTTTTTTTACTAAACCATAAACCTTACTTAATAAACAATGTCACGAAAGTAATTAAAATTTTCAAAGAACATGTCAAAACAGGAACTTCCGCAATTTTACTTTTCGCACATGGTCGCCCTACGCGCGTAATTTCACGCGAGCATGTCAAGTGTCAGTGTCATGAGTGTCACACAATCGATTTCCGGTGTCGACAGTTCGACATGGCGGAGTGTCATAAGAGGTCAGTAGTCTAATGTCAGTGTAAACATTACCGCAGAGGTTACAATGTAAACTAGCCAGTGTGAGGTGCGCCTTTGATGTGTGCCGGCCGCGGTGTTAGGGTTGTGCCAACGTTCTTTGGATGAAGAAGATGTCAAAATAATAATTAATATTGTGTGGCCTCGAGTAGGGTGAAATATCCTAGGGTATAAAATACTATCAATTGATTGTTATTTATTGAACAATGACTGTCGATACCATTCTATTTTATTTGGATAGAACCTGCACTATTGTAGTAAAACAATGTTTGTAGAAGTCGTTATATGGTAAAGGTCAGTAGAATTGATAACGGAATAGTTTTGATGTTCCTAAATGGTTCTGGACATGCGGCAAAACTATTAATTTCAAAAGCGTAATAAAACGAATCAAATTCATACATTAAGCTTTCGTTTGTATACTTTGCAATGAAATATTAAAATAATCTGATTTTTAATAGATGACCCGAATATTTTAAAATCAGACTCTGGTTTCTGATTCATACACTTCGAGATGTAACGATTTCACGAATAATAAAATGGAGCGATAACCCTAAACGGTACAGAGTAGTCCATAGAACAGAGTTTACATTGGCATCATTCAAATGTATGAAGTTGCTATTTACGTTTGACCAGAGCACTCATTACGGATTGTTATTGGAATAATAAAGAGAGAGGCATCGCATCCGTCTAGCTATGAGATCGTAACGTGGTTCCGAGTAACGCTCTATCCATTGCGAAATGCTATCGCTTTATTCTCATGAACGATTCCGCGAACTGACACTTCTGTTGTTGTTTATTAATCTGTGTTTATCTGAGCCAGTTTCATTCTTTGATAGAATGTTTGGAATTGAAAAGTGTTATTTTTTTTAATTTAAATATTTGACGCAGTGTCTCGATTGACACGACTTTTATGGAGAACTATGAAATTTAATCTACGACGTGCGCTCGAAGGTGTGCAATCACGTTGATTTTAATGACGTGACAATATTGATAGTTTTACTAACTAGACAGTTGGACGGTAATTTACTGTTGGCTTTTATTGCCGCACATAATTTACTTATGAGAATGCCTGAGACGCCTACGTGAAATCCTTTAAAATGCACGAAAATATGCGACAATATTTTTTATGAATCATTATCTCGTGCTACTAGTTTAACCCATTTTTTATCGTGACTAGTGACACGCCCAAACATCGTTCGAGAGCAGTTGTGACAGCAGCAGAGCTAGACGAACGCGTTGAAATCCTCTATTATTAAAAATTTGTTCAAAACATTATAATAACAAACTAATTTCAGCACAATATCCGGATGAACGCTTGTCATACAAAATCCTTGAATGCCAGAGTCCAGAATCTTTCACAAACAGTCACACCTTTTTGTTGTAAAAAAAAAATTGAAATACGGGAACATAGATTTCGATGTCACCCTAAATAGGTTTGCGCACAAATCCGTCGGCGTGGTGTCGTATAGCGGGTTGTCATCGCCATTTCAGTTGTCAGCAGGACCACGATAAACTGAGGGAAATTAACCAAGGGCCTTCATTAATGTGTCCCCAACGTCCAGTAAATTATTGACATTAATCAACATCGGTAACGGAATGGAACACACGAATAAATGTTAATTCTCACATTTTAATAAGAGGCGATAAATTACTTTTATTTTTGTTTTACACGTGAAATTGTTGCGTTTTATTGTGAAGGTAACGCTTGAAGTGTTTGTTGCCAAAATATCTTTGTGATTGCTTGAAATAATGAGTCATAAAAGTCGAATGCTCAATAGGTCACTACTATTTTACTTTTATTCCATTCAAGCCTTAATAAGTATGCTCAGTCTGATGTTTCATTATTACAATACTGACTAACTAAGAACAACTCAATTCCTTCCAATGAATCATGTAACCTATCCAAATGTAACAGGTCCCAGTCATCACTGACGCACAAACCCCGCCCATCGATCGCATTCAAACAAACTTTTAAACCGTTTTATAAAAATATTAAATTAATGACATCATCATTAAAACCGTTTCATATGTTTAAAGACAAAATGTACGTAATGTAAACTGCACTAACTACAAAAATTTTTATGAAACTACCCGCCGCCGCCGACATTAGGAAATGGAAGTTAAAGGCTAGGGCGACGACAAAGTGCCTTAAATTTTTTAATTGCGAGCCGCCTTATGTTATTATATGTCTTTGTGCATTCAGGGTGTGTGTGGAGGCTTTGCGGGGTAATGCGCGAACACTGACACGAGTGGTGTAAGGTACGAGAAGAAAGCGGTTTGTGCTAAGGAAGAATGGAAGTTTTACGCGAATTTTGTTGGATTTTTTCTTTCATCTTAATACGGTGTTTAGTTCTTCGCTAAATGAAGCTGAGAATTCGTATCTCAGAAATGATAAGCTAGTGTGAAATTAATTTGTGCTTCATAATAGCTTAACAAAAGTATGTTTAGAATTGATTTACGTTTAAAATTATTATATCTACCATAATATACTATGATGATTTTCTAGTCGGATAAATATTTAGCCTTCTTAAAAAAATGTTAGATGATACAAATCACTTATCCAAAAATAAGAATAAAAAAATAAATCATCCCCGCTGCCGCTTTTGAAAACGCTTACGCCTCTCAAGTGTACCAGGGCATTAGAATTTAATAGAGTCCCACCTTGTCGACACCGTGTGTGGACCTAACAAGACTCTTGTGAGCCGCACAATATTATGAATATTATGCTCATTAGTGAGCCGGCATTCCACCAGGCCGGCTCTTGAGGACAGACCAAACTGATTTTATAGAGCTAAATAACAATTAAATGATTTTATGCAAACTACTGTGGGTGATAAAGAGGTTTTGTGAGTTGTGGATAACTATTTCTATAAGATAAATGTCCGGCTATAATGAGGAGGTCGTAGCCAAATAATAACAGCCGTATGTATAGGTCTATCTTCAAGGTTTGAGAAGTCCTAATCACGGTGTTAACCATTCTGCATAGAGTGGGTCCGATCGTGGCAGGTGGCGTGCTGTAGTTTCTGCCTACCCCCACGGGAAAAATGCGTGAGTTTATGTATGTACCTATGTATGGATCGGCGATCAAACTGTTTTCTAAAGCTGTGTTATTTGGTTATGGTTTACATAGTTTTCGTATTATTAATTTTTATTTTGTTTATTTTTAGGTAAGTTGGAACTCTCGAAGCCGCACTAGTTTTCCGGTAAGAAAATATTTCAATACAATTTCAATAGTTTCACTTTTTTTATTTATATTTAAAAGCGGATTTTCGTAGGTATAGGTACTATATTATATATCCTAGTATATTTCCCACGATATCGAAAAAATAATTGGTCCCAAACAAACCCAAGAAATTATCTTGATCTATACAAGAGGAAGCTTCCAAGACAAAATTCTTCTAAACAATCCAACTCATCAACTCACTAACTAAGCTAAGATCTGATAAAGTCATATAACACCGCGGTTCTAAAGTAATTAACAATGAAAGTTTCCCACAAATGTACCGAGAAACTCGAGATCACAACGTTTTACTTTTAATCTGTGCCTTTAATTGCCTTCACGACCATTAGGCTGGCAACACTATGTTAATTTGTACAGTGGTCAAAACAACTTGTGCGCACGTAAGCTTAGAAATACATTGCTTCTTTTGTAAGTAATACAGAAAAAAACAACGTTAGTAATCTTGTAAAGCAGTGAACATTAATTAGGAAAAGTCATCCAACTTGGCGGCACATAGTTTTTTTTTTGAAGTGCAACATTAGGTTTTGTGGTAACAACCTCTGTATAGCTACTGAAAAAGGTTTTGTTGGCAATTAGTAAAACCAACCACAAAGGCCGCTGACCTTTTGCAAACGTGCATATGTTCCAAGGAAGGCTAACTCTTCATTCATCTTTAACGGGCAAAAAATTGACGTTTGACCATCATTTGACAGTTCTTCCACGGGAACTTATTCTTGTGATGAAAGTTAGTTGAATATAAAGTAATCGGCTTTAAATCTCTTATTGTTCTATTTACTTAATGTGGGACAGGGTCATTTGAAGATCATTGTAACGTTTTGGCTTAATGTTATGGGCGTATAAAAATATTCTTGAACAAGTAAAAACCATTGGTTACTAAATTTTAACCTAGCTCATACATACATAAATATGACTATTAAACACATTCTCTTTTATAGTTTTTGTCAATATTTATAGCTTTTATTTAAATAATACGCCGATAACCAGTAACTGGGAACATATAAGAATCTTAATACACACTTGAATATGTGTTTATTTGATTGTGAGCAATAAAACGCCTCTCAAAATATTCAAAACGGAACGTATTTTAAAAATTCGTGAATTAATACAACACAATATTGTCTTAAAGCAATGGTTTTTAATTTCACGGCTTCAGTTTCAACAAACACATTATCATATATATGTCAAAAGCGTACCTTCCGAAATAGATTTGGAAATTTATCTTGCAATAAAGTCGGACCTACTGGTGTGACAAAGCAGTCGTAAAAGATTAGTTTCGATAATACTCCCCCGCGATTACTGTTTCAAATTAAACTTTATACGACGTGTCACAAGGTCGGATTTAATTTGTCGTGTGTTTAGAGTGTTGGATAAAAATTCGAATAAAAATATAAATAATGGTGATAGCTAGTTCACACCATGGTGATGTCCAGTCCCACGCTTCGACAGATTGGACAGAACCATCAATGTTCTCAGCCCACTTGACAAACGATGTAACAAGATAAGGTTGGATGCTTGTCGTCAGTGGCGCCTGCAGGGTACAGCATGAACCAAAACTAACTCTTTATTGCTTAGGTGTTGATCCTCACACATGTTTTAATTGACTCTTGTCATCGAAAAACTCAACGGATTTATATTCAGTGATCTTTGCTCTCAGTAATTTTTTGAATAGAATTGCAAGCATAGTTTTTCGGGTAAACACAAAAATTCATAAAGCGTAGGTGCTCCTTATCGATAGGCTGCAAGTTGCAACCAAAATCTATGCAATATTTCGATACTATTGTGCTGCAACTGAAATAACTTCTTAAACACCTCATACAACACAGAAATCCATTAATGTTCTCAGCTGAAGACCTCAGCAAAAATAATAATCGCTCGCAATTCCATCACCAGCCACAGAGAAAACACGATTAATCAGATTTCTACCAAAACCTCCGAAGATCCGTAATGGGGCGACACAAATAACATAATATTAATATGATTTATTCACAATTCTTGCCGCGTTAATGATCGCAGCCAACTTGTTTCCAAAACGAAATAGATGGTGACTCTAAGTAGTCGTTACTCGGTTAATAGGCGGAGGGAAAGAGTTCCGTGTTAGAAGTCGGTGGATAGCGGCTTTGTGATAGATTGGACTATTAGCATGAATATTGTGGGATCGGTACCAGAGAGGAGCATGGAAATACTGGAGATTGTGGTTTGGTTAGTAAATTTCATCGACTGGCTAAGCTGGAGTACAAGAGACTGTTCAAGTTAGGACATCTATTGAGGATGTAATAGATAGTTATAGAATATCGTCAGAAATATTAAGAAAAATTCAGTATTAACCACTCCTCTCAAATCATTTTCATGTCTCAAATTATGTCATTTTGTTTGGATTAACAGCACAAAATCCAGCGCAAAACCATGTCTATTACTTTACTACATAATTACAGGTTGGCAGTATTATGTTGATTTGGTAAATTTTATGCATAAATAGTCAAGCCGTAACAATAAAATCATGCTACAAATCTTCACAAACAATAAACGGATTTAATCAACAAAATATCAGTTATCTTCTAAAATACAGCCTGTTGTAAAATACAGAACTGAAACAACGGAAACATTAAACAAACGCGCAATATTTAACCTCGTAACTAAGAGTATTCACAAAGTGCCTTCCTGCTTACATAACTATTCAAAGGCCGTCTTTTCAGTTGTCTGTCTGTCTGTCAGCAACAATGAGGATGACAAAACAAGCGATATATTCCCATATGGGCGCACAATGAGGTTTTGTGCTTGCGCGCGCATCTCTACACAATATGGCCGCTCTTAAGTATTGTTTTCATGTTTCTTAGTATTCTAGTGTGTTACTGATCTTGCATTGTTGAATTAATTAACTTTTTACCAATTGAAAGTTGTCACTAAATCAATCGCGTCGAAAACACGTTTGTTCTAAGTTAAGAAATATTTTTCATAATCGAGAGCAACCTTAAAACATTTAATAAATTCACACCAGTAAAAATCCGCATCTAATCTGATCGGACACAATTTTGTATGTATTGCATTAGTATAAAATTGCTATAAAATATGTATTTCCTGTCGTTCTCTCCGTCAATAAAAACCACGTTTATGCAAAGTTGGTAAAACATAATAATAATAATGTGACAGAGATAGCGCGACTCATTTTAATTATGTAAGCGCTGTATTTCGTGCCGTGAGAATTTCGCAAATATTTGCAAAGCTTTTCTTTGTTCTTTTTAAACACATTTAATGATTCCGCCGACGCATCGCACGACAATACACCGCGACGGTCGACAAAAGAGTGAGCCGAGCGGGGCATAGACAACGAGCGAAGGTTTTGTCTCGGCCCATAGACAAAAGCTCTTTCATTGGTGGAACAATGACGGGTCGTCTTTGCCTCATTTATCATACAGGCAGGTTACTTTCATCCAATAATTACAATGTACTGAGGATTCAGACATTCAGAGAGGCTTTAAAGGTTTGCATTGTGGGAATTAATTATACACAACTACTTAGTATATTTCATGGCTTTGTTACATAAATAGGTTATAAGCACTTCATTATTGTTTTGAAATTGACTGGTAGTATTGTTTGTAGTTGGCCTACGTTTTGCTATACATTGTTTAATGAAACAATTGACACCATTAAGGCTACCTACTCAATACTGAAAACAGGCAGTCCGCATCGTCAAAAATACTCAATCTCACCATATAAGTCTCAATGTGTCCAAACTACTAAAATATAATTTATGATTCATATTGTTCAAAAGTAATGATTAAATTCTACGTTTAGCCTAAACGAGCATTCTTGTTAGGAAGGTCCATATACTTAAATGGTTAAAAAATCATTAACATTTGAATATCAAATTACATAAAAACTCATTAGGCAAAGCCAAAAATTATAAATCCGGATACTATCATGACCAACGCATTCTATAAATTTAAAGTAAGAACATCTTTTTAAAAAACGAACAATGCTGACCGATCAGAACAGGTTTTTGATTTTTTTAATCTCGGGTTCTTTGAGCAGCGGTTTATTCTCATAATTTAACGAATTATTGCCTAGCATTTAGTAGTTAATGTAACATTAGTAAGATAACAATTCTGAGAATCACGCCACTTGTTTTTGGACACGAGAAACTTGATGTTAATTAAGAGTACATACGTTTTGTTATTATCTTTTCTTATCAAAGATTTTGGAATGTTCGTCGGTTTAACTAATAGTTAAGGATTTCATTTTGTTATCCAGATAAGTCGAGTTATTTGATCTGTGTTGTTTTTATTGCTTTATTCTGTACTAACACCGTGTTTGATACTCGGAGAAAATGTCTATTTGTTCCTCATAAAGTAAATATATGGGGATAGAGTAAGAGGCGAGAGCTATGATTACAATCAAGAGAAAGACATTATAACGGAAGCACAACTAAGTAAATGTTTTATTGCTGTCAAATAAATTACCATTACACAATGGTGGATAATGTTTACCGCATTTCTAGTCTTATAAGGAAGTATTCTTCTCAAGTTTCATAAAATAGCTAGCTCCCTTAATCAATTTATTTACGTGTCGCTTATTGTAATTCACAGTGGGTAAATTTTCCGCCACTACATTGACAAAAACAAAACACAACCCGTTGTTTCACACATTCCAAGGAACGCATAGATCTATCAATAAAGAATGAGTACCTAAGTACCTACGCAGATTTGCGCATTATAAGTTCTTTTTTTTGTGGTTTGGGTTGCGCTTGCGTTTTCCGTCAGTCACACAATCAGTCATTCGTATAACTGGTATCTTTGTTTTAGTTATTTCTTAATAGAGAACTAAGACCATTTCTCACTTAATGATATTGATCTAAAAACAAAGTACGCAGGCGTATTATCTAGTGCCTGGTTCTTATCTTCTCGTGTCGCGAAAATAGCATGGGAGTCGATAACAGCTTGCGATAGCCGCTGACAATGAAGTAACGACCTGTCAATACATACAATTGCCGCCCACTTCAGAAATTTATTTCATCGATGTCGCAATGGTTTGTTTCATTCAGAAGTAGGTAAGTACTGGATACCCGTCAGGAACATTTGTGTGAACTCGAAATAGGTCTATTTTATTAAATCTCTCTCATTTTAAGGCAAAGTCGTGTAAAACATAATTATAGTAAAGGATTTTCATTATAGGCAAATGCATGATTTTCAAAAGACAATTCTTTCAGACTATACAAGTGCAGTTTATTAATTGGGCTGAATGGCCAATTACAACGTCCCATTCTTCAAATTTTCCAAGCTGGCAACTAACAAATAAAAAGAAAACAAGATACTTTGAAACGTCAAAAATTCTATGCTTCCCACAGATTAAAAACAAAAGCGGCTGGCAATGTGCACGCGCTGTTGAGCCACGGGCGGCGACCGAGGATGCAAAGGCAAAGGCACGATGGTTTGCAGCCAGTCGGAAGCTTTTACACCACTCTAGCCGCTAGAGGGACGCTCTATTGCCGTTGTTCCGAGAGCACTTGTGCGCTAATTGTTTGCAGAAAGGGTTCCTCGAGTATTGTTCCGATGAGTTTTTACCGTCAGCATGATAATTGTGAAAACGTTTTATGGTTTTCTCTTGGCGAAGTAATAAAATCTGATTAATGAGAATTTAGTTTCAATTTATCAGCTGTAAGCCGAATTTTCAGTTTTCAGATTAAAGAAAAAGAACTTGTAAAAAAGAAACAGCACTTCAAGAAAAGCCATTTATTTCTATGATGACAGCTCTGAAAGTTTCAATAAATCGACATGTATTCACAGCTGTTATCAATCTATATTTTTTTTAATGAGGCACTGAGTACATTATCTGACTGTACACAAGGTACTTGCGCATTTCGCCGCGGCAATTTTTCTCTAATTAAAATTATGCCGATTGTCGTTTCTATCCGCCGCGTTCGTTTGTTGTGGTCCGTGACGCGTGCCATTTGAAGCGCTCTTGTGCTTTTTAGTGCCCGCGTTTACCCCTCATGCTCGTATCCGAACGAACTTTGTGCCGTGAAAATAATGGTTTAAAGTCATGTTTTTATTTACGCATTATGCTGGCAAGGGTTAGTATTTTGGGAGAGAAAAAAAGGTTTGAGCCTTTTTTTGCTGTTTGCCATTTTGCTGATTTTAAATTGCATTGTAATTATGTAACTTGGTTGGATGGCTAATTCTTTTTATTTTAAAGTGTTATCCTTTTATTATTAAACTCATTAAAAGACGTGAAAATCCTTACTTCGCTATTTTCCACTCACAAAATTCATGAATCTTGGAACATTTTCCTTACTTTACAAATTAACGCATCATAAACGTTTTCCTACACAAAATTACCGAACAAAAAATCGCGATCAGCGTTCGCTTTCATCGCTTATCTCGCAAAAGTTACTTCCAACACATTAGCTAGCGAAAAATTTACGCATATTGTACGTGTGGCGATAGCACGCGTTCGCGGCAAAAAAAATCGCGCGATAAACGCCGACAAATCGTGTCGGGATGACGCGGCAGGCGCTAATGACGTCACTGCTATCTTTCGTCACGATGACGGTGGGGACAGTTGATTTTAAAAAAAGAAGGAGGGGTGTGAAGCGGCCTTTGTGGTCGCCGTGATTGGGTGTTTTGTCGGATTTTTCTCACGTTGGGGATGTTCGTAATTGGAATTGATGATGATTGTCCGTGATTTCGAAATGTTTTTAAGGGGGAAACTATTTTTGTATGCGGTTCAAACGCGGAGTATTTTGAGTGTGATTAGTGTTGATAGTTCGCTTATTTTTAGATGCAAGCGTTTTTAGATTGAACACGTGTAGTCTTAAATTACCTGTCAGTGTTTTTCGTAATGTTAGCTGTTATTTGTTAGTTTTAATTTCCCGAAGGAGCTGTTTCTATTTACTCTGTTTGGTGAGAGTAAGTAAATGGAATCGAAACAGTTCTAGGTACTATTATAGTGACAACAAGCAGATAATTTTGTCGTTTCTTCGTTGTAGGTAACTTATGTTATTGAAAATCGGTGTATTGTTTTCGTTTAACATTTGAAATATCCCTACCTAGGAACTTACTACTTTCTATTAAATTAAAAAACGTTTCAGAGAAAATCAGAAAGAAAATCCGACCAAAAATCCAAATTAATCACAAAAACTCACATTTTACTCACACAAATCCGTACGCAATAAGTGCTTAAATCTCTCTTAACCGTAATAACAACAAATAAGCTGCTTACAATATCATACGACCGCATTTTCATAATCGTATCTTCCGTCCTTATCTCGCCGAAAAGGATCGGTGAAACAAAACAACCCCTATTAACAAGGGGGTTAACGAAATCGTAGGCATCATCAACCGTATTACCCGATCCCATTAAATAGGCACCCCTAAACAGGGCCAAAAGCTAACAGAAGGAGCATCTTTGTTTAACCAGATAAAATCTCTTTGACAATTTGTGCTTATTCAAATAAGGAGTCCCCTGATACATAATGGTTTAATATTCCGTCTTACGCTTGTATAGGTAGTGATATTTTAATTAGGTGGGTGTGTGAGTTTGGACTTAATGAAGGAATCGATCAAAGAAATGGTTAAGTATCTACTTTCTAACTTTAGGGGCATTTTCATTACCTGCATTCTCCCACGTTTTATATGGAATTTCCCATCTAATTTCAGAATTAGATGGGAAATTCCATATAATACGTTGGAGTAAAACCATAAACAATCATAAAAATAGAAATCAAACTGGAAAAGTAAATAAAACCCATCATAAAAAAACATATCGAAACGTTATTTGCAAAAACAGAAAAGCCAATCAGTTCCGAAACAATTTTTTTACATACACACTTCACAAATATATGTATACAAACGTTTCCATTTATTTGTGCACTGGAACAAACGCTCAATAATCATTCCCGGGGTAAAGCAAACAGAACTTAACCTTTCCTTTTCCCGGGGTATACTCGTAGATGAAAAACACCGACAGACGACGTTGAAAATTAACAAAACAGATTACATTCGACATTTTCAAAGAGACCCGGGGAGCGTTGTTTGCTGCCGATTCTTCCCATTTACAGAACTGCGGGCCTCGAAAGCGTACCCCATAAAACACCTCGTCTGAATTGGCGGGAAGATTAATGTCACAGATAAAATAAAACCATAGATTCTCTCTTTTTTTGTGACACAGGCGTAGTGTGTTAATGAGCTTATCATGCCTTGTATTTTGAATATTTGTTCGCATTTAGTAATTAATTTTGACAAGTTCTAATAAGACCTAATTAATATTTGAGATATTTTAATTATTACCTATATTCTTATTTATTGATATGCAATTTTGACAAAACATTCATAAAATCATTATGACATCCGGCAAATGCAAATTAAATTGAAATTTTCTTGTTTTCTAATCAATAATGTCTCAATTTTTAATATCTAGGTAGGTTTTTCGAACACAGTCTCCAAAATTAAGTAATTCGTACAATTTGCCGTAGGTAAAATTAACATTCAAAATTCAAACACGAAGTCTTTAGCTTATCGAAGTCGTTTCAAAGCGTTTGTCAAATTACGTATCACCCTCCCCCGCGTCCCGCCCACCCCTTATTCGCGAATTCAAAGTCTATCTTTAAAATAACTGATTGTCTGTTTACATTTCTCTGTATTGAATAAGATGCTTATTTAAGTTAGGCCGTGGGTTTCCATTTGCTCACCCCTCTGTGGCCCTAGCAATGAGAGCGTGCGGGGGAGTGGAGGGATCAAAATAAAATGGTGACTTTATTAGCGTTCGGTACATAATCGTTCTGAAATCAAAGGCGTTCGAATTTGGAATTCTGATGATTGTGTACTCGTAAGAGCTTTAGCAAATTAAGCGATGTTTGTTTTTTGTTATTAATAATATCCATTCAGTAGTTATGTATACATTAATTTATTTTGCCTAAAATGTGTTGATTAGATACTAAAAGCAGTACTTAACTTTAGTACTGTTGCATTTACTATTTGCAGTAAAAAAGGTTTATAAGTATAATCTTAAAAGGTCTAATTTGTACACCATGACCATAAATAATAGGTTCCTAATGTTAGACTATTTTTATAGCAAGCGTACCTAAAGCTTCAAATACTACTTACGTCATATTATCAGCTTCTAAGGATTTACATAATTGCACTTAAGAGATTGAAGTAAAATTTTATTAATGTAAGTCGTAAAAATATCGTAAGTACTTTTAGATAATATGCCATGTTTTTTCATTATACAAAAAGTCTTAAGTCTAATAATGCACAGAAAATGATTCCAAGCATAATTCCTTTTGAGTTCCGCCTGAAAAAACCTCGCCGTAAAGATAATTGATTTTATTCTAAACAGAATTTAATGCACTTAACATTTTCTTAAGACTCCGAGCCATTCACAGAGGATCTGTTTGTATGGGGAAAATCATTTTGTGATTAAAAGCCCCCCCCCCCCCCGCTATTCAGCAATCGTTGACCACTTGCATAAATTATTTTGTACAGTCAGGGCCGTAAGTAACTTTATTTTGTAAATATTTACCGTGTGGGAATCTGCGAAGATTTTGTTTAAGTATGTACTATTAAATCTACTGTAGACGTAATAAATTATGGAGTTTTATTCTATGAAATCATAACTATTAATATAAAGTGAGAGAAAAAAACATCTTCCTTGATTTTCCTCCAAACAAAACTACAAACAAAGATGATTAATCCCAACGAAATCTGAAAAACATAGCTTAACAACATTCTTCCTTCCTTTTACACGAAAAAAAAACTAACCCCGTGTCATTTGCATACCGCCAACGACTGCGAGTGTACAAGAAAGTCTATCAAAGAGATAGCCCCTTTTGTACCAAGAAACGGATCGGGGAAATTAATTTAGACTTTTTTTTTACAAGAGGCCCCATTATGACCGTTATTATGAAGATCGCTCATTCCATATTGACGTTCTTTCTTTGATCTACCCAGTTTTGAGATAATGACATTATATTTCTTTGATATTCTATAAGAGATAGATGATATATTATTTTTTATGTTCTATTTCCTATTTTAATTAAGCTTTTGTTAGTATTCGTATTAATCGGCACTTCGTTGGTTAGGATTGTATGATATTGTTAATGTTGCATAGGAATTTTCATCTTATAAATCACTAGAATTTGTGGTTTTTAAGACAAAAAAAAGTGCTGGTTTTTAAGGAGACGACGTAAGCCTTTAATAAGATCAAGCAATGTAGTAAGATAAAATTCGTTTACACTGATTTGATAGCAAAATATTAGTGAAGCATTGTCCCTTTCCTATGGAAGCATTTTACGCTGACTGTACACCTATTTGTCCGCAAAATTTGTAAATGAAAGCCGGTTCGATGTTCAAACACAGTTGGATGAGCTTTTACAATGTGAATGTGATACATCCCCAATCCACAATGACTAAATGTCTATTCAAAGCCCACAACACTCTACATAATAAATTATGTACTGTTATTTGATCTAAGTGACAAGAAATACCAGTTTAATATAGAATATTCATGTTCGTACGTAATCTCAATATATAACGCGACGTCAACACCTCTTCTGCGAACACACTATCACAATGAATGAGTTTCATAGTATTAATGAGTGCAAATTCAGTTTTAGAAGAACCATCAATGAAAGCTCTCAGCCACACTAAACTCAACCCTATCTTTCTAACAAATAAGATTGTTATCTCCCCATCAATTCACACCGGTTACATCAAAGACGTCTCACTCAGGATGTGAGATTGAAATTCCTGATCTGACTAGTAATAAACTTACTTCAGCTTAAAAGAGATTTCAAAAGAACGAATAAAGAAAGCGGAGATGTTGTTATTAAACTCGTTGCGGACGGAAGAAAGGGGGCTTAAAATGACACCAGCCATTTTGTGCGATATTGCGCATTATTAAGATGGCCGACAAATCTCGAACTTTATTTAGATTTAAATTCGGATTCATCGGCACGGTCAGTTAATGATATTATTTTTTCATGTTATAAGGGAATTGTTTCTCACGCACACAAGTAATGGAAATAAAATTCAGAATACAGGAATTCCTTTATAAATAATGTCCAGTTAGGACATTATTTTATTACAATTGGTTGCAGTAATTTGTTCATAATTGGGCTTGCCACTTGAGTACTTGCAAATTATGGCATTATGAAATATTTTATACCACATTTTGTCCGATATGGCATGCCGATTATATCTCAAACGCATCTCTTGAAAGCTCATACAGTAAACCCGAAGAGTTTATAGTTGGTATGGCGTAGTTTATGTGCCGTGCTATACAATAGTAGCCTGCTTGCTCGTAGCCTAGAAATAAATGACACAAAAGTCGTTTTTTTCCTCAATGAATTTTACAACTGGTAAGAGAAAATAAGCAGATCATACATTCCGTGTTATTCTTCCATTCAGCAGAAACACACTGAAACACAGGTGTTTTTCGGTTTGTTTTGACAATCGTTTGAGTTCTGTACAATTCCAACAATGTTTCATTAAAGCTCGCACTCTTTCAGGTGCGAAATCATTCCACAGATACATCATTGTGTTTTATCGCCTCTCGCACTGTTGGATAGACAAAAGCCCAGTGTTTAGATAGAAAGAAGTATTTAGATCCGTCTGATAGTTAACACTGACCAGCGATCGGTGTTTGTTATTTTATGAAGTGTTCGTTCCTCGGTACATTTATTGTAATGCCCGTCAGTAGATCACAAAGACCACTATGTTTATTCTAAAGGCAAGTGGCGGCTTACTGTGTACGTTTCCCAAATTTTATTCGTGAACTATTCTTAAACTTTTAGTTGCGTTGCCGGAGCACCTACGGACTACGGTGGGATTGTATAAAAATAAATATTTACATTTCACCGCATATTGTTGACGGGAAAAGGTTAATATCTTTATAAATAGACGCTCGTGCCGATCGATAGTGAAGATTGAATTATAATAATTTTATTATTAGACATTTAACTCTTAGCTCTGAACTGGCACTGCAGTTGGTTTTCTGTTTTAATTTTACAAAAACCGACGATCTTGATCAAAGAGGCAGAGTTTGATGTCGAGAACTGTTAGTATCATCAGATTTCGAAATTGCTTTTTTTGTAATTAAAGGAATATTTTAACTATTTTAATTTGTATGTGAGATTTTCCAAAATTGGTTTTCATTGTATACATTTTTTTCACACCTATCCAATCTTTTATCCACCAAATTAGCAACTACTGTTCATCATATCTCAAACTACAAAGTAAGCTATTGATAGTCTAAGAGGCAGCGTGGCAATCATCGAAGCCATTATAATCGTTTTAATAAACAATAAATAAAAGACTGACGCACGCTGAGCCGTCGAGTGACGGCCGTCAGTCTGACGGATTTGACGAATCATTGTGTCTATGTCAGTCAGCGGTCCGCGGATAAAACGCCCGGCATTTAATAAATGCATTTACATTTTTGTATTGTTTTATTTATGTGTAGATTGTTTAGTTACTCAGTTTTTTTTTCATACATTTAAGCCACCATTTCGGTCTGTAGCGAAGTGAAGACGGATACTCGTGACGTCGTTAAGGTGGACTGCCGAGGTAATCAGCCCCGCTGCTAAACTGACTAAATTTTTCCTAGTGTTCGTGCTTATTCGTAACCAAAATTCAGCTATGTTATCAGTGTAAACTGCCCTAAATCAAATTTTCCAGTTACTAAAGTAAGTAACCTCAATGAAGAATCTCTCAGTATCTGACATTAAAGGGAACTTTAATTTCATGAAATGTAGTACATACACTTTGTAAAAGATGAATTCTTAGAAATAGTTCCGCGTCGTTCTTTCAAACAAGTATTATAATTAAAATTATGTTGGTAATAATATTTTTTTACTGAAATGTTCATGATTAATCGTATGTATACAGAGATGAAGTATTTTTTGACGTACTCAACTTCTAAGAATTTTGTATATAGGACGGACGACTATGTTATTTTTATGAAATGGTTACTAGTTGTTGATGATAAATAATTACAATACTATATCTTAGACGCTGATTAAAGAAATCACGAAAATAATGAATGTGTCATTACGTCTTTGTACGAAAATTAATAAGTAGGTATAGAGGATACATAAATGATTCGCAAATCGTTTACTTTGATGTGAATTTTGCGGATTGGTTTTTTCACGTCGGCGTCGTCATGATTGAGAACTGTTGTGACAAGACTGTAGACTTCAAATAATCCCAATTTCCTACTAGCCAAACCTCTATCGCACTGACGTGCTTTTTCATAGGAGAGCAAAGGTGAAGACCTTATGCCACCACATCTCTCTTACCCTTTATATAATAACATGACATAGAGAGACATCGCACACCATTCAAAAATATTCTTGGAATATCCGCAGAAATCCTACTGACGTACTTTGCTCAAATATACAGCCAACATCCAACCTTTGAACCAACACTCCCGCCAATATTTGACGCCACAAAGCCATACTTCTTGAGAGAAGCTCGGTTGCATCCTCGTTACTGCATTTCGCCCGGCTTGTTACCCGGTCTTGCCTTTTTACCCGGATAACTCGCTTGTTACCCCCATCCGGGTGGTTAGCTCGAGTCTCCTCCAATTATTTCCAGCTCAAACCGGTTGGAACCGGAATGTAACTTTTAATTTTTGGACGCTTCTTGCTTGGCAAGTCTGGAGAGGGGTTTAGCTCCTTGAGTTCGTGGCTACTAAAGTTTGACTAGATTTATTTATGATAGATGCTTTTAGCAGCGTAAACAACATTTTTCTATGAAGTTATGTAAATGGAAGTTATGAAAATTCTGTAGTCGGTTAGCCATCGGTTTTATGATTTTGTAAAATGTGAACGATTAGGAATGCAGTTTTAGGAAAGAAAAATGTTGTTTTAACTGTGCAATTAATCTTTAACAGTCCAAAAAAAAAAGATTCCGTACGAACTTATATATTATAAAAAAAAATATGATCTATCTCTGCAATGAATAACAATGAAACAAAAGCCCTACTACACCACACAACATAATAAAATAAAAAAGAAACTATAATATTTTCTTATATTTCCTCACCTCCCTCGAGATTAGAGGCGGTCCATTAGCGACAAAGGACAGGTGTTGAGTGTGTTCTAAGCTTTATTAATCTTTTCTCCTGACCGCGGTAAGGTTTCGCACTTTTGTGGCGTCGCCCATTGATGTGCACAAAGCCTTTGAGTGGTTACAGTGTGGTATATGCTTTAGTTGTTAAGCCGTTAAAGATTTTGTAGACAATGATTTTCAATTGGCACTGTCGTGTGGTTTTTGAGGTGTAATGTCGGTTCGTGTGAGGGTTCTTCTTATTGCTTGATGTGACTTTGGTTTCTTGATCAGGAACAGTTTTCTAAATATATTATGACATCTGTCAGGTGCAGATGGTCGAAAAGTCACTGACACGAAATGAAAACTCTTTACTCGACTCATGAAAATCTCTGTCCTGTTTTTTTTTTGAATAACAACAGTTGTAACCTTAACTTCCTAAAGAACTTCTAAGTACTCTTCACTCATTCCTAAAGCCCACTTCCTATCTCAATACGCTTACATTATCATTAGTACGAATTCTCGAAACTCTCGCGTAATTGAGAACAGTAAGGCGCTTAATTAATGTACATTCTACGGGGCTGGTTTGTTCTCAATGCACGATCCTCTTGCTCATTTGTTTTCTTTTTAATATGAAAAGTGGTAAAATATAGAATTGAATGAGAACAGAATAATGACGCCACTCCACAACTCTATCGCCCACAAAAGGTCATCCTGGGAATACGAAAGATTATTGTGGAGGTGCACGGAATTCGCTTAACTATTTCACGTATTCAGGTATGTAAGATAGTTGATGAATGTAAGTTGATTAAGGAATGATTTTGATTTTAGGATTTATTAATAAACCAAATTTTAAGAAGAAGCATATATTATCGTAGTTCCATAAGCGAAAAGCTTGGCACGGGTTGCATCGTCGTGTCATGAGATGATAAATTCCTCACAGAGTTATGTGTGGGGTAGGTCAGAGATTCCTTACCTTCAGAGTGGAACATTCAATTCCCGCATGTCCTCAAAACGCTGATAAAAACGGTGTCAGGAACGAACTTAGTTATCAATCTTTTTTTGCTTAATTGTAACACCGTAAGAACATAACTGTTCATGAATGTGAATCATTTTGGAGAAACATCAATACTAACAATAAGGTACCTTATTTGTTTAAGCAATTACCAAAACAAATCCCCATCAAACTAGGTAACATCCACAGTATTCTAACGCCATTATTTCCGCCGGCTAACGGAAAACAAAAATAAACATAAGAGTAAGCAAGGAATAAAAGAAAAGCTCAAGTGGGACGAGCATCCGGGGCTAGCACGAGGCAAGAGGCAAGACAGGGGGTGAAGTAAAAGGGGGTATAAAAGAGGGGGTGTTATAGATGTTTGTCTGTAAAGGTCTCAAGGGACTGTCATCGGTTGGCTGGACGGCCGGCTCGCTTTTGTTTATACGTTTTTGAACTCACATGATGTTACTTGAAGTATTAATTTTTTGGGCATGTTAAGTTTGTTAGGGGTATGTTTTAAATTTATTTTTGGATTCTTACTGCTATTTTATATTTAGGTGGGAAGAATTATATTAAAATATTAAAGTGAATGAATTGGGATAAGGGCAGGAGAATGAATGAATGAAGTAGTCGGTATCCAATGATGGTATAAAGTCCTTTGGAAAGAGATAATTTGATTTCAAGTCATGTGTTCTTATATTGTATTTTGCGGGCATCCAGTTTTAGATTAGGTAATTACAAAGAAAGTTAAACAAATCCTTATTTCAATAGCAAAGCAATCTACAGATTTCCCTCGGCTTCATGCCGAACAATTTTGTCTCAAAATAACATAATAAGATAACATTTACAAAGAGCTCCCAAAACCGCTTTCTCTAACAAAATCGATAACAAAAACATGTATCAAATTATAAAGTCGTTACTTTTCGTGCGTTGTCGCCCGGATGTCTAAAAATTGTTGTTGCTTTAAAAAAACGTTCAAGTCAAAAGGCGCGCCGACGTGTGATGTGGCCGTAATAGCTTAATTTCATGATTTACTGCCCCAGCTCGTTTGATATGTCCCATGTCGAAGGGAAGCTGTAAAATAATGGAAGGTAAACTATGTAGTTAGAGGTGACTTCAAATGAAATTTTTGTGTTAATATTATAATGGCTTTCTTTGTTTTTTCTTTATTGTATAATTATTACTTGCTTCGATGAAGGGAAACATCGTGAGGAAACCAGCATGCCTGAGAGTTATTTCTCGACGGCATGTAAAGCCAAGTCAGAGGCCCATGGGCGGCATGAAAACTCTGACACCAGGTTAGGTACTAACCACACGATAAAAAATAAAGAAGAACGGCTTACTTTGTTATACCGGCTGGAAGTTCAGGTACTTTTAGATACTCGTAGAAGGTTGGAAATTATGACATGAGCACTGGCTTAAAATCTAACAAACCTTGAGTGAAGCTATAGTCCACTACTTACTCGACATATTTATAGAGTAGCGATGTTGAATTACATTCGTTTCATTCGCCCTTAATCTGTGTCACAGTCACCACTCATTAACTTTTAAGCGCCACAAATAAAACTCGCAAACCTCTCAATGACAATACACATCATGCTTCAAAATAACAGACAATACTGGCACAACAAATAAACAGTTTCCTTTACCAAAGCATCATGAAAATGCAATAGGTAGGCTCCTAATTCCGGCTGCCACGTGCCCGACCGTCGTCCGATACCAATCACTGCGCTAATTTGAAGAAACCGCAGGGTTGCCACTCTTCGATCCCACTCTACAGGGTTGCCACTCAAAGGGCTGCCACTATTAGCGCCTACAACCGTCAAGTATTGTGTGATTTAATAACAATTCAACGACAGAAGTGGGCGAACCCTTAATATTTTGACTTTCATGTTGATTGAGAATGAGTAACCTATTGTGGAGGGCTGTTCTGATTTTTCCAATCAAAGTTAGGGAGATTTTTACTTCTTTTATAAGACGTTTTGTTGTTATTCCTCGAGATTCCCACTCCTTGTAACAAAATCAGGCACAAAATTAATTTTATGTCAAAATGATAAGCTGTCATTATCGTAAAACCTTTTCCCAGTGGCAACAACCTCTCGCTAACGAATTTCTGCAAACTTACCACGATAAACAAAATAAAATATGAACGCTATAAATATAAAACAGGGTCCGAACAAGACAAAGCACGCATCGATTCCATTATGCAAAATGCATAATCACCGCGGACATTAGATAAGATCAGTGCATTCGCGAAGCTGCGACTCATGCGCATCGGGAGGATAAAGCATGTGATAAGCGAACTCCTGCGGGGAGCGCCGGGTGTACCGCTTGTATGCCCCTGGCAGTTTAATTGGGGGACGTCATAATGTTTTGCTTGTGCTTCGTAAATGTCATATTTTTAAGCTGTCTCTTTGTTCTTTGATACCTTGTGCATTTCTTGTTATGGTTACTATAAAATTAGAGGCGCCTGTTTTAGCTGTAAGCTAATTAGTATTGGTTGGCACGCCTGGTTTCTTGCGGGATTTATCGATTGTATTGAAGGTATTAAGTTCCGTTCTCTCATCTTTGTTGTCACCCGATAAATTAAGGTTACCTGCAACTTTAAGGTCAGTTCTGTGATAAAATAGAATAGAATAGAATAGAATTTTGCAAATATGGGTAATACACAACAGTTGTTCAGCCATATTTTACCATTCGGCATGCAAACATTTACATTTATGATACATGTACTTACATTTTAAAGACCAGATTCAAGTAATAAAATATCATTTTCATTACTATTATCATTAAAAATATTAAAATTATCATTCAATTTATCAATTGCAACGTTGCCAGGAGTAAGTTCATATAGAGGCCGTAAGTAGACTTTTTAATGCTTAGGTTTAATATCCAAACAGTAGATCAAATACTTAATTCAAAATGAATTGTAATTCTCATACAATAACAAAGTGAAGAGCTCGTGTAATAACAGCCGCTTGGGTCGATCTGCAGGTTAAGCCGCGCTTGCCTAGGTCGATCCGTGCATGAGTGACCACCCATGACATACCGAGTTTCCTCCGTGACTCCGAAAGCACAGTAAACCGTTGGTCCCTGCTGTCATTTGAAGATCTTTGACAGTCGTTACAGGTAGTCAGTGGCCCAAAAGTCTGACAACTAGTCTTCCGAAGGGGTACCGTATTACCCAGTACTAACTGGGTTGTGGAGGTCAGATAGGCAGCCGCTCCATGTAAAATACTGGTATACCTACAGCTGCCTCCGGTTAGACTGGAAGCCGACCCCAACATAGTTGGGAAAAGGCTAAGCAAATAACGATGACACAATAACAAAGATTCACAATTCAACATAGGTGCCGTGCAAACTATTTCGATATTAAAACGTACTTAAACCAGAACACAGAGAAGGGTGGAGTTCTCGTTATCAATTAAAATGTTGAATGATAATTTATCTTTTTGCACGCGTGTAACAGTCGTCAGCTATGTTTGGCAAAAGATCAAGCAAGTGAAAGCACTAATTGCCCAATTTAATAGATACGCTTTTTACAAAGCAAAACTAGTAATTAATTTCAATGTTTTTTCAGTAGGTACTTAAGCAACAAATAGTCACTCACGAACTAGGTACGTGTCAAAATAACTTTCTCCAAACTTTTTATCATCAGCAATTTAAAAAAATGATAGATGCAACTCTACGCATTTCTTAGTCTCAGGCGTGCATTAGCGATTCATTTTGATATGTCATCGCTTTGCACTGTCTGTACCGCCCTTATTTCCTCGCACCCTTCAAATCAGGTCAAGCCCTTTTTATATTGCATTATTCAAATTATCAACACTTAGGGTCATGGAATAAATAAATTATTAGTTCGTTGTGGTTCAGTAAGTGGATAGACAAGCTGCTAATAGGATGGGTCATCATACAAACTATTGGTGGGTTTCAAGAATTATCAAAATTGTCGTTAGTTGTTGTCTCATTCCCATAAAAGGTCATCAAATCTATATACAAGGTGTAATTTTGCATCCTCGACAAATTCAAGGAGGTAATGATTCTCGACCCGAATCAATAATAAAATGGGTAGGTAATTTTTTTATACTTTTTTCTTAATATCGGAAATTGGTAAGTGTACACCACCCGTATTAAAACGCGGGTCGTCTAATACTAGCACTATAACCGCGCTTTCACACACACAAACAAACGCAGACGTTTATTCGATAAACGGGTGATTCTCCTCTTTTGAGAAGGGCTTCATTCTGAAATAGTATCCAATTATAACAACAACAAAAAAAGCAACGATTATTATATTGACGAGGTACCGTAATTCATATTGATTATTTACGTCTTCTATGACAACCTCCTCGATCAACGCACAGCTGAAACCGCTGGGTCTAGAAGCATAAAATTTTGCACAAACGTTCCTTAAATGACGTAAGTATGCATAAGTGCATACTTTACATAGAAGGGTTTTTTTGGAAATTTATCCCATAAGGGATTAAAGTAGGGGTTGAAAGTTTGTATGAAACTTCGTCCACGCGAACGAAATCGCAGGCAACAGCTAGTATTAACATAAAACCGTGCATAAAAGTCACACGGTGATTGATCATCCCAAATTAAGAAAACGTTGCCACCTAAATACTGAACGCAAATAAAACGTTATACATCACTATATTTCAACCTATAGATACTTGCCTACCTACATTTCGTCAGCTTCGCATCCATAAATCATGAGATTCGACCTCCTTGATAAGGCTTACACAAAAATAGTCCCTTACTTTAACAGCTTTAATAGATAAATCTCAGTCGGCAGGAAAACTACCGAAAACCTAAATCTATTACTCGAATAATCTATCTAGAAATGAGAACACGTCGGCCTGTGACAGTAAATATTATGATTTCACCCAAAGATCTGCATCTCTTACGTCAATGTGACGTCTGTTTCATTATACAGCTTTCCGTGTATTCTCACCTAATCTTTTCATCTAACATCATCAACTCTTAATCCGACTACCTAAGGGTCAATATCGTTAGTCGTGTATTTAAAAAGTGGAATTACTATTTTGATATCGGCGCCCACATTATAAATCATGTCATGGTATGTCCGGTGTTCATCTGTGATCTCTTTGTCCACTATATATTCTTCAATTATATTGTTTTTGATGTATACGCTTGAAGCTAATCCGCGGTTTCGTATAAATCATTAGGGTTTTGTGCGTGTGTTTCATTGACAATAGCTTTGTGGGGATTTGTAGCTTCAACCGCGTGTTCAATAAATCTTGCAAGTTATGTATTATTAAATGTGTTGACATCTGATAGAACTTTATGTTTTTGATGAATTTCAAATATGTTGGTATCACATTAAACACGCATCATTTGAACATCTAACAGTGTTACTATTCCTTAGATCTGTCTCTGGTTTTATGTCAAGGTCCCTTGCATACTTTGCTCGAAGGGCGACCTAATAAAGATAATATCATTAATAATATTTATAATTATGATTAACTGTCTACATTTCGTTTAGCAAAGAAATATAGGAAAAGGAAATCGTTCTTTACATATAAGCGACAAGGACACAATAACATAATTATGTTTTCGCTTCCATTTATATCCATCGTCATCAGTATTGACAGAACATCGGGCGGTGCTCCTCGCCAAATCACACCCACCTATTTCCATTGGCACCGGTTCCATTGTTTCAGTCAGTATAACGACGCCACTCCATCTTGGCTGTTTCGCTTCCATATCATATTTATGACGAAGCGAACCACCTGCGCCGTGCAACAATAAATTGTGACGCCACAGCTGGTCACCTCTATCAAAAATCGCATTTTTATATCATCTCAAACATTAATAATGCTATCAAAATACGGTCGAAATGCCAAAACGACGGTTCGCTGTAAAATATAAGCGCCAATTGCTAGGACATCTCCGCAGAGCTATTAAATAAAAGTCTTTTTACATTAGATAAATCGCGTACGTTATTCGGGAACATCTGTCCCTTGCCGATTACGCCCATACATTATGCTCAGTTTGTTGTTTTTAATAAAAAGTTTAATCCGTTCGGTTATGACGGCAATTTGTCAGGCCGATGGAAAAACTTGCTCGATTACCGGTGGCGCTCGATGTATCGCGGTATCGCCGAAGGGACGCCTATTACACTCTGCCGCTCTTTTTATTCGCACGATTATGTCACGTTTATTTATGCATTCGCTTTTGTCTTCCATTAGCGCTTTTTCTTTTTTATCTCCGCCGACAGTGATTCACTTAAATGTATTGCCACTGTCGGGACCGCATTTATACGTTTGCAGGAATCTTAAAAATGGCAAATCCTTTTCATATTTCGCGTCGTCGTTCATCCGGAAACTTACATCGTCGAGCTGTTTTGATTTCATCACCTTATAACGTCTTACTCTGTACAACCATTAACAATTCAATACTGTCTTAATGAAGAGCCGATAAAATGTATATTGTGTTATTCGTCACGACTTCCAGGCAATTAATTGGTGTACTTTTTTTTGGGAATTCGCTTTATGGTCGCCGTGATTTAGTGACGGTCCCGCCGGTTGATTTGTGCACACATTTTACCTTATTCTTTGTGTTGGGAAGTGCTTAAGTGTGCAATATATTGTGTGGAACAAATATCGCGTCGAGAGACTCGTTAAGACTGATAGCAGAAAGTTGCGGAGCTTAAAACCTGGCGCGTACGGTGCCGCTGCCGCGCGGTGTCTTTTGTTAGTGCATATAAAGTTATTTTATTAATGACACGACAGTCAAAATTTAGCATGGCGCAAACGAAATCGCGTTTCTTTTATGCTCGTTTCCATAACACTATTGCATACAATTCACTGTTCTTCATGACCTTAAGCTGACACACAAAAAATTGCAGCACCCAAAATAAAATCCATTGCAGAATCGTAAACTCTTGACACTGTTGACATCGAAATGATGCATGGCTAACAGCTCCCATCTCCTTGTTCCAGAACATTGGTAACGTGACAGCTGAGCTGGAGCTGCAGCGGTTACAACAGGAGCAGCTCCACCGCCAGGAGATGGTGCGGCGCGGGCATGGCATGTACCCCGGCCCACCACTGGGACTGCTGCCCTTACTGGAGCAGATGCGGCCCCCGCAGCAGCAACAAAACGTGAGTATAATACTACCTATAAAATGTAACCGCAGAAATATATATGTCTGTATAGATCGCAGAATTTCAGAAGGCACAGGATTAGTATTTGTTGCTTGGGAGCATCAAAATACGTATGTACTTACATCCACCAGAAGCCTAGACGTCTCTCGGCTGAACGATGATCATGACGTAGGTAACGGTACCTAATGATGGTGCATACAAATGGAGGAGATGAAGAGACATCAGAGATGAATGTTGAATGTTGTTGATGAATGCGTTACAGTTTGGTTTAAGTATGAAGAAAGATTCACACCACAGCCATAATACTACCACCGAAGTATAGATGCAAAAAAATCAAGTTAAAATAAAATGAATTGTCGAAGTAGAAACAGAGAAAGATTTGGTCGCAAAAAGATGAACAATTAAGCCACCTAAGACCACCAACGAACCGTATCTTCATCGCCAAAATATCTGACTCATCAACTTTTGTAATAGTCACTATGAAGATGAAAATGTGATAAACAAATTGATTTGGCAAGCGACCATCACGTATAAACACTATTTTGGCAAATTTTCTGTGTTCAATAACAGCAATCATTGACATTGTGTTTATCTTTGCGTGGGGCAGTCTAATGAAAGTTCTTCATACATCACTATTTGCATAATTATTACTTGTCGAATTAGTTATTGTGTGGCAAATGTGAACACAGACATATTAAGTATTACCAATTATTATTATTACCTGTTAGTAGTAGCTCTTGCAACCATGTTTAGATTCTATTAAAACGTTGTCTATTCTTTGGGTCTTCTGCTAAACAAAACTACTTTCTGGTGTCGTGTCGTGCTGTTTCGGCACAAATAAATATTTTTTCAATTTGACGCTTTTGAAAATGAGTTCAGCTGTAAACAAATTCAGGCAAAATAAGATTGTTCCACTTTAGTTCGCTTTTTTGAGACTAAAACCACTATCATTAAAACATTTTTACATTGCACAGCCATCAGAAAACGTCTAACGGGTTCATATTAATCAAATGTCTAAATTTAATTTCGATACCTCAATCAAGCAACACCCTGGATGGAGCAATCGGCATTACCACTATAAATACTATCAGAAGACGTGATATTAAAACGAAAGTTGTTCTCAAACTAATTACTACAACAACCGGTGTTTGTTATGTAAAGATATAATTAGATGCGTCAAACCCTGTGTAGCTAAGAACGTCCAGTTTTTAACTATTAGCGTCATCAGCAACTTGTTTGACGCAAGTGCCTTTTACTATTATATCATTGATGAAATTGATTGTTTCTTCAGTTTTTATGTGTGACGCGATAATTTTGATACAGTTATTTTGATCAGAAGCTTATACCTGGTTCAAACCCATTGAATTATTAAGATTTATGTTAATTATTCTCGTATCTGACTCTCGTGTATTGCAGCATGTGTCTATTTATAGAAACATTTCCATTCATATAATTATTGCTCTACCATGAGTAAAATCTAAAAGAGCAAGAAAAGATAAGCATAGGTATTAGAATATCGTTATCGCTACAAGAATGTCGTCGACGTTGTCGTTTGCTCCACCTACTTACGAGTAAAGCCTAGCAAATCACTGGTTAGTTACATTAGCAAACTTAAATTTTAATTTTAGGCAATGCAGGCGAACCAATGGCCAGCTACGGCTCAGCTCGCTCAGCTCACTGCTAGCGCTCGCTCACCACCCCCCCAGGACCCCGACACTCCGCTCAACCTGAGCAAGCAGCGCTCACCGTCGCCCGCTCCGCAGATGATGATGCCGCGCTTCGTGCCCTACCCGCCCATGGAAGAGAGCCAGTACAGTATGCCGAAGGAAGAGGAATATAATGCTCAATGCAACAGTGAGTTTAATAGCTTGATTAACTATAACTATTTGTTGTTTATTTGTCTTTGAGACCGTGACAAGCATTCAGGCTTGTTTTCCACCAGATATGTGTGAAGAAGCGGAGGGACGAGTAAGGAAAATATCCGCTAATAGACCTTCCCCATTTTGAAAATAAACCAAGAAATTGTTGGATTGTTCCTTGCCCAGGCTTCGCTTAACCGCATAATATTGGTTAAGATCTTTGTTGAAAATAATTTTCTCTGTATGTAGACATCTAAAATGTAAAGCACTAGGTAGGCACCTACCTTCTGGTACTTCTGGTATTGGTACTTATTCCGTGTCCAGAAAGCGGTTGTTGTTCATTAGCCTTAAATCCCATGAAAACCAGCTAAATGTGTTCTGCGACTAATAAATGATTTGATTAGACAGCCGTATCTACTAATATTTTTGGAACTAGTGCGCAATGACGCGCTGGTGACGTCATCATTATTATCTGATTCACTTGATACCTAGACACCGATTCTGGGTGAACTGGGAACTATGTCACTGGAGTACTAATAGCTTTCGTGCGTAGACACATATAAAAAATGTTACGACTTTCAACCTAGAGAGAGGAAAACTTGTCACAAAAGATGTTTCAGTCTCGTGCCATTACCAATCATTAACAATGACGAGCCAAGAATAAGAACACTTTATTTGCTTAAAATACAGGTCGCTGGTTTGCGAGAAGGATGACATAACTCAAAAATTTTGATTTTTCGATGTTGTTTGTAGTTGAATATAAAATTAAGGAAAGCAAGTATTAAATTAAGTAACGAAATACGTAAAATAAACCTTTAATCTCTTGATAAAAAGTTTCTCTATGCAAAAAAAATATTGGCGATATACTGAAAATATTTTTAGCACTTACAAAAAAGCTGTCCTGTATTTCTTATTTTTCGAGTTATGTCATTATTGTTGCAAACAAGCGAGGTGTTACCAGGGTTAAAATTGGTGGTTTAAGCATAAACCATATTTTGCCTTTTTAAGGCATGCAAATATAATTTTACATTATTATTATATAATTCGTATTTAAGTGAAATATAACAAAATTAAATATTTCCTTAAGCTAATTTAAATTAAAGTAATTATAAAATAAGAAAAAAAGAACCTTGACACATAGTGCACATAAAACCATACAGAGATCTCAAAATTAAATTCTGTGTTGCTGAAATTCTTGTAAACTGTAGAAACAATTTTCTGTCAACCATTTACGCAATATAACTGCTAAAAACTGAGACATGTACCTTCCAAGGTTTATAAAAGCAAAAACTATACCTAGTCCAACAATAAAGCGTAGCGGTCAAAATCTTAGCTGAAAAAAACCAACTGTGCACTAAAGACAGCTGGTTTTAATCATGTCGATATGAATTCCGCAAATTCTGTACCTCTGACCCCATAACTCATTCAATAAAATGCTCGAATATCTAAAACATCGACAAATAGATAATAGACTTTAAATTTACATAACTAGTATAAATCCAGGCATTTAAGAACAAGATGAATATGAGAGGAGCACCTAATATATTGTATCAATTTATTTAATTAAGTAATTAATGTTTGGAATACAATATTGTTCCCGTTACAATTTACGATAACAATAAATCTTGTGTGTCCTGTTTTTAAAATGAATAGCAATCAATCAATCAATGGAGCATGTAAATCGTTGGTGTTGTTTTATGGGGGTTACTATGATCTGTTAGTGTCAATAACTGTTTTATATAATTTTTGCCATAAATCAAAAAATATTTTTAGTACCAACAATAGTACTTTCCTGCGGCACTAGAAATGCTTATTGTTGAAAACACTCAATTTTTGTTTCATGCCACTATATTTTTACAAAAACCCAATTCAAGGAATTAAAACCGGATGATATTCACTCAAACACAAATCAAGACTACACGATATTATGTAAATCCGAATCAATTTTAATATCAAAACGAGCGTGCACTTATGAAATGTTAGGAACCAAAATAAACAAGGAATAGTCTTAGATAAATAGCGGGTAAATGTTAAAATGAAGAAATGTCCCGTGTCGCCGCCAAACATTTTGATGTTTCGCATTTAATTGCTAAATATAATTAATACGTCTTATACTGTAAAACAGTTACACTCCGGTAATATCGACTGAAAAGTAGGCCAGGCGATTCATCGCGTTTCCCTACTCGAATTTATTGCTACCTACGTGATTATTGAAGCCTGGCATTACAATGCTACCTGAAACAACCTGCAAATGCATTATATTTTAACAATAACTCTTAGTTAAAGACGATAACATCTGAAATCATCAAATATTATAGGTACCTAATAAAAATACTTATAGAACAGATTGACAGTTTCTCGACTTGACTTTAAACTTGGTATTTTCGTTTTTTTTACAGACTGAAGTTTATTACAATATAGGTTTTAAATAACTATTGGGTAAATGGGTATAGATTTAAATACTAAGTATACTGTTGTGGTAGGCAAGTGCTGTAATCACTTAGGTAAACGTGATCATGATTTGTCTGTTATCAACGACCTGATAACCTACCTAACCGATGTACTAAGATACCAACTCGAACTCGTAGGTTACCTCAGTGTCAGACACATTAGTGTCACCCGGAAAGTTACGCAACACGATATTAACATGTAAAATGAAATACTTCGTTACTATCTGTTACATCTCATGTAGGCTACAAGTCTGACAAAATTGAAAGATACGTAAATTACTTTAGAAATATTAATTACCAACGGTAATCTTGAAACTCATCTGTAAATCTTACGGGCCCAAGTTTTATGTTACAGAGTTTATAAAGTTTCGTTTTTATTGCGTCTCCCGACGATTTGACGACATTCCACCTCGAGGATAATGGTCGAAGGCATTCCAATTATTGTAAAAGTTAAGAGGAAATATTCAAAAGTGCATTTTTTAAGCTGTTGACTGGGAAACAATAGTTTGCCGTATAAGTACTTGAGTATATACAACAGATTTCTATTTCCTGCGTCAGTTTTATTTGTAGCCACGGAACTGCAGGACATTTATTACGAATATAAGATAAACTTTAATAATTCATACATATAAATAATTGTGTAAGATGATGTACAAAACAAATATCTACTTTAAATAGTTGGCGCGAACCCAAACCGAATTGGTTACAAAATCGCAAGTGTCGTTTCGTTTCCTTTAAAACAAGAGAATCGCGTGAAACGTGAAATAGATGGCGCTGGAGACGCAAACTTCCGCTCGCTGCACCGTCCCGCCTCGGTGGACACTCGCGCACACATCGCCTTGCCCTTAGAATATTATTTAATTGTATTCGCTTGTTTAACTTTAAACATAATGTCTCTGGATATTATTTATGAAGCCTGACTGTGTGTTATAATAATAATAAAATCACACACGTCAACATCTCGTTATCTGTGTGTATAACCAACATTCCCTGCAGATTTTGATCTCCAAGGCCTAGTTCATTATGTGCAAATGCTAAGCTGATGGGGCACTTAAATTTTTCCAGCTTTTCTTAATGTTTATACAGGAATATAAATAATTTCCACAACTTTCATGTTACAATAAATATGACAGCTGTAACATTATATTTTAAGTCATAACATCACGCAAATTCCTAGATAAAACACATAATGACTTACACTATAAAATGAAATGGCCTGTAACTGTATCTGAATCACCGACTGTGCCATACTTGACCTGTCACGAGGAGCTAATTATTGCCGTCATTCCAGGCGAACGTCATTAATACTAGTTGTTAGCGTGACAGCTGCGTAACGGAGACTAAAATAAAATGGGATTGACGTCATAAGGCGACACGCGATTTAAAACTGTAAGGCGTAAGAGTTTTGTACGCGAGAGTGTCCTCATCGGCGTTCATATTAGAAGTGTATCGCGCGCGTATCAGGCGCGGTAGGATGTTATAAATTATCTAACAGCGCTTCAAATTAATTCGAGGAATGTCCCGCGCTTTGAGTGCGCCATGTTTCCGCGGTGGCTTATTAATCGAGTGGACACTTGGTAGCGAATCCGTCAGCTCGAATGTTAGCCGGACATTTTCCACTGTGACCCACATATCTGAACGTGGGGGAGTGGGGGATGCGGTCGCAATAATCGTTTCGGAATTTGATTAGTGCGAAATTTAATGTGAGCGACATAATTTGTGACGTAATTCACTCTATAGATAGGTATTGCTGTTTGATTAAGTCTGTTCAGGATTGCATTAACAAAACAGACTGTCCGTACTTTACCATCATCTTCCTGCCCTTCTCCCATTCTACTTCGGGTCGGCGCAACACGTTTTCTTCTTTTCTTTTCTTTTTTCACAGTCCGTACCTTAACAACTCTGAATTAAAGACCTCAATAAATTAGATATAAAGACTTATCTACCTATCGATTCTTTTCATATATTTTTTTTGAGAGGGAAATAGGTACCTACCTAAGTATAATTATGTACCTAAATACAGTAATAATCTATAATTCACTTCTAAACTCCCTTACCTAAATGTCTACCAAATCAAATTTAGTATTTCCATCAACAAGATTAAACGCCTATGAAGAATTATCTTTTAACATAAGAACCGTGAAAACTCGAACAACAAATTAAGAAATACGACTAAAATCTACATTCCAAAATTCATAAAAATAATACTACCATACTCAGCTTACGCTCCGCTAAAATACATGGTAAAATCTTTGCTTTTGGTACCGATGCAGTGACTTGGTAGGTAGGTATGTGAGTAGGCATAATATCTACCTACCCTGATTAATACAAAATGCTAACCCTGGATGTCGTGAAAGGCAAAATTTAAAAAAAAACGGAAAATCAAAAGCTGTGCCCATCCTCCTGTCAATAGAACTAGATACTAATTAAACAAAACACTGCAACTGCGATGATTAATTAGTTAGGTAATTATTTAACTATTAACTAGACATGGTAATTTGGGGTACCGACAGTTCAATTAAGTAGCTATATTTAATATTAACGTGTTTTTGATGAAACCAACCACTTATCATCGCGAAAGTAGAATTTACCGAAGAAATTAGGTCAGTCTTGTACTGGTACTCCATAAATATCCAATCAATTGCTATATTTTATAATTTATTCAACTAGAAAGCTGTCACTTTAAGGGTAAATGGATACTGGTTTAACGTAGGCTATGTGTATCATGACTAGAATAATATATTCTAATGAATTCATCAGAAAATACAAACACACGATTCTGCTACCTACAGATAGCTACCTAACTATTAATTATAATCCCTCTAGTCTCGTTAATGACAAATATGGCAATGAGCGTCATTTTAAAGACTTCTTCTACATCGGTATAGTTTACGACTGGTTGGTAGGCGTTTTATTCTATTAGGATACGGGTCCATTTCCACCAAGCGGATTTTTTTATTTTTTTATTTCACTGATTCAGTATGGGCTTATAGTTAAAAATTGGGCGCTGGCGCATCCCTGATCCTAGCGAGGAGACGCTGAATTTTTTGAATCTCGGCGTTGAATTTTACACTTAAATAATACTGATACACTCCTTTGTTCAATGACAACAAATAAGTGCGCGAATATTTTTCCAGTTGAAAAAAATGGAGTCTAGGTAGCTAGTCTAGGTAATTAGGTAGGTTTCGAACAATTGAAATGCAATATAAATAAGTGGCCACTTCTTTAGAATTAGAAAAAAAAATTAAGAACGATTTTTTTTAAGTTGAGGACCTACCTCTTTTATTCAACCGCAGAACACAAGTGGGTAGCTTAGTAGAGCTGGAAAATCTTTGAATTAGACCTAACACTTGGAAGTGATAGGTGGCTTGTTTCCGTGATACATCGACGAAATGAATAGGTATACTCGTACATAGGTACTTATATATTACCTACCAACGACACAAAAAGGATCTAAACTATCTACCTACTTATTCTTTAGATACCTACAACAACCAATATAAAAATAAAATGCCAAATAGAATTTTAACTCTCTAGATATAAATGGAAACGTTTGAAATAGTCACACAATCCCAGTTTAACGATTGTTTTACGGCCGACATCCATCGTTCGCGATAATTTATAGCTGAGCTAAGCGCGGCTTCCGATTGTTTTCTCGAGCAACTGTGCGACAGACAGTTTTCATATCTTATTTATATTCTTGTTATATTTCCATAATTTTAGTAGGCGTCGGAATTTCGTTTACACTCTTTTATAGCATGGGGCAGTGTATCACTCAAGCAGATTATGTTTCATTGACAGATTCTAAGCATTGATATCTCTTGGGCCGTAATTGAGTTGTTTTTAGAGTTGTCAAAGAGTAGGCAACCTCTTCAGGTTACCAACTAAAATACAGTAGGAAAATATATTTAAAGTTATAAACCTTACAACCTCAAGAAATTGAACATGATGTTTTTTTTTTAATACTTTTGGATCAAGCCCATTAACATCTGAATCTTTAATCAAACTTCTAGTTACAACTACTTACTTCTGTAACAATATCTACTTACGAAAAATTTTGACATTCCAGCACCATCATGGAGCCAATCACCATCCGAGGATGCGGAGAAAGCGAAGCTGGTCCGCCAACCACGCCGCGACGAGACCGGCAAGCCGCATATCAAGCGACCAATGAACGCGTTCATGGTGTGGGCCAAGGATGAGCGCAGGAAGATCCTGAAGGCATGTCCTGACATGCACAACTCCAACATATCCAAGATCCTTGGAGCCAGGTGGAAGGCGATGTCCAACGCTGAAAAACAACCTTACTATGAGGAACAGTCGAGGCTGTCCAAACAGCATATGGAGAAACACCCTGACTATAGGTAATTTTACTATGTACTTCTTTACCTATTCTTAGTTTACGTGTCTATCAATAATTTGTCATGTAAGATGTCGATTCCTTAGGTAGAGATTTTAAGTCCATAAATTCTCAGTCAGTTTAAAACCTACTGGCAACAATGACGGAAGAAGACACTCTCTTCTATGGTCTACAATTTCGAATTCTGTATTATTATTTGTAAATAAAACTAACATATTTACCATTTCACTTCCAGGTACCGACCAAGACCAAAAAGGACATGCATAGTAGACGGCAAGAAGATGCGGATATCCGAGTATAAGAACCTGATGCGCACGCGCCGGCAGGAGATGAGGCAGCTGTGGTGTCGCGACGGCGGCAGCGAGCTGGGCTTCCTGCCGCCTGCGCTCGCGTCCCCCGGCCCCTCCAACTCGTCGCCGCCGCCAAACGGGGGCAACTACATGAACCCCGGGTTCTCCCCACCATTGTCCCCCCGAGAAGACGATTGAGGTACGGCGCGCGGCTGGCCCTACCCGCACGCCGCGCCCCTCTCCTTACCCCCCTCTCACCACCCCTGGTAATAACGCGGACAGTTCTAGAACTCTAGAACACTCTGGATTACATTCATAAAGACTTGGAGCAGGAATCTCTAGTGTTGCCCTCGATCCCGCCCCCTCGTGTCGGAGGGAGGCACACGTATAGACGGTAGCTATATTGTTTTGTGAGTTTTTGCCAGTGTATCAAATTGGATCTCTCGTTTACAAAATACTGATTATTAATAATGAGATTATTCCATTAGTGAATTAAGAAACTTCTAACTTTGGACACTTTCGCCCGTATATTTGATGTGTGCTTACGCAGTGGTTGTCCCAGTGAAAATATTGTTCAGAGAAAAGTAATGAAAACCTTTATGAAACTAATCTTAGTACAGTAGCTAACCTATACGGTTCAATGTGTAAGACTTTCTAGCGACTATACGTTTTCTTTACTGTACTAAGAAATTGGAAAAATATAATTAGTAAAAATGTCTTAAATTACTCTTTAATTCATAAGTATTATGCGGGTGTATAGTTCTCCTGTTATGTAAATAACGCCCTTTTTAGGTTCGACCTATAATCTATCAATGTTTCGATTAGAATCGTAGATTTTTGGCACAAATAGATAATCCCTTTTACAAAATAATTGTGCCAAATGTTGTATTAAACCAACACATAGATAATTAGGGAAAGAAAATGTAAATATCTACGTACATAAGAAAATCATTTTGAATCAATATAGTAAAGTAGATTGTAGCATAATTTAACCGGGTTCAAGTGGATTCTTTGTAAATAAGTAAAATTTCCTTTGTAGATAGATTACATTTAAGTTTTATTCGAATGTTCGGCTAAAGGTTTTAGTGTAAGATTCAGAGAGTAGTTGTTAGTGTTAGTCGTAATAAGTACTTTGAATCTTGACTATCGCGTGGCCATGTATAAACTTAGAGCGAGGTTCTATTTGTATTGTAGCTGCTTTAGACATTAAGCAATTTAAATGTATCAAACCAAAAATTTGAAGCGGATTGCTTGAAAATTAAGTGTTTTGAACACGGCGAACTGTTTTTATATAAATTCAGTGAGATCTATATGCATAATGGTTATGATTAAATACTCATAGACTTAACTAGTTGAGATTGGTAATAGACCCTTTTATAATAAGCAGTTCTAACACAGACATACCTAATGTTAAAGGATTAATCAACATAGCCAATGACATAAAAATTGAATTTATAAATCATAAACGAAGCTAAGGAAAATTATACACCAGTTTGTAAAATGTAATCAAGGGAATATTGTTTTCATACTGTCAACATTTTGGTGCCGATACAGATCAAATCTTTTGTTCCTGACAGTATTTTTTTAATAAAAATAATTGGTCAATTGTGAAATTGTCAATTTGTTTATACTTAAAGACATTTCCTTTTTATTGATTTGTTGAACCCCACCGACATAATGTGGGATAATTTAGGGCTTACATCACCTTACTAAACTAATATTTTAAGTACTTAATTAAGTATCAAAATAATAATTATAATATTCATGTAGCAAATTGGTCTACTTGTGTACATGATGTACCTATTGTATCTGCAGCTTTTTGAATTTCCTTGGCTGAAAATGTTATTTATTTTTTGAATATTGACCCCTTCGTGAACATTACTTTTTGAATAGAACTTATGGGACATTTTATTAGTCAAATCTTAAATGTTAATAAGTACTTTCTCAATTGATCAAGTGATGTAACGCCCTTAAACTATTATTAATATAAACAAATATTCGCTTTATCGAATCGTGCAATTTATATAAGTAGATAATAGTATCTAAGCTGTAGTAACGCATAATATTATCTACATTTTTATATAGCTCTTAGTAAACAAACTTGGATAGATACCTATTTCAAGAAAAACTTAAAAAAAAAATTGTTCAATGACGTTGATTGCCATTTTTGAATTTTGTTATTTATTTTTCTAATTATATAAAACTTGTTTTTGTTTTTTTTTTTCAACTTTTTTCTTTAATAAAAGCTGTATGCCAGTAATTGACGTGAAGTAGCGTTAGTATGAGTAAATAAAACTTACTGTGTATGTGAAACTTTAATGTTTATAAGTAGTGTGTATTCATAGTAAATGTGTAAGGGTTTAGAACAGTGCCGTTAAATTATTTATTTTTTATGTTGAACTCATGTAAATACGCGTATATTTTGATGTAAACGTTAGTAATTGTGGTTATTTAATGAACGATACTTAATTTTGGTGTCTCCATTGTATGAGCTAGGATCTCGGATGAGTTTTATTTCTATTTATTGAAACAGATGTAACAAATCAATTGGTTTGGTATAGTATCTACGCATCTTGCCATATAGAGTACCTACATTAATTCTAAACATCACAGTGTTGATTCACAACTGATATTTTACGTACTTAAAAACAAACGTTGTTATTTTTAATAGTTTTTTTTTTTTAACTATGTTCACAATATTTTGTTGACATTTCCATTTTAGCATGCCGTTATACTTAGCATTCGAAAATGTTTCAGATGTGTAAGTAGATAGAGTTTAGGTTTTATTACCTAGTGTAAACCAGGACACATTGTTTAAAATTGTGCCAAAACCCAAAAGTATATTAAAAAATAAATAATAAAAAATATTGATTTGTTTTATTTTCTGCGCCCTAACTGCAGGACTAGGGATGGAGTGCAAAAAGCCTAGTGTACGATGTTATTATCAAATAAGGTACAATTTGACCTTAAGGTTCCAAACATTTTTACTGCTTGTCCATAATACCGTATATTAGTATACACATTTATTACTAACTGTGGTAATAACATATAATTAGACCGAATAAGTAATTTTTATTAAGAATATAGTTACATTATTGTTCGTACATTTATAGATTTTAAAATACATCGAGTATCAGAATAAAATAATATTATTACATGATATGGATACACTTCCTCGCATATACAAAAATATTATTTATAATTATGTACAGCATGTTTTCACTACATAGGCACGTTCAAAGGACTTAACATTTGCTAAATTCAGTGTAGGTACAGAGATGGCAGGGAAATTGTTGATCAAAAACGGCTTCCCTACTTGCGACATGTTTTGTCAAAAATACATGAGACATACATTCAAGTAGAAATATGTGACATCACACAGCAATCCATTCCAAACTTCCATAGAAAATCACAACTTGTCGACGGTCTATCTACTGGTCTATTTGCAACATTATTAGGAGGAATCTCAAATCACCACGTTTTGAGCAGGGATTTACCATGATCTGTTAGTGCAGAAATGTTTTGGGACTATTCCGAGAGTGGGAAAGTGACAGCGCTAGACAGCTTTCTAGCGCCATCTCTTACCCACTCTCTCATTCCTGCACTAATAGATCATGGTAACCCACCAGATCTGCGGCTGTCGGTTTCACCAGTGCCCAGAGGATTCCTGTGAAATCTGCGCTGTCGCGTCAGTGTGATGGGAATGCGAACATTCGCTGGTGTGATTGAAGAGCTTCATTGGAACTTTGAGTCCCCTTTTTGGGTTTTTCGCAAATATCTCAAAAACTAGACGCCCTAGGTAAAAAATAGTGAAATTTTTGTTTCCCCCTGAAACGTTTATCAACAGGTTACTGATTGATGGTCCTTTATTTAATCCATCTGAATCTTTGTAAAAAAAAAAAGTTACATAAGTTGGAACTTACAAACTCATGTAACATTTTTTGTTTACGTAAGTTTGAACTTGTAAGTTCCAACTTACGTGACGTATTTTTTCAATCTCCACTTAAAATTTTTGGATTTACATTTTGCGTCAAGGTCGAGATCAAATAAGGGTTACCGTAAATAGGTCGCCTGTTATTCACAGTAGGTTATGGGTCCGCCGCCTAGCTCCAGACTTCAAAAACAACTAGAAACTAGAACACTATTAATTTTCAGTGTCACCATCGTCAATAAATGCTCTTTGTGAAATTTTCGTCTCTGTAGAAAAACATTCAGGTTCGATTTGAGATATGATAAAAAAAAAAAACACGAAAATCGGAACAAAAAAGATGCTGGTAGAATATGGTATAACCTTCTCCTTTTTTTAAAGTCGGTTTAAAATGGAGTGGTGCTGAGGACTTCGCCAACCGGAAAGTGATGGGGAATTACTTAGGGTCAGAAAACTAGTTCAAGGGAATTAAAGTATCAGTAAGTATCTGCCTAGACTTTTCTCAACTATGTTGGGCCGGCTTCTAGTCTAACCGGATGCAGCTGAGTACCAGTATATTATGGACGACTAACTATCTGGCCTCTACACTCCAGTTCAGGTTCAGGTGAAAATGTTATTAACCATTGAGCGGATCCGTCACTGCATAACGTTCAGATCAGTCAATCAGTTTGTCGGCGTGACTGTTGCAAGTGGGGGCGCAGCAAAATAGAACACATACAGTCATTTCACAGTTATTTTACCTCTAAAAGCAGCAATCCAATATCAACATTATTGTTACGAGAATAGAGATAATTTTAATTTTGACAGACTTGTCAGTGACAGCAACCGAACAGCAACCTTATAGATAAGAAAATAAAAATCACTACGATTTTGAGTGATGCAGAGATAAAATAACAGTGAAAGGACTGTAAATATGTACATTAGCTCGCGCTTCTCCACAGGGGATAGGCAGAAACTACAGAACCCCATCAAAGAGAACTGTGACATTTCTAATGGTAACACTATACTAAACAAGCAAGTCAGATCTTTTACTATGGCAGAATTTTACTGTCAATTTCTTATTTCACCCACTAAAAATATGACGGTTCCTTATGTTGGGACAACACAAAACCTTTGTTGGGACCAAACGTGTTTATTCTATAATCTCTGATTTTTAGACGGGAATGAATTTGAAGAGCTCTTTCCCTACCACAAAAATTTCGCACTGAATTTAGCCTAATGTTAAGGCCACATAGACGATCTAATACTAAATTGTTTAAGTACATAGTTACAATAGGATACAAGTTATTTTTTGGTATAACTATAATTTATTGATAACTTATTAATAGATGTGAGATTATTAAAATAAATATAATCTATATTTCGAGTGATTTAGCGTAATTTATAATAATATAGTCGCTGTCGAGACAAAAGGCAAGCCCAAAATATAACATTTTTTATACAATTTTAATGTAGGTAGGTAGGTGTGGTAGTTTATATAAACTGGAAACAAAATAAGAGCCAAAAACCTTTTATAAACACAAAACACACGAAATAAATTAAACAATATTTCATAAATGTATTTACATAAAAGATTATACTAGGAACAAGCAGTAACAAAATAATTTAGTACTTACTAGTTTTTCTGTAAAATATGATCTTGATAAAATACACATTTTGTATGTACCAGCACACTTCGTGATGTCGAACGACAGTGTCTGCTTACGCTAGTATATTCTTTTTATGATAATAAACTTACTTGTTTAATAAATTTAACATTTGGAAGACCTGATAGAAATCGAAAAACTAAAAAATTACCAACAAATTAACATAGGAAATAATTATGTATTTAGGTACCTCATAAAAAAAAACGTTTATATAAATTATGTGTTGGTAAGTGGTACACATTACCAACACATAACTAATTAAAAAAAGGGTTGGTAAAAAAATAAGTGTATATTTAAGACATCCATACCTTTTTAACAGTTATTTAGCAGCAGAAAGTCGTTCGAGATCGCAATATGGTACTCCATCTTTTTTGTTAATAATAATATAATATCATAAGCTGCAACATAACGTGCTCTACAAAACCCTAAAAAGGCAAAAAGAAATAACACTGGCTTCTACGTTATACTAAAAAGATAACAAGCCTTAAAAAACAAATAAATTATTGTGCTCATCGGCTAAGCCTGTACTTACAAAAAAAAAACTTCATTTTACAGGCGAACACGAAGGACATAATTTCACTTTGTTCAAATCTAAACACGCGCCATGAAAAGTGTGGCCACACTTAAAAACCCAGAGTCCGCCATCTTTGATTAGTACGGTATTTTGCAGTGGCAGCCCACATAATACACAATCTGTTACGTTATTATTGATAAAGGATAAATTGTCTAATATATTGCTGATAGATACGTCTGTTATGTACTCTTCAATGGATTCGTTGTCCCCGGTAGATTTGGTCGCAGTGAGTGGTCTCAGGCCCCAGTGTTTGGACTTCGCTGCCGCAATTATTGGTAGCGCAGTGTTCTTGGGCTTGCCATTTAAAGTGCTGCGTAGTAGTCTGCAAACCTGAAAATGAGATTTGTATTATTTGCAATATCTTCTGAGTAAAATAGAATTGTCCAGGAAAAACGGCTCGGTCAGAATATGTATGAATATTGGAAAGCTGAGAATCAGGTGTTGTAGCTGAACTGCATGTAGACTTAATTGATTGAATTGGTGGATTGATGGTGGTGTGGTTTTGATTGGTGGTTTTTTGATTGGTGGTTGATTTTTATCCTTTAAACATAATATAAGAACCATATTCTGTAAGAAGGCAAAACTAAATCTATTGGCATCAGAATCCCATGTTTTAAGAGAAGTAAATACTGGATGCCAAAAATCTATGAATGTTCCATTATTCTAAAGATGTTAGAAGCACAGAACCAGTAGTCATAAAAAAATATGCCCTTACCTCTATCCTCGAGTCTTCAAAGTTATAACAACTATACAGGGTGTCTGTCAACTGCCCAGTGATAGTGCCGTCATATCTCTCATACATAGTGACCATCAGACATGTGTGGTAGAACTTCACAGTGATCGCTCCCTCGTCTATGAGACTCGCGTACTTCTCCATCACTTTGATAGCATTCCTACCACCGATAGACTTGATCATTAGTGCCCCTAGATCATCCCAACTCAAGGTATCTCTCACAGATATGTGATCGAACTTTTTCGAACAATTTAAACACATATTCGCATGTAAGGTCGCATATAACTGCACAGTGCGCTCCCAAGTATCCAGAGTAAACTGGGGAAGAAAAGAATGTAGCAAAGCTTCGTCCAACATTTGCAGTAATATCCTCAAAATATTCAACAAGTCTTCGTTTCTCCTCAAATATAGAATCTTTCTCCACAAGTAAGGCATTCGTTTACAAATATCATAACATTGGTTCCTCGTTTGACTCGACCATTGCTTCTCTATAAATTGGTCTATAAGCTCAGAAAATATTGGTGCTTGATGAGTTCTAGAGTATGGGAGAGGGAATCCACAATCGCAACCAATGTTTGACAGTTTCTGACTTTTCATATTCACAGATATACATGAATCTACAAAGTATTTGTACAGTGTTTCGTCTTTAATAATAGAATCGAGTAATTCCTCTTTTCTTTGTGATTCACTAAGGTAACTGAGAAAAATATTATTAGGTACAAATTTAGATTCATCGAATGCTCCTATATTAATACAATAACTTTCTAATTGTAACATAAGAGTGTAGATCTGACTAATATCACAGGCATAATTTTCGATAGTAGCAACTAAATTCGACCGATCTGATTCCTTACCAACTATGCTTAATTTATAATATTGATACAAACTTTTGTTCACTTTATCTCTTTCTAAATTATTATTGTCTACTTCTATGGCCTTTTGACTAGTTTCTTTGTAAATGATATCGTTATCAAATACAAGTGGTGTGTGTTCAATTGTTTCATCTACAGCTACTTGTTTTATGAGATCTTGTGTCTCTTTTCTTTCTATGATTGGTACGTCTTTCACTTCCTGGTGCTTATCAATACTAAGGTGTTTCATTTTGCCCTCAAAGTCCTCCCATTTTTCTTTCAACTTCTTTTTGCTATTATTTAATTTATCAGACATACTCACACTCAGATCTTTTAAAGTCTGCATTGCTTCTGGTGGTAGTGAGCTGAATTTGAAGTCTTCGTTCAGTTTTGTGTCGCTCTCTAGTAACGATGACTGCGCGTGATATGTGTTGTCAACTATGTATATTCCTGATTTCATTTGCGTAGCATCATTAGTCTTCAAACCGTCAAACTTATCTAGAACATCTTTAATGCTGTTCAGGAACTCTTCATTATCTAATTTATCTCTCAAACTCACTAAAATATGCAGTTTCGGTGACAAATTGTTCGCCAGCAAATAACCACTAAACAAGGCACACAGTTCTGCACAAAGCATATATTTCTCTTCTACATAACACTTGACTAAGAACTTGTCGACTTTCATGTATTTTAAGTTAACTAGAGAGCCGTTAGACAACCATACATACAGCATGTCATGATACACTTTACAATCAATTATATCTTTATAGTTGTCAAACCAAATTGTATGATCAACATCATAAATATTTAAGAAATACAAAGCATTCTTTCTAAACGAAAATATGGCACCATTTGTTGCAACAATTTTGGAGAAATTCACAGATTGCCCTTCACCGTCACTCACTACTTCATCTATGTAGAGTTTCTCATTCTGATATGATTCATTTGACACAATTTTCATTGGTTTCTTTGCAAGCACTTGTTTGAACTGATGAGTCCTTATAACAGTGCCATCTATGGTCGCCTCCCATACTCTTGAAGAAGGTCTTGCACAGAATATAAATGTATTCTCCAATTCTTTGCTTACAGCGAAACCGGACTCATCGCTGACTATGTTATACTTCCTGACTTCTGTAAAGTCTTGTGCTGTGTTGACTGTGTGTTGTTCTGTGTTTGTTTCTGTGTTGATAAAGCAGGCCCCATACTCTCCATCCCTAAGTTTCTGGCCTATCTGTCGGTACTGTTCTCGCGATGTATCACACACATAACACCTAGTAAGAGTAGACACGAGGAGCATGCAAGACTTCATGTCCAGTTGACATATTCGAGAATCCAAACTCATTATTGTTAGTGATGAGCTCTGGAACATTGTCTTGGCCTGAAAAAATAGATAACTTCTATATTATAGATAATAGGAAAGGGGCATGTCAGGCGGCAAACTCCAAAAGTTAAATGTAATGATTGAGCATACTATGGTGGTCAAATGAGTACTTTTGAGCCAGTTGCTTTTTAATTTTTGAACCGTTAATTGTAGGTTTCTGTTTCTAGGTCTTGTAAATTTGAGCCATTTCTACTGGCACACTATTTGAATCTAACAGAAGATAGTTCTGAAAAATATGCTTTAAGAAGGCATGAAAAGTTTCAATGAAATGGTGTATAGGATAATAATGTTGTTCTCATTAATATATTTCTTTATGTAATACCTATTGTAAGTAAATATGGAAACCAATTTCCACACGATGGAACAAAAAAGGGAAACACCTAGATTTAGACGAAATTTTTAGCTGTTACTTCATTATTTTGACGCAATAATTCCGCGAGTTAAAGTAAAATCGTCCTTGGAAACATTTGAATACACAGAATTAAGTATTCGAAAGTTTATTAACGAAGCATCAAACCGGAATATTATCTTATTGTTTTCACATCTGTACAACTGGGGCATCATTGTTATGTAAATTAACTTTACAATCCTGCATGTCATTGTAGATATTTGGTTTTCCATTGGTGTTTAATAGTCATCAAACCTAATGTGTCGCAAGTCTGTAGAATTGTATTATGTTCTTGGCTTTTAACATAATATGTACATTCAACTATTTAATGTAATATCAGGGAATTACAATTATTGTATTCCCCTTTTTAAATCTAAATCAACAGTATACATCTACCCATGTATCACAACTCCAGCTTGTTCAAATAAATGACTAATGTTAACAATAACAATAGTATAGTAAAAGCTTTGGTAAGTCAAAATTGACATTAAAAGGAAAGTCTTTGAAATGAGCAATGCAACTTATTCTTATTCATCTTTATATTGCTAGCGCATCTCACTTCAAATTTAGTTGGACCAAACTAAACTTAAGAACCAAACACGAATTTAATTTAACAATTAATACCTTCTTTTTCTCTATCGTGTGGCTAGTGCCTAACCTGGTGTCAGAGTTTTTATGCCGCCCAAGGGCCTCTGACTTAGCTTTTACGTTGAGAAATATCGCTCAGGCATGCTGGTTTCCTCACGATGTTTTCCTTCACCAAAGCAAGTGATAATTATAGGTACATTACGCACATAATTCCAAGAAAGCAGAGGTGCGTGTCTGGGGTATTAATACCTAAAAACCAAACTTACAATAAAGTTCTGTGGTTGCAACACGGATATTTTCCCGACGTCATCTCCCATGAACAGCATATGATTGGTGCTCCAGATCATGGCAGTAATCTCATTCCCTTGATGTTCTTTAGACACAACAGTAGAGTGACTACTACTGAGTGATTGGTTACATCCTGCGACAGTGGCCAAACCTCTACCGTTGGCAAAACCAATGTGTTTCTCATCTGTGGATATAGCCAGACGAGTGATTGCTCCGTCCTGAAAATTTAAAGAATGTATTTAAGGAAATTAACATGTACGGAACAGGATAACATAGCTACCTATACTGATTTTCTTTCGAATTACACTGTAATCTCACTGCATTCAATGAAAATGCTTCTATCTGTCACTGTTTTCAAAGATTTGTACAGGAACCAGTTGTGTTGTGGCTCTTTCGGTTAAGATTAGCTTTGGACAACCACCTTTAAACAAGTCAAATAACCTAAATCCACATACCTTGTTGGGTATAAGTTGTACAAATTCACATGGAATCCGGTTGAAAACATAAATGCCTCCACTGGTGGCACCAAATGCTATTAATGATCTTGATATGTCGAAACAGGTATACTGAAATTATACAAGAACTCAGTGTCATCATCTACGTTTTCGCAAAAATGTTGAAGTCGGCTTTCAGTCTAATCAAATGCAACTGAATACCAGTAGCTGAGCGTTTAAACTAAGTTTAGAAATTAAGTTTAATGTATTAGTTCTTTGCAATATTATGATTTGCTATCTTTTGATTTTATGTGAAGATTCTCCAAGTTGATTCAACAAAAATGACCATATTAGTTTACTAACTGTGGCTTATGACGACTTTTGCCAACCACTAGTATGAATCAAAACGCACTGAACAGTGCACCTTTTCTCAACGTTTTATATGTGCCCATGTAGGCCTATGTGAAATAATATATTTTGAATTTGAATTCCAACATAATATTATGACATCTTAACAGACTCATTATCAAGTGTTCATTAATAACATCAAAATAATATTCACTAAACAACATTGCAAATATTCGGTTCTATTTAAAAACATAATAATTCACAAAGTAACTTTAATGATTTTAGTAACAGATAAAACAGTGTCTATTTATAAATAACCTCTTCATATTTTTAACACTTGATTATGGTTATAAGAGTAATCTAATACAAATTTAATAAATAAAGATAATGTTAGACAATTAGCCAAATTATTTTGAACAAAGGCCAAAGATGGGAATATTTTGGACTAACCTTTATGCGTTGAACATTTAGTATTGGATAATTTATACTTTCTGTAATATCTGGAAGCTCTTGTAGCAGGTATGGTGGCAAATTCGATCCAGACATTTTTACAATATCATCTTTTAATTTTTATTTAGGTTTGAATCGCTTTTCTTCCTGTTTGAAGTAAAATTCAGCAGACAGACATGGACATGGACAGTGAGCGATATTATGCAAATGTCAAAGTCGAAATGTCAGACAGGTTTTTTTTTTTTTTTTTTTTTAATTTATTCTTGACCATGGATACATGTCCTTCAGTCGTAATCATTAAACATACTACTCTTATCTATATATGTATAAAAACAATAACAAGTTCATCAAGTGTTTACCGCTCATACGAGCTAAGTACATCTGAGAGGCGATGAAATTATTTAATTAACAACAACAAAATATTAAACTAAAAATAAATAATAAAAAACAATTAAAAACAAACAATTAAATTTTTTCTATAGTACTCAGTATATATCTAAATAATGGATTATAATAAACCGGTTTGGAAAGTAATTCCTGAACGTGGCGGGGAACACTTATAGAGTTTTGTTCTGATATTTCACTAATTTCACTGACAAGTAACAGTCTTTGCATGGCAAACGATTCACAATCAAATATAACGTGTTTTATATCCGCATTTTCTTCAGAACAATAAGTACATTTGCTTTCACTGATGATTCTCATCCTGCAGAGATGAGCTGGGACTAAACAATGGCCAAATCGCAAGCGATTAATGACGGTTATGAACTTTCTGCTGGAGTATTTGAATTTATTGTACCACGGCATTGTTGGTAAGTCTTTTTGTATTTCTGAATACCATTTTCCTTTTGTTTCTCTTGTTGCGTCCCAATAATCCTTCCATATCGTCTTAAATAATGTTTTAAATTGTTCATAATAATCCGTGAAAGGGACCTTGAAAGATTCTGTAATATCCTCATCGTGATCCTGACGAGTTGCCAGATCTACAACCTCATTACCAACTATGCCACTGTGAGATGGAACCCACAAAAATTCTACATGTTTTCCCAACTTTTGTAGAGTGTACTTAATTCTATGTACAATATAATTTTGTTTATAACTAAAGTTACAATTACTTAAACTAGTTAAAACACTTTTGGAATCACTTACAACTAATACATTATTTACACTATTTACATCTTTGCTTACATCATGTTTATTAATATTTACAATAGTATTTACATATGTTAGAGCAGCTAGTATGGCCCAACCTTCTGCAGTGAATATACTACAACTATTTGGCATTTTAAAACATTTAGTTATTCTCTTTTGTGGGTCATAATATGCTGCTTTAACATAATCAGCAGTTTTAGATCCATCAGTGTAAATGATATAGAAATGTGATCTGTCATTCAAAAATTCTAAGAAATCATATTTATTTTTGACAGTATCTAAAAAACACTTGATATCAAAGTAAGCTAATAAAGTATTATATGGGAATTCATATACTGGCCACTTCTTTTTGATGTACATGTCTCTTGTCTGGTTCTTTACTTTAACTAGAATGGTTGAAATTTCAGGCAGTGAACCAGAAATAAAAGTATTTGCTGAGATGGAGGATATGACAGCTGATTGTGTGACCTCTAGAGGAAATTCAATTTTATCAAGAACTGTACTATTATTGCAAGATAACTCTTTGAGACAGAATCTCTCAGCCAGCTGTAAACGTCGCAAAGATAAGGGAGGTATAACATTTTCAATTTCCATAGAATTTATAGGGGTGGTGCGCATTGCTCCACTAATTATTCTTAAGCCCATATTTTGTATCACATCCAGTTTTCTTAACAATGTGGTACTTGCATTCATATAGGCTAAGCAACTATAGTCAAAATGACTTCTGACTATGCTTTTGTACAACATGCTAAGTGTTTTTGGGTCAGAACCCCAAAATGTTCCTGCTAAGCTCCTAAGGACATTAATGCTCTTCATGGCATTTTGACAGATATGGTCAATGTGCTTATCAAATTTTAGTTTATCGTCTATTATAACACCTAAAAATTTGTGATGATTAACAATAGGAATAACATTGTGGTTATATACAATATTTACAGTGGACTGTGCTAATGAATCTTTACTAAATAATAATACTGAACTTTTCTCAGAACTTATATCTAGTTTTAAAGTATTACTGTAATAATATTGTAATTGAGCCAATGCAGTATTAATATGGTTTACAGCTATATTCATGTTTTGATTTACTGTGTATAAAAGCAAGTCATCGGCAAATTGTAATATTTTGACTTGAGAAGTATTTACATATTTAAGAATCTGGGATGTATACAAGTTATACAACAGGGGTGAAAGTGTTGCTCCTTGCATTGTGCCTTTACTAACTAACCTAGGGCCATGGAGCTTATTATTGAATCTAACATACAAAGTTCGCTGGTACAAAAATTTAAGAATCCAATTTAATGTTTTACTTGGTAAGCCCAATTCATGCAAAACACGCATTAGACATTCTATATTAACATTATCAAAAGCACCTTTGACATCCAAAAAAACACATATAACATTAGAATGACTAAGTTTAGCCTTTTTTAAGTCTGATATAAATGAAACAAAGCTTTCAGAGCAGCTTCTGCCTTTTCTGAATCCATATTGTATATCTGGTAACTTGTCTTGAGTTTCAGCAAAGTAATCTAAACGTATCTTAAGCATGTTTTCGAAAAGTTTACCCAAACAAGATGATAATGATATAGGTCTGTATGATGATGGACTACTTACAGATTTATTGGGCTTTAAGATTGGAATGACACATTGAGTTTTCCATGACTCTGGTATAAGTAGTGTATCCCAAAGTTTATTATAAACATTTAATAGAATTTGTAAGGCATTAGGGTGTAACTTTTTTATTAAGATGTATGGTATGTTATCCAGACCTGGGGTTGTATCTTTCCTACTCTTAAGAGCTATGTGCAATTCGTTTATTGTTAATGGACTATTAAGAAAGCAGTTGGTTTCAGATTCAACAGATTCTTTTAAAATATCATTTATATTATTTTCATTCATTATTGATGAGTCTGATACATTTTCTAAGAATTCAGGTACCCAATCATCATTTAAATATTTGTTAGAAGAAGAACCTATCCTTTTAAACTTTTTAATATAACCCCATATTCTTGCAACAGGTGTCATTCTATTAAAACTACTACATAACTCATGCCATGAATTGATACTCTCCTCTTTTAATATTCTTTTCTTTTGAGCATCAAGCTTTTTGTAATGTATAAAGTTGGAGATGCTTGGTGATGTTCTATATTCTAACAGAGCTTCCTTAGATTTTTGAACTGCCTCATTACATGTTTGGTTCCACCAAGGAGCTGGTTTTCTTAAAATTTGCATAGTTTGGTTAGGTTTTCGTTTTGGGACTGTATTTATTCTTATATCATATAAAATATTCACAAAATTATCATACAGATGAAGAGGTTCCATATTATCAATGTCTAAATGAGAGAAACCGGTTTCCGATAATTCATAATATTTAGACCAATCTGCTTTACTATAAATATATTTTTCTTCCACAGGCCGGACTTCATATGTTGATGGCTTTACATTTAAAACTACCTGGGTTGGGTAGTGATAACTGCCCATAGGATCGTCATGAACCTGCCATTCACAAAGAGGAGCTAATGCAGAACTTACCAGAGCTAGATCAATAGCTGATGCATTCCTGTTTGGGTACTGAACAGTGGTTGCTCTACCATCATTTAAAACGCATATGTCAAGTTCATCAATAAGGTTATATAAACTGTTACCCCTATTATTGTTTATATGACATCCAAACAATATATGGTGTGCATTAAAATCACCCATGATAAGACATGGTTTGGGAATTTCAAGAAGCACCTTTCTCATTTTGTTAGTATCAAATCTGTTGCTATTGGGAGGACAATAAACACATAGGATATGCAATCTACCCATGGATGTTTCTATGGAAATACATATATTTTGGATTGACTCATAAAAAGTTGTTTCTATAACATTATAAGCTAAATTTTGTTTTATCAAAATACCTACTCCGTTGTGTTTATTTACTGAATTTTTATATATAAAGTTGTGTGATGTAAAACGAGGAATTACACTACTATTTTTTAGCCAAGTCTCATTTAACAGGCATATATCTATTTTTTGTTCAAAGAGAAATTTGTTTAATAAGGCCTTCTTACTCTGTAAGCTTTGTACATTGAATTGTGCTATATTTAAAAATGTATCCATCAATTAATAATTAAATTTGCTAACAATGTTTCTTTTATTCTTTTATTTGTTATTGGAGCATTATCTTTATTATTACCAAGACCAATTAGTGATTTTACAATGGCGTTTATAATTATTTCATTATTTACAATTTCTTCAGCAAATGACTTTGAGTTCTCACCCAAAGTCCTTTCATTTGGTTTTTTAAGAGCTGGGAAAACATTTGTATCTGACATAGTTGGAGGTGTACTCACCACACTGGCATATGACTGATTCCGATTGAGAAACTTCTTCTTCTTTTCTTCCATTTTTTGCTTCTTAATGGGGCAATCCCTTGAAATTGCTAGGTGGTTGCCGCTGCAGTTTATGCAAATAATTTCGTCAACATCACACTCTTTGTATGAATGTCGACCGGCGCAAGAAGAGCACATTTGCTCACCACGGCAAGCTCTTGCAGAGTGGTTATATTTAAGGCATTTGTAGCACTGTAGCAATGGTGGTATATAAATATGTACTGGGTATCTAAACATGTGAATGTATGCATACTGTGGCAATGCCGTTGCTGCAAATGTAACTGCTATTGTACCTAATGGTGTAAGTTTTCCATCAACTTTCCTCATAAATCTTTTAATAGACGTGACTTCTACGTCACTTTGAATGTTTTTATAAACTTCCTCATTTGACATAGTTTTCGGTACATAGCGGATGATGCCTGTAGTTTCCGTCATGTATGCAGGAACAAAGGCTTTTAATTTATTTTTTCCCAAGAAATGGTCCATTTTGAGAAAACTATTCGCAGGTGCAGGTTTTTTGAAAGTTATTCCAACTTTGTAGGCATTGACTCGATGTACACCTATGATGCCTTTAACATTTTCGGTGAATAATTTCGTAAGTCCAATTGGGTTTTTGTTGCCTAATTTTTCATTTTCTATTGATTCCACAAAGACTACACAATCGCCACTGTGGGATTCGGGAAATTGTCTCTTGTAATTCGGTTTCATATATATTTTGTAAGCTGTAGACTGTGCCGAATCCATGAGAGCCAATTTTCGTTTTTTTGGCTCTATATCGATGGGGGCATCGCCCCCATCGCTTTCCGTTCCCATTTTACTATATACACTGGGAATATAATAAACTATCTAAGCAAATATACACGAAAATACAAATTAATACGTAGGTAGAGATGTGTCCCTCACTCATGAGGTGCCTCGTTTGAGGTACTCGTGATCGCAAATTGAAAGAGTTACTCGAATTTCAACATTGTACCACCTCACTCGTTCACGCGTCCTCACTTAAAAATTGACATTGACATTATTGACGCGAGTGCTCGCGAGCGAGTATCGAGTGATTGAGTGAGCGAATGAACCGACTTATTTCACAAATGTACAGAATTTATAGAATGAGTGAGGTGAGGTCTCGACATTTTGAAAACACAGTAAACATTTTTGGTATGTTCCTAATGAAATAATGATGTTTGACGTCTGTTTGGTAGGATATTATTTAGATTATGAAGAGATACAAAAAATTGTGTGAAATGAGTTGCAGGGTAAATAAAACACACGAAGAAAATAAAAAAAAACTGAGTGTATTAATTGAGATCAAAGGATAAAAAAGTAAAAACAAAATCACATATTTGATATTTGGAATAAACCATCACATATTTGCGTGTAAAAATCGGAATCGAGAGTACCTAAGAGTCGACGCAACCGTCCGCCCCGCTGCCTCGGCTAAATTCGGCTCGGGCTCGGCTCGTGAGGTGAATACGCTGACGTACGACTCCTCGCCTCAAATGAGGGGTACCTCTTGAGGACCTCGCGAGGTAAAATGAGGTACTCCCTCAACCTCACATAAAAATGATGAGTTACCCATCACTATACGTAGGAGAAATTTTTAAAAACCCGCGCAATTTGATTTCCCGCCAGAGAATCTGTCAGACAGGTTTTTTTTTAGTGTTGCCAAACACAGACAACCTGCATAGCTATTCACAATCACTCGATTGGCCGTCATGTATTAACCAATCAGTCAACTATGTAATTGCTAAGTAAACGAATGATAAACGCCATTCACTTTCAGTTTCCTGTATGGCGATCGTTACGATTTTATAGGAAGACTTCAATCCTGCAGAGAGCTATTTGCTCTCGAAGGTGAAATCGAACCAAAAATAAAAGTACTGTGAATTTTTTTTTTCTGAAAAGTAACTCCTACTTTACATAAAGTACGTATATGTAAGTATCCGTATTTTATGTAAAGTTTTACTATTTTTTTGATCGCTGCATAAATATTTACACTATTTTATACAACGAGTACTGGGTTTGATTTAAATTATTTGGTTTGGTACCCATCAGAATCCGGTGCTTCGCCACCATCTTGCACTTTACCATAAACACGAGCGGATCTAACTTTAAAAGAAACTTAAAGATGATTTTCAAAAATCTATTCAACTATAGATACATATAATTATGGTTCGTCGAGTAATTTTTTTTTATTTTTCACAATATGGGGTCGGTTGTCCAGGCACGGGCCCAGCCATAGACTTTAGGGGGGCGGGGTCACACTGCACAGGGCCGTAGGAATTTGATTGGGAAGGGTTATTCCCGAATCGAGGTTATTCCACATAACAAAGGCAGATCGGTTAGGGGGAGAGGGGGGGCTCGTGATAAACACGATTAGGAACAACTTTTGAAAAAGTTATGTCAACGATCTCTGGATTTACTTATTTTACTTATACAAAACAATTAAGGGCACCAACAAGTTTGTTTCCGGAAGTTAGGTTTTCGTTTGTCGGTATTATTCATGCAACGAATAATTTCTCGACTTATATAGAAAAGTCAATAAATTGACAAAAATTCAAGATGTTGGTGAGGTTGGTTTTCTTTTTGTCAAATATTACAAATATTTGAGTTGGTTCATAAATAAAAAATGAAAATAACGCAGAATGTCAGAGCGAGGGACCAAGCTCGAAAACTTTAACACTACATCGGGTAGGTTAGATTTTCTTTTAACCATTCACGCAGGAGTTATGTAACAAAAACTTTTAAACCAAAGAGAATGTAAGAGCGAGCGAAGCGAGCTCGAAATTTTTTGCAGCCCTGCTCGGATAAATGAAGTTATTTTTGTTCATTTATAATTATAAAAATGAGAATACGATTAACTCTGTCTCGTTGGTCTAGGATTCGCAATCACGACTGCTGAGCAAGAGGTCCTGGCTTCGATTTCCGGGTTGGGCAAATTATTATTGAGTTTTCCATCAGGAATTTCTCAGTAGCAGCCACGGAGTCTGGATTTGTGCCTGGTTGATGGCAATAGGCTCGCTTCCTATAACATGGAACTTATTTTAACATAACTGGCAAAATGTGGGTGTATTATTATGTACACTTCTGTATAACTCTTCCGGGATTACAGGCGAGATGATGTTATGAGGAACTCTGTCAACTTTTGTAGAACTGAGAAAGTACAGGATGTATTAGCGGACGAAGCGAGCTGGAAAATTTTTAGCATTCCGCTTCGGATTGGTTGATTTCTTTTAAGTTGCCCGAGATGTTGGGGTTTGGTTATTTTGGTGAATTTATACAGAAACAGGATTACAGGACTTTCATAGTCGTTTGCCATCATGAAAAATATTAATTTTATTTAAATCAACGAGTTCAGACACACAATTATGGTCGACCTAGACCCATTCCAGTAGAGATGTGTCCCTCACTCATGAGGTGCCTCGTTTGAGGTACTCGTGATCGCAAATTGAAAGAGTTACTCGAATTTCAACATTGTACCACCTCACTCGTTCACGCGTCCTCACTTAAAAATTGACATTGACATTATTGACGCGAGTGCTCGCGAGCGAGTATCGAGTGATTGAGTGAGCGAATGAACCGACTTATTTCACAAATGTACAGAATTTATAGAATGAGTGAGGTGAGGTCTCGACATTTTGAAAACACAGTAAACATTTTTGGTATGTTCCTAATGAAATAATGATGTTTGACGTCTGTTTGGTAGGATATTATTTAGATTATGAAGAGATACAAAAAATTGTGTGAAATGAGTTGCAGGGTAAATAAAACACACGAAGAAAATAAAAAAAAACTGAGTGTATTAATTGAGATCAAAGGATAAAAAAGTAAAAACAAAATCACATATTTGATATTTGGAATAAACCATCACATATTTGCGTGTAAAAATCGGAATCGAGAGTACCTAAGAGTCGACGCAACCGTCCGCCCCGCTGCCTCGGCTAAATTCGGCTCGGGCTCGGCTCGTGAGGTGAATACGCTGACGTACGACTCCTCGCCTCAAATGAGGGGTACCTCTTGAGGACCTCGCGAGGTAAAATGAGGTACTCCCTCAACCTCACATAAAAATGATGAGTTACCCATCACTACATTCCAGGGCGGCGTGGTGATGACGCCCATGACCCCTCCCTTGGATCCGCTCTTGGTGGCTCATATAATGGAAGAGTGAAAGAAGAGAGCTTCAAAATTTAAGTAGCCCGTCTCCACCTCGGATATTAGGTTATTTTTGTTCATTTAAACAGAGATGAGAAAAGTAACTCCTTCAACTGATACAGTTAAAAATTTTAGCGTTCTGCCTTCTAACTAAAGGTTAGTATCTCTTGTTGAACGACTAAGCCGAAAGTTAACAATTTATTCGATTCCCGAAAAATTATGTACATATAATATGGGCTGTAATACAAATTTCTCCTCCAGTCGGGTAAAAAGTACGTGACATGCGTAGTTCTCTATCTTATAATTTCTGTTTAAAAATCGCTCATATGGATATTTTATGTAATGCCTTCAACATAAATAATTTCCCTTTTTCTTTGCTTTCTTCCAACAAAAGAAATACTTGCATTTTCCTACAGCAAAGGAATGTGACACAAGCAATTAAATCAATACCTAAAAAGAATATAAAGTATGCCAGTAAATTGTATAATTTACGGGCATATTTATATTATTTTTTATTTTACTCTGCATCCTTACTCTTATTTTATATAGCTTATTTGATGTTTGATCACATTTTTCGAAATCGTTAATGGAATTATAAAGTACTACCTACGTAGTACAACACTGGACGAGTTTTGACTGTGTGGCCAATACAATTATTCATATTACGAATCTGTGGTTTTGCAGAAGCAAAAACAGGCTGGTAAAACCGCGGGAAGAAACTTTTAGAAACAAAACAAACAAAAGACCATCTGTACCTAGCATTTTTATTCTTTTGTTTCGTGTGAGTGCTTGAAGAAATGAGTCCTTTACGGTTTGGAATAATTACCAGAGAATTACCCTTGAACGATATAATTGTCTACCGAAAGCATGGTTCACCGTTGAAAGGTAATAAGAAAAAACTATTATTCGACTATGTATTTAGCGACAGCACGTTTTGCTGAATATCGTTTCAAAGAATGAATGTTTGGCCGATACCAAGATTTGCCAATGTCATGATTCACTGAAACACGCTTGAACTACTTAAGATGTAACCGATAGCAATTTTCGCCGAAAGCACCTTTCATAACGCCTTATTACATTTATTTGCTTTAGCATTTTTGGAACCAGAAGAGATACCGGAGGCCTTCGAGCAAGTAAAAAACTTAATATTGCCAATTGAAGCTGCGGGATTAGCACAATGGTTTAAAAAGTATTATAATCTCTAATCTAAAAAATAATTATATCATTTAAAGGTAATTCTATAAACCGTACGGTACTCTGAAAAAATTACTACAATGTTAATTTTTTATTTGGATTTCATTTGATTCGTGTTAAGTGATGCTCTGAATGAAACCTTACCAAGTCACACAGCACAGGTAAGTAGTTCACTTCATTATCATTGCCAGTGCTCTAACTTAGATTATGATTTTATATGCTTATTGAGTAGGGATGGGGAATGTTTTGTCGTTATGTACTACCATTTTTATCAAGTCGTAAAATATAGGTAAGTACCTACTTTAACTATCGAAAATCATCGAGGATCGGTGGCCTGTTGCGAGATCAGTCGAAGATCCGTGCTGGCTTCGCTGACTAAGAAGTAAATAATATTTGAGTAATATGCTCTGTCACAGTCCACAGATGACTCTACTATCCGTGCGAGTTCATGGGAAGGCGCTAAGGCAGCCTGCGAAATTAAATTTTTCTTACGTTTTTTGCAATTTGCAGGTTAGTTTCAGGCTGTATGCTAAACAAAATATGATTTGCGACCGTGGCACGTATGTAGTTACAGAATAATTACAATAATTAAAATCATAAATACAACCTCAAAGTTCATTTAATTCCTCTGAATGAGTTTTTCATGAAATGCATAGTCGCGAATCATATTTTAATCAACATACCTAATACCCGACACTGACCTGCAAATTGCAAAAAACTTAAGAAAATTTGAATTTCGCGGGCTAACCCTGAAGAGACATTATCAGATTTTTATCATTTTTTGGGATTAGTAGATTGATTATGTACCTACCTTTTTAATATTAGGCTTTTATGTTTTTATTCTATTGAAAAATATTTTTTTATTAGCCTTCACCACACTCAGTTCTCAAGTTATCGCGGGCGGGTTATACTCACCTGGTCTACCTACTCACATTATAGGTGGCTCATAGGCACATGATTATTACGGATGACATGATGACATTATGTGGGTAAGCCAAGTAAGTGGGTAGAACTTACATACCCACCTAGACCTTTCATTAAGTTGTTATTTTAATGATTTTAGGTATCGATGGCGAGTTAAGCGACAGAAAGAAATTCTTGAAACAGTTGCTCTGCCGTGCCGCGACCGCGCTCATGAGTTTAAGATATGTTGCCCGGAAGACGTGACGCGACGCGGCGCATATTGGGGTGAGTTATTTGGTCATGTTATAGGCGTCTAGTGTACTGCGCCAATTTCCAACCTTGCGACATTATATTAATACCATAGAAAACGAATGAGAACTAAAGCGAGATAAAGAGTGTTCATAGAAAACTAATTTAACGATTGTGCCAAATATGATCAAGATTTAATTAAAAACTAAAAATTGGGGAACAATACCTAGTCTAACATAATTTTAGAGGTCTAATATGTTAACACGGAATCATCACGTTGTAGTTTGAACTTTATCAGATCTGATATGAGCTCGTACCGGCTACGCTAACCTAACCCAATTATTATACAATAGGGGGCTACCTACCCCTCATCATTCTCCTGCCCTAATCCCAATTTATTTGGGGTCGGCGCAGCATGTTTTCTTCTTCCACACTTCTCTATTACTCGTCATCTCAGCAGTTACCTTCTTTCTAGCCATATCATCCTTCACACAGTCCATCCATCGTTTCTTTGGTCTTCCTCTACCTTTATAACCATCCACATTCATACTTAAAACTTTCCTCACAGCATTTTCCTCATTCCTCCGCATCACGTGCCCAAGCCACGACAACCGATTACCACACAACTTTTCAGTCACCGGCGCCACTTTCAGACTTCCTCATAAATACTAATTTCTTATTATATCCATCCGCGTTACACCACACATACCCCCTTAGCATTCTCATCTCAGCCACATGCAAATGCCTTTCATTCATCCCTTTTGTGGCTCAACATTCTGATCCATACAAGAAAGCAGGTCTAACCATTGTTTTATAAATCATCCCCTTAAGCTTAAGAGGAATGCGGGAGTGGCATAATAATTTTGGGTCGGCTTTTGGTGTGAGATGCAACATGTGTTGACACCCTTGCGCCATCCAATCTTCCGAGCACGGCGGGCTAGCTATGTGTTTGAGCAGTTTAGGGGTTGAAACACTAGGGTCATGGGCCGAGTCTGCACCTAGTCTTTCGGAACATCGCCAAGCTGCTATTCGACTCTTCTCGTGACCAGAGGGCTGGCCTATTTTTTTTTCAAAGAATCAGCATTGCCATCCAAATTGGCGAGTTTCTGTCTGTAAATAATGGTCACCCATCCCCGAACCGACCTCAGCAAACGTAGCTTGACCTTGAAGTTCAACCCGTGAGGCTGTTATTATTTAGCTAGGAGCCCCTCGAAACAACATAATAAAATAAAACAAACGTATTATGTTATTGACTATTTTTATTGAAGTATTTGAAGATGTACAAAGTATGAATAGACATTATATATATGTATATATATTAATATGTCTTGGTATGGACATGTAAGAAGGAGGGATGAAACGCATGTAACTAAAAGAGTGATGGATATATTAATGTCGATGGATGGATTGTGTGAGGAATGATATGAAAGAGAAAGGAGTAAATAATTCCGTGACGTCTGACAGGGGAGAATGGAAGAACAAAACGTGTTGCGCCGACCCCAAGTAGAATGGAACGAGGGGAGGAAGATGATGATGTAGATGTACGAAGTATTTACTTATTTTAAGTTACTTGGCATGTATTATTATAGGTAACTATGTATTCATAATATTGTATTTATATATGACGTGTTTTCCGTATTTGTGCAATCCTGGTGGGTCCTTAATATAGGTATAGGTTCTCCTATACATACAGTCCTTGGACGGCTAGACCATTTCTATTTTATCCAGCACTGAATCGATGTGTTCTGAAAAAAAATATATATTAAAACTTACACCTTTAAAGTTGGTAATCGTAAAGACTTATTACTAAAAAAGAAAATCAATGATTTTTATTTAAGTACACGTTTTTGTTTTTTTTTTTATAAAAAAACTGTCGCCTTTTGCGTTTTTTTTACTTACTTTTGCCATTTGCCCACTACAAAAAAACGACACATTTTCCAGGCTTATTCTTAAATTGAACAGACTTGCAAAACGACTCGTATTATGAGTAATGAGTACGCAATCAAAGTGAATAGCTTACCTCCAATGCCGGTGCTGTGGATATTAAATGAACTAAAGAAGTCAGGTAGCGAGCAGCAGTAAGTATACTTGTCGCTGTCAATAATCAACCAATCTTCATATTTATCACATATGGCTTGTGTCTTGCATTTGATGTCCTTCTCTACTGGTGTAGGATCGTTTACGTGGACTATAGCCACTACCTCATCTTCGAGCCTTATCACCTGAAATAAAATTCCGTTAATATTTAAAGCCGATCTCGACATGTCAGAATTTTATGAATTTAAGTGCGATAATTTTACGAGTTTTCAATTTGTCAGCAGTATAATATAACGTTACACTTTTGGTTCTTTGGACCACGCTTGTCATGCAGGAGGCAGATAATAGTGTAAAATAGGAGGGGATGGGGTTTTTGTTTAATTAGAAATAGGTAGATGCGTACCTTCCATAAATATCGTGGAATAACAGCTCCATTCTTCTCTTGCAACGTGTGCGTTCCTGACCAGGTGACGATGTCAGTATAGAGAGGCAGCTGAGATCTTACCATCTCATTGATATCTTCCCAAGACGGCTAAAATAAAACAATAAATTACAGGAATGCTTAAATAGTATTCTGTTCAGCATTTTTTTTTAAGATAGCTTATGATAATGATGTAATTTAGAACAATTATGTTATAAACTTTCACTATCACTCCCGATATTTCAACAGCGTCGAAATATCGGGAGCTCAAAATAAACTCTAATCACGGAAGATATCCCGTAACTGAAAGTGAACGTTTAGTTAGAAACCGTGAAAGCTTAAAACAATTATTTTATAATTATAATTCCACATAAATATAACGTCATGTCTGTAATCCCTGAAGTGTTAGGCAAAGGTGTACCCTATGTTGAACACCCACATTTAGCCAGTTATGTTTACGTCCCATGTAATAGGGGACAAGTCTATTGCCATCCAAAAACCCGCTGCCCGACCTGGGAATCGAACCCAGAACCTTATGCTTAGCAGTAGCACTTGCCACCATTAGACCAACAAGGCAGAATTATTCCAATGCCATAAAAAAGTGCTTACCTTTGAAGTATTGCAAGGTAGCCAAACCGGGATTGCATTCAGAGGATCGATGAAGGTGCTTTTCTTTGCGGGGCCATCATTAAAGTCGATTGCGTTCACAAGCTGGGATTTACTATAACAACACGATGACGATGTGTCCTTGCAAGTAAATCCTCTGTTAGTTTTCGCGGAGTTTATTCCAGGATATGTGTACCAACTATTGCCGGCGCTCAGACCATTGTTGTTTGTTTCAGTCATTATAATGCGTGTGTATGAGGGCATATGTTTTGCGTGGTCGAAACAGACTTCGTAAGCTTCTAAGAAGTCAGGGACGTTGTAGCCCACTCTTATTAATTCGGAGGTTTCCGTTGAGCATTTCACTTTCTTTCTGATAACGGAGGGTTGAATGGTGCTAATGCACTGTAGGTCTGGGAACTTGTAAATTTTGCCTTCCACTAAGAAAGAGTCTTCTTTATAACAAAATGCTTCCAATGTGCTTTTTTTAGGGAACTTCTTGAACGCATTTGGCGTCGTTTGACTTGGACAAGATAATGTGATTTTTACTTCCTGTTCAACTCTAATGTAATGTTTTGTATTTTGCAATTTGGGCCATGTTTTGCCATCTAGCATGAGTGGCATATATTGCGCATTTCCTAAGTTCCTTGATATCAAACATTCTGTAACAAAATAATATATTTATAAATGGATGGCGCTATAATTACGTAGGTAGGTACTCGTATATAAAGGCACTGTCTATCCTTGATTTTATTGATTTGCCATACTGAGCCGCATTTACGAGTCTTCAGCCTACAGATGACACACTGTGCGGCTCGGCACCGCCTGCCATAGTGATACCAATAAACACAAATATATAGAAACTTGCCTGAAGACTTGACGTCAAATCTCTTCTGTATTGATCCGTGTGCGTTGGTTACGTTGCAGGTATAGTGACCTAGGCCTGCCGAGTTCAGATCGGTTAACACTTTGCCATTAAACTTCCATTGAACCTGAAAATCATAGAGCTTATAGTATGGAATGTCAGTTGTTACATATGTTATTACATTTAGTGTTTCCATAATATTTTTACGTGGTCTAATCATTCTTTTAAGTTCTCGCCATTATAATAAGGCAGATAATTAATATCAGGCATGCAAAGTTTAGTGCATTTTACTTTTGCTTTTATAATACCTATGAAATAAAGAATGGATGCGCAAACTTACGGTGGGGACCGGTGTCACGTACGATTGAACCTCGCAGTTTTGCTTGATGTCGGTTATTTCACCTTGCCAGTTGTTAATAGAATTATCGTCGGATATGAACTCCGGCTTATTACCGACGTCCACCACGTACGTATGTGTTTGTGTATTTCCATGCTTGTCACTAACACGACACGTATAGTTGCCGTCGTGCTCGAAGTCAGAAGCATCTGCTATTTGAACGTATGGTTTCTTGTTGCGTGCGTCTTTAGTCTGTGTTAGCGGAGAAACATATTCCAGTTTACTTTGTCTGACAATCAAATCATACTTGAAAATTTATATTTACAATATTAAATTTTTTTAATCATTCGCACTATCATGGATATATGAAATATACAGAACAGTTGCTCCATTTGCAGCAATATTTTGATCTTTATAAAAGCATTGCACTTTTGTAGAGAACAGCTTTGATTTTTAACCGATGAATGATTTTAGCTTTTGGATTCTGTACGGTACTGCTGACTTACAATTGTTCGCGGCGTCGTCGAAAGATCCTTGCTTGACAGGGTTGTAACCTTTGGCGATGGGGTGGTGCTCAGAGACCGGTCCGGGGTTCGTGGGCGTAGTTTTGTCTATAACATTTTCAACATTCCATATTACATTTTTTACCTTGTTATTATGATTAATTACACTTAATTGCCTAACTATTTATTACGGCACACATCGGTTAAACCGATTTTAAAAAACACACACTTCAATTTTAATCAAACTAATTAGATCAAACTAATATAAGGAACAAGTAAACGAACGGTACCAAAACTACTTTCATCTACAGGATATACAGAATGTTTAATATAAAATATTTTTTTTTTACGCTGGTGAATTTAAATTCATGGTTACAATTTGTGCGTCGATGTCCTTTACGCAGTGTATGTACATAGTATGTTATGAAGCATCATGTCTCGAGACCGGCTCGAGCGATTCGGCCGATTTTTTTTGTTGTGTTCGTAATTGCCAGGACATGGTGTTTATGAAAGAAACTTTGTTTTTTTCTTTTTAAGCGCACTTCAGATTTTCTTCATTCGGGTCGCGATTTCATAATAAAACTAATTCAAATGAGAATATACTTACAATAAACCATTTCACTGATTGAGATTTAGACTGAAACGCATCACAATTTATTTTCTTTGTTTCACCTTGTAATAGGTATACGAAATGCTCTGTGCCGAAGTTCTTGGGAACCGCTGTAGAAAAACAATAGATATTTGAAATATAAAACATTGCTAATCCAACACAGTCAATCGTAATGAAATATTGATTGCATATTTCAGATTTTGTGATTCAATTGGGATACGAAAAAAAATGTATTTTTAGTTTGTTGTTTTTGAATTAAAACTTATTTTTAAGTCACATTTTAGTAAACACTAGTCTTTAGTCCAACCGAAATACGAAATATGAGATTTGCTGATTATGGTAACACTCATTTCCAAACAAACTCACTTAAACTACATGCAGAGGCTATTGGAAGATACACGCTATATAACTTACTTTCAACTACTGTCTTGAACGTGGCGCTGACTGTACTGATATAGTTCTTAGCTTCGCACGTGTACGATGAAGAGTCCTTTGTAGTCGGATTCATGATGACTAGAGCTCCATCTTCAATTGAGTATTTCGAATCTGAAATAAAAGGCATAATATGAGACAGCGTCGTTTTTATAGACGAACCAAAGCACAATCCTCAAATAATGTTATTTAACAAACCTATAATAATTTTTGATGAAAATTGATGAAACTGTCAATGTTAGACTGATTGATATCAGTTTTGCTATTGTGTGTTTGATTAAGTTTTTCCCAACATTGGTAGATGCTGAACTATCCTTTGTATATAATTGATTTATTTATTTATTAAAACTTTATGCACAAGTATAAACTGTACAAAGGCGGACTTAATGCCTTGGGCATTTTCTACCAGTCTACCTTAAGGTATATAACGTGAATAGTGAAAAATATTCTATGTGTGATTCGATAAATAATTAATCTCTTTGTTGTACATTTATTCATAAATTAAGTACGTACTGGGTGTAATTGTGGCGCCTTTCAACTTCCACGTAATGACTGGTTTTGGAACACCGTTGACGTGACAAGGGATCCTCAAAGCTTGGTCTCCTTCGATTCCTTCTATTGTTGAAGAATTCGTTATAATTCCCGGTGCATCTGTAGAAATAAGATAAGTTCGAAGTATGAAAGAGTAGATCTTACAAAAATAAAATGAAAGAAAAGTAAGAAAGAGACGAGAGAGTGGTAGTGAAAAAATTGTGAGCCGTCGCGGGACGCCTGGCAGATGTGAAACATCGATATACATAAAAGGATAGTTTACGACAGAAAATATAATAAATATACTTATATAATATAAATATGGCATAATGAAAAATAAAATATTAAGAATTTTTCAAGAAAAACATGACCGGTTATTTAATAAGAGTCATTCATTTATTTTTCATTAATTCTAATTCCTTGAATCAGTGACTTCAGTTCAATTCAGTGCGTGGCATGGCGCGTCGCCATCCCGTATTAGATGTTTCATACTACATACGTACTATCATATAGTGCGGCGACGCATGCCGTGGCGACGCGTCGCCACGCCAACAGTCAGTCTGACCCAACCGACGCTATAGATGCTTCACATCAAACTCATTAAAACAATTCGATTGCGCATGGCGACGCGTCGCCACACCGTACACACTACTGCATATAGACTGTATATAATATATACAGTCTATATGCAGTAGTATGTACGGTGTGGCGACGCGTCGCCACGGCATGAGCCGCCACGCCAGAAATCGGTTTTACGTGCGGCTATAGATGTTTCACATCAAAAATCATCAGAAACTACACAAGTTTCTGACCAGAAAGGTGATGTACTTTTATAGTACTCAGAAACGAATGACGCGCGTTAGGCCCAGATATTGTCATACAGACAATCGTACAGGTTTACAGCTGCTGTAGTCTTCATAGACGATCTTAGTATGGTTTAGGCGTAATATGATAATGGGATGTAATATGATAATGTGTGTGTAGCACCAACATTTCAGCGACTTACGTGCACGCTCAGTTGGCATTTTTTTTGACGGCTTTGTATTGTTGAGTCCTTCACTTACATTCAACAATTAGCGCTGTGGCGTGTTCATCTGTTCCGAGTGTATTCTGTGCTACACACTTGTAGCTCCCTGTGTGTTTTTTCTTCGCGGTTGTTATACGTAGTGTGGTCTCTGAACCGGCAATAGGGACATACTTTGTAGCCGATTTATCCTTAAATAGCCACGTAATTGTTGGTTTTGGTGCACCTTTGACGATTCTGAAAGGTTATACGTTCATTGATAAAAAATCAACTCTTTTTCCTATCCCTTTGGAGAATTCAGGAGTGAAGTTGATATGATTAATATGTTAATATTATAATTTATTACACAAATATACCAAAAATAAAACGAATTATCTTGTCGGTGAAACATACATGGTGTGGTGGTCGATATTTCAGATCATCCATAACTATAATCATAATTAATTGTATGCAATATACTTGCGAGTTCTTTTAATAATTAAAACGAAATGAAACTAAGAGAAAACTTACATGCACTCAATACTAGCAGGGTTGCCCAGTCTCGCGTTCTTCGATGCAACTCCTGATAATTTTGGAAGCTCTGAAAATTAACTTAATTTCAAGTAGACCGTAATTTGAAAACGTTCCGAGGTTTTGAGTTTCAATTTGCTTAGGCTATAACGGTACGGCAAAGCCAAATAGAAGGTTAATGATTTTAGCAGTGTACGGATGTTAGGAACATTTTTATGTTCAACCGTAGCGCCTAAAACCGAGAGCAGGATATCAAATGAAAGGCGATAACTTTTTCAGTTCATTAATATAATATTATATAATAGCGACACGCCCGGCTTCGCACGGGAACATACTACACTAATGTTTGTTCTACTATTATATGTATGTATTATACATACAAACCTTCCTCTTGAATCAGTCTCTCTATTGATGGAAACCGCATTAAAATCCGTTTTGTAGTTTAAAAGATCTAAGCGTACAAACGGTGGGAAACGACTTTGTTTTGTACTAACTCAACTTTATGTCTTATACCTACTATACGTATAAGGATATAAAGTTGAAAACTGAAACCCAACCACGACAAAAACGGCAACTAAAAATGTCCATAAATAAACAAGACATTGATCTAATTTTTTTTCGGTTTTCGTATAACCAGAGTGCCGTATGTGTGATACAATACATATTTAATAATGACGTGTGACTCCGGTATGCGAAAATTGGGTTTTAGTTATCATTTAAATTTTATATACTGTATAGACAGGTATTATTGTACTCACGTCGAATGTACGCTCTGAACGTCGCACTGTCGACGCCTGCTTCGTTCTTCGCCTCGCACGTGTACGAGTTAGTGTCGGTCACCTTCGGTTCTCTTATTATGAGCGCTTCGTTCTCTATTGAATACTTCGCGCCTGAAACATAAGAAAACGTGGCGGCTGAAATTATCCAAGCATAGGAATCCCAAGCTCCTGAGTATTTAATAGGACACATCGAGAATTAGTTCTTTTATAAAACTAACGCACGTGTAAGTCGTTAATTACATTGACCAGTAACCGGGTTTGTAATTAAAGTGCACAGTTCCAGCCACTCACTTGGAATAATGCTGCGACCGTTCAGCTTCCAAATGATGACTGGTTTTGGAACACCAGTTGCCGCGCAAGGTATCCTCAGAAGAGCGTCTCCCTCCTTAGCTTGGTATACCACAGAGCTCACAGTTGTAATTTTCGGAAGAGCTGTAAATATCACGAAGTTCATTAGTAATATGTAGTCTAGATTGCAGTAGTTGTAGGGGTACCTTGTGGATATTTATGGAAATACGACTTTAAATTTACCTTGAACAAATAACGTTGTTACGTGTTCATCTTTGCCTACTACGTTCTCCGCCACGCACTTATATTTTCCCTCGTGTTTGTAATCCGCGTTCGTTATACGCAGAACACTTTCTGAACTCATTATGGGTGTAAACGTTGAACCTGATTTGCCCCCAAATTGCCAAGTTAATTTTGGTGTTGGTGCACCACTCACAACTCTGTAAGAATAAAAAAAGGGTTATTGGAAGCCAGATTATGTAAAGATAAATATGAACTAACTTAGATCTTAGTATTTTGTGACGACCTGTAATTCTATTATTCCCCTTTTGAAACTAATTGTACTTTGTTTATAGTTTGTAAATTATATAGGGTAAAAGCCGGATAGTTGCCCCACTTTTCGAAAAAGCTTTATTTTTTTTAAATATGAACTCGCAGAAAAAAAATCTGTATGTATCTCACAACGTAGGTCTTTTATCTTCTATAAAAGTCTATTTTTGTAAACATAATTTACAATGGTTTTGAATAAATACTGTTTTATTTCATCTCTCAAAAGAGGGATAGTTGCCTACTATGGCGGATAGTAGCCTAGCGCGGAAAATGCTTCGGCGGATACTTGCCTCGTGCGGGGATAGTAACCTCGGTATGATTTTTATTTTGTATAGAAAGAAATTTATATCAATTTAAGTAATCTTTATTATTTATTTACCAACAACAGTAATTGTTTCTCCTTTTTCACCGGAAGTAACTGATTTAACTGCTTTAGCACCTTTCTTAGCTAATACTTTACCAATTTTATAATTGAGTTGCACACCGGTTTCATCCATGTTAAATATTCTATCTGGCTTATCCAGCAAATTATTCTCAGTTAAAATAGTTGTTAAGAGTTTGAAAAAATTTGCAACTTCTGTTCTGTTGAGACCCTTCGCTCTTTCAATTGATAAACCCTCAGCTTGTCTCAAAGCTATTTCAGGATTTCTTTGCGAGGCATTTTACTTATCTAGAATAAATATGTAAAACTGAAGTAGATATTTTTATTTAATTTCCAACAAGTTAAGAGTCAAAGTAAATTCGAAAAAACAACAAAAAAATAAAATCCGTCTTTGCTTGTTAAGAAATTTTTAGTCACTCTTGAGGCAACTATCCGCGACAGTATGTAGGGCGACTATCCTTTTTGATACGGATACTTGCCCTTTTTATTTGCGAAATAAATAAAAATTATTTAGCAATAAAACATAATAAACAGTGTTATTTAATCTCTATTGCATGCAAAGAAAAAAAAAGTTGACTGAAACCACGATCAGTAATAAAAATATTCAATAGAAATTATTTACCAATATAATTATAACGTCCGTCAAAGTTTCGCCGCGGAAGATTTTTACTCTCACGGACAAAACACGTGCGTATATTCCGATGGCTTACGCAGCACTGAGACCTGCGGGGTGGTCACTACTTATTGTAGTAAAGCACCAACACAACTTATAATCTTAACATAGTTTATTAAAAACCGGGGCATGTATCCGTCCGAGGCAACTATCCGGCTTTTACCCTAAGGTGTAAACGGACCCTTCACGAAGCCGGCAACCAAGCATTCTGAACATTGAACTAAATAAAGATTATTATTATTATTGCTCGGAAACAACTTTTTGGGGTGAAAAAATCACAGTTCACAGTAGGATTCAATGTAAAGCACTCCAAACATTGTGCTGATGAATGCATGGACTAGTACAGGGGTCATGGAGGTATTTAAAGTAAAGTTGTAACATTATAACGTGTGTTAAAAAAAGAAACGTGAAAAAGTTGGAACTTTGGCCTCCAAAATCTCCGTAACTAAGAGGTTCCTAGGTATGGTCCAGAACAAAAAGGTTCTTGGTTACAATTGACCTAAGTCCAACAGAATTGAAATATATTTCAAATCAAAGCACACAATAAGTTCTCCAAAGCATACTATTGCGACAAGTAGCCATGTAGCCGAAAACCGGAGCTACGGGCCAATTTGAAAATGTTGGAATTACCGGTATTTCGTCGCAGATTTAACTACAACACTCATTTGTTTCTAAAGTAGACCACCTCGAAACTATTTTGCTACCGAGCTTGGCTGCTGAGGTCCTAAAATCGACTAAGGACTGTTGAGTCTCTGTTACAGAATCCCCTTGTAAAACTAGGTTTATTTTTAGTTTGAATAATAGATCAAACGAATTGTCTCATTGGTTCATGGAAAAATGGTCATGGTTTACTTCAAATTATTTCCAGGTTGCTTGTTTTGCTACTTACAAATAAAGCCGACATAAATATTTGCTACTTACTTGCAGTCGAAGACAGCAGTTCGACCCTTGATGATTTTCAGCTCAGTTGCTCCCTGTACCTTAGGTGGAACTAAAAGTAAATAATAACATTAGTTTTTTTTTGTGGGACAATGGATCTAATAATTATGTTTTCAGAAGAAAGAAGCAACTATTAACGTGCTTCATTGTTTGGTGTTTGCTGGCTTTGCGTAAGTAAATATTATTAGGTAAGTACTTACGTAGACCGTCAATTTTCACTTGAGTATAAAATTGTTTTTGCACATCCTTCTTATTGGTCAAGGAAACTTTGCAAGCATATCCGCCAACTAAATCCATATCCATCTTTTTTATTTTTAGTTGAGTGCGACTTGCAGATATCTCATACTTGTCAGATGTTACTATCTCTCTAGTTTGTCCTGTTAGCTCGTTGGTGTAGTACCAGTGGATATCCATGGGAAGTCGCGATGTGACGTCGCAAATAATGTTGCCTTCTCTACCGTAGAGGAATTTTGTTACCTCTATCAAAAATAAAAGTTATATCAGTTTAGAAAATTTTCATATTTAAAAGTAAAATATTTGATATAGAAACGGACTTTCAAAAAATACCGCAAGATCTAGATCTTGCACCATGTAGTAGTAGATAGGTACGTTTGAAAATTTGTTCTGTTTCTGATATATATGTAGATGATACAGGAAATAAAGTATAACAACTTACTTGAAGGAGTGGATACGACAGTAAATGGTTCTTTAACAATAACATTTATAGTGTTCTCAGCCCTTCCTACATCGTTCACGGCATAACACTTGTATCTGTCGTCTTTTAATGCATTTGAAATGTCCATATAACTTATATATCTATATGGAAATTCTACGAGTGACATCTGGAAGGTAATAGCATATATTTTAAATTGGCATTCTTGAAAACTTTCAAAAGGCCTAAGATTTCAGATAATATGTAATTATACTGTGTGGATGTACCTAAATATTATACACTTCTCTGTATTTGTAAGAAAAAATATTAACAGTGAAAAATAATCATGTATGTCACGTCACGTACAAAGTGATTTGTGTTTCGTAATATACATAATCACATCCAAAAAATAATAAAATATAATTTTCGAAAAGCTACCTTAGAAGGCATACGATTTCCATACATGTTTATCCACTCGATTTTAGGCGCTGGGAACGCTACCACTTTACAAGTTAACTGCACCGTGCTGTCATACTCTATTTTTGTCATCTTGCCTTCTGCTATTTCGACGGTCGGCTTTGTATTTTCTGGCAATTCTGCAATTTTTTTAATTAAAATAAATATTAGTTTTGTAGTAGAATAATCTGAATATTAACACTAAAGTCCAGTTGGCATTCTTTACCAAAAACCAGAAAGCAAATGTTTTAAGGACCACAAACACCAAACTTTGCAGTCAATGTAAAATCAAATCAAGTCTCACACCCAAATGATAAAAGCCAGGACATAAAATGATAACTGGGTCGCATAAGGTGACCTCTTCCAGCCAACCTTTTTACTAGTTTTTACCCGACTGAAGGAGGGTAATGTTTTTATCAGTAAATCTCTTCTTTGTCCCTGTACTCATCATTATGAACAACTTTTGGACCAACCCTGAATCTAAAAAAAAATCAGCTGTTTCCTACAATTATGTTCGCATAACTCGTCAAAATGTATGGAACATCTGATTTTTTTTCGCAATTTTAGGGTTGGTCCCATACTAAAAGTTGTTCATAATGATGAGTACAATGTCCCCTTAAGACATTTCGTGTATGAATACCTATAGATAGACCTTATATATTATGTATGACTGTTCCTTTTTTTTGGTTATACTCGTATGTTAATACAGAGTGCGGCCGACTGACGGCCTATCTATCAAATAGCGAGCAATAATCACAAAAAATGGAAAGGAAGCTTTTGATTTTTGAAAATTCTTAAAGTTTTAGTGGTGCTAATGGTCTGTGCGGAACACCAAAATTAAATGCGTTTAGTGTCTCTGCACGTCTTTTGTTAAGGTATTATTTTGTGTATGAAACTTATACACAACTGAACTTACTTTTCGGTGGTGCTGCAGGTGTGATGGGGATTCTGACTATCCTTTTTATCGGTTTGCCCGTAGCTTTTACTATCCCATGCACCTAAACCAAAAAAATACAAATAAAATAGGATGAACTTCTTAGGATCAATCGTTTCCTACTAATAGGATAGTAACTAAAATGATGTCAAAAGTACCTATTGTATGTATGCTTATATACTTGTCTCACTTATTTCAGGATGATCTGACTAGGACAATCCCGAAAAAACACGCGAGTGAAACTGTAAAACATTATAATACTGTCTAATAGTGCTTAAGCCTTCATTGTTATTAAAGCGGTACGCTGAATAGAATCTTAGCAGCAAGATTCCAGTTTACACTAGTAATCGCTTCAGGTTAGTGTTTCATTACAAAATAATAAAGTGTTGGTACTTACGACCAATTTGAATCTTTGCGATGGTGCCACAAACGGATTCGTTACGTAAAAATCTTTTGAGATCTCTGTTAGAGGCTCTGGGTATTTTAATGGGTTTTCATTCATGTCTAAAATCTGCGCCGATACTATTTTCACTGTGTGATGGTCATCGGTGACGGATATTGCCAGGTGAACGTTTGCATCTGAAAATATGTTCATGCAAGTTTTTGAATGGGACGCCTGGTCGTGTCTTACATCTTTCTTTCGTCTTTTTTCTCGCTTAAGCAAGCGACCCGCCGTTGCTAGATATTTATTCGGTGGGTGCGATCTGCTTAAGATACATTTCAAAAACCCATTTCGTCGGGGTGTCTTTTAATCGTCATTTAAAATACATAAACCTTCCCGAATAAATTCTCTTAATAATGGCGGAAACCGCATATAAAAAAGAAAACTACAAGCTTAATTCGGCGGTCGTGTCTGATGTTTGTTATATTCAGATACAAAAGAATTAAGCACTATTAATAGATATATATATATTAATGAACTTACTAGCTATGGGTTGCACTGCCGTATCGCCCAGTGCCTTGGGTTTTAGCTCTGAGAACCCATGGGTAAAGAAGAAATCAGTCCTGCCGACGATTACCACGGATGTTTTGGTTTGGCCCCTCACAGTAGCTACGTATGTCCCAGACACAGCGTTACTTAATTTTATCACCTACAATTTATTTCATTTTATAATAACTTCAAACGATTTGCTACTATAATTAAATTAATTAGTAACAAGTAACCAAAAAATTCAGAAAAAACATTATTAAATACTATGACACTCAGGGATATGTAGCTTCCCATTAGTCAAAGAATATTTGGAATCGGCTAAGTAGTTCCGGACATCAGCCCCATATTCAAACTTATAAACATTACCTCCTGATAATAATAAGTATAACGGAATAATAGGTATAATAGGTATATCGGGAGCTCAATTTAAACAATAATCACGGAAGATATCCCATAAGTGACAGTGAAAGTTTATTATAAGTATAGATTGTACTCGTATAATATAATAACACATAAAAAAAGAAAAGATAAAATTCTAGAAAAAGGTATTTTGAGCAACAGCTGCAATCAAACTACTAATGAAAATTTTATAGACAATGAAGTCGTTCTGAAATCTCATGCCAGCACACGGTCTGATGACCTTTTATTTTTTTGCACTTGTCGATCTCACCAACGAAAGTGGATTTTACAGCAAATTCACCGAACAAAGTGTTTTAAAATTATAGATCTGTGCAATAGCAGAAATAAGTTTCAATACCTGAGGCAACTCAAGAGCAGATGCAAAACTTGCTGTTTTTATCGATATTTACTTTTATTTTACGAACTTACCTTTGCATTAGCGTTCCACATTATTCTGTTTAAATTAGCCCAGGGTCCTGTAACTTCCAATTCAACATTATTACCGGACACTGAGATGATGGCATAGTCAGTGTGGTCATCCATTGTGAACTGTAAAATAAAATTACAATATGACATCACACTAGTTAGAGTTAGACATTGACTTTCGTACCTAGTGACAAGACAGAGTGAGTATTGATGGCTAAATAATTAACTCAAGTACTTAATACATAATAATAAATAAAACACTCACAACTCGTTAGTATGTATTATATTCTCATAAGTCCGGGAGAAGCCCATTTCCGAGGGGATTCATCCATTGCTGCATAGGTATGTTTGAAAAAATTCAACTGCTCGACAACTTAGCACAAAATGAAAGGGATTGTGATTGTGCGAATCATCGTTACCATATATCTATGTACACAATAGTTTTGGGACAAAATACATTAGATAAACTAATGATAGTAGGTAATACTTACCGGAATATCTTTTTTAACGCCAGCTGGTAGTATCGTCGTAGTAATTACTGTCTTATTGCCTTTTATGGTTTCTTCTAAAATTTTGAGTACCTGAAATGAGTGACAAGGATTATAAATTTGGTTTTTTTTTTAAAAGAAACTCCTAGTTGTCAGATTTAAGAATAATACTGTTTTACCTCTTCGACGTTAGTCTTGGACACGTCGAACGCCTGCCCAGAACATGCCTGTGCTATTTCGTAGTAGACATCGAAGGCTTTAGCTTCATACCAATCAAAACAGCGACCGGTGAGCACAAATGTTATCTGTAAGTACAGGGATTGTTCAGTTAATACATACTGCATTGCCGAAATTAGAGTCGCAAGGCTACGCTCAAATCAACATCAGAGATAGAATTTAATACGGATAATAAGCACTTTTAAATTACATTTTCATAATATTGTAACACAATTCATGTGGGTTAATTTATAATAAAAAATTAAGACAGGTATCTGCCGACCCACATGGTACGAGTGGTGGCTTACGGCCCCATCCCTCTCTCATAGGGAAGGCCTGTTTCCTGACGTTGGGGACGTTTTGGGCTGATTTTGCTAATGCTTAATATGCTCTAGGTGAAAGGTAACAAATGTGGCTGACCAATCCGTATATTCATGCTGTGGGAATAGTTAAATAAATATTCGATAATATTTTTCGGACTGTACCTGGCTCTGTTTCCTTTGACACATTTCTTTCACATAACGACTGTCGTAGTAATCCTTAGCAGGAGCATCGGTAAAAACGTAGATGAATGAGTTGCTGTTACTTTTTTCTAGTGCTAAGAGCAATCCATTCATTGACGGTTCCCAACAGTCTAGGTTTATAAAATTGTGAGCATAGACTGTGTCCAATGTTCTTTTAAAGGTGTAGCGATTTTGGGTTACCGCCCTGACTTGAGCATCTGAATAAATATAGAAAAAAATATAAAGTAAGAAACCTTAACTAAAGGGGTTTATTGGTCCATACTTGTCGTATGCAAGGTACTCTTTAGGTAGTTTTTTTCGGGATATTGATTTATTAATAGTTCATTGTACTCTATTTAATTTGAGGTGGCGCGGCCAGAGAGCACTGCTTGGCGGCCGGACCACATAAATTGTTAAATAAAAAGATATTTCTTGGGGTACTAAAAATATATATATATTCCGATGAAAGTAGACTTTAGGTAGGTATTATTTCGAACTATAGCATCTGAGTACTAAACTGTGGTCCGGCCACAGAGGACCACACGTTGGGGTCGGCTTCCAGTCTAAGCGGATGCAGCCGAATACCAGAATTTTACATGGAGCGACTGCCTATCTGACCTCCACAACCCAGTTCGTACTGGGTAATACGATACCCCTTGGTTAGGCTGGTTTTCAGACTTTCGGGCCACTGACTACCTGTAACGACTGTCAAAGGTCTACGAATGACAGCTGGTACCAACGGCTTAACGTGCTTTCCGAGGCATGGAAGAAACTCGGTATGTAATGGGTGGTCACCCATCCACGGACCAACCCAGGCAAGCGCGGCTTAACCTGACGATCGACCCGAGCGGGTTATTATTTAGCCACGAGCACCTCTATGGACATATGGGAGATATCTAGTTTTGAGCATGAATTGGCTTCTAGTAAAAACCAAAAACACGACGAAAGGATCATGTGAGAGATGATTTACCTAAAAACGTGAATTAGTGAAAAACGTATATTAAAATAACGATTACTCAATATCGAAGAAATGTCCAAACTGGATTGGGATTCAATAAGTACATAAATTAGTAAAAAATTAACAGTATACTTTACCTGGATCGTTAAATGTTACCAGCACCATGTTGTCGATTAGACTGGACTTTTCATTGAACACAATATCGCTGATTCTGTCCACACTACGTCTAACTCCATTTATATCGTCAGTCATTGACCACGTATCATCAATAAGAAAGGTTAAACTGCCAGTCCCCTTGCATGATATCTTGAATATATTATTTGCTAAAATTAACAACACCGCGTGCGGATATATCCGTCCCCACATTATGATCCGATTCTATTACGAGTCCCGTAATAATACTGTACTGAACCCTAATAAAGCACAATCCACAATGTGGCAAAATGTAATAGGGAAGGTCAATTTATAGGTGCGTAAAAGTGATAAACATTTATTTTGGTATCTTCCATAATTATATGGATCTAATAAGGATTTTCCCATTATTTATTATAATTCCAGATTGACGTTATTATTATAATTGAATGACCTATTGGTTTTTTCCATGGCATTGTTAAATTCTTTACCAGGAGGATAATTACAGGCTTTCAAAACCTTATTTCTTTGCTTACAATAATTAATCGACAATATGATACCAGGGGACGTGGGGAAAGTTCTGATCCAGGGTATCACACTAAAATGGTAATCTAACGCGTCACTAGTAAAGCCTGTGACGTGAAAAATTTCGTCACTTTCTTTGAACTTTTTATAACGTGGCCACTCGCAGTTCAACTCAATCAGGTTGCAATACTGTTCAACCGGACAACCTGTGGAGACCTCAAATGAATTTAAGGGAGTTTGAGGTCGACATGGAATCGTTCGTTCCTAGGGGACCATGGGGCTCCCGTGGCCTTTCGGAGAAATTGCTTTTGGAGAGTCTGCATCCTATGGATATGATGGGGTCTAGCGTGCGCGAATATGGGGCAGGCGTAGGTCATGATAGGACAAATGCACGTGATGCAAATACGCAATTTGCAAGTAAAGGACAATTTGCAATCAGTAGGGAGTGAAGCCTACCGAGAGCGAAAGCGGCGCACCGTCTGCTGTATGTTCTCTCCGAAGGAAAGGCGTTGGTCGAGACTTTCTTGGCCCGTGTGTAGTTCAGCAATTGTCATAAGGGATCGTACTGATCGTATCGGTGTGCCAAATTTCATTCTTTGTTCAGTAGTTTTTACGTGAAAGGGTAACAAACATTCATCCATACATTCTCACAAAATTTCGCATTAATCTAAATATATAAAACCGAAAGGTCACTCACTCACTCATCACGAACGGATTTTGCGACAGGACCGGATTAAGGTGGTCTAAGGGCTCTCGCAAGTTTGTATGAAAGTTCTTAATTTTTTGTGCTACAAACTCGAATTTTGACAGGAAGGTAATTAATAGTTGGTAGACGTTCGCTAAAAACGGATTTTTTGACTGGGCCCAATTTCTGTTTTTTTTTTGTACTACCGACCTGAAATTTAGCAAGTCTAGAGTTTATGAGTAGGAGACATATAACTAAGAAAGAATTTTGTCACAGCCTGGACTAAGGAACTAAGAAACGATTTGTGGAAATTTCTCCCTCAAATGGGTTTAAAGTTTGCATGGAATACTAGAGATAAAAAAATGGAGCGAAGAACCTCTTGACAAAACATGTTTTTTTTTGGGAAAATCCCGAACCTAACGCGTACGAAGTCGTGGGTAACAGCTAGTATTTAATAAAATAAAATTATTTCTTATTTCCATGGGATTGTTTGTATCGATGATTTGTATGATTAGAATAATTACGAACTTTCAAAATCTATTTATTTGTAAACCATAAGGCAAGTAGACAAGATGATACAAGAGGCTGCGGGGGAAAGTTCTGATTCAGTGTACTTCGAATGATTTTGTGATGTGTCGCTGGTAAAGCGTCTGAAGTTTATAAGGAAGTTTACTATAAAGTGGCAGCAGGATCTAGTGGCATTTGTAAATGTTACTTTTTGATGAACAAACTTTATTTTACTTTATGCAGATTGTATCGCGAGCCACAACATGACTCTTGTTTACTGTCCTAGCCGCAAACAACGCAGCTTCAGCACATATGAAGCTAAGCTACACAAACGGTCATATGTTTACACAGATGAGCGGTTTAAGGTTGACGTAAATGTATATATTACCGGTCAAACCAGATTTCCGGCAAAACTTCTTTGTCCTAGGCCAAATTAGGGCTCATCACAAAAGGACGATCATAGAATACCCCGTTTAAACAGGTTATGTTAGGTTAGTTTGAAACTGACCAACCACGTTGCCGCCAAGTTGGACGCATTGTAATTGCTTTATTTGGGTTAGTGTGTCCTGACACGATAAACCAGTAAACCGGTTTTTCCCAGGACAGACTAGTTTGGCCTAAAATCGGGTTTGGCCGGTAACATAAATACAAAACTAGCTGCTTACCGCGACTTCGTTCGCGTTGTAATTTTGCCCGTGGAAGTGAGGGACGAACAACTTGTCAGATTCGGAAGGTTCTTAATTCTTAACCGACTTCCAAAAGGAGAAGTGATTTAGGATGTTTAGCGACATCGTACAGCCCGTTCACACGAGGACGATCCCTTTTTTTTGACGTATCGTGTTTTTTCACGATCCGTCAATTTTTTTGACGGCGGCAATGCTTTTTAAATACCCGTGTTCACACGCATCACGAATCGTGAAAAATGACGGACACGTCTTAAATCTCATATCTTTTTTTTTAAATCACGTTGAAACAAAACACGCATTGTGAATTTTTTGTGACGGATTCGCTGATGCGCTCGCTCCCAAAAAATCACGAAACTAATGTGATCATCAATTCGTTTTTTTTTTTGCCGGATAAAACACGATTCCGTATGCAATGTCAACGTCCATCCATCATGACGTATCGTGTTTTATGACGGATCGTCAATGACCGAAGCCTTGTGAATGATAGTTGTGAACTGATGTTGATGATTCTTTTGATTTGAAAGAATATTCGTCAGAGGTGGTCTCGTTTTTTGGTGAAGCTCTGATGTTGACTTTCGGAGATAGACAAATGTGTTGTGATTGCTGAAATCACTTGGACAGGTATTGTTTACACAATTCCATAACGTAATGTCATTCCTCTGAAGGGGTAGTTATGTTTAAGTTCCATTTAATTGCAGATAAGCCTATTTACCTTGTCATGACGTTTTGTTAACAATATAAAATTAATACATAGCAAGAATTTGTGCTGGATATTACAACTTTACTTAAGAAAAACACACGAAAGACAGAAATTTGTGTGTTGATGGTTTGTCCATCATGGAAATTAGGTTTCAAAGATTCAAGTTCATCAGTTTTTAATAAAGATATGTCGGATTGAAGGACAAAATATTTTTTATGTATACGACAAATTTACGATTTTTTGGATGTTTCCCTTTACTTGAGCTGTAAGATAATTCTTTTTACCAAATTTCATGATTCTAGATCAACGGGAAGTACCCTGTAGGTTTTTATTAACTTCAGAATGGGCAAAATGTGCGACATAAATAGCCATATGTTTATATTGCGTTGACTAAGAAGCTAGTGTTTTTTACAGCTCCAAGGGACCTAACTAATTTCATTTTGATACCACCACGTGTCCTTGAGAAAATGGGTCTTGATAGATGGACAACGAAGTGATCCAAAAAGAAGGGTCGAAGGATTCCCTTTTTCAAACTCAAACTCAAACTCAAACTCAAAGCATTTATTTCAATTAGACCATTACAGGCACTTTTGAATGTCAAAACACAAAAAAATAAACTAAGCTACAGTCCCAGTCACAGGGCATAATAACTTGTGAAAGTACTGTAGTTGCCCATTCGAAAGCGTAGATCTCTATGGAGAAGAATGGGCAAGAAACTCCATGGACACTCTTTTAAATCATTATGTTGTTACAAAGTCTCGGTTACATCATTCATGTCGAGATTAAACATACATGTGAGAACGATGTAGAAAGACGTGCGAGTAAGAGCGTCCAGAATAAAAAAGATAAAATTAACAATTCAAAAATACAATAATCCATGGCAGCTGCGAGATGACCAGTCACAACTGACAGCGCCCGTTCACGAACATGACGCATGGATCAGCCATCATTCAACTCAACCATTTTGGAGGGAACTAAACGACCCGACACACGCGCCACCATCAGCGAGACATTTGAGTGAGCATGACATTTCTCAACCGCCAGGGCAAATTCGAGTCAGTAAAAGATGTAAATGGTAGCTTTATCGTACATAGAACTCACACATGTGCTATGCAATTATATAATACTAAGAGACTGAATCTATACAATGCAAAGATATGTTTACAATCTTCTGCAGCTTCCACAATAACTTCACAAAGTAATCAATTAGTTTGCCCCTATGGTTGTGGAGCAGGACCAGCATTGAGCCAAGCACTTTTATCATCAATGTAATCTCCCAACTTATAGTATGCTTGCCTACATAGTGTGCGTTTTATACAAGATTTAAATTTCGTCTCATTCAGTTGTAGAATGCCGGGAGGAATTTTATTGTAACATTTTAAACAGTACCCCATGAAAGATGAGTCTACTTTAGCTAGCCTGAAACCTGGCTGAACTAGATGGTCCCTGGTTCTAGTATTATAGTGGTGTCTGTCGCCTCTTTTACTAAATAAATGCAGATTTTTCCTAACGTACATGATGTTTTCATAGATGTATTGGCAAGGTACTGTCATGATGTTAATTTCCTTAAACAGTTCTCTTAGAGAATCGCGCCTACATAGATTATATATGGCTCTGATGGCTCTTTTCTGCAGAATAAATATAGACTCGATGTCTGCAGCCCGTCCCCATAGTAAAATACCGTAAGACATAATACTATGAAAATAACTAAAATAGACTAGCCTCGCGGTATCTACATCAGTAAATTGACGGATTTTCCTAACAGCATATGCTGCTGAACTCAGCCGTCCTGCAAGAGATGTTAAATGAGGACCCCATTGTAGCCTTGAGTCGAGCGTGATCCCTAAGAAAACAGTTTCATCGACGAATTCTAGTTTCTCTTGATTCAATACTATGTCACAATCACTAGTTTTGACATTTGGTAGGGCAAATCTTATGCACTTAGTTTTTTTCCCATTTAATACTAAATTATTCGCGGTAAACCAATTATGGACTTGCAGTAGGGCGCTATTTACGTCGTCAAGAATTGTGGCACGTCTGTTTATCTTAAATATCAAAGAAGTATCGTCGGCAAACAACACCATTTGTGGTTGGTTTTTAAATAAATGGGGTAGATCATTAATATAGACTAGAAAGAGGAAAGGACCCAATATAGAGCCTTGTGGTACACCCATCCTTACTTTTAAACCCATTGAATTGACACCATTTATTTGTACTTGCTGATGTCTATCGTTTAAATACGATTTCACTAAACTGAGTGCAAGTTTCCCCAAACCATAATGCTCAAGTTTAAAGAGAAGGGTTTCGTGGCTTACGCAATCGAATGCTTTCGAGAGGTCACAGAAGATTCCTATGGCATCTTGTGCCTCTTCCCACGCAGTGAATATGTGTTTTAATAATGTGACACCGGCGTCAGTCGTACAACGTCCTTTGGTGAAACCATACTGTTTCTCATGTAAGATCTTATTGGTATTAAAGTGGTTAAGCATCTGATTAAGCATTACCTTTTCAAACACCTTGCTGAAAACCGGCAATACGGATACGGGTCTATAATTATTCGTATCTTTCCTGTCCCCGGATTTGAAAAGTGGTATTACCTTGCTGTATTTCATAAGGTCCGGGAAGACTCCTTGGTCTACACCCAAATTAAATATTAAGGCTAAGTACGGTGCTATAGTCTCAATAATAGCTTGACAAACTTTAATAGACATTCCCCATAGATCTTCCGTTAATTTGATTTTGATTTCCTTAAAGGCTTTAATGACTGCTATGGGGTTTATATGCTTGAATTGAAACTCAACCGGACAGGCTGAAACGTTCGCTCTTAATAAATCAATAGAAAGCGAGGGTGAGGAATTTAAGGTTTCGGTAGTTTTAAGTGGGATACCGGTAAAGAAATCTACAAATTCTTGAGCAACTTCGCTTTTAGAGCTTAGAAGACCACGTGAGGTCTCTAGTGTGATATCATTATTATATTTTTTATTTCTATTAGTTTCACTATTGATAATTTTCCAAACCGTCTTTATTTTATTATCGGCTGATTTGATCTTGTTGCTAATGAATAAGGCTTTAGCTACCTTGCAAGTGTTTTTAAAAATTTTTGAGTATGTCGCTACATATTTATTAAAAGTTTCTGAGTTGATATAAGGCTTAAGGCCGTACAGCTCAAACAATCGCTCCCTACTTTTCCTGATACCCTTAGTTGCCCAGTCACTGAACAAAAACTTTGGGCAAATAGATTTAGTTTTAATTTTTATTGTATTATTAAACTCTGTGTAAACTACCGAAAAGAATTCCTCATAAAATTTATTTACATTTTCTAAAATATATCCCGGAATGCCTAAATTACCAATTAAGTTATTATTAAAATTATTCAAATTGCTGAGTGTTATTTGTCTAGATTTTATCTGGATTTTTTGTAATGGTGTGTACGACTCGAAAACAACGGTTTGACCGCTGTGATCAGAAGGAAGGTAATTTACAATGGATTTATCTAAGTAGTCGCAACAACAAAAAACATTATCAATACATGTAGCAGTATTTTTAGTAATTCGGGTTGGTTCCGAAAACACGTTTAACAAATTAAATGATTTAAAAAGATGTAATAATCTACTGCTATTTGAATTTTTCTCTAAAATATTAATATTAAAGTCACCACAGATAACTAGTGATTTATTACCAGTTGCAAGTTTTGCTAAAGCATCCTCCATTACTGACTCAAATAAAGAGTAGTTCTGATAATTTGGGGGTCTGTAAACGCACACTATTACATGCTTATCTAGCTCAACACAAGACAGTTCAATATTATGCTCAACCGATAGATCAACAATATCATTACGAGACTTAAATTTAATACAATTTTTAACTAAGATTAATGAACCCCCACGCATCTTAGATTTCCGGTTAAAGCAACTGCCCACACTGTAATTTGCGTAATTAATTAGCATTTCAAAGTCTTTTAACCAATGTTCAGTGAAACAAACAATTTCAAACTTAGTTTTTTCTAGAAACAATTCAATTTCTAATTGCTTTGAAGAGAAGCCTTGAATATTTTGGTGAAATAATTGCATAGAATTCTGCTTAGCCCCTTTTTTACATTTAGCTATTTGAGAGCAAGAAGGTACCTGTGTGTTGTCAGGTAGTGTAACATTTATGTTACTGGTATCTTCTGTTGTCTTACTAACTAGTTTAAATGAGCATCCGGAGTGAGCTCCAAGACTCCTATGCCCTCACAAGACAATGAGACCCTACTACTAGTGGACCCTACTGGAGAATCTTGTACACATGGATCCTCCTTTGTAAAAAAATTGTAAAAATGAATATTAGTATTATTACTAATAGTCGCAGTGTTAATAATGGAACTAAACATAGACATACTACTTATGTCTGAGTGAATATTATATGCTAATAGCCGAGCTATTTTGTGTCTACAACTAACAGGTAGATACACATTACCCCGTGTCGACCTAAGTTTATCAACAAAACTGTTGACATCAAGATACATAAGTTTGTCACTATAGTGACCTACTAAGAAATCTACATGCTTATTCAGCATGTGAATATAATTGTTTTTCCTATTTGTCAATTTTTCAAAATATGGGAAAGCACACAATATTATTTTACGACAATTCAACTTTAACAACTCAGTTACACTGTCCGTGATGTCTTCTTTTTTAATTTTTAAACTATTTCCTATAAATATAGTTATGTCGGTATTACTATTATAAACATTTCTAATTACTGATGCCATTATCTGTTTGTATGTTGCCCCTGGCATACAATGATTTTGATTGGGAAAACTCAGGTTATTACTAACTAATTTACCTACACCTCTTCCTATACTATCTGAGAACATTACTGAACAAGAACAATTATGACTATCATATTTCTCTGGCTGTACCACTTGTAAATAATCTATTTCTTGGTTGAGTACACAGTCCTGAGATAAATTCTCAGCCTGGGATGGGTCCTCCATTACCTCAGGCAAGATAGTATCATGGTTGTTAACTGACTGACAGCTGCATTGACACATTACTAACTCATTTGCTGCAAGAATGTGTTCCCTAATTTGGTTCTGAGAACTCACATACCTACTGGAAAGGGAACTAAGTGAGTTCTGAAGTACCTGTATTTCAGCCTGCAAATGCTGAGTATCAATTTCATAAATTTTAATACTGTCTTCTAATTTTATTTGATAATTATTTAACTTATTAATTAAATCAACACGCTCTTTCCTCAGTGGAATATATTTGGAAAAGTGTTTATGTCGTTTCCTAAATTGATTACATTTTTTAATTATTCTGTTCAGCTTAGCATATTTTTTTATTTTCTTATTGCTAACTGTATAATTATGTTTTAGTAGGGAATCTTCAGTCAGATCAATAGTTAATAAGGAAGGGGACATACAATTACTATTTAATAATTCATTATATAAGATGTTCGTTTCTTTTACCTGAGTACATTCTTTTTCTTTCTGTAACTTTAATATACAACTATTGGCATGAATTAACTCATCTTCTAGGTCCCTAATTTTATTTAAAGCCTCCTCATATAAGTTACTACAATTATTGAAACCATCCGTGACCACCTTCAGTTGATCCCGTTCATCAACAACGTCCAAGTATTGCTGATGTAGGACTACTAGCTCCCGCTTTAAGCTTGAGATTGTGCCATTAACCTTATCAACTTCCACCTCACTCTCTTCTCTCTCCTGTAACAGTTGTTGGACTTGGAGGTTTGATTCTTTAAGCTCTTGGAGGGCCGTTCTCAATTTTAGCTCCATATCCTGAGCGGTAGCCTTACGGGTCATCACAGGCATGGTTTCAGGATAAGTCACTGAAAATTAGAAGTAAAGAAACGGTGAGAACTAATAGAATAAACTAATTAAGAAAAGTTAGCGATGAAAGGGGGAGAAATAGGGAAAAAGTTCAATTATGAAATGAAATGAGGTAGGCTACTATATTAGCTTTAAAAGATTAACTATATATTCAATGTATCTAATTGAATATTGAATTAACTAATTGTTTTGTCGTAAGGTACCTATTACTTTTCCATAAGTGGGTAGGTAGCTTTGAAAAGATAAGAATAAAAAAAAAACTTAGTTTATTAACATATTACTATAAGACAAAAATGCACAGCAATGATCATAAACGTTATATTCATGAATTAATATTTAAAAGACCGATATAAACAATAGACTTATGGAATTAATCTCACTGTTTTTTTTTTATTTTTTATACCGGTTGTCAACAAAGCGATCTAAAACCAGTACAGGGTAATAAATCAGCAAAAAGATATACTGGAAATTGGCATAGATGTGTTACAGATTTAAAGTGACGATTGTGTGCTGTTATTTAATAAAAGTAAACAATACTTCCCCTGAATTATCCGTAAAATCCGCAGTTAGAACGTCAGCTGTTGATTTTAGGTTACCGGTAACTTTTATTTTCGAAAACTTAATTAATGATCAAGGAAACAATTTTCCTATGTATTTACGCATTTATAATACGTTTGCACAAATAGTTACACCTTAATCTAACTTATTTACTAATTAAATTTAATTTTAAAATACGGATCAAAAATTTTACATGTCACTTGGACAGTGTTGCCAATAGCTTCTCACGCGCGTAAGTAGTAAGATGTCATGTATTATTCTTTTGAGGTGCGGAAAAGCTAGTATTAAATAAAAAGGCTTTATGAAATTCTCGTATTTAATTTAAAATTCAGTCCGGTGAGCAATCCCTGTCACTCAACATTGGTCGGATTAAAAAATCTGTATAAAAAGGGACTTTTAGTAAGGAAAATCACAAATAATAGTAACAATCTCAGTGCGCATTGAATTGTGTTTCCATAAATAATATCTATTGTAATTCTAAACAAATAGATTTATATATATACAAAAAAGGAAATTTTCAACAATATTATGCAGCAGACCGAATAGGTAGGTACCGTAATGCGTATGCGATGTAGGTGTTTGCTTTGGTACACACGCACACACACAGCACTATTTTATGTACGTGTGTTGCTAATAATGAAAATACAAATTGGGATTTATTTATTTAACTTCAAGCACAATGTACGGAGGCGGACTTAATGCCACAGGCATTTTCTACCAGTCAACCTTTGGGTGATGCAGAGACAAACAGTGGTAGGATTAACCTATGGATATTTCAGTATAATATCTAATTTTACCTGATTTGCTATTTACAAATGACAATACTCTTTTGTTAACCGACTTTTTTCTTAAAAAAGGAGGTCATTTCGACCCGTATTGGAATTGCACAATATTCGTAATTTCGTGCAGGGTAGAATTTTCCGCTTTTCTACCATAAACTGCTAATTGTGAGAAATCTACGCCGGTCAGGATGTTCAACTGATACTTTTCTGATAGCTAATAAACGGATGAATCCTTGAGAAACCGATTTGTCACCTTTAGAAATTAAGTACTTACCGTAAAGTTCGTGTCCTGTAAATTTTTGAAACATCCCTTGTTTTTCGAGGCAGTTATCTCCCTCAACTTAGTACTGAATACGTGGTAACGTAACGTAACGTAACGTTTGTGCTTCGATTCCACCTTGTATAAAAATCAATTGCCTCATGTATGACGGAGCATAACTTGAGGATAGCTCGACCAATTTGGCTGATTTATTTTTTGTTGTGTTTGTAATTACCAGGACAGTGGGATTACCAGAAGAGTCATAGAGAGAACTAAAACATACCTGCATTAAAAGATCATAGTAACCACACAGGTCTTTTGTAAACAAAGAAAATCACTCATTTTTCCGTAACTAAATTGCGGGTCGCTAGTATTATTCGGGGTGGAAGGGACACCGATGCGAAAACGGAAACCACATACTCAGTACGTCATTCTGAACCCTTTTCGTCGGTTATTAAAAAAAATATCAGCTGTTCCAAACATTTTGACCGTGTAGGTATTGCACTTTAGTAGGATACAGCCGTTTTTTTTTTGTATTCACGGTGATTTTGTATTACTAAATTTTATTCCATGGCACAATCATAAAACTACAACTCTATCTCACTGTTCGTATTTCGGAGGGTAAGTAGAAGATAATAAGGTCCAAAGCGCATAATACAAACATCTGATACAGATTAGACTCCCGTTATTGTTTCATATATTTATTACTGTAAAGTGTAAATCATAGGTATCGTAATGCAGGTAAGGTTCGTAGAGTTATTTTGTTTATAGCTGCATAAATCAGCCATATCAAACGTACCTAATGGTCGTTACATCTATTTATTTACCTTGAGTAGCGCCTGTTTATAAACATCCTCATTGTTAATTATACCGACGTTTTTATTATGAACCATTTATCCGCAATTCAATTTATACATTGTAAATGCCCGAAGATAATTATTATTTAAAAAATCTGGTTCCTTCTCACGTTCTACTTACATACTTCAGGCGAATGCGCCAGGGTGGCCCGTGATATTAAAATCAGCAGATAGTTATATGTTGCAGATAGATTAATTTCCGACCGCAAGAAATACCTATGGATTTATAAAATTATCAGCTCTTGCCTGCGACCTTCGTCCGCGTGAAAATGTTATAAAAATATTACTTTCCTTCCTATTTCAATCGAATTTTGTTAACAATTGCAATGTTTTTAATTTTTTGTACGGAGTCCTAATTCGTTTTCTAAAATAAATGTATCTTAAGTTACTCCTTATAACATCGGCTATCTGCAAGTATAAGTCCCGTTAAAATTGATCCACCCATTTCGGAGATTGGCCGGAACAACAGAGAGACAAAAAAATTACAAAAATGAGTTTATACAGAAGTACCGTAGGCAACGTTTTTGTTTAAAAGTTTTCGCATTCTTTTCTCAATCTCATTTTGTCAATAAAAACCTTCAATGTACCCAAAATGTTTGACAAGTTATTGACATCAATGATTGTCGCTAAGATGAGATTGCGACTTGCATAATAATACTGTAGTTACAATATATCATCATTATCTAGGATAGCGTTTTTCGATTATCAAAAAATGCACCGGCTGGTGGCAGGAGTGTTACTTGTCATCAACAGGCATTTTGATAACAAGATTTTCGCACGAGTTAAGGAACCCCAACCTACCAATATTTGCTTTGTCAGACAATAAGTAATTACTAGATTATTATCTCCCAATTTCCCCACTGCGCGATCAGCATTTATAATTATCTAGAACATGCGTCAATCTGATCACGCTGTGCATGTACTACGTTAGCAATTAAGTTAGTATATAAGATCAATATTTTGTTAGATTTAATTAATTACTGTTTCGCTGTAACTCTGTCGGAATAAAGTTATTTTTAAATACTTCCGTTGTCGCTTACTTAATTGGCGCAGCCGGTAGGATCTCTGTAGTCAGTTTGCCGTGTATACAATTCTACGTGGAGTAGCCGACGTCCGTGTCTACGGTTTAGCAGAGATCGCCGAACAAATAAATTCATTAAGAAGCCACTTCGAGTTACGGAAGAGGACCAGCCACAGCAGTAATTCAGGGAGCATGGAGCTAGCTGCGGAATTGTGAGTAAATCTTTTTCACCTTCCTCTCAGCTCTTCCATCTATATCCCAACCTTGTAATAGTCTATGTGCTTGTGTATTATTAGGGATTGTACAACGCCGTAATAATATTTGCATAGATTTTAATTGTACTAATATTTTAGAGTAGTGATAGTTTAGTAGCAAATTAGTGTGATTTTTTTTTTCTCCGCGTTTGTTTCTTTCATAACTTTTCACAATGGAAAACGTAACCCGTGTCCCACAGGAATTGGTTAACATCATACCAATATTCAGCGGCGACACTAGAATGTTGCCTTTATTTATAAAAAAATGTGAATACATTTTGTCTACGTTCTTAGGAACCGCAGCCCAAAATGAATATTTATTTCATGTAGTAACAAGTAGGTTATCAGGCGAAGCAGCCAGTTTGGTAGGCGAAAGAGAAGCTATAGGTACGTGGGACGACCTGAAGAAGTTGTTAAACCAACACTTCGGTGATCCACGCACAGAGGATTGTTTAGCAATGGAGTTAGAATCGTGTAGAATAAATAAGGGTGAAAGTTATTTAGATTTTTGCCATAGAATACAGCGGATGAGAAGTGTTTTATTTGCTAAAATATCAGAAACTATCATTGATGAATCTCTACGTAAGGCAAAGCAAATCATTTATAGTAACAGAGCAATGAATGCTTTCTTGTTTAATTTACCGCCATTTTTAGTTAGATTAGTTCGTTTGCGCGACGTCACAACGTTAGAGGATGCATTAAAAATAGTTTTAGAAGAACAAAACTTCCAGACAGTCTATGAATCGAAAACAAACGACAGACGTAATTTTAGCAGAAATAACAGACCCAATTTGCCTAATAACCAAAATGCAATTGAATCTAATAATCAAAAGAAAGATTCACATAGCATATCAAGTACACATGTACCGAATAGTGCTACAAACAGCACATCTACACCGAACAATTCACATCAGCCCAGACATTATAAACAACATAATAATATTCAAAGAAATCAAGACAATTTTTATCGTACAAACAACAATAATGCGTCACCGCAGTCAAGTAGGTCAATTGTTCCGATTGCACAACCGAACCAACAGTTCGCGGCACATGCACCGAGCACGCCGTCTTTTGCAGCGCAAGCATCTACGTCGGGTGCGAATACTGATGTCACCATGCGTACTGCAAGTTCGCGACGTGTTAATTACATAAATAATTCTAATAATAATGAACAGAGTTCAAGTTATTCGTACAATGAGTGCCAAGAATTTTCTCCTGAAGAACCCGGGGCAGGAAATTTTTGCATAACGGCCTCTACCCTAGAGAACGAATAAAAATAAATTGTAATAAACGCTTAAATTTACCACATATAGTTATACCAGAATTAAAGGCAGTTTTTATGATAGATACGGGGAGTGTTAGATCGTTTATAAGCCCGTATATAGCGAATAAATATTTTAAAAATTATTTACAGTATGAACCCTTCGAAGTTGTTAGCACTCACGCATCGAGTGTTCATGGTGAAACGGCTATTATTCCATTACCGGTTACCTTTGGAAGTCAAGAGTTCCATAAGTTTTATGTCTATAGTGTCGACAATAGGTATGATGGGTTAATAGGTAGCAATTTGCTGAAGCAATTACAGGCAAAGATTAATATGGAAAATCAGATATTACATTTAAAAAATACTGATATTCCTATCATATATTCACCGCCTATGAGAGAGATATATAATCTACCATCTCGTAGTGAACTTAGAGTAAGACTCCCAGTCAACTTACTGAACGGGGAAGCTGTGTTAGATTTTAAGCAATTTACGGAAGGGATTCGAATGCCCGCCGCATTAGTTACGTGTATTGAAGGCTATGCAACAACTGTTATTCAGAATTATAGCCATGAAAATAGAAAATTAGTAGTTACGGGACCTTTTCAAGTGGAAACATACATACAGGACCCATCTGTTAGTGTTAATTTCATAGATAATAATATAGAAGTGGACAGCTTGCTAACAAAGAATTTAGACAAATTACAGTTAGATCATATGAATTCTGAAGAACGAACGGTTATTGAGGGACTTTGTAAAGAATACAAAGATATATTTTATTGTGAAAATATTCCGTTAACCTTCACAAATCAGGTTAAACATAGAATAAGAACAAATAATGCTGATGAAGAACAACTACAAAAACTGCATACAGAACCATATTGAAATAGAAAAAACTAAGATACAGAAAATAACCGACAACCAATGGTTGGTTTACTCAGAGGAAAATCTCATCATCACCGAGAATTGCAATACAGAAATCCTGAAGTACACTATTCTTGGGACCTACATCGTGACACCTGGCCAACAATGCGAGACACAAATAGGCGAAGTCATCGTTGCCGCCACCACAAACACTACAGTTTCCAGTCTCCAGCTGCCATTGATCCAGATGCCAGACCTACAACAGGACATTCAGAGAAGATCAAAGAAAGTGGATTTAAGAAATGTGGACTTCAGTGATGTGAAAGAAGTGTTACAAAGTGCAAAATTTAGTGAAATAGACGATACGACACAAACAGTGACAATAGAAATTAGTATATGGACCATCTTAGAGTATGTGGTTATTGTAATAGCAATAGTTATCTTTATAATGTATAAATTTCAGTTCATAAACTTTTGTCGAAATTCTCCGAAACCGTCTGCGACACCTTCGGATAATTTCTCTCTTAGGGAGGGAGGAGTTAAGGAACCCCAACCTACCAATATTAGCTTTGTCAGACAATAAGTAATTACTAGATTATTATCTCCCAATTTCCCCACTGCGCGATCAGCATTTATAATTATCTAGAACATGCGTCAATCTGATCACGCTGTGCATGTACTACGTTAGCAATTAAGTTAGTATATAAGATCAATATTTTGTTAGATTTAATTAATTACTGTTTCGCTGTAACTCTGTCGGAATAAAGTTATTTTTAAATACTTCCGTTGTCGCTTACTTAATTCACGCGTGTAATATAGATTTAAAAAATTGCGAACCGCTTAATAGGAGGATAATATTTTGTTGATTTAAAAAAATACATTTACAATTGACATTGCTCTCTGTCTCTATATTTTTTAGCTTTCTCAATACACAATTTAACAGTGACTTCTTTTCACAATACGAGCAAAGTTTTTAGGTGACGGGCGAAAGAGCTACATATAGCTGTCCATGGGAAACGCATTCAACGCTCCTCAGTTCTAACCCCGCAAATGTCTGACCTTTTGATTTGTTTTGATGGTCATTGAAAACGTAAATTTTATTAGAAAATGCACTCGTATAAATTGGAAAATTAATGGAATCTGCGGAATTAACACGGATTCCCCAGTTTCACATCTAGTGAATACCTATTATATGCACTCAATAGTGAATGAGATTTATCGGGAGACGTGCACTACCGTATACATTTCTTAGGTTCCGTAATAAAATATAGTTTGCCCTATTTTTAAAACGAATATATATGGGGAAGGCTGCAAGCAATTGAGAATTGATTTGAGATTCCTTCGGAAAAAGTACGGCTTCTTCCAAGTCGAGCACAGAGTCAACAGATTGATAGATAAAATATTCTTTATTATGTGCACCATACAAATTTCAATTTAGAGAAGTATGTTTGTGCCGGTGCCGGTGTATCAATCTTTGAGAGAATCTTAGCTTCTTAGCTCGCGAGGTTGTCGACATGTGGGATGTGAACTCAGCGATCATTGTGCCGATAGTCGTTTCAACCAATGGCTTAATTGCCAAAAGGCTTTACAGTACCTGAGGAGGCTCTTGTTAGACAGCTGGATCAAGGGCTTGATTCAGAAAGCGATACTCCTGGATACGGCTCGTATTGTTAGGAGATTCCACTCTCTGGAGCCCTGACCGGCCGTGGCTTGGACCCTGTTCCCGATACCGGTGGGCTACTATTTATATTTTTAATATTTTTAAATGTTTTTTTTTCGTATTATTTTAGATTAAATATTTATAAAAATGTAATTAATGTGTACGTGATAAATAAAGGAAATAATTATAGTTAATACCCTCTTGTGTCAAACATTTCTAAGACCAGAACGAGTACCCCAATTGCATCATTTAGCGATAATACAAAGCCAAACAACTACAGCTTAGCCTTCTGCGGTTTGTGGCTAATACTTTGTCTGTTGTTGTTGTTTGTTTTTTTTTTATTAAATTAAATACCAGTCATAGGAATACGATGTTTATTAAGTTTACATGTTTAATAATAATAAGTTACTGGAATCACAATTTAGAAAAGATAAACTTGTCTTCATAATTTTAGCCACCTGGTTATTTAAATGAAAAATGGGTGCTATCTTTATAGTTATAAGAAAAGTGATTAGTGCTCTGAAATAAGGTTTTTAGGGAATAAAATTATTAATTAAAATCAGTATTTGGGTACAATTTGAACATTGTGGACTTTAACGTATTACATATTTAAAGGAGATCACCCAGAGTGGGTATTGCCGGCCAACGGAAATAAACTTATTATTTAAATAGAGCATTACATAATAAACATTTTTTATTACTACACCTAAGTCGTAAGTTACTACACCGATAAGTTGTTCAACCACAAAATATCTGAGTTCACACAGTCTGGGCATATTTTTTTGGCAGCCAACTTAAATAAATGCAATAATTAAATAGAGCTTATGGATATAAACATGTTTTATTGTGCCACCCAAGTTCTATACCCAAGTTTTAATAATAAGGTATTAAGTTCTGTAATATGTAACTTATTAAGTTTCCTCCGTTTAATCATGCCATTAATTTGAATAAGGGCGCAAAAATAAGTTAAAACTTTCCTTCAATATCGATGTCGTGAATGTCAAACTCTTTATTATTCTGACAATGCACAGCAGTAAGTATATTTGTCGCTGTAATCAATATAATAATCAGTTTCATATTTGCTACAATTGCTCTTGCATTTGATGTCCTTCTCTGTTGGCGTAGGATCGTTAACGTTGGCTATGGCCACTCCGTCTTTGCCGAGTCTCAGCACCTGGAATAAAATCGTTAGATGATAAACTCCGTTCTCAATGAAAAATCAACCTCTGCGGAAAATCGCTCAAGTACCTATGTTGGTTTCTAGTATAACGAGATGCCACTACATACATTGAGGGATGCGAGCGCAAGTGGTTATCAGTTGGGTTAAGTGTTGTAGGAATTGCAACAGATGTAGTGCGGTCACCCGAAAAAGATTGTATGGAACAAGTACTGTTTATTTCAAATTTTGATGATTTGATGTATTCCAAATATATGCTGTCGTGGCTTCCGTACGTTTTTTTTTTTTGGTGACCATTAGCACAGCATCATGCTTAGTGGACCTTCTTGTCGCTGTCAAGAAGTGCAAGCTCACAACTATTATGTACTTTTGCATCGTCGTGATGGGTTACAACCACCAGGACAGCTGAGACAGACAGCTGTAGTATAGCGGAATAGTACTCTAAAACATTCCTGCACTAACAGATCATGGTAATCCCCTGTTGTGTTTATAAATATTAGTGAGGTATGCTCCGTATGTTTCTTGTAAATAATTTTTGTTGCTATGTTTGTATGCACATCATGTACATCCGACAAATAAATATTTTTTCTATCTTTCTTTTCTTAGCATTAGTTTGTAGGCAGTATAAAATGTATTGTTCACCAGCAACATAGGTAGGATTGGTTACCAGAATCGGAGAGGCAAATTGTTTTTTTTTAGGAACGTCGTTATTCTAATTTTCGTAAGCCTTTTTTTAACGACGTTGATTATTGCCTTGATAAGATTTCGACCAAATTTTGAATGTTTGATTAATAATTACAAGAATTGGCATTTTGGTTGATGTACCTTCCATAAATATTGTGGTATAATAATAGCTCCATTTATCTCTTGCAAAGTATGCGTGTCAGACCAGGCAACGGTGATGTCATTGTAGGTGACCAGTAGGGATCTCGCTTTGTCATTTATTTTTCCCATGTCGGCTGAAATAACACAATTATGACTGTTTAAAAGTTGTTTGACTTCAGCTGGAATAATATGAATTAAGAATCTAAGTAAGATTTTAGAGAAAAAATATTCTAGATTATAGATTCTGGTGGAATATAATTATTATACGTATAGGTTTCTGGTGGAATACATAACCTCCTTTCTTTTTTAGAAATCGGTTAAAAATGGGCTACGCTACAGGTCCTTGGGACAAAATCACAGATCACGGAGATGGCACGGTGGCCTCGGTACTACGCAAAAATGACGTATGAGAATTTCAAAGCTTTGAATGCAGTCCATGGCAGCTAGAAGTTGTGCACTCATTGCACTTTCGGCAGTATGAATTTTATTTCAACTGCAATTTGTACTCTGTTTGTGCGGCGACGCCGCGCTTTTTGGAAAACAATGGAAATTAAATACTAACATAATTTTGTATGTGTTACTTACATTCATTGTTTCCAACACTGTTATGTGCTACACACTTGTAGCGCCCCGCGTGACTGTTCTCCGCATTTGAAATATAAAGAACGTTTTTCGATCCGGATACGTTTAAAAACTCAGAGCTGGATAATTGTCACGTTATTGCTGGTTCTGGTTGACCTTCGACCCTGAAAGTTAATAAAACATTGGTGATAAAGGGGTTTGGGTAATTTTGTATGTACCAGTGGCATGATTTTTTTTTACAGCGGCCATTAATATAATAGTGAAATATATAATAAAATGACTTATAAAATAATTTTGCCGAAAATAATATTGGAGCTGAAATATCTGATGTCGAAGTTGTACCTACTATTATGTAGGGAATCACACCATAACTTTTAGTTTCTATGGAGATACTATATATAAATATTGTATTTATTTCTATGACTAGAATCAATCGGGACTCAGATAGACACAGGATATAAAAAAACCCCACACCTTGAATTTATGCTAGCCTAGTACCTACTTATTGGTCGGTTATCAATGTATTATTCAAAATACGGTATCACCGGATGAGCAAAGTCACTTTATTAATTAAAAGCACAGCCGTATTTCGTTTTGAATGTGCCTGTACTCTTTGACAGCAATCTCGAGGTGAAATAAAAGACGATGCATCAAACAAAAAAAGAAAACACGAGACGACGTAAAGGGAGTCGACATAGCGAGAACAATTAAAATTATTAATACAACCTTCGTAAGTTCATTTAATGTCACAATTAAAGTTAAACTGATACTGTTAGTGATAGCCTAGTGTTGTGACCGTCGGACTGCCAAGTCATAAATCTCGAGTTCGAACTCAAGATACGCATCTCTGACTTTTCTGATTCATGTGCGTATTATATAATTAGCACTTGCTTAGGTGAAGGAAAACATCGTGAGGAAACTAAACCAGCATGCCTGAAAGATATTTCTCGACGGCATGTAAAGCCAAGTGAGAGGCCCATGAGCGGCATAAAAACTTTGACACCAGGTGAAGCAATAAACAAATAAGTAACCACACGAAAAGAAAGAAGTTGAACTTACAATTTCGCGGTGTGACAGGGATTTTAGCAGTACTGTTTATAGATGTTTTCCTTTTATAATACTTATCGTTCTAGGTTATCTTTTTTAATTTAAGAGCGTTTACGCCGTCCATGCGCTGTTTGACTCCAAAACAGTACTTTTCAAACCCTTTAATACCATCAACCCTTTATTTTACAAAAATGATAATTACTAATAACTTTAGGAAATTTCGTTGTCTCAATAGTTGGGGAGAAAAATATTTCAATTAATAGAGTATTGGTAAATTGTATCAAGATAACTCAACAGAGGTTTTCTTAATTTCCCTTTTAGCGTCAGTTTCGACGCTCTAATTATAGGAAACCACTGGCAAACCTAATTAGATTTTTTTTTTACCTATTGCTAAGATCCTAAGGAATATAGTTGGAGAAGAAAATTTTTTGATTTAGGTTTCTTTATATAAGAAATTAAAGTTCAAACAATGTAAAATATTAAGGAATTAAAATGATTTTTTCACCGATATATCTTACTTGATTTAATATAATAATAGCATAATATAATAGAAGAACATATGCTTTAAAACATCCAATTTAAAATTTCAAATAATTTACAGTGATTATTTTTCTATAAATATTTGAAAACTACTATAAATCACTGCGCGCGAGCAATTTCAAATCAGACCGCCGCGAGGCTTTCTAGAGAGAGGACATGTCGCTCGGCGCTCTGCCTGACCCGAGTTGACCTTAGTCGTACTTGGAAGGATAGCGGACGTTTATAGTGTGATTAAAAAATCTTGGTACTTTGATGATTAAATTTTTTTACTATTATTTTTGATGACTGACAATATTTTTAGTGACAACCAATATCTACCCAATTTTTTTACATACGAATTTTATTTATTAGAACTTTTACTTATTTTTTTGTAAATAAGAACATAAATTGTTTTTAAAGTTAACGCCAACCTATTGTATTTCCCTCATAAGAGGTGTCACTAAGAGGAACATCGCGTCAGGTTAAAATATAATATAAAATAAACGTAAGTAAATCCGTATAAAGTGATTTATTTGAATAGAATAAGAAATATTTATTAATCAGTCACAAATCAATAATAATTAACGAAGTTCGGTTTCTTTCTAAAGTTTAGATCAACAAATTCCTGTTTGAATAACTAAAAAACGACTTTAATATTAATCATAACTATAGCTATACTTGCAATATATTATTGAATACTTATTTTATGCACTCGTACTTTAGTAATCCGTGTACGTTCAAATTCAAATTCAAATTAAATTTTACTACAACTATTGCACTCGAACGGATCATAGTGGGTTAGTTTGACTATAGCGCAAGAGAACGCGCCAGCGCTATGCACACAGGCACGCGCGCTTTTGTGTGCGTAAAAAATGCATTGAATTACCTAAACTTGACTTCGCGCGATAGACGTAAACGCTCTTAATACGCTGTGTTTCTCTACTCTCTAAAATACACTCGCGGTCAAATAATACGGGGCGATGACGAAAATCCCTGTACCTTGCAAATTAATAATGGTAAATCCATTAAACTAACTTTATATTACAGAGAATTTTAATATCGTATGAAATAAAGTCTTAAATGAAAACCTCGAATTTTGAAATAAATTGAATTCGCAGTTATTTCACTTTTACTTGTTTTCTCGCTTTTGTTTTCTATCTGTAAAATCAAAATTATAAAAGGCGGTCGTGGTCGTCTTTTACCATCATTATTGAATTATTGCCGTGTCGCTAGCAATAAAAGAATGTACATGTATCTTCACTATGTCAGCGAAAAGACAGATTTCAGCGAAGTACAGCAGGAGCAATAGGCGTGTCACTTTCTACAGTGCAACGAGTCGTCCAATGTTTCCGAGAAACTGGGCAGAACCTAAGCAGACTAGCAACCGGCAGACCTAGATGTACTACGGCTCAAGATTGAGCTTCCAACAAATGAGGCATCAAAAATAGCAAGTATAATAATAATTCATGAAATGTAATGCAACAACTATTATTACAGCACCGAGGGAGTTCATATTTCAATATGTCCGTTGTCCGTTTGTCGTTGTTTCGTTTTGTCCGTCGTGTTGTCCGTATGTTTCATGAGTTTAAGATTTGTTGCCCGGAAGACGTGACGCGACGCGGTGCATATTGGGGTGAGTTATTTGGTCATGTTATAGGTGTCTAGTGTACTGCGCCAATTTCCAACCTTGCGACATTATATTAATACCATAGAAAACTAATGAGAACTAAAGCGAGATAAAGAGTGTTCATAGAAAACTAATTTAACGATTGTGCCAAATATGATCAAGATTTAATTAAAAACTAAAAATTGGGGAACAATACCTAGTCTAACATAATTTTAGAGGTCTAATATGTTAACACGGAATCATCACGTTGTAGTTTGGACTTTATCAGATCTGATATGAGCTCGTACCGGCTACGCTAACCTGACCCAATTATTATACAATAGGGGGCTACCTACCCCTCATCATTCTCCTGCCCTAATCCCAATTTATTTGGGGTCGGCGCAGCATGTTTTCTTCTTCCACACTTCTCTATTACTCGTCATCTCAGCAGTAACCTTCTTTCTAGCCATATCATCCTTCACACAGTCCATCCATCGTTTCTTTGGTCTTCCTCTACCTTTATAACCATCCACATTCATACTTAAAACTTTCCTCACAGCATTTTCCTCATTCCTCCGCATCACGTGCCCAAGCCACGACAACCGATTACCACACAACTTTTGAGTCACCGGCGCCACTTTCAGACTTCCTCATAAATACTCATTTCTTATTATATCCATCCGCGTTACACCACACATACCCCCTTAGCATTCTCATCTTAGCCACATGCAAATGCCTTTCATTCATCCCTTTTGTGGCTCAAAATTCTGATCCATACAAGAAAGCAGGTCTAACCATTGTTTTATAAATCATCCTCTTAAGCTTAAGAGGAATGCGGGAGTTGCATAATAATTGGGTCGGCTTTTGGTGTGAGATGCAACATGTGTTGACACCCTTGCACCATCCAATCTTCCGAGCACGGCGGGCTAACTATGTTGTTGAGCAGTTTAGGGGTTGAAACACTAGGGTCATGGGCCGAGTCTGCACCTAGTCTTTCGGAACATCGCCAAGCTGCTGGTCGACTCTTCTCGTGACCAGAGGGCTGGCCTATTTTTTTTTTTCAAAGAATCAGCATTGCCATCCAACTTGGCGAGTTTTAGTCTGTAAATAATGGTCACCCATCCCCGAACCGACCTCAGCAAACGTAGCTTGACCTTGAAGTTCAACCCGTGAGGCTGTTATTATTTAGCTAGGAGCCCCTCGAAACAACATAATAAAATAAAACAAACGTATTATGTTATTGACTATTTTTATTGAAGTATTTGAAGATGTACAAAGTATGAATAGACATTATATATATGTATATATATAAATATGTCTTGGTATGGACATGTAAGAAGGAGGATGAAACGCATGTAACTAAAAGAGTGATGGATATATTAATGTCGATGGATGGATTGTGTGAGGAATGATATGAAAAAGAAAGGAGTAAATAATTCCGTGACGTCTGACAGGGGAGAATGGAAGAACAAAACGTGTTGCGCCGACCCCAAGTAGAATGGAACGAGGGGAGGAAGATAATGATGTACATAGATGTACGAAGCTACGAAGTATTTACTTATTTTAAGTTACTTGGCATGTATTATTATAGGTAATGTATTATTATAATAATGTATTCATAATATTGTATTTATGTATGACGTGTTTTCCGTATTTGTGCAATCCTGGTGGGTCCTTAATATAGGTATAGGTTCTCCTATACATACAGTCCTTGGACGGCTAGACCATTTCTATTTTATCCAGCACTGAATCGATGTGTTCTGAAAAAAAATATATATTAAAACTTACACCTTTAAAGTTGGTAATCGTAAAGACTTATTACTAAAAAAGAAAATCAATAATTTTTATTTAAGTACACGATTTTGTTTTTTTTTTTATAAAAAAAACTATCGCCTTTTGCGTTTTTTTTTACTTACTTTTGCCATTTGCCCACTACAAAAAAACGACACATTTTCCAGGCTTATTCTTAAATTGAACAGACCTGCAAAACGACTCGTTTTATGAGTAATGAGTTCGCAATCAAAGTGGATAGCTTACCTCCAATGCCGGTGCTGTGGATATTAAATGAACTTAAGAAGTCAGGTAGCGAGCAGCAGTAAGTATACTTGTCGCTGTCAATAATCAACCAATCTTCATATTTATCACATATGGCTTGTGTCTTGCATTTGATGTCCTTCTCTACTGGTGTAGGATCGTTTACGTGGACTATAGCCACTACCTCATCTTCGAGCCTTATCACCTGAAATATAATTCCGTTAATATTTAAAGCCGATCTCGACATGTCAGAATTTTATGAATTTTAGTGCGATAGTTTTACTAGTTTTACACTTTGACCAGCGGTATAATATAACGTTACACTTCTGGTTCTTTGGACCACGCTTGTCATGCAGGAGGCAGATAATAGTGTAAAATAGTAGGGGGTGGGGTTTCTGTGTAATTAGAAATAGGTAGATGCGTACCTTCCATAAATATCGTGGAATAATAGCTCCATTCTTCTCTTGCAACGTGTGCGTTCCTGACCATGTGACGATGTCAATATAGACAGGCAGCTGAGATCTTACCATCTCATTGATATCTTCCCAAGACGGCTAAAATAAAACAATAAATTACAGCATAATGCATAAATAGCATTCTGTTCAGCATTTTTTTTTAAGATAGCCTGCTTATGATAATGATGTAATTAGAACAATTATGTTATAAACTTTCATTATCACTCCCGATATTTCAACAGCGTCGAAATATCGGGAGCTAATAAACTCTAATTACGGAAGATATCCCGTAACTGAAAGTGAACGTTTAGTTAGAAACCGTGAAAGCTTAAAACAATTATTTTATAATTATAATTCCACATAAATATAACGTCATGTCTGTAATCCCTGAAGTGTTAGGCAAAGGTGTACCCTATGTTGAACACCCACATTTAGCCAGTTATGTTTACGTCCCATGTAATAGGAGACAAGTCTATTGCCATCCAAAAACCCGCTGCCCGACCTGGGAATCGAACCCAGAACCTTATGCTTAGCAGTAGCACTTGCCACCATTAGACCAACAAGGCAGAATTATTCCAATGCCATAAAAAAGTGCTTACCTTTGAAGTATTGCAAGGTAGCCAAACCGGGATTGCATTCAGAGGATCGATGAAGGTGCTTTTCTTTGCGGGGCCATCATTAAAGTCGATTGCGTTCACAAGCTGGGATTTACTATAACAACACGATGACGATGTGTCCTTGCAAGTAAATCCTCTGTTAGTTTTCGCGGAGTTTATTCCAGGATATGTGTACCAGCTATTGCCGGCGCTCAGACCATTGTTGTTTGTTTCAGTCATTATAATGCGTGTGTATGAGGGCATATGTTTTGCGTGGTCGAAACAGACTTCGTAAGCTTCCAAGAAGTCAGGGACGTTGTAGCCTACTCTTATTAATTCGGAGGTTTCCGTTGAGCATTTCACTTTCTTTCTGATAACGGAGGGTTGAATGGTGCTAATGCACTGTAGGTCTGGGAACTTGTAAATTTTGCCTTCCACTAAGAAAGAGTCTTCTTTATAACAAAATGCTTCCAATGTGCTTTTTTTAGGGAACTTCTTGAACGCATTTGGCGTCGTTTGACTTGGACAAGATAATGTTATTTTTACTTCCTGTTCAACTCTAGTGTAATGTTTTGTATTTTGCAATTTGGGCCATGTTTTGCCATCTAGCATGAGTGGCATATATTGCGCATTTCCTAAGTTCCTTGATATCAAACATTCTGTAACAAAAAAATATATTTATAAATGGATGGCGCTATAATTACGTAGATAGGTACTCGTAGATAAAGGCACTGTCTGTCCTTGATTTTATTGATTTGCCATACTGAGCCGCATTTACGAGTCTTCAGCCTACAGATGACACACTGTGCGGCTCGGCACCGCCTGCCATAGTGATACCAATAAACACAAATATTAGAAACTTGCCTGAAGACTTGACGTCAAATCTCTTCTGTATTGATCCGTGTGCGTTGGTTACGTTGCAGGTATAGTGACCTAGGCCTGCCGAGTTCAGATCGGTTAACACTTTGCCATTAAACTTCCATTGAACCTGAAAATCATAGAGCTTATAGTGTGGAATGTCAGTTGTTACATATGTTATTACATTTAGTGTTTCCATAATATTTTTACGTGGTCTAATCATTCTTTTATGTTCTCGCCATTATAATAAGGCAGATAATTAATATCAGGCATGCAAAGTTTAGTGCATTTTACTTTTGCTTTTATACATAATACCTTTTATGAAATAAAGTATGGATGCGCAAACTTACGGTGGGGACCGGTTTCACGTTCGATTGAACCTCGCAGTTTTGCTTGATATCGGTTATTTCACCTTGCCAGTTGTTAATAGAATTAGCGTCGGATGTGAACTTCGGCTTATTACCGACGTCCACCACGTACGTATGTGTTTGTGTATTTCCATGCTTGTCACTAACACGACACGTATAGTTGCCGTCGTGCTCGAAGTCAGAAGCATCTGCTATTTGAACGTATGGTTCCTTGTTGCGTGCGTCTTTAGTCTGTGTTATCGGAGAAACATATTTTAGTTTACTTTGTCTGTTTACAATCAAATCATACTTGACAATTTATACATACAAAATTCAATTTTTTAATCATTCGCGCTATCATGGATGTATGAAAAGATACAGAAAAGTTGCTCCATTTGCAGCAATATTTTGATCTTTATAAAAGCATAGCACTTTTGTAGAGAACAGCTTTGATTTTTAAGCGATGAATGATTTTAACTTTTGGATTCTGTACGGTACTGCTGACTTACAATTGTTCGCGGTGTCGTTGAAAGATCTTTGCTCGACTCGGTTGTAACCTTTGTCACAGTGTCGCGTGGCGATGAGGTGGTGCTCAGAGACCGGTCCGGGGTGCGTGGGCGTAGTTTTGTCTATAACATTTTCAACATTCCATATTACATTTTTTACCTTGTTATTATGATTAATTACACTTAATTGCCCAACTGTTTATTACGGCACACATCTGTTAAACCGATTTTAAAAAACACACTACAATTTTAATCAAACTTATTAGATCAAACTAATATAAGGAACAAGTAAACGAACGGTACCAAAACTACTTTCATCTACAGTATATACAGAATGTTTAATTTTTTTTTACGCTGGGGAATCTAAATTCATGGTTACAATTTGTGCGTCGATGTCCTTTACACAGTGTATGTACATAGTATGTTATGAAGCATCATGCCTCGAGACTGGCTCGAGCGATTCGGCCGATTTTTTTTTGTTGTGTTCGTAATTGCCAGGACATGGTGTTTATGAAAGAAACTTTGTTTTTTCTTTTTAAGCGCACTTCACATTTTCTTCATTCGGGTCGCGATTTCATAATAAAACTAATTCAAATGAGAATATACTTACAATAAACCATTTCACTGATTGAGATTTAGACTTAAACGCTTCACAATTTATTTTCTTTGTTTCACCTTGTAATAAGTATACGAAATGTTCTGTGCCGAAGTTCTTGGGGACCGCTGTAGAAAAACAATAAATATTTGAAATATACAACATTACTTATCCAAAAACACAGTCAGTCGTAATGAAATATTGATTGCATATTTCAGACTTTTTGATTCAATTGGGATACGAAAAAAATAATGTATTTTTAGTTTGTTGTTTTTGAATTAAAACTTATTTTTAACTCACATTTTAGTAAACGCTAGTCTTTAGTCCAACCGAAATACGAAATATGAGATTTGCTGATTATGGTAACACCCATTTCCAAACAAACTCTCTTAAACTACATGCAGAGGCTATTGGAAGATACACGCTATATAACTTACTTTCAACTACTGTCTTGAACGTGGCGCTGACTGTACTGATATAGTTCTTAGCTTCGCACGTGTACGATGAAGAGTCCTTTGTAGTCGGATTCATGATGACTAGAGCTCCATCTTCAATTGAGTATTTCGAATCTGAAATAAAAGGCGTAATATAAGACAGCGTCGTTTTTATAGACGAACCAAAGCACAATCCTCAAATAATATTATTTAACAACTAAAAGATATGTCTAGATTGATGACATCGTCAATGTTAGACTGATTAAAATCAGTTTTGCTATTGTGTGTTTGATTAGGTTTTACCCACCATTGGTAGATGCTGAACTACCCTTTGTGTATAACGTGAATAGTGAAAAATATTCTATGTGTGATTCGATAAATAATTAATCTCTTTGATGTACATTTATTCATAAATTAAGTACGTACTGGGTGTAATTGTGGCGCCTTTCAACTTCCACGTAATGACTGGTTTTGGAACACCGTTGACGTGACAAGGGATCCTCAGAGCTTGGTCTCCTTCGATTCCTTCTATTGTTGAAGAATTCGTTATAATTCCCGGTGCATCTGTAGAAATAAGATAAGTTCAGTACGAAAGAGTAGATCTTACAAAAATAAAAATAAAACGAAAAAAAAGTAAGAAAGAGACGAGAGTGGTAGTGAAAAAATCGTCAGAAACAACATAAGTTTCTGACCAGAAAGGTCAGGTACTTTTATAGTACTCAGAAACGAATGACGCGCGTTAGGCCCAGATATTTTCATATAGACAATCGTACAGATTTACAGCTGTGGACTTCATAGACGATCTTTGTATGGTTTAGGCGTAATATGATAATGTGTGTGTAGCACCAAGCGCCAACATTTCAGCGACTTGCGTGCACGCTCAGTTGGCAAATTTTGACGGCTTGGTATTGTTGAGTCCTTCACTTACATTCAACAATCAGCGCAGTGACGTGTTCATCTGTTCCGAGGGTATTCTGTGCTACACACTTGTAGCTCCCTGTGTGTTTTTTCTCCGCGGTTGTTATACGTAGTGTGGTCTCTGAACCGGCAACAAGGACATACTTTGGAGCAGATTTATCCTTAAATAGCCACGTAATTGTTGGTTTTGGTGCACCTTTGACGATCCTGAAAGGTTATACGTTCATTGATAAAAAATCAACTCTTTTTCCTATCCCTTTGGAGAATACAGGAGTGAAGTTGATATGATTAATATGTTAATATTATAATTTATTACACAAATATACCAAAAATAAAACGAATTATCTTGGCGGTGAAACATACATGGTGTGGTGGTCGATATTTCAGATCATCCATAACTATAATCATAATTAATTGTATGTAATATACTTGCGAGTTCTTTTAATAATTAAGACGAAATGAAACTAAGAGAAAACTTACATGCACTCAATACTAGCAGGGTTGCCCAGTCTCGCGTTCTTCGATGCAATTCCTGATAATTTTGGAAGCTCTGAAAATTAACTTAATTTCAAGTAGACCGTAATTTGAAAACGTTCCGAGGTTTTGAGTTTCAATTTGCTTAGGCTATAACGGTACGGCAAAGCCAAATAGAAGGTTAATGATTTTAGCAGTGTATGGATGTTAGGAACATTTACAACATTATGTTCAACCGTAGCGCCTAAAACCGAGAGCAGCATATCAAATGAAAGGCGATAACTTTTTCAGTTCATTAATATAATATTATATAATACACGCCCGGCTTCGCACGGGAGCATACTACACTAATGTTTGTTCTACTATTATATGCATGTATTATACATACAAACCTTCCTCTTGAATCAGTCTCTCTATTGATGGAAACCGCATTAAAATCCGTTTTGTAGTTTAAAAGATCTAAGCGTACAAACGGCGGGAAACGACTTTGTTTTGTACTAACTCAACTTTATGTCTTATACTATATGTATAAGGATATAAAGTTGAAAACTGAAACCCAACCACGACAAAAACGGCAACTAAAAATGTCCATGAATAAACAAGACATTGATCTAATTTTTTTTCGGTTTTCGTATAACCGGAGTGCCGTATGTGTGATACAATACATATTTAATAATGACGTGTGACTCCGGTATACGAAAATTGGGTTTTAGTTATCATTTAAATTTTGTATACTGTATAGACAGCTATTATTGTACTCACGTCGAATGTACGCTCTGAACGTCGCACTGTCGACGCCTGCTTCGTTCTTAGCCTCGCACGTGTACGAGTTAGTGTCGGTCACCTTCGGTTCTCTTATTATGAGCGCTTCGTTCTCTATTGAATACTTCGCGCCTGAAACATAAGAAAACGTGGCGGCTGAAATTATCCAAGCATATCCCAAGCTCCTGAGTATTTAATAGGACATATCGAGAATTAGTTCTTTTATAAAACTAACGCACGTGTAAGTCGTTAATTACATTGACCAGTAACGGGGTTTGTAATTGAAGTGCACAGTTCCAGGCACTCACTTGGGATAATGCTGCGACCGTTCAGCTTCCAAATGATGACTGGTTTTGGAACACCAGTTGCCGCGCAAGGTATCCTCAGAAGAGCGTCTCCCTCCTTAGCTTGGTATACCACAGAGCTCACAGTTGTAATTTTCGGAAGAGCTGTAAATATCACGAAGTTCATTAGTAATATGTAGTCTAGATTGCAGTAGTTGTAGGGGTACCTTGTGGATATTTATGGAAATACGACTTTAAATTTACCTTGAACAAATAATGTTGTTACGTGTTCATCTTTGCCTACTACGTTCTCCGCCACGCACTTGTATTTTCCCTCGTGTTTGTAATCCACGTTCGTTAAACGCAGAACACTTTCCGAATTTATTATGGGTGTAAACGTTGAACCTGATTTGCCCCCAAATTGCCAAGTTAATTTTGGTGCTGGTGCACCACTCACAACTCTGTAAGAATAAAAAGGGTTATTGGAAGCCAGATTATGTAAAGATAAATATGAACTAACTTAGATCTTTATATTTTGTGACGACCTGTAATTCCATTCCTCTTTTGATACTAATTGTACTTTGTTTATAGTTTGTAAATTATACAAGGTGTAAACGGACCCTTCACGAAGCCGGCAACCAAGCATTCTGTACATTGAACTAAGTAACTACGCAAAGATTATTATTATTATTGCTCGGAAACAACTTTTGGGGTGAAAAAATCACAGTTCACAGTAGGATTCAATGTAAAGCACTCCAAACATTGTGCTGATGAATGCATTGACTAGTACAAGAGTCATGGAGGTATTTAAAGTAAAGTTGTAACATTATAACATGTTTTAAAAAATCTAAGCAAGAATGGATCTAAGTCGAACAGAATTGAAATTTATTTCAAATCAATGCTCACAGTAAGTTCTCCAACGCATACTATTGCGACAAGTAGCCATGTCGCCGAAAACCGGAGCTACGGGCCAATTAAAAATGTTAGAATTACCGGTATTTCGTCGCAGATTTAACTACAACACTCATTTGTTTCTAAAGTAGACCATCTCGAAAATATTTTGCTACCGAGCTTGGCTGCTGAGGTCCTAAAACCGACTAAGGACTGTTGAGTCTCTGTTACAGAATCCCCTTGTAAAACTAGGTTTATTTTTAGTTTGAATAATATATCAAATGAATTGTCTCATTGGTTCATGGAAAAATGCTCATGGTTTACTTCAAATTATTTCCAGGTTGCTTGTTTCCTACTTACAAGTAAAGCCGACAAAAATATTTGCTACTTACTTGCAGTCGAAGACAGCAGTTCTACCTTTGATGATTTTCAGCTCAGTTGCTCCCTGTACCTTAGGTGGAACTAAAAGTAAAGAAAAAACATTAGGTAGTTTTTTTTTTTGTGGGACGATGGATATTTAAGTTTTCAGAAGAAAGAAGCAACTATTAACGTGCTTCATTGTTTGGTGTTTGCTGGATTTACGTAAATAAATATTAGTAGGTAAGTACTTACGTAGACCGTCAATTTTCACTTGAGTATAAAATTGTTTTTGCACATCCTTTTTATTGGTCAAGGAAACTTTGCAAGCATATCTGCCAACTAAATCCATATCCATCTTTTTTATTTTTAGTTGAGTGCGACTTGCAGATATCTCATACTTGTCAGATGTTACTATCTCTCTAGTTTGTCCTGTTAGCTCGTTGGCGTAGTACCAGTGGATATCCATGGGAAGTCGCGATGTGACGTCGCAAATAATGTTGCCTTCTCTACCGTAGACGAATTTTGTTACCTCTATCAAAAATAAAAGTTATATCAGTTTAGAAAATTCTCATATTTCAATTTCATAGTAAAATATTTGGTATAGAAACGGACTTTCAAAAAATACAGCAAGATAGATAGCTAGATCTTGCACCATGTAGTAGTAGATAGGTACGTTTGAAAATTTGTTCTGTTTCTGATATATAGATGATACAGGAAATAAAGTATAACAACTTACTTGAAGGACTGGATACGACAGTAAATGGTTCTTTAACAATAACATTTATAGTATTCTCAGCCCTTCCTACATCGTTCACGGCATAACACTTGTATCTGTCGTCTTTTAATGCGTTTGAAATGTCCATATAACTTATATATTTATATGGAAATTCTACGAGTGACATCTGGAAGGAAATAGCATATATTTTAAATTGGCATTCTTGAGAACCATCAGAAGGCTTTTACCTAAGATTTCAGATAATATGTAATTATATTGTGTGGATGTACCTAAATATTTTATAATTCTCTCTATGTGTAAGAAAAAATATTAACAGTGAAAAATAACTATGTATGTCACGTACAAAGTGATGTGTGTGTCGTAATATTCATAATCACACCCAAAAAATAATAAAATATAATTTTCGAAAAGCTACCTTAGAAGGCATACGATTTCCGTTCATGTTTATCCACTCTATTTTAGGCGCTGGGAACGCTACCACTTTGCAAGTTAATTGCACCGTGCTATTGTACTCTATTTTTGTCGTTTTGCCTTCTGCTATTTCGACGGTCGGCTTTGTATTGTTTGGCAACTCTGCAATTTTTTAAAATTAAAATACATATTAGTTTTGTAGTAGAAGCATCTGAATATTAACACTAAAATTCAGTTGGCATTCATTACCAAAAACCAGAAAGCAAATGTTTTAAGGACCACAAACACCAAACTTTGCAGTCAATGTAAAATCAAATCAAGTCTCACACCCAAATGATAAAAGCCAGGACACAAAATGATACCTGGGTCGCACAAGGTGACCTCTTCCAGCCAACCTTTTTACTATTTTTCACCCGACTGAAGGAGGGTAATGTTTTTATCAGTAAATCTCTTCCTTGTCACTACTCATCATTATGAACAGCTTTTGGACCAACCCTGAATCTAAAAAAAATCAGCTGTTTCCTACAATTATATTCGCATAACTCGTCAAAATGTATGGAACATCTGATTTTTTTTCGCAATTTTAGGGTTGGTCCCATAATAAAAGTTGTTCATAATGATGAGTACAATGTCCCCTTAAGACATTTCGTGTATGAATAGATAGACTGTTCCTTTTTTTTGGTTATACTCGTATGTTAATACAGAGTGCGGCCGACTGACGGCCTATCTATCAAATAGCGAGCAATAATCACAAAAAATGGAAAGGAAGCTTTTGATTTTTGAAAATTCTTAAAGTTTTAGTGGTGCTAATGGTCTGTGCGGAACACCAAAATTAAATGCGTTTAGTGTCTCTGCACGTCTTTTGTTAAGGTATTATTTTGTGTATGAAACTTATACACAACTGAACTTACTTTTCGGTGGTGCTGCAGGTGTGATGGGGATTCTGACTATCCTTTTTATCGGTTTGCCCGTAGCTTTTACTATCCCATGCACCTAAACCAAAAAAATACAAATAAAATAGGATGAACTTCTTAGGATCGATCGTTTCCAGTAGGAAACGATCCTAATAGGATAGTAACTAAAATGATGTCAAAAGTACCTATTGTATGTATGCTTATATACTTGTCTCACTTATTTCAGGATGATCTGACTAGGAGAATCCCGGACAAACACGCGAGTTAAACCGTAAAACATTATAATACTGTCTAATAGTGCTTAAGCGTTCATTGTTATTAAAGCGGTACGCTGAATAGAATCTTAGCAGCAAGATTCCAGTTTACACTAGTAATGGTTTCAGGTTAGTGTTTCATTACAAAATAATAAAGTGTTGGTACTTACGACCAATTTGAATCTTTGCGATGGTGCCACAAACGGATTCGTTACGTAAAAATCTTTTGAGATCTCTGTTAGAGGCTCTGGGTATTTTAATGGGTTTTCATTCATGTCTAAAATCTGCGCCGATACTATTTTCACTGTGTGATGGTCATCGGTGACGGATATTGCCAGGTGAACGTTTGCATCTGAAAATATGTTCATACAAGTTTTTGAATGGGACGCCTGGTCGTGTCTTACATCTTTCTTTCGTCTTTGTTCTCGCCTTAGCAAGCGACCCGCCTTTGCTAGATACGGGTGCAATCTGCTTAAGATACACCTCAAAAACCCATTTCGTCGGGGTGTCTTTTAATCGTCATTTAATATACATAAACCTTCCGGAATAAATTCTCTTAATAATGGCGGAAACCGCATATAAAAAAAAACTGCAAGCTTAATTCGGCGGCCGTGTCTAAATGTTTGTTATATTCAGACACAAAAAAATTAAGCACTATTAATAGATATATATATTAATGAACTTACTAGCTATGGGTTGCACTGCCGTATCGCCCAGTGCCTTGGGTTTTAGCTCTGAGAACCCATGGGTAAAGAAGAAATCAGTCCTGCCGACGATTACCACGGATGTTCTGGTTTGGCCCATCACAGTAGCTACGTATGTCCCAGGCTTAGCGTTACTTAATTTTATCACCTACAATTTATTTCAATAACTTCAAACGATTTGGTAATATAATTAAATTAATTAGTAACAAGTAATCAAAAAATTCAGAAAAGCCGGATATAAAAATCGGATAGGTAGTTCCGGACACTAGCCCCACATTCAAACTTATAAACCTCTTGAAAAGTATAACGGAATAATAGGTATTTCAGGAGCTCAATTTAAACACTTATCACGGAAGATATCCCATAAGTGACAGTGAAAGTTTATTATAAAGTATAGATTGTATAATATAATAACACATAAAAAAAAATTAAAAGAAAAGATAAAATTCTAGAAATGGGTATTTTGAGCAACAGCTGCAATCAAACTACTAATAAAAATTTTATAGACAATGAAGTCGTTCTGAAATCTCATGCCAGCACACGGTCTGATGACCTTTTATTGTTTCCCCTGTCCGATCTCACCAACGAAAGTGGATTTTACATCAAATTCACCGAACAAAGTGTTTTAAAATTATAGATCTGTGCAATAGCAGAAATAAGTTTCAATACCTGAGGCAACTCAAGAGCAGATGCAAAACTTGCTGTTTTTATCGATATTTACTTTTATTTTACGAACTTACCTTTCCATTAGCGTTCCACATTATTCTGTTTAAATTTGCCGAGGGTCCTGTTACATCCAAATAAACATTTCTACCGGACACTGAGACGATGGCATAGTCAGTGTGGTCATCTATTGTGAACTGTAAAATAAAATTACAATATGACATCACACGAGTTAGAGTTAGACATTGACTTTCGTAACTAGTGACAAGACAGAGTGAGTATTGATGGCTAAATAATTAACTCGAGTACTTAATACATAATAATAAATAAAACACTCACAACTCGTTAGTTATGTATTATGTTCTCATAAGTCCGGGAGAAGCCCATTTCCGAGGGGATTCATCCATTGCTGCATAGGTATGTTTGAAAAAATTCAAATGCTCGACAACTTAGCACAAAATGAAAGGGATTGTGATTGTGCGAGTCATCGTTACCATATATCTATGTACACAATAGTTTTGGGACAAAATACATTAGATAAACTAATGATAGTAGGTAATACTTACCGGAATATCTTTTTTAACGCCAGCTGGTAGTATCGTCGTAGTAATTACTGTCTTATTGCCTTTTATGGTTTCTTCTAAAATTTTGAGTACCTGAAATGAGTGACAAGGATTATAAATTTCGTTTTTTTTTTTAAAAAAAAACTCCTAGTTGTCAGATTTAAGAATAATACTGTTTTACCTCTTCGACGTTAGTCTTGGACACGTCGAACGCCTGCCCAGAACATGCCTGTGCTATTTCGTAGTAGACATCGAAGGCTTTAGCATCATACCAATCATTACAGCGACCGGTGAGCACAAATGTTATCTGTAAGTAGGTACAGGGATTGTTCAGTTAATACGTACTGCATTGCCGAAATTAGAGTCATAAGGCTACGCTCAAATCAACATCAGAGATAGAATTTAATACGGATAATAAGCACTTTTAAATTATATTCTCATAACATTTTAACACAATTCAAGTGGGTTAATTTATAATAAAAAATTAAGACAGGTATCTGCCGACCCACATGGTACGAGTGGTGGCTTACGGCCCCATCCCTCTCTCATAGGGGAGGCCTGTTTCCTGACGTTGGGGACGTTTTGGGCTGATTTTGCTAATGCTTAATATGCTCTAGGTGAAAGGTAACAAATGTGGCTGACCAATCCAATCATAAATATTCATGCTGTGGGAATAGTTAAATATTTTTCGGACTGTACCTGGCTCTGTTTCCTTTGACACATTTCTTTCACATAACGACTGTCGCGGTAATCCTTAGCAGGAGCATCGGTAAAAACGTAGATGAATGAGTTGCTGTTACTTTTTTCTAGTGCTAAGAGTAATCCATTCATTGACGGTTCCCAACAGTCTCGGTTTACAATATTGTGAGCATAGACTGCGCCCAATGTTCTTTTAAAGGTGTAGCGATTTTTGGTTACCACCCTGACTTGAGCATCTGAATAAATATAGAAAAAATATAAAGTAAGAAACTGACTGGCTGGCTGATTCACTGACTGATCGATCAACGCACTGCTGAAACCGCTGGGTCTAGAAGCATGAAATTTTGCACGGATGTTCCTTAAATGACGTAAGTGTGCAATAAGAAAGGATTTTTGGAAATTCATCCCCTAAGTGGTTAAAATAAGGGTAGAAAGTTTGTCTGAGACTTCGGCCACGCGAATGAAGTTGCGGGCAACAGCTAGTATAGAAAAAACGCTTAAAAGTAAGTAAAATGTTGCTTCAGTACTCGCTCTTCAGTCATTCTTCTAACCAATATGCGTTACATCTTGAGTTACTGGTACAGGAACACATACCTACAGCACTGCACTTAATAAGTTAGAAATTAACTGGGATTTGACCGGAAGATACATAAATTAGTAAGGAGTATGAAGCATCATTGTATGGGCATCCGATGCTCATTATCTGTCTAGCCTTTTCTCAACTATGTTGGGGTCGGCTTGCAGTCTAAGCGGATGCAGCCGAATACCAGTATTTTACATGGAGCGACAGCCTATCTGACCTCCACAACCCAGTTCGTACTGGATAATACGATACCTCTTGGTAAGACTGGTTTTCAGACTTTCGGGCCACTGGTACCAACGGCTTAACGTGCTTTCCGAGGCACGGAAGAAACTCGGTATGTAATGGGTGGTCACCCATCCACGGACCAACCCAGGCAAGCGTGGCTTAACCTGACGATCGACCCGAGCGGGTTATTATTTAGCCACGTGCACCTCTATGGATATATGGGAGATATCTAGTTTCGAGCATGAATTGGCTTCTAGTAAAAACCAAAAACACGACGAAAGGATCATGTGAGAGATGATTTACCTAAAAACGTGAATTAGTGAAAAACGTATACCAGGCCACTCAGAAAGTATTGCGATAAATAGTTTTTATATATGGGAGACTGGCCAGTTAGAATCTTTTTCGAAAATATGATTACTTGTAAGTAAAAATATGTGTGTTCCATTTTCAAAATTTCCCTCCACATTTTTTGCGAGCCAATTCAAAGTATCGTGTCTTACTGCGCCGGGAACATTTTAGAGCTATGATTTTTCCTGAAACCGGATGAATCGTTCGATAGACTTCAAATGGCATTTATGGATGAAGGCCCCTCCAAGGCAACCGTGTATCGTTGGTATAACGAATTTAGGCGCGGTCGACCAACCTTGGGGGATGAAGAAGGCTCGTCTCGGCGTGCTTACGACATCGTAACAGGTGATGAGTCCTGGATTTATCAATACGATCCAGAAACCAAGCGCCAGTCGACAGTTTGGGTGTTTCAAAATGAACCAACGCCTACCAAAGTGAAGCGATCTCGAAGCGGGGGGAAGATATTGATAGCCAGCTTTTTTAATTTGACTGGCCACTTGGCCTCAATTCCCTTACGAGATCAAAGAAGCATCAACGCCGAATGGTATACTACCAAATGTTTACCAGAAGTTTTTTCTGTTGTGAGCAACAAGCGACCAAACACAGGGCTCCGCGGACTACTGCTCCACCACGACAATGCGCCTGCACACACCGCGCTCAAAACGAGGGACTTCCTGGACAGTACACCAGTCAAACTCCTGGGTCACCCTCCTTACAGCCCTGATCTAGCACCGTGTGACTTCTTTTTAAATCAGCTCAAGGGGATACAATTTTCGTCGCCGGAAGATGCGCTGGCTGCGTTCGAGCAGGCTGTAAACGAGGTGTCTGCGGCGGACTGGAAAAAGTGTTTTGAAAACTGGTTCAGACTGACTAAATGAATCTTTGTATAGAGGCTGGTGGAGAGTACTTTGAAAAGATTTAATAAAAATATATGTACCTGTAGAACAATTTTTTTTAGTGTCGCAAAACTTTCTGAGTGTCCCACGTATTAAAATAACGATTACTCAATATCGAAGAAATGTCCAAACTGGATTGGGATTCAATAAGTACATAAATTAGTAAAAAATTAACAGTATACTTTACCTGGATCGTTAAATGTTACCAGCACCATGTTGTCGATTAGACTGGACTTTTCATTGAACACAATATCGCTGATCCTGTCCACACTACGTCTAACTCCATTTATATCGTCACTCATTGACCCCGTATCATCAATAAGAAAGGTTAAACTGCCAGTCCCCTTGCATGATATCTTGAATATATTATTTGCTAAAATTAACAACACCGCGTGCGGATATATCCGCCCCCACATTATGATCCGATTCTATTACGAGTCCCGTAATAATACTGTACTGAACCCTAATGAAGCACAATCCACAATGTGGCAATATGTAATAGGGAAGGTCAATTTATAGGTGCGTAACAGTGATAAACATTTATTTTGGTATCTTCTATAATTATACGTTCGTTCCTAAGAGACCATGGGGCTCCCGTGGCCTTTCGGAGAAATTGGTTTTGGAGAGTCTGCATCCTATGTATATGGTGGGGTCTAGCGTGCGCGAATATGGGGCAGGCGTAGGTCATGAAGGACAAATGCACGTGATGCAAATACGCAATTTGCAAGTAAAGGACAATTTGCAATCAGTAGGGAGTGAAGCCTACCGAGAGCGAAAGCGGCGCACCGTCTCTGTATGTGCTCTCCGAAGGAAAGGCGTCGGTCGAGACTTTCTTGGCCCGTGTGTAGTTCGGTAATTGTCATAAGGGATCGTACTGATCGTATCGGTGTGCCAAATTACATTCAAATCTGTTTAGTAGTTTTTACGTGAAAGGGTAATAAACATACATCCATCCATCCTCACAAAATTTCGCATTAATCTAAATGTATAAAAGCGAAAGGTCACTCACTCACTCATCACGAATGGATTTTGCGACAGGACCGGATTAAGGAGGTCTAAGGGCTCTCGCAAGTTTGTATGAAAGTCCTTAATTTTTTTGTGCTACAAACTCGAATTTTGGCAGGAAGGTAATTAATAGTTAGTAGACGTTCGCTAAAAACGGATTTTTTGACTGGGCCCAATTTCTGTTTTTTTTTTTGTACTACCGACCTGAAATTTAGCAAGTCTAGGGTTTATGAGTAGGAGACATATAACTAAGAAATAATTTTGTCACAGCCTGGACTAAGGAACTAAGAAACGATTTGTGGAAATTTCTCCCTCAAGTGGGGTTAAAGTTTGCATGGAATACTAGAGATAAAAAAATGGAGCGAAGAACCTCTTGATAAAAATATTTTTTTGGGAAAATCCCGAACCTAACGCGTACGAAGTCGTGGGTAACAGCTAGTATTTAATAAAATAAAATTATTGCTTATTTCCATGGGATTGTTTGTATCGATGATTTGTATCATTAGAATAATTACGAACTTTCAAAATCTATTTATTTGCAAACCGTAAGGCAAGTCGACAAGATGATACAAGGGGCTGCGGGGGAAAGTTCTGATTCAGTGTACTTAGAATATAATATAGATCACTTCGAATGATTTTGTGATGTGTCGCTGGTAAAGCGTCTGAAGTTGATAAGGAAGTTAACTATAAAGTGGCAGCAAGATCTAGTGGCATATGTACATGTTACTTTTTGATGAATAAACTTTATTTTACTTTATTGAACTGTTGCAGATTGTATCGCGAGCCACAAAATGACTCTTGTTTACTGTCCTAGCCGCAAACAACGCAGCTTCAGCAAATATGAAGCTAAGCTACACAAACGGTCATATGTTTACACAGATGAGCGGTTTAAGGTTGACGTAAATGTATATGTTACCGGCCAAACCAGATTTCCGGCTAAACTTCTTTGTCCTAGGCCAAACTAGGGCTCATCACAAAAGGACGATCATAGAATACCCCGTTTAAATAGGTTATGTTAGGTTAGTTTAAAACTGACCAACCAACCACGTTGCCGCCAAGTTGGGCGCATTGTAATTGCTTTATTTGGGTTAGTGTGTCCTGACACGATAAACCAGTAAACCGGTTTTCCCCAGGACAGACTAGTTTGGCCTGAAATCGGGTTTGGCCGGTAACATAAATACAAAACTAGCTGCTTACCGCGACTTCGTTCGCATTGTAATTTTGATGTGTTTGCTAGTGAAAGAAAAAAAAAGATAGTCTATGTCCTTCCCCAGGATATAATCTACCTCCTTGCCACATTTTATTACGATCCGATCAGCCGTTTAGTCGTGAAAAAGTTACAAACAAACAAACAGAGTTACTTTCGCATTTATAATATATATGTATGGAAGTATGGATGAATTCGATCATCATATTATAAGCCTGCCTAATTTGGTTGAGCCCGTGGAAGTGAGGGACGAACAACTTGTCAGATTCGGAAGGTTCTTAATTCTTAACCGACTTCCAAAAGGAGGAGTGATTCAGGATGTTTAGCGACATCGTACAGCCCGTTCACACGAGGACGATCTCTTTTTTTTGACGTATCGTGTTTTTTCACGATCCGTCAATTTTTTTGACAGCGGCAATGCTTTTTAAATACCCGTGTTCACACGCATCACGAATCGTGAAAAATGACGGACATGTCTTAAATCTCATATCTTTTTTTTTAAATCACGTTTACACAAAACACGCATTGTGAATTTTTTGTGACGGATACGCTGATGCGCTCGCTCCCAAAAATCACGAAACTAATGTGATCATCAATTCGTTTTTCTTGCCGGATAGTGATAAAACACGATTCCGTATGCAATGTGAACGTCCATCCATCATGACGTATCGTGTTTTATGACGGATCGTCAATGACCGAAGCCTTGTGAATGATAGTTGTGAACTGATGTTGATGATTCTTTTTATTTCAAAGAATATTCGTCAGAGGTGGTCTCGTTTTTTGGTGAAGCTCTGATGTTGACCTTCGGAGATAGACAAATGTGTTGTGATTGCTGAAATCACTTGGACAGGTATTGTTTACACAATTCCATAACGTAATGTCATTCCTCTGCAGGGGTAGTTATGTTTAAGTTCCATTTAATTGCAGATAAGCCTATTTGCCTTGTCATGACGTTTTGTTAACAATATAAAATTAATACATAGCAAGAATTTGTGCTGGATATTACAACTTTTCTTAAGAAAAACACACGAAAGACAGAAATTTGTGTGTTGATGGTTTGTCCATCATGGAAATTAAGTCTCAAAGATTCAAGTTCATCAGTTCTTAATAAAAGATATGTCGGATTGAAGGACAAAATTAATTTTGCAGTTAAAATAATACTATAAATTTGTAATCGCAAAATTTTTTTTATGTAATACGACAAATTTACGATTTTTTGGATGTTTCCCTTTACTTGAGCTGTAAGCTAATTCTTTATACCAAATTTCATGATTCTAGATCAACGGGAAGTACCCTGTAGGTTTTTATTAACTTGCGAATGGGCAAAATGTGCGACATAAATGGCCACATTTTTGTATTGCGTTGATTAAGAAGCTAGTGTTTTTTTACAGCTCCAAGGGACCTAACTAATTTCATTCTAATAACACCACGTGTCCTTGAGAAAATGGGTCTTGATAGACAGATGGACAACGAAGTGATCCAAAAAGAAGGGTCGAAGCATTCCCTTTTTTTTTGAGGTACGGAAAAACTAGTATTAAATAAAAAGGCTTTATGAAATTCTCGAAATTAATTTAAAACCCAGTCCGGTGAGCAATCCCTGTCACTCAAAATTGGTCGGATTAAAAAATCTGTATAAAAAGGGACTTTTAGTAAGGAAAACCACAAATAATAGAAACAATCTCAGTGCGCATTGAATTGTGTTTCCATAAATAATATCTATTGTAATTTTAAACAAATAGATTTATATATATACAAATAAGGAAATTTTCAACAATATTATGCAGCAGACCGAATAGGTAGGTACCGTAATGCGTATGCGATGTAGGTGTTTGCTTTGGTACACACGCACACACAGCACTATTTTATGTACGTGTGTTGCTAATAATGAAAATACTAATTGGGATTTATTTATTTATTTAACATCAAGCACAATGTACAGAGGCGGACTTAAGGCGTTTTCTACCAGTCAACCTTTGGGTGATGCAGAGACAAACAGTGGTAGGATTAACCTATGGATATTTCAGTATAATATCTCATTTTACCTGATTTGCTATTTACAAATGACAATACTCTTTTGTTAACCGACTTTTTTCTTAAAAAAGGAGGTCATTTCGACCCGTATTGGAATTGCGCAATATTCGTAATTTCGTACAGGGTAGGATTTTCCGCTTTTCTACCATAAACTGCTAATTGTGAGAAATCTACGCCGGTCAGGATGTTGAACTGATACTTTTCTGATAGCTAATAAACGGATGAATCCTTCAGAAACCGATTTGTAACCTCTAGAAAATAAGTACCGTAAAGTTCGTGTCCTGTAAATTTTTGAGACTTCCCTTGTTTTTCGAGGCAGTTATCTCCCTCAACTTATTACTTAATACGCGTACTTTTACTGAATACGTGGTAACGTAACGTAACGTAACGTTTGTGCTTCGATTCCACCTTGTATAAAAATCAATTGCCTCATGTATGACGGAGCATAACTTGAGGATAGTTCGACCAATTTGGCTGATTTATTTTTTGTTGTGTTTTTAATTACCAGGACTACACACTATAGGTTATTAAAAAATATCAGCTGTTTGATACATTTTGACCATGTTGGTTGCACTTTAGTAGGATACAGTCGTTTTTTTTTTGTATTCACGGTGATTATGTACTACCAAATTTTATTCCATGGCGCAATCATAAAAATACAACTCTATCTCACTGTTCGTATTTTCGGAGGGTAGGTAGAAGATGATAAGGTCCAAAGCGCATAATACAAACATCTGATACAGGTTATTGTTTCATATATTTATTACTGTAAAGTGTAAATCATAGGTATCGTAATGCAGGTAAGGTTCGTAGAGTTATTTTGTTTATAGCTGCATAAATCAGCCATATCAAACGTACCTAATGGTCGTTACATCTATTTATTTACCTCGAGTAGCGCCTGTTTATAAACATCCTCATTGTTAATTATACCGACATTTTAATTATGAACCATTTATCCGCAATTCAATTTATACATTGTAAATGCCCGAAGCTTATGCTTTTATTATTATTTAAAAAATCTCCTGGTTCCTTCTCACGTTCTACTTACATACTTCAGGCGAATGCGCCAGGGTGGCCCGTGATATTAAAATCAGCAGATAGTTATATGTTGCAGATAGATAAATTTCCGACCGCAAGAAATACCTATGGATTTATAAAATTATCAGCTCTTGCCCGCGACCTTCGTCCGCGTGAAAATGTTATAAAAATATTACTTTCCTTCCTATTTCAATCGAATTTTGTTAACAATTGCAATGTTTTTAATTTTTTGTACGGAGTCCTAATTCGTTTTCTAAAATAAATGTATCTTAAGTTACTCCTTATAACATCGGCTATCTGCAAGTATAAGTCCCGTTAAAATTGATCCACCCATTTCGGAGATTGGCCGGAACAACAGAGAGACAAAAAAATTACAAAAATGAGTTTATGTTAGAAGTACCGTAGGCAACGTTTTTGTTTAAAAGTTTTCGCATTCTTTTCTCAATCTCATTTTGTCAATAAAAACCTTCAATGTACCCAAAATGTTTGACAAGTTATTGACATCAATGATTGTCGCTAAGATGAGATTGCGACTTACATAATAATACTGTAGTTACAATATATATCATCATTATCTAGGATAGCGTTTTTCGATTATCAAAAAATGCACCGACTGGTGGCAGTAGTGTCACTTGTCATCAACAGGCATTTTGATGACAAGATTTTCGCACGCGTGTAATTTAGACTTAAAAAATTGCGAACCGCTTAATAGGAAGAAAATATTTTGTTGATTTAAAAAAATACATTTTTAATTTACATTAATCTCTGTCTCCATATTTTTTAGCGTTCTCTTAATATACAATGTTAACAGTGACTTCTTTTCACAATACGAGCAAAGTTTTTAGGTGACGGGCGAAAGAGCTACACATAGCTGTCCATGGGAAACGCATTCAACGCTCCTCAGTTCTAACCCCGCAAATGTCCGACGTTTTGATTTGTTTTGATGGTCATTGATAACGTCAATTTTATTAGAAAATGCACTCGTATAAATTGGAAAGGCAGATCTGTTGGTATTAATGGAATTTGCGGAATCAACACGGTTTCCCCAGTTTCACTTCAAGTAAATACCTATTATATACCTATTATATGCACTCAATAGTGAATGAGATTTATCAGGAGACGTGAACTACCGTGTACATTTATTAGGTTCCGTAATAAAATATAGTTTGCCCTATTTTTAAAACGAATACATATATATGGGGGAAGGCTGCAAGCAATTGAGAAATTCCTTCGGAAAAAGTACGGCTTCTTCCAAGTCGAGCACAGAGTCTACAGAGTTGTTAGATGAAATATTCTTTATTATATGCACCATACAAATTACAATTTAGAGAAGTATGTTTGTGCCGGTGCCGGTGTATCAATCTTTGAGAGAATCTTAGCATCTTAGCTTCTTAGCTCGCGAGGTTGTCGACATGTGGGATGTGAACTCAGCGATCATTGTGCCGATAGTCGTTTCAACCAATGGCCTAATTGCCAAAAGGCTTTACCAATACCTGAGGAGGCTCTTGTTAGACAGCTGGACCAAGGGCTTGATTCAGAAAGCGATACTCCTGGATATGGCTCGTATTGTTAGGAGATTCCTCTCTCTAGAGAGGAATCCAAGCCACGGCTTGGACTCTGTTCCTGATACCGGTGGGCTACTATATTTTTCATATTTTTTTTCGTATTATTTTATAAATAAAGGAAATAATTATAGTTAATACCCTCTTGTGTCAAACATTTTTAAGACCAGAACGAGTACCCCAATTGCATCATTTAGCAATAATACAAAGCCAAACAACTACAGCGCAGCCTTCTGCGCTTTGTGGCTAATACTTTGTCATTGTTTTTTTTTTACTAAATAAAATACCAGTCATAGGAATACAATGTTTATTAAGTTTACATGTTTATTAAGTTACTGGAACTGCAATTTAGCAAAAATAAATTGGTCTTCATAATTTTAGCCAACTGGTTATTTAAATGAAAAATGGGTGTTATCTTTATAGTTATGAGAAAAGTGATTAGTGCTCTGAAATAAGGTTCATGTGCTTTTAGATGTTATTATGTGAACAACTCCTCTTCGAAACTGCGGAAGTAGTAAGTACCCATTTGGGCGCTCCTTATAGAGTTCCACACCGCTGTCAATATGGTGTAGCAGTCGACTGCCTCGGAAACCATGGCTTTTCCTGCAGGTCGGATAGCGCGGCACGCTAGCAATAATGAAATCATCCGGTGTGCTCTTGCCGACGCCGCGGTGCCACCTGTTTAAGAATCCAATGGCTTGGCATGTGACGATGGGAAGAGACCAGACGGTGTAACCATAATGTCTTGGAAGTTGGGTAGGCCTTTGGCGCGAGATACAACTTGTTTCGACACCCTTGCGCCATCCTGTGTTTCTAGCAGGGCGGGCTGTGCTGGGGCGGCAGCTGCGAGGTATCTAGAAAGGCTGTAATTACCGCATATCACAGCTATGTATCATTCTTTGGGGTCTCTGTGATCAAGCATTTGTAATGTAAAAAAGTGTTTCAAGGGCTATAGTTGAAACAAATAGATTGTTGTAGATTCTTGTCGGCTATAATTCGATAATTATTGTTAGTATTTTTATTATTATTTTAAGTATAAATGTATTGATTAAAATTAATGTACATACGCAAAGTAAATTATTAAAACATTATTTTTTTATTTTCTTGGTATTTCTGATATTGAATTTAACACGGTTGTTTTGAAACTCAACATTTTCATTCAACTTCTTTTTCCAAGTGTTGCCCCGGATTATTCTAGAAAGAAAAAGCATTAATTAGGAAGTTAGATAAAATAAAGGTGGAAAGTGGTAAATTAACATTGTAAGCCCTAGGATAGAGATTGTTGATCATGTATATAGGCTAGCAAATAAATAAATACGGGTTGAAATATAATCCTTAGAACTTGCCTCTAAAGTCGATTACGCGCAAATCAAACGCTTCAATAAAGCTAGGCACTGTACAACAGTAAGTGAAGTTATCGCTTGATGTAAACCAATTATATACGTCCTCATTTGAGCTGATATCTTCGCATTTAATATCCTCGATGGTTGATGTTGGCCCGTTCACGTGGACTATTGCAATTGACTCGTCTTCATCGAACCTCAGCACCTGGCCACAAGGCAAAATATGATTCTGTTTATCAGCACCTTACGAACCCAAAAGATTGTAGTATGTTCTTTATTTTATAGTCAAATAAAAGTATACCTTCCATAAATACCGTGGTACAACAGCTCCATTTTTATCTTGAAACGTGTGCGTACCAGACCAGGCAACGATGTTACTGTAGACGGGCAACTGAGACTTCACCATGTCATTGATATCTTCCCAAGTGGTCCGCTGACAATAATAAAAATGTATTATATATCGTGTTTGTAATATGCACTTCAGCAAATATAATTTATATTGCTAGTTTTCATATAGTTGGTTGGTAGATATTCATGTCCGCCGAAAAATCGCCGCCAAAATCTCTTCATAATTTAACGTGAACTTCATAAAAATTAAGTAGCGGTAGTTGACGCGCTTCCCCCAGTGTGCTCCGACTTTTGGTATCTCGGTTCACTTGTGCAAAGCGATGGCGAAATAAAGCGTGTAAGGAATGTAAAGCATAGGAATAACACTGGATGGATGAAATGGCGGCAGGTCACGAGACGTGACACCCGACTTCTCCATAATCTCAAGGAGAAGATTTATAAAACCATGATAAGACCTACTGTCTCGTATTGATTAGAATGCTGGACCACGAAAGGGATGAATGAAATGCAATTGCATGTGGCTGAGATGAGAATGCTATGGGGGATGTGTGGTGTTACGCGAATGGATAAAATAAAGGAAGGAGCACCTAAGGGGAAGTCGGAACGAGGCGTCGGTGACTGAAAGTTATTGTGTTTTATCGGTTATTGTGTTATAGACATGCGATGCGGAGGAATGACTAAAATTTCGTGAGGAAAGTTTTAAGTGTGAACGTGGATGGCTATAAGAGTAGAGGAAGACCAAAGAAATCATATATAGACTGTGTGAAGGATGATATGGCTAGAAAGAAGGTGACTGCTGAGATGATGAATATTAAAAGTGTGGGAGAAGAAGACATGCTGCGCTGACCCCGAATAAATTGAGATAAGGGCAAGAGAATCATGAGGTATGAGATGGGGCCTTACCTTTTTGCTAGTTGCACAAGGGCGCCAATAAGGAACTGTGTTCAGGAATTCAAAGAACGTGCTCTTTTTTGCATAGTCGTATTTAAAATCACTAGGATTTACCAGCTCAGTTCTATCATAACAGCAGGTAGAATTAAAGTTTTTACATGTAAATCCTCTATTAAGTTTACTATTTCCAATTCCCGGGTATGTATACCAATCGTGGGCAGCGCTTAAACTGTCGTCTGTCTCAGTCAATAACACGCGTGTGAACAGGGGCATATTTTTAGCGTGGTCGAAACAGACTTCGTAATTCTCGATGAAGCCAGGCTCCACGTTGTACCCCACCTTTATAAATTCTGAGGTTTCTGTTAGGCATTTGGTTTTTTCTCGTATAACAGAAGGTTGAATAATCTTACTACAGAGTAGATCTGACAGTCTATAAGACTTATCGTCAACAAAGAACTCGTCTTGTTTATGACAAAATGCCTTTAGTACACTTCGATTAGGAAATTTTTGGAAAGTATTCAGTGCTTCTTTGCTTTGGTGAGGACAGGATAATGTTATCTTATCTCCTTGTTCAACAATTAAATCGTGTTTCGTACTAAGCAAATCAGGATATGTAAGTTCATCGGTAAGCAAGAGCGGTATATTTTGGTTTTCTTCAAGTTTTTTATTTACTAAACATGCTGTAACAGAATTGCAATAATTCATAAGATTAGATATTAGTATTATAGTCTCATAATAAAAGTCATTATTATGGAAAAACTTACCTGATGACTGAACATAGAAGCTCCTCTGTGCTGAGCCATGCACGTTTGTCACAGTACACTTATAGTTTCCCCATTTAAAAGTAGTGCCCACTTCTGTCAAGTTTTTATAACTCAACACTTGGCCATTGAATTCCCATTTCACCTGAAAGTTACAGTGTTGTCCATTGTTCAGTATAAGTATGGTATGAGACATCAAATTCACTAAATGCATATTTTGAAAGTGCCGTAAAGTCAGTGCTTTACGGCATTTGGTCAGTACCAAAGTAAGATTATGATTTCTATTTATACTTAAAAACGATACTGCATTACTCATCAATGCCACACAATTAGTAGAATATGAACTCACGTCAGCTTCGGGTTTCGCGGTATTTTCGCAGTTTGATAAGATTTCAGTTGCATCACCACGCCAGTCGCTAACATTAATTTGTTCATATAGTATCGGTGGGTAACCAACGTCCACCACGTACGTATATGTATGTGTGTTTCCATGCTTGTCAGTCACGCGACACGTGTAGTTGCCGTCGTCTCCAAATGTAGCTTTTACCACGTCCAAATATGGTTTACCTGAATTAACTTCCACGTCTTCCTGTAAATCCCATTTAAATTATTAACTAATGTTGACAGTAAGAGATCAGTGGTGGACCAGTGGTAACGGCATTAAGTTAGGGCGTCGGTTTGAACCCAAGACGCTTTTTACTTTGTGTAATATACCACCTAAATATCTCCACAAATGGTGAAGGAAAACAAAGCGAGGGAACCGGGATGTCTGATATCTAAAAATCGAAGACGTGACATCCACCAACTCACACTGGTTTCGCGTGGAATCACCACGCGAAACCAGTGTGAGTGATGATTGCGGTACGTTCCCAGCTGTGGAACATAGCATGGAAAAGTTTCAAGGAAATAGGGGAGGGATGATCTACAGGCGAGCTGTATTAGAACTACATATTCAGTTCGGTGCGTATTTTAAAAACTTTTTTGCAAAAAAAAAACCGACTTCCAAAAAAAAACACAAAAAAGTGGTCGGTTTTTTTTGCAAAAAAGTTTTTATTTTACCCTTTTAAGTTATCGTATCACACACAAATCCTTGTCAAGTATCAATTTCGCAATTTCTTTTACTTGGATGACATTTTTTCCAGCTGTTTTGATTTCAAAACCAAACTGCTAAACCGATTTTGATGAAATTTCTATGGGACCAATCGGGAAGTAGATCCATTCAGATAAAAGAAAAAAATTTCAAATCGGTTCATAAATGACAGAGATACGAGGTAACAAACACAAAAAAAACATACAACCGAATTGAGAACCTCCTCCTTTTTTTGAAGTCGGTTAAAAACGATATAATACACTTACAATAAACCATCTAACGGATTGAGATGTAGAATTATACCCCTCGCACTGCAGTTTTCTGGTATCGTCCTTCAATAAGTACACGTACCGGCTTTTAGTTCCTAAGCCGTTAATTAAATCTAAAATATTAAATACCAAAAAAAAACATATTAGGTAGGATCTTGCTAATTTCAAGTAAACAACTGATTGAAACTAAAAAAAAAATAAACTGATGATGATTGACCATGTTAAAAAGTTCTAAATAAAGACCAAAAGCTGAACGTGGTGAAAAAATATCTTCATCATACCTTCAACTTTAGCCGTAACTGTTGCGTGAACTGAACCTAAATAATTTTCAGCTTCACACTTGTACGATGTAGAGTCTTCCTTTACCGGATTCAGTATTATCAAAGCTCCGTCCTCAATGGAGTACTTCTCGTCTGAAACATTCGTCAATTTATACACCACTATGAATTTATGAGCACTGTATTATTTACTGCATTTATATTCTTAATCACTCGTCTGTCGATAGTAACAATATGACCTTGACATCGTCTAATTTACTATGCGGTCAAACGTGCCTTTTAATCAAATATGCTTTGTACTTACTAGGTGATATTCGATTGCCGTTTAGTTTCCACGTGAAAACCGATTGTGGTACACCGACCACATCACAAGGAAGCTTTAGTGCTAAATCCCCTACTAGTCCCTCATATACTGTAGATGGTTTTGAAATCATTCTTGGAGCAACTGTGGAATAATTTGGTGATTATTATAAAAGTCAAAAAGAAGAAAAATCTATCAAAAATAAGAGAAAAATCTTGATGTAGACCACATAAGTCCTCTATTTTGCGAAACTTTGACCGAAGCAGCGAAAAAACATCTAGGTGGACCTAAAAAGAATCAAAAGAAATTGTCGCCAGAAACTTTAAACTTTATACAGAAGAGAAGAGATATGACACTCCATACTGCAGTAGACAAAAATGACATAGATAAATAAACAAATAAATAAGTCGATACGAAAAGATATCAGACAGTACATATATTAGCACTAACATAATTTTTAACACGATAAAATCATACAGAGGTCCAAAAGTGTTTAGAAGGAAAACTCACACAGGTACCAAACAGATCATTAAGATCAGAGATGACAATAATAACATGGTGACGGACCGGGCTCAGATTGTAGCACTCCTCAACAATATGAAGGGTTCTACGAGAAACTATACGCACCCAAATCTGCAGAACTCTGTCGCGATGACGATACTAGAGCACCCCGCATTGAACACCAAAGTTCGGAAGTCTTGCCACCTATTTTACCATGCGAGGTCATAAAAGCTCTATTCGACATGAAGACAGATAAGTCTCCCGGCGAGGATGGAATAACGGTTGAACTGTTACAAGCGGGTGGTGAATCAGTCCAAAAGATCCTAGGAACTCTTTAATAAGGTCTTACATGATGTCCGTATTCCCGAACCATGGAAGAATGCCATTCACAAAAATGGCGATACTTCGAAACTAGCAAACTATCGTCCCATTAGTCTTTTCTCTTAAGTATACAAGCCCTTAAATCCTGACAAACCGTCTTACCCGAGAACTTGACGGAGCCTAACCCATCGAGCAGGCCGGTTTCCGCAGCGGATATTCGGCAGTCGACCATATCCATATTAAAGCAGTTGATGGAGAAGGGTCAAGAATATAAGCGACCTATATGCATGGCTTTCGTCGATTACGAGAAGGCTTTCGACAGTTTCGAGCATTGGGCCGTGTTCCACGCTCTCCATCGCTGCTATATCTACTCCCGCTATGTGGATGTGCTGCGGGAACTTCGCACACTTAACACTTCGGCCTGTCTGCAGGTTCGCATGCAAGAATTCCTCATTTATCTAAAACAGCGCTAAGGAAGGATTTATACTAAAATGTTCAACTCATCTCCAAGGCTCCAAGGCTTGAAAAGTTGCCGATAGGAAATTTCATTAGGCAGACGGTTTGTGTTATAATAACATGTCTGCTTAAATTCAATAACAAGTGTTGTGACGTGCTCATCTTTTCCTGCTTCGTTCTGTGCCACACACTTATAGCGTCCAGCATTTTTGTCTTCCACATTCGATAGCCGCAGTACGTTTCCAGAAATGGGTAGAGATGTAAACTTTGAAACAGTCTTATCCATATATTCCCAAGTTATCTTTGGCTTCGGTGAGCCTTTAATAATCCTGAAAGAAGACATTGTTAAGACCATAGATCTAGAACCTTAGCCCGTAGCCTTAGTCTCCACTAAAATGTGTCACAACAGTATAAGTACTTACTTGCACTCTATCATAACATTTGCACTTCTGATGGCCCTCTTTTCACTCTTACCCGTTATTTCTGGAGCCGCTAAAAAGTAAATGAAACGGTCAGATTAATACAATGTGAATTATTGTGCGACACAAAGAGAAAAGCTGGGTAAGCTAAAACAAATTATAAAAAGTAACAAGATGCAATGCCGATGACAGACTAGCAAAGGATTTTATAATAAAAGAACAAGAAGACTTACTAAGAACGATCCTAACTTTTTGACTGTAGGCAGCTGTGCAAATATATTTGCCAACCATATCCAAATCCATGTTTTTAATTCTAAGTTCAGTGCCATTCGTAGATATCCAGTATTTGTCCGATGGTACTATTTGGTTGATCTTGCCTGTGATTTCGTCTACGTAGTACCAATGCATGTATATGGGCACGGAAGTCTTGATGTCGCATGTTATGATGCCTTCGGAACCGTACTTCACATTTGTTGTACCTTCATATTAGCATAGTCGAAGGTCAAGCGTTATTGTAATATTCAAAACAGTGTGAAATAAAGGGTGTAAATAGACCTTTAACGAAAAGGAAAGGCGTTTTGTTCTCTCCGTCATTGCGATATATTTTTTTTTTGTTCTGGACCATACCTGGGAACCTTCTAGTTACGGAGATAACGGATGTCTTTCCAACTTTTTCACAAGTTTTTGTTTTTAATTCTGGTTTTCATGGTAATATCAGCAATAATCAGCATCCATCAGGACAATGTTTTGAGTGCGTGACATTAAGTTTTAACGTGATTTTTCACCCCCAATAAAAAAACCGTTTTTCAGCAATTTTTGCGTAGGGTTACTTAGATCACGGCTTCGTGAAGGGTCCGTTTACACCTTGTGTATATATATATATATAATATAATTATATATATTTTAATGTTCTCATGACGCTGGTCTAGTAAGTATTAAACGCTAGTAAGAATAAATTAATGTACATCAGTTCCAGTCAAAATAGAATCCTGTTAGTTAGGGCAAGAAAGGGTTTCTTGCCTTAACTAACAGCTCTATAATAAAATAGCCAACACTCGCAGTGCTGTCCCTCCATAGATCTCGTAGATAGCCTAACGTACCTAGGACTTACCATTGATAGCCTACCTAATTGGAAGGAGCACATTAATGGGGTGTGTGATAAATTGAGATGTATGCTAGCTAATTTCACTATTATTAATTTCCCTATTAGTAAGCACGGATTTTGTCTACGGACCTCTTATTGTTTCGGTACAGTCAACGTGCTGTAGAAAATTCGCAAATTATTTTGAGCTTAGTTAATTAAACATGATCTCTTTGATCTTGCCAAAACAATGTTTCAAGGCATACCTGAATCGTAATTTGTGTCTAGCAGTTTATAGTCGATCATGGAGAAAGTGGTATCAGTGGTGATGTGTAAGCTGCTTGTTCCCTCGCTTAATGCCTTGAAGACACTCGTGGAAATCAATATGAATATATGAATCCACATTTTAAAACTTTTTTTTTCTTTAATTCCCATATCGTTCAAACTAACTACTGCCATATTTTATCCGATTACTCACGTTTTATAGGTATTTTTCTGCAGATAAGAATCTATTTTAGTCTTGTTTACCCGTACTAACCATGGCGTGTTCAAGTTTTTACAGGATTCTTTCCTTGACTTGAACATTATCCCTGAAATCACGGACTGGTAGGTATTGCATTGTTTTTCTAGATTCTTGGTGCTTGTTAGGATGTAACATCCGCAAGTTCAGGTACCTGTAGGTATGTGGTTTTACCCAACCACACGTTGGTTTACGCGGTTTGCGAGTTTTTTATTTAAGGAATAGGAAACAGGATCACTATTTGATTAAATACATCGGAGATATTGTGTTGTTATTTTATTGTATCTTCACATAAATATTGATACTGTCGGTGCCAACGTCGTTGTCAGCAATACATAAATACGACCCTTCGTTGGTGTAACTCACATTGTTTAAATGCAGCAAACTGGAAGAATTACTCCTGAAATCATAAACATTTGACACTAGAAACTATTAGTACGATTCTTATGGCAGTAAGCAACGGACACACATACAGAAATACGATAAAAGCATTACCTATCCAAAACCTTAGTGGTAGAGTCTGGAGCTATGAATTCCCACTTTGTAGACGGAACTGGGTTTCCATATAACACGTTGCACGTCAACACAACATTGTCACCAGGCCGCGCGACCACAGTCTTAAGTTTTGAAGCTTCTATGTAGGGTGCAACTGTAAAAATGATATTAAATTTACTAAACATTTCAAGAGCATTAGCAACTTTAGTAGATACATATGTTACAAACTGATAAAATTAATCATGAAGATTTGACAAAGAATTATTAATTTATTAACCGTGCCTAAATTTTGAACCAATTATAGTCTTAGTGATGGCAGAAGGTAATGATTGTAATTCGATTCCAATTCGTTATACAAAACTCAACGAAGGGAAAAACAACCAAAACAGAAATCAAGCTCTTTGTGAGGGGCAGGCTAAAGTATTATACTCGTAGTATAAATTATATCGAACGGAGGATAGACTCACCCAAGACGTTAACAGTAATAGTTTTCTTCGCCGTACCGATATTGTTCTCGGCAATGCAGTGATAGTTACCAGAGTCCTTCCACAATGCTTTGAATCTGTCGAAAATGATAATTATGAAATATTGAAGGTAGTCTTAAACCAACCATTAAAAACCACCATCCTCATCTTATTAGTTATTATGTGCCAACGCGGTGCCGTACCTATTCTTTTAATAATGTCTGTAACTAGGCTTTGGTACCAACAATACATAATTATGTATTGTAGGTACCTAATCCTGAATGAGTAAACATTTAATGCAGTCCTGGCGTCCTAACGTACCAGCTAGGAATGTCGGATGATAGTTTATAGTGTTGAGGTGTGCTTGTTGCTTTATTAGGTAGCGAAAACGCAAAGACAGTACACTAATCGCCATCAAGTTTACCTGTGAGTGTGTCGACGATCTGTCCGGTGTCGGTCGTCCAGCGCTATGATGACGTCATCCTGGGTCATCTCCCAACGCACGCTGGCCTCGGGCGACGCGTCCACCTCGCACGGTAGCACTACATCATCCTCTTCCTTTATTGTCACAGTACAGGTATCAACGTCGTTGGAAATCGATGGAGGATCTATCAAAAATAAGTTGGATTATTTACTCAAGAGAGAAAAAGAGTGTCAGATCATGACGATTACGGGATCCACTATTACCACAGTTGTGAGACGAGCCTAATGCATGGGCATGGAAGCAGCTAGACAGCGAGTCCGTCAAAGCTTTTCGCCAATGAAGAACATGCATAAGAAGAGAGATCTACTCATATATTCATACATTCACTTATTACCAAAAAAAAAGTACACACAGAGATACCGCTGTTATAAACCTCATTTGCGCTCGATCACTAGATGACACAGTGCCGTTTGTTTGGCAATTGATTGACGGCGAATAATCATCCAGAAACAGATTATGCTATACCTAGTATTTTTTAAACCTATATTGTCACCATTCCACTCTTCCTCGTACCAGCGTTTCCTAGGCCTCTTTCGGCGACGACGCCCGTCTTCTAGCACCCACTACACCTAGCCCATCGTCATAATGACCAGAATCGTTATTTTATCACACATTGACTTTAGCCACTCGACCCCCAAGAATCTTATAATAAAACAATCAACACTGCCTTGTATTAAGAAACCATCAAACTCGCCTAAAAATTGGTTGCAATTCGTTGAAACCTATTACAAGTACAAGTTGTTACAAGTAAAATCTTACATTCCAGTTGGACAGTTATATCAGCAGAATTTTGTCCGTCTATGTTAGTAGCGTCACACCTATAGACGCCCTTGTGGCCAGACTGTGCTGACGCTATCTTCAGTTTGCCGTCGTCTACCGCCACGCCGTCCGGCAAAGAACCAAAGTCGAACCCGCTCTCAGATTTAAACGACCATGTAATGGTTGGTGCGGGCTTTCCTTTGATAATCCTGGTAATAAATCAAACAATGATAATTTCTGTTGGATATGCTATATATCAACGTTAAGAAAAAAATTAAGTAACTTAGGCTACTTTTAAAAAAAAATATTAGAGTCCGTGCAAAAAAATTAAAACCCATGAAATTGTTAGCAAAATCAGATTCAAACAGGGAAGTAATATTTTTATAATACTTTCACGCGGACGACACGCGTGGAATCTTGAGTTTTACCTGCATTCAAGTGAACTCCAATCTCCCAGCTTCAGAGTCAAATCTGTTTTTTCTACTTCTACTTGCGGTGCCTCTGCAATATTAGTTTTGATAACAAATAAATGAATTATATTTTTCAATCACCAGCTACGTTGTTGCTACGGGCTTGTTTTTCAGTGTTGTATTGGCTTACCTATTAAGTTTTACTGTTGGCGTCGTTTGTTAATTCACACTTGTATTCACCGATGTGGCTGACAGTCATGTTCTTGATCCACAAGGTGTTGGTTTCGGGATCTACCTGCAGGTTATCAGACGTGGTCACAGCAGTGTCGTTGTGGTACCACTTTGTTTCTGCCGCGGGATATGCTGACACTTCGCAGTATAGCTTACCATCATTGCCATATTCTATAGTGAGGTCTGCAAAGATAAGAACCTATTACTTATCTGTACATGTATCAAAATCAGAAAAGAATTAAAGGGCGTGTAAAACTTCGTCCGCATCGCTGTTAACGGAGAAAGTGCCCAGAACGCTGGCAGCATCACCACGTTGGATGGCAATACCGATTCTTTGACCAAGAAATGGGCCACCCATTTGATCACGAGAAGAGTCGACCAACCGACCATGGTCCAAGTGTTTCACACCAAGCGACCTAAAAACATAACTACCAATTATATTATTGTATTTGCGCCGTTTGAGGTTTCCAGCACGCTTCAGCATAGCCCGCCGTGCTAGGAAGAACAGATGGCGCCAGAGTGTCGTCACATGTTGCTTCCCATACTAAAGGCCAACCCAAATTCCAGGGTACTATGGTCATACCATCTGTCTGTGTGGTCTCTTCCCACAGTCGCGTGCTAAGCCGTAAGTACGACGGATGATGTTAGCATAACAAAGGTGGGTTAGCAGAGGTGTATCAGATAGTGCTGGCGAAATGAGGGCATTTCGCCAGTTATGTTTAAATCACGTGTAATCACAAATCCAGACTTTGTAGCTGCTACTGAGAAACTCTTGATGAAAAAACCCAATAACAATTTGCCCGACCCGGAAATCGAAACCAGGACCTCATGCTCAGAAATCGTGCTTGCGACCACTAAACCAACGAGGATGATGTTATTAGTGCAAATTCTTACCTACCTTAAGTTCCATTCTTAAAAGACTGACTTAAAAGGCTTGGTATTTCTCATGCATCGGTCATGCCTCACAAATATAGATAGCCAGACCCTGAACTATCTGTGTATTATACAACATTATTTTGTACAGTTATGCGAATCTAACCTGCTACTCGAAGAAATCTTTAAGCTATTGAAATCAGTAACTAACCATTATTAAATTCGGAGAAATATATTATTTGAAATATAATAACGTTTCGAAATTATTTTAAATTAATTGTTTATGTCATAATTTTCGTCATCTAAAAAAAAAAAAATCTATCTAATTATTATTTTGCTTGAAAATGATGATGAGGTCACTACACAAGATTATTTACCAATAAACACAAAAAAACCACGACTCACCTAAACTAAATTACCTATTTTTCAGATTTTCGACATGAAATTCGAATAGCTATTATTTATACTGTTTAGTTTTCCTTGAGTTAACAGGATGTCTGTTATTCAATCTTGTTTGTGCCGTTATTATTGGAAGCGTGAGCCTATGATTAAACTATAAATATCACACTCTAATTAGGTAGGCTTTACCTAAGTGACTCTGCCATGATAATATTTAGTTTTAATTAAAGTTATAATAAAAGTAACCACCGCTTGTACGCAGGCAAAAATAGCCTGTTTCTTTTGCTTCACACTTTTAATTAATATGGAGAGCAGTGATAGTCTAGTGGTGTGACCGTTGGACTGCCAAGTCATAGGTCTCGAGTTCGAACCCCAGACACGCACCTCTGATTTTTCGGAATTAAGTGCGTATTGTACCTACCTATAATTATCACTTGCTTCGGTGAAAGAAAACATCGTGAGGAAATCATCATGCCTGAGAGATATTTCTCAACGGCATGTAAATGCCAAGTCAGTGGCCCTTGGGCGGCTAAAAACTCTGAAACCAGGTTAGGCACTAACCACACGATAAAAAAGGAGATAAAAATGGAGATTTGCCATTTATCGGTGTAGAAGGTATGCCGACAACAAAGTTTTTTTTTCCTTATTTATAATCCTACACTGGGTTTTTAATACTTTACACCATAGTTTTTATTACCTGCAGGGGTTTGAATGACGTCAAATGTGTAGGGTCTGTAAACATACAGATTTAAACTATGTGAGTCTTCACCTTCCGAGTTTTTCGATTTGCAGGAAATTGTAGAATTAACTGTAACTTTTTCTATGCTGGCATAACTTATGTAAAGTGATGGTATTTCTAATAACGCACTCTGGAACAAAACAAAATAGTGTCATTATCTCACGGAGTTATTAAACAGATCAGCAGTTATTAAAAACAACAAGTTGAGCTTGAAAATTTCCGCTTTAGTTGTCACGACTAGAGGTGCTCAAGACGACGCTAACCAAAGACAAATAGGAAGCTGATCTTTGCAAAGGATTAATTAGAAATTCATATCGAGATTAATTAATAGCAATCGGAGAAGCCAAGAGAAAGAGGGACGTCTAGCATGTTTTGATGCCGCTATCAACGGCATCAGTTCTGTTGTGTTATATTTATAGCTTTACATTGTTTCGTATCGTCGTCGAGACACGACATTCCTGCTATTCTTACCTCGGACGGCAATGTTACTCCGTTGTCATCTTGCCACAAAATATTTGGTTCTGGGTAACCAGTAACCTTACACGCAAATGTTGCGTTTTTACCGTAGTCAATCAGTGGTTCGGCATCTAATATTTCTGATTGCGGTTTTGTCCACCTTGCATCTGACCCAGTACCTACGCAAGCAGAATTAATTGAATACCATGTGCCAAATGCCGCGATTTTGGCAGTATGAATGATCAAACAAAATAACAAGCAAAAAAACAAACACGAGATGGCACTTAAGAAAAAAAAACAAAAACCTTGTTGTGGGCTGAACTTTTCCGATGAACCCTTAATCTCTTGATTTGTGGACGTGTCATAGCCCTTCACCTGAAATTAAAATAACTAAGTATTGCAGAAAAATAACTGACGATAAAAATAGTATGAAACAGTAATGTCAGCGTTTCAAATGTATTATAACAGTTAAAGAGTTCCACCATCATTAATACATTTGCAGTTTTGCTTAAAGCGCTGTAAAAGGATAAAATGTGACTGTTAAAGTTAAATTTAACGTAAACGTGTTAAATAAATCATATTTACCCAAATACAAAAGGCTTTGTCAGGTTCAATGAAAATATCAGTCAAGTACAAGCCTGTGCTGGGACTTTCTTCAAACAGCAATGCTTTCTTCTCTTGTGCATCAGCTACTTGTATGTCTATTGTTTCCAGTTTTATGTTACTTTGCGAAGCATCTATTAATATTTTGTTGGTTCGACCTATAAGAAAATTCAGTTACAGCCCGTTCACACGACGACGATTCGTTTTTTTATTACGTATCGTCTGTTTTCACGATCCGTCAATTTTCTTGACGGCGGCAATGCTTTTTAAATGTGTTCACGCGCATCACGAATCGTGAAAATGACGGACACGTCTTAAATCCGGTATCGTCTTTTAAAAATCAGGTACGTCAAAAAACACGGAACTAATGTGAACACCAATTCGTTTTACTACCGGATCGTGATAAAACACGAATCCGTATGCAATGTGAACGTCCATCCGTCATGACGTATCGTGTTTTATGACTGATCGTCAATGACGGAAGCCGTATGAATGGGCTGTTATTGATAAACCACTTAAGGTTTTTTTGCTGTCCAGTAAATTTCATACCTACTGAACTTTCATTTGCCTTATATTCCATGCTTTTCAGATGGTAACAATATTCTCGTTATTCGTATCTATATGTTTGTTATTTCGATAGCTTCTTAATTCCGCTAAAATGGTAGTCACCTTGATTTTGAGAAAAGTTAATGAAAATCTGTATCTTTTACCTGGCATAGGTTTTCTACTAGTTTCGCTCATACTTCTAGGCAGCTTAGTGGAGAATCCAAACCGCAACGGTAGCTCATACCTTTTGTACAGTACCGCAGACGTTTTATTTCGACACCTGATTGTGGCTTTGTAGACGCCTATTGACGGCTCTGTCAAGCGGACAACCTCCCATGGAACAAAAATAACAATTACTGATGACTGGAACTCGAGGGTAAAATAGTTACAGCCGCACAGGTCGATCTTCATCGGCAGTCGTACCATATATTTTGCTACATTCGGTTAGACTGGAAACCAACCCCAACATACTCGGGAAAAGGCTATGCAGATTATGATGGTTACAGGATCACATATTGTTTTGTTTTGTTGTAGACTAAACACGCTCCTTACTCTGACGTCGGAAAAGGAACAGTCTTTCTGTTTGCTGCACGGTATCTCATCTATCACGATCTTACTTAGTTTTATTAAAATTTAAAATCGCATATCTACCTTTGTTTGTCTGGTGCCCAAAATGTTTTCGACTGCACTATTTGAATTATCCGGTGTTGATACTTCCAGTCTAGGATTATCTCCGGATACAACCAACAATAAAGTCTTGGTGAATGAATCAACTGTAAACTAATATTTGTTAAGTTTAATTTAAGTTTTGGTGTTGGTTTTAAAATAGAATCGGCGGGCGGCGAACTGAGGGCTGAGGCGTCGCCCGACCAACCAGGCCTAAAGTGGTGGCGTGCATTGGTTCCTGCGCGCTTTCATGGAGAACGTGCGGTCGCTAAATAGGCCGCACTTGGTGATGGGGCCCGCCTGGAATGGCGGGCTAATACCAGTCGGGGTGCGCGCGAATGTACTTGTATCTTCCGGGCCCCCTGCACATGGTACTAGTAGGAACGGTGGGTTTTAGTCGGTTAAAGTCCGACATAACCCTCCGTTCGCCTCAGATGGAGGGTATCCATGAGGATTTTCCCACTCAAAAAAAAAAGTTCTATAATGACGATACATAGAATATTATGTTTTCTTTTAATTTCTTTTTAATGTAGTGGTGCAGAGACAATTATTTACGAGTTAGCCCTCTTGCTCGACAAGAGCTAGGGTGCATTGGCTTGACTAGATCAACACTGGCTATCTGGCTAGGTATAGTACCTACTCATAGCTAGATTTTCATATTACTAAATAGTACGAAGAATGGCTTGCCAAACCCTGTGAGAAAACCGGATATATGTAGGTAGGTACATAGGCCCGAAATACTTACAGACAACTCTCTGTATTCTGAAAAAATGTCGTAGGCGATAACGTCAGTCCATTGCACGTTTATTACTTCTTTTATGTATATGAACGCCTGAAACATTGATTAATAACCAAGAAGTTAAAGTAGGTAGTGAAATTATGTAAACATATTATGTGTAGTGTTGTGCCTAGAATCTTACCTGTCTCAACGTTGCAAGGTCAAAATGAACGACTGCGCCTGAGCAAGCTTTTGCAACGTCGTAATAAACTTGTTCATTCACGGTAGGCGATGATTGCGACGAACAGAAACCACTCAAAAATATGACCACCTGTAAACGGGACGGTAACTTTACGAGTATATTTACACACTCTTTGGCAAACAACACATTTTGAGTGTATGATTATGGAGCTCAAGTGCCAATAACATATTAAGATCCGTACGCAAATTACGCGCTTTGGACGTGGTGTTGCGGACACCAGCCCGTTATACAATACAATATATTTATTTATTTATTTAAACTTCATGTACAATAGTGGTACATAGGCGGACTTAATGCCACAAGGCATTCTCTACCAGTCAACCTTTGGGTTAAAATGGACAAAATTGTGATAGGGTACAAAAAAATAAAAAATAAAAATAAGAATACTACTTTCGAAAATGTAGGAATATACTTTTATAGATACTAATACACATATACAATTAAAATAAACTAATAAATATTTTAACAAATACTAAAATAAAAAACGATAAACCTGATAATAATTACTATGACAAGACTTCTGGGTAATTGAGAGCTATTTAGTCTGACTTAGATAGTGGTTCCGAACTTTTCTTTTAAAAGTGAATTTGTTTTCAGCTTTTTTAATGGCAATGGGTAGCGCGTTCCAGAGCTTTATAGTTGAGATTGCGTAAGAATTAGACATAAAACCGGTGCGGTGTGAAGGTATTTGGAGGAGTAGATTTTTGGAAGCTCGAAGGTTACGACTATGAGAACTGCCCAACACTTTGAAATAAGTAAAAGAAGTAGTACAGTAGTAGTAGTAGTGGTAGTAGTAGTAGTTAGTAGTATATATTAAGATAACCTGTGGGAAAGAGACAGACAGCTAGACAGCTGTCTGGCGCTGGATAGCTATCTAGAGCCATCTCTTTCCCACTCTTGGAATAGTACTAAAACATTCCTGCGTTAAGAGGTCATGGTAACCCACCTGGTGTATGTTAATATTCACCAGCGAGCTTGGAGAATGAAAGGAATTTATAATTCCATGATTTTTCTTCTTATCGTGTGGTTAGTGCCTAACCTGGTGTCAGATTCCATGATAATTTCGATTATTGAACAGTGAATGTTAAAAAAACCTCCTTGACTTGGCGAATCTCTATTATCATGACGACTGTTGATGTTTTATAGAGCCGCATCACAGATAGTTGCAGTTACTAGGCACATCACAAAACAACGATAGTGCCTGAACCAATTGGTTAGGTTAGAACTGTGAGCAATAATATGAGCCGAGCGACCGGTAGCACTATCTATTTATACATTAAAAAAATACGCTCTAGTAGTCTTTCTCGATTTTCGAACAAAACACTGGTGTGTGTAGTACCTACTTCCTTTGTAAATTGTTACATCTAGAGCGCTTAAAGTCCCCAATCAATCAATAATTTTATTATCAGGCAAGTAAGGCCCGTAGCTAAAATACACAAAATATTCTTAAAAAACATTATACTAATGATTAAAAATCTTATTAAGCTTAACGCGCTGTATCCGTGTTGTCCGTGCACGCTTTTACATAATAATATTTATTGCGAGCACTTCACCAAAATGGCGATCAAAGAATATGCACGAGCGCAGAGATCCATGTTTATTGTTGCCTACGATTACAGAAAGGAATATGTCTCGTAGGTACCTATATATTTTTTTAATTATAATCGTTGCTATCTTTAATGTAATAGTGAAATAAATTATATTTGATGAAAAACATAACTACTTAAAGATTTTTTCATTACATAATAGTTAACAAAGTAACACATACATAACTAATTACTCTGAGATTTGCCTGAGCTTATTTAAATACGATAAAGCTATTCAATTCATTATTTTTTTCTCCCTTTCCGAAGATGATCCTATCTCTGAGTGAACCCGCTGACAATATTTAAAATAGCAATTCCTCTTTCCAATTATGTAACTTGCTCATCTATAACTGTTACGTGTCAAAGTGTAAAAATGTTGCTGATATAAATATCAACATCGGAGTTCCCTAACACGAATAAAAGTTTTTGTTTGTGCATATTCAACATTTTATATAATCAGTGAAATTATAATAAAGTGCAAAGAGCAAATGATTTAAACAGATCATTGCCAAGGTATTTTTATAACTAAAATTTTGCGAATTGGGTTTTCCAAAGAATAGTATCCTAACTACACTGACAAATCGCTTTTGTACACACACTGGGAACGTTATGGGATGTTTATGCGTTAACTGCATAGTAAAATTCAGTACCTACGAGTATGCTGGTCAAAATAATTAAAACTTAGTGCCTAATTAGTGTTGATTTTAGATCGTTTTGTTGTATATTAGGTTCATATTTACGTATTCTGGCCTGAATGTAGCGGTGTGCTAATAATTGCCAAAAAAAACGTTATGTTACCTGACTGCGAGTACTTCGACACAAGTTTTCTATAGAACCCAGTTTGCTAACATCCTTAGAGTAGGCGTCCGTAAATACAAATATGTAAGATTGCTGCTTGCTGATCTGTAGTGCTTTTTCTATGCCTGCAAGTGAGTTTTCAGGACAACTGTGTCCACCTTTGACTGTGATAGCATTCAGTGAAGACAAGAGTTCTCGTGGTGTGAGTACCACTGCAGGCTCCCCTACATCTGTAAGAAAAGCAACAATTAATTAATTGAATACATTTTTAAATCATCATCATCATCATCTTCCTGCCCTTGTCCCATTCTACTTGGGGTCGGCGCAACACATTTTCTTCTTCCATTCTCTTAAATAAACGTATTAATAATATATACGCTAACTGAGACGTCTGTGCAGCTCTCATATGGGACAGCAAAGAAGGGCTGTGCATGGGTTGTGCTTTTTTTTAATAATGTTGATGCTCTTCCGAAACTTCAAAAGAAAATAAGTTCACATTTCACCATTTGCATTCATAATTGTATAAAGGTATGTAGTGACACAATGTTGCAACCTCGTTGACGCAGCAGTTTTGATACATGACGCGTGGCCACGCCGCTCGGAGAGGAGTACGCATACAGACCGGGTCTCAGAAAGTCGTCTTTCGATTATGTAACTTAGTGTATTGGGTCTGAAGAATAAACACACAAAGTTTTACCTCTCACACCTCCTTTTATTTACACCGCATTCACACATAAAGAAGGGTTACAAATAAGTCACCCGCGCACTATGCAGCCTGGCTGCAGCAGCTAGTGTGCTGCAACCGAGTTATTGAGCAGCCTGTCGACACACGTTAAAAGTTTCACGTTTAACCTCCGTTCCGTTGGTTACAATGACAGTTTCAGAACACAAAATACGTCTATCTGTTAAACCAATTGCGTAGGGACCGAAGACAGCCATCAATTGGCTACCGTGCAATCATGCGCGTTTTAATGGATGCCGCTTCAGACATCCTTGGCCGCCTCGTGCGCGGTCTCTATTATACCATCATACCGTAGTGGCTGCCGCAGGCAGGCTGCCTAGAGCGCGGGTGGGCCCGAGGAAAATTAACGAAGGGCAAAAATAAGTTCTTATAGTAAATTTTATAGATTTTTTGTCAAAAAAAAAATAGTTTTCATACATTCAATGTTTCACGAATTTCCCATTACGGTTCATAAAACAGAGCAAATGGAATCACGCTGTAGGTATTATCAGGAGTTGTAAAGTGTTACATTGTAGTTGTGCCAGATAAAATGTCGCAAGTTATATTATCAAATTCAAATGAACGGAATGTGTCTGCTACTGCAACACGTGTAAAATGCACACTGACGCATCCATCTCTACGTCATACGTTGGTCCATAGTGCTGCGTTAATTATAACCGACCTGATAGTCGCCCAAGCTATCCGACAAAGTTCCAACACAAAGAAGCTTGTTATTTTTCTTCACTTAGAATATGGTGGATGAAAAAAGCGAGAAAGTTTCGCGAGGGTTTGCCTTTGGGTAGCCAAACAAGGAAGAAAAGAGTTAGAGAATGAGTTTACACTGTATCGATGTTTGACATTCAACCTTGAACAGCATTTCTCCCCACAAAAGCGTTACTTGTAGTTTGTGCCATCACTTGCTCTCGGCAGGAGAGCCCAGAGGGATTTTCAGTAAGCAAATTCTGCATGAAAACTTGACGGCGTAATTAGAGATACGTAAAAACCCTCAGGGCTATCGCCTGCTCAGTTGGACAGCTTCGAGTACCTTCATGTTAACCCATGACTTGTCGAGAGGTTGCTGTATGTAAACAGGTCTGTCTTCTTATATATAAGTTAAAGCAGAATATAAATTTGCTTACCCGGATCGTTAAACGGGACCAAAACGTAATTGGTAATATCCGTGTTATTTGATGCATTGATCGCTGATGGTAAATTCGCTTTTATAACATCCAACTCTTCTTGCATAGATGTTGTTGTGTCCAGCACAATTGTGAAACTTTTGTCGCAAGAGATGAGTCTGAATATCCAGAAATAGATTAAAGAGCACTTGAACCACATCGTGCAAAGTTGTCTGGAGACGATGGACTGATGAATATCAAGGCAGCGTGTCAAGAGTTCGCAGTCATTGTTAATTGTTAAGGGGAAGCTTGCTGGACTTGCTAGATAAATACGGCACACATGAACTTACGAGCAATAAATACTCACTAAAAACAATCACGCCAGTAATCCCGAAGGTTTAGGCAGAGGTGTGCCGAGTACACTCACATTTTCATTTTGTAACAGGAGGCGACCATACTGTCACTAAATGGACACAAATCCAGACTCCGTGGCTGCTACTGAAAAAATCTTGATGAAAATTTCTGACTTTTTTAGTACTCCAAGCTGGGTTGACCCCATTTAAGTTTTTGATCAGTATAGGATCGATTGGCATTAAAATGGTCTCAAGAGACTATCCATAATAGTTTAAAATATTAAAAAACCCCAAACATGCCAAGTATAATAATATTTCAACTGCCATAAGCCACATAGGGACATACTTGCCGCATGGCAAAATAAACGAGAGGGAAATCTAGCTGGCAGCTACTGATAATTTCAACATAATAAATATAATATTTTATTCAAGTTTATGAAACTGTCACCGCACGTACGTATATCGTCCAGACTCTAGACAAACTATGCAGACAATTGAAATAACATAGCCAATGTTAATCAATATAACCTCGGGAATCCCCATAAAACTATTTTGTTCACCACTTTATCTAAGCTTGATTAAATTATATTTTACTAGCGACCCGCCACTGCTTCGCATGGTTTTAACGGCTTTTTAAGTATTTTTATTTTAAGTAATGTATGTTCACAAACACGAAAACCTAGTTATTTTTTAATATGTAGATATAGAATGAAACTTGTTGAAAATGGATTACTTAATTATCATTTTTTTAATGGACAGTAATGTCTTCTTAGTCTCTGTCTAAAGCGCGGTGTATCATATTCTGGTTAGTGAAAATGATTGTCTTACAGGCTGAAGGAACACCACAAGATGTATACTTACAAAAGCACACAATCATGTTGCTAACCTTTATGTATGGGTTGAGATGAAGTGGAGTAAAGAGAACAATAAAATTCTAGTATAAATGGTACTATCGTTGTTAAAACATAAAACGGGATATTTACCATGTTTACTATCCTTTTCGAATAAACGGTAGGTAGGTAACTATATTCGAATTGTATTAGTACTAATGATGTAGCTTAGCCTTAACTATGCAATAAAGTATCTGCAATGTTGCACTTGATAACTTTTTGACCCAAGAATATTAGTAGTCTACTTGTAGGGCATTCTCCTTAGCGCCTGGCACGTTTATCATCAGTACCTACCCTGTTGTTTCATCTGCAAATAAGAAGTGGGTTCAAAGACGTTGGTAAATTAATAATAATTAGACGTGTTAATGTGTCTAGGTATGTCCGAGAGAGGAGCCCGTGGCTAAATAATAACAGCCGCTCGGGTCGATCGTCAGGTTAAGCCGCGCTTGCCTGAGTTAGTCCGTGGGTGGGTGACCACCCATTAAATACCGAGTTTCCTCCGTGCCTCGGAAAGCACGTTAAGCAGTTGGTCTCGGCTGTCAATTGTACATTTTTGTACAGGTAAGCCCAAGGTCAGTGGCCCGAAAGTCTGACAATCAGTCTTGCCAAGGGGTGTCGTATTACCCAGTACTAACTGGGTTGTGGAGGTCAGATAGGCAGTCGCTCCATGTAAAATACTGGTATTCAGCTGCATCCGGTTCGAATGGAAGCCGACCCCAACATAGTTGGGGAAAGGCTAAGCAGATAAACGTATCTAGGTATGTCTACCTTAATGCGTATTAAATTGAAATATAGCACTTTCGCTCAAAATTGGATTTTCGTGAATTACCACTATTACCACATTTACTTCCCTGATTTTTTGCTGTAAACCACTGAAATCGAATAAAATACTGCTCAAAAGGCGTTTCCTCTGGAAAGGAGATCTACTCATTAATGTTCGCGTGTACCGGTGTATGTATCGGTACAACCGTACGGCAACATCGAATTAATTGGATCGTTCAGGTCATCATTGTTGTTCAATAAATAATGCTGAAAGGAATGTGCCGACCCGAACATGTGTGTTGCGAACCAGTACCGTTCTATACTAACTATGTTGAAGATCACGTCATTGCGTGACAAATGCTCCAAAATTGCGCAACAAATAAATAATTGACCTAACCAGCTATGAGAAGACTTTGATTTGGACGAACGACTAAAATAAAGTGATTTGAAAGTAACAATTCAACCTAGGAGGTTGTCGTCTGCCTAATCGGTCTATCCTGTATCCTTGAGTGTAAGGCCTCCAGCCATGGCAAAAAACTTACATACTAAGTGACTACACGCTAAGGGCACCCCCTATGGGCCCTGCGACTGTCGCTGGGGGAAGACAGCAAAGGGACAGGCTGGATCTGAGTGGTATCATTATTTAGGGGCTGATTTAAAAATTACTGGCACAGAATCGCGGGCTGGCTCGAGCAAGGGTCGGGGAGGGCAAGGACCAGGACGTCGCGACGGTCCTCGACGCCGAGGACGGAAAGACGGTGGTTTGAAGCGGAGTGTACGCTTGAGCGTACTAGTTTCCCTACGGCTCTCCTGGAGGAGGGTGATAGCGTCATCGGGTGTGATGAAGGTATGCCTTGGTCGGCGAATTTGACTGATATATACGCGAGGGGTCGTATCGAGCGGCTTGAAAGTAACAACTTAATTTTGGTTTTTATACAAATGGAGTTTACGATCTTATTAAAATATTGTTTACGTTACGGTTGCTCCGCCTAGTTAAACAAACAGAAAAAAAAACTTCGCAAAAAAAATTGTCGGAATTTGTCAAAATACAAGGGAACAAACCAAAAATTTGTCAAAGTAGAAATAAAAAAGTTATAAGGGTTTTAAGTTGGCCGCGCGAACGTAACGTGGAGGATTGCGCGTTCATGGAGATCTCAGCAACTATTTGGGTTAGAGATCTAATTCTTTTTGTCAATTGAAGACTGAATTTGTCGAGAATTGTCGAAAAAAGAATTATAAGCTCTAGATCACTATTTTGCGTAATATCCACATGGAAGTTATGGCTGCGCAATCGTGCACTTGTTATTTCATTATTGTTGATTATTTCTTTAAAGCTTAAGACTTCATAAAGTAAAACTGTTACAAAAAGAAAGGTCTTAATTAGTCAAAACCAACGAAAGCAACAAATAATCCTAAAGTTTAGTAAAACAGACGAAATCAGTCCAAAACGTTACTTTTTACGCCGATATCTCATTATCTATAATTGCTAAGATTTCGGTATGGACATCCATTTATTCGACATATTAACCTCATTAGACTGACAAATCGTTTTACCTTCAGAACAGTTTTCAACGCGTGTAATCTCAAAAATTACATTATCTCATACAATGTACGACCAGGGTAACCATAATTTTGATTTGATTTGGGAATACTTCTAACTGGAGACTAGCAATTATATTGGATAACATCTAGCTCAATCTGCAAATGTATGTACCTATACAACCAAAATCCATGTATCACCAGCCTCCATGTTAAAAGCAACGTCGTGAATTGATGTTTATAAAGTGAACATTTCATGTGATTCTGTAGGGCGTATAGAAGGTGGGAGATAGACATTAGACATACAAAATAAATAAATATAATTACATAATTTAATTTAATAATCGTCTATATAATAGCAGCCGCTTGGGGCGATCTTCAGGTGAAGCCGCGCTTGCCTAGGATAGTCCGTGGATGGGTGACCACCAATGGGTGGTATGTAATGATAATGACACACCAGGTTACATCTGTGCCTCGGAAAGCACGTTATGCCGTTGGTCCCGGCTGTCATTTGTAGATCTTTGACAGTCGTTACAGTTAGTCAGTGGTCCAAAAGTCTGACAACCAGTCTTACCTAGGGGTATCGGTATTACCCAGTACTAGCTGTGTTGTGGAGGTCAGATAGGCAGTCGCTCCATGTAAAATACTGGTATTCAGCTAGGAAGGTGACCCCGACGTAGTTGGGAAAAGGCTAGGCAGATGGTGATTCATTTGATGAAGTCCAACCCGAATAGCTAAAGCGCACACAGGACAAACCGAGCCAGCTACTTATTGTGTATAGTAATCTTCCAAAATCAGGTATGCTTGTTTATTGCCATAACAATGTTATACAAGTAATAATAATATAGTCCTCAACTTGTTTAATCAGTTTGAATATGGACTGAATTAATGAAAAATACTGCGACACTTGGTATTTGAGGGCTTGAGGGATTCCCGGACCATAATACTAATAAAGAATCTGCTGAACTCTCATATCATCGGGTCACTCGTATCAACGGTAACTGATACCTATTTATTAAAGTTTCGTATTACTGCAGCATATAAATATAAGTCTACTAACGCAGTAGCATTAGTGTTGACCATGGCTTCTTACGGGTTGCGTTTTCTTCTTGTTGTTTTTATTGTACAAACATGTGCAGTTTATGTACAAGGAGAAATTATTAAAAGTAGTTTAACGTTTGTTATTGACGATACGGGATCAATGTCGAATGAAATACGTCAAGTGAAAGAGGAAGTTAATATAATATTTGAGAAAGTGTTGAGTTCCAAGGCATCGCAAATAGAAAATTTCGTTATAGTCACATTTAACGACCCGGGTAAGTTCCAATGTTGAATTTTTCATCACTTATGAAAAAGATTAGATTCTATGTATGTTAACATTAAAAACGATCAATGAATTTCATCGTATTAACTTTCAGCCGTGAGTACTCTTTACTGAAAGTAAAGTACAATATACAGTTGCGCCCGGTAGTGACTTATCAACATAAGCTGTTGCCAGTTTACCAACCTTCAGCTTGATTGTTCACTAGGTACCTATTATTAGAACAAAACAGCCTGTGTTCATTAGATGTTACCAATCCTACCACAGGCCATCCTATTCCTATATTAGGTGTTCGTACAGTAAGCCACGTGTCAGTGGGAACACCGGTAATAAACCCATAATGATATCTTATTTTAACCTTTGGTGTGTCGGAACGTAGATTTGCGCAATCCCGTTATACTGCCGGAACTCGGATCCACGACAAAACTAATAGACAACTTTAGTTTAGTTCGCGGATCCATTTTCCAGCATACCAAAAGTGTCACTTTGTAGTACGCTAATTCACCTCAAAGTCAAGGTGTTACCACCAAGACGTGTTGTCGGCACTCGACCGAAATAACTTTACAAACCACTTTTGTCTATTTAAGCAATATTTTTTTTGTACATACCTTTTGTAAATATTAATAATATTGTAATTGTAAATTCTAACATTATACCAGTTGGTTTATGTCAGAATTTACTTATGTGGAAAAGCATGTGCATTTAAGAAATAGAAATCATCTACCTTATATCCAGTATCTTCGACTTACGGTTACATATTTTAATTTTACGTTTCTGCTTTCTAGATATTTTTCATAGCTATTAACGTGCAAATACATCTTATCATGGACCTAAATATAAGTATGTGCGATATTCTTAGCAATTACCATTGCATAGCTCATTCCATACCTATTTTTTTTTTAAATTTTAAGTGTCTAATTATATTATAAAATGTCAATAATATTATGAATAAGATAGCTTCGCGTTCTTATCAAACTTTTGTTTATACGAGTAGTAAAGCTTTAAGATACGCCAATGACCTTAAGCAGCACACTGAGATATTAGTATGATGCGTTCTCGTTACGGACGTTTGTTTATCATGTATTTCAAATAATACAAAAATTGGCTTAAAAATAACCAGGGGAATTCTCATATTTTAATTTTCTTATCTTTGGGTGTAAGAACTGATTAGAAGGCATTTTTTGTTATCACGATATTGCCGACTAATAGATGTTTGATATAGGTAGTACATTTTGATACAAACTTTGTCATTGCATCCGAGGCGGAATTCACACTGGAGCCGCAGGCGAGTGTTTAGTGGAACCGAGAACTAAGCAGTTATAACCTAGTGGTGTGACCGTTGGACTGTCAAGTCACAGGCCTTGAGTTCTAACCCTCTGATTTTTCAAAAATCATGTGCGTATTGTATAATTATATTATCACTCACTTCGGTGAAGGAAAACATTGTGAAGAAACCAGCATGCCTGAGAGATATTTCTCGACGGCTTGTAAAAGCCAAGTCAAAGGCCCATGGGCGGCATAAAACTTTGACAGCAGGTTAGGCAACTGACCACACGATAAAGAAAGACCATACACATACCAAAGTCTTAAGAAAGTCGCAATCCTGAATACATGCAGGATTGTGAGAAAATGTTTGCAAAATGAAAATGAATTTGTAGTCACCACCACCACTAATTGGTGCCACAACCACACACAACCTCGAATCACCGCACACACACCGTTTAATAGACACAGAAACCCATCATCGCGAAATTCAATCATATCATTATCTCATCATATCACCACTTTCCCGGTATAGTACTTGGTTTCGCCCCGTACTATTCTATAAATCCGGCAATAAAGCCGAGATACGGAAAGTATGAAAAGAAATAATAATTATTATAATTTATGAAATTCTGTTTAAGCACAATTTAAATATATTCAAAAAATAAAATAAGGCGCTAACTCCATATGGTCTTTGCTGATTAAAAAAAGTAAAACCGGCCGGTTCCCGTAGCACCAAAAAGATAAATATATTTTCATATTTTTATCGCTCATTTTCGGATGTAAGTTTACACTCAACAGAAAAACTATTTTTTTTTTCATAGTTTGTTAATCAAAAACAAAGGACATCACCCAAATTGGGCTAATTTCAAAAGCCAACAAAAATAAACTTATTATTTGGATAGAGCATAACATAATAAACATTTTTTATCACAACACCTAAGTCGTAAATCAATTCACCGAGAAATCATTCAACCACAAAATACCTGAGATCACCCAGAATGGGTCATTTTTTTGCTGGCCAAGTAAAATAAACGCAATAATTAAATAGTGCTTATAGATATAAACATTTTTAACCGACTTCAACAATTTATTCACATTCTCAATTCGGTTGTATGTTTTTTTTTTTGTGTTTGTTACCTCATATCTCCGTCATTTATGAACCGATTTGAAAAATTCTTCTTTTATCTGAATGGATCTACTTCCCGATTGGTCCCATAGAAATTTCATCAAAATTGGTTCAGCAGTTTGGTTTTGAAATCAAAATAGCTGGAAAAAATGTCATCCAAGTAAAAGAAATTGCGAAATTGATACTTGACAAGGATTTGTGTGTGATACGATAACTAAAAAGGGTAAAATAAAAACTTTTTTTGCAAAAAAAACCGACTTCCAAAAAAAACACAAAAAAAAGTGGAAAATAACTTGGTTTACTTTTGGAAGTTGGTGGCAAAAAAGTCAATGAAACAAACAATAGTCACCGACTTCCGAAATTAAAGTTATTTTCCACTTTTTTTTGTGTTTTTTTTGGAAGTCGGTTTTTTTTCATTATGCCACCCAAGTTCTCTACCCAAGTTTTATATTTTCGGGAGCCATTCCATTTATATTTTCAAACTGAAATTGTTACCAACCTTGGAGTATTAAAGGAGATGTTCCAGAAATGTATGGAGCCTGGGCTAGGTCTATGTACACCATATGTAAAAATAGCTTTTTAATACATAAATCGTTTTTAATTGTTAATTTTCTTTAATTTCGCTTCGTTTGATTGTGTTTTTAAATTAACTTTGTCAAGCATAACAACACTAGACAAAAAATCTAACATGGTGGATCTGACAGTTGTATTTTTGACAATGACATTTGATTGACGTTTACGTAACGTGTTATAAACTAGCTACATAAAGATCGAAGAATACAATTTTTCATTTCGAAAATCTTGGGTTTCGATAAAAATAATAGTACCTACAGGATATTTTACTCGATTCCGGCAGCACTTCTTATATCACCTATCCTATATTTCAATGTCAAGAAACGAAACGCAGGCGTGGACGTTATTTGTTCAAAGCTCAAAGCAAAGAAAGACTCGGTCGCTCGGGTGCATAGAAACGTCAAAGTCGTCAAAAGTCATGTTAACTTATTAAAAAACTTTCCTAATTATCATTTTTTAACAGCTAAACCCGTCTTCAAATTATTTTTATAGTATTTTTGTGAAACTCCCCTATTTTTTCCCCATTTATTGATATGGTGTACATAGACCTAGCCCAGAATGAAACATCTCCTTTCGCAAAACATTTCACTTTCCGTAGAGTTTCTTCAAAATTTCCTACTTGATAAAATTATGAAATAACTGTTAATTTTTTTTTATGAATTCAAATTACATACCATTACAAAGGTCACACACTAGGGATGTTTTGCTAGAATTGGAACTCCTCAATATATATATATTTTTTTTTTTTATGCAAGTTGAATATAAGATTTAAGTGTTTTTTACATCTTTATGTAAGTTTGAGGACTCAAAACTTTCTAGCTATCATCTGAATAAAGCTAATAGCTAATAGTTTTATAAGAATCTGCCAACATTAAAGATTGAAAAAAAAACCGGTCAAGTGCGAGTTGGACTCGCGCACCGAGGGTTCCGTACAAACCTGTGGGTATATAACTTTTTTTTATATGACGAAACTAAAAATTTACGGTTTTCGTAATTTTTCCTATATCTGTACTATAAGACGTGACTTCGTACAAAATTTCAAGATTCTAAGTTCACGGGAAGTACCCTGTAGGTTTTGATTCCCGTGCGAGTTTCGAAAATTTGCGGCCTAAGTGGCTGTATCTTTTGATTGCGTTGACTTAGAAGGTTGATTTTTCTACAGCTTCCAGGGACAGTAGAACTAAGTATCATATAGAAATTTCAGTTTGATACCTCCACGCGTTCCTGAGAAAAACGGTCTTGACAGACGGACGGACGGACGGACGGACGGACAACAAAGTGATCTTATAAGGGTTCCGTTTTTTCCTTTTGAGGTACGGAACCCTAAAAAAAACAAAAGATAGCCTGTTTTAAAAAAAAATACACTTTAAAGTTAAGAAAGTGGTGAAACTAGAAGAAAGCAAAAAAATTACATATTATATCCAGGGGGCCAGGGCCAAATCAATTAGGCCTGAGTAAGTAGCAGATGAACCCACCATTTTCGTATGTTCAACGTTCTGCATACTAATCAGCAAAAAAATAAAAATTACAATGGTTCTAGATTGCACTTTAAATTGTACTATGCAACCAAATTTAGTAAATTGATCACCAAATTTTAATGAGCAAATTATTGCGCAATTTCTAACTAAACACACGGAACTAAATACACATAGGATGCACGAGCGAGCGAAGCCAGCTCGGGACTGAGGCATCCCGATTCGGACAGTTTAGGTTAGAAGGGATATCATATATTAATATTATGAGTGATATATTTTGATGTTCATAGAATTTGTGGGATTTTCAGTATTTTCAGTTGAAAAAACTGATTTGGCAACTCTTAGGCCCGCCCTTAGTATGTTGTAACTGTGTACTCACTTCATTTTACGACTTTATTTATGATTGTACGCGTAGGATATCTACTCACAAACAGCTTCTATCTTTCTTTCAGATGCCAATGTGCGAACCATCACTAAAGATCGAAATACGTTTAAAAAAGCTTTGGCAGATATACGTGTCCATGGCGGCGGTGATTGTCCCGAATACGCCATGACAGGCATCGAGCTAGGTCTCACAAACAGCATGTCGCTTTCCTACTTGTATGTGTTCACTGATGCTTCAGCTAAAGACTACAAAAAGTTTGACCAAATCAAGAGTATTTCGCAAAAGAAACAGAGTCAGGTAATTATTTTTGTTTTTTTTCTCTAGTTTGCAGAGTGTATTAACTGTAACCCATCAGCCGATAGACTTGAAACCTTTGTATCGAAACTTTGCTTATGCATTCAAGGTTTTCATGTCAGTTGGTATTTCTCTTTTCAGGTAGTTTTTTTACTGACTGGTCAATGTGGATCAAGTAGTGATGCTGAATATCAAGTGTATCACCAGGTGGCAGAAGCTACGGGTGGACAAGTTTTCCATATGATGAAAGACGACGTCAAGGACGTAAGATTCCTTATGTTCTAGCTATTTTAAGTAATGTCATATATGTATATTATGGCACGAGGTTCACTATCAAGTGACCCGCGACCAGATCTAAATATTTTCATAAATTTTACCGCTATAGGTCGTGAGTTAGTAGCAGCACTTTGTGTAATTTATATGCCCTCAAACGATAAAGAAAACTTCTCGAGAAACTGGCTTGTCCTTGAAGCCGACACCCTTAAACTGACTGTACCGATTTTAATGTTTTTTTTCAAATTATTTCTGAATTGTCTGACCAATTTGTGTTTACTTTTGTCAACAGATCTTAAAATATATTGAGGAGTCCATTACGGGCAGAGGAGTTTCGCTCCTCAACAAAAAGTACCCACCCGGCACACACAAAGTTAAAGTAAGCACCTACGTGTTTTTATCTATCCGAGGATTTTCTTCTTGGATCAGCTCTCATTTACAAGCTCATGGTTATTGTAATTTCTTTGTATCGGAAAAATATGAATAATAATATGTTTATTGTTCGTTTTCAGTTTAATGTGGATGCCCATACTGGAGCCGTGCTGATTTCTCTAACTGGATTGGGTTCTAGGATCGGAGAAGTAACAGGTCCAGGCGGAAGCAAACCACCCACGGAACCTATTGTCTCCGGCAAAGATAAAATGGCGGTGCGTAACAACCCATCCCACAATGTTTGCATGCAGTCAGCACTCATATCACCCTCCTTGCTGACTGGCTTACCTTTTACATAAGAATTTCTAAAATTGACAAAATATAGTAACTACTAGCTATATTCGCTTCTTCCATGTCAGTCATCTAATGTCTTGATGCAGTGTACATCTAATGTGTTGGTGCACTCAATTGACATTTGTCTGCAGACCGTACTAAAGAATAAAATAGAATAATTTATTGTTGTTGTAGGTAGGTCAAAAATAAAGGTGATAAAAATTTGTGGTGTACAATAATAGTAAGAAAGAAAATAAACGAAAGAAGATTTACATCTGATTGTTGATCAATATTTGTGTCGACAGGTCAGGAGACTCAATAATGCAAAGCCCGGAGACTATGAGGTGGAAATCGAAGGCAGAGGTGAAGTTCACATAATCATGGTCGCCAAGAGTGATCTCAACTTTCAGCTCGGTTTTTCTATTGACAATCCCTCCTCTATGAAAGACACTGTCACAAGACCGCCGCCAGGTACGATTATGATGTTTATTTACATATTTTAAACAAGCGACCCTTTATTCTGGCGGTATTTACAACTTGTCAATGTATGATTTCGAAATAAATAAAAGAGTCCAGACAGGCTCGCTAGTTTATCATTTCATTTTATTGTTTATTTCCATTAGGGAATTCTTAGGAGAAGCCCGGAGTGTGCGGTTTTTTGTCCAGTTATCACTTTCACTGTCCGCAAAGCAGACAGAGAAGTTTAGTTCTAGTTTGCCTTGAACCATATGTGGTTCATGGGGCAGGGCAATGGGTTATGGCACCTCCCAAGTACATCTATTAAATAACGGGCGAAATATTACCATGATTCTCTTCTTCTTTGCAATTGAAATATTTTCTTGAACTCTACAATAACTATACATTTTATTTAATCTTTCAGAAGGAAACACATTTTTAGGTATCAGGTTACTCGGGGAGGGAGTCGAACTCGCCACAGCAAAAATCATCGATTTGGACGACAAAGTCATTGCAGAGCTACCTCTAACACTAGTCGACAAAAAAGAACAATTCTACGTTACTCCGTCTTTTATTCCACCGTCAGATATGTTCCTTGTCACTGTAAGTTTCAATTTATAGTATCAAATATCAAAATCTAATGCAAGCTCCCTACGCTAACGTACGTGCGTGTGAAAGATAAAATGTCTAGAAAGCGTAGATACCTACTATGAGAATGGTATGAAAGAAGAAACAATTAGGGATATCATAACGATTTATAAATCAATATCATAGCTACTTAACTACTAATGATTAATCTAGCCATCGATTAACCCGACGAATGTCGTATAAATCAACATAGGAACAATATTTATAATCGTTATATCCCGCTTAACGGGTTAAAAACACTCTGATACCTCCTGCCATTATCCCCAATTTATTTGGGGTCAGCGGCGGCGCAGCATGTCTTCTTCTTCCATTTTTTCTCTATTAGTCGTCATCTCACGAGTCAGCCTTCGAGTTGCCTTTTTCTAGGTACATTGTGTATATCATTTACATAGTGTATATCATTTGTCACACAGTCCATTTATTGTTTCTATCGCCTTCCCGTACTCTAGCGGCCATACATATTTAAAATATTACTCACGACATTTTCCTCATTTCTCCGCATTACATGCCCGTGCCATAACGACTGATGTATTGTTCTTAAAATACTTATTTTTAATACCGTTGATAATAGAATTACTGATTCATAGAAGACGTTATTAATTTTTTTCTTCTTTTAGATAATTGGAAAGGATATGGCAACTGGAACGCCTGTTATAAGAACAGGTCCAACACCCATTGCACGACAAAATCCATTAGCAGGTATCTACGAATTCACAAATACCTTCTTATTTTAAATGGTTTACTTTTAGATATCCATCCCCGTAATTAAAGCAATTTTCTATTACAACAAAGTATGTTCGAGAAATTGCAGGACATTCATTGTATGATTTTATAATTACAGAACCTGCAGTAAACACAGCACCTGAAATAACGATTCAAGGTGCACCGAAAATAATCGCGGAATACGATGCTCCATTGAAGCTGAAATGTAATGTACATGGCTATCCAGCACCTGATATCGTTTGGTCAGAAAAGGACACTGGAATTCTGTTGCCAGCTAAGGTATAGCAAAATTTAAGTTACTTTTCACACCACCTGCTCTTAATGTGAAATTATTTATGTCATGCAAACTTAAAGTAAAGCAAGTCAATATTGTCCAAGGCTTTAGCCGGGCAATAATATTATACTGGATTTCATTATCGCCAGCTGGCCAGTAACCAATGTGATTATGTTTATAAAAAAAAAAACATGAAAACTTTTACCAAAGACTTTTCGCTTTGTAGGTTTTGGTTGCCGTCGATGAACAAAATAATTAAATTATGCAACTTAATAGTAACATTATGTGAAATAATAAGAACAAATAGTATAAATTAAATAAATAGTTCAAACAAAATAGTTACAAACAATTGTTTTTTTTTTGCAAATGGATAAGTCCAAAATTATTAAATAACTAACTCGCCCTAAACTCTTTTTATCTGTAGCGGTAATGGTGGCAAGTCATCACAACAGCTGATCGGCTGCTGTGGTGCGCACTACAGGGTTGTCAGATCGAGTTTTGCATTTTCCCCATCTTCAATCTTTGCAACTTTTTCCACATTTTATTTTTCAAACAGGAAATGAAACGGAGATAAAATATTTTTCAATTACAAATGTACCACTTGGTATCGAATTTTGTTTCTTTGTATGTATTGCCTGATCCACTTCACGAACGACACCCTGCAATCGGCTTATTATACGCAAGATATTATTACAAATTACAAATTCGGCTATAAAATGTCTGTTGCTTTCCTATATTTTACCTTATTTTTTAGTGTTGTAACTTTTTCCAAGGATCATATTTCCCCAAATTTTCCCCTGTTTAGAACAATTAGTTTCCCTAAAAATTGAAATATATCCTTCATCTACCGACTGACTGACTGACAGAATATTAGTGCGCGACGCCATATTTCAAAAATCGAATTGGTTTTTATTTCCTCGCTCTATGAGAGAGTAGTCCTCCTCGGGGATAAAGGTGCCTTTGTCTTGGGCTAGCTCGAATCCCTCGCTGCACTAAGGATTCTTAACTTAACTCCCTCGCTTTACTCGGGAGTTAACTCTTTGACCCCCGGGCTCCTTCGTGACGCTCGGGCTTCAATACGCCCATGACATAAGGCACTGCTTTATCCCCTTGATGAATAAATAATCTACTATTACTGATCTACTCTTAGAACTCGTATTAGTATGAGCAATTTGATCCCGGTTAGCGCGATCGTAGCGCGGCTGGCTATTTAGGCGCGTGTAGCGCCTATATACATAGATATGTAGCGCCATACTACCTGGCAACTATTGGCTAGCATAAAAATAGAAACATAGATATGTATATCGGAAGTACCTTTCGCTGGCAAAGGCTACCTTCCACCAAATGGATTGGAATGGATGTGGAGGGTAGCCTTTGCCCAGGAATGGGACTGAGCAGGCTAGAAAAAAAAAACACAAAAATATCTTGGCATCAATCTTCAGTTCAAGCAGTGTTATGAGGTCTATTAATGATTTTTTTGCAACAGCCCGGAGGTCAAATTTTTCCATGTTGTTTGCAAAAAGATTACCCCCGATTGCATGGAATTGAAACTAACGCAATGTTTGAAAACCTCTGTGTCTCTGTCTCGTGTGGATAATTATGAATGTCAATATTCTTTACAGGTGCATTCGGTTGATCTTCCCTACGACTATATCAGTATTCTCGATATAAATAAGGCAAACAAAAATGTGTCCTACCAATGTAAAGCTAGCAATAGATTTGGCACAACTATCAAATACGTAGAAGTGGAGACTGAAAGGGAGATATATTTTGATGTTATCGAGGCGCCAAAAGGTAACTTGTTTTTCGATACAAATTAGTAAGTAGCTAATAAAGGAATCTGCAGGGGAATCATAAAAACTCAGTGGGTACCTACAATAAGTACAAGAATAAAGTACCCGCTTGTGAATAAGTGAATATGTTATAAATTACGTACTTACCGACGATTTACAACATTAGCAGCCGTCCCCATGGCGTTGTCTTGTACCTGTATTTTACAGTAAAAAGGTGGGATCACACGTTTTCAGTCTACTATTCTTAAAGTCGAATCAATAAATCAAAAACTAGTAAATAACGCGTTAGTAAGTCGCGTCGTGTATGGATCGCCATTGAAATACCAAGTTCTGACGTCCTGGCTACGTCATTCATTGGTGATTTGATTTTGTATCACTACTTCTTTTATAAGTAAAATCACTGATTACGCCGAATTATTGCGGCCGGAACAATTTGGATATTCTCCTTATCGCTCTCTCAGTGGTGAAATTGTCGATAGCCTAAGACACCTCGGCCTGTCTTGCAGTGCAGCCGACGTGCGGGCCTTTTTGCGTGGCACGCAAATTCGACAAGCTCTTGTTACCGTCAACGTTGCAGCTGTATAAGAACGGCTTGGCTCATGACGATGGTAAAAGACCGGACAGCTTGTCTTAGTTTCCATGGACGTTAGGTAGGCCTTTAGTGTGGGACGCAACTTGTGTCGATACTCTTGTGCCATCCCATCTTCCAAGCTCAGCGTCCTGTGCTGGCGCTGCCGTGACAGATGGGGAGAATCTCAAAGTACCTTATAGGTATATACTTTCATATGCATTCAGTAACAAGCTCTTATTTTGCAGTTACAAACAGACACTTCAATTTATGTGTGATGTTATTGACCAAGTGATAAATGAGGGCATTAAACATTCTTTTAAGTAGGGCAACAATGGAAAATCCGAATCCTTAAGAGATATCTGAAAACTTTCTTAGGAAACTTTCGCTCTTTTTTATATTAACCCTTTTTGATTTACTGATACTTGGTCCAGTGTGTAGTTAAATATCAAACCGGTATGTCCGCGGGAAATGAAAAGTGGGAAAATGAAGAAATATGTGATTGGCTATATGCTTTTGAAGTATGAAGTTTTTAGTAGTGAATAAATTGTCTTTGCTGCGTCCAACTTGGGTTCGAAGTCTGTTTGAAGATTTCGAAGTCGGCCACGGCAACGCGTGCCCAGGTGGAAGGTTTTCTGATGGATCGTTGAAGTGGTCAGGGGTTTTAAACTGGCAGCTCCTGCCAGAGATTGCATCTTGCTGTGGAGGCGTTGAAATCGACTGGGCTAGCAGGACCCATGCACTCAAGAATACTAAAATAAATTGTTATTAATACAACAATATTGTATGTTTTCTGTGCTTTATAAAATTTATTTAGTCACCATCTATCTCGAAACAGAAAATGTACTAAATCCTGTCAAACTAGTTTGTCCTAGGCCTACCGACGTATCGTGTCAGGATACAATAACTCAAATAAAGCAAAAATACTGGGACCAACTTGGACGTGATTGGTCACAGTACTAACCTTTTTTTTTTGTTCCGGGGAGGAAACTCTTCATGGTTGTCCTCCGCCCCGGGGTGGGCGGAGGGGTCTGTCAGACTGACTAATAACCACCCTGGTGTTCCCTTCTTTTTTTCTTCTTTTTATTGACATGCAAAAGTGCCTGTAATGGTCTAATTGAAATAAATGCTTTGTGTTTGAGTTCCGTCACTTGCACCAGAGATCATGGGAACTAGTACGCCTTCCACGATCCCCGGCTAGTACCAGCCTGCGTTTGCGGTGTGTGAGGTGTAAGACTCCCGCAACCCCTATTATATCCCGCGCCGTGTCTTCCAGACAGTGGACGCAGTGATGAGCCTCCCTGTTTATGCGACACAGGTACTTCCCGCAGCAACCACGCTCCGAGAACACCTGCGTCATCCGAAACGACAGGGAGCCCGTGCCTTCTCCCGAGCCATACTTTGAGCATCAGTTCGATCACCTCGATGGTAGCGAAGCCGGCAGTAGGGCGCAAAAGCCTGTTCCGCCACTCCGTCACCAGACTTCGAGGAGCTGAGACCGACGCAACTCGATCTCTCGCTGCATCGGTCCACCGCCCCTCGTCCGCGCCTCCTCACGCCACCGCACCGGTACACGGTGACGCGAGGACTGGGGCCTCTAGGTCCCATGGCGATGACCCGGCCAGTGCACAAGCCGCTTCCTAGGAGATTGTGCCATACCCCCTGAGAGACCTGACAGCTACCGCCCTCTGCGGTTTTCGCAGGCTGCCGGTCGCCAGGTCAGAGGCCCACACCGGGGCCCCGTACAGGAACATGAATAGCAAAACCTCTAAGTACAATCTCCTACAGGCGGTGCTCGGCCCCTCCAGATGGGGAAGTAGCATCCGCTGCCGATCGCGGATGAAGGTCGCGGGGTGCGGCTAGTTTACTTATAATTGTCTTTTTGTAATGTTATTTTAAGAAGTAGAACCAGTGGTGTTCCAACAACTTCGCCCATAACATAACTAACATAACATAATTCAGCCTGTAATTATTAAAGAATGTAAATAAAAAATCAAATGTAAAAAAATATACCCTGAACTATATCAAGGACAACATATCCGAACAATTTTTAATTTTTTTAAATTTAATCTGCTTTTATGTCAACACACTTTTGCTTTGGGTACGTAGAGAAATGTAAAGTAATTTAACATGAAAGTTTTGTTAATCTGACTAATCTAAAGGCCCGAAACTTGGACCTACGTGGTACATATTTAAGTACATTTTATTATAAGTTTGCTACTTCATTTTCTCGGATTTGTACATATTTTAATTCACCCAGATTTTGTTAGGTGCGCGCTCCCGGAAACGCAAATGTTATTAACTGATGCAATATATAAACTGATTTACCTCAGCCCGGACTGATTTTTCAGCTTTACCGCCTTACAAAATTATGTTTGATATTTAATTTCTCCTTTAAATATGTAGTTTCATTAATAGCTGCGCAAAAATCAAAAGAATGTATGTATAAATGTATATTCGTAACATTTTATGTTCCACCGTAGCGCCTAAACTACAGAACCGATTTTGATAAATGAGGTGTTAATCTGGCTATACTCAACCACTTACAGCGCGTGTATCTAAGAATGACAACTGACGGTCGTGGCTAATGTTAGGTACCTAGCAATAGTCGCGACGATAATGTAGAGGTACCAGGTGACGTTAAATTTTTGTTTCTAGATATTCGTGTAGAGTATACCAAAGAGGGCAGTATCGTTTGCAAGATAGACGCCTACCCACCAGCAACTATAGCGTGGTATAAAGACGGCGCAGAGTTCTCCGGTAACACTAACGTCGACATCTCCAGCGACAAGTCCATTCTCACTATAAAGGCCATGCAACCAGAGTTGCAAGGGAAGTACAAGTGTGAAGCAAAGAGTGCCTCAGAACGGAAATTTTTTACAGCTAATGTGGCCATTTTTGGTGTAGGTAAGTGAGCCATAGCATTCTATTCCAAGGCACTATCGATAAGGTTATACAGGGTGGAAACTTTCAGGGGCAGTAAGGGGAACTAGCAGCTACTCGAAAATGGTCATAAGAGACTATCCATATTTTTTCGCCGAAATTTTGAACCCCATTCACAGATTTTCAAAAAAAAAATACAGTTTGCGAAAAATTGGCCATTTAACATATTTTTTTATACCAATCGATCCTGAAAGAATTTTTGACTTTTTAGTACTCTAACCTGGGTTGGTCCTGTAGAAGTTTTTGATTTGTATTAGAAAAAGGATCGATTGACATAAAAAAAAATGTGTATGTGGCCATTTTTTGCTAACTGTAAATTTTTGAAAGTCTGTGAATAGGAATCAAAATTTCCCGAAAAATCAACGGTTTAAAAGGTAGTTCTCCTTACTGGGCAGTAAGTTTCCACCGCTGAAAGTTTCCACCCTGTAAAGACTGACGCGGGTGATATTAGGAACAACCCGCTACGCCTGCCATTGCTGAGATGGTAACATCCCCAATTAACATACGTACTATTCTGAATATTGTCCGGAGGAACATTCACAAGAACAAGAAGGATGAATAGACATTTATACTATACCTAACTTAAAATGTATTAAATATTTCAGAGGAACCTATCATTGATAAATCACACGGAGTACAACGTGTGACAGAGAAAACGAATGCGAAATTATCTTGTAGGTAAGTCGATGAAATTGTTAAAATTTTACTAAGAATTTTATAATGAAAAAGCCCAACAACATTTTGCCCAACCTGATTCGATCCAATTGCATTGCATTGCATTGCAATTGCTGGCAGTTGCACTCCACTGCACCAAGGATCCTGTTAAGTTTTTTTTATTTTTCAGGATTCTTAAAGGCATCCCAAAACCAGCCATACGTTGGTCTTTCAAACCTGCAGGTATGGCTACGTACAGTGTAATGACGGAAGCCACTGAGACTGTGCACTTGAACAATGTGCGCAAGGACCAAACTGGAACATACAAATGTACCGCGAAGAACGCTCTGGGATCAGACAGCTTCACCATGGACCTAGTCGTAGAATGTGAGTTGTTCTTTCCACTAAAAAAATACACCTAATGTAAGTTGCCTATCCTTACGAAATGTTTTAATATGTCCAAAACAAATCACAAATCTGTTTCGGTTTTCTTTTTCTATTAAAAACCCGTAGTGTTTCTTTCTAAATATAGCTATGTATTTTGTTAAAATTTGCGGAGGATAGGTACACTTAAAATAGGTTTTGCCTTCGTGCTTTTGTCTATAATTTCACAATTATACAATGTGTAAACAGATCTTACACGAAGCCATCAACCAAGTATTTTGTACATTAAAGTAAGTAACCCTACGCAAAACTTTGTACTGGGAAACGACTTTTTTTGTGGGTTAAAATCACGTTTTACGGTAAAACTCAGTGTTTTGGTGGATCCACACAACGGCCGCCGACCTAGCCGCCGGCTTAAGTGCGGCATTCGCAACAAAGCCGGCGGCATACTTCCTGCGGGGCCGCCGGCAACGAGGGAACAGTTCGATGACGGTTTATCAGAGATGCGCCCTTGGCAACCGATATCTACGTATAAAATGTTAAAATTCGCATCAACCGCGGCCAGCAAATCAAAACTGAAATATGACTTGTACGATTCACAGCCGGCGGCACTTACCGGCTTTGCTTGTGGTCAAGCCGCCGGCAGTGCCGCCGGGCTGTGTGGATCCACCATAACGCACTCAAAACATTAAACATATATGCATTGAATAGTTAACAGGTCATGGAGGTATTTAAAGTAAAGTTATAACCTTAAAAACTAGGATTAAAAAAAAAAAACTTGTGAAAAAGTTGGAACTTTGACTTTCAATATCTCTGTAACTACAAGGTATCGTCCAGAAGTAAAACAATATCGCATTGACGGGGACAACAAGTGCCTTTCGGTTTCGTTAAGGGTCTATTTACAACCTTTATAAATAAATTCAATAAAAGTATTTCAAGTAAAGCATTACTTCGTAAAACTCAGTCATGAATATTTTCAGATCCACCAAAAATAAAAGAAGATTACAAAGTAAAAGTAAAACAAATCAACGAAGGTGACGAAGTAAGAATACCGTGTGACGTCACTGGCGAACCTGCCCCGACAGTGAGATGGTTCTTCAAGGGCACCAGACTCATCAGTTCTTCGAAGATCCTCATATCTAGCGATCACAGTATCAAGTATGTCGCTAAATTTTACTTTCGTTTTTTATCTTGTCAGAAAAACACACGTTGAGTAAGTAACCCGGTCCCCATACCGATGACAATTCGTTTTCTGATCGAAGCCGAAGGGTAATTAACCATAAGAAATTCTGGTCAAGATTGGCTTAAAGCAAGTCTGTCAAGTGCGAGTCGGACTTGTACACACAGGGTTCTGTAGCACCAACCAATAGATATGTATAATAACAATATTTTAGCGATCAAACGTATGTCAATTTACACTCAACAACAAAACTAAATGTTATTTAACATTTAATCATCATGTTTGTCATTTTGCAGTTTTATAAATAAATAATTACGGACGGACTGACAGAGAGACAGACGGATAGGACGAATCTATAATAATTTCGACCTCACTATTTACATGGCCTCACTGCCAGGACGCGTTGTGGTCGCTTTTAAAAGAGCCACGAAACGAATTTTGCTTAGTGGTCGTTTTGAAATTGCCACATCGCTTTGACGTCGGTTTTTTCGCTCAATGAGCGTTTTCGGTTTTTGAGCCGAACTTTTTTTTAATAGCCATGTATCTCCCACTGCTGGGCAAAGGCCGCCTCCATATCCTTCCAGGTACTCTTCTCCTGCGCCACCTCGGACCAGGTTTCGTGAGCCTAACATAAACATAAAAAAATAACAACGTAAATGAGTAGTCAATAACAAAAATACTTTCAGATTTAAAGCAACACCATCTGACATTGGAGATTACACGTGTGAAGCTGAAAATAAACTTGATACTGCAAAGATAACAGTTTCTCTCGATGTATTGGGTAAGTCATTATTTGTTAAAAAATAAAAGTGATACAACAGGTTCAAAGCCCTGCATCACTAGGTTGAGAATTACAAAATAACACACTACCTCAACAAAGTCTAGTCTGTCGGTATGCGCAGGCGCATTTTTTCGTATGTACACGAAATCTTAGCCAAACTGTCCATGAGGGATTAATGGACTAGACTTTGTTGAGTAGTGTTAAATTATTGTCATTGCTTTTTTACTGGGCCATGTCTAGGTAACAAAATTTTAAGTGATGAAGGATTTAATAAATGTTCAAGTTTCGAAGTTTTTTTTTAGGTTTTATGTAAAATTAACATGTTATGACAAACACAGAACTCAAATGTTATTTAAACATTTCAGAAGCACCTGTGATTGACAAATCTCCCGGAGTGAACCATGTGACAGAGGAAACAAATGCTGCATTATCTTGCAGGTAAGTTCAAAATAACACTGAGCAAGTAAATGCAAGCTCAATTCTTACTTCAAAAATTGCTAAACTAAACATAAGATCTGAGGACCAAAAGGGAATTAAAAAATTCTGACTACACACGCCAAGACCGAAGTCGAAAGATTAAGCAACCCTCAAAAATACCTGTGCTTCTTGGGTTAATAGTTGAAACTGTCTAACAACTTAGTAATAAACTATACATGTTTTAGAATTCTTCGAGGCAACCCAAAACCAAGCATACGTTGGTCTTTCCAGCCCACAGGTACATACACGTTCAGTGTAATGACGGAAACCACTGAGACTGTGCACTTGAACAATGTGCGCAAGGACCAAACTGGAACATACAAATGTAGCGCGAAGAACGCTCTTGGATCAGACAGCTTCACCATGGACCTAGTCGTAGAATGTGAGTATTTTTACCCGAGTACAGGAAAGCAAAAAATAATAGTAATAATAAAAAGCTTCATTTCCAGCTTACAATTCCAATGTCACTATATGCTTCAACAATATATTATTCAAGTTTAAGTTGAGAATTGTACTTAACTCAGACTTATACACCTCTGACACCCAAGCTAAGATTGAACTGGTCATGACACTTCCTCGAAAACTGGCTCTTATCGCACTACGATTAGGTTCAACATGCAATATATTTCACACTCGTGGATTTTTTTCATTTATCACACACGAGGGTTTTGGTTTTGTCACAGATAACATTAAAAAACTGTTCAATTCTTTTTTTTTCACAGCAAAGAGCTGCATGTTTTTAAGGCCTTCATATTTAATGAAAATTTAAATTTTGTTTATGAACAGAATATCATAAATACATTTGCCTCTCCTTCAACCTGGCGAAAGTAAAGCGCGGCAAAAAAGCAAATAATATAATTTCCTAATAGTTCATGACAAAAATATTTTTCGTTCTATTCTTATTATATTTCTTCGAAAGTGTATTGAAAACCGTCGTTTGAAACACGTGAGACAACTGCGGACATCTTTATGTTCCACGCTTACGCCTAAATAACTAAGCTAATTTTAATGTATGAAGTGTCAATCGATTCGTTATAACGGTCCGGGTAACAATTTATGTGAACAAAATCAGTATTTTTATTTTTCTTTGCCTACCTTTCGAGTGGGATGCCAAATGAATGAAGGTACTTTCAGAGTTCATTAAAAAAAAATAATCAAACCCCTACGCAAAGAGATTGAAAATAATTATAGAGCGGACATTGGGACTATTTTCATACAAAAATTTTGATCCCAAACATTTTCGGTTTTGACACATGAATGGTCCCTGACAAGCGAGGGTATGACATTAGACAGAACGATTTGTTACTAAGTAGTAACAAGTTTTGGATTACGATTTTCTTCGTCTTGTCCCGTCTATCGCTAGTAAATATTTGAATGTCTTTGCCCCTACGTCAAAAACGGCCACTAATAATCTATAAACAACACATTGATGTCAGTTATTTCGGTTTCCGTATAACCGGAGTCTCACGTAACTGACATTATTAGTAATGACGTGTGACTCCGGTTATACGGTTTAGTTTTTCGCTGCGTAAGCGATCATAATGAGCCCAACATTGTCAGGACTAAAGGCGTGAAGAGCGGTTTTGACTTCACATCGGTGTACACATTACCCACTTTTAAATAAAAGATTTAAAAAATATATATTTTACATTAAAATCATTTTTTATGTCAGTTTAGAATTTTTAATTTAGACATAGTTTCGCTTTATTTTTCATCATTTAAGTAAAGCACGTTGTATTTTCAGACCCACCTCTAATAAAAAACGATGTGACACTAATACTAATAAAAGAGGACGACGAAGTTAGAATATCGTGTGACGTCACCGGTGAACCTGCTCCAGAAGTGCGATGGTTTTTAAATGATACCAGATTTGATCGTACGGCGATGGCTCGGGTATCCAGCGACCATAGTATCAGGTAAATTTATTCCTAACAAGAGAAGGTAAGTAATACTTAACATTGCAAAATTACGCAATTACACAAGCAACGCACTAATTGTGTCAGTCAGCTCTTGATATGGAATGTAACCAGCCCAGTGCAATAGAAAAAAAACATTTGGGCGGGCGAACCGCATTGCATTGCAAAAATAATGATTTATCATTTTTGTAACGAATCATCGCACACTAGTGCGGCCCCATCGCAACAAAATAGTAGCTCCAAAAATACGCCGGTTGAAGTTTATAGCGATCTGCCAGAGCGTATCTACGGCCCACCCTAATATGTGCTAGCCTTGACTTTAAAATTATGCATACAAATAAATGGTACCTATTCTATTCGTGTTAATGAAAACAACTACTCAATAAAAGTGTTTAATTGCAGATTCAAAGCAAGGTTACCTGATATAGGGATTTACAGGTGTGAGGCAACAAATAAGTTTGGAATTGCAAAGAAAACCACTGAACTACAAGTATATAGTAAGTTTTGAAATGTTGCATTACTAATACAAAGTCCAATTGAATTAGCTAGCGAGACTCCACAGACGTGATCGCCATAGGTATCTACATCTAAACATATTAAAATGTTACATGATTATTATTTTGAGTGGAACGACCGCAGATAGTTCAGTTAATTATAATGTCGTCGATGGTATCGATGTCCGCTTTGTGCTCGGAGTTTTTCGGGAAAAGTTGGACGTGCTAGTCACTGGAACCACCCTAGAAACCCATCTAATGCAGTCGTCACGGCCGAAATCCGCTAGGAGGTCGTGGCACCATCAGCTACTTTAAATTTAACAATATTTTAGTTCTATTGTGTTTAAATATCATTACCAACCACGTCTGAAAACTTTACATAAAAAACTGTTATTAAACTGATAATTCAAGGATCACTCGTAGATAGGGAATGTAATTCCGCTTGATAATTTCAATCCTGGTATTTGTGGGTCTGACGGTTCTCAATGCGGATCATCTACATCTTAGATAAGTCATAAAAGATAACCAAATTGAACGGAATTGATGAAAGAAATCACAAAAAAATATTCAAATACACTTGTCAAAGCCGTAAGAGTATTCAAGACCATTTTTCTACTTTTATCTCAATTTATTTGGGGTCGGCTCAGCATGTCTTCTTCTTCTTCCATACTTCTCTATCATGTAGTTCTAGTCATGTCCTTTTTAGCCATATAATCATACACTCTGTCCATCCATGGTTTCTTTAGTTTGCCTCTACTCTTATAGCCTTCCACAAAACTTTCCTTCCGTCATTTTCCTCCACATTACAAGCCCATACCCCGAAAACCGATTACCACAAAATTTTTCAGTAACTGATGCTACTAACAGAGTGCCTCTTATGTGCTAATTTCTTTCTACATTCATCTGCTTTACACAACATATCTTAGACACATGCAATTGCATCATAGGATCATTGACTAAAAACTCTTTTTATAGTTTCATCTGCTGAACAGATCCTAACCTGCAAAAGTAGGTAGCCAGCAGCGAAAAACTAAATTTTGAATATAGGGGTCACTTTAAGAGGCTAAATTAGGATAATATAAAATTGAAATGTGACAGGGAATTCATCAAAAGAGCTATTTATGAGGATTCTTAAAATGTCTTTTTTGTTTTTAGTTTACAAAATATGTAATTTAAATAAATAAATGAAAATTGGCCATTCTATAGCCTTCTCTCCGAAAGTACTGAGCCTAATTTTTTTTTCACTTTAACACAATCATATTTAAGGATCTGTTTTCCTTAGCAGTTGGAGGAATATTAATTCACACATATTTTTATTACATTTTAGTCCCAGTAACCATTGACACACCAAAGGATAGCAATATAGAAACCATGGTTGGGAAAAGTCAGATTTTAAATTGTCGAGCTGATGGATACCCTGAACCTCACATTCAATGGACATTCCAGAGCTCAGATCCAAAGATACCAGCTAAAGATATAACGTAAGTACTTCTTTATTATCTCGCTGTTCTCTTGCCAAAGTCGGTCCGTGGATGGGATGGGTGATCCATTGCATAGCGAGACCTTTCCATCTCTCGAACACCACGCTTAACATTTCATCCCGGTCATTCACAGATCCCTTACAGTAATTCCGGTATGTGGAGATCTGATTGGCAGGCACTCCATGTACATTGGCATTCAGCTGCATCCAGTTAAACTGGACTACTTTATTTGAAAAGTCTAAGCAGGTGATGACTTACATATGTCAGTATCATAGGTGGTAGTAGAAAAGAGCGTTTTACCTGCTACTGTTTTACACGGATCCAATGGCAACATTTCAAAATATTAATTTCTATGCTTTATAAGTAGACTACTTGTTCTTAAGCACTTTGCTACATCTTTTATTATGCGCACTGCCAAGGAGTGAAATCTCCTGCCTGCGTCGGTGTTCCCGAGATCAAATGACCCCAATCTATTAGGTTAGCTTGTAAACAATTACAATATTGTTTAGAAATTTGTTGTCCAAATACTTAGTATTAGAACACATCGCCTGTGATACAGGTTTATCCTAGTACAGGCATCTAACTTTGTTTTACCTACATTATTTTTAAGACTTATGTTGTGTTGTAAAAATTTAACTTTGAATAAAATTGATTTATTTATTTTATTTATTTACTTTATTTATTTTTCTAACTTATTTTTACATTTTTAAATATCCCTATACAAAATCAGTAAAGTATAAAAAAAACATTTAAAAATATATAAAATAGTAGCCCACCAGCACCGGAAACAGGGTCCGAGCTACCGGTGGTCAGGGCTCTTGAGAGAGGAACCTCCTAACAATACGCGCCGTGTCCAGAAGTACTGCTTTCTGAATCAAGCCCTTGATCCAGCCGCCAAGCGAGAGCCTCTTCAGATGTTGGTCGAGGCTCTTGGCTATTAAACCATTGGCTGATACGACTAACGGCACAATGACTGCCGTATTCACGTCCCACATGTCGACAACCTCGCGAGCAAGATCTAGATACTTGAATTGCTTATCTTTCTCTGCTTTCACGAGGTTCTCGTCATGCGGGACCGTTATAATTTTTTTTAAATGTACATCTATTTTTTATTTTATTGATGATGAGAATTACTGCAAAAAGTCATTATCTATTATAATAAATATCGAAACTTCAAAATCGGCACTAATCAGCAATAAAATTCATGGCACAAATGTCTGACAGTTCTGCCTTAGTCGAAGTAGTATTTTGTTTTGATATTAAATTTATCATGTAGGTACTTTTTGACTATTTCTGATTACCAATAGAACAAACAGTACTCGTACAATTGTTTACCATTGAGTTTGTACATAAATATCCTATTTATTGCAGTATACGCGGTAGCGCGGCTAGGAAGCATGCTTTCTTGCCGCGCCACCGATTTTGTTAAATATCTCTCTCTTTATAGTACCTTTTTAAAATTATCGTGTACAATAATGAACATATTATGTACATTTATTCTTATTAACCCCGATACAAAATACAACTGTGGCGCGGCCAGAAAGTATGTCACGAACTAAGCTGTCACGTAGACAGACACGTAATATCGTTTTATTTTACAGTGTGTTTACGTATCAATAGACAGATATTTATGTTATTAATTTGTTCCATTCCCTAATTATCATCGTAATAATGAAAACGATTAAATAAACAATGTCTTTCAGGCCTCCCGGTGGTGTAGCGTCGGTAGCCCTAAGGAACTTGCAGTTGGACCAACAAGGATTATATACCTGTGAGGCAGAAAACGGTATCAGTGGATCAGCTAGCATCACGTACGATGTTAAAGTGTATGGTATGTATTATACGAGTATTATGTACAGTAAGTAGGTGTAGGTATTGGACGCATGATAAACGTTGTTACTTCTACACCAACAGTCTAGTTGTTGCTAACGTTAAATCCAAAGTTAAAAGTTTGAAACATTTTATGCGCCTGTTATGTATGCTTGTACGGCAACTGTATTAAAGTAAATACTGAGGGAAGTAAACACACAGATCGAAAACATAACCCTTTCGTACTCTGATAAGGCCAAACTCAGCCCAGTTGGACCCATACCTATTTTTTATCTTCTTTCCAAAATATTCATTATATCTTAATTTTCAGCTCCTTTTTATTTTCCTCGCTGGTTTAGTATTCGCAAGCGCTACTCCTGAGCACGAGGTATTGGGTTCGATTCCCTAGTCCTCAGGTCGCTCAGATTGTTATCGATTTTCCATCAAGAATCCCCGGACATCATACTCGGATTAGTGTCCGATTGATTGCAATAGGCCCTCTACTACATGGGACTTAAACACAACTGGCGAATTAGTGTGGGTGTAATATAAGAAAACTTGTGCTATGTTTCAGCTCCACCTGTTATCGTGAACACATATCCGTATAAAAATTTCGAGGCGATGGAAGGAGACGTGACGCTCCGAATTCAGTGCAAAGCAATGGGCAGCCCAAAACCTTCAATTGTTTGGACGAAAAACGGACTAAACGTAGCTATGGGTAATTTTCTCAAATAATTCGGACATCTAGATAGATGTCACGTGTGATGTGTTAGGGAACAAGATTGTTCAGGGAGGTTGAAAGTCAATGAGAATAATACTCGACCAATGTACAATTGTACATTGCTAATTAATATAGTGTTGTATTTAGGGTACAATTGAAAATCAACTTCCATGAGAATGTCGAAACAATAATTATTGTGTTTGGATAAAATGAAATAATCTAGCGAAATTATGTAGACGTGATGTTTTATGGGATGAAGAACAAGGTAAAGTTCTTCACCCCCCGTAGAAATCCGACCAGAGGTTTTGTTTCTGGTGGGCTGTTACACGACAGTTGTTGTCGGGTTTTTCTATATAGTGACATTTTAATGGTTTTCACCCATGACGGAAAAACCGTAAATCTTAGATTTTCGTCCGCTCGCGCAAAAGTCCGTTCACGTAAAGTCTATTGCGCAAATGTCCTGAAATCCTTTTTGTGTTATGTCGTTTTAGTACTTTTTGTACTTTGCCGCTATGTGTGTATGTCAGTTTCGGCAGTAAATTTAATTTGACGGTGTATACCTATAGATATATACCTATAGATAATAGTGTTTTCTAGCAAACCTTATTTCCTCAGGGTCTGAATGGTATGACATGGAAGACGACGGTACTTTAATCATCAAGAACATCGACCGCGACTCAGAAGGGTCATACGTATGCCACGCAGAAAACAAATTGGGACATGTAACCGAGCGATACGAAGTTACAGTTAGAGGTGAGGGAGGATTTTTGTAATTATTTTTTTAGGAATAGTAGATTTTTCTAAGGCTCCTCTACCAGGTAAAAACTAACATTCTGGAAGAAGCAATTGATAAAGTTAATTATATACATCTTGGAATTGCAAAACAACTTACCAAAAAACGGGGGGAAACCTATATCAAACAATAGACGTATTTTAGTTTAAACAATGATTTTATTACTAAAACTGTTAGCCTGCGGTATCCCAATGCTAGGCACAGGCCTCCCCCCTATTTTTATACGCTGTGGAAAAATACATTATAGGAGTGGTGTATCTTCCTAGACGCAGTTGGTAGTCGTTGTGCCCCCTCGTACTAGAACTGATAGTACTTAGCGCATTTGTTATAGAGCAAGTGATAGAAGAGTGCATGCCACATAATGCTCGTACATTATGAAACATGACAAGTCAAATCAACATCAAATTGCTCGCCTGGTCATTATGAATATTGCTTTGCTATCATCGGGCAATTTGATAATTTCGATATATTTGGCGGGATGCGGGGATTCTAACACGTGACACGTACTGACCAATCAGAGCGCAACTTTTGTTAACACTACAATATAATAATATTTTCTGTAGTTTACAAATTAATTTAGTGGCCGAACCCGATCACAAGCCAAATTAGTTTGTTCTAGGCCTACCGGTTTCACTGCGACCAACTTAGTTGTAGCACTCGCTGACCGCGGCCGCGACACCGTTCACTCCGATCGCTCGCACGTAGTTGGTCACAGTTCTAACCCAACCTAACCCATTTATTCGTGGAGCCCTTTAATCATCTTTTTGTCATGAGTACTAGTCTGTTACCCTTAAAAATTATGAGTGTGATTATTCAATTTACGATTAAAGTTAGTCATTCTCGTACTAAACATTTTTATTGAATGTTGAACAATAAAATAATTGTAATAAAACATGTATTTTATATCCTGGACGATAGGTGACGGCATTATTCATATTGCCCGGGCAATTTGATTATATCATATAATCACTTGATCCATAACACATAACTTACGTAAATGCAGTATCGATTCATTCTAAGTAATGTTGTTTCAGATAATTTAGTACCAGCGGTACCTACAAGCACTATATTTGTAAAGGAAGGCGAGACAGTTAATATCAATTGTGAAATACCGCACCACAGGACAGATCAAATGCGATGGTATAAAGTACGTTGTAGATTATTTATTAAAAAAAAAACTTTCCCGCCGTTAATATGATTATGCAAGCGTGCAGACGCCGCCATCTTGTTTTTTCACTACATTTCACAAAACAATCACAAATGTTTACTAATGGGATTAAAATATCCATGCAGCATTGAACATTATGCGTCGGTTTCGGCAGGGGTCTTGGGCCTTGTTTTAACAGAACTTGATACTTCATTACACGAACCTTTTTGCTGTTTCTAAAGTAAAACCTTTATAAAACTAATTTTTTGCTGCATTGAAATTCGAAAGCATGCGATATCTACAAACCCACACAGGGCCCCACCCTCTCAAGTAGAGTCTGTGTCCCAGCATTGGGACCACATTAGGCTGATTATACCTTACACAATTATTTTAGGATAGCGTAGCCATAGCGAGCGGGGAACTGACCTTGTACAGCGTGACACGCAGCGACGACGGTCTGTACACGTGCCGAGTCAGCAACCCGACCAAGTCGCGGTCAGTCTTAACCAAAGTGGTCGTAGGGTACAAACCAGAATTCACCACAAAGGAAGAAGAGATCGTTGAATTCGTCCATGGAGCCGATGCAGTAATCTTATCTTGCGAAGCTTATGGACAACCGAGGCCGACGGTAAGGAATCATGAATTTACTTTTAGATATCGACGACACAGATGTTAACTCCGCAACCATAACATTCGCTAAACTTGAATAACGTCGGATGTTAAAATCAGTGAAATGCATGCGTCACCGAGACAAGTTACACAATGATTGCAAATACCACGCAAACGATTTTCAGGGCAGAGGAATCTGCCCTGAGTGGTTTGAGAGCTACTTGGCGAACAGAAAACAGTACACTAAAGTTGGTTGGCCTTCTCAAGTGACCAACTTCCTTTCGACTTTCTTCCACTCTGGAAATCAAATACCGAGCCCCAAGATACAGACTAACTGTCTAGTTTGGGGCTCACTAGCAACAACACTCCATGTTAGCTAGTTTTCTGTACTAAAACTGTAAAGAGGAAAGATTTGATTGTTTGTTTGCATTGAATAGGCTCCGACACTACAAGACTGATTTGAAAAATTTTTCACCGTTGGGAAGCTACACTATTTCCGAGTGACACACGCTATATACTTAATATTTTCAAAAAAATTAGGGATCCATAGTAAAACTCCAATAATGTAACCCAAGGTGTAGAAAAATGACTTAAAAATACCTTACATCGCGTGCGCTGCTAAAACTATTGATGATGGAACAAAATAATATACTACGACTTTGCAGAACACATCATTTTCTACAAAAAGTGTCCTGTCCCGTCCTATCCCGTCCTATCCCATCCCATCCTGTCCTGTCCCGTCCTGTCCCGTCCTGTCCCGTCCTGTCCCGTCCTGTCCCGTCCTGTCCCGTCCTATCCCGTCCTGTCCCGTCCTATCCCATCCCGTCAAATTTATGTTCAATACCCGTGCAAAGCCGGGACGGGCCGCTAGTAGGTAATATGTCAAGCTACTAATGACATCTATTATTACTGGTACCTGCTTATGTATTATAAGCATTTTGCAATTTTCTATTTCTATGTATGTAAGAAAATAGTTTGGAGTGAGTTCGTCAGATTACCGATTTTAATACAGTGCCGAAAATACTTTATTTCATTAATTCGCAGTAGGTAAGACTTATTTGAATGTTCGTCAACAGACGGCGACTTGGAAGCACAACGGCAATACACTGGATGCCACGGAGATGTCATACCCTCTGGGAATGGTGTACGGTGCAACTGGGACTTACGAGTGTGAGGTCAGCAATGCATTCGGCAGTATCCGTCGCACGTTTAAAGTGACATCTCGAGGTACAGTATATTTTACCAAACATCTGCATCTTCCTGCCCTTGTCCCGTGTTACTTGGGGTTTGCGCAACACGTTTTATATTTTACTATTGTATATTTTACCATGCAATTAATTAATATTTTTCATTAACCATTTAAATTCTAATAAAAGATGATTGAATACCAAAAAAACTGGCCAAGTGCGTGTCGGAACACGCACAGTGTAGGGTTCCATAGTCGGGTTAAACGATTTAATCCCAAGAACAACCTTACATTTGTAGTTGAAAAACATGTTCTCCCAAACAGTTTGTAAGAAAAAATGTTTTTCAACTACAAAACACCGCCGCTGAAGATTGTTCAACTGTCTTTGCATTGTATAAATTCAATCTTTCTAGTATTATAATATAGTCGTATAGCCTAAATTGTATGAGTACTATGTACTAGAAAGCTATCATTATTCACTGGAAACCTACGCCTTTTCTTTACTTGAATGTGCCCTTGCGGTTTAAAGTATGTCTTGCTCACTCAAATGTCTCGCTGATGGTGGCGTATGTGTCGGGTCATTTAGTTGCCTTAAAAATGGTTGAGTTGAATGACGGCTGATCCATGCGTCATGTTCGTGAACGGGTGCTGTCAGTTGTGACTGGCCAAAATTGTTTTTATACAAAAAGAGCTAAAGTTTCCCTACGTCTTATAGATTCGGGATTTCCTATATAGTATCCTATCCCATTTACAAGGAAACCTGTAGAAATAGTACCTAATATTCATACACTGTGTTTTTTATGTTAATAAAAATTATTGTTAATTTCATTAAGTTTTGTTTCTACAATTGTCTGACATTAACATTAATTTAGACTAAATTCAGTCAGAAAATAGTCCAAATTGTTCCAAGGTTGCGTTTGTTTTACAGATTGCATATTGGATATCAAGAAAGACTTCCCGCAGAAACAACCCATAATGTTCTCACCGTCACTTACTTGGCCGGTGTTCCCAGTGAATGACGGATACATGATCATACCTCACAGAGATTATTTCTACATGAACTGCCCTTCACTATTCTCCGACCCCGCCCTCCCCGTCAACAGACTCATGGTGTTCTGTGAACGCGACAATACAGTCAAAATCAATGGAAATATATACAATTTTGCTGATATAACGTGTAAAGAAGAAGTCAAGCCTCAAGTATCTAGAACTGGTATTCCCTGTCTCCCCGGCAAGACAGAGACTGTAAAGGTCGGATACAAAGTACACAGTGAATTCCTTGGAGTATTCGAAGTTTGTCTGGACACGGAGAACAACGTGCCTTTGTTCACGAAACACAAGCTGTCTCCCCGCCATACGGACAGGTCTACTGAGGCAGCATGGTCCAACAGCCTGTTGCCTCAGGACTTCAACACCTTGTACGATTGCAGCAGACAAATGTATGACATCACTTCCACATTAGGAAGAGGGTTGAGTACTCACGACTCTTGTTGTTTCAGTAAAAGACAGCTCGTGAACTCCCACAACTTGCTGCCTGGCGTACCAACGTCATCGGCGTATGACTACTTGAATGTCGTCCCTCACTGGAGCACCTGTAATTCCAAGGTATGTTGGCTTTATGTTTCATGCACACGTAAGAAAATAATAACAAAGAAATATATTTATATTTTATTAATCTAGTTACTACAAATCAATGAACATGTACATGTCAAACCTGTTCACACAAATTGCGGACTAGCCGCGGGTACTTCAGAACATTATCTATCGGCTCCGGTCATTCCAGTGACCGGGGCCGCGTCCGCAAACTATCCGTCGTACTGGGTTGGACGGAACGTTAAAACAGTATAAAACAAAACTCCCTATATTTCTTCAGAATTGGGAAGAAATGGAGCAAAGTGTGAGAAACCTTGTGAAATCAGCTGGTCGTGATCTGATAATATCGACTGGAACTGCAAACCCTCGCCGCGGTGGAGCATCTACTGACATAACCCTACACGATGGCCGCGGAGGGAAGCAATCGGTAGCACCGTACCTATGGAAGGTTAGACCACTTTTTGTTTTGTTCTGACACGTTGCATTGTGTACTCCCATCCCATTTGAAAACATTTGGGACCATAGTGTTGACAACACTGGAGAATAAGGTTACAAGCAACTATAAAAACATTTTAAACAATGTTGCGCGTGTGCTGAGGAGGTATTTCATAATAATTATCATAAAACATAACATCACGTCTGTGACCCGCTAAGGTTAGGGCAGAGGTGTACCTAAGGGGCAGACCGGGACGGCATGGAAAGGGATTTTAATTTTTACTAATGGACATTCAACCGTACTGTTACAGAAATACGACATAAATTGCTATGCTTTAAAATGATGCCGTGGCATTGAAAGGGATTTTATCGCACGGCATTAAAAGACGCGCCACAGGCTCCCGTGGCGGGATGCCGTGGCATACTGCGGTAGGCAACGGCATGCCACGGACTCCGGCGCTCGTAGTAATATACTGCGGGGTGCGGCGGCGGGTCTAGAGAAGCGGGGAATGAACACTATTGTCCATCCATTTGCGCCCGCGTCTTTGACGACTGTGATCAAAAGTGTATCAGGCAGCAGGAGTCGCTGAGGCGTGCTTTGTCGTGCCGCGGCACGCCGTGGCATGCCGTGGCAAAGTGCTGGAATGCCGCGGTATATAAGCGGCCAGTGTGCGCTGACTGACGGCAAAATCCCTTGCCATGCCGTCCCGGTCTGCGTAGGCCTTAATAGTACATCCAAATTTCGCCAGTTATGTTTAAGTCCAAATCCAGACCAGAGCACAAATCCAGACTCCGTGACTGCTACTAAAATATCCTAATAGAAAAACTGAATAACACTTTGCCCAATCCGGGAATCGAATCCAAGACCTCATGCGCAGCAGTCGCGCTTGCGACCACTAGACCAACCACGCAGTCAAGTCTTATTATAATAAGAATATCCGTATTGTTGTTGACTGATTCTATTTTTCACTGACTCATCTGCTGACATTTAGTGCGTAATAAGACTAACACCCGAATCTATAAACAATTCAAAATGTTTACTTGAGTAAATGTCATTATATATGATACGATTTTTATTATGTAGTTTAATAATTGCTTGAATTTAGAACTGTAAAAAGTTTGAATTCTTAGCTTTGCTTTCTTCGACGGTTCTTAATTCGTTTAAATTCTTGTCTATTGCATAAAAAAATTGCACAAGTAGCTCTAGTAATTACTTTAACTTAACCAAAGATACGGGTGTTAGACATGCTTTATCTTACTTTTTAACACAGTTTGCTGACTTATATTTTTGGTTAATTCTCAGGTGGTTCAAGATCCCGCTCAGACAGCATCTCTCGCGATAATTCAGATCAACATTCCTGAATTGACTGCAGCGGAAGCTTCGAAGCATGTCCTGTGTCCTGACATCTGCGGAGCTGGTATCACCTGGATAGAACCCTCTAACTGGCAAAATGTCGAGGACGGCTACACGTATTGTTGCTCGATAGTCGAATTTGAAAAAGCATTCGGTTACAACGGACGCTTCAGTCCTGACATGGTGTATGTTCTTTTCGATGGAAGTTTGATGCCTTCATCTTATATGCCTTAGAAGAATAGTATTTTTTTTACGTTGAAGCATATGTTACAATCATCATATTTATTATTCACATTTATTTCATTTTACGAAAATAATCGGTGTTCAAAATAATCATCATTTGAATAAAAATTAATATGATACATTTTATCGTTTAATTTGTATTCTTCAATTGTGCTCCTACTGAATGAGACTTATTTTAAAACTAACTATGAGGACTTATAGCACAGAATAATTAATACCACACAGAAATTTTTCGTCCGTTTAAAAACAAAAAATCTGCTGTTCAGTACATTTTGACGTGTAGGTATTGCAGTTTTGTAGGAAACAGCTGTTCTTTTTTTTTAACACACGAAGAATTTCTATTTGGGGGGGGGGGGGGGGGTTCAGAATGATGTATTGAATACGTAGTTACAGGCTTAGCGTCGCTGTCCCTTCCACACGGTACAGTTATAAGTCCGGAGTGAGTCAGTTGATGCGCGGTAACTTGATCTCCACATACTTTTAGTAGGTTACATTGACGCAGCAAAAATAAATTTATAATAAAATTGGTGGTGGAATGGCTTTCTACCAAAGATTTTTACAGGGATCGACGTTGACTTCACATGCTTATACCTTTGATTGGCAGAAGTCTTTATTTCTGCTTAGTTTGTAAATACGAGAATGACTGTAGCACAAGTGTACGTTTGTCACTAGGCAAGAATCAATTATATTTTCTGTCAAGATGATGCAGGCATCCTTTTTCAGATTTACAGTTATGAAATCTGACACTGTTTTAATTGAAAACATAGTGTTGTTGTGTTTCTCCGCAGGGATTTGTATAAGCTTAAATATTTCATAGGTGTCCCTGTTTATCAAAGGTATTTATTTGTACTTCAAATATTGAGTTAGTCTTTTAAGCATTCTTGCTTCTTGCATTTGGCTCGTAGAAGTTGTGCAAGATCCGTATGAATGTTTCCTACAGATAAGGTGACGTCAGTAAACAAATGACTTGCTATAGTGCTCATCTGATCCTGTAATTGTTCGTCAATTATTAAATGTGGATTAAATCGACCACGAGAGATGTCTGTAATTGTATTCACTAAGGGCTCAAAACAATAAAATATTTAATTATCTAAAAATAAATCTAAAACTAGGTGGCAAATTATTAATCGCGCAAATCATAATTTACCCAAACGAACATTTATAAAATTAAGGCTATAAAAAATACTTTTCGTTCTATTATTATTATATTTCTTAAAAAGTGTATTGAAAACCGTCGTTTGATATACGTGGGCATTTGTTACTGCAGTCCTCGGCTCCATAACGCCCTCGCCTGGCGGCTCGTGTGTGTGTTCAGCCTCGACGGCAATGACAAACTCTCCCACTTATATCAAAATTTACTATTTCGCACCACTTCGTAAATGTGAAATTATATGTCATGCAAAACCAGCCAATAAAGCAAGTCAAGTAAGTTTTTTTTTTAAATAATACGAAACAATAGTAAAAATAATGAAATAGTTCAAACAAAAATAGTTACAACATTAAAAACAATTGTTTTTTGCAAACGGTCAAGTCCAAAATGTTTAAATAATTGACTCGCCCAAACCTTTTTTTCATCTGTAGCAGTAATGGCGGAAGTCATCACAACAGCTGATCGGCTGCAGGCTGCGCACCCCAGGGTTGCCAGATCGAGAACAGAGATATAAAAGATTTTTCAATTACGAAAAGTATCCATTATATTTTCAGTTCTATTTTCATGACTATTGGAAAATTTGTATTTTAAATCTGTATTAAGTATTGCAATTCAAAGAAAACAATATTAGCCGACATTAGTTATTATGTACCCAGAAAAAATAATGCCTAAAATAGAAATGTTCTAATCTGTATATTGTAAAGAAAAAACAAATTTGTACACCTCACCAGGTAAAACATGTACGGACCTATCCTACTGTACTGTACTAATATCTTGCATGCTCGATTTGTATGTAAACGCATGTTTTGAACAAATAAAATATCATTATCTTTCTTTATCTTTATCTTTACCACTTGGTATGGAATTTTGTTTCTTTGTATGTACTGCCTGATCCCTTTTCACACACGACACCCTACAATCGGCTTTTATACGCAAGTTATTATTACAAATTACTAATTCGGCTATAAAATGTCTCTTGCTTAACTAAATTTTACCTTATTTTTTAGTGTTGTAACTTTTTCCAAGGATTTAATTTCCTCAATTATTCCCCTGTCTAGAACAATTTGTTTCCCTTAAAAAGGGAAATGTATCCTTCATCTACCAACACTGGCGCAAGAATATGGAGCGCGACGCCATATTTCAAAAATCGAATTGGTTTTTATTTCCTCGCAGTAAGTGTGAAAAGTATAGTACTCTCCTCGGGGATAAAGGTGCATTTGTCTTGGGCTAGCTTGAATCCCTCGCCGCACGAAGGATTCTCAGCTTAATTCCCTCGTTTTTCTCGGGAGTTAACGCTGCGCTAAGTGTTTAACCCCCGGAATCCTTCGTGACACTCGGGCTTCAATGCGTCCGTTACATAAGGGACTGCTTTATCCCCTTGGTGAATAATTTATTTATCTATATGATCGCCAACAGAGGCTACACAATTACATGCATGTTTTTTTTTTCATTTTAACATACACAGGGTCAATACAAATGTGCGCTTCCAATTATAGGTGACCACATCATTCATTTTATCTAGGTAGGTACTTACAACAAGTTTGATTAGGAAGAAATCACTAAAATTAATCAAAACACAATATACGAAAATCATAGAAAGGGAATCAAATGAAAAGCAAAACAATAAGGGTAAAAATAATACAAACTAATTTTAAACAAATTCAAATTAAATAAAGTAAAATAATAATCAAAGAATAACCATAGAGATCCACTAGATAAAACACAAAAATGAACAAAATATAATGAATGAATTTTAATAAATAATCTCCTATTACACAATTTTTAACATCAGTCTCCTGCCTTTATATCAATTTATTTGGGGTCGGCGCAGCATGTGTTCTTCACAACTTACAATATGAACAATTTTTTATGAAAGTATTAAAACCAAAAAAATAAATAAAAGGTCCACGCATACAAACAAATTACATTTACATAATTATAATCGATTGACACCTTAGTCATCAAAATAGTTAGGCGCTGCGGTACATATGTATATACATTCTGGTCGAATCATAACTCTTCCTTTTGTATTTGGCGTAGTCGGGTAGAAAAGATCACAGCATCATCTTTTCATCGTTATTTTAACATCGTTTCATTATCAAAACATAATTAACAAAGTCACACTTACATTACAATTGATTATTATCTCTTATGTACTAGCAGATGTAGTGTATCTGAGAGTAGCCTAAGCTTTGTGACTTATTAAAATACAATAAAGCATAGGCAGTACTTACTTTTCTCCCTTATCGAAGATGATCCTATTTCTGAGTAAACCCGCTGACAATATTAGAAATAGCAATTCTCCTTTCCAACTATGTAGGTTTGCTCATCCGTAATTGTTACGAGTCAAAGTGTAAAAATGTTGCTGATATAAATATCAACATCGGAATTCCCCAACACGAATAAAAGTGACTGTTTGTGCAGATTCAACATTTTTTATATACCAAATCACTGAAATGATAACAAAGTGGAAAGAGCAAATGTTTTTAAAATGGATAGGTAGGTATTTTTTTTATAACTATTTTGCGAGTTGGGTTTTCAAAGAATAGTTTTTATAATACCTACCTATTATTATACGTACAAATCACTTGTGTACCCGCACTGGGACCGTTAGAGGATGTTTTGTTTATGCTTTAAGTGCGTAATAGAAGTCAGTACCTTCGAGTATGCTGATCAAAATAATTGCTACTTGTACTGTTTGTGTGGTAACCGTTTTCGCGTCGGTGTCCCGTCCACTCTGTATTACATAGTTATGATAATATTTATCCGTGGTGCTAGGCAACTGAGCTTATACCAGTTGTATACGTCACTTTGTGCCTATTGGCCTTGCTTTGTTTGGTCTTCTGCTGATTTGGAGGGAAATTATGTTCTTCCTACTCCTCCGCTATTCTTTTCTGATTAATTTCAAATTGTTTCCCCGGAGGTTCGTCGAGCTTCATTGTCTCAGCGGTTTTCTGGTAATCGCCGCTGTCGATTCTGGCTTTCAGTCAGAGTTGCAAGATAAATACAGCATACATGAACTACGAGCAATAAATACTCACAAAAAACTATCATACAAAAAATCCCCGAAGGGTAGGGGGACGGACAGGGTAGGTCATTTTTCGTTTTAACAGGGCGAACCTATTTTCATGAATGAGAAACTCCCGATGGAAAACTCAATAACACTTTAGTTCTCTTCCTCAGTAATCGCGCTTTCGACCACTAGACCAAAGAGACAGTAAAACATTCCATCACGCCTTTTTCCTCAAACCATAAAAGAAAGGCGTATCTACCTACCTACACTACAGATTGTGCAGATAGTATATTTCATTTGCATAGTACGTAAGCCACACAGGAACATACTTGCCGCATGGGAAAATAAACGGGGGAGATATCTAGCTTGATGCTGCTGAGAATTTCAACATAACAAAATATAACATGAAGTCTTCATAAGTAAATTTTTGTTCACCGATCACTTTTTTGGTGCAGCTTCCTACAGGCAATCTGCTGATGGCCATAAAGGATCGTTAAAATATCACGTGATCGCCATATCCACGATCTCAGACATTAGCTTGTCATCAATAAGTTCGGCAGTTCTTGATACTCCTTTTATGGAACCTTACTGGCTCTTACGAAGTTACGGCCGTTGTCACTATACGCCATTCTGCGTAAGGCGTCTATAAAAGATGGCGTTGTGAGTTCGGAGACTAGTTCCAAATGCATGACTTTTGTCACCGTGCAAACAAATACTGACACATATCTTTAGTGGTCTTGACACCACGGCCCTTGATAGTTTTGATATACTAAACCACCCGCCGGTTTTACCGGTATGCGTAAAAATTGATTCTTGCTGCAGGTAAGTCTTCTATCAGGGGTGGTAGTTTTCTAGGTTTTGTTTTCTACAGGTAATACAACATTCACGGATTTGTTTTTTCGTTGCATTATTTCCCACGATGATACAATATTTTTTTTACCCGATGCATGCTAAAGTTATTCGAGCTCCACCATGAAACCTGAGTTTATGTGCGTGTCCTATTTTAATTCCGTCAGACGATGCTGATGAGGTAAAATTAGAGGGTTAGATCAGGATTGATCGCAGCATGATGCAGTCTTCCACCCACACGAAGTATTCCTTCTTCGTCTACAAACGGGTTCAAATTCAAGATCTTGCTTGTAGCGGACACTCGGTTGGGCTTGAAATTCCACATGTTTATCTTCTTTGATTATCACGGCATTTGCTTTGCAAAGCTCCGATAAGTTTAGGTAGAGTTTTGTTGGCCTTTCTGATTTTTGGACTAGCAAGCGCCGTTACCGTGCTAGTACGTGTACAGCCATTGTAAATGAGTTCACTATGCATAGGAGTTTATGGACGAAGCTGTTGCCTTTTGTCGTGTCTTGTGTTACAGTATGTACTTGCTTGTTAAGAGTTTCTTCGTCAAGGAAATAAATTCCGGGACTTGTTCGATTCTTCGGCACACAGTCAGGTAGCCAGGCTGGGCCATTCCACCACAGATCATGTTCGTTTAGCTTCAGACCTGTTAATCCTCTGCTAGCGCAATCTGCGAGATTCTCAGCTGACTTAATATATTGCCAACATCCGGAAGGCATTCTTTGGTTATTAGTCGCACTCTGGTAGCAACAAATGCTCTCCAACGATCGGGATCTTCTTGCATTCATCCCAAAACCGCCATGGAATCAATCCACCCGTAAACCTTGATGTCGCGATCGAGGAAACTTGCCTTCCTCCTACCTTAATAATGAATTTAGAAAGCAGACGGGCACCACTTTATTCCAATTTGGGAAAAAAAGAAATATTCTTTTTGCTAAGGTATCTTGATTTCTCAACCAGTAAAATTATTTTCGTTTGACATAGATTTCTTATTTTGCAATATACGACACATGTAGGTAAGTACATAATTATATGATGCCTTCTCCGATGCGTCACAAAATCGATGTAACTCGTTATTGTTTCCGGCCGTGTCAGTACCTATCCATCGAGGTATTTGACATCGATTTATATTGAGCATATCTTGTTTAATTTCTGTCCAATCTTGGTTAATTGGCTCTGGAATCTTGTCATCCCATTGCAAGTTCTTCTCTTTTTAGATGTCTTGGAATAGCATTTTCATCTCGGTAGAAACTGGAGCGAGCCATCCGAGAGGGTCAAATAGTTAAGATATCTTAGACAGTAATTTCCGCTTCGTAGGATGCGTATCGATAGTTTCGTCAATCCTTGATTGAAATATGAAAATGTCCTGTCCAGAATTCCAGTAAAGGTCTTTTCAAAACAAGCAGACTTGTTTGAAGTCGTAACGTTTTTAATAACAATCCTTGTCAGTGCTGTCTTGCAATTCTTCATAATTAGACCTACATTTTCATAAACTGATACCACCTGTCTTGAGAAGTAGTTTCGAGTCATGCTGTAATTGTTTTGCTGACTCTACAGAATCTGAACCGTGTAACAAATCATCCATGTAAAAACATTATTCGACTACTCGAGCTGCATATGAGAAATTGATATCTAATCCAACAAATAAAAAATGTTTGTTTGTTTAAACGCAATAATCTCTTCAGCTACCAGTCGGGTTTGAACAATCTTTTTGAATTTAGTAGCCCAATTCTTGAGAAAAGTTATAGGGCAGTTCTTGAGGAAGATTATAGACTATTTAACATACGCTACAAGCTTTAAGAGCCGAGCGGCAGATGAATCCTCGGGGCAAAGCTAGTACTGGATAACATATGTAATTATTTTAATATGGAGATTTTCGGAGCTTTTGAACAAACTGTGAACATAAACTTGACGTCTAGGTATGGTGTCCTTGTTTTAATGTTAGATGTTTTATCCAAATAGAGTTTTTTTTGTGTAAATTAGACCTGCGGGTAGATGGTACTTATCTAATATACATTATTTTATTCTATAAGTACTAGTAGGAGTATAAAACATCAACTGTATAAAGGACTTCAACCAAAATGGGCTAACCGTGAACAACCCTATTGGGAAAGAAGGAATTCATAAATAATTTAGTAATAATATTTACTGAACATTGGTCCCTATTCGGGAGTGTCAATATAAATAATATTAAAAACGAATAAAAAAGATTTTTAATTGATTTGTATTTGTATGGTGACAGTGGCGTTGAGTTAGGGTTGCCTAAAGAATAAAAACACGGAAAAAATTATATCGATATTTTTGATGTTTCGATTCGAGAGCTTCGAAAAATTCAAATGTTTTCCTGGAAGACCAAGCTTTGCTCTGGCCGTTGGAGGGTTCATCACCAGCATCACCATCATCATCTTAACCTTACAAGAATAAAAAGATATACTTTACGTAGAACAACATTTTTTTTTTGAGATGGTAAAATCATCCATTTATTTCTCCCGCTCTAGGGTGGAGCGGAAGGGCGTGTCAGACTTTGACTGACTAACACTGTTCAAAGAGGAAACTTACCGCCATGATTATAGCATGCCCACGTAGAACAAACGTTGAAAGTCGTTTAGCCTATATCGGGGAAAAATAGTAATCGTAATTGGTAATTCGTCTTCGTTCGTTTGGGTTTTGTTCGTCGTGGTAGCGGGTATTATTAACACGTGTTTTTCTTGAAGATCCTTATTGGAATGCGGCGTGGTCGATAACCAAAAGAATTACGCAAAACAAAACAGCACAACACGATGGAATCGATTTCAAATCGGGTGTTCGACTGACAGTGCAGAGAACTGGCAACACTGACACAGACCCGATTGTCAAATTGTCAATGTCAAAATGTCATTCGCTTATCGCTTTGCGTTTGCGCTCTTTTTCGTATCGTATTATGAATATTATTTCGACTTTAGCTATTTTTGACGACTTGTGCTGTTCAAAATGGATTCTGATGATTTTCTAAACGACGACCCCGGCTCACTCTCGGACTCAGTACCCGCTTCAAACGTTAACCCTAGCATTTCTCCGAATAATGAACCCGCTTTACATGGACTTATTTATATTATTTGACCAATTTGATACAAAACTTCTTATATATATGTTTTCTTCCTACTGTAAGCCACTCAATAAAATCAATAATAATGCAATATATTTATGTTCATGTTCAAGCCCAATCGCCATACAAAGTGGTTGATGTCCTTTACTTTGCTGTTGTTGGCGTCAATTCTTGCAACATTATGCTGAGGTATGTAATTGCATCCTGTGACATTCTGTATCGAAATGGAAAGCAGCCTCGTCCAATAAGAAATGACCTTTTCGAATGGTAAACTTTTTACACGTACTTAAGTCTACAACTATAACTTACGAAAAGCACATTGTCTGCTAAACTTGAACTTTCACTGGACCAAGTCGTGCTGAAACGAAACTGCTGAACGGATCTGGATGAAATTTGGCACAGTGATCGATTATAAGTTACACTGCACTTTTGAGTCGGTAACAATAATAGTATTGCAGTTTTGGAGGAAACAGCTGATTTTTTTTAACAACCGACAAAAAATGTCGATGTCCGGCGTTCAGAATGATGTACTGAACCGTTTACCGTGAACCGTTTAAGCGTCCGTGTTCCTTCCACCTGTATAGTAGGTACCTACATACATGGTTAAATTTAAGTCGTTTTAATCCTCTTAAGGGGTCATCTAATGACCAACGTTGTTCGTTATAATTAACGAACAACTTTACTATGGGATCAATCCTGAAATCGCGAAAAAATATCAGCTGTTCAGTACATTTTGACGAGTTAGGCGAACATAAATTACTGAACAGTTGATTTTCTTTTCGCGATTTCATGGTTGTTCCCATAGTAAAAGTTGTTCGTTATAATGAGTACAATGACCCCTTAAGAGGATTAAAACGCCTGTCTTATCTTTAACCATGTATAACTGTTAGACGTCATAGAGGGAACAAATCGTAAGAAATACATAGTAACACAATGCTGATAAGTAAGATTTCGTCTAACAGTGAATAGATAACAAAGTGCAAAGAGCAAGCAAATGTTTTTAAAGTGATATTATTTTATAACAAAATATGCTGATTAAAAATAATTACTGCATAGTGCCTAACCAGTGCCGATTTGGGTTATTTTGCTTTAAATTAGGAACGGAGCTACGTACTCGATACTGAACGCTATACCCCTTACCCTTCCCCCCACCCCTTAGTCTCATTTTTAGAGTACATGCATAGGGCATGCATACAGAGGGCGTCTACCAGGATCCATATAACAGTGGGTTTCGACCTTTCGCTGCATCCCAACCTTTGCCGATCGTACTACCAGTTCATTGGACCTTTTTACCAGTCGATTGGTCCATTGGAGAGGAAGGTACGAGAGAACGGATTTGTACCTGTGCAACGACTTGTCCACTATAATTCAATCAAATCCAATCAAAATTATTTATTTCAAGTAGACCAGTTACAGGCACTTTTGAATTGTCAAAACAAAGACAACAATAAAAATGAAACTACAATCCCAGTCACAAGACATAATCACTTGTTGTCGCACTTGCTTTTGCCATACCCGGAGGAGGTTAGGAGGGGCACACTTTACCGCGCACCATCGTCGAGGCAACACCTCTCCGTGACCGCAATACTTTGTGTATAAGGGTATATAGATATCAGCCAAAAATAATGTTGGTAAAACATTATTTACAGACATTTAATTGTTGGTTTCTGCAATTATCATTTAAATGTAAACTGTGATTATTTACTCATATAAATTAAATATCATCTTGTAATTAAAGGGACAAAACTGATTTAACTTGATTATAATTTTTACGTGTGGTGTGTTGTCTTATTTTGAATAAACGCTTCTTATGATTTGCTGACTGTTATTTTTTTAAACTGTGAAAGTCCTGTAGGTACCCATTGCGAACCGTAGATCTCTATGGAGAAGAACGGGCAAGAAACTCAATGCACGTGCAGATGACCCTAGCTATTAATTTCCAGATCTGAGTGCTTAAAAGTCCTGTGGCAATATAATGCTGCCGGTGGGGCTAAGGTATCGATGTACCGAGGCTTTAGTCAACAACCTGCACGTAGGTGGCCATGGGAGAGTGGTCGTTCCCGGAGTTGATTGAGTCGGAACTCTGGGTTTGGCAGCACAACTGGCGAAAAAGCATCCCGATTTGTGATCGCTCTGGTTTCCTTTGCACAGAGGAGCGGTCTAGAAAAGGTGGCCCAAAATTAGTCTGTCCAGGTGCCTAACCGCGGCCGTTTGGACATCGACATAGTGCGGTCAAAAGAAACAAAAACAATTTAAGAATAATAACCTAAAATTCCGCGAAGTGCCTTCTATAACCATAAAACGAGTCCTATGACGAAAATATAGCTGCGGTTTTTGCAGCCGCCGACTTTGATTTAGACCCCATATTCGTTTAGACCACCCTCAATAACCATGAAAATGAGTCCTATAACGAAAAATTTGCTCCTTTTTGCAGCCGTCATCTTTAATTTAGATTTTAGCTCCATGTTCGTTTAGAGCGCCTTCGATAACCATGAAGATGAGTCCCATGACGAAATATTCGCTACTTTTCGCAGCCGCCATCTTTGATTGTGATTTTGATATACGTTTAGAGCGCGCTCGATCACCATGGAAATGACACCCAAGACGAAAAAGTCAATAGTTTTTGTAGTATATGTAGTATTGTTTTTTTGCAGTCGGTTAAGATCATTAGTAGAGTAGCCTGCATGACATGACGGGATCGTGATATCATGATTGTGAGAGAGATGAAAGAGAGAAGACCGAAAAAAAAAAATATTCCGACGTCCTTCTACTTCGACCGCAAGGCCAAAGAATAGAATACTTAAAACAACGCAAGGCGGCCACTAATAAAATAATTATGGCAGACGTTTCTTTCATCAACATTCATTCAATGTTGGTCCATCAATAAAATCGAATAATAACAGAAATCTATAGACAAAAACTACATGTCTTTTTGAGAGCAAAAATCGACAAATTTGACGATATAATTGCAATTAGATTAAAAAAATAAAAGATTTTTTAACAAAAGTTATGAGCCAATTTTGAAGACAAGGATCTACAAAAAAATTATTGGCTTTATAGATTTTGCGATTTTGCCTCTGTTGCCTAGGAGAGAGTGCTGAAACAGAACTGTGATTCACGTTGGGCGAAATAACTACAATTCATTAAAAACCTTGGTCAAAATATAATGTAAACGTGTGCGACCCAATGAACCACATACATTTCAAAACGCTAACATACTAAAATCCCAAGTATCAGGCTTGCTCCCTATTTTTTTTTTAATTATGATTGTTCGGGACACATCTTGTAACAGAATTTCGAAACGGTTATCCCCAAACGGATGAGCTGAAATTTTGCATACACAGTTAGTTTGGATGACAAAGCATGGTTAGCTGTGTGATAAACTATTTCTAATATGGCAGACAAGTTATTTTTATGCACCCTCATGATATTGAGTATCAATTAAAAGGGTTTGCTGAGAAGACTACGAAACCACCGATAATTAAAAATAAATTGATAGTAATAAAACTTGTTTGAAAACGAGCTTTTATTGAAATACCTACTCTAAAAAAAGAAAATAACCTTAAAATAAAATAATCCCGTCCATCGCCATTCAAGCAAGCTGTATTTAAGCTGTGTGTGCATTTTTAAATGTTGTTTTCTTTTTAATTTCTTATATTTTCACTCTGTCCCTTCTTTTTATACATAATATACTCCTTTGTATTGCGTTCTGGCAGATTTTAATTTACTTTCTTGTAGTTCTGTTAACGCCCATGGCTAGCACCCGTATAATAAGCATGGCATAATACATATTTCGTATACTTTCTTTTTTCCTTTCATGGGCATCTCTTTGATTATGATTATGAGCCTTATGTGTCCCACTGCAGGGCAAAGGCCTCCCTTCCCTCTTTCCATTTTTCTCTATCTTGGGCTATTTGGGACCAATCCAGCGTCCAAGAGTCCAGCTCGTCACGCCATCTCCGTTTAGGCCTACCGCGTAGGCGGGTTCTGTTGTTTGGAACCCGATCTCATTTTTATATCGGCCATTAGGAGAAATCTATGTCCACTTCTTTGATGGTTTCTTTTTGTAAAAACTGTTTAGGATACTAAATTTATTTTCAATAGCAAAAGATACTAGTCGTGAGCCGTTTTTACTTATATTGCCAAATCTAAGACTTCCTACGGTAAATTCTTCTCTTCTTTTTTGTTTGTCAATCTGTCCACTAAAGTCGCGAGTCGAACGTCGTATCCACAGCACTTATAATATTATTGTTAATTTCACAATTCACCTTGTCCAACAGTCGGAAAATGATTCTAACCACAATCAATTTCAGGACTCTACTACGACAATGTTTACGTTGCGAGCACCGGAACCGGAAAAAATAATATAATACCATCAATTTATTACTTTATACAATTTATCTGATACAAAAGCTTGCCGCGAGATTTAACACACAGTAACACAAAAGTAAATCTTACGGGGGTGGGGGGGGGGCAATGCTCAAAGGGGTGAGAAGATTTTATATGAAACGAGACCTGTTTATTTTTTATTTTCAAAATAGCGGCCAATATAATATAGAATTTGTATTAATCAATAGTTGGTAGCAATACAAACAAGTTTTGAATGAGGCAAATTTAGGTAGGTCTATAAAAAATCATCTTTTCTTTTAAGCCTTAATCGGATGCGACGCAAAAGGGTAGTGATACTGAAGTGGTGCTGCTGTTGTATTATCATTGACATGTAAATTTTCGAGTATCTTCTTGAATCTGGTTAGGCTAAAAGTTGACGAAATATCTGGATTATTATAAAAACGATCCGTAGACCAGTACAGTTCAAAATCCGGCAGTGGGTGTAAACCCATAATAATCATCAACCTCCAGAAAAGCTTTTATCTCTTGTTGAGTAGTTGGCTGATAGTTCTTGCTATTTTCTTGAATGGCGTAGCGATTGGTTTCAGTTACGATTATGTTTATCAAATCATTAGGAAACAGATTACTAAAGAAATCAGTAAGCTGTTTTTTTGTGTGTATAAGACATTTTCGGACAAAACCTAGATTCGGACCCCAATTTACGGGGTACAGAATGAAATCTTTTCTTTATTTTCCAATCTCTATAATTTCTTTCTGGTCTTGTGTAAGACATGTTTAGTGAATTTGCAGAAGCAAGATCCATTAAATCAATATTTTTATGCATATTATTAGGAAAAATAACATACGATACCTCTTCAATTTCATTTGAAATATCCTTATTGGACTCGAGAAAGGTTTCAGCTTTTTCTTCCATTGCACCCTCAAACAACCTTTCCAATTGACGGTCATTTATGTCGTTATCAGATAGATTTACGTACGTATTTGAAGGAGAATGTAAAAAATCACCCATTTCGTCCTCCGAGTCGCTTGGAGAATCGTTCTCTAAGATATTTTGGAGATCTCTGTCACTTAAACGTTTTCTCGAAGACATCTTGGTTGGTCAACAGCAAGAATTATTTAAAAAAAATTAACTACGAACACAAAACCATGGTATTGCTTTCAACATATTTTGGGGCGGTAAATGTTACGAACAGACAATGGTCATATATTAGCCACGTAACGCACATTTTACATTTCAAAAAGTTGGAAGCAGGTGGGACCCATTTGAGTTTGAAAATATAAAATGGAATGGCTCCCGCCTGCTTCCAACTTTTTAAAATTTATAATGTGCTTGTTCTTAGAAGCTTTTTAGTGTTTTTTTAACTTAAGTTTTTTACCTCAATCGGGTTTTTTAGTTTTTTTTAATTACTTTTTTTTTCACCATTTATTATGTCAAAAATTTTTTATTCATACAGAACCCTAAAAACGAAAAAAGTGATACACAATTTAACCTTTGAAACGCTGGCCTGTAATGTGGGTTTTTACAAATGACTCACTAAACATGTATCATTGATACGAGTGACCCGATGCTATCGATGTCTCCGACGTCGTACGTGGTACATGATGCCTATTTACTAAAGTTTCGCATTAATTCAGCATGTATTTATATAAGTTCACTGAAGCAGTATCATCAGTATTGACCATGGCTTCTTACGGGTTGCGTTTTGTTCTTGTTGTTCTAATTGTACCAATATGTGCAGTTTATGTACAAGGAGAAATTATAAAAAGCAGTTTAACGTTTGTAATCGACTACACGTTGTCAATGACTGAAGAAATAAGTTCAGTGAAAGAGGAAGTCAACATGATATTTGAGAAAGTGTTGAGTTCCAAGGCATCTCAGATAGAAAATTTCGTTATAGTCACATTTAACGACCCGGGTTAGTACCAATGTTCAATATTTTATCACGTATCCAGTAGTCGAGTGCAAATAGACAAAAAATACTCAAATGGTGGAACGAAGTTTATAGTGGTCGGATTTTCATAGGACTTTTTTTGTTGAGTTCCTAGAGGTGTGGAGAAGAAAGTAAAAAAAAATTCGCCTCTTGCGAATTTTTTTTTTTATTTTCATTATAATTTTGTTTTGTTTTTATGAATAACTTGAAATTTGATGAATTTATAATGTAGCGTAATAGTGTGAGCGGTGGACATCAATGAAAAAATAAACAGACAAATTGGCGTTTAACAGATGCACACCGGTCACTATATTACGCCACATTATAAATTCGTCAAATTTTAAGTTATTAAAAAACGCAAAAAAAAATATAAAGGAAATTTAAAAAAAAAGTTTTAAGTTTTTTTTTCACACCTCTAGGAACTCAACAAAAAAAGCCCCATGAAAATCCGACCAGTATAAACTTCGTTCCACCTTTTTGTCTAATTGCACTCGACTACAGTGATTGGTAATTGGGTGCTTTCCTTAAAATAGGTGATACTGGGCCTAATTTGCAACAATTTTGACCCAGATAATTTGAGGTTCGAAGGTTGGTTGTTTTGTAGAAATCGAACTTTTTTTTTGGAAATTTACCATCTCTACGAATAACGTGCCAAACCAAACCTTTGTGCTCTTTTGCCTTTATGTACCAGGCCACTCAGAAAGTATTGCGATAAATAGTTTTTATATATGGGAGACTGGCCAGTTAGAATCTTTTTCGAAAATATGATTACTTGTAAGTAAAAATATGTGTGTTCCATTTTCAAGATTTCCCTCCACATTTTTTGCGAGCCAATTCAAAGTATCGTGTCTTACTGAAAAATGGATCTGCGCCGGGAACATTTTAGAGCTATGATTTACTTTCAAGTGTCGCCTGAAACCGGATGAATCGTCCGATAGACTTCAAATGGCATTTATGGATGAAGGCCCCTCCAAGGCAACCGTGTATCGTTGGTATAACGAATTTAGGCGCGGTCGACCAACCTTGCGGGATGAAGAAAGAAGCGGTCGCCCTTTGACGGCTATTACGGAAGAAAACGTGCTAGCAGTGAAAAATTTAATCCAAGATAATAGGCGAATTACATATCAGGAGATTCAGCACATATTAAAGATTGGATCGGGAAGCGTTCACGAGATTCTACACGGGCATCTTCGCGTGAGGAGGATAGTATCGCGCTGGGTGCCGCACTACCTCACCGACGCTCAGAAGCAGGCCCGGGTCGAATGGTGCCGTGATATGCTGAACAAATTTGAAGCAGGCTCGTCTCGGCGTGTTTACGACATCGTAACAGGTGATGAGTCCTGGATTTATCAATACGATCCAGAAACCAAGCGCCAGTCGACAGTTTGGGTGTTTCAAAATGAACCAACGCCTACCAAAGTGAAGCGATCTCGAAGCGGGGGGAAGATTTTGATCGCCAGCTTTTTTAATTTGACTGGCCACTTGGCCTCAATTCCCTTACGAGATCAAAGAAGCATCAACGCCGAATGGTATACTACCAAATGTTTACCAGAAGTTTTTTCTGTTGTGAGCAACAAGCGACCAAACACAGGGCTCCGCGGACTACTGCTCCACCACGACAATGCGCCTGCACACACCGCGCTCAAAACGAGTACTTCCTGGACAGTACACCAGTCAAACTCCTGGGTCACCCTCCTTACAGCCCTGATCTAGCACCGTGTGACTTCTTTTTATTTCCAAAAATAAAAAAATCAGCTCAAGGGGATACAATTTTCGTCGCCGGAAGATGCGCTGGCTGCGTTCGAGCAGGCTGTAAACGAGGTGTCTGCGGCGGACTGGAAAAAGTGTTTTGAAAACTGGTTCAGACGCATGAATCTTTGTATAGAGGCTGGTGGAGAGTACTTTGAAAAGATTTAATAAAAATATATGTACCTGTAGAACAATTTTTTTTAGTGTCGCAAAACTACGAGAGAGGGCGCTGCAGTGCGCAAGTAAACATCAGCTGTGTGTATTTTTTATTCTTAAAAATGGAAATAGTACTTCTATCACAACATAAAGTAAATAAAAGTGGAAAGATAAGAACTTAACAGTGACAGAAGTTATAGTATATTGAAATCTAAGAAGTAAAGTGAAGAAATACGTAAAATAAACACTGTGCCAACGTTAACGACCAAAATTCAAATTTGTACTACGTATTTGCTGGAAAAAGTAGTTTAAGTGAAAGTAATTCCCGTTACATTGAAAATTGAGAAGAAAACAAATTGTTGTGCATCCGAAAAGGTAAGAAAAAGACATTGAATACCTAAGTGGATAAATATTGAAAAGTAATAGAAAGTGCAAATCATTCTGCATTCATAACAACTCCATCTAGCGACAAATAACGAAAACACTATCGCTCGTTTTTTGATCGTCCTATTTGACAGCTATCAACATTCAAAGCGTATTGAGTTCTACGACATTACACACTAGAGGGCGGCATTATAAATATCTCAAGATGTCATCTATGATTGTGTGTGCAGGATGTAAACAAACCCCACCAGACATGGAAACGCTTGTCTGTTATTATTGTCAAGATAAATATGATCTACAATGTTCGAACTTAACCATTGATCTTTTCAAGAACATGACGCCAGAGCATAAAAAAACATGGCAATGTCAGGCATGCCGCTGCAAGGCTCCAAAAACCGGCAATATAGACACCCCTTTAAGACTTCAAGACTGCAAAAAAACCCCTAAGTCCCCCCTAGAAAATACTAACAACAATAACGTCACCATTAGAAAGAAGACTAAAATTTTCAACAACGACAGCTCGATAACAGATGACTCATGCCTACTCGGTGATACTATCCACCAAGAAGATTCAGATATTAACTTCAATATGAACGCGGGTATATCATCGACCATCTCAGTTGAAAATCTGAGCGAAATTATAATACAGCGTCTAAAGGAAAACAATAAATTTATAATATCAGAACTACAAAATACAATTGAAGTTGAAATAAATAAAGCAATCACCAAACTCAGACAAGATATTGAAGGAAAAACTGATTTCTTATATAAACAAAACGATAAAAAAACCCAGGAACTAGAAGAAATAAACAAACAAATTAAAAAGCTAAGTGATGAAAATGAAACCCTGAAAAATGAAATAAAATGTCTGAAACTCCGATCACCAACTACAGAAGTAAAGGAAACTGAAAACGACTACAAAAAAATAGTAATATATGGCTTCTCCGAATACTACAATGAGACTGACAACGAACTACACAACAGATTAATTGAAATGTTTTACGAAATACTGCATGTAGACCTAAGCGGATACATAGAAGAAACAAATCGTATAGGAAGACTAACCACGAAAACCAGACCCCTAATTGTTGAGCTTCTAAGCAAAAATATGGCTAGATATATTATTGAGAACAGCCACTACTTCCAAGGAACTAACATACATATCTCAGAATTTTTAAATGAAAATGCACGAAAGGAAAGAAAGTTAATGCGTGAGGAAATGCTAAAAGCACGGAGAAATGGGCAATATGCAATAATACGAAATAATAAATTATTTATAGATGGGAAACGGTTTTTAACAAGTGAGAAGACGACCAGCGAGACGGAGACGACATACCGTAAAGGCAACATACCCGGCGAACAATTACACAACGAAGAAAAAACCTTCACTACACAATGTATCAAACCAAGTAACAACGAATTTAAACAAAATCATACCTTTCGAAACTACAGAACAACATTTTAAAATCCTATACCAAAATATACAAAGCATCTATAACAAACAACATCTACTTGAAGCCTTCATCCATGAAAAATCCATGTATAAAGCTATATGCCTAAGTGAGACTTGGCTATCACCAGAAAAACTGAGTCATCTTCAGTTCAGCGGCTACAAAATGGCAGCAGCCTACTGTCGCCGTACTCGAGGAGGCGGCGGCGTCTGTATCTTGTTACAAAACGATCTCGAATACAAAGAAATTTGTGAAATTGGTAATATGTCTGTTGAGTATTGTATAGAATTATGTGCAATAGAATTACCTAAGGAAAATGTACTTATAGTTACTATTTATTGGAATAGAAGAGAGGAGGAAGTATTTACTCGCCAAATAAAAGAAATGTTGTTTTATATTAATAATAAATATTCAAAATATAACGTGATACTAGGAGGAGATCTAAATATAAATATTTTAGACAGCTGCTTAAAAACTAACCTGTTCTTAGATCTGATGCTGGAACATAAATTCATGCAACACATTAAAATCCCCACACGAATCTCACAAACTACCTCAACTTGTTTAGATTTAATTTTCACAAATTTTAATAATATAAACACTTATACCACTGTTGAAGAACTAGGTTTCTCCGACCACTGTGCGACCATCTTTCACATGAAACTGCTCAGCGACAGCAATAGAAAAACAAACTGGTTCACAAAAAAACGATTTTATAGCTCCCAAAATGTAGAACACTTTAAATCTGAACTAAAGAATCAAAATTGGAATGAAATAATTCAATCAAATCAAAGCATAGATGAAAACTACTCTGCGTTTAATAATACATTAAATAAAATTCTAAACGAATGCATTCCCCTGCAACAAATAAAAATAAAAACGACATATAAAAAATACTGGCTAACTAAAGGTATTAGATTATCCTGCAAAAATAAAAGACTACTCAAAGTACTGACCACTAAAACAAACGATCCCATATTATCAAAATATTATAAAAAATACGAAAAAATACTAAAGCAATCTACAAATACAGCAAAAAAGCTACAATTCATTAACAAAATAAAAAAGTCAACTAATAAAGTCAAAACCATGTGGAGTATAATAAACGAAAGAACAAATAAACCAATAAAAAACGAAAAAGCTAACATAAAATTACACCAAAATAATAAATTAATAACTGAACCTAAGAAAATAGCTAATATTTTCAATGACTTCTTTGCTTCTATTGGAGAAAAAACCTCTCTAGCTAAAGGAGCCCCCGTGATGTGCCCAACACAAAACACCATGTTTCTCAGTCCTGTCGATCCCTATGAAATAAACAGAATAATCAAAGAATTGCGAAATAAAAAGAGCTATGGAGTAGACGAACTTCCCCCAATCTTACTCAAGCAATGTGCAGATGAACTGACTCTACCATTTTTCAAGTTAATTAACCAATCGTTTGAAGAAGGAACCTTTCCCAATCAACTTAAACACGCTGTGATAAAACCCATACACAAGAAAAACTCAAAAACCGACCCTAACAATTATCGCCCTATAGCACTGTTACCAACTGCGTCTAAAATCTTTGAGAAGGCTATGTGTGACCGCGTCTACTCTTTTTGCGAAAAATATAACATACTTGACGACAGCCAAAACGGTTTCCGTAAAAACAGGTCCACAACCTTAGCAGTCTACAAATACGTACAAGAGGCTCTAACTATTATAAATAACAAAAACTACGCTGTAGGTATGCTGCTTGACATGACCAAAGCCTATGATAAGGTAAAATTTAACATTTTATTAGACAAGCTACATGGGATAGGAATACGGGGAAAAGCTCATGAATGGTTTGCTTCATATCTGAAGGATAGGATACAACTGGTAGAAATTGAATACTTCGATCACAACACAAACGAAATAACTAAAGTGAGATCCGACAGTAAACCAGTAAATGCGTCAATTCCCCAAGGTAGTGTAGTGGGTTGCCTTTTGTTCCTAATATATATAAACGACCTTCCTAAAACTATAAACGGTCCTTGTGTTCTCTTCGCAGATGATATCTCTTTGCTAACCTCATGCCACACTGCTGACAATATAAACGCCAAATTAAACTCTCTTCTTTCTACAGCTGTAAACTGGATGGACAATCATAATCTTGAAATTAACTTCACAAAAACTAAATTGATAACATTTCATCCCCATCAAAAGTCCCCATTAAAACTAAATTTCATGTTTAATAACACAAAAATAGAACAAGTCAACGAATTTACTCTACTTGGTTTATCTATAGATACCCACATAAATTGGAAATCCCACATACAGAAAATAAGAGCAAAACTATCAAAATTCTCATACGCCTTACGCAAAATTAAAAAAACTACAAACCTTCAAACTGCACTTGTAACTTACTATGCATATGCACAAGCATGGCTCAGCTATGGGGTCATGCTATGGGGTAACAGTACAGACTCACAAACCTTATTTATCTTACAAAAAAAGTTAATCAGAATAATAACAAACATAGAACAAACAGACAGCTGTAAACCACACTTCCAAAAACACAAAATACTCACACTTCCTTGTTTATATATTTTAGAATTATGTAAATTTGTCAGAACACATCAAGATTACTACACCACTTGCAAAGAGACACAAAAAAGATACACTTTTAGACATAACAAAAACAAAATAAACAAACCTCAATCCCGAATCAAAATGCACTCAACCAGCCCCTTAATTATGTCCATTAAAATCTATAATAAACTGCCAAATGAAATTAGAGAAGTAAGCAAAACAAACGTATTTATAAATAAATTAAAGCGACTTCTGGAATCCAAGGCATATTACACAGTAAACGAATTTCTAGATGATAAAACGATTGCAAAATGAAATTATCTAAAACAAATCATTATAAAAATAATATAATATGGAATACAGTGATTCTTGTATAAATATGAATACACAAATAATACATCTACATAATCTAATAAAAATAAAAATATTATAATTAAAATATATAATTAATCTAATATAATATACTTATAATTACACTAACATGACAATATATACATATAATTATATACCCAACGAAACACCTAATAATTTATAATAATATTGATTTGATTAAATTGCTATTCAGCCCTCTTCCTCTCTCCTAATTTTTGCGTGCCCGACAGGGTCCATATTGATTTTTAATTTGTTTATATCATCTCTGTAACATATGGAATGCAATAAAAAATTGAGTATTGAGTATTGAACTTTCTGAGTGTCCCACGTATTTATCGTGTAATGTGTACATAAATAAATAAATAAACGTGTAAGAACGTGACAAGAGGTGCTGTTATGTGAATTGCGTTTAGTATTCAAAGTCTAAATTAACCACGCCAATAAATGGGCGTAAGTCTTAAATCGTCTCTGGCTTGCAGTAAGCACTGATTGCGTTGACCTTGAACTTTTGATTGAACGGCATATTCCTTGCTGCATCATCGACTCAAATTCCTTTTTCACGGACAGGTATTGATGTGGCGGTAATGATCAAGTCTTGCTGTGTATTGGTGGTCCGGTGATGTCGATGTGCTTTACAAAGTGTTTTGGAGTATCCTTCATGCATGACGACCGTAAGATGTTCGGAAATTTGCTAATAAGTGGGTGATATGTATGGTCAAAGTCATATACTACGATACCTCTTATTGTCACCTCGGCGAAATATATGACTGGTGCCTGGACAATGAGATTGGTAAATTTATTAAAAATAGCTGGCTAATGTCGACAAGTAGTAGGTAATGTCGTCAAAAGTTGTATCAAATGATGGGCTCGCTGACTGCAGCGATGATAAACTTTCAGCTGTAGGGTTTTTGCAGGTTGCGGTCTAATTGTAATGTCTTTCTTCGTCGTTAGAATGATTTAATTATTCGCTGCGCTGCTTACAAGCAAAAACCATGGGAACCCATGAGTTTCCCTTCCCTGTCTTTTCTTTAAGGTATGATGGAGACGACGACGACGACTTCCAGCCACCGGAGCAGGTCGGCTTTCGAGGAGGTGTCAGTACCGAAGACCATATCCATACAGTGCGACAGATTATACAAAAGTCCGACGAGTATAATCGGCCGCTGTGTCTTGCATTAATTTGTTGACTATGAGAAAGCTTTTTTTTTTGGGTTCTGTTGCCAAATGGCAATAACCCTCAAAACAACCCTTATAGATTCGGTCTATCCGTCTGTCTATCTGTCTGTCTGTCCGTCCGTATATCACAGCCATTTTACTCCGGGACTATAGGCACGACACAGTTGAAATTTGGAGAATAGGTGCCTTCTATGGACCGCTACGCAAATATGACGTGAAATTATGAAAAAAAAATTGGGTTGATGAGATATTCGCATCTAAAGTCCGCCCCCTCCCCTAATTTCTAAAATAAGAGGACGAAAAATTAGGCTAGTTGAAAGTATATTTTTTTTTTTAATAAAATTTGATATTTAGTTTTTCAGATACGGAACTTTTCTTTAAACTGAAGTAACGTTAAGTTGCTTTTTATTAACAACTATGAAAAACAAATTTAGTTTTGCTGTTGAGTGTAAATTTACATATGAATAAGCGTTAAAAATATTGTTTAGTGCTACGGGACTCGCACTTGGCCGGTTTTTTTAGACTCTATCGATACCTGGGCAGATCTGGAGTCACAACGACATAGCTCACACAATAAGTAAGCTGAAGTGGCAATGGGCTGGCCATGTTAGTCATAGAACCAATGACCGTTGGGTAGACGTAATCTTGAGTGGAGACCGCAAATCGGTAAGCGTAAGGTGGGACGCCCTCAGACTTTGTGGAGCGACGATCTTCGCAGGGTGGCTGGTAGCAACTGGATGAGAACTGCTGAGAATTGAGTTAAGCGGCATGCGATTGAAGAGGCCTATGTCCGGCGGTGGACTGCTGTAGGCTGATGAAGATGACGGACACGTTCACCGACCAGTATCAATCAAAAATGTCCGACGTGAGTTTCTGTTTGTTATGAATAGATGGGACGATATATTATTTGCGGTTTTAGTTCCCCGACGGAGCGTTGCTGTTTTCGGAACAACATGGGTACGTAGATCTTTGTGTTTATTATCCAAACTTGCGATTATTCTGGTTTGTCGCGGGGTGTTGCTGCACTGTGTGCGATGTTGATTGGGCCTGCGTGAAGAGCGTGATCTTGTGCCACATCTGCTAAATGATCTTCATTGATGATGACTTGATTGGGCGGGCTTAAGTTCTGCGATTTTTTTTTGTACTAGGTCAGTAAGTTGTGGCAACTGTGGCAACAATGAAAACATGTGGTTGTGCCTGCAGGAGAATCTTGTCTGACATCATCGCCGACTCGGGGATATCTGAAGGTTTTGATGTTATCGCTGATGGCGAAGACTGCTCGTACAGATTTTGGTGTCAGAGCATACAGGCGTGATGTTATGTTTCAATATTGTGTAAACAATAAACATAAGTGATTGCAGCAGTCACGACAGATTTGTTATATATTATTAAAGATTTCCATTGTATATCTACGAAGATCCGAATCAGATCTTCATTGATTGAATTTAAACGGGAAGTAATACTATTCCTAACAAAACCAGAATCATCGAAATCGGGTCACAATTGGCGAAGGTAACTCTGAACATACAAACAAAAAAAAACATGTCGTTTGCCGTCACGGCATACGAGTCAGTTTTGCTGCCAAGGCGTGCCAATAGATGTTTCACATCACAAAACTTTCAGACGAATTGATAACCTCCTCATTTTGGAAGTCGGTTAAAATATGTAGCTACAGACAGAAAAAGCTGGAAAAACTCAATATCTAATATCTTCTTCGCTGTCACTCGAGGGACGAGCTGCTACAGACTTACCAATAACGCCATGCAGTGCCGCGTTTCTGCTTTCCAGATATATTTCATAGATATAAACATGCAAAGACAAAACATGTTATCATGGATCTATGAGTATGGTGATATCTTAGAGCGGTTACCATTGTACCTACCAAGTTTATATTATAATTATTTTTATTCTCTTATGCATTTTATTTTTATTTCTGACAAAACAATAACATTTCAAGATAGCTACGCGTTCTTATCTTTGGGTTTTACCAAAGATTTGATATTTACGAGCATTATGTTTGGTGTAACTGTGTAGGTGCTCACTTTATCGCTAGTAGTTATTTATACAAACAGTTTCTTATTCCACATAATTAGCCTGATACAATTTACTAAAGAAAAAAAGTCACTAATCATGATATTAATATCTTTCTTTCAGAGGCCGAAGTACGAACCGTCACAAAAGATCGAAATGAGTTTAAAAATGCTTTAGCATCCATACGTCTCCATAGTGATTATAATTATGATTGTCCCGAAAAAGCCATGACAGGCATCGAGCTAGGTCTCATCAACAGCTTGCCGCTTTCCTACTTGTATGTGTTCACTGATGCTTCAGCTAAGGACTATGAAAAGTTAGAACAAATCAAGAGTCTTGCGCAGAAGAAACAGAGTCAGGTTATTATTCTTGGTTTTTGCTTGTTTGGAGAGCGTAACAACAACGTACCGGCCGATGGACTTGAAATATTTCCTTTTGACCGCTTGGCTAAATATCAATTGCCGTGCCCCTAGCGCGCGGCTACAAATCGATAAAATAAATAATACCTACAGTAAATAAGCATTTTAAATACTTAGTGCTGCGAGACACAATTTTAAATAATTGTTGTAAATAATATTCTATTTAATAATGGTTTTAGTTGTACCACGCAGTTAATAGGACGAAAATAGAACGAAAAAATGCATATTCTCTGTCGCAGAAATACGACACAAGCGGTAGGGGCACGGAAATATGTGTCGCATAAACGACACAAGCGGTAAAAAGGTTAACAAAACTACATAATAGTCTAAGATTCTGTCTAATGCCGACCTTCACTGACCTGTTTACCGAATGAAATTTTTTCAAAGTAATTTTAAGACATAAATTAACATATTTCGAATAGGTTGCCTGATGAAATTAAGTCAAGACTATTTAAAGTGCGACTACTGTAAGTCTTGACCGATTTTACTTGACAACCACAATACCACCGTGTTTATAATAAAATTATCTATATTTTCATATAATTATACTTATTTCAATAAGAAAACGATAGATAGATACATAGATAAGTGTACACACATAATGTGATCAGACTGACCTTTTTATACCTGACAATCGTGTGGGAAGGACAAAAAGATAGGCAACACAAAAGTTTCTTATTCCTTATGCTTTGGACTTTCAATCAATATGATTGCGATTGGTGTTTTTCCTTAAACTTTCACTGAAAGTGTTTTTTTTTTTTTATTTACTTGATTTCACCAGGCAACCCATTCGCATCATCTTTATTCTTGAATTAAATTTAAAAAATAATTCGGTAAACACATGGGTCGATCTTAGGCGGGATCTCAGAATATAAATTGCTCATGAATTTAAGGTTTTCATGTAAGTTGGTGTTTCTCTTTTCAGGTAGTTTTTTTACTGACTGGCTTATGTGGATTAACTGGAGATCCTAGATATCAAGCGTATCACCAGGTGGCACAGGCTTCGGGTGGACAAGTTTTTGATATGATGAAAAGCGACGTCAAAGACGTAAGATCCCTTGTATTCTAACTATTCCAGTCATGTCAAACACACGGCACGCATATCATTACCAAGTGACCCCTGACTAGATCTAAAGATTAGGTACTATATATTTTACCACCATAGGTCGTCACTTCGAACCATGCACTTGTTTCATAGATGAAGGAGAACTTCATAAGAAAACATATTTCATATTCTAGAACCGAAAATTCGAAGACACGCGACCTACGCCAAACCCGACAAGATTTACGTGATGGATTGTGGCCCTCTAGGCCCAGCTGTGGGAACGTTATAGGCGACACCCCTGAACTGACTGGACCGATTTTAATGTTTTTTCAAACTATTTCTGAATTATCTCACCAACTTGTATTACCTTTGTCAACAGATCTTAAAATATATTGAGGAGTCTATTACAAGCAGGGGAGTTTCGCACTACAACAAAAAGTACCCACCCGGCATTCACAAAATTAAAGTAAGTATCTACGTACGTATTCTCTGAGTGAAAGAATTAGTGCCTATGCACTGTACTCGCTGTCACCAAATGTCAACAGGGAGGCGCTATTAACAGCTTACTACAGTCTGGCCGAATCCATTCTCAGATATGGTGTAATCTTTTGGGGTAACTCGACTAATAGGGAAGTAGCATTTAAAGCACAGAAGAGATGCCTTAGAGCAATGTTTCATTTGAAAAGCACGGACAACTGCAAACCCTATTATATAAGGCTTAAAATTTTAACAATGCCATCCATATAGGTATATATTCTTGAGAACGTTATGTTTGTCAGGAACAATCCTAAATTATTTCCGCGCAAAGCAGATCAATTTCCCAGGAACAGGCGTGAGCAAACACAACTGTGTGTACTTCCCTGTATATAAGTGTAGTTCTACACTTATGCGCAAAAGTGTTTTTCATATTGTTGGAAGGAACTTAATAATGTACACTTAAAAAGAAAACTTAAGACATACTTAGCAGATAAAACATACAACAACGACAACATTAACGAGTTCCTACAGGAAAGATTTGTATTGACATAGTTGCATATTGGATTTGATTATTGTTTTTGGGTTTGTTAATTTAAAATGACATAGTTTAATTATATGTGGATTTTATAAAAGTCTTAATAACTTATTTTTGTTTTTTATATTCTGTTTGATTTTTTGTTACTTTAAATTTATTACAATATTATTACTATTCTTTAATTATTGAATTTATTATTATTTTAAGAGAATGATTTAATTAATAATATTTCCTGATTTGCACGTCACAGCATGTGGCAAACATGTCCGTACCTACTAATGTTGTTACCATCTTGCATGCATGTCTTTTCTTGTATACAATGTATGACACTTGTTTAAGCAAATAAATATTATCTTATCTTATCTACGTGTTTTTATCTTACAGAGGGAAAAGTGTAGTTTTCTTCTGGGATCAGCTCTCATTTACAAGCTTCTGATTATTATCATTTCTTTGTATCTGAACAATATGAATAAGATGTTTATTGTTTCATTTTCAGTTTAATGTGGATGCCCATATTGGAACCGTGCTGATTGCTCTAACTGGATTGGGTTCTAGGATCGGAGAAGTAATAGGTCCTGGCGGAAACAAACCAACCACAGAACATATAGTCTCCGGCAAAGAAAAAATGGCGGTGCGTACCTATCGCATAATATTTACATACAGTCAGCTCTCATATCACCCTACTTGCTGACTGGCTTATCTTTTTCATTAGATTATCAAAATAGGATTACTGAAATTTTCTTTTCTGTACCTTCTTCTATGCCCGTTATCTAACATCTTGTTGCAGGGGTTGATGTGATCGTTTCGGCAATGTGTCGGGTATTTGCATCATGTTGAACAAACCGACTGTTGTTAGGGTTTCCTTATCATAAAATTAATATTGAGTGACTATATATTTTTATGTATAGTTAATTACCCGTTCTAATTACCTACCTCTACAATCGTAATTGCACATTGTATACTCTGGGCGCCCGATAATGGAATGTACTTCATAACTTGAACCCGTGAGATTCGTCTGCAGGCTGTATTTTAGACCTATTTGTTAATCCATATTTGTGTCGACAGGTCAAGAGAATAAGCAATTTAAAACCCGGAGACTATGAGGTGGAAATCGAAGGCACGGGTGAAGTTCACATAATCATGGTCGCCAAAACTGATATCAACTTTCAGCTCGGCTTCTCTATTGACAATCCCTCCTCTATGAAAGACACAGTCACAAGACCGCCACCAGGTACGTTGTTATATACCTTCAAACTGAACAACTTTCTCCGTGAGACCAACATCTTTATCGCGAAAAAATAACCAGCTGTCCCGTACATTTGGATCCAGCAGGTATTGATTTTTTTTTAAGTGACGTTTATTTTTTCGAAATTCTCATTCAATGTTGGTCCCATAAAAAAAAGTGGTGCTGTTTGATGTTCTGTGCCACATCCTCGACCACACTTTTCTGATACATTATGTATATTTTATTTGATCTTTCAGGAGGAGACGCGTTTTTAGGCATCAGGTTACTCGGGGAGGGAGTCGAACTCAATACAGTAAAAATCCTCGATGTGAACGACAAAGTCATTGCAGAGCTGCCTCTAACACTAGTCGACAAAAAAGAACAATTCTACGTTACTCCGTCATTTGATCCCCCGTATTCTATGTTTCTTGTCACTGTAAGTTTCAGTTTATAGTATCAAATATCACATCTAGTTTGCATTGCTAACGAAGAAGAGAAGCTTGCTTATTATAAAGAAATAGTATGACTGTTCCAAACTGGTAATAGTTAGACTATACAATTTTGAGATAATACAATAATTAAATTAAATATGACTATAAAAAAAAGAAAAAAAAGTGTAATAATTAAACAAAGAAAGAATTGAAAGTATGGTAGTAATATGTGTGGTGTGGAGTGTAGTGCTTTTGTTTGAATTGTGACAAATCTACGAGCATTGACATGATACTTTTCAGATAAATGAATAAATGAATTAATCTTACGAAAACCAATTTATCAAAAAAGATCTCAAACTTTTGGTTTAACAGCGTCATAAAGTTCATAATATGAGAAAAAAATAAACTAAAAGGTAGTTTAATTTTTTCTCATATTATTAACTAAAATCGTTAAAACCATGGCCATGATGGCCCTTACGAGGAGAGGGCGGATTTTAGGCAATCGTTTAACGGATTAAAACACTTTTACACGGATAAAAACACGGTTAAAAACACTCTTATACCAAATTATATCATCATCCTGAGTCTCCTGCCCTTATCCTAATTTATTTGGGATCGGCGTAGCATATCATCTTCTTCCATATTTTCTCAAATTAGTCGTCATCTCATGAGTCACCCCTTCTCAGATGTATCATTTTTCACTAAGTCCATTTATCGTTTCTTTGATCGTACCCTACTACACCTATACTTAAAATATTTCGCACGATATTTTCCTTGTTCCGCCGCACCACATGCTCGTACAACTGATGCTTCTTCTTATAATACTAATTTTCAGTACGCTTCTAAGTTATTCTCGTTTCGTAGGAAACGTTGCTAAAATTAATTTATCTTTTAGGTTATTGGAAATGATTTGAAAACTGGAACGCCTGTTATAAGAACAGGTCCAACACCCATTGCACGACAAAATCCAGCGGCAGGTACGTACGAAGTCACGCACACCTTCTTCTTTAATTGGTTTACTTTAAAATACCCCAAACTTAAAGCAATTTCCTATTGCAACAGAGTATCTTCGAGAAATTACCTGACATTCATTTTATAATTTCATAATTACAGAACCTGCAGTAAACACAGCACCTGAGATAACGATTCAAGGTGCACCGAAAATAATCGCGGAATACGATGCTCCATTGAAGCTGAAATGTAATGTGCATGGCTATCCTGCTCCTAATGTCGTTTGGTCAGAAAAGGGTACTGGAATCCAGATGCCTGCTCAGGTATAGCAAACTTTTAGTTATTTTACTGATCTACTCTTTGAACTCGTAGTAGTATGAACAATTTGTAGCTATTTCTGCTAATCGTAGCAAGACAGTACCGGGGCTGACTACTCAGGTGCGTGCAGCGCACAGATATATAGATACATATGTAGCGCCAATCATTGGCTAGCATGAATCTAAGCATACACTCGCTGACAAAGAATACGGGTCAGTACGAAAAACTAAAATTCCTCTTAAATTAATGGAGTTAGCGGCATGAATGTAACTGTACGTTGTAGATAAATTACAAGTTAAAGAACACCACATGTTGGAAAAATTATTAGTTTCATTGTCTAAATTACAAAAACACGAAGCCGTCAACCAAGCATTCTGTAAGAAATTCTACGCAAAAAAATATTAAAACAGGGAAACGACATTTTTTTAGGGTGAAAAATCACGTTTTACGGTAGGACTCAATGTAACGCACTCAAAACATTGCTGATGGATGCATTGAATAGTACGGGGGTCGTGGAGGTATTTAAAGTAAACTTATAACATTAGAAAATTGTTTAAAAAAAACCTGTGAAAAATTTGGAACCCGCCATATCTCCGTAGCTATAAGGTTCCCAAGTATGGTCCAGAACAAAACAAAAAACCGACTTCCAAAAAAAACACTAAAAAAGTGGAAAATAACTTTACTTTCGGAAGTCGGTGACTATTGTTTGTTTCATTAACTTTTTTGCCACCGACTTCCGAAAGTAAAGTTATTTTCCACTTTTTTAGTGTTTTTTTGGAAGTCGGTTTTTTTTTTGCAAAAAAGTTTTTATTTAACCCTTTTTAGTTATCGTATCACACACAAATCCTTGTCAAGTATCAATTTCGCAATTTCTTTTACTTGGATGACATTTTTTCCAGTTATTTTGATTTCAAAACCAAACTGCTGAACCGATTTTGATGAAATTTCTATGGGACCAATCGGGAAGTAAATCCATTCGGATAAAAGAAGAATTTTTCAAATCGGTTCATAAATGACGGAGATATGAGGTAACAAACACAAAAAAAAAAAACATACAACCGAATTGAGAACCTCCTCCTTTTTTTGAAGTCGGTTAAAAAGCGGTCGCATTGACGAGGAAAACAAGTGTCCTTCGGCTTCGTTGTGGGTATTTTTACACCCATTATAACGTTTTAACAAACTAAACGACCAAAACTCTAAACCCGAACAGAGTGAGCCCAGAATCGAATAGCAACAAAGCGCATCGGGAGGACTCGGACGGCAGTCGGATCGCGTTATCTGTTATTACCTTTGTGTACGCGTTTTTTGAAAACACGGCGCTAATCGTGATCTCATTTAGTCGTTTTGTAAGTTGTAATTTAGTTGCTCTGTGACGACAAAAATAGCTCCAATAATGTAAAGAGAAGAAAAAGTACGAAGTAAAGAAAACAAAAAAAAAAAAACTACTTAAAAAGCAGTAATGTTAGAAAATTCGTAACATGTAAAAAGGTACCTACTTAGTTGAGTACAATATTATACACACACTCAACTCTTTCAATACGCCTATGGTTAATAATTATAATTGTCTCACGAAACATTTAATCAATTTTTATAATAGGAAATCATACATAGTTTTTTATTATTAGTTTATGTTATTAGTGTAAAACGCGTTGCGAGGTAACGGGAGGAGCTCGTGGCTAAATAATATCAGCCGCTCAGGTCGATCTTTAGGTTAAGCCGCGCTTGCCTGGGTTGGTCTGTGGATGGGTGACCACCCATTACATACCGAGTTCACCCCGTGCCTCGGAAATCACGTAAAACCGTTGGTCTGGGCTGTCATATGTGTCAGTGGCCCGAACCAAGGGGTATCGTATTACCCAGTACTAACTGGGTTGTGGAGGTCAGATAGACAGTCGCTCCATGTAAAATACTGGTATCCAGCTGCATCCGGTTGGATTGGAAGCCAACCCCAACATAGTTGGGAAAAGGCTAGGCAGATGATGATGCGTTGCGAGATAACATAAAGAAAATCCTTTGTATTGCATCCACGGGCTCTTCTCACAGCTGCCAGGCGATTGGGCATGCTCTTTATTGAGTTTCTATGCGATGTTGTAGGCTATTGGTTCATTTTTCCACTGACGCATGCTTCAAGCTTGAAGTGTAGTTGGGGCGAGGTTTCGATTTCTTACACACCCCCCAAACTCGTTCCATGCGTGTTCAGTTGGATTCAGATCCGAGCTCCTTGCGGGCCAGTCCATGCGATTTATGCCGACGGCCTGAAAATACTCATTTACAATTTGAGCTGTATGTGGCCCGGCGCTGTCATGCACGAATATTGAATTTTCACCCATATTAATTAAATATGGGCTGACATTCTCATTAAGAATTTCTTCCATGTATCTTGCACTAGTTAGCGTACCATTTTCTATCAGCACTAACTCCGTGCGACTCTATGAAGAGATTCCAGCTTAAACCTTAACAGATCCTCGGCCGAACGGAACTTTTCCTCAAGTCTCTAAGTTATTTCTCTACATCAGCCCGGAGGTCAAATTAGGTTGATGGCAATTGATTGCCCCCGATCACATGGAATTTAAACTAGGGAAATGTTTGAGAACCTCTGTGTCTCTGTCTTGTGTGGATAATTATGAATGTCAATATTCTTTGCAGGTGCATTCGGTTGATGTTCCCTACGACTATGTCAGTATTCTGGATATAAATAAGGCAAACAAAAATGTGTTCTACCAATGTGAAGCGAGCAATAGTGCTGGCACAACTATCAAATATGTAGAAGTGGAAACTGAAAGGAAAATATATTTTGATGTTATCGAGGCGCCAAAAGGTAACTTGTTTACTAAGTATATCAATTAGTTTGTAGCTCAAGAAGAAATAAAAACAAATTCACCAGGTACCAACAAAAAGTAAGAATATAGTCGACCTACCTGTGAATAAGTCTTGAATACCCTACGCCAACGATTTCCAAAATAAGCGGCCGTCCACACGGCGCGCGGCGGCGCAACGCTGTCGTACGATATTTTACAATAGAAAGGTGGTGCCACACGTTAACAACCTAGGTATTATTCTTATCGTCAAAATCTAATAAATAATACTCACATACTAGTAAATAACGCTTTAGTACGCGTCTTGTACGGATCGCCATTAAAATACTAGTGCTGCTATTACATTCCGGCTACTCATTGGTGATTTGAGTTTTGAGTAGTGCCGTGGACGATGGTCACAAAAAAAAATCAAACTTGTTCATTAGTCTCCTTCTTAGCGTTTCGATGGCAATGTAAATTGAATCGGTCCAAAACTGGGCTACGCCTTTGGCGCCTTCAGTAGCGCCCATCAGTTGCTGTAATAACAAGCGACGCAGGACACGATATTAAGAGCCCCATTTTTTGTGGTACAGCACCACACTTTGTTTAATAATGACGTGTCAAAAAATTACATCAATGCGGTCTGTAACAAAATAAATTCACCGATTTTGTTACAGACCGCGTTTTTAGAAACTAGATTCTGCATAAACCAGATCTCATGTCGATATTAATCTCGGATTATTACTAACTGACTTCAAAAACTGCACTTGGATCGCGTACGCGTTTTTGCATGGCATAGAACGTAATGTTGTCAAAAAAACGCAATGCGTTTAGATTTGTAACATCCAAAAGCGACCTACTGCGACTTTGATAACGAAATATGTCAGCATCTCAAAACGCAGCTAGTTGTCAAAACTGTTTTTACAATTGTGTCAATTTCTATTTCGTTTCGCGGTATGTGTTGCGTGCTTATTTCTATTCGTTTTTGTAAATGGTATGTCTTGGAAATGAAAAAGGGACTCTAAATTCGCTACCGGCGAAAATGAGACGCTTACATAATAAAGTTGGTGGATGAACATTTTGACGTGGTTGAGCGGGGACGATTAAAAGAAGATTTTACATGTGATCTAATCAAACGATGTGATAGCGCTTGTGTTTTATTAGGAATTATTATATGTATTAAAATAAAAAGTTTAAAATAAATAGCGTATTTTATTTAGACAACTATGTTTATTATTTCTATTTTTCAGCCATCTAGTAGCACAACATTGAACTAACTCCCAACTATCCCTGATTTTACAATTTTTGACAAAGGGGTCTTCAAAAAGTTTGTAAAATAGTTAATAGATGTAGTTATTTTAAAATTTGGGGTGGATTTCACCAATTGAATGACAACGCGATTATGTCGAGTGGAATCCGGGTTTAATTTTTGAAATTTGATTTCACCAACACAACGTAAACCTGTTTTGAGATAAAACGAGGTTATCATGCGAACGCCCGAATGTGGGCGTTTAAGCGCCAAAACCGAGATTATGAGCTGTCAGTGTCATAATTATTGTATTGATTTTATTGGTTTTCAACAATATTTAGCTTATTTATATACAATGAAAGGACTTTTATCTCGTTTTTGACGAAAGCTGTGACGACGATGAGTGAGAGGAACATTTTCAAACCCTGGATGGCCAAGACTTTTTCAAAATATTTCGACTCATGAAACCAACAGTTTTATCTGTGTTGGAGTCTATTGAGGACAAGATAAAGTTTCCTACCAATATGTAATCACCAAAAGATGTTTTTTGTTAGTCACATCTTGTGCGCATCGTTGGTTTGTATGTCGTCGGCTACCAAGAATGCTGAGCCTGCAAAGTGCGCTCTTCGTGCGTCCCGGTGCCCCGCTCCCGTCCCGCTGGCGCCTCCCATCGCCGCCGCAAGACCACACGACCTGCTGCCTGTTTCTGCAATTTCTTCAAAATATCAACATGTTCCTGGACATTTCGCTAGCGTAGTCGCGGGCATAACTGCTCCCGCTGGGAAGCCCGTGCCGGAAAAGGCACCTATTCGGGCTGATTATGGTTTCGTGACAGTTTTGAGGAGGAAGCGTGCTGCGAAGCCGAACTTTCCGGTGTATATCTCCCGCCTTCATTACACCACTACAGCGGAGGACATCGTGGAAAACGTGTGTCAGAAGGCTAAGTACGTGGTGAGAGTGCAGCTATTTGAGTCGGCCGGCAACGTCAACCTTAAGGCGTTTGTGGTGCGAATACCAACGTATTATCTGCACCTCGTCTTGGAAGAGGACTTTTGGCCGCAGGGAGTGGTGTTCCGTCGCTTCCACGGACAAGTGCCACATGAACACACAGTGACATATTGCACAAGTTAAGTGTAACTTAGTTTTGAGGTTCTATTTACCAACACAAAGAGAGTGCTGAAGAAGATCGGTATTTTGGGGCTCTCTTAATTTCAGAAGCGTTCACCAATGAAAGTATGTACATTATATGAATCTATTACGGGGTTTTTCTTTCCATGTAATATCTTGTTTTAATTAAGCTGCATAATTAAAAAAAGTAGAAACAAATATTTGGAATTGGGGAGAAAACAGATCTTTGCTAGGTGCCCTAGTTTTTGATATATACATAAATGTGGCCAACCTGGGGAGATTCTCTACAGAACGGCTACCTATAAACCCTTTTAACTTTTGGCGACAAACTACAAATTACTGTTTTTTTTTTTGTGTAATCAAAATTAAAATCCCTGATGGTGGCCATGCCAGTGTCAGTCACACTCCAGGACGGTCCATTAAGGTTGACAGGAGAGCGTGATCCTATTTTGCAATACATTTGTCAAATGTATTACAAAATAGGATGGCGGCGTTAGTTCTTATTTTGCCCACGCGACAAGTATTTTATAAATTATGTTATTCTAATGAATCCAAAATTTAAAAAAAAATACTGTGATTACCTTTCATTTTAATTTGACCGAGACCTATCTTTTGAGAGTATTTTTAAGAATGTACGTGAACTCTAAATGTGGTCCCCAGATTGTGTGGCAAGCTGCCTTTCTTCATTCCGTATGTCATAGGTGCTATAGATTGCACTCATGTAAAGTACACCAAATCACCAGGTAAAGTATTGTTGTTATTACAGATCTTACCGTTTAATATAAAAGTGTATAAACCAGCTGGGGAGGGGTTCATACAAGATATTGTGGATACAGATTTAATACAATATTTTTCAATTAAATATTTTGGACACAATTTAACACAAACATATTTTTAGGTCTGGAGGATCCTGAGATTTTTCGCAATAGAAAACACTATTTTTCAATCAGTGTTCACACGATAAAGATCCTTATCTACTTATTTTGTGGTTTAGCGCAGTAGGTCGCTGTCGCATGTTATAATACTAAACGCAATGCGTTTTGGTGAAAACATTTACGTTCTATGCTAGGATGGATGCTATGTGATCTTGGTTTTCGAAAACGCGGTCCAAATGTAGCTGGTGAAATCCGTTTGACGTGAATGGAGATTAATATCGATATAGAAACTGGGTTATGCAGAACCTCGGTCGTGAAAACGCTTTCCGTACCAATGTTGCACGGTGGTACCGCCTTAGCTTTGATTATATAATGTCTAGATAGAGCGTCGCCCTACAATCGTATCAAAGAAAACGAGTCAACATTTTCAAGTATGTGTGCGTGCAGGCGTCGTTTTACACTATGCGTCTATGTCTTTGTGTGCGTAAATAATGATACCAGCTACTACAATTCTCCCATAAATCACATAAAAAAATAGACTTATTAAATAAGATAAGTTTTAGGTGTATGACACGATCTGCACTGATTGGCGGGCAAGCACTTGTGAACCAATAGTTGGTTGACACTTTTTGACACGTTTGCGCGCACTTGACGCTCCATCTAGACATTATATAATCAAAGCGCCTTAGTTCATAAATGCAATAATTTCATCATCAATTACCCCCAATTTAATTACCTAATAATGATATAATAATGATTTACCGATAAATACCTAAGCTACCCAAAAGTATAAATGTCACCCATTTTACCTAATTATCAGGTCTTCCCATGAGGTCGCTTCATCGACCGACTCACCAGCCATGGTTCACCTGATGTGGGTTTACCGGGTTGGCCTGGGATGTTAAATCTCTTCTCTAATTCTGCAGTTTCAGCTAAAATTATTGGCTTAAATAAAGATTTGATTGAAAGTTGTTCCACAATTTGACAAGCCTTGTCCTCGGGTTTTAATATTGATTCGGATAAATTTAATGAATATGCTTTGGAAACCGCGCGACTTTTAATTCAAGAATATCCGTGGTATAATCTCCCAGCTTTCGTTCACAAAGTTCTCATCCATGATGCTGAAGTGGCACAGTATGCTTTATTATCAATCGGGGAATTATCCGAAGATGCAGTAGAATCTAACAACAAACATTATAAGGCCTTCAGACGGGATCACACGAGAAAAATGTCGCAAGTACTTACGAATACGGACTTACTTAACAGATTTTTACTCAGCTCAGACCATCCAGACATTACTAGTCTTCGGAAACTTCCCCGTATGAAAAAGAGCATTATGTCGAGGCAGGTTTTAGATTTATTACGAATTTAGTTTAAATTGAAATTAGATTGGTTGTTGTAATGTTTTAACTTAGTCGTGGTTATGATGACATTTGTAAATAAATTGTAGTTTTTTGCTTTTTGTTGTATATAATATGTATAATATTTAAAAGAATACATATTTAATGATAACCCCTTCATGAATAGCGTTAATATCATATTATTCAGGTGTATTTCCGAACGAGGGACAATAAATCTCAAATATTGACTATTTAAATTTATATATAAACAGTACCTACATTGTACAGTTTATTGTATATTATGTATTGAATTATGTAAATAAAGCATTAATGTACATTTGTGAAGTATTTTTTATTATTAACCCATCAGAAAAAAATCCCATTTAACAAATTTAATAAAGTAAGGTGTTTATGACCGCGCTTGTAGGGCGCTTGTACCACCGTGTGTCGGTGACATTTTATTTGAAATGAGACTAACATACATACATACATTCACGCATTTTCCCATGTGGAGGTAGGCAGAAAACACAGAACGCCACCTGCTACGATCCTTACATACTCCTTTTGCCTCGTCCACGTTCATACATCTGGTTATAGACGCACAGGTTGCGAGTGCTACGCACCTGACCTGTCTGAAGAACCGCACCATTAAGGTCAGTGTATGTCCTTCTAGGGCGTTCCCTCTTGGCGTTGCCACTCACATCTGCCCTGTAAATACCTTTTGTTAGTCGCCTTTCACTCATCCTCTCTTTATGACCAAATCATCTAAGCATACTCTTTCAAATTGTTGCCACTACATCTTCTTTTAAACCGCAACGTTCTCCTAAGACTAAACTAATAAACTCATATTTCGAAATAAAAATCACTCCTACAAAGAAAATCTTTAATAATACATGACATAGGTACACATAACATCACGCCGGTTGTTCCTGAAGAGTTGGGTAAACCTAAGTAAGTACATCCACATTTCGCCAGTTATATAATTTTAAATGAGCCGGTGACAAGAGACGAATCCAAGTACCTCGGTAGGTACCATTCTTACGTGGCCGAAATTCCTTCCATGCCACTCCAATCCAGTCTGTAGTTTGATGTAAATTATCTTGCTAATCTGAAAAGATCCAATAATACAGTCTGTATTTATTGTTATATTACTAAAAATGATTCTTTGCTGTTAGTAAAATAATGGACTGTTACTGATTCATTGTTATCAACATTGCTCAGATCCTCGAGGGCAAAATACCATTAGTTGGAGTGATGCGATAGCAGCACTGACTCTGTACACAATTCTACGAGTATGTGCAAAAGAGGTACTTAATTCTACACAAATCTGCAGCAGACATCTAATATCACTCAGTCGCGTAGAAACGTGGAGCACAAATAATAATGGTTTAGGCTGTCCTTTTGTGCACCAGGTAGGTATATATAATTAAAATAAATAATCGTTTGGTACTTGCATATTTGTTGGAAACTATTTTGTCGTCAACAGACTCCAATACAGCCAGAACTGTTGCTTTCGTGAGATGAAACCGTGTAATAAATTCCTGGTCATCAAGGGTAACAAAGTGTTCCTTTCTCTCGCGTATCGATCTTGGGCGACGAATGTCCTCATCCTAACATTCACGTAACATTGACAGTGTTCTTATTTTGCATAGCCAAATACCAACAAAATCAACATTTTTAGTAAAATACTTAAAACAATATGATTCACAACAATGATGACACCCTATTCCCAATCTATATTACTATACTCTATGATGACACCTGTGGATGACACTGACAGCAAAAATCGGGCGTATACATGACAAACTCGGTTACGGTCAAACGGGTTTACGTTGTGTTAGTGAAATCAAAATTATAAATTAATCCTCGATTAAGCGCAAAAACGCAATCTCATTCAATTGGTGAAATTCACCCAAAACCGTTATTGTCGAAGCTGGATTTTAGTTTTCAACTTAATTTTGTTTACATACAAAATTATAATACTGGCTCAGTGGCCCACTCCGTCTCACAGAAAGCCAGCCTGTGTCCCAGTTGATAATGGCACGCTTATGCTACATAGGTAATACTTAGGGAGTTAAAACTTTCTTGAATGTTTATTGCTAATTCATCATTAATGTGGGAACTGCACAACATGTCTTCATCTTTCATACCCCTCCTAATTGTCATCTCATGAGTCACCCCTTTCTAGCCATATCATCTTTCACACAGTCCGTCCATCATTTTCTTGGTCTTCCCCCACTTAGTCCATGGAATCACACGTATCTGTAATGCATGACATATTTAGTAATGACGGGAGACGAAAAGAGTGATGAATTTAAAATGTTAATAGAGGAACACCATGGAAAAGATGGATGGGGTGTCACGGCTGTCAAGGGAGAATGGAGGAAGAAAATGTGTTGAAAGCGAACTCTTTCTCTAACTCTGTTTTTTATGTCGACAATCCAGATATTTCATACTTTTTAAACTATAGAATGCTAGGTACACATGCAGCAACTTTACTCGCTGGCGATTTTAAAACTAATACGCATAGATTTTGATAACCGGTTTCTTTAAAAATCTCAAAAACCGTATAAATTACCAAATGACAACTGAGGGTCCTGACTAATGTTAGGTACCTAGCAGTAGTCGCGACTATTAAGGTCCCTATACCAGCAGACCTGGTAATTTTTGATAGATGTCCTAGCTAAAAGTACACGGCGACCTTGATTTTTTTGTTTCTAGATATTAGTGTAGAGTATACCAAAGAAGGCAGTATCATTTGCAAGATAGACGCCTACCCACCAGCAACTATAGCGTGGTATAAAGACGGCGCAGAGTTCTCCGGTAACACTAACGTCGACGTCTCCAGTGACAAGTCCATTCTCACTATAAAGGCCATGCAACCAGAGTTGCAAGGGAAGTACAAGTGTGAAGCAAAGAGTGCCTCAGAACGGAAAATTTTTATAGCTAATGTGGCCATTTTTGGTGTAGGTAAGTGAGAAACATTTAGTTATTACAAAACTTTACGCTATATTTTGTAAGACAACCGAGACTGACAAAGAGTGCTTTTTTGAGTCACGCCACAGAATACTTATTACTCCACGCGTTTTAAAGAAAATCCAAATATAACCAGACCACCGCAAGCGCAGTTTTAACCCATATAGACTGACGCGGGTATAATTGGCAACAAGCCGCTACGCCTGCCATTGGTGAGATGGTAACATTCGCAATGGACATTTACGTACAGCTCTGAATGTTGTCCGAATTATACTAAACTCACACTGTCACTTACGGGATATCTTCCGTGATTATTAGTTATTATGGGCTCCTGATATTTCGACGCTGTTGCAAGCGCCATGATCGCGCGATGACCAGTCACCATCATCGATCATGGCGAGTTAGTAACATTCCCAATGGACATACCTACTACTCTGAATATTGCTCAGTAGAACATTCACAAGAACAAGATGGACGAATAGATAATTATAACATACGTTAATATTTATGAAATATTCTAGAGGAACCTATCATTGAGAAATCACACGGAGTGGAACGTGTGATAGTGGAAACGAATGCTGAATTATCTTGCAGGTAAGTCGATCAAATTGTGTCAGTAAATGCATATATTTTTTATTTAGAAACTGAAAATAATACAAATATTATGTACATTTAGAAGGTGTAGTTTTGCAACCTCGTCAAAATTCAGGAGGTTGTCATAGAAGACGTAAATAATCAATATAAATTACGGTACCTGGTCAATAATAATAAACGCTGCTTTTTTTAGTTGTTTTAATTTGACACTATTTCAGAATGAAGCCCTTTTCAAAAGAGGAAAATCACCCGTTTATCGAATAAACGTCTGCGTTTGTTTGTGTGTGTGAAAGCGCAGTTATAGGGCTAGTATTAGACGGGCCGCGTTTTAATACGGGTGATGTACACTTATCGGTTTCCGATATGAAGAAAAAAAATACCTAAACATTTTCTATTGATTCGGGTCGAGAATCATTAGCACAGTTACCTCCTTGAATTTGACGAGGATGCAAAGCAACACCTTGTATAAAAAAGAAAAGCATTAAAGAGCGTCAAAAATTTGTCAACATCGCTGTCAACAGGAATAGTGCTCAGAAGGCTGGCAGCATTGCCATTCAACGTGGCAATGCTGCCAGCCTTCTGAGCACTTCTTTGACCCAAAAATAGGCCAGCCCTCTGGTCACGAGAAGAGTCGACCAACCGCTTGGCGATGTCCCGAAAGACTAGGTGCGCACTCGGGCCCCACGACCCTAGTGTTTCAACCCCAATTGTGTCTGAATGTAATTAAGAATTTTATGATGGAAATTTCCAACAACATTTTGCACAACGCGGGGGATCGAAGCCTGGGCCCCGTGTCCAGCAGCCGCACTCCACTGGCCTAATGATGCAGTTAGTATTAATCTATTGTTTTTTCAGAATTCTTAAGGGCATCCCAAAACCAGCCATACGTTGGTCTTTCAAACCTGCAGGTATGGCTACGTACAGTGTAATGACGGAAGCCACTGAGACTGTGCACTTGAACAATGTGCGCAAGGACCAAACTGGAACATACAAATGTAGCGCGAAGAACGCTCTGGGATCAGACAGCTTCGCCATGGATCTAGTCGTAGAATGTAAGTATCTTATAAAAATATGGATCAAATTTGTAAATTCCGTCGTAGAATGTGAGTTTTTCTTTCCACAAAAAATTACACGTAGTGAAATTTGTCTATCCTTTACACAATGTTTTTAAAATTTTCAAAACAAGTAACAAATCTGTTAAGGTTTTTGTTTCTATAAAAACCCGTTTTATTTATTTCTTAATATAGGTAGGTATGTACAGTCTGGGGTCATAAATCCATTAGCACGTCAACGACCGTATTCGCCTGCACGTTACTGCCCGTACACATACATGAGTGAGTGATTTCAACCTAAACATTTACCCGTCATACAGTATAACTACGAGAAGGTGATAGTGTGTGGGTTCAATACTAGACCAAGATAACAATATAGTTTTGTTTTCTTCATATTAGTGTGCGCACCGAGCCGATCCGAAACTAAAGCTTAAATTTAAACTCATTGTTAACAGTCCATGTGGTTAGTTGCAGCAAGGTTGTGACATGGTGTGTCGAGTGGCTAGATCGATTTTGTTATTACTCTTTACTTTTTTAGTATTTACAACATTTTTTTTTAAATATTTAAATGAATGTTATGTATAAATATTATTGTTCCGTTTCGTTTCGCTTGCGTACCCAAGTAGGCCGCTGCAAACATAATCCGGCAAAATGGGATATTATTGATTCCTACAACACCGACTACTGCTGAATCAGGCGCTTGATCCAACCGCCTAAAGATATAGCTAGCCTAGAGAGATTTAATGTGGAAGAGCATATTCTGTATATCCCCGCAAGTTTTTAACAAAATTCCAAAGCAAATCAAACAGTAACTTAAAGAGTTGCTATGTAACAAACTGTTATTATAATTTAAATGACTTTTTGAATGATACTTTAACATCCTAATAAAATAATTGTAATCTTTTATACTTTGACATCTCTTTTTGATAGTTTCATATTGAATATTATTTTGACACTTTAGCTGACATGCCCCGTAATGTAACATTAATTCGTACTTATTAATTAAATACTAACGTACTATTGTTTTTATCTTGTAATAATTTTATCCAATGTACCTAATATTTGCGCGCCCCATGTGGCAGAATGTGATGAAACCATTTATTTAATTTAAGACCATATTGTGTACCATATTTGGAGAAATAAATTAATTTGAATTTGAGAGTCTCGAAAGATGTTCGTCGAGGCTCTTGGCCAGGCCGTCACGACAATCGACACAATGATAGCCGAGCTCACATTCCACATATCGGCAACCTCGTGTGCAAAATCGAGATATTTAATTTGTTTCTCTTTCTCAGCTTTCACGAGGTTCTCGTCATGCGGAATGGTAAGATCGACTATCATTACGCGGCGCGCTAATCGGTCTATCACTACAATGTCAGGCTTATTGGCGACAATAGTCCTGTCGGTAATGATAGACTGATCCTAGTACAACGTGACATGGTCTGTTTCGAGAACTGGGTCGGGCACATACTTGTAGTACGGTACCTCAGATTCCACAAGTTTATATTTCAAGGCGAGTTGCTGGTGATTAATCTTGGCCATTTGGTTGTGTCTGTGCAAGTATTCGCCGTTAGCCAGACGAGAACAGCCAGAAATTATGTATATGTCTGATGGATTCACACAGACGGTGACATGCCCGACACACGTCAACCGTCCCGTCCTTCATAATATATTTCCGGTAGTTGTTTGTCAACATAACTTCGTTCATAATCACACAAACAAAACCTTCAGTTTCCTCAAAAAGGTCACCGAAACGTAGCCAGGATACGGACGCTAGAAAATCTACACCGGGCCCATGAAGAGCCCGGTAGAAGCACCCGTGAAGCTCTTTGCCTTGCCATATTTCCTTGCGGTCATCGGTAGTAAGTACTACAGGTTTGCGCCAGTTCTCTTTAGCCGTGGACAGTGGGGTAAGTCCCTTGTTCACTGTGACCACATCTCGGTGCATATCCACCTCGGCTTTCAAAAAATATTCCCTGAGACTGCACACCTCGCGGTTGTGGAGGGTCTTCGCGTTTAAAAAGTCTCGACCTCCGCGGGATATACAGTCTCATCACCGATGATCGTGGGTGATGCATCCGGTTTGTGGTCAGTAGTGTATGAACTCTCCTATCCAGAGCGTCAAGTTCGATCTGAGTCCATTTGAGTATGCCGAAAGAGTACATTAAAACCGGCATGACCCAACTGTTGAAGGTGTGCACCTTGTTCCCACCTCAAAGAAGGCTATTTAATACTTTCTTCAAGCGACCGAAGATGCGCTCCTTCAACGATTGCTTCATGTCAGTTACGTTAATGCCTAACGCTTCCGACATACCCAAATACCTAGAGCTTTCGGATGAGGAAAGGGGTCTTAGGTGTATGGAATCCGAGAGCTGAATTCCCTCGGATTCTATGATCTCCCCTCGCTTTACATACATGACTGCACATTAATTGTCCACACCAAATTTCATCCTGATGGCGCTACTAAAAGTTTCAGTTACTTTCAGTAGCTCCATCAGTTGCAATTTGTTTAGGGCAAAGAGTTTCAGATCATCCATGTAGAGAAGGTGAGATATGACTTGACCACCTCTCCTCAACCGGTAGCCTAGACCTGAATCCTCCAGCAATGTGCTTAGAGGATTCAGGGCTAGACAGAACCAAAGTGGACTCAGACTGTCGCCCTGGAATATTCCCCGTTTAATCCATACAGGCTCATCATTCCCCTGTATTTGTCAACAACATCCTGGATATCGAAGGACCGTACTCCATTGCCCCATACACGACTCAAGGAGGGCGCGTAGATTTGCATCTATCTTGTACAACTCCAGCACCCTCATAAGCCATATATGTGGCACCGAGTCGTATGCCTTCTTATAATCTATCCAACATATCGACAAATTCTTGTGGGACCGACGAACCTCTTGGCTAATGGCCATGTCAATGAAGAGTAGTTCCTTAGTACCACGGGACCCGTTCCTGCATCCATTTTGATAGGCCGACATAATGGAGTTACTGTCGATGTGTTTGTTAATTTTCGCTCTCAAAATGGATGTAAGAAGTTTATAGACCGTCGACAAACACGCGATCGGTCTATATTTCTTGGGTTTCGTAGGACTACCTGACTTATGGAGCAGGTGGGTAACGCCTGTTGTCAAAAACTGTGGTAGCGAACCAGACTCTAAGGATGACTGGAATTGAGATGCCAAGCGAATGTGCGAACTACTAATCCACTTGAGCCAGAAGTTGTGTAGCCCGTCCGGTCCCGGTGATTTCCAGTTCGGCAACGGACGAACTGCTCTGGCTACGTCTAACGCTGTAATTAAAACTGCTTCCGTTTCTGGGATAGATTCACACACTCGCTCGACATCTCGCATCCAGTCAGCCTCAGTGTGACAGACGGGCACCGACCAGATGCTGCTCCAGAAAGATCTCGTGGTGACATCATCCGGGCGGCACACGTCTGCCACATTTTGTTCGGGTCGCTCCCAAGTTCTGTATACCCAACTTTCATCGCTTTGGAACATACAATTCTGCTAGTACCGATAAACCCGCCGCTTATACAGCCGAATACGGTTCGCCCATGCATAAACTTTCTGCTTCAGGAAGTCGATGCGCTCTGTGACATGGGACATGATTGTATTCTTGAGGACTGATTCCAGTCCCCGAGAATGACTGCCTTACAAAGCGCATTACACGTGGTCGTGTATTGCCCTCCCTGAAGCAGTATAGTTTACCGATGAGTACCCTGGCCCTGTCGATACGGCGTTCGATCCTGCACTGCCAGGCCGATACGGCTGGTTTCGGTCGTGTGGCTACATCACAATTTAGGAATTTGACATTAGCTAAACGACATGCCGCATCAGCCCCACAGTACAGCATCGAGCGTGTATCAACGAGGTCCTCGATACTCTCGAATAGATTCTTAGAAATATGTTACTCTTGGATAAAAACGGTTTTAATTTTGCAGTATAAATCGGCAATTTCATACTTTAACCCCATTTTATATAATTGCATAGCACATGTGTCCATGGGTTTTATTTTATTATTTTTAATTATTATTATTTTAAAAATGTTTTCACTGGTAGAAGGATACATTATTCGTGGGTGCGAATTAGGCTATAAAAATATACTTATATAATTCTTATTAGCCGAGCTATAACAGTTTTTGCAGACGAAGCCGCGGGCGAAGTGTTAGTAATTGATAAATATCAATTGAATACCAGAAAAGTATGCAATTAAGCTTATTTATATGTATTTTTCCCGATTTCCACGGTTTTTTTTTCGAGTTTACGAGGAAGTGTACACATACTTGGCCCGATTTGAAACATCTCCATAAGGAATTCTTCAAAAAATATTAATCTTGGTATGGGTAAACATAGGCTATGTTTACAAATTGTTATGTTAACAAATTCAGTCATAGGCCCGTATCATTCTGTCTCATATGTCTATGTCAAACAGAACGATGTTTTAAATTCTTTTGGCGTTTTAATGTGTAATTCACATTTCATTTAGACACAGTTTTATTCTTTGCTAAGTTCCTTATCATCATTACTTAAAGCACCAAAAGTTATGCCAAGTACATTTTCAGACCCACCGATTATACAAGTCGATACCAAATCAAAACAAATCGAACACGGCCAGGAAGTAAGAATACCGTGTGACGTTACTGGCGAACCTGCCCCGACAGTGAGATGGTTCTTCAAGGGCACCAAACTCGCCAGTTCTGCGAAGGTCTTTATATCTAGCGACCACAGTATCCAGTATGTAGTTTAACAGTTACTTTACTACTTTCTGTAGTCTGGTGGGCGACCAAGGGCAATGAAGTCGGCAGTAAGAGGCTAACACACCTCCGAATCGCCGATAATATTATCCTATTTGTCCCCACAGCCATGGAACTACAGGCCATGCTGTAAGAACTGAGCACGGCTAGCTTTCAGGTGGGACTTGCAATGAACCGGTCTAAAACCCAGATAATGACCAATAGCACTAAGGATAGTGTCGATTTGGATGGGCAAGAAATACATTATGTCGTTGAGTATATCAAATTGTGCCAGTTGTCGATAACAGGAGAAAAGAGAAATCGATCCATGAAGGCACTAATGTAGGTTGATCATTGAAATGTGTATCCTGCCCATCCCAAACTAAGGTGATGGGGCCGGGTAGTTCAAAAAAATCACGCTGTTATCCAAAACGGGCACAGTGGATTTTGGGAAAAAGACTGCCAGGCAAAATTGGGATTAGGCGGGTCACGTCAGCTGCATGCATGACAACTGCTGGGCAAATGTCTACACACAGTGGGTGCCAGAAAATGGAAGGCGCCGCCAAGGCCGGTCCCGAAAAAGGCGGCGAGTTGGCCTGGACGCGTACCGTGAGCTTTGATTCCAGGTGGCGCGGTATAAAACTCCTGGAAGGACTTGGGAGAGGCCTTCGCCAGCAGTGGGACAGCATGGCCTGTTAAAATAAAATTATAATGCTTTAAGGATTTTTTACAAAGGTATTGTTGTCACTTTGTGGCAGTTATCGTTTATACAAAAACCAAAGTATTCCTGTAAGAAATAAAAAATACTTTCAGATTTAAAGCAACACCATCTGACATTGGCGATTACACATGTGTAGCTGTAAATAAACACGATACTGCAATGAAAAACATTTTTCTCGATGTATTGGGTATGTTTTTATGTATTTTTTTGATTTCGAGCGTTTAGAATCATCGTGATCGATCGTGATTTTTTATGACCCTCTCACCCCCTGTTTGAACCTCACGTGATTTAAGGTTAAGTGCTAATAGACATCGTAACGTTTCGTCGTACTTCTGAACGGACCGGGGGATCTAATGAGTATTCCTCTGCCTATCGCTTCGGGGATGACAGGCGTAATGTTATGTTATGATAATGGACATCATAAAAGCCACCGATTCCTTTTACACGTTTTGAAACATATGTTTCATAGTGCAATCACTCAATGTACATTGAAACTTTCAGAAAAACCTGTGATCGATAAATCTCATAAAGATATTATACGCGTGACAGAGAAAACAAATACGGCATTATCTTGTAGGTAAGTCCCATTAACATTAAACAAGTAAATCCTAGCTCAATACTAACTCCAGTATAATAAAATTAAAAAATTTGTAACCCGTCCTCAAGATCAAAGGAACAAAAGTAAATTAGAAAATTTTGTCTCCACTCACCAATGCTAAATCCAAAACACGAGGCAACTTTCAAAAATACCTGTGATTCTTGGTTTAACAGACGAAACTGTCTGGCAACTTCGTAATAAACTATTTATGTTTTAGAATCCTCCAAGGCAACCCAAAACCAAGCATACGTTGGTATTTCCAATCCGCAGGTACATATACGTTCAGTGAAATTTCGGAAACCACTGAGACTGTTCCCTTGAACAATCTACGCAAGGACCAAACTGGAATATACAAATGTAGCGCGAAGAACGCTCTGGGATCAGACAGCTTCACCATGGAACTAGTCGTAGAATGTGAGAATCATTTAAAAATATTGATGAAACTTGAGAATGCTTGATTAAAATTAATTTTATTTGGTAACGGTAAAAGCCTCATAGCCCCAAGCTATCGGGGAGGCCTTAGCCCAGCAGTGGGGCAATTCAGGCCAACAAAAAAAAATAGCGATAAATATAATATATCCTTGAACCAAAGACTATATAACCACTTGACTGCGCATACAATGCCCCGACGCTCGAATACTGTTAGCGTTTTGTTATGTATAGGCTACGGTTCTAGTAACCATTTTAGTTATGACCAAGTATTAGACCTTTGCGCACGCTAAATCACTGCATTTTTTTATTTTTATGCAATGCCTTCATGCGTGGTGAAGTGGTGTGGGAAACATTTTAAGACAACTAGTTACAAAAAGGATGGCATAACTTTTCACCGGTAAATAAACATTAAGAAAAATATTTTTGATTTCATCAGATTATGAGCAGGGAGACCCCTGCGTTAAAATGATGGTTGGGTGAAAGAGCACACGTTTGATTTCCGCGTTGATGTCTTTTGGAAATGTCTCGTTCTTTCATTAGACTATTCTAATTATTAATTTTATCCCTTTCTTTACCTTTGTATGTTTATCATAAAAACCTGTGCTGTTACCTTTAGCATCCGAAATTGATATCGACAATAATAAAATTTAAATTAATAAAAATGTTATTCAATTCAAATACTGCAATAAAATACCTATATACGCTTAACCGACTTAAAAAAAGGAGCAGGTTATACGTTCAGGACCCTAAAACTTGAATTCGAAAAACATTTACCAAATTAATTCATTTTAAAAATCAATGATAACAGGATACATATTTTTTGTAATCGATTGTTTTTGATTTATTATTTTATACGATTTTAATTGAGTATTTTTCATAATGTTAATTCATTTTATCGATATCGACTGTTTTCCCTTAATCAAGTAGATCAGCCCTAACGATAGGCATACCTATGCAAGATGACCTTGAACTGACCAATTGCAGCCACGCGTTCTTCCTTGGCCCCAGGCCCGCGGAAGTGAGTCGTGCACTTAGGACAAATCAGCCTATAAGCGCTCTAGTGGTTATATACTCTATGACTGAATGCCTTGAACACAGTCACTCATAGGACATACTCTTGTCTCACATAACAACGTTTTTGAAAGGCGCATTCTGAAAGTTTCCACGAAATTATGAAATATTGTGAAAAATCTGCGTTGTACCAAAATATTGAATACGAATTAAAATAATCAATATCGGGGCACTGGATATTTGTTTAGTTTTAAGTGCAAAAACACTTGGGATCCTTTCAAGTTCCCCTTGTTTGTGAATATAAATAATCGTAAACGCACCTAGATATGAAACAGGAGAAATTCCTAGTACTACGGGAGGTGTTAAAAAAGTAAGACAAGAAACTTCAACACCAAACACAGTATTATTATTTTTGCAATACAAAATCAATGTTTTAGTGCAAAACAGATGAACAATTTCATTATTACATTCAGTAAGATAAAGCAAATAAAACAAGGCTTTCGGCTTCATTGCACCACAAATAACTGAACACATTTTATTTAGTTATTTGTGGTGCAATTATGCTGACATGGTTATGACTTACAACGACTAAAAAATAAATTAGGCAAATGAAAACCATAGTTTTCGTTATTATTTTATTGAAAAAATATGTTCATAGAAATAATTTAGACACAGCTTTGTTTAAGATTTTCTTGAATTCCTTATCATGATAATTCAAAGCGCCAAAAATCAAGCCATGAATTCATTTTCAGATCCGCCGATTATAAAAAACGTTGTCAAAGTAAAAGAAATCAAAGCCGGTGATGAAGTGAGAATACCGTGCGATGTTACTGGCGAACCTACTCCGGAAGTCAGTTGGTTTTTCAATGGTGTCAGACTTACCGGTTCTGCGAAGATCTCTGTTTCTAGCGACTACAGTATCAAGTATGTCGTTTACATAATACTTTCGTTTTTAATTTTTTCAGAAATACAAACCTGTGTACGTAACCGATTCCTTCAAGGGTTGTTACCACTGACAGTTCATCTTCAAGATAACCCTCGCCTATAATAAACTCATGCAAAGCTTGTTAAGTTTTACCCAACTAATTTATTAATGCTTTTAGGATATAATGCAAAGCTATTGTTCTTCAAAAAATTGTGGTAACTAGTTATAGTTGAACCTTGAAAAGTATTCCTACAATTGAACAGATATACTCCCGTAAAAATGTACTAAACAAAATAAAATGCTTTCAGATTTAAAGTAACACCATCTGACATGGGAGATTACACGTGTGAAGCTAAAAATAAACTTAATACTGCAAAGACAACAGTTTCTCTCGATGTTTTGGGTAATTTCATTTTTCCTCATCATAACATCGTTTTCTATGTACATAAATAATAAATGTGATATAAAAGATTCAAAGACCCGTCACCGGTTTGAGAATCACAAAATAATATTCTTGTCATTTCTTTTTTTGCTTCAGTTACTCAAACATGACCGAGTGGTCAGGTCTGAGTAGCTGAAGGTTGGATTGAAAATTTCAGAAGCACCTGTGATTGACAAAACTCGCAAAGCACTACGTGTGATAGAGAAAACAAACGCTGCATTATCTTGCAGGTGAGTCGATAAACTTGAGCCCAATGAACACTGTACTGACATAATATAGCCATAAGGACTCACTTAGCTTGAAGGAGGCGAAACTCTGTAGCATTATAGTAACAAACTATTTTTCTTTTAGAATTCTTGGAGGCAACCCAAAGCCAAACATACTCTGGTATTTCCAGCCTGCAGGTATGGCTACGTTCAGTGTTATGAAGGAAACCACTGAGACTGTGCAACTGAACAATGTGCGCAAGGGCCAAACTGGAACATACAAATGTAGTGCGAAGAACGCTCTGGGAACAGACAGCTTCTCCATGGATCTAGTCGTAGAATGTAAGTATCTTATAAAATATGGATCAAACTTGAGAATTCCAATTACTTTAAGCTCGCTTTGTTTGGTGGTAAAATACAATAATATAAACTTAAAATTGCAACACACAACAAAACCCATAAAAGCGGTAAGCTGTCATGTTGATTGGTATTGGTTATTGACGTTTGACATGTTTTTCTTTTGGAAGTCGGTGACAAAAAAGTCAATTAAACAAACAAAAGTCACCGACTTCCGAAAGTAAAGTTATTTTCCACCTTGTAGTTATTTGCGGTGCAATGAGGCTGACATAGTCACGACTTACAACGAGTAAAAAAATTAAATAAGTTAAATGAAAACCATAGTTCTCCTTATTATTTGATTGAAAAAATATGTTCATAGGAATAATTTAGACACAGCTTTGTTTAAGATTTTCTTGAATTCCTTATCATCATAATTCAAAGCGCCAAAAATTAAGCCATGAATTCATTTTCAGATCCGCCGATTATAAAAAACGTTGTCAAATTAAAACAAATCAAAGCCGGTGACGAAGTGAGGATACCGTGCGATGTTACTGGCGAACCTACTCCGGAAGTCAGTTGGTTTTTCAAGGGTATCAGGCTCACGAGTTCTGCGAAGATATCTGTGTCTAGTGACTACAGTATCAAGTATGTCTTTCGAATAAAACTTTCGTTTATATATGTTTTTTTTTCAGAAAAACATAGGTACCTGTGTACCTAACCGATTCCCTCAAAGATTGTTACCACTGACAGTTCATCTTCAAGATAACCCTCGCCTATAATGAGCTCATGCAAAGCTTGTTAAAATTTACCCAACTAATTTATTAATGCTTTTAGGATATATTGCAAAGGTATTGATCTTAAAAAAAAATGTGGTACCTAGTTATAGTTGAACCTTGAAAAGTATTCCTACAATTGACCAGATATACTCCCGTAAAAATGTACTAAATAAAATAAAATGCTTTCAGATTTAAAGCAACACCATCTGACATTGGAGACTACACGTGTGAAGCTAAAAATAAACTTAATACTGCAAAGACAACAGTTTCTCTCGATGTTTTGGGTAATTAAATTTTTCCTCAACATAAAACTATTTTCTATGTAAATAATTAAAGTGAAATAACAGGTTCAAAGACCCATCAACGGTTTGGGAATCACAAAATAATATTCTGTCATTGTTTTTTTTCTTCAATTACTCAGATATGATCCAATGGACAGGTCTGAGTAGCTGATGGTTGAATTGAAAATTTCAGAAGTACCTGTGATTGACAAAACTCACAAAGCAATAGCTGTGACAGAGAAAAAACATGCTGCTTTATCTTGCAGGTGAGTCGATAAACTTGAACCCAATGAACCTTGAACTGACAAAATATAGTCATAAGGATCCCAAAGGCCTTGAAAGGCCAAAAGTGAGTTACGAAATTTTGATTACACTTTCCAAGACCAGAGCCGGAAGACAAGGTCTTCATGCTTTTTATGGAATAATTTGGAAGCTTGAGCAAGGAGGCAAAACTGTGTAGCACTATTATAGTTCTAAACTATTTTTTTTTTTAGTATTCTTCGAGGAAACCCAACACCAAGCATACGTTGGTCTTTTCAGTCCGCAGGTACATATACATTTAGTGTAATGACGGAAACCACTGAGACTGTGCACTTGAACAATGTGCACAAGGACCAAACTGGAACATACAAATGTAGCGCCAAGAACGCTCTGGGATCAGACAGCTTCACCATGGATCTAGTCGTAGAATGTAAGTATGTATGAAATGTAATATGTAATGTAATATGGATGAAACTTGCGAATTCCAATTACTTTAAGCTCGCTTTGTTTGGTGGTAAAACATAAGAGTATACACATGAAATTGCAACACACAACAAAACCCGTATTGTCAACATTGTCAAAGAGACTCACTTAGGTACTGCTACGCTAGTTATTTAAGATTTTACACACAGAATATCAACATTCAATCTTCGAAATATTAACTCAACCAATAATAATGCAATGATCTTTTGTTCAATACACAGATATATTTCTACCAATGTAAACAAACAAATATAATTTATTTATTCATGAGGTTATCTGGTTTGTAAGTATATTCTATGTGGCCACAAATGCGACAAAAAAATCTTATATGTAGTGTTTACTAACTGTCTCAGTGAGATAATAGTAATATGTTGAAATAGTGATAGATTTGAAAGCGCACATCAGTGAACGTTTTGTGAACGAGTTATTGACACTGTGTGCGGAGCAATATTGACGTCATGACTCATGACTGTATGGACATGGAGGTGTTACCAGAGGAAACGTATAAATTCGTTAGCACCGCGAATGATACATCTGGATGGCTAGGTCACTGTGTGATGGACCACGTTGTATGTATGATGTGTACTCATTTGATCACATTCCGGTGATAATTGAATATCCAAAATATACAGCGGCTATCATACGTAAAAGAAGCATTTCCCTGCTTACTCGTCTTCTTGGCAGTACTAACACTATCTTCAGTGAAAAAAAAATAACTGGCTTTCACCAAAGTTATTCTTCACGTGTTTTTTGGAAGATGGTTATTTCTTTTTGCAAAAAAGTTCTTTTTAATAATAATACATTTCTAAAGCTTGGCTAAGCGCCCTAGCCTTCCCTTTTAAGTAAAAATACGAGTTCGGAAAAAAAAAGTTTTGTTGTTTCATCATTCTATTTAATTATATTTTCAGACCCACCGATTATAAAAAACGATGTGACACTAATACAAATCAAAGCCGGCGACAACGTAAGAATATCATGTGACGTCACCGGCGAACCTGCCCCAGCAGTGAAATGGTTCTTCTATGATACCAGACTTGGCAATACTGCCAAGGCCCACGAATCTAGCGACCACAGTTTCAGGTAAATTCATTCCATCTCTCCCTATGGCGCGGCGCGACGCGGCTACTTTTTGTAGCGATGCTGTCGCGTGCCAAGCGTACTTGCAACGCGCGACAGCATTGCTAACTGTATCGATGCAATTTTTGACGATATCAGGGGAACGAACAGGCATTTCTATAACGATACCGAACCGCGTTTGCATTGCATCTGAAGCACGGTAGCATCGCGACTGTAACGCATGCGTTTACGTTTAACGCATTGCTGCTGAATCGCTGCAAGAAATCGCTGTGGGTGACGGCTAGCTAGTGCGGAGAAAACTAAAAAAAAAGAAAGAATACCAAGAGTCAATGCAACACGACGACGGTATCAGGTGTCTCGTGCGTTGCTTGACGTATTACCCGAGGTCGTGAACCTTTAAAAGTAAAGAGATCCGAAATTCATTGGCTTGAAACTAATTATAATATTAATATAAAAAATTTGGTACAACAATAAAATTGTTCTATGCCTGGTACTGAAAGCTAATACTGAATTGAATTGTTTAATTATTGTAGATTCAAAGCAACGCTACGTGACATAGGATTTTACAGGTGTGAGGCAACAAATAAACTTGGAGTTGCAAAGAAAACCACTGAACTAAAAGTATATAGTAAGTATTTATATTTTATATTACGAATACAAGGTCTAGTTAATTTAGCTAGCGAAACTCCATAGACGTTAAATATTCATCTAAACATGCTAAAACAAATAATAAGAATAATATGATTATTATATTTCACTCATTTACCGTAGGTGTTTGCCGTTGTCAATGGTGTTCTCTGCTTTGTGCTCGGAGTTTTTTCATACCTTGGCCCGTAAAGACGGGCCCGTCTTAGGATGGCCTATTTAGGCTAAGGCTTGGTCTGGTGAACGCGCGTTTTGTAACGCACGCTCATGTGTGTGGTTGCTATGATGTGTTTTGTAAGCGCGCCACAGAGCTGTCGCGCAACGCTGCTTTCTTCACGACACCCGCGGTCATTCCCCGCCAAGCGAGACTGCTAGTTATCCGGGGGTGGCCCAGCAGGAGACGACCAGCGACAGAGTTGCCCATTACGGCGCACCTACAGTAGGTGTGTGACTCCCGTTTGCCCCGTATCGAGAGCTAGCCGCACACGGTTCGTACTAATGCCCGCCTTCCACTGCTAAAGGGTAATGAGTGAGAAATAGCTGAGCGGAAAGGATAGTCTTCCCCATCAATTAAGAAAGAGTTTTCAGTGAAAATGGGTTTTGTGCCTTCCATTGCCGGCGAATTTCGAGGAGTGAGCTAGAATGGGAGGAGTCAGATGAGCGAGTAGGTTGCCTTCCATTGTCGGCGAGATGAGCGAGGAGGTACACAAAAAATATCTCAACTCGTAACTCCCTGCACCCTAACCCCTAACCCCCCAACCCTTGTAACTCTTTTGCTCCGCTCCTTCCGCTCATTCATAGTGAAAGCATTTCTATGAAGATTGCCGTTGCGAGTTAAACGGAGTCCGTACGAAGCCCGCTTCGCTTGCACTGGAAGGCGGGCATAAAGAGCCGTCGTGTGTGTATATGTAGGTAGTATTGTATTAAGTAACACCGCTCGATATCTGCGTGGGTCGCGTGGTGTCACTAAAAACAAATTTTGTATTAGACAAAATCTTCTAAAGCGTTAAGGTGTGTCCCTGAATTTGTAATGGGAATATATAATCCAAAGTCCTTTTTATACACTAAAATGTTCTTTAATTCACTTACAGGTAACTTTCACAATTTGTCTTTAATATTAATGGTTATCGCACATTCACTCACGAAAAATGATCGTACTCCCCTAGAACAAAAGATGGCGGGCTATATATAGGCTGGCTTGTCACTACCCCACTCTGGACTTGGCTTGATAACGTGGCGTGGCCGGATTGGCTGGCAACTATGGCGTGTGGAGTAGTGACGTGGCTATTGGCTGGCTTATAGGCTCGTCGGGGCATCCCCGGCTGGTCAGCTGATGGCAGTGTGTTACACTCATTGCACAATCAGTACAGCTTTTTTATTTTTATAAGCCACGCAAAAACCCACACTAACGTAACGCACACTATCAATGCATAGGTGGCATCAATACAAACAAGTGTAAGACAAAATCTTCTAAAGCATAATTTCCGAAACTTGTTTGTTTTGACTTTCAAATAAATTAAAATAATTATTTTAATACAATAATGACATTAACAATAAAATGGTAGAAGTTAGACAGGCTAAATAATTAAAAATCCCTTTAATAACAATCACAATACTCATAACGTCTGTCGAGTTTTGCTATCTAATTTAACTTGACCCCCTCTCATATCACGCAACAACATTGCAGTTTTTGAAAACAACATTGCAGTTGAAGCAACATTAATTCAGATATATTTTATTACTTTTTAGTTCCAGTCACCATTGATACTCCAAAAGATAGCAACATAGAAACTATGGTTGGGGACAAGGAGATTTTAAATTGCCAAGCTCACGGATACCCTAGACCTCACATTAAATGGACTTTCCAAAGTTCCGATCCAAAGATACCCGCTAAAGATAAAACGTAAGTACTTCTAAGTTATAATTTCGTTGCTTGCCAAAGGCGCTCCGTGGATAGGATGGTTTTGCATACCTCTTCATGTCTCGAAAAGCACGCTTAGCCAGCAGTCAGATGCCAAAAAGTCCGACAACCGGTCCGAAAGGTTTGTGGAAATGTGGAGGCCTGATAAGCACCATGTTGTCCATGGAATGTAGCTGCATCCAGTTAGACTGAATCCGATCCCAATATATCTAATTTTGGAAAGGCTATGCAAGATGATGACTTATTTCATCATTCTCTTGCTTTTACTATAATTTATTTGGAGAAAGCGTTGTACAGTCACGAGGACCAATATGAATACAACAACAATGTAACAACATGAAATTTTAATCAGAACAGTAGGAGAAAATCGCTTTTAAAAGTTGCTAAGTGTTTACATTTCGGTGCTTGTGACTGTACGTGTAGTGACCTCCTCTTTTAGTGTAGTGACCTGCTCTTTTACTGCACGGATGCAATAGCAACTTGTTAAAATATTAATTTATATACTATAAAAAACTTGTTCTTAATTATGGTGAAAACTGCATTAAAATTCATTAATATGTAGATAGTTTAGAAGAACCAGACGATCATTTAGAGACACACACAAAAATCTACTTTATTTTATAGTGTGTTTACGTATTGATATACCTACTTTCGGTATACCTACTGATATTTATAGTAGCCATTATTTTGTCCTTATCCATAATTATCATCATAATAACTAAGTTTGAGTAAACAATATCTTTCAGGCCTCCCGGTGGTGTAGCCTCGATAGCCCTAAGAAACTTGCAGTTAGACGAACAAGGAACATATACCTGTGAGGTAGAAAACGGTATCGGTGGATCAGCTAGCATCACGTACGATGTTAAAGTGTATGGTATGTATTCTATTAAGTATGGTAAGTAGGTGCTATTGAACCGCCTGATAAACGTAGCGACTAGGTAGTACATCAACAGTATAGTTATTGCTAATGTGAAATCCAAAGTAGAAAGTTTGAAACATCTTATGCGCCTGCTAAGTATGCTGCGCTCCATTGCTCGTTGGCAAACCTTGAGTTAAGACTTCTGGATGTTAGTCAAAGACCAAGTATATGTGTGACCAAGTATGTATAAATGTATGTATGGATTAAACTGTGAATATTCCAGGGCAACAGTCTTGAGGCCACTTTAGTTTTGCTTAGCCCTGAATCCTCTAAGAGCACTACTAGAGGATTTAGATCTAGGCTACTGGTTGAGGAGGAGAGGTATCTTACCTCCTTTACATCGATGATCTCAACAAATTGCGATTGATTGAGCTATTGACAATAAATTACACTTTTAGTGGCTGCATCAGGATGGAATTTAGTGTGGACAAATGTACAGGCAGGTATGTAAAGCAAAGGGAGATCATGGAATCCGTGGAAATTCAGCTCTCGGATTCCATACTCTTTAGATCCCTCTCCTCATCCGAAAGCTATAAGTACATGGGTATGTCAGAAGCGTTAAGCACTAACTTTTCCAATCGTTGAGGGAGCCCTTTTTCTGTCGCCTGAAGAAGGTATTAAATATCTTTATTTCACGGTTTTCACAGTTGGGTCATACAGGTTTTAATGTACTCCTTTGGCATACTAAAATGGACACCGACCAAACACGACGCCTTGGATAAGAGAATCCGTACACTGCTGACCGCAAACTGGACGTATCACCCACGATCATCGGAAATGAGAACGACATCTCGCGAAGTACGGGGCTTTTTAAAGGCAAAGACCCTCCACAACCGATTATTCACCAGCAACTGGCCTTGAAGTATAAACTTGAGGAATCTGAGGTACCGTACTACAAGTATGTGCCCGACCCAGTTCTCGAGACCATGTCACGCTGTACTGGGACCGGCCTATCATTACTGACAGAACTATTGTCGCCAATAAGCCTGGCATAGTCGTGATAGACCGATCAGCACGCCGCGTAATGATAGTCAATGTTACCATCCCGCATGACGAGAATCTCGTGAAAGCTGAAAAAGAGAAGCAAATAAGATATCTCAACTTACCACACAAGGTTGTCGACATGTAGAATGTGAACTCGGATATCATTGTCTTTGCGGTCAATAGCCTGGTGACCAAGAGCCTTGACAAACATCATTCTCTCTTCTGGCTCTCGCTTGGAGGTCAGATCAGGGGCCTGATTCAGAAGGCAATATTCCTCGATACGGCTTGCATTGTGAGAAGTTCCGTCTCTGGAGCACTAACCACCAGTATCTAAGACCCCCCCCCCCAGTCTCGACACTAATAAGGCCAAACTTAGCCCAGTTTAACGTTACTGAAGGAGTAATCTTAGAATAATGTTAACCAATTTTTATTTTCTTTCCAAACTATTAATTGTATCTTCATTTTCTGCTCCTTTTTGTCTTTCTCGCTGGTGTAGTATTTGCAAGCGCTACTTCTGAGCATGACGTATTGGGTTCGATTCCCAAGTCGCGCAGAATGTTATCGATTTTTCCATCAATAATTTCTCAGTAGCAACCTGGACTCAAGATTTGTGTCCGGGTTATTGCAAAAGGCCCTCTGGGCGGTTACCATGATCTGTTAGTGCAGGAATGTTTTAGGACTATTCTTAGAGTGGGAAAGTGACAGCGCTAGACAGCTTCCTAGCGCCATCTCTATCCCACTCTCGGAATAACACTAAAACATTGCCGCACTAACAGATCATGGTAACCCACCTGTTACATCGGTCTTAAACATAAGTGTTAGAATGTGTGTGTACTATAAGAACACTTATGCTATGTTTCAGCTCCACCTGCTATCGTTAACACATATGCGAATAAAAATTTCGAGGCGATGGTAGGAGACGTGACGCTCCGGATTCAGTGCAAAGCTATTGGAAACCCAAAACCATCGATTGTCTGGACAAACATGGGACTCAACTTACCTATGGGTACTTTATCAAATAATTCGAACAACTAACTAGTTAAGGAAGACATGCTTTGAAATTGCTGATTAATATAGTGCTTTATCTAGAGAACAATGGGGATTGCCTATTTTTCATTAAAAATGCTAATTGCAAAACTATATCGAGCGATAACGTTAATACACCAAAATTTTCGAGGGATCAACTAAAATTCCCTAGCTAAGCATTTAAGTAAAAAGCCAAAATTAAGGAAATATCGCAGTTTTTGCAAATTGTGGGAAATTACCCCTAGCTAACGGCGTATTTTTTTTTTCCTAGCCTTAACTGTGTCTCACTGCTGGGCAAAGGCCTCCCCTTTCTCCTCCCAAACCTATCTGTTTTGTGCAATTTCTGGTCACGTCTGCCCCACGAACATGATCAGACACCATCTTCACCACGGTCGATCTCGTCGGCGATATCCACCCTCAGCGTGCGACGTGGCCAGCTCAATTAAATGTCAAATATAAAGATTTTCAAACTATTTTTCCCTAAAACAACCCAGTTTGGACCCCAAATCATCGTAACCAACATTTTTGAAAATTAGGTCTTGTCATTTCAAAAATGCAGCCAATTACCAATCACCCTGTAGATATTTAATTGTGTTTGGACAAAATACGAAATGAAATTAAATCAACTAGCAAAATTATATAAACTTGACGTGTATGTCGGTATCCGTCACGGTTACGTGGATAATTAGATGTTTTTCTAGCAAACCATATTTTCTTAGGGTCCGAATGGTACGATATGGAAGACGATGGGACCTTAATCATCAAGAAGATCGACCGCAAGTCAAAAGGGTCATACGTATGCCACGCAGAAAACATTTTTGGACATGTGACCGAGCGATACGAAGTTACAGTCATAGGTGAGGGAGGTTTTTTTGTAATTATTTTGCTACGAATAGTACCTAGATGTGTTCCTGGTACGTACTGTGATGATCGGCTGTATGTTATGTATGAGTTTAGTGTATTTAAGTATAAATAAAAGGCGTTTTGGGCGGATTGGAATACTTATATCAAATAAAACCATATTTTTACAAGTCACTCACTTTTGATGTAAGCCTAGCTGATCTAAGCTTTTCTTATTCTCATTTCCACCTTAGTTTTTATTTACTTGTTACTTACAACGTGCCAAAGTTAATTCCTAAATGACCACAAAGGTTAAGTCTCTATAGTACTGACATTTTGGAAGAAGCAATTGATGGAATAGTAATACACATGTGAAATTGCAAACAAATCAAACAATCAGCGTGTTTTGGTTAAAACAATGATTTTACTACACCATAAAAATATTTACTACAGTAGTCACTACTACTGTTATGTAGTTAATTAGACGCAGTTGGTTAGTCGTTGTGCACCTTCGTACCAGCAACTGATAGACTTAGTGTATACACATTAAGTAAATGCAGTAGCGGCATTAATTCTAAATAATGTTGTTTCAGATCATTAAGTAAATGCAGTAGCGGCATTAATTCTAAATAATGTTGTTTCAGATCATTTAGTACCAGCGGTACCTACAAGTACTAGAATTGTAAAGGAAGGCGAGACAGTTAATATGAACTGTGACATACCACACCGCAGAACGGATCAAATGCGATGGTATAAGGTACGTTGTAGATTATGATATTTTATTTTATTTAAACAGGTCCGGGCCGTTTTATGTTCACGGAGGCGTACATAGGCCTGCAATGTGGTTTTAACTGTACAAGGGATTTTGGCGTCAAGTGAAAGACCTACTATTACTAACGCCACCATCTTGTTTTTTCAATGCCTTTAACAAATCAATCACAAATATTTACAAACAGCACTTATAGGCATAAAAGTTACCACAAACGGAAACGCTTTCGCTTTTTCTTAACGGAACAATGTCACGTACCTTGAACTTATTGCTGTTCCTAAAATAATACTTTAGAATCAGCAAACGCGACAGCATGTGACGTCCATAAACCTGCACTGGGTCCCTCCCTCTCACGGAGAGTTCGTGTCCCAGCAATGGCGTTCCCAATGCTGGGACACGAACTCGCTAATGCGGTCATTACACAATTGTTTTAGGATGGCCTCACTAAAAAGAGCGGGGAACTGACCTTGCACAGCGTGACACGCAGCGACGCCGGTCTGTACACGTGCCGAGTCAGCAACCAGCATAAGTCTCGGTCAGTCACCACCAAACTGGTCGTTGGGGACAAACCAGAATTCACCACAAAGGTGCAAGAGATCGTTGAATTCAAACATGGAGCCGATGCAGTAATCTTATCTTGTGAAGCTTATGGACAACCGAGGCCGACGGTAAGGAATCATGAATTTACACCGCACACACCACATGTATTTCGGGAGGCAGCGCGAAATATTGATGAGCAATTTTATACTGAATGAAATTCATATCTAGTAGTTGTTTATTAATATGCGCTGATCATCAAAATGAAAGTTAGCTGCCGCACCCATGGGGGAATCCAAAGTTACAGGATGTCAAAGTTTGGATTCTCCTATTTCTGGAGAAGCTTACTCGTAGGCCCCTGCCGTGCTATGGTCAAACTAATTATTTGATATGATTTTCAGCCGGTATAAAATAACTTCGACATATTAACGGTACCTCTTGTACTAATACTGACTTCAACTGACGAAAAAACACAAAAACGTGAAAAATAACTCTAGCTACAGAAGTCGGTGACTTTTGTTTGTTTGATTCAGTTTTTTTTTGCCACCGACTTCTGAAGCTAAAGTTATTTTTCACTTTTTGGTGTTTTCGAAGTCGGTTTTATTTTTTGCAAAACGGTTTATTTTTATTTTTCTAGCTTTAGTTGTAATATTCTATACAAATATTTGCTATGCATTTATTTTACATTGATAGCAATAGATATCGTGGTAGGTAATAGGCTTATCCCCGATAAAATGGAAATTAACATACCTAACTATATACTTTACACTTAATTGCTTACTTCTTTTTTACTATACTTTGGGCCCTATCAGAATACCAGCGCTGTGACTTTTTTAATGTTACAGCACCATGCTGAGATAGGAGCCTTTTGGCCTCGTACAGGACCAGTTTAGTTAGTTTTTAACCGACTTCAAAAAGGAGGAGGTTCTCAATTCGTCGGAACCTTTTTATTTTTATTTTTTATGTATGTTCCCCGATTACTCGAAGATGGCTGGATTACCTACCATGACATGTATTGTTATCAATGTAAAATAAATGTATGGCAAATATTTGTACAGGATATTACAACTAAAAGTGGAAAAATAAAAAACTTTTGTGCAAAAAATAAAACCGACTTCAAAAACACAAAAAAGTGAAAAATTACTTTAGCTTCAGAAGTCGGTAGCAAAAACCGTATCAATAAAACAAAAGTCACCGACTTCTGAAGCTAAAGTTATTTTTCACTCTTTTGTGTTTTTTATTTTAATTTGTTATCATGTTTACTTTTTTTAAATATTGTTTTATTGTCAAGTTACCATTTTGTTTTGTTCAGTGCGAGACTAATAAATACTTTTTCTTTCTTTGTAACTATCGAAATTTGGATGTACTGTACTCATTTGCGTACCCCCTCAGAGCAGGCAGGCGCGATGTTATGTTATGATTTTGTGTAAACAATAAACATCCAAGCGATTGCATCAACCTCGACAGATTTGCTGTCTATTATTAAAGAGTTCCATTGTATATTACCGAAGATCAGCACCAGATCTTCACCAAATTTAAACGAGACCACCGCGACATAATATTATTTAAAACAAAAAAAGAATAATCAAAATCGGTTCACAATTGGCAAAGAGATCGCTGAAAATACACACAAAATAAACAGATAAATTGATAACCTCCTCCGTTTGGAAGTCGGTTAAAAAATAATTCACCGGTCACTTATGATTTAGTGAAATTGTTCACAAAATACTGTTCTTTTATTTTTATAACATAAGACTTATTTGAATGTTCATCAACAGACGGCGACTTGGAAGCACAACGGTATTACACTGGTTTCCACGGAGATGTCATACCCTCTGGGAATGGTGTACGGTGCAACTGGGACTTACGAGTGTGAGGTCAGCAATGCATTCGGCAGTATCCGTCGCACGTTTAAAGTGACATCTAGAGGTACAGTATTTGTCATTAAACACCATTTAACGTAGAACATTACAGATTACCAAAAAATATTAAATAAAGCATATCAATAATGCCTAGCATAAGCAAAACAAATTGTATGAAAAACTAGCTATTGCCCGCGATTTCGTTCGCGGGAACGAAGTTTCATACAAACTTTCAACTCATATCTTAACCCTTTAGGAGATGAATATCCATAAATCCCTTCTTAGAGCAGACTTACGTCATTTAAGGAACGTTTGTGCAAAAAGTCATGCTTCTAGACCCAGCGGTTTAAGTTGTCCGTTGATCGATCAGTCAGTGATTCTATCAACCAGTCAGCTTTTACTTTATATAATATGTATGTAGATGTAGAAGAAGAAGATACATAGATAGAAGAAGATAAGTGTGAACTTAAATGCGTTTTATTCCGACTCTGTTATTGTCTTACATTACCACATGGTTTCAGGTGCAAAAATCATCAACGCTTCAAGATTAAATAAAAATCAAGTGAGGCGATTAGCCATGTATTTAATTCGTTCAACCAAGCACAGGAGTTATTATGCGCTGGCCATTTTTTTGTGTTGAGTTTCGTTCCAAAAACCGGAAGTTAGCCGGAAGTTTTGTTTTTCTTAGCATAAGCATATTATAATCAGTCTATAATATTCCCACTGCTGGGATAAAGGCCGCCTATTAGGGCTCTTACAGACGAGCGGCACGTTGTCAACGGTAATAAAACTGCAGCCGTCGCCACCTGTCGACGGCTGCCGCCAATCGGTGGCGACGCTTGCAGTTATGGCATATTTCGCCCCATTTTGTCATTTGACTACAAGTAAGCAAAGAGTGCGCAAGCGTTGCACGTCCACAAAAATATACAAAAAAAAAATTGTGAGCCGTCGCGGGACGCCTGGCAGATGTGAAACATCGATATACATAAAAGGATAGTTTACGACAGAAAATATAATATATATATATATATATATAAATATGGCATAATGAAAAATAAAATATTAAGAATTTTTCAAGAAAAACATGACTGGTTAAACATAAACAAACAAACATAAACAGTCATTCATTCATTTTTCATTAATTCTAATTCCTTTAATTAATTCTAGTTCAGTGCGTGGCATGGCGCGTCGCCACCCCGTATTAGATGTTTCGTACTACATACATACTATCATATAGCGTGGCGACGCATGCCGTGTCAAAAAAAGTTATATATAACTTATAGTTACTGTAGTCTTCTAATTCTAAATACAGGCTCTTTTTTTACTGCCATAATTAGCAATTCAACATTAATTTCGTCACTGGAGCTCATTTTGTGGACGTGCAACGCTTGCGCACTCTTGGCTGGGACGAAACACACCACAACTGCAAGCGTCGCCACCGGTCAGTGGCAGCCGTCAACGCGCCGGTGGCAGCGGGCAAAACGCCGTCGGATCCCATCGACAGGTGGCGACGGCTGCAGATTTATTACCGTTGACAACGTGCCGCTCGTCTGTAAGAACCCGTAGAGGAAACGGACTGTAATCCACCACGCTGGCGCATTGCGGGTTGGTAGATGACACAGTCATGTCAACGAATTTTTGGTTCTAGAACATGCCGGTTTCCTCTTGATGTTTTTCTTCACCGTTTTAATAGTAGTGGTAATGAAATAAATTACACAAAGTTATGCGCCTGCCTAAGTTCGAGCCCTCTACGTACCAATCGTGAGCCGTTAGCACTGGGCCAGCACTGCTCTTGTTTCTCTTACAAATTAAAACTAGAAACTAGTCCAAATTAATACTACATTGTGCGTCTGTTTTACAGATTGCATATTGGACATCAAGAAAGATTTCCCGAAGAAACAACCCATAATGTTCTCATCGCCACTTACTTGGCCAGTGTTCCCAGTGAATGACGGGTACATGATAATACCGCACAAAAATTATTTCTACATGACCTGCCCTACACTATTCTCCAATCCCATCCTCCCTGAGTACCCCATGGTGCACTGTGAACACGACAACATCATCAAAATCAATGGAAAAACATACAATTTTGCTGATATACAATGTAATGAAGAAGTCAAGCCTCAAGTATCAAGATCTGGTAGGACGTGTCTCCCTGGCAAGACAGAGAATGTAGAGATCGGATACAAAATACACAGTGAATTCCTTGGAGTATTCGAAGTTTGTCTGGACACGGAGAACAACGTGCCTTTGTTCACGAAACACAAGCTGTCTCCCCGCCATACGGACAGATCTACTGAGGCAGCATGGTCCAACAGCCTGTTGCCTCAGGACTTCGACACCTTGTACGATTGCAGCAGACAAATGTATGACATCGCTTCCGCATTAGGAAGAGGGTTGAGTACTCACGACTCTTGTTGTTTCGGTAAAAGACAGCTCGTGAACTCCCACAACTTGCTGCCTGGCGTACCAACGTCATCGGCGTATGACTACTTGAATGTCGTCCCTCACTGGAGCACCTGTAATTCCAAGGTATGTTAGCTTTATGTTTCATGCACACGTAAGAAAATAATAACAAAGAAATATATTTATATTTTATTAATCTAGTTACTACAAATCAATGAACATGTACAGTCAAACCTGTTCACACAAATTGCAAACTAGCCGCGGGTACTTCAGAACATTATCTGTCGGCTCCGGTCATTCCAGTGACCGGAGTCGCGTCCGCAAACTATCCGTCGTACTGGGTAGGACGGAACGTTAAAACAGTATAAAACAAAACTCCCTATATGTCTTCAGAATTGGGAGGATGTGGAACAAAGTGTGAGAAACCTTGTGAAATCAGCTGATTATGATTTGATAATATGGACTGGAACTGCAAACCCTCGCCGCGGTGGAGCATCTAATGACATAACCCTACAGGACAGCCGCGGAGGGAAGCAACTGGTAGCACCGTACCTATGGAAGGTTAGACAACTTTATGTTTTTATTGTGGCTATTTGCATTGTGTGTTCCCATGTGAAAACTTTTGGGACAATAGTCGGTATAGGAAGACGTCGTGGCCAGATCTTAGAATTGATCACAATCCAAGATGTGTTTGACCATTTCATGAAACGGTCGTATAATCGTAGTATAGAACAGCTGGTATAGACCATGATTATACGACCAACTTGCTTGCTTGCAAGCTCACTTTGCAAACTGATCTTTTTGTTAATTCTCAGGTTGTTCAAGATCCCACTCAGAAAGCATCTCTCGCGATAATTCAGATCAACATTCCTGAATTGACTGCAGCAGAAGCTTCGAAGCATGTCCTGTGTCTTGACATCTGCGGAGCTGGTATCACCTGGATAGAACCATCTAACTGGCAAACTATTGAGGACGGCTACACGTATTGTTGCTTGATAATCGAATTTGAAAAGGCTTTCGGTTACAACGGGCGCTTCAGTCCTGGAATGACATTTGGCCTTTTTTAAGGAAGTTTTCCTTAGAAGAAAAACTAGTATTATTTTAAATATTATTTTTATATACTCGGCTATAGGCTGGCCCCCTACTACTTGGGACTTAAAAAATAACTGGCGAAATGTGCGTGTTCTATTAGGTACACCTTTGCCTAAGCCTTCGGGGATTACCGGCGTGATGTTGTGAATGTATTTTTTATGTTGACGAATTCGAAAAACCTTTGTTATATATTTTTGGGAATCTTCCCATTATAGTATCGCACCTTTAATGCGAGGTTGTTCCGAGCGCCGTAAGCATTCATCGCTTACCCCAGCACCCGCAAGGAGTAGCGATACGTAACAAATTACGATGCGCGAGAAATGCGCGCGCTAAGTGCCAGAATAACCCCAAATTGTGAAAATTGAACGGCTCTCGTTTTAATATTATTGCAGCATTTACTTTGTGATTAATATATAGCAAAGTTAAGACTACTTCTAAGTATTATGTGTTTCGAAAACACGATTCCGTAACATTTTCTCTATAGAAAAATAACTCAAAGTTACCTTTAAAATAATTATAAATGGACTATTCAATTAAAACTTTAAATTAGGTCATGAAACTACAGTATATTCGATCTTTGCATAAAGCAGTATGTGTTTTTGGATTGTTTTTTTTTTTTAATCTGTTTTTGTCGTCGTAAAAGCTTTTCCTCTGAAACTTCAAGCTTTCTAACCAGTTACAGTTCGGACCGCCCTGCTCCCCGGCCCTCACTATGACCCCGATGCACAACTGCAATGATACGCGTGCACAATATTTTGGTGTCTTATGGACATCTTTGGGAGAAGCTGAAGTCTACCTCACTCCCGGTGGAGATCATTAATATTTTTGATTGCTGGTATAGCAATCAAGTTAATATTGCAAGGTGGGCTCACGTTTTGTCTGATAAGTACAGGTTGGAGTGTGGTGTGAGACAGGGTGGCTTAACATCCCCTCGGCTCTTCAACCTGTACATCAATGACCTGATTGAGGTACTCAGTAGCACTGCAGTCGGGTTACTATTGATGGCACATGCATAAATAATTTAAGCTGTGCTGATGATGTGCTGCTGAGTCCTACAATTAGCGGCCTACAGAAGCTCATCAGGATATGTGAGAAGTACGCCATGGCCCAAGGGCTCAGGTACAATGCGAAGAAAAGTGAGTTGAGTTGCTAGTATTTCAACCACGGAATCTGAAAGTCGACACTGTCCCATCTGTTATACTAAATAGTGTACCGCTTAACAGAGTGACGCAGGTTAAGTAATTGGGCCACTGGGTCACGGTGGACCTCGCTGATGACGTGGAGGTTGAGTGGGAACGTAGGGCATTGGCTGTTCGAGGGAATATGCCGACTCGCAGGTTTAAAAGCTGCACGAGTGAGGTGAAGTGCACTATGTTTCGTGCATACTGCCTAACGTTTTACTCGTGCACCCTGTGAGTCAGCTGTACTCACCGGGCACTTAATCCCCTACGTGTACAATATAATAATGTTCTTAGGATCTTGTTGGTGCTTCCGAGATACTACAGTGCATAGGGCATGTTTTTGGAAGCTCGGATTGATGGCTTTCAAGCCATATTGAGCAAGAGGGCGGCCTCATTATTGCACCGCATACGAGAGAACTCCAACAGCATTCTAAAAGTAATAGCGGACAGGCTAGATGGTCCGTTTGTTAAACACTGGATTGCATTCCACGTGTCAGTCTGATTGCGTTTGTTTGTAAATATGTTTCTCTTCTTTCTTGTGTGTTTACTAACATAGTTCTTAAGTACTTACTAACACAAGTATGGATATGTGTCTATTTTATGGTGATGGTCTAAAGTAAAGTTCTTATATATAAAATTAATGACAACAATACTTTACGTTCTATTATTTTATTTCTTCGTTAGTATATTAAAAACGTCGTTTGATACACGTGGGTATTTCTTTGTCTCTGAATTCCGCCTTAGCTGCAATGACAAAGTTTAGAGCAAGAATCGAACAGGCGCATTAGTCGTGTACTATTAATAGTGGCCTTACAACACAATCACAGGTTTTCTGTAGATAACAAATTTAATCACTCACGTTCTGCAACCCTAACACGACGTATGAACTCTATGGTTTAGAAAGACTCAATGCGAATCATATGAATTAGTGGTGCGCTCAACAATCGACTATCAATGCAACACGTGAAGGTTGTGGCAATGACATTACGATCAGGATGACCTGGCATTAACATCTAACTAAACTATTACTGTTAACAATTATTTTGTGAGTAGGCATTATCATCATCTGCCTAGCCTTTTCCCAACTATGTGGGGGTCGGCTTCCAGTCTAACCGGGTGCAGCTGAATACCAGTATTTTACATGGAGCGAGTGCCTATCTGACCTCCACAACCCAGTTAGTACTGCGTAATACGATACCCCTTGGTAAGACTGGTTGTCAGACTTTGACTTTGTGAGTACCATTATGTTATCGAGAAATGATTGTATAATCTTACAATATGATATGATGCAGCTGGATGCAGAACTGCCAATGAAAAAAAATAAAGACAGCCTACTTTGTGCAAAAGGCCAGATGTAAGCGAGACAAATTGACCTTCAGAACTATTGGAAAAACTTTGATTTTTCTAAGTAGTAACGGTGATTTAGATAAACAAAATATTACATCTCAACCATGGTATTAAAAATAACTGTAAGGGCGAATTTCACAAATAAAATAAATTGATTAGCATAAACAAGGTGTAGTTTTGCATCCTCGTCAAAATTCAGGAGGTTATCATAAAAGACTTTACGTCTTCGAAGTCGTCTTCTTTCGTCTTCGTTTTCGTCTTCGTCGATTTCTGTTAATAAGCAAACATAAATTAGGGTACCTGGTCAATAATAATAAACGTTGCTTTTTTTTTTTTATTAGACACTATTTCAGAATGAAGCCCCTCTCAAAAGAGGAGAATTACCCGTTTATCGAATAAACGTCTGCGTTTGTTTGTGTGTGTGAAAACGCGGTTATAGGGCTAGTATTAGACGGGCCGCATTTTAATACGGGTGGTGTACACTTACCGATTTCCGATATTAAGAAAAAAATATGAAAAATTACCTACCCATTTTAATATTGATTCGGGTCGAGAATCATTAGCATAGTTACCTCCTTGAATTTGACGAGGATGCAAAACTACACCTTGTATAGTGGGTCTGGTTAACGGTTACCGATACTTTAAGGGCACATTGTATACCCATTTCTATCGCCAAATACGCATTTATAAATACTCCTAATCCAACACCCCGCGAATGGCAACCTTTTTTTATATTCAGCTGATCTAGGTTAAGTTCAATGAAATGCTAATATCGTGTGCCTGTGTGTGTTTGGTGCCTGATTGGTTAACCACCACCAGCTACGTCGAACGGGCAAAGTGGTTACAAATGAAATTCACTGTGTTTAGTACGTAGCAGTTGAATATTGAAACTTTGACAAATACCGACAAGCATTCTAATTCATTCATGTACAACTCCTAAGTAATGTCAAGCAACAATGACCTCATTTCGACAAGCTTCATAAAATATCGTCAAATTGTTGCAGAATGTTTGATTTGCGACAAAAAAATAAACAGTGTATACATAAATGTAAATATTTAACATCCGATTTTAATCATTGGTTTCAACATCTTTTGAAGTGAATCAAATCCGGCCTGTGAGTGTCACCTAAATGATATCGTTGACTTAAAGGTTATTCACATCTTGATAATAATTTGCTATTAAACATATTAATTAACATAACGTCATGAGAAAGGAATTTAGCAGGATTTTGTATTATGCTTTATGTTTCTATTTATATTTTTTAATGACTTAGGTAGGTACTTACGTTCTCCAAAAGTACCATACAAGTATATTGCTGCATAATAATGTGATAATAATATGAATTACGTTACAATTCGTAAAATGGTCACAAACTGATAATTCAATATATGTATTAACTGTGTCTGTGACCATTTTAAGAATTTTAATGTGATTTATATTATTATAATCTGTTATGTTCTGCTAAAGTGGCCATTTTAGGCCCCCTGTTCATGTACCTTATTATTTGAACTCTATAAAATAGATTCATTGCTAGTCCCTTTACGTAGTATATCCTGCACGAAGCCGAGAGGCATTTGTTCATCCAGTCATGTAATATTTTTTTGTTCCAGCCAGATTTGGTATACCTTACCTTCTAGTTACGGAGATATTGAAGGTCTAATAACCTCCTCCTTTTGAAAGTCGGTTTTAAAATGTACGGTGTAAAATTGTAACATAAAAAAAAAATAAGCTCATAATTTATTTTTAGAATGGTAGAAATGCGCAGATTATTTTTTGTGGAACTCATTGGTGGTACAAAAATTCTCTTTATTCATCATCATTCATTTCTGTCAGCTAAAATGTTATTTGAGACATAACGGGTGAAGGTCACTACTTCCAGACTTCCAAAAAAGTCATTTCATTCCAGTTTCATTCCATACACCATAATTATTCCTGTGAGTACCTAGCAACAACTCACCAAATCCTTAAGATAAAGAAAAACCCAAACATATCGATATTTCATATAACTTGATACCTATTAATTTGTTTAAACCATCCTACGCACATGTCAAAGGTGAGCCCAACAATATAAATTGATACAGCACATTATTATTCAACACGTAGCTGTCAAAATACAAAGAAATAACATAAAAACCGAATCCTATTCAAACATATACCAACTGATTGATGGTCGTTCGCACATTCGTTAAAACATTGTTATAATAAAGTACTTAGGCTAAAATGCCAATTGTAATCAGCGTCAATAATGAAGAATTTTCGAACTCATAATAATTTAATACTTAGGCCAAGGTTCCGTATGATTTAATTTATTTCACAATAAATATTGTGAATGCTAATTTAATATTTTATTACTTTGCTATTTGGATCCGTTTATAAGACGGCTGGACAACGTCTTAAAATATCTGAGCCAAAACAGCTTAGTCAGCCAGCATTGTTTTTGAGTTTGAACATTAGCTTTTTCTTTGCACCTGTACTTTACTGTGTGATAGAGGTATACACTGTATAGGAGTACCTACCTACATAGATAGGTAAGTAATTCTATACTGTCTCATGAAGCTTTTGTTGTTGAGTTGGGACACTGACAATAATAAAGACGACCCTTGTACTTATAAATGAAGATGAAATCTGCGAAACGGGACCCTCGTGAACACCAGAGATTAGTTACAGAACCGAGCTAAAAAAAAAAACGGAGCTGATGGACGCTACTGAAAGTGCCCAACTCGTCGCCAAATATTGGGCCGACTCAATTTAAATTGTCATCGACACGCTAAGAAGAAGAAGAAGTTACAGAACACATACTTATTACACTGCAGCTTGCTTACTACAGCTGAGTAGTTTTTTTTTTAATGAAAATCCAATTCTTATAATATTTGAAAGGACAGACATAACATGAAAATCATACTTATGGGCTCTGCAACACCCACTGAAGCGGGCCTTTATAAGGTGTCTGGGAAGAGGGTGATCATTGAAGCAAGTACCTAACATCTTATGGAACATCTTTAGGAAGGTTAACAGTTTGCTTAAACAGCAGCACTTGCAGAATCAAATCAATTCGTTTGATGAAAGATTTCGTTTATTTCTTAATAATAAAAGCCTTATTGAAGACATTAAATGATAGTTATCTAGCGAGCGTTATTATCGGCGTGTGTGTCATAAGGCAGGCGTATCGCTTGCTTGTGTCAAAGGTTGCTCAGTCTGACTGCTGCTGGAATGTTAGTGCTTGTGAAACAGTCTGACCTTCAGTTAAACAACAAACTGTTAGGGTTGATGTTTAATAATAGTTTACATCTTTTTGATGACAATTGAAGATCGAACTACGCATTCAGATAGGAAAACTTATTTTGAAAGTTCTTTTATGATTTAGTCGAACAAATAAAGTTATTGTTATATATATACATATATATAGATAGCATAGATTCTCAAACGTATTTCACCCACTGCCTCTTAGAAGATATTTAATTTTTGTACAGTCTTAGTTGTCGTGGTATGGGCATGTGATGCGGAGGAATGAGGAAAATATCTTGAGGAAAGTTTTGAGTATGAATGTGGATGGGTATAAGCGTAGAGGAAGGCCAAAGAAACCATGGATGGACTTTGTGGAGGCTGATATGGCAAGAAAGGAGGTGTCTGATGAGATGACACGTAATAGAGAAGTATGGAAGAAGAAGAGATGCTGCGCCGACCCTAAATGAATGGGTTAGTCCCTGAGTACACCGATCCCCGAGGTACCCGTACCGGAGTACCCCGATTTATTTTTATCTTGAGAAAGTCAATCAAAAGTCAGTTTAGCTTAAAAGGACCGTCAGCAGATGAAATGTTAAATAAAACTTTATTACGTAAGTCTTGCTTGGTTAAGGTAAATATTATAATTAGAGAATACAATATAGAGTCTCGTAGAGTAATCACAGGTTTTAATTATTATCACAATAGTTGCATTTTCAATACCGAAAATCAAAATGACCACCCTACATGGAACATTAACATGTTCCAATATTAACATAAATTGGGGTAAGGGCAGGAGAATAATGATATGACAGCTTTGGTAGCCCCAGTTCCTCTAGACCAGTGAAAGAGTTCGACAAGATTAATCTTGCACCTAGTCCATTATGAAACTCCGCCCGTAAAGGCTAGCAGCAATAGATCGTGATAAACAATCTGAAAAAATCACGACACATTACCGCCGTACCTCGTAGGTACTGTCAATTAGTGAACTTATGACCCTCGCTGTAGCACGTATTGTTAATGGTTGCAACGGTCGGCCATCTTCGGAGGACAATGAAACTCAAAATTAAATATTACTAAACGTATTAATTCTTGGATCATTATTGGTGTGACCTAAGCGACTGGTTGCTATTATTTGTGCGTAATACTACACTGAAGGAAAGATTGCTTAAGGTGATAAACTGCAAGTACGTGGTAGTTTTATTGCCATCATTTTATAGTTAGTTGTGCTTTTGCTTAAGTAGATGAATTTCGGATCAGATTTTTCGGAATCATGTGCGTATTGAATAATTATCACTTGCTTCGGTGAAGGAAAACATCGTGAGGAAACCAGCATACCTGGGAGTTATTTCTCGACGGTATGTAAAGCCAAGTCAGAGAGAGGCGCATGGGCGGCATAAAAAGTCTGACACCAGGTTAGCCACTAACCACACGATAAACAAGAAGTAGATGAATGGCTAATACGTATGGGCAGCTATAGATTCAACCTCAAAGTATTTTTTTCAAAGTTTATAGGCACTTTTGTTTTGTCAAAATATAATTTAAAAGAAGCTACAGTCTCTTTACAGTGCTTACTAATTGTGAAAATGAACTGAACGGCCCAGTAGGTATATAATTGCCTCCCTCCTTATGTTTATTTAAAAGTGGTCAGGATTGAGTATTCTCATAAGTAGCAACTTAATCAATCCTATACATTAACTACTACTTTCACCTGATACCTTTGTGCTCTTTTGTCTTTATGTATTTTTCCTGTAATGTGTTTTGTGTGTACATAAATAAATAAATAAAATTACAACATGAAATAATACCTATTACTTATTTTTTTACATATAATCAAACAGATCGTCTGTTTGAAGATATCAGACAATTAAGTAGATAACACTTTCGGGGCCGACTATCTACACCGGAAATAACGATACCTATCAAGCATTAAAAAAACCTAAAGACTCTCAATTGCATCATCAAGACATTACAACAGTATCATGAACTATATGAACACCTTACAATACACTTGACCGCTTTTTATGATTGAGATACGATCGACCTCCCATATTAGTAGGATTTCCTTATTTGAACTAAGGTCATAAGGTGCTCTTCGCTGATAATAAACATTGTAAAAAGTATAAAAGCTTTATTGCCGAATTCAGCACCTGCTGCAATTTCATAAGTCACAAGATTATGATTCAGATCACAGAATGTGTTGCTGTATTCAGCCAAAACAAAAATCGCAAATTATGTTCGATATGGAGGTCTCATGGATAAAAATGGGATATTAATAGGTTCAAAGTATTCAGTTTGGACTTTTTGTAAAGCATTGACTGAAAGTTACTACTTATATAAACTAGAACATTTCATTACGAAACTTATTTGTATAAAAATCCCTGCGACATAAACGAATTATGTAACTGTTATAAATTGTAGCATTGTAACATCGTTCTTTACAACAATCGATCAAAATTGAATTGCTTTAACATCCGATTTGTCATCGCAAAAGGCCCATCATTGATCATTTTTTTAATATTGATTTGGCGTGACAATGCCCTCAACTTTGCCATTTAACTCATCACAACCATACTTCTAACTGATGTGCTGTATAGATTCAATAGCTAATTGAAATTTATTATAGACTAATAATGACGCACAATGAGAAATATTCTCTTTATCCTACCTACCTATGCCTATTACACAAATATGTCGAGAAAATTATGATGAGTAGGTTTATAGGATCGTGGTATAAAATCAACATTATATATTATTATTATTTAAACGTCATCTTGATCTTGATACCTAACGTGATGATTAATATCTACCGACGATTGAGTTAAATGTAGCTATTGTCTCGTTCTTATCCAAAAAGTAACCAATAGACAACCGGGTAAACATTGTTCGACAAAGAACGACGACATTAAATTGAAGTTATAAGAAGGTACAGGAGGTATGTGAACTTTCTTGAAATGTATAAGTACTTACCTATATACCCACCTACATGTCCAATCACGTGAATGTTTTAGAACATCCCAAATACGTAGATTTAAGCTCGATTGACGCCCACTCTCAGGAATACAGCAACTGTGAACGAAGATGAATAAGTCTCACGAAAGTGAGACGATATTTCAGACCAGCTTATGCCCGCGGCTTCGCCCGCGTGGAGTTCGGTAATCGTCCCACGGTATCCACTACCGGAATACAAAATATCTTTGTGCTAATCCAGGTCGTAAGCTATATATGTTCAAATCAGTTCAGTAGCTTTCGTGTGAACGAGTAACAAATATTCTATTAAGGAAAATTGATTACAATCACCACTTACGCAAACTTTAAGATTTTGATTAAACAGTTGAAATACAAAATATAATTTATTGATAACATTAGCACATACTCTAGGCTCGAAGCGGATGCGGTCAGAGCGGCGACCTTCACCAGGCGTGCCCTTTCAACCGAACGGGCAAGCGAGCGGGCAGATGTGTCAGGCTGAGCGCCATCGCGGGGCAAGACGATCACTCAAGGCGCTGCCACGCAGACGGAATGACTTACTTCGTCGTTAGTGCAGTTTATATTACGAATAGAATGTTTTTAAAGGATGTAGGTAATATAAGTGATGTGTCTTTGTACATTCTGCCGTTCAAGCATGCAAAATTAAAGTGAACATTACAACTTTAAATAAATGAATTAAATCTAACAATTCGAAGTAAATATTTTGATGCATCATACAGTTTAATGCAACAAATTTTATAATAATGTAAAAATCGAAATATAAATTAATTCTTAATCAAGTGACTTATCGGCAAAAAAATCTGTTACAAGATAATAACATCTATTTATTAGTAATTTTGTAAGATGTTTTTGAAATATTCTAAATGCTTGCTCTTTACATTGTTGTACGTAACTAGCATAAAAGAAAATCACACACGAAAATACCAGCGGTATAATTATTATGTAGAATTCATAATTTAATCCCCGAAGCACCCAGAAGCGAGGGTTTTTTCCCCTACCCTAACATGGTCTTGATATTTTTTTTCGGTATACATTTATACTACCAACCCTACCGACTTTCTTACACTGGCACAATACATGACTCTTTAACACATGTCCACACTGTTGGACATTTAAGTTGATAATTTGGAACCACGAAATTGACTCTTAATGTATCTCAGTCACGTGCCAAGCCTTTTCCCAACTATATTGGGGTCGTCTTCCAGTCTAACCAGGACGCAGCTGAATGGTAATTTAGATGGAGTGAATTAGGTTCACCAACAATTGTCACACCGAACATAGAGACATAGCACATTCATAAAATTAAATAACAGCGTAATTACTTATAGGTAAACACCAAAAGCACAAAATAATATATTACAAAGATAAGCTAAGTTACTAGGTAATAAGCGCCAATAAATTAAATCAAATTAAATTAACATCACATGTAGAGAAAAACAGGTAAAATACGTAAAATAACATTAAATACAAACAATTTTCTTAGTGGATTGATAAACTATAAAGAAAAGATCGACATAAAATTAAGTTCATTGAATAAAATTGGTAACATTGATAAATTGATAAACAATAAAAGAAAAAATTACAAAATTAATAACAGTGGTAAAATTTACACAATGATATAGACAGTTATTACAGGGTAATGCCATACATCTTAATGCATCTCAGTGCTCTCTGTTATTCGGTACCTAACTATCCACATATAGATAGTGTCAGGTACATAAGGGTTTTGAGGAGTAGAAGTAGCACAGTTCACTATCGCTCATTTTAGCCTAGTAACGATAAAGTTGAGCGACTAATAATAATAACCAATGCAAAAATTAAATAATTCAGCTGCTTTTAAAAATATCGATTTTATAACTCTGTGATATATGAACTATTTAATAAATAGACTGGTTGGCATTGCCTTATATCCATTTAAAATGACAAAATGTTCGACATTCATCACTGATGAGTTATTTAAATGCATTTTTTATATTCTCAATATTAATAAACTCGCGATACGGTTTAATTAACAAAGTTTATCGAATTATTATAAGAGGCAACTTGATTGATTCATAAATTAAAGAATTCTTCTATTCAATATATTTATAAGATACATTTGGCTTGGCAACAGCCTGAAATTGAAACTTTAATTCAGGAGCAGGTATTGGAACCCTGAAGATTGTTGCGATAGACCTAGTTACAGTTAGTTTTTTTAGTCCATGTTTAGGGCCTCACTGTTAGCGTCAAATGGCAGTTCATTAGATTACGTTTTTGTTGTTTGTGTATGATTCATACCTACGGAAGGTGTGGTTACTCAGCAGGTTTTGTAAATATCTATTATAACATTATACTCGTGTATAGAAAACTACTCATAAAAGTAATTTATAGCTCACGAAGTCTAGATAATAACATATTTGGGTCACCAAGAAGGTTTTGTGCAGATTATTGATTAATTTTCCGATAAATTTCGAGGGAAGCTTTAATTAGAAATCTCTGGTTTTGCTATGCAGGAAGCACATTAACATATCTTACGAATATACAAATGATAAGAAGTCATCGTTCCCACTGAAATACAATATTTAAGTATGATAAAAAGTACATAATAAAAACAAACAATCACGATTATAAAATTTACAATATTAATCACGCATAAGCACGATTGATGTGTACAGACACTAACAGAAGTGAAGTGTCTAAAGTTCTAATTTTACTAGGTATGTTCTGTAATGCTGGATATGTTACTTGAACACGTTATAACATTTAATTAATCTACATGCTGTAAGTAATATACTTAACTATGTACTTTCATGGATATTTCTGCCTGGCACAGCCGCTAAATGTTAAGCTATGCTGAATTTTATATATTTATTTTCATGAAAACGTGAAAACCACAGCGCCACAAAAACAAATCAAACAAAAGACACATTCTGTGACTTTTAATATTAATATAAATTCGTTTGAGTGATTGAATCCTACCAGCATCATAACTTTTAACAGCCGGCAAGATAACACTGACAACTTGTACAGTAGATATTTTTTGTGTAGTGTACTTGGCCAGTAATAACACTTTTCTACTCGACATTACTGCTGCATCTGTCAGAACACTTGTAGTGTGCTATGTATGTACATTATATCCGTTACCTACTTAGGTCATCACGTAAAAAAGTATTTTTACAGCTGTATCATAATAACAAGTTAATTAACAGATTTTTATTAAAATTAGATAGGAAGGTACTTTTTTCTTTGCCTTCAATTGCCTTATTATTTTTAGCGAGAACGCATAATTAAGGTCAAGGTTGTTTTAAATCATAGAACTGTATAATAATATTAATAGATTGCTTGATGCTTTGTTCCACGACTTGACTATTTCCTATGTCACGATGCATATAGGTTCTATTTATTCGTAAAAAAAATATAACTCTATAATTATCTCCAAATCATACGTACAAGGACGTCGAAAACTCAAATTGTTTAAGAGTAAGCACTAAGAAATAATATGATGCCTTGATTTTGTCTAAATTAAGATATATAATTTAAGCAAATATATAATATCATAAATTAAAATACGATTTATCTATAGGTATTCTAAGAATTAGCATAATCTAGAATATAAAATGAATTCACTAAACGGATGACAAACTGGTTTATGTAGTATTTCGATGAACATTTAAATTGGGTAATAGAAACAAAATGCGAGGTCCAAACATATCGTGTGTTGTTGCCTACCGTCTTATACTTTGAGGATATAGTACACATTGAATGTGGTGGAATCCACCTTTGTTTTGCTCACAAAAGCATAATTAGATTGTATCGACAGTAGGAATCCCATTTTTCTAAGTCGGACCGGTTTTAAAACGAATTGGAGCGTGACGGTACCCTTTTTGCATACACGTTTGAAATTAATGTTAAACACACAAAATGAGAAAACAAACTGGAAAATTTGCTTCATATTGCGTAATGTTAAGGTTAATTTGAAATCTTTTCGGTACCTAATCACCAAAGACTTGTGTTTGTGCTCTGTTCGAGAGTCCAATTTATTATATTATAAAAATATTCAAATGAGAACATCAAAGACAAAAAACTTTTTTGCAAAAAAAAACCGACTTCCAAAAAATACACTAAAAAAGTGGAAAATAACATTACATTCGGAAGTCGGTGACTATGGTTTGTTTCATTGACTTTTTTGGCACCGACTTCCGAAAGTAATGTTATTTTCCACTTTTTTAGTGTGTTTTTTGGAAGTCGGTTTTTTTTTTGCAAAAAAGTTTTTATTTTACCCTTTTTAGTTATAGTATTACACACAAATCCTTGTCAAGTATCAATTTCGCAATTTCTTTTACTTGGATGAAATTTTTTCCAGCTATTTTGATTTCAAAACCAAACTGCTGAACCGATTTTGATGAAATTTCTATGGGACCAATCGGGAAGTAGATTCATTCAGATAAAAGAAGAATTTTTCAAATCGGTTCATAAATGACGGAGATATGAGGTAACAAACACAAAAAAAAAAACATACAACCGAATTGAGAACCTCCTCCTTTTTTAGAAGTCGGTTAAAAAAAACGAGTGAACGAATGAGTGTTTTAGTCGTTATATTGAATCGAGTTAGTATTTTTAATCTGTAAACAGCGGGATCTTTTGTAATATTCCAACAACCAGAATAGTTGAACTAATTAAATTAGCCTGGTTTGTTAGAATTATTAATGCAAACTCTTCTTCTTCCTGGCCCGACAACTCAGGACAGATTGTCCTGGCCCCAGAAAATTAGGAGAGCCGAGCCCACCTAAATTTCTTCACCTAAAGTTCTTTTTCCAATAGGAGCTTCGTCCACCACGTAGCCGGAGGTCGTCCTCAACCTCTTTTATATTCAGGTAGTTGCTTTCTAGTCATCTTTATAATTAGTAATACATATACTGGATTTTCTTTTGAAAAACTGTTTTGATTTTAGGTTGATAATCATTTTGTTCACTTGACTAGCGAGAACCAAAATAATATTGGTAGCCTTAAAACATAAGTTTCTATAAACAATTTAACGTAATGTTTCAATGTAAATAAAACATTTTTGTCACCGTAACAGTAATGTCGAAAGCGTTAAGTCCGTTCGCTATATTGTTTGGAAATCACTCATGTTAGCTGGAGGGCGATAATTGAAAACGCATTGACTACTACAGATTGTATCAAGTGTGGGTAATGTTGCCCAATTTGTGGATTACCCACCTTATCACACTGTAATTTTATTGTTTGATCTGATCTTATTGTCGAAAGCTCGTGATTTTTGAAATATGAATGACTTCATAATGTTACCTGTAGTTACAGGTCAGTGAAATGTATCTATGCAAAATGGATATAGATAAACTTTGCCAGAATGCCTTCTATGCTGTTAAAGACTACATCGAGAACAGAAAAGCTTGGAATTGAACTGCTCCAATTTTGAATTGAGATTGAATTGAATTTTTGTATTTTATTTTTCTGTTTTCATTTTTTACAGTTTGACATTTTATTTTTTACAGTTTGACAATTTATATTTCTGTTTTATTTTTTTTCTTTTTTACAGTTTGACATTTTATGAATATTATTTTTTACACAATGACATTATTTACTTTTCAAGTGTTGTAGTATTTTTTATTTATTTTTTGATATTACTGTGAATATGCGGAGAATGTGGGTCATATTATTTTACTATTTCGATTTAATTTAGTTTAAAGATTGTCTGGCAGTTTGAGTACTTTATGCGGCCTACCCAAATATTCTTTCTTTGGTATTGTTCGTCGTGTCGTTGAGCTCCTTGGGTTAAGAGTCGAGCTACACGATCACTGACAAATGCTTGCACTGACTGGACAGGTCCACTCAAATTTGTGTGATTCTTTCATCAAAACCACCTCAGACACTAATCTACATGGTTCTCATATGATTTAACCAATGTCTGGACTTTAAAAGAGACAGTGACCTCTGAGTTTGTTTCGACGGTTTCTTCTCAGAGTAGTCGGATACGAAACACCCCTCACCCTCTAGCTTTAAAACATAACATGATGTGACGTGTAAAAGTGTTTTTTAAAACCAATTTGCAGAAATAAATAAGATTTATGATTTATGCAAGTAGATCAACATCAACCTATGGTTTGTTACATTGATGAGGTATAACATGTATGAAAGTATTCAGCTATTTTTAAGCTGAATCAGGTTATGAAGGGGGGACTCTAGATTTGATTTAACATCTCAATCCTACAAATCAGGCTAATTTGACGGGACTCTAGTTTTGATTTAAAAACACAGTCCAATAAAGACGTCCAGATAGACTCTTGGTATTGAAAGCTAACTGTTGTCATAGCAAATAAGGCTAGCTAGTTTGACTGCAACTATGTACCAAAGAGGTGACAATGTTTATTTTTGATACAGCAGGTAGGAACTAACACTAACAAATGCTGACATTTATTCACAAAACACAAATATTATATAAGAATTCTGTGAATTTAGCTCCTAAAAAGCTTTAGTTTGAATATGACACCTAGCTATAAAGTAAAAATATTATTAAAATGTGTTTTTGAAAGTAATCTTAACCTTTGTTTTATTTTACTAGTGTCGTTAATTTTATAAGTATGAAATTTCGTAGGTATTAATTTTTATTTTATCATCGCATCAATTATTTCTCGCTCGGTCACCTCCTTGATGTTTCCAAAAGTTCAAGATACATCCTGTATACATAATTAAATGTGCCCATTATGTTCTCATCGAAACTTATTTTTCATATTAATATAAACAACTTAGTATTTTACCATTTGCACAGAATTTCTTTAACATATTAATTAGATAGCTGAAGAATGGTGACGGGTTGCTCGACTATTACTATTACTTAGAAATATATTTTTTTTGGTTTAATAGCTGCTTTATTCTCGTATAGATGTGGTCGATAACAAAAAAGTGGTTTTTATTTATTTTTAACTTCAATATAGAATCTGTTTAAGCGCTGTTTGTAAAGTTAGCTGAAATATTTTTTAAGTTTTGTAATAAAATAACAGACTTCCAAAAAAAAAACACAAAAAAAGTGGGAAATAACTTTACTTTCGGAAGTCGATGACTATTGTTTGTTTCATTGACTTTTTTGCCACCGATTTCCGAAAGTAAAGTAATTTTCCACTTTTTTGTGTTTTTTTTTTAAAGTCTGTTATTTTTTTACGTTTTTATTTTACCCTTTTTAGTTACCCTATCACACTCAAATCCTTGTCAAGTATCAACTTCGCAATTTCTTTTACTTGGGTGACTTAAAAACCAAACTACTGAACCGATTTTGATGAAATTTCTATGGGACCAATCGTGAAGTGTATCCTTTCAGATAAAAGAAGAATTTTTCAAATCGGTTCATAAATGACGAAGATATGAGGTAACAAACACAAAATAAAAAAATACAACCGAATTGAGAACCTCCTCCTTTTTTTGATGTTATTTAAAATTAGAAGACGTTAACTTATTGGGTAATAAATCTAATTAAATTAAATCAATCAAAACGTTTTTAATTAAATCAATAAATTATAATTACGGTGATTACATCAATAGTCGTTCACTCCATAAAAATGATACCAACCTCTAACCAGTAGTTATTACTGGCCAGTAGCGCTTAGCAAAAGCTAACTTTGTTTAGAAATAATTATAACCATTATCATAATATTATCGTCATTACAAGCTTCACAATATGTTGCAACGAGAATGTTTAGTACGTACACATGTGACAATAATTATACATTATATCATTAACATTTTATACATCTTATGAAACTCCATATAAAATAAATATAACTGTTGGTATTATTTCATTATAAGGCGTCATCTGCGTGCTTCTTCGGATAAGTGGCGTAAAAACAAAACATGAAAAGCCTTAGGCAGCAATTAAACGTGTACTCCATATAACTACGCGTGAAGAAACTTGAAATGTCAAGAGCTTAGGCAGAAAAAAGTTCACCTTACTTGTTGATACACGGACAAATTATATTCAGCCTTCTAGGAGACTGGAATTAGGATTTCACTGGCCTAGGGGCCAACGTGAATCATCATCTGCCAAGCCCTTTCCCAACTAAGTTGGGATCGGCTTCCAGTCTAACCGGATGCAGCTGAATACCAGTATTTTACATGGAGCGACTGCCTATCTCACCTTCACAACCCTGCTAGTACAGGGTAATACGATACCCCTCAGTAAGACTGATTGTCAGGCTTTCGGGCTACTGACTATCTGTAACGACTGTCAAAGATCTACAAATGACAGCAAGAACCAACGGCTTAGCGTGCTTTCCGAGGCACGGAGGAAACTTGGTATGTAATGCGTGGTCACCCATCCACATACCAACCTTGGCAAGCGCGGCTTAACCTGAAGATTGATCCGAGCGGCTGTTATTATGGACAAACTGGACACACACACAAACTGGACAAACTGTTTAGAAGAAAAACCGGTGAAAACTATTGGTAATTTTCACTGGTTTTTTGGACTTAACAGATTTAACAAGTTATGACAGTAGTTTACTGTATAGATATATTTTAGGGAATATTAGAGCTGAACAAGCCCGTTCGGGAAGTTATATCACTATACTTGTTTGTGCCGCTAAGCATTGTTTCTGTATTTTGGTTTGAAGGGTGTGGGTGTGATTACAAGCACATGATATATCTAAGTTTCTTCGATGGCATCGCTTTTGCGGTAACTCTGTTTTGCCGCAAAAGTGATCAACAAAGTAGCCTAGAATAGTGACAACCGCTTTCAAATAAAACGGTTTGTTTGGTCAAACGAAGTTTAGAAAATTATCATACATAAGCTTGTCAGTAGTATAAGTCAATCCAATACATTTTTAGCTTCTCCATCATAGTTACAGCTGCTAGAATGTAATTTTTTCTAAGCTCTCAAATAGGCCGTCGCGTCAGGTTGTTTGTTATCCAATAACATAAAACATAAAGCCTTTAAATAAATATGTTATTTACAAACATAGTATTGCGCTGGCACACTACGTCATCGCACGATCACATCACAGTGTTTTAGATCCTGATGCGTGATTGATGCTTCACCGATAACGGAAGCAAACGTATTAATAGTGGCAACACTTGATTGATTATTTAGCGTGCAACTTGAGAGTAATCTAACTTAGTAGTTATTGTTTGTGATCATTTGAAAGTGGTCCATTGGCTGTGAAGTACTACTTGGTCTTCATGACCAATAATGATTATGAAAATCTGCAAAACTAAAAGTTTCACAGTGCATTGTCATCCTGCAACAAAGCTGAATTTCCTGTAATAACATTAGCACTCTTATGCTCTGCAAACCAGAAAACAGCAACGCTGCTTGTCGCCAAAAAAAGGAAAGCCGGTACTTACTCGGATATAATATATATCGGAATAATTGTATCCATGACTTAAATACCTACTTCTGTAATAAAAAGTTGAAATCATAATCATCACGAGAGGCATTTTTAACCACAGAAACATCTTGATCAAAGTAAAAGGCAAATAGAGAAATAATATTGAGTCATTACAACGAATAAAACCAATACAAGAGACATCTTTGTTTATTTTGCGAAATCAATGTGTAATAGACCTCAAATCAGTATCGTAGTTTAGAAATAATGGTAATTATTGGATCAAAATACTTTAACGAGGTGTCTGGCCAAACTGAAATATCATTCGTACACACACTGATATTTAACAACGATTTAACCTATTATTGGCTAACGGCCGAGATAGTAATTGTCTGACATTTTTCTCGTAATGGCCGACACATTGGATTCATCTTCTTATGTTCATAAAACACAAGGTCTTTATGTTAGTTCATCTTAAAGGCCGAGTTGAGATTCACATCAATATTTCTCACGTGAACTACATTGTAAGAATTAAAATGTGCATCGAATTTATATATTTTTTCGAGGAATTTTAACGTTTATGGCGTATTGGCAATACTGGTATTGCACGCTGTATCATCCACTGAGATAATTTTCTGGTTAACAGGGTGAAAATGATGTAACATACGTGGTCACTGATTATAGGTTTACCTAGGTTTAAAAAAGTTAAGATATTTTCATATTAAGCTCAAATAATTATCTTGAAACACGTTGTATTAGGTAAAGCACCAATTGTGAACAGATCAAAGCTTGCCGACGAACCTGAATGAAACTTCATTTAAAGTAAATATAATAATACGTATTGGAACTCCAATACGTAGTATTATATTTATTATGACACTGGATGATACATATGTTTATTGTAACGTTTAGACCAAGAGTAATTCCAGTTCACAAATAATTGTGATTGTGAAGCAAACCTATATTCAATGAATGAATAAACTGCTATGACTCAAACAGTACTGGATATCATATACATACTTATCTGAATATATCTTTAGTAAGATTTAAAGCTCGTCTTAATATAGCTAGATAGGTATAGATAAAGCTAATTTAAATAAGGCTGGTTTGACGAGCTGAACTTTAACACAGCATCCGATCGTTCATACATAATTATCTATACATAGTATTAAACAAATTCGCTTTTCGGGTGTATGCGTGACCGCGATATAATTAAACTCAACACAACGAATTTGTTACGGTTTTCACCATCATTTGAGCATGATTATGTTCTGAGTATTATACACAAATACATTAATATTAAACTTCTAAATAATAAAGCAATCTCAATGTTAGGCACGCTCCTAAAATAAAACAGGGACGGGTCGCTAGTTATGAATAAACGGTTGAAACTTTAGTGTGTGATGCGACTTGTATTGCCAATAGTATTGAGGATATATTGTAGTCTGTTTCATCATCGATGCGTGTGCCAGAGTATCGTAAAACGTGTTAAATCTCACCTCAAGACTCCACCCATATTTTGTAGGTGTTTAAATGTCACAGTCATTCATAAATCTCAGACATTAATAAATTGACTAAATGGACAATAGTGACTATGATTTTTATTGTTTCTATATGTCTATATGTCAATAATCCTGGTTTTTTTTTCAAATCTTTGGATATTCCAAAGATTAAGAAAAACAGGATCAAGCTTTTATCGTCACATCTGAAGCGCCTGCGCATTACTATGTAATCGGGTAAGCCGAGCCTTTTCCGAACTGTGTTGGGGTCAGCTCACAACCTAATCAGATGAGGCTGAATTGAAGATTTTTCACAACACGGTCTTGATATGTAAAGAACAGTCCAAGGCTTGATTTTTTACGAAAACTAATCCATTTGCTCAACATTCAGATTAAACCAAAATCGTTAATGAGCAAGGAACCAATTTTGATAGCAAAATACTGCTCTCAAGGAAACTAAAAGTATACGTACTTATTTAAGGTTAAAGTTTTTTCATGTATCTTCCTTCTGCTCACTGGGGACTGGCCCTTAATTGGGAGAACTGCAGCCTGCCATCTTGTAAAGGTTGAACCCAATATCGGTGTTAAAATAAATAAATAAGAAACTAAATAAATAAATAAAACGTTTATTGAGATAGCAAGTATACAATAATAAAGGATTCCCTGGTTAGTTTTAATTGTTTTACAAGAGCCAGTTTTCCCCTAAAGAATGGTTTGATACAAGGTGGTAGTATTTTTGGGACAAGCCCGCCACAATATTCCCAAACTACTGCAAGTCCTGAAAGCCAGAATCAACAATGGCGAAGAACAGCGCTGAGACAATGAATCTGGACGAAGTCCCAGAGAAACGATTTAACTGTCTTGGATTCTGCAACGAGTTTAATCAGAAAAGAATAGCGGAGGAGTAGGTAAAACATAATTATTACCAATTCCCTCCACATCAGCAGGAGACAGAACAAAACAAGGCCCAAAAGGGACGTTTACAACTAGGACGTTTACAAGGAGGTAGTATGCCAATAGCTTAGAAAAAAAGGGACCTAAAATCATCACATTACACTCCGTGAGCCAAATAAACATGGAGACTTTACCAAAGACCCCATTCGTTACAAGTATTCACAACACAACAGGTCGGGTCTGCCTACCTCTGGTAAAACATTTTTCGTTCGATTGTAAAACGGAACGAGATGTATTTCAATATCGATAAGATATAAAACTGATTCGTGCCGATTTAAACCAACACGAGCATCGGTTTGTTCGACATTAACATTTCGTGTTTATTGAACAAAGTCGTGTAACTAATGGTATGTCTATTATTTAGCAAAGCGAGATTACCAAAATAGTGAGATAAGTATTTTATGGGTGTTGCGTGTTACCTATTACATTAACATTTCAACTCTATCTCATTATTTGTATATTTTTATCACATAAAGCAGTAATTGAAGATTGCGTTTTGAATTTGTACACATCGTAAGTAATTAAAATAATGATAGAACTATTGGTCAAACTGTGTGACTTGAATATTTCCATGTAAACTTACGCAGCTGAGGTAATTTATTGGACGTTACCAAAACTGTGCAGAAACATTGAAGGTTAATTAAATTTATTAATTATTGCTCTTGTAAATGTCAACACTATCTTCTTCAAAATTAATATCCTATTAACATACAAACTGTGTTACTTGGTATTTTTATCAATACCTATTAGACTGCAATCATATAGTAAAATTTAATGACTGCCTTATTTCTGAAGGTCAATGCGTCGTGGTGCATTAGAGCACCTGACCAAAACCGTGGCTGATCGCAGAAGGTCAAACGTTATCGCCATGAAAAATTAAGAACATCGTTTGAATTTAATAATTTCTATTATTTCTGTAGCTTAAAAACATAGTTATTTTAAATTATTTTCCTGTTTCGCAATAAACGAATCCGGAAGGCACAGACAGACTTCATCTGTACAATTAATTGCTAATATTGTTAGAAAACTACTTTTGCTTTGGTGGATAAGCATAATGGTGACGATGGTTTTTGTGAAGAAGTACGCGATAGAATAAATACACGGCACGGAATGTGGCCCAAGCGCGTTATGTGGTTTAATAACAAAATGTTGTATGTTGTAAAACTTAAATGTTTTATCGAATCTTAATTGCAAATTATAAATTTAAAAAAAAATAGTTAACGTTATTAAAATTTTACAAAAAACACTAAGCTGTAAGTTTTAAGAAAAATGTTTTTGAATGAAATTTACAAAACAAAGCTATTGTACTTAAAATTAATAGCAGGTATTTCCACCTTTGGCCCTGATGAATTGATTGCCTGGTAGTGATTGGCAGATACCTCTCCCCATGCCTTCTCCACACACGTTTGAAGTCATCTGGAGCTTTTAAGGTCACTCTGCATTCGTCAATCCACAAAACTTAACTCCAATGCTCTCGAGTAAAATTTACGTTTCGCCAGTGAACCGAAGTCGAGCTACGCGATGGTGCCGGGGCAGTTGTGTACCTCGAGCTGATCATCGAGCAGGCAGATCCTATTCCTCCATTCTTCTTCTTATTTTCCGCTCACTTATGTTGACCCCTTTTGCCATTTGTAGCCCCTGCCGTATAGCGACCACAGTAAGGAACCAATTTCTCAAAACTGCGAGAGCGATTAATCTGTCATCACGCGCTGATGTACACCTAATACCGCCACTTCTTGGTTTCCTTGTGTATAGGCCGGTCTGATTGTACTTTGTAAAGGCCTACTTGAGAATTGTACGCGGTACATTTAAAGTTTCAGCAAGCTCTCGCTGCATTGGCCCCTGACTCCAAAGCAACACATCTTGTGCAACTTGAGCAGAATTGTGTTCCAATTCTCGAAGGCTAAATGACTACAGATTAATTAAAAATAAAACAATAAAGATTGTAAATGCACGTCCATTTTAATATCCTATTTTAACTCATCCGTGTTTTGTGCGTTGCAGCAACGAACTTACGTTAAGTGTCACAGAAATTAAACAAATAAATTTTATTTCTGCTTACCCTCTTAAATTAACAAAAACAAATGTCCTGACAAACTGCCATTCGAAATTCTCATACGTGATACCAAAATCGCCTGTCAGCGGTTTATTTATGTTTCGTGCCGCTGAGTGTAGCAAAACTCTATTTAAATGCAGCCTGGGTAGAATAAGCGATCTCGTTTTGATAGGAGGAAATTTAAATGTAAATCAATATTGTGACGAGATTGCATAACCTATGGTCATCCCTCACCGTCAGAAGTTAGGCTAAGAGTTCGTGTTCATGAGAAATATTGCTCCTGCACTGTCCGAAAGACCAGTAAAAAATCTGTTTTCAGCGAACACAACATCACGGTATTAGACCCGCCTGCTCAATCTGCTGATCTGAATCCCTTCGAGCATACGTGGGATTTGCTTGGGAAAAACTTTAAGTAATCTTGTGATAATTGATAACCTCATATTTGGTATACCCCGCCGATGTAGAGCCGTCAGTGCCTTTGGAGGTCCAACTGAATATCAATATTAAAATGCTCCTAGAAATGTATTTTTTATTTTATTTTATTTTTAGCTAGGCATTACATTTTTTTATTTTCCCGCATAGCTGGCGCAGTGACTGAGTGATTGGCTGCTGCGCTGCGTGTCGCGGGTTCGATTACCGCAAGAATCAAATATTTGTATTATAATAATAATAATTCTTTATTTCGGACTCCATCTTTGAGGCATATAAACTAAACAAAAAAATAAATAAAATAAAAACAAAAAACATACAGCAAAGACAAAATATTACAATAAACATAAAATAAAGTAAAATATAGGCAAGTAGGTACATTTAAAATGCAGGCAAGTTGGTAGGAAAAAAACCAAATACATACAAACAAAACAATAAGAATTGAATTTAATCAATTATACATGGGTGAATTGTACTCAACGGAAATATGTTGCTGTCGTCATAAGCCTGTCTGCCAAACTGCTAATTATAGCATTTTTGCACCTTTCAACCCTGGACATGAACGATGCTATCCTTTTCCTTTGGAAGGCATTAAACGAGTCGGCTCGGGCTAAGGTATACATTTCCGAAGCGCTACAATAATAATCTAAGCCCATCAGTTGTCTAAAGATATTATTATAGGCGACTCGTATGCCATCGTGCGCCCTCTTGGTGTAGTCAGTCCACAATTAACAGGTGAAAAAACCCTGGCAGAAGGACCTAAACAGCGTTATTTATACGTCTTGGGTCGACCTCATGAACTTTCTAATGATCATATTACCCACCACCCATAAAGCCCTTCGTTGTCTTTCCACATCCGCATCATTTTTGAGGATTGAGTTTAGTATGTGAGCAAGGTATTTGAAGTTCTCAACTATATTAACATTTTGGCCATTAATGAAAATTGCAGGTATGTTTTTCGGTCCCTTTCTCGATTTGTAAACTAGCATCTCAATCTTTTTAACATTATAAATCAAATTATGATCTGCTGCATACTTTTCACAGATAACAATCAGTCTTCGCAAACCTTTAATAGAAGGGCTGAGCAACACCATGTCATCTATGTACATAACTCAGGCTGTTAACGTATCTGTCATCCAACCTAAGCCCGCCTAGAGTGCTGCTCAGCTCCACCATCAAGTCATTCATATATATGTTGAACAGATCAGGAGAAGTGAGGCCACCTTATCTAACACCACAGGGGAGATGGTAACTTTCAGATAACTCGGCGCCCCATCAGACGTTCTTGGTCTGATTATGGTACCAGTACTCAAGAAGACCAACAACCTCAGTGGGGACACTCGTGTCGCGTAGTTTCCTCCACAGTAATTCATGGTTAAGTGTGTCAAATGCCCGACTAAAAATCAAGCGTCAGTGGTCTTCTGCTGTTTGTAATAACTGACAACTGGCTTCAGTCCGATATTTGCCATATCGGTGGAAACCTGGGCAAAAGCGTGGGCGAAAGCCAAACAGGTGCCTTCAGGTAGTGGTTCTGGGTCTGGCTGTTTGTGTTTGTGAGTTTCAATGTTTGCCACTTCACCCACGATACAGGACCAATTCCTAGCGTGGGGCGTCGTTTAAAAAACAAACTAAATTTTTACCTTTTTTCTGTTTTTTTTATTTTTATTTGTCACTAGAAGCTTATTATTAAAACATCACAATTAAAATATTTATTAAATTACGCTTCTATTGATGTATAACACCTAAGACAACACGACAAGAAAATATGTTATAATGGAAAAATATCCTTGTTCAACCAGTCTTACCGAGGGGTATCGTATTATCCAGTACAAACTGAGTTCTGGAGGTTCGGATGCAGTCGTTCCATGTAAAATTGTAACTTTCAGATACTCAGCAATATTAGTATTTTACATGGAGCGACTGCATCCGATTAGACTGGAAGCCGACCGAAAAGCCGGCTTGGCAGATGATGATGATCCTTCTAGACCTTCTTTGTTCCCTAGACTTTATTGAGTGGTGTACCTTCACAAATAAATCTTACACAAACCAGCCGGAACACCACGCCGTAAGTCCCATATGGTTACGATATGAACAAATCACTAATAGCTTGACCTTATCAACCTGACAACTAATACGGCCAATGACCAAACGCACTTCGCACTTTCAGCCATTGTCTGTGTTATTACATCCACGAACTTATTATACAACTATTTTGTATGTCAGCTGGTAGCACAATACAGCGATTAATCATCGGCATGTGTAATATGATCTTGTGAAATACGCACTTGGGAAGATATGAGATGGTATCAGCCTTCCTATCCATCTGAGCATTGTAGGGTTGTATCAATGGAACCCTTTGTCTTAATGTATCAATCTAGTTTGCCTGTCAATTTTCCGGGTTAATGACCACAACGAAAATCATTTATCATACAATGTAATGCAACTTCAGTTCGATAAGAGCTGTGTCTAAGCAACTGTAGAAGGTGCCGACGAAACCGAGGTGATTTCAATCTTTACTAAACAATTTCCATGTGTTGCCCTTTTCAATAATTTGAGGATTTTTTTTTTCAACTTTTTCGTCTTAGAATTGATCAGCTTTCCATGGAATCGATCTGAGGATTGCTTTTACACAAAAATCTTATAATCTCATGATTTTGACAAAATAATATCTTACTATTTACCTTGAGGCAAATTAGAATTTGAAGCTAATTAACAGATGTTTTATCAATATGAACACTTAACAATTAATAATATTATAGGATCGTTTGGTACCGATGAGGGAAAACCTCGTGGGAAACCTGGACTTATAATTAATACAAAATCGCCAATCCGCCTCGAGCATGCATAGTGATCAATGCTCGCTCATGCCATCTCTATAGGAGAATAAGCCCATGGCCCTGCAGTGGTACTTTTATTATTTATTGGTTTGGTTGGCAGTTTGATAATCCAAACTATGATACCGTTCGATAATCCTTTTGGCCGTGATTTCAAACATTAAGGTAGTTTATGACGGCGGCACATAATTCATTAGATGATTTAAAAATGTTTCCTTCCGCATTTGATTCCACGTGTTTTGTGGTCGTAATTTCCGTGATTATAGAAACGACCAAAACCACACCACATAACTACAAACCACGAGCTTTAAGAGTCCTCTTCTCAAGAACTAATTTGGGTCAAACTTATGTGTCGATGTGTGTGATAATAGTGAAAAACATCGAAAGGATACTGAAGTGGGGCTTTAAAAGTCTTGTATAATTATCTGATGTCTACATTACGTCATATAAATATTTTGAGCATCGTTGGTCTAGCGCAAGCACTACGGCTGATCATGAGGTCCTGGCTTCTAGTACCGAAGAAGTTTTGTCGGGTTTTTCAACAGGATTTTCTCAGTAACAGCCCGAAGTATGGATGCGAGCCCGATTATTAGCAACAGACTGGCCCTAAATTACATGATAAGTAAACATAATTGGTGAAATGTGGTGTGTTGGTATGTGGTTATAGGTACGCCTGTGTTTAAACCTGCAGGGATTACAAGCCTGTGTTATGTTAACCTGACTTGCGCTACAAATTTGAGACGACTTGGCGTCGCATAGTCCAGTTATTACTAAGCCAAATTAAATAATTCGAAACTTTTTTTTTCATGCATTTGAATGTTGCTTTGAATGGCTAATAGAAAAAAATCCATGCATCAAAGTCTTTACTTAGATGTTGGCGTTAAATAGCGAATTAACCATAGTTCATCGTTACTTTTGTTAACGATAGTTAAAGAAGATACGCTCTAAAACCGTAATAAAGCGATCTCTAAAGAGACTGCCCTTTTGGAATTATCAGACATTTTAATTTATAATAAATAATGCTTTATTAAGTAGACAGTCGTTACAAGCAGTTAGTAGCCCGAAAGTCTGACAACCAGAAAGGGAAAGACTAGGCAAATTATGGGTTGAGGGAGTAAGTGGGTTTGATTTGTATTTGTACGACGAAGGTAAAACGCTTCATTGTAATTATAGGATTTTATAAATTAATTGAACATTTTAATACTGAGGTATAAGATATTACGTTGCTATAGCTAATAAGTATTATTATAAATTATGTAGAGTAGTAATTTTAATCAATATTACCCATTGCAAACCGACCGTAAAATATGTAGATACTGAAGTAAACGACAAATCCACATTTTTAACCGACTCCAAAATAAGGAGGAATTTCTCAATTCGGTAGTATTTTTTTGTTACCTCATATATTCGTTATTTATGAACCGATTTGAAAAATTCTTCTTTTATCTGAAAGGATATACTTCCCGATGGGTCTTCAATTTTATCAAAATCGGTTAAGTAATTTGGTTTTTAAATCAACATATCTGGTAAAAAAATGTTATCCGAGTAAAAAAAAATACGAAATTGATAGTTGACAAGGCTTTGTGTGTGATACGATAACTAAAAAGGGTAAACTAAAAACTTTTTTGCAAAAAAAAATAACTTTACTTCCGGAAGTCGGTGGCAAAAAAATTCAATCAAACAAACAATAGTCACCGAGTTCCGAAAGTAAAGTTATTTTCCATTTTTTTGGTGTTTTTTTTGGATGTCAGTTATTTTTTTGAATAATATAATCATATTTAACGAATCATACAAAACTATGTCATTGCCGGAGCTTTTATACGTAATTAAAAAAAAAATGCGAAGCTTCGCCCAAAGTTCATCTCATTGTTTCGGCCGCCCATAAATCCATTGCAGGCGACGTGTGACGTCACTTCGTGCACGCTTGCAACTAAAAGGCTATATAAGCACTTTCACTGCGCGAGCGCGTGAGTCGCGGGATGACACCGCGAATACACGCATGCGCACTCTGACCCCAGCTAGCGCGCCTAACGGACATTACAGATTTGAATTTTGATTTATATTTTTTGTGTGAGTGACGTAGTGTCGTGTATTTTCTTGTGTGCAAGGTGAGTTCTTTTGATTTAATTTTTATTGATTTTTCGTCGGACATTGTTTTTTTTTTTGAAAAAAAAATATTGATTGATTGAAATACACAGTTCAATTACCTACATATATCAGAAAAAAAATATTTTTGCAATTTATTTCTTCAGAAGATTAAATTAAAAAATATGTACCAACAATAACAATTCAGTTAAATACCGTAATAACAAAAGACATTTAAACAGGCTAAACATCAGCTTAGTTCCAAAAATCACAATTAAATAAACCCGCACGTTCGCGCATCAAAAAGACATCAACGCGTAATCGGCGCATTGATATTATATTTCACGATTACGATTGGACGCTCCCGCGCCGCCCACAAACGTCCGCAAGTGACCGGAACAAGTATAGTAGGAAGAATAGTGCTTACATCTTTAAAGTAACTGTCGCTAGCTTTTATGCAACGCTCTAGTACCTAAGTTTATGATAGCTTCAGTACATACAATATAGGACATCCATACGGAAAAAAAAGGTTTTTTTTGACTTGTCATTAGTCCTTAATAACCTAGTTTTAAGAATTAATTTTATTATTTATTCCACGGTTTAGTAACCAATATTTTAAACATACGCACTAACATGTATCTCGACATTCATTTGGAGCCCTTTAATGCGTGTATGATTGCCGGTGACCCAGGTAACTGGGTTAAATCCATACTTATTATATTTGTGTGAAGAAAATTGTTACGCTTTTCCATTTTGTTAACTCAATGAGGTACCTATGCTATACTAGTAATGGCAGTTACCAAATTCATTGTTAAGATTACCATTTTGTAAATTAAAGAATGAGATTAGGTACTAATTAGTCTGGTTGTAGACACAGTAGCAGGGACAGCAGATTTGTAGATTTAGGACTATTCTAACTTAGTTTAAAACATTACATAAAAAGAGAAAAAAAATTGAGTTCAGTTTAAAGGTCAAATTCACTTGACACAAATAAAAATCCCAAGTGGACATTCTAATAAATAAGCACCTATAACCTTCAAATACCTTTCTAATATTCCATCAAACAAAACATCTATCAGTATACAATTAACCCTATAAACATAAAAGGCGAGCTTTATCAACTTTTAACTCGTGCACATGAATATATGCACCCACCATTGTGTTATGCAGTGCCTCCGACCTTTAGTTACGTATCGAAGATGTGAAGATGTAGCATGATGTATACTAAAAGGAATTGGATACAGACTAAAAGACTGTTGCGAAATCACTATTAAATATTTACTCGTAAAACGTCTACGCATCAAAATTACATTAGTGTTATTTGATTTTATTCATATGGTACTTCGTATGTCATTACTACACAATTTATTATGAGTACGACACATGGCGAGTACGCCTACGAACGTATTTCAATTCGATGGAAAATGTAGGAGGTCACAGTGTAGCGATGTTATATGTTAAATGCCAAGCCCATATAACAGATTGTAGTAAGAAAATCGACCTAAATGGTTTAGCATTTGAGTTAGCGGATGATCTGCACTGATATCAAGTGGATAATGGAACTGTATCCGTGTATACTTTGTTTAACTGCATTGCAAAGGTCGTCGCCTCAAAAGAACAATTTATTTATTGAAAATTGATCACAATTGTGAATCTACAATTGAAATTAAAATAGCTACAATGATTTTTATTATAAATTAATGGTGTCCTAGATAACTAAGTACATACAAAATTGATAACAATTTCGGTACTTTTCAAATACTGATCCCGTCTTAGTGCGAAGCCAATACTTTAATTTCCCGGGTTATCATTTTAATTAACTTAAATCTATAAACACAACGATTTAATTAGAGTTTTTCACGTGGGATTAAGACGTATCTTTTGACAACTTGTTTATCAAAATCTATTGAGCCATCCAGATCCTACGTGGGAACCAACTGACACACTTTACTTATCTTGCTGCTATAATGGTGCAAAAACTAACACTATCTTTGCATGTTAATTCCCGTAAAAACTGTTGTAATTACTCGCGGACTATTAGTTCCAACGATGCAAAAATTACTACCTTTTGATTACGCACATAGTAAGTCTATTCTAAAAAAAGATTATTCAATCACATTTGAATAAAATATTTTTTAAACGCACAACGGAAAACGTTTATGAAAAGGAGTTCAATATCCACGTCGTGGATGCAAAAACTGAATGAATATAGTGCTAAATAACAATATCATCACGTTATTAAGTCATCATTATGCGATATGTCATTTATCTTACATAAGAACATACCAATACCCAAAGCAATAGTAATTATACCGGTGTTATACCTACTTAGTTTTCATCTATAATGAAAGAAAGTACGAAGGTTAGACCCACTTGTTCGACCTTTGACAAGTGGAAGAGCCTGTTTGTGATGCACAAACTAGCAACGTTTCCACTTTCAGTTACTAGAATTCTGTCTGGTTATCGTAATTTACTTGCCCCTTTTGTGGTTATCTTACCGCAGAATAAAGATTGCCCAGACAATTACATTTCAAAGAAAAATACAGATTTTGTCACTCATCATATTGTCATAGTTTGATCTTTTAAGCTGCGTTAATTTATGCCAGATAAAATCAAAGATGTTACTCGAGAACATTAACATAAATTACCTTGATTTAAATGGATAAAACAAGGAAAATTTTCTACATATTACAATATTAAAAGTAGGACCGTCTATCTATAAAGACTGCCTAACGACTGCCTAAAGACTAAAATTTAATTTTTAGTCAAGGTCGTATTTAAGTTTAGGAATTCTATTCACATTACCACACCTATAAGTCATAAGATTGATCAGAAAGAATTCTTTTTTTGGGTATTACTCCAAAGAGGCCAAGATCGCATTGTAAATAGTAGGAATGTCTAAATGAGATGACACTAGTGGCCTGAATCGTAGCTTGTTAACTATTCGTACGGCGGAGTTCGTTAAGTGGAGATGAGAGATATGCCTGGAGCTACGCAACAATGGGTTGCGTCGGGCGCGGGCCTACCGGCCGCCGTCGTCCGGTAGCGACGACCGTACATCATGCGTTTTGATTACATGAGAGTTATTACTTGCCTGTTTACGGGTTACGAGATTATTTATATTTTTTTTTGTCTGATCGCTTGATAACTATAGGTTAACTTGCTAGGGAGATTTATAAAACTTAGTTTAATTGCAAGTAACGTGGTTTCTGGTCGTGTTTGGACATTTAGACAATATTGCTATTCACCGGTAATTTCTAAAATGACCTTCCTAAAAAAAATATGTCTGTCACACTGCCATATTGTGCTGCCTACCCTTAATCTATATGTTCACTAAGCTTTGCAATCGCGATTTAGTGGCCTATATTGGAGGATCGGGATACGATACATACAGATACGATATATTAGTAAGGCCATAGTCCTTAATTAAAAAAACTGATTATTTTATCAGAATCATAATTAATATAAAGCAGCCTTCCATCCAACAGTGATAAATATTAGAGGTAGGCAAAGTGGCTGTATTACAATAGATCACCGTATTACAATCTATGCGGTGCCGTGCGGTCGGTGGGTGCCCGCGGCCGTTTGACATAATGATGACATTACAGAGGCTCATTTGTCGCTCAAAGGGTATTTCAACGTGATTTGTTACTCCTCTAATATTGTGACCGATTTGAATTATTATCATTGTGTTTCCTATTCGGTCGCTTTTAAGAAAATAGCTTTTAAAATCACAATCCCGCAACCTCCACCTGGATCTAACAAAGCTTAAATAAAAACGAAAAAATTGTTGATAAATTGTTGAATAATGTTAGTTTTATAATCATTTAAAAGAAGTCGGATGCGCAAATGCACTTCCGTATTTTTACCAAAAGTAAACACGTTAAGCTCATACAAAAAGTATAATGTGTTATGTATTTGCGACAAGATTGTCGGTCTTCAAACAATCTCTGAACTTTAATCTGAGCAGGAAACGTGCCTATGTTTGCGTGAAACGGTAAACTACACCCGGTAAATGATACCACACCGACAAAGTAATGTACTTAAGACAATTAGCAATTACAAACAGTTTTTTTTATTCAATAGAAAAGTGGATGTAATTGAGCTATTTATACTATACGTAAGTACTTCACTTTCGCTCTTTAGACCACTTACCGTTTTCGCAGTATCCATTGACGCAGTTAAATTCTTGACGTACGAATCTCTTAAATAATACCATTTATGTATATTCTTTAAAGATGGCTCTCACAGCATTTCGTGATGTAATAAAATTATGAATAATGCAATCAACGGGAGCTCGTAAATATTTACACAGTCATTTAATATTGACGGGTGTCAATCAAGAAATAAAGTTTTTAATCAAATAATTTACATAAGCATGCTGCGATAAGGCCGTGTAAAAATATTTAATAAAAATCGTTTTGATTATTTTGTATTGAAGTTTGTGATAAAATAAAGCCACTTAATTAACATTTAAATAAAATCCTTTTTAAACTGAATGAAAATGAAAGTAGACCAAAGATTATTAAATAGCTCCCTGATTGATTAAAACATGAACTTTATAATTATCAAATAAGAACCTCATAGTTGTTTTATAAATAGGTAGGTGAAGTGAAACAGGATCTTGCCTTATGTCTACTTATTACTGATTTATTTATCTGTATGGTATGCGAATGAAACATAATTATGAGGCTAGCCTCCATGTACAATAATAACATATAACAGTACCTAGGTAGGTAATGCTTGACTCGCTAGTTTCGTTCATTTAGAGAGCATGACACCTGTCATAAAGTTATTTTCACATGGCCCAGACTTGTCTGAAACTGGTACTATCGTCGATGACCTCTAGACTCAATTGCATAATATAAGAGGGCAGACACAAAAAGATGGTGACTTTATGCTCAGCTCATGGTCCTTGCGACCCGGACAACACCTACGCTAGTTTTTGTTTTTGACCACAGCTTTTTGTAACTATCATCTACATTTATAATTAATCATTTCAGATCGACAATTTATGAAATAATAAATAACCATATAAAAGCAGGAAGAATGAGGTAATGGGATGAGCCTTTTACATTGGGTCGTATGATATTTTGTAATACAAAAAAGGGGTGTCAATACATGTCGCCTAGATCGTCGATCCATCAAATGTGACTACTTTCCATGAGTAATAAACCTTTATCAGAAATCGATCAACTGTGATTTTGAATGCACAGATTTGATCACGTACGTGCGCCCCATGTATGTGCAGAATTTTCATTTTAATGAGCTAGGCGGAAAAATCGAAGCCAATACCAAGGTATTTTCTTAGTCACTAACACGTAAGTGGGTTGATGTTCAGTCCATCTGTTTAATTATAAAATACTATGCAGAATATTTTTTAATAATATTTCATACTACATAGTATGTTTACACTTGACCCAGCAGATGCATAATCTATTGGTCATTTGTGTGCAAATGATGCCAGTTGACTACCCACTTTATTAACGTTTGCAGAGATAAGATGCGCTGCTAGCCTCCGACCAATGATTATACATACATCCATTGACATTTAGACTTGATCAAATAAAGCAATTTAAACAGAATCAAGTCTTTTTTTTTTCGCAAACAAATAATAAAATAACCGTTGTATCCTCTTTATGACTTCTCAAAGTTTTTAGGTATGAAACCTGTTAAACAACTTGCATTTTCATTTAATTCTTATTACTTAATTCTACATGATGTGGGTAATAAATGTAATGTGAATTTAAACACTTGTGAAAATATTCGCAGGGTAATTTCTGTTCTATTAAGACCTTGTAATTCTAGCTCTTATTCTTTATTGCACAAAAAATATACATTCAAATTGCAATGATTTAGCTGATGGTATAATGGCAAGCTTAACCCAGAATTGGGTTGGTTTGGAATTCTTTAAGTTTATTAACCTTGATGCTTTAAATAGGCTCACATGTGGCTGTGATAATTCCTTTGACAAATATGTCGATGACAAAATGATTACTGTACTTTGTACTTAATTTGCTAGTGTATTTGACGTGCTAGGAGCATGCAATAATATAACTTCCAAACAAAACGTATTCTCGTCGTCATTTGTCGACATAACTCTAAAATTAATTACTTCCTATGATATTGAATTCATACAAACTTCATCTCATTAAATGTTAATATTATGCATCATTTTTGTATTCACTATAACTTCCCATTTGCCGCTGATGGACATAGATCCCTAACGTTTCTTATGAGATAAGAACCCCCAAGGCGGTCTTGCAACAAACTCGTAGTTTTGACACTATGAGCATGGTAGATTCATTAATATTGTTTTAGAGACGTAAAAATGTAAAGAGATGCTGATTTTTCGACATTAAGACGAGCTGTTTTTAAAATTTCTTATATATTCACTATTGTTTCACACACAACACACATGTTATTGTTACACGTGCCATTTTTCCTGTTTGTTTCGTTTGTAACATGTAAAAATAATATATGTATTTACGAAAACTTAATAATGACACACATAGATTAAGACGTTAATTTTTTTGATTACACAACATTATTTACGAACTATGACTTCTCCAAGAAAACCACCGCCACCCACGGTTAAACGAAGGTCATTTATTATGGAATTAATTAATTCCAACTTATTATCACCCAAAATTATATTCAAGAAATTGACAAATGAATGTAGCATGTAGCCGAGGTGAATCGTAACTTTGGTAGGTATCATAAAGTTAAGAAATAACCGTGCATGCAATGGCCCTTCTGAAATACGTTCGCAAACAATCAATCCATAAAAATTGCAGTGACCCAATTCAGTCTGCCGTACCATAAATCACATAAAAAGAATGTTCTAAGCGGTCCAGTCATCAGGTAATGTCAGAGGTCGAGACATAGCGAAAGCGGAGATGTTACGTTTCGCTTACGCAATGTTATCGCACGCTGACATGCCGCTACATTGATTACAAAGCGATAGGCAGGTTACTAGGTAACGTGCTAATACACGTTTACCCCCCTTGCCAAAGTCAAACAATGACATCGTAATTGCATTTGTTTGGTGAATGGAATGCATGATTGGCGTTAATTACCTAATAAGTCATGAGTATTTATTTCTACAATGGGTGGTTGTGATTTAATGAAATTCTTAAGTAAGTAAGATGTTTTGTCTTTTAATCGCGCGGCATACTTACTAATATCCTGCAGTTCGACAAATCGTGATTAGTTTAATTATGATTCCTATTTTGCAAACAAGTTAATAAGCAATCGGCTATATCTAAGTTACACCGTAGAACTGAAAACTAAAGGTTATTGATATTTAAAGCCACTGCAATAATGCACGTCGGCAATAAACGTTTAAGAAGATTCTAACCGTCGCGTGTATGTAGAAACACCTTCTTCCATTGTAAATTCTGCAAATAACATAATCCAAGTACACTAAAATTTTACTACATTTCCTACGTAACTATACAATGTAGGTAAGTGTGACGGGAGAAGACGCGCCTTCCGTGAGAACAGCCCGTGAACAACAATGGCAGGTAAAATTCGACCGACCCGACAAATTGTAAGTAAATCAGTTGATTCTGAACCCATTTATTAAGTTACTAAATACGAAACCCACAATTAATCTAATTTAGCATAAAATAGTGTTAAGTTGCTCATAGGTTAGTTGTATATTTAGGTGAAAATGCTGCACAAAATTACTCGCTTCCGTAATTACGAGTAGTGTGACCCTTTACTGGCTTTATAAATAATACATATTGACGACCCGAATGGCGCAGCGGTAGTGAGGCTGCCTTACGTTCATAGGGTTCCGGGTTCGAATCCCGGTAGGAGCAAGTGTTTGTGTGATTAAGCATGGACATTTGTTACCGAGTCATGGATGTTTATATGTATAATAAGTATGTATTTACAAACAAAAAGTATCTATGTAGTATATCAACTATCTAGTGTCCACGACACAAGCCTCGTTGCTTAGTGTGGCACTAGATGGCGCTGTGTGTAATGTCTAGCGATATTTATTTAAAAAAAAAAAAAAAAAAATATTCATCGATGAATGTGGAGATAATTATCTTGATTAGCAAGTAATTATGTAGAAATGTGAAGCTATTGAGACTTTTATGTCTACGAGGAAGATTCTAATGAATATGACCACAAGCAGTCAGTAATACGTAACGTTACTTCATCATTACATAGAAATCTTCGTTGACCTGTATGTTATAATGTTGATTCTTAAAAAAAAATATACATATGAAGATGTTTTTGAATGTCAGAAAAAGTTAAAGTAAATATATTAGTCGTAATAAGTAGAAACCCATTCTTACCAAATACAATAGGCATTTTATATGAGAAGATAAGTGCTCTTTAAAATCAGAAGCTATCTGTAAGACTAATGTTGGCACTTGTTCATTTATTATCATTTTTAAATATATAGGAAGTAATATAGGACAAGATGTAGCAATGTAAAATAAAAAAGCTATCAATATAAAAATAGACAAGGTTATGCTCGTTTGTAATTTTTTATCGAAATTCGAAACACTCGATTTTGAAGAATGTAGGTACCCGGAAACTATATCGATAGCATCTATTTAATTTTCGAGGCCAGGATCGGAAAAACGTTAAAAAACCACGAAAATAATGTCAATAAGAAGATTATTTTATTCAGAAACATAAATATGATGGCTTTTATTGATGATGTAACAATATGTTTCATTCTTTCTTTCTTTGTCGTGTGGTTAGTTCCTAACCTGGTGTCAGAGTTTTCATGCCGCCCATGGGCTTCTGACTTGGCTTTACATGCCGTCGAGATATCTCTCAGACATGCTGGTTTCCTCATGATGTTTTCCTTCACCGAAGCAGGTGATAATTATACAATACGCACATGATTCCGAGGTCTTGGGTTCGAACTCGAAACCTATGAGTTGGCAGTCCAACGGTCACATCACTAGGATATCACTGCTGTTTGTTTTTTTTATGTTTTATTACAAAATATTGTTTTTGTAGTGTAGATTTGTACCTTACTGTATACTTTTATGATTTCTTACTAATAAGCCATTTCAAAATGTAAAATCATAATCATTAATACGTAGACAAAAGAAAGCCGGTCTTTGCAATTTACTGCGACATGACCCAGTCTTATTAGAAAATTAAAATTAGACAATTACCAACTAGACTGTTTAAAAAACAGCTTAAACCATTTCTTTTAAGTAAATGCTATTACAGCCTTTCAGAATTCTTAAATGATTAAAAAACGAACCCATCGGCTATATTCAATTACGACATTTTTTCATCTAGGTAATTACCTCCACTTTTTAAATTTTATACTAATTATTAAGTTCACCCTATGGCTAAGGCCAAAAAAAATTTGTACGCCATTCTTAAATGGCAAAACATGTAGCTACATCTAATTTATTTATAAGACCTGTATACATACCACTCATGTTTTTACAAAATAAATGTATCTTTAATAGTTCCCTTTATACTCAGAAGTTGTCACATTTCATGATTTATGCCTGCCCTATAAAAATAAATATCAACACGGTAATAAAATAATAAACGAGTATTTTTATTGTGTGAATCCAGATATATTTGGAGGTCAACCATCCATTCTAAAATGTACAAAAACTGTAAAATCTAAATGATAAACCATAGAGCACCTAATCACCTATTGAAAATATCTAAATTATAGGTCTTAGACAGTCGTCAGTTGTTAAGAAACGTTTTTTTCGCTACAAATAACAATTAGGATGAAGTAACGGCTATTATTAAAGAATTAACACTAAGCTCCCACGCTTGGGGCTAATTTACCTTGGTTGGACTCGTTACAAATGCTTACAAATAGACCATTGCAATTTATTTTGAAGAATTATGGAAACACTTTTAGGATGTAAACGTCGTTTAAATAAAAGCTTCAGTATTTTTATTAAGCATAAAGTAAGATTAATCGCTAAGTGAACAAAAAATATTAACGATTTTCTTCGTTGTTATTGGAATTATGTTTTGTCATTTATTCTGTTGTCAACACGAAAAAAAGCAAAATTAATCCGCAATCGTTTTGTATTTTTTTTTATTATATTATTCTACGAATTAGTCGTAGAATCAGGGTTCACGACAATGTCACGATGAAAACACTTTAATGCAAATAAAATTAATAAAAGTCTGAATTAATCTTATTTTGATCATTAATATTCAAATCTATAACATCCAAGTGTTATTAACTATAATTTGTAAAATATGTAATTAAATCTGTGGCATCTGGTCAAATTGATGCTAGATCACGGAATGTATAAAATAAATAATTTAAATTTTAATGAAAATCAGTATCATCAGCACCGACCTTGACAAAAACATTGACAACGCCCACCTTTAAATGCCCAAAAATAACTTAATTGAAGGTATTTAACGAGTAATTAACAGATCAAAGTAGGTTTGTTTTTTTCCTCTTGCTATAAATAATTGGATGGAAGCTCCAATCAAATAATTAAGTTTGTAAGTTAATTGGTAAATTATGGTAGTTGGGATGAGCATGTAATACAAAATATTTTATACTCACGTTATAGGTTAAATATTGCTGCGACTAATGAAAATGAACCTTACAAGCACATCTAAACGAGGCATTAAAGAGATGCCAGTCAATGTCAATATTCTCTTGTTCTTGTTTAGTTTCATTGGGGGAAATTCGCCCAACAATAAAAGTTACGCGACTATGCAAAACCAAGAATGTTTACAATATTACTTACATAATGTAAGTTCAAGGCACTTCATTAACAAATGCATGAGGAACAATACATCACCATCGCTAATTCTTTTTGGTCTTAATAAAAATCATATTATTACCATTCTAATTGTCTATTACACATTTCTAAAAGAGAAAAATTCAAATGAAGAGAAAGAAATTATTCACATAATCTGTCCATAAAGATTTAGAAAGCATACAGTAATTAAAAAGAAAAAAACAAGGTTCTGTTTATAATTCGAAAATTGATGTATTAACTAAATTGTTGTCACGCTTATTAATTATTTGTCAAAAGCTTGAAATCTACTCCGTGAAACAGAAGTTCATGATTATGTTCTATTCGGTTGTATTTTTTTGTGTTTGTTGCCTCATATCTTCTTCATTTATGAATCGATTTGAAAAATTCTTCTATTATCTGAAAGGATATACTTTCCGATTGGTTCCATAGATATTTCATCAAAATCGGTTTCGTAGTTTGGTTTTTAAATCAAAATAGCTGGAAAAAATGATAATTGACAAGGCACACAAATGTGTCTGATACGATAACTAAAAATGGTTAAATAAAAACTTTTTTGCAAAAAAAAAATAACCGACTTCCAAAAAAAAACACTAAAAAAGTGGAAAATAACTTTTCTTTCGGTGGCAAAAAAGTCAATGAAACAAACAATAGTCACCGACTTCCGAAAGTAAAGTTATTTTTTGCGAAAAAGATTTTTTGTTGACTGCATTTAAAAGGAACAGGGGGTAGGATAGGGAATCAGAACTACTCGTAATTCCCCGCTCCTGAAAAATATCCATATTGTTGTTGTGTATTTCAATTTTCTTAGCCTATTTGTTTAATTTAAACGTTGTTCCGCTTAAGCCTGGTAAATTTTTGACTGAATTATACTACATGCAAATATTACAACAATAATTTGATAGATTTTTGAGGAATGTAGACATAATTTGAATCTAAGTAAGTAACAAAACATAATTACTAAATGTGAAGGCAATACATTGATAAACTGTTGATGTGAGATTAACACTAGCGATCATACTTAATGACGAAGTTTGTACTAACTATCGAAACATACACGAAGCCTATAATTTGTTAATCAGCCGTTTTCGAATGTGTTACAAAATCGTATATTTCTATTGCGTGAAATTATCGGTAGGGGCCGAAATGATTCGTGAGAAAGATTTCGATTTATTTCGCATGCACTGATGGACCTTGACTTTTTAAATCTATTGTAATTTATGCTGGTGCTACTAAACTGTTTAATAATTAATGAGATATTTAAAAGGTACTTGTTTGCTTCTTAAATGAATCGAATCTTGCTTGCTTCTGTCTAAACTAGACAAACATTCGCGCAGTTGTAATTTGAATACTTTGCGCCGTTCTTATTGAGCTAATTTATTCTCAAATCCTAGCAAATCTGTACACAAAATGGCACTACAAAATATTAGCTCTGAATATTATCAAATGATAACTAACGTTTTTTTTTAAACAATTACAATAAAGTTACGTAGGTACATATGTAAACTATTTGTAAAAAGTTTCTTCCATTAGCAACACATACATAACGGCTCGTTAACGCGGGCACACAGCTCGGCGAGTGTTTGTCCAATGTTATAACATAACACTATCTTGTCCACAACGCACTCTTCAAAACTTACGTGTCGTAATAGGAAATACTTGTGCAATAACTAACCGTCGATCTTAGGTGCTCATCACCTCGAAATCATTCCCTTAGGCTTGCGAGTTACGACATTCATTCCAAAAGCTGAATTTGGCTAGATTCTCCTGGCTGTGTGGCACTCTAAACTGCACCCTAAATACTAATAGCGGATGCTTAAAAATAATAAAATAACTGAACACAAAGAGACAATTTGCGATTAATTTGTATTCTAATGATTAATAGTTTTGTTCGTCGTTAATTAGTTAACTGCATCTTCTCGATTTCATGCAGTTAAATTACCATTGAACTTATTTGACACGAAATAATATTGACGTTGAAGTAAAAAATCTTTTCCTGTTAGATTAAAAGTACATTGATCATTGGATATTTGCACTTTTACCTTCAATCTCAAAAAGAAGACGCATATAAAACTGAGCAGAAAGATCCAATCCTTACTATTCTTGATGATTTTGTTCATTAATCCCGTCTTATATGCCAGTGGCGTATGGCGTATCGTCTTACAAATTTATTTGGCACGCGATTGTTCTTATTACACAAAAACATTTCTTACTTAGGCTCCGTCTCAGATTCACATCGCCAGCGAAACAATGTTGAAGCTTTTGTGAATGTTAAATAACACTAATGTAAACACAAACAAAATCATGAGTAACGATACATTTTGTGCCGAAGTTTATGTCTCACCATTAGTATATACGGATTGCATCCAACCTAAAACATATTTATTTACGTCTACATGCATGAGCATTTATCGCTAAGCAATTTGTTCAGCATAAAATCACCGTAGGCTATGTAGATACTTAATCATATGCCAGGCATCACCGATTCATCACACATGTAGCTAGCTAGCTAGTAGTATTCGAATACATTATCCTTAGAACAACAACAGTTTTAAATAATTATTGAACAAAACGTCACTTGCTTATATTTAGAATATAACAAATGAAAATGATAATTTGTTGCTCCTTTAGAAGCAAGTCCTGAAATAGGTATGTACCAAGAATGGAAACCGCGTGGCGTAGTTTGAGACAGTCTTAATAGTTGAGGACTGCGACAGGCCGAGTTGATTCATTGACTTTGCCAAAAAAACACGATTAGAAGTGAAATACTGCATATTTTTAGAAAAAACTACATAATTAACAAGATATTATGTCAAAAAACTGCAATGAAGCCTCTAGGTAGGTACTGGAGGATTCATTTGAGTTCATTTCACGACAAAACCCTACTCTTTAGGGACTAGGGTTTCATCGTAACTTTTAACGCTATACCAAGAGCTTTCTCAGATAATCTAAAAAGGACAAACCGTATCAGGATAATCATCACTAGCTACAGCTATTTTTAATCGGTCCATTGGCTAGGATGGCAGCAGGTATAGTGTGTCCTGTTTGACCAGCTGCATTTTTGCATTAACCCTAGCCTGCAGACGTGACCGCAAATGGCTGTTAGGTAACCCGTGGTACCTCTACCTACAAGGTTTAGCATTATATACGGTATTAGTTAAGCACCTGAGAAAATTATTGATCGTCGAAATTATGGAGTTGCCATGATAATAATTTCCTATCCCTTAAATATTGAATGATTTATCCCTTTGCACCCACTAGTAATAAAAGCATTGATAATTAAAAGCGGTAAAAATACAGATTGATCCTAGCTTTCAAGGTCAAAAATCTAGCTTGAAAGTTATATCAAATTATTCCACGCGTTAAATAAATTTGCATAGCAATTTATCCATTATTTTCCGGTGCTGGGTCAACGAAAGTACAATTATGTTAGCACGACGCGACGTGTGATGCGCGGACGCAGTCAAAACAAACGCCATCTGTCAATGGATTCGTCACACTTGGAAAGCGAAAGTGTTATATTATGTGTGTGGTATTTACTCGCTAGGATGTCGTGATTTGGCACATTCAGTTTGTTTTGTAAGTTCCGTGCAAAAAATGTGGTACACACTGCTTTTTTTTTGTACATATAGTTCTCAGTTGTTGACCTTTTTCCCAAGGGGATAGTGACATATGGTTTACTAGGTCGAAAAATCATAAATAAAGTTATTGTGATTTTTCGACTATTCAGGGTGATTGCTAATTGGGTGCATTGGGTGAAATGGGTGATATTAGAGCTAATTTGCAACAAATTTGACCCGATAACTAGGGGTCCAATCTGAGTCATTTATGGAACTTTTAAGTTTTTTTGTTTTTTTTTTTTTTAATATTACAGCATTTTACGTAAAGTTATAATTGAAAACTGTGAAAAACGCATCTACTTCCTTAACTTTTCAAATATGTCTATTTTTGTTTGAAGTTATAATTAGATAGGTACTTATGAAATGTAAAGTGTTACTTATGTTGTAACGGCATAGTTATCATTTAATTATGAACGTAAGAATTGTGTTCACTTAATTATAATTACAGTGGGTCTCACACAACTTAATCAAGATATTGTTTCGTACAAAAGTACTATTTATGAAATATCCTAGTTCTCGGTTTTTGAAGCGAAATCAACCATATTTCAAAATACGTACAAAATCACTCAAATCGCTTCTTTATTTAGAACCACTCAATTTAGAATGTTGTTAAATGTATTTACTAGAAATAAACGATTGTAGCACACGATTCGCACTTGGCCTTATTTATTATGAATTCCGATGTGAAAAAACTCAAATTTTCACACAAAGATCATGCCTTTATTAACCATTTTTATCAGATTGGAACACATAATTTTGTAATGAGCAACAGCAGTTTTTGGATACTTTGGCGCACAAATGCTTTTGTTACAGACATGAGAATCATAATCTTGACAGCATGGATTAAATAATAATGTGTTGGACAAACCACAAATATGTCGATTTTAAAATTCCATCTCAACAAATCCAGCTTATTTTAAACGAATAGAGCCAAGGATTCAAAAAGTCATAACTTATCAACCAAGAAAATTATTGTGACAAAACAATTATTGATAAGCAACATTCAATGGTTGAAACGACGTCAAGCAATAAAGTGCGCACAATACTATTATTAGCTGAATTGTCGGTCGCCAATACACCGTGGTTTCTGCTAAAAACAGTTATTCCAAGCATTGCAAATTTCATAGCTGTGCGGCTGTGGCATGCAGCCACAATGCTCATTGTTAATAACAATAAGTTGACGAACATAGGAAACTTACGCAAGTCTACGTGTCTAGACTTCGGGATCATAAGGATCAACTTTTGATAGCAAATTTTCAACGGTTTACTTACCTAGTTATTTATTGGTTGCACGGTGATTATGAAATTTAGGAGGGCCTTTAAGGTTCTTCAGTTTTATGGACCGTAAAGGATAACTTTGTTGCCCGTCAAATGATTTAGTACATGACATAATATAATTACCCTTAAAAGAGCATCCACTAAAATAACAATATTTCAAAAGGACTTCAACCAAAATGGGCTAACCGTGAACAACCCTATTGGGAAAGAAGGAATTCATAAATAATTTAGTAATAATATTTACTGAACATTGGTCCCTATTCGGGAGTGTCAATATAAATAATATTAAAAACGAATAAAAAAGATTTTTAATTGATTTTTATTTGTATGGTGACAGTGGCGTTGAGTTAGGGTTGCCTAAAGAATAAAAACACAGAAAAAATAATATCGATATTTTTGATGTTTCGATTCGAGAGCTTCGAAAACTTCAAATGTTTTCCTGGAAGACCAAGCTTTGCTCTGGCCATTGGAGGGTTCATCACCAGCATCACCATCATCATCTTAACCTTACATGAATAAAAAGATATACTTTACGTAGAACAACATTTTTTTTTTGAGATGGTAAAATTATCCATTTATTTCTCCCGCTCTAGGGTGGAGCGGAAGGGCGTGTCAGACTTTGATTGACTAACACGTCTAACACTGTTCAAAGAGGAGACTTACCGCCATGATTATAGCGTGCCCACGTAGAACAAACGTTGAAAGTCGTTAAGCCTATATCGGGGAAAAATAGTAAGAATCGTTCGTAATTGGTAATTCGCCTTCGTTCGTTTGGGTTTTGTTCGTCGTGGTAGCGGGTATTATTAACACGTGCTTTTCTTGAAGATTCTTATTGGAATGCGGCGTGGTCCATAACCAAAAGAATTACGCAAAACAAAACAGCACTACACGATGGAATCGATTTCAAATCGAGTGTTCGACTGACAGTGCAGAGAACTGGCAACACTGACCCAGACCCGATTGTCAAATTGTCAATGTCAAAATGTCATTCGCTTATCGCTTTGCGTTTGCGCTCTTTTTCGTATCTTATTATGAATATTATTTCGACTTTAGCTATTTTTGACGACTTGTGCTGTTCAAAATGGATTCTGATGATTTTCTAAACGACGACCCCGGCTCACTCTCGGACTCAGTACCCGCTTCAAACGCAAAAACTAACCCTAGCATTTCTCCGAATAATGAACCCGCTTTACATGGACTTATTTATATTATTTAACCAATTTGATACAAAACTTCTTATATATATGTTTTCTTCCTACTGTAAGCCACTCAATAAAATCAATAATAGTGCAATATATTTATGTTCATGTTCAAGCCCAATCGCCATACAAAGTGGTTGATGTCCTTTACCACCATTCAGCATGACTATACAGAGATTTCTAGTTATGTTCGGCAAGGGCGCTGCCTTGCCCCCGGATGATGTTTAACTGACTTTACATAACAGGTTCATACCTAGTCACCAGAGTACTCGATCACATAAGTATCTTATCAAATAAATAGATTCCCGTAGGTATCAAGTATCAGCCAATTGAAAACGTTAGGCTGTCCACCTAATGCTAATTAATTACTTACCTTATGTAAAACTGCAGTCAGGGTGCGACGCCTTATTAACCTTTAAATTATGTTTTAGGATAACCAGCAATCATTAGTTTCCTGTATATTTTAAATCGATTACAAATATCCTTGTATTTGCATACACAGTAAGACATCGTTAATTTATCTACTCTTTGTCAATGTGTGGCTGTTATGAAAACGTAAACAGAAATATTAACTAAAAAAATATTTATAAATACTGTACAGACAAGCAGCGATCATGAATTAACTGTAATGCTTAGTAACAAAGCCTTTTCAATTAGTTTTAATTGTTTCTTTATGTGCAGTAAACAATCTAGGTTTCTAGCTTCACGTGAATTCGCAGTCTTGGCAAGAAGATTATTCGGAACAAATTTTTAAATTCTTTTAAAAACCTTCATAAATATTTCAATGACATGTTGCCTTTATTAATAGTTTCATGGAAAAATATAATTTTACAACTCGCTATATCTGTAAGCTTCTAAAATTTATAATTTTATTAAAAAAAAATATATTCGCTCGTCGTAAATCTGCAAAGCATGCTATTTCATAAATCACATTAGGTATTTGCATTTTGCGTTCCTCTAGTTTGGTAAACATCATAAAACTCTTTTACGTGTGATTTATTGAAATGCAATCCAAAAAATCTAGAATTAATAAACAGTCAGTCACACATTTATGTGTAACAGCGTTTTTCTAAAATCTGTACGTTTATGTTGTTCTATTCGCCATAATGAGCATCATTAATCGTAGAAGCAACACTTATGCTCCAAAAGATTATGCAAAATGAAAAACAAAAATGGCTAAAACAGGCGACACTATTAACATAATGGAGTTTAAGCAGACCATTTTAATTTAAAAAAAAATAGTAATTGGGATTCAACCTTGAGACTTAGATCAGCTAAAAGCCACAAGGCGCACTCAGGTACAGACAAATAATACAGTAGAATGATGTTAAATTGTATATATTTATCAAAATAGAAGCCTCAGAAACATCTCTTAAAATATTTGAATGGAGTTATGAATGATACCTTCATTGTGAAAGAGCACTAAACGCGATGTCAAATAGTGCAACATTGTTTTGCTTTAGTAATAACTGCAGTGCATCATCTGTCACCCTTTGGAACAATAGCACTAAGTGTACCTATTGAACTGAAGTATTCTGCAAGGTATGGGCGGATAATTCACGTAAAGTTTTAACACAATATGTTGACATAGATGCTAAACTACATATTTATCAAAGTAGTGATAACTATCTATCTCATCTTACTCTGTCAACATTGTTATAGAAATGCAATAGTTGCATGTGCCAATGTCTGTCTGAAATACCTTTAACATTACCGTCTATGTTTATTCACTTTACGTATAAGTCCGGTCAATTAGATTCTTGAAACATCTCACCACTCTTCGTCTAAAAAATAAAGGAGTGCCCTAAGTATTTTTTAAATTACATCGTCAAATAATGACATCTTAAACATTTTACTTACAAATATGTACATACGACCTTTTCGGGTTTACTGGCAGTTTTTGTAATATTTAATTGTGATGCCATAATTATAAAATTACAGCATTAACTGTCACGTATATCAAAAGTGTACCTACATAATGATACGCGTGTGGAATGATCTCTGTCTACTTTGTCGTTTTACGCAATATTTACATAAATTAATTTGTTTAACGCGTCAGCAGTGGGTCATCTTGCAAGAGCGCACTAGACACTCTTACAAAATTCATCTGTATTGCTTCTGAGCGATAGCAAATAACACAAGTAAACACTTGATGTCCACAGCAATCGGCTACCGAGGACGGTTGTCAAAGGATTACGCAGAATGTTGACACAAGAAATTAATGAATTTGTCATAGATATGGTTTTGTTTATGTGCTCACTTGAGCTTTTTACGTAAGGCCCGTTGTCCGTTCTATTATGATACTATCTGTGATCTCAAATCTGTAATTCAACAATAGGTGTTCGCGTTTCCACATAATTTATTATACCGATAACAAAGGGGCTTCTTTCGATAAGTGAACAATGTTTATTGTACTTAAGTATTATTTGACTAACGCTTGATAAGATTAGGTTAGGATTATTAACTTTTTACTGGACACAACTTTCAATACTACTTAACTTTTACAAAAATAAGATATTTCTGGATCGATTCACAAAAATGTACCTACCAAAATGAGACTTGTAATATAATTTTATAAACAACTCAATAAATTAAACATGTCAGTACAAATAAAAGAAACAAAACTATCTGATTAACATCTTCAGTCTAGCCCAAATACATACATTTCAAGTTATATTTAAATTTAAGGTCATTTTCTGAACTTTATAAATTAGGTATTTGAACACTACATTAGTATTTCCCGTCTGCAGATATTATTAAACCATGCACCTCCTCACATAACGTCTTCCACGTTTTGAATAGTTGGCTGCGTTTTACTGAATATTCATATCCATTTAGATCTACGACAGATACATAAATAATTTGTGTATTTATGTTCGTCACCACGGCCGGGTCGCGTCAAAGTTTGAATAATCACTAAAAATGTCATGCCAACCTTTAATTATTTATTTGACCTTTTAGCTGTCCACAAACAGGTCCACATCCGTAAGCTTTGTCGGTCGGATCGTAAAAAAGAAACCCTGACTTAGAGATGAGTCGATTGGAGTCTTCGAAATATACACAAGTGCTAAGTGCACTAAAATAATAAGTGGCCACGGTCACACAGTTCCGCAAGAGAAGGTCACTTGATGTGACAGTTCACATCGTAATTTATTATTTAACCATATTATTGAAAAAAAACACATAGGTGTTTAAGTTTATTTTTTAGTAATGTGATTTATAACTAAAAACACGTGGATAACTTAAAAAAGTAGACATAGTTTTAATTTATTTATAGAATACATTGTTGGACCTGTTTCTGCACGGAATTCTCTGTAATCAAACTTGTGGATGTTGCTACACGTGAATGTGCTGATTGATAGATATTTCGTGAACTATCCAGACGGTTATCTTGCAAAATTTTCAATAAAAAGAGGCATTGTAAAGAACTGACACACGCACAAAGTTAATGCAATTAATTTATATTCAATGTTGACAGTTCCAACTCAATTACGAACAATAAATAAAATGCTCATTAGATTGCTAAGGCACGTCTAAATTGACTATGTCCAATCATGAACTTCTCTTTCATGATTGATATCTAATAAAATTTTGATGAAATCAGAATCATCAAAACTAAATATGATTTTAATACACGTGTGGTAAACATTCTTTAAATTATATTCACATTGGGAAAAGCCTTGACATATGTTTTTTTTTAAAGGTGATTGTAATAAAAAACATCAACCTGTAATTTATTGTAGCTGCGAAATATCGTACGATATTGATTGACATTAATGGAGACGAGTTCGGAAATTTGGTTTTTTCGCATTATACGAGGTTACGTATTTCCGACCATTTTAGCGTTGTTCATTCAACTTCAAGCTATCAAATATACCTTCGATTTGTCCATCGGATGTTATAATTCTGAATATTGGATTTGACAACACAGAATTTACATAATTATTATGTAAATGTGAATTTTAATGGTGTTTTAATACCACACCTACTGACATTGTATTGTCACGTTTTTGTAAAACTTACGTTGAGAAATATTCATTCATCGTCTGTTTCAACCATAAATTGAGCTTCCATATTGGTCGAACTACATTTAAATGACGATGATCACTCTTGACTGACTTATCGAGCTGACTGTGACTAAATAAATGCTAATGCTTTAAGTCTATCTGTAATTTACTAACTTTAGTCCGCGGCTTGACTCGCGTGGAGGTCGAAAAAGGAAATCATCAAGAACGACTAGGCACGTAAGAAGTATTATTTATTATGTTTTAATCCAGATCCGTCAAGATTCAAAAACTCTCAAAGTCACAAATATGACAGACATTCGCAGTACATAAGTGAGGATAGTCAGATATATTTATAAACAAATGGCGAATCAGGGATGAAAGTCAACATGAAATCACAACGGAAATGACACACGAAATGATCAGATGCATCCAATCATCTATCGGTAAAAGCAGGCCCGGAGATGAGCGCGCGCAGGTTTGAAACGGTCGATCACGACAGAGAAAGTGTGCTGGGAAATAGGCACGATGTCCTATTGTCTGTCGGTTACATATTATTGCGAAGTATTTATTGGTTTTTGTATTGGTGGTTGTTTATATGGAAATGAAATGTTGCTTATCGTATTGTCCAATACTTGTTTAAATAGGAGACCCGGTCAGCACTGCATGTTAATCGGCACTTCTTATGCATGTACTTGCACGCAAATGTATCTTCCGGACTCCCGACTCATGAAACCTACCTGGGAACCTAGTAATAATTTTAGTCATAGGAGTTCGACGAAACTGTCTGGGGAGCCAAAGGTAGGGAATCCGTGTGAGAATATCCCGATGCCAAAAAGGTACCGACTGGCGTACAGTTACTTGGCTGTACCTACCAACCTACTACATAATAATATCTGTTATTCTCGTATCCTTATATACAAACGTTAACACATAAATAACTCATATACCCTAGTTAGTATAATCGAGTCCACATAATAATATCGTCTAATTCTCGTGTACATTCCCACAAGTTGTCGACTCATTTTCGCTGCAATATTCATTTGCATGCAGAAAATTTATGAGGAGTTACTTTTGTGAGAAATATCTACGTGTGGAAATCGATTGATGTTTTGTGAAATATGTTTTTGGTTGCCTATGAATTATGATTTATGGTGCTTCACGGGGCATGAAACAAAAGATGAGATGCCAAGAGCCGTGTAACGAGCTCCAAACTCCGGGCTCTCAAAGATAGTGTACTGAAGTATCTGTCAGTGTCCGATGTTCACACAGCCGGTTTATCTTTCACCTGAGTGTTAATTACTACAACTTTGCTCCATGTATGTAGATAAATCCTAAATAAGCATGTATTGCCATAATTTGTAAAACACAAAATTCAAGATGATCATAAAAGGTTGGCTACCTGGATTCAAACATGATTATTATCTAATAAGGATTCATCAATTTGCATATTTAATGGAACTGAACCGGAATATTTTTTCTCATCAAAATAATTGCACAAATATTTCACCAAGAAATCGGCTAGTATAGTAGTTGTGTAGTATAGTATTTTTTACTAATATTTTTGGTATATAAAAATGTTTGATGGATAGACGAAAATAGCAACTATTTAGGTTCCTGTTGTTGAGTAGAACATTGACTGGTTTTCTGTACTGTACACAATGAGTTACATGCACTCTTATGACATACAAATAAGATTAGATTTCTAACATAATGGGCATTACGGAAATACATTTTCAGTGTTCAGCTAGTAAATATTTATAAGGGACTTACACTCGTATCTATAGTCAAGTTAAAGTAATTACTTGAGCTTAAGGAGTTGCAAATTTTTTATGCAATAGACAAGAATTTAAACGAAATAAGAACCGTCAAAGAAAGCAAAACTAAGAATTCTAGCTTTTTACAGTTCTAACTTCAAGCAATTACTAAACAACGTTCACTCAAATAAACAATTTGACTTGTTTATAGATACGGGTGTTAGTATTGAGATTTATTAATTACCTAAGTAGTAACTTACTAGTACTAAAGTTTGCTAAGTTCATCATCTTTAACATTTCCTCTATAATGTACTGTTTGTTTGTAGACAGCAAATGTCAATAAAAGTAACTTTTCATCAAATAGGCGAGATAAAAACTCAAGCAACCCCGGTAGCTCTTTAAGGCAGCATTATCGAGTCTACAAAATCTGCTGAAATATTTTAGCTGTTATCGTACTAAGTTTACATGAAACCATATCATACCTAATTGTATCAAAATTCAGGCTAATTATAACTGTATGTATAAAACTGTTTTATTAAGGCCTTCAGGAGCCATGGGTATGAATAAAAATACTTAGGTACCTATAAAACAGAAAGCTATATTTTTTATTTCCGAAGAATTTTAAAAACGCTGTAGGCTACACAAGTGTGTTATGTAAATATGAACTAGGTGTATATGAGTATGACTCTCGTTTTCAAATGTTATGTAATGACTAATAAAAATAATCGCTGGATGGCATACCTACTATTATGATCAACGTTGAAAAATATACCTGCTAATGTGATAATTAAAAGCTAAGTTACCTATACTTTCTAGGAAGAGTCTTATTTGGAAGTCATTTTGTAGGAAAAATCTAAATTGTTTGTTTTATTTGTTATACGGGTAATGCTAGAAGAAGGAAACCTAGGCTTATCCGGGTAAACTTAGTTATCTTATTATTACCCCAGCTTTAAGGATAAATTCCGAATAATCATTAAAATAAATTTAAATTTGATTTTACTACTGTACCTACGTAACGTAGGGTCAAAAACCTTATCGTGAATTGAATAGAGATGTCCCATCGCGCACGGAATTACTTTCATCTACACGCCTATACAAAGTTATCATTACTACAGATTATTATTATTGCATGACGATTGATAGATTGAGATTGACAATAGGGAGTATCTTATTATGTACTTAGTTTTACTATAGACCATATTTCCATATCAGAAGACAGCTTTCCATTTTGACAATAAGATCAAATATGTAACAACTCATGTCTGATCATCTTCAGACGTGGGTTATTGGTCAAGTTTCATATAACAATTATCCATTGTTTTATGACAATTATTAATAACTTAATTGATACATTTTTCTCTGTTATATTTTATACGTTATATTAATACATTTTTCTCCGTTATATAAATGCATCTAAGCAATACGAACTCCTTACTTTACTATTATTTTTGACATTTCAATTTGAGAACCTACATCATAAATTAATAATAAAATTGTAAAAGCTAAGGTAGATACTGGCAATCCGCTCATAAGTCAGTTATCGTTAGAATATTAAATACTTTACGAGTACAAGCTATTAAACGGTGAAAGCCTGTAGAGTTAAATAATAAACCTTTTTGCAAGTATCAATGACCTCTTAATTACATTAATTATACGAAATGACGAAATCAATTCATGTTTAACTTATCCTACCACATTATTTAAACCTTTAAAACAGGTGGTTATTTGTCTCAATCGATTGACTAGATTTTTTTGTAAAAAGCTATGCTATTTTGTATGACACATTATTTTTCAATGAAACTTAAGTGACTATTGATTTAACTCTACAAAAAAATCATACATGATTATATTTAATGCGTCGGATCTTCAGCCTTAGTTATTTTTTAATGGACTGATCAATAATAAACAGATCTTGGCCTAATCGTGCATAACAACGACCTCAATTAATAAAACATAGGCATTATTGTCCGGAAATATGTTAAATTACACCGGAACAATATTACGACATAGATTTAAATCCATGTTAATGAAAACGTGAATTCGTGAACTGACTTTAATAACGTAAACAGACGGAATGGTTGGGTTGCCATCTGCATTGCATTCGTGATTCATCCCGAGTTCTCAAGATCCGACCTCTGGTCTGACAGATATATGGCATTTACGTTTTTTTATTGTCGAACCACAGGCAATCTACTTGAATAACCTAACATTTGGCTGGTAATGTGCCTGATGTTGTAATACTTTGTAGCTGTTAAAGTGATGAGTGTGGGAATCGCGTATAAGATGTATACTATACTACGTGTACTGTGATGACACGATTAAAGAAACCAATGAATATTATGCGATTTCTTGAACTATGTTATGTAGGTTCCTTTCAATTTTTTATTAGTATAACATGTTTTTTTTATAAACTTCTACCCCAATCTAATAAAATTTTACGACTATTTTTCACCATGATTATTTTAACCTTTTAAAAAACAGATTAATGTTCTATGTCACTAGATTCCTAAAAAATAAATTTTAATGTGTCCATTAATTTATAAATAGATAATTACGACTGGGTTTTACGGCCTCCTCGAAAACATAAAAAACTGTCAAAAGGCTTAATTAATCCAGATAATATCGACTAGTTTTTTTATAGAAATGATTCTTTTCAAAGGTATGTCTGGCAAAGATAAAAGAAATATGTGATTGAAAAAAAAGCTAAAAAAACTGGTTCTAGCAGAAATGGAATATTTCCCTTTTTTATTCCTATAGGTGTATCATATAACTCAATGTCAGGGTTACATAAACTCAAGCCATTCATGCCTACAGATGAAAGTCAAAACCGGTTAACCAAAAGAAGTGGACAATCATGTTTATTCAATAGCGAAAAAGCTAATAAAATTACTTTTTGTTGTTGCCATTTGCCGCGGTCCTATCAGGTTTATAATCTGAATTCAAATAAAATTAACGATTCGTTATGATAATATATTAGTGAAAGGTCAAGGCTAATCAAGCAGTTGTCGACAGTAACAATAATATCTCACATTATTATTTTTCAATTAACAATAATGGTACTTGGTTCACATTATCCAATGTCATTCATTAGGATTAATTGTTTTATTGAACGTGAGCGCCAAAGGCATAAGTGTCAAAGAAGAAGACGAATCAAACATAACATTTTAATAAAAGTACCTCTGGGTTCGAACACAAAAAAAAATATTCCATTGGTAGTTTGATATATGTGACAGTTAAATAATTCTTAACTTTAATGAAGTTCCAATTTACTGGGAATTGTTGCAAAATAGATTAAGCGTTTACGAGGTCGACTACCAACGTATTCAGGTACCTACTATTGTTAGCAAATACAATATTTTGCCGTTAATATTAAATATTTGCCTATCAAATAAACCTTCCACAGTTCCCTTGAAACATAACATTCCTCTAACATTTCACATCAAAGTGAGGCGGGCCCTGAGCAGATTATCTCGATCTATCCATAAAGCGCATGAACTATGAACTTTATAAGACAAAGTGCACAATCCAGGAAGACAGATTATGAATAATAATTTACGGTAATCGCCACATTTGGATTAATTCAATTTTTTCAGTAGGTATATACATATTTATAGATAGTTTCCGCACCAACTGATGTGATGACAAATGATATCTGTAGTTCCGTAGATACTCGTAGAAAGAAGTCAGTTAGAAACTTCTGTGATATACGGAAACAGAATGCGATCGCAATGCAGACACGCAAAAGGGTTTCGATTTGGCTTCAAAAGTATGGACCCCTAAAAAGTGGAAGAAATAATCGAAGAACCAACGAAATAACTACGGTACCAGCATATGAATAAACCGCCCGTACTGTGTTATGTACAGTGATCGGAATAGGTAGTGCCATCGCGGGATTTAGTGACCGTTTTCATAACATGGATATGCCTTCTGAATGCTGGGAAGTATATTATCTATTTATTTTATTAAACCGTTTTTTTTTATTGATAACTATTTTAGGAATTCGTTTTTTACATAGTACGTATTCAGCTTTATGCAAATATTGTATTGGTCACTAACATCCCTATCCTCGCGCTTTTGTAGCGGGTGAGGTGAGGACTCGGTTTCATGTATTTTTATTGAACACTTCCTATTTCATTCACAACGAAATTCATTTTATAATAAAATAATATAATATCTTAAAACATAAAATTAGAAAGAAACTCAAGTAGGTAGATGAAATTAAAATACTGTAGGCGGGCAGCCCTATCGCGTGTTTACGTACTGCGCGGCATTATTTCAAGGATAGGACCGAGTCACAATACTAACAGATATCTATACTGTGGTTTAACTTCATCTAGTACATCGACATTCAGAAAAATATTCCCGGGAATCCCGGGGCATGTCCATATTAACATTATCTTTCAGGTTCACTGACCCAAAATTGCACTACCTATTCCGATCCCTAGTTATGTATGTTATGATGTATTCATCGAATGACTTTGTTCAGTTTCCGAGTCACGGAGTACTTTGTCATTAGGAAACTCAACATATGGAATAAGTCAATAAGGTTTGCTATTTTTAGTCATGTCATCAATGATTCGATGATTTCCATTCAGTTAAAACCCACCTACATTAAAAAAACTTTGTCTGCATCTCTGCAAATAGGATGAGAATGTCCTCCAAATGCAACCGCAGATAATTTAAGGCACTTAAATATTGTTTAATGGTCATCTTGTGACACGATTAGGTAACATTTTGACCTTTTTTATTGCGGTTTATGACTGTAAACCACTTGTGTTACACATTAATAAGTCAAGATTTTTTTATTCTTACATTTTATCTGAAGCATGTTCGAACAAATTGATAGTTGCAAGGAACGATAACCTGCTTCAAATTGATTAGCGATCACACACTTTTTAAGGTTTGATTAGTAAGGATGGATCACTAAAGAGGTAGGTTCATTTATAGGTACTAATGCAACCACTTGCCACCAATGAAAGCCCCCAAACATGGCCAACTATACTGTGATACTGTCCATCTAAAGTCAAATAATGACGATATAGCAACCGCATCCGTTTGACCACATTTCGTCATTAAGAGCGTTGTTCCAAATCTACGCGCTCGGGTTTTAGGTTTTTATCGCTCGACGCCGCTTAGTGTGCGTTTTTCCTCATGTACGGCACACAGTTGCGACGCTGCGACGACTAAACGGTCTTGATCTGTAGCTATGGCGTACCGCGTACCTATATTTTATTGAAGTAAAAAGCTAAAAGTTTTCGGAGAAAATAAAAAGACTGTCCACAATAGATTATTAGTGTATTTTAATTAAATTTATACAAATATGGATGAAGAAAATAACATTATGTAGCTACTTATAATACAAATAAACTCATTTTATTTGTTTATTTTTATAAGTACCTACTTAATTGAAGTTTTTAAAACTATTTGTCTAATGGGCATCGCTCGACTTTTCCTTGGATCTATAATTGCTAGGAGAACACAATCAAAATAAAATGTTGTTAATCGTGGAGCCATCTTCTGTCCCCAGAAATTATCATCTCTGAAAACTTTGAAGACTTTTATGTTAAATTGACAGCCACACAGCAAACAAACATACTGAAATATCTGTACTGAAATCACTGAAATAATAATAACAATTTTCTACTAACGATGTTTAATTATTGAGGTTATTGGTACTAGGTGTTTTTCTGGGTAAATCAAAAGTCACGTTTGGGTTTCGTCCTTCAATTAAACCAAGGTCCATGTTTTCAGTCCTACAAATAAAATTGCTGATATTAAAGAAAATAAAACAAAACAAAAGTTCATCTACTAGAATAAAAACAACTAGTTTCAACTTACGATATTTGATGATAAGTGATATCAGATTCTTCTCTTATATCCGTGGATGAGTCAAAAGTTGGGAGCGAGTCGGAAGCTACATTTTTGGATGAGCCAGAAGTTAAATTTACTGGTTATACAGTAGGAAGGAAGACAGAAGTTACAGTTGAGGATGCATCGGGGATTATATTATTTACCAAAGATGCTCTTAATTTTGATCTGAAAGAAAAACATAGAAAATTATTAAGTTAGTTATTAATAAGTAATTTAATTTAACTATTAGTAAGTAATTTAATCAGTAATAGTCATACATTTTAAATAATTTTGTATAGTTTAAAAAACTAAAATCACACTTTAATTCTTACATGTAAGTACGCAACATTTCAACTTAATAGAAAACCGGGAAGTGGGTCAAATTTTACTTCTAAGATTTGCTTTCATAGTTAGAAGTGAAGGTTATACATATAAGTGTGTTCAAAAGAAACGGTTACGGTTGATGGGTCACCGCTAGTGGATTTGCCATTTACCTGACTACGAGTGTTGTGTTGGTAGAAAAACAATAATTTACACAAATGTATTGACCCCCTGTTAAAAAATTAAATAAGTACTTACGCAGCTTCTCTTGCCTTCTGCAAATTATTAATCATTTTACTTTTTCGTGCCTTAACAGATTTCTTTGATCCAAAGTAATATGTTTTGTTTATTCTACCCATGTTCTGTAAGTAAAATAATAACAAGTTTGTAGAGAAAATAGTTTTAAGTACATAGTTCCACTTTACCTAATTATTAAAATATTACTTAAATGAAGAACCTCATTCAGATTCACAAATAAAATAAATAATACTTACGGATCAAAAATATTTGGTCGCACTATAATTTACGTATATATCACGCGTGGCGCTTGCGCAGCGGCGGGAGGTAAACCGACATAGGTCCTACGTCGACGAGCGCCAGAGCGCGACTGATTTAGGCCGTAAGATTCAACCGATTTTATACTTACTTTGAAAAATTATTTTCATAAATGATTGAAGACATATATTTTTTCTTTTTTACACATTTATGGTGCAATGTTTCTTCTTACATATAAAATTATTTGTGTTGCCAAATGACTTTTAGATTATGAGATATGACGTGTTTTTTTGTGGTCGATTTCTCGATTTTTTATTTTTTTTGACGTGATAAAACTACAAGTTCATGAATTAAAAATCGATTTTTTCTCAATGCATTTTAAATTTCAGGGTATGCCTCTTCGTATGAATACCTTTTTACCTTCTTACTTAGTAATAATATTTGGTGTAAGATTACTTCAAAGTTGTGCCCTCGCGCGTCATCTGGAAATCGCACCTTCGAAATCCGCTATTTTCATAGTCAATAATCCAATTTGAACGAGTTTTTGTTAATAGAATTTAAACAAAAATCTATGATAATTACGATGTTTGAAGTCAAAAGAAGCTAAAACAATAAATTATGTGACTAAAATCACTTCAAAATCTCCCAAGATCGCGATTTACGTTTGTAAAATGCTAACACGCTCTTAAGATTTGCGTTTTTACTTTTTAGCGAGTCTGTGAGAAACAGTGGCACCTTCCATTGTCCAAGGCTTTATGAAATGACACCCACCAGATTGCCCAACTGACTCCGCCATTGTTTTAACTTTACACGGCAATAAATAGACACGCCCTTGAATATATCTAAAAACGTTGTAATTAAAATCGAGCGATATTTTGGTATAAACATCAATACTGTGAGAATTTTTGTTATCCTTGTTGGGAATCAAACGCTTCACGTTTATCTTCAACCTACTATGGATGGTGCAAACCTGCCATATATGTAAGCACTTTAATACATATACAAAATTTAACCTTTACTTGATCGACGACCGACTTCGTAAATCTTTATTGCTCAGCCGAGTTACGATGTATCATCTTTATTTACAAAGGGTAACGATGTAAGTAATTAGATTGCTTCATGGTTTCACGGTACGGATATTAAGTTACACGCCCATGATAATTTTATGCTAGATTTGAAAGATGGTTATAAGGAGTTACCAATTCAGAATATTAGATACCTAATATGAAAATGATTTGATCATAAAATGAATTACTTTAGCAACTATAGAGGATTAGGAAATCCAATTATAAAAGGCATGATTGCAAATAAAGTGAATAAAGAACCACAAACAACTAAGGATGAAATCAATTCTAAAGCAGCTGACTATAAAGGCAATGATTTCGTTAATAGTATCAGTCAATATGATACGGCTAAAAATACATCAAAAGATAAAGCTAATGAACGTAATCGTGGGAATGGTACCCCTACTTGAGCAAGCCGCATCGTTTGTGAGTATCGTAGAGAATATCAGCGTAAACTTACTTGTTGCGACAAAAGGTCTTCAATATTTTAAAGCGATACAAATGAACTGAAAATGTCAGTTGGAAACAATTAAAGATAAAAGAAGATATCTTCCACACCGTCACCTTAAGTGCCTAATTCTTTATGAGCTCGTTAGTATACTTTGTAAGGGATCCTTTAAAGTCAGTTCTCATAACTAGAGATAAAAACTTGTTTATTAAATAAAACAATGTACATAAACCCAGATTTATGGTTTGATTTAACACGAAATGTAGCGATTTTCCACCTTGATTTCGGTCAGTACTTAGCTATCGTTCCAATTGATTAATAATGAAGTCTTGTCTTCGTGTAAGTACTCAATAAAAAACATGAGTACATTCACATAGGTGAACGGATGCATGGATTTATTGGATGATATTTACCATCGACCGTTCGGTTCTGCGCCCGCGCCGTCATGTCTGACCTGACACGCCGCTGTAAAGGTTACACAGACCATTCTAAACCTATGACGATGTATGGATGTAACTTGTTTAAAACTTTATAATAGCTTATCCAATATTTTAATTCCAATTTGTTCCATGATATTATTGTCTTCTCTAACCTTCTGTTTACGAATTCCACGTTTGCCTTAATTATACTCGTCCTTTAAAATGTATACCATAACTAAACCATGTTTGTAATGTCATTGTTTATTGCAGCGATTAATTCCAATTTAAAAGGCGTATACATATTGAAATAGAAAACCGCAACGAATCAATTGACCCAAAACCGAGGTTGATAAGTGGGCAAAGTTTCATGCGTTCTCATCGATTTGCGCCAATTTTTATGCATGTTTAGATTTCTATTGTTACATTAAAAATATAAAATGCATTATTATGATATGCTAATTTAAAATGGGCGTATTGGTATGACTACATAGGCACGGTTTGCATCAAATATTGAGTTTGTCTTTCAATTACATGTTATTAGGAACATCGTGATGTTCAATAACTACCGACGTGACTCGGATGTCCCTTCTTATAACCTTTATGTGTTTCGATTACTGTATCTATTTATTTGATTGAAAATAATAACGCACCTGTTTGTCTAGTCAAAAACTGTTGGGATCGTCTATTAATAATTATTTGTATGTTGTTTCAGGTAATTCACCAGTTTCATCACTGCATTCTCAGACAGATTATAGATTATTTTGTATATTATCGTAAGACGTTGTAAAGTTTTACCTTAATTCAACTACAATTAAGTCGTTTTATGTTCAGTGTTTAAATAGTCATTCCACTTTAAATATTTACTTGAAAATCATCATCTTTAACTTAAAAGTAATCTGTGTAATATTGTGAACACGCAATATTATTGCTTAAATTGTATTATAAGTACTGGTCAGAAGTTCACGAACTGTGTACCTACTATGTGTTAATTTATTTTACCAAGAAGTGTAATTTTCGTTCAATGAATTATGCTGTTTTTGAGTTACGATGATGGATGCAACTTAAATAATGGTATATATAAGCTAAATACAGTATTTCATCGCTTTTATTGTCCAGACAATTATCTTATGAGGATTATCTTACGAGACATTGCCACTGAAATTATTGATAAATTCTCGTTAACTGCTTCCCAATATAAATTACCCACAAGCTAAGTGATTTCCCCTGTTAAACACAAAATTATAAGATTCTCCATCAGAGCCGAGATTGGTACCTACACAAATTGCAGACCACGAATTAAGGTTCAGAGTTATAAGGTGTAATTAAGGGGTATGTACACTGAAGATTCATTGCTTGACCGCCTTGAAATATTGAGTAACAGCGTTATGAAATTATATTATTAAGGAAAATTGTCCCACGATTCTCATAAATGTTTTAAATGGTCAAAGTTCGTGAGGTTTGCCTTGAAAACGATTGATATAGGACTGTATGACGTAAAATGTAATTATTTTAACCGAAGATGCAGCTGAAGTTAAAAATATTTTTTTTTTATTTTAGTTTTGAAACTATGTTACTCAACTCAACTTGCAACAATTTGTGGAGGGTTCCACACAGGTACTCCCTTCTGCTGCTCCCGGTATTAGAATGTTTAGATGATCTGAAAGTACTCGGATCGTACCAAGGACTTGTTTCTAATATGAAAACTACTCCAGTGGAAACTCATTTACCCTATTGACCGGCAACTCAAGATAAAAGCGATTGCGTTACGTCCAATACCTATGTAAATGTACTTATGTAACTTTTACTTGTTTCTCGTTCTTAGGTACAGTCATTTGCATTCTTTTAAATGGTTTGGAACAGTCACATTGCCGACCGGCGCGCGCCGCGGTAACATTAAATACTAAATTTTATGAGAGAACTTAAGAAATATTTTGAAAAGGATTAAGGCTCGGCCAAAGTAACATTCTATCTGACGTTAACGATGATGGAAAAATCAAAAATGTAATACGCAACCGAACACCCCATGTCAATCCTGTTGATGGTCGTTGAAGAAATACGAAACGCTTTGAAAGCGATTACCTCTTGTCTACATCTTCTGGCCAGTGTTGGTAATAAGAAATGATGAAAGACCCTGCACGAAGCCCACCAAGCATTATGCACATCATACTGAGTAACTCAATACGAAAAGTATTTCTGGGAAACGATTTTATTGACAAATCACAGTAACGGTAGGACTCAATGTAACACGCACAAAACATTGTGCTGGTGGATGCATTGTAAATAACGCAAAGATAGTGACAACCTTTCGGCTTCTTGAAGGGTCTTTTTACATCCATTATTGGAAAATAAGACATGATCGCATCATGCAACATTTCAGAGAAACACTGGTTAGAAGTAAATAAGTAGGGATCCAGCAGTATTTATTTCCAACTGATATCATCGCATCCCGTATAAAGACATTTACTTTAACCGACGTCATAGATTCCCATGTCCAAGAGTTAAGAGGAACCTATTAGTCCACGATGGGGTCATGTCAAGCCCCGCTTCCTAGTCTTATGCAGCCCGTTGACAATAATGAACGCAAACCTATTCTGACTCACAATATTCCCACGTTCAATTTAGAATAAAATTTAATTACTATTGTAGAACTTTGTCAGTAATTAATAATGTAATTGTTATACCGTGAACAAGATAATTTACGCAACTGTGCGTCGGAACAACAAAAGCGAGAACAACGATTCGTAAACAATAACAAATTGTTGGAAACATTGTGACTGACCATTCGTTGCGTATTCTTCACGTGCACGGAATACGGATTTCGAAATCTTTGAACAGTTTTGTTGGGTTTGAGTTATGAGTGGAAACTCTTTATTCATTATTATTTTCGGTCACTTAGAACTATTTTCTACTAAATGAGTAAAATAGTCTGTTTTTTAATCTCTGAGACTAAAATGACATTACGAAAGTTGCCAGTTTTTTTGCAATTCTTAAATAGTGATGTGCTTCTACCGTAAATTGCCGTTAATAAAATAAAGTATTATCGTTTTTTTTTTTATAATAAGTTATGCTATTTGTATCGTGTCAAGTTCCAATAATTGCCGTATTTTTTAAAAGTTGTGCCGTTTTGTAAGAAAAGGGTATATATATCCGTTTTATCGTGTAAGAGACAACACTGATAGCATGATCTGTAATTTTTTCTAATTGTCTAAAAATATAAAAACTTACGATTCAACAAACCGGTATCGTAGGTGCAACACTACACAAAAGAACTGGCAATATTATTTGTAAGTTTGACATTTGCGTGTGTCAATTTAGTCTCAGGGATTAAAAAAACAGACTATAGTTATGCTAATAATATGTCACTTCTTCCCAACTTCTAATTAGATAAATACCTAATTTACCTTGTAGGATTTTTTATTCACGACCGATCGATGATCACTTTCGCTTTTAGTTTTCTTTGGAATGATTACTCCATATTATCCTCCTACAATCTTCTGTATCTGATTGAATTTTGAATAAGCATGAAATAAAACGACACCATTACCATTAGATACAGGAATGCCAAATATCAGGCCCTTCACAAGTGGCTGACATTCAAGTTCCTAACCACCTCGTGACGATAGGAATATATTCATCTGCATGAGACATCTTTGGATCCTTTACAAAATACTTTAATGAAGAATGCTTAGCCTAAAAATTGGTATGCAAAGACGAAGACTAGTATCTATTTGTATATTATCAGAGTTTAATCTGGGTAAGGATTGCGTGTCGCATTGTAAGCACATAACAACACCATTACAGCACGTTTCGAACTTCACTTGTATGGGATGTGTCGATAACGATCAAATAAGCCCACGGCCCTTGTTTAACAGATATACGAATGCTATGTCGCGATTCTGGGCGGATCACCGATATATTGCGATGCACATCAACCAGTCGAACCGGTCTAGGGCAGAGGGTTTACGATACGATGAAGTCACGGCAGCCGTGACACACTAAACATTGAAATAATTCGATGACACCGCCACTGAACACCAATAAAAATCTAATTTTATTGAACCACGACAGTGTAAATAGAACATCATAATATGTTTGAATGCAGAACAAATAATAAAGTTATCAAGTGCTCTCCGAATACGGTAAACAATGGTAAACTGCTCATAGTCAAAGCTAACGTTGAATCATATAGAAATATCTTGCCTTATAAAGCCTAAAAACGAGAACACAATTACCTCGGGCAGCGAGGGGTATTCAAATAATTACAGCAAAAACATGGATTACTTAAATACGTTGACCCGATGAACTTTACCGAATATATGCGTGGATTAGATGTAATTTATGTACAGGCTTGTTAAACAACTTTGACCTTGGTACATTTGTGGATCATTAAAGTAATTACGTAAATAGTCATTAAATCAGTGTCTGTATTTAAACTTCTGGTGCCCGCAAATTACTTACTTCTCCAAATAGTTTGAGCTCGTTAAACGCCTAGACTTAAATAACTTTTACGTTGTTGTAACTACGGCAAATTGAGCTTTCCTCATTCAATTTAAAGGTCAAAAATACGAAATATATTATTTTTATATATTCAAAGTATTTCATTTCTTACAAATTATCGCTAAGCATCTGCTTGACCTTTACGGCCTAATGCAAGCAAATTAATAATGTGTTTTGACATCATCTTATATGAATACATTTTAATGACATAAAGCACAATGGTGCTTGTAAAAAATCAACTTTAAAGTTTAATACGTTCTCATACATTAACATTATTATATTTTATAATAAAAACGAGTAATTAATTCACACTACTAATGAGTTATCGTAAATCAAAAGATAGGTTACTAGAGAATTGATCGTCGCGTAATCGATCACCCAGGCGGGAACAATACAAATTAGTGTTTCTTCAAAGCGAACACACAAAAACTTGGGAAACACTAGGAGCTGCTATTGTTAAGGCCGATTAGTATTAATTACTGAGATAAAACCAATAGGTATTTCGTACGCAACCAAGTCACTGTGAGCTACAAATGTGAAGAATCTTGTTTGGTGAAATATTCAGAAAACAACACCTGGTTACTTAAATTACATTGACTAATCAACTGCCAACGTATTTCAAATTGCAACACTGTCACATAGAAACCGAATCGATACTGTCCAATATCTTGGAATGCCTTGAAAAGAAATTAACGAGCTCGTAACAGAACCTTTATGTCATTTTCTACCATTCTCATGGTAGTGTGAAACCATCTTAGCAGAAACTTGACTGATGATGTTGTTAAAAATTTTAAAACGTACCTTAAAGAAATTCGTAAATATACGTAAAAAAAAAACGTAAACACGAAAATAAAAAAAAAATACGTAAATATACGTTAATATTTTTTAATGCGAATGTTACCTTTCTGTTACCTTTTCATGCCTCAACTGTTGAAAAGCTTTGGCTAAAATTTGCTTTTTATTTATACAGATACACCATGACCTGGGATACATTTTATCACAATATTCGTACGTTTCAGATTCTGACCTCCGCACGTACGAAATCGCAGGCAAAAGCTAGTCTAATAAACACGGTGGTCATCTTAATCTAATCAATGGATAGATATTAGGAAACCTAAAGAAAATTCAAGAGAAGAATGTCGAAACAGTCCTGGAACGTTTAATTGAAGACTCTATGACGAAATAACACGCGGAAACACTTCAGGCGCGGTTCACGAGACTGACCTCACGAATCCAAGATGCAACCTTACAATTAAAGGCTCTTCGTGAGCTGCCACTTAAGCCATTAACAATATTATTATAATAGACCTTATGAATGCAAAGAACTGAGATTTAATAATAGGAAGCCTTTGATTGATTGAGGCGTTAAAAATATTGTCACTGAACGTTAATCGGTTTATAATTTGATGTGGATTAAATATGTGTTGAGGTTTCATTATTAATTTGTTATGTCAGTTCTGATTTTTTTTACTATTAATCGCTAGCTTTTATTTTATGAAGTCTTATAAATTAGATTATTGTGAATATTAAGAAGCTACACTAATTTAATTAGTGCTTTTTGCAATCTCTGTTGCTTTATGTAATATCGGAGGAAATTCTCGAGCTTTATCGTGGAATTTGATTAAACCTTCTTGAACTGTAATTGTTTAATGGTGTTCTTGGCAATTTACATAATAAGAATCCTGCTGAAAGTACGTCTTATGTCATTACTCTCTTAATTAGACACCCTTAAAAATAAGCTAAGGTAAAACATTCGCATTTATTTATTTGTAAGGATGTATTTTTGTAAGAGCTTAATCGATGTTACTGGTAATAATTGACCTATAGAGAAAAACTTGTGAAATGATCATTACCAAAGTTCGTTTCAATTTTAACACCGAAAGTTTTGAAATATTTCAGTATAAAAGTCCCCAACAGTTACTAGGTATACAATTTCGTCAATGCTAATACTTAATATATCTAAGCGACTGATTAACATTGCACTTCTTCACAAAATGTCTTTCAAAGCTGTTTAAAAGCCTATTACTTCTGTCTGTATAATAATATACAGGCTGTCTAATTGAGAAACTCCATACATTTAGAATAAATTGTAATTGATTGTAATTTTCGAAACATCTATTTCGTAACTACATCATTATTTTGAGAGCTTACTTTTATGTGTATAATAATATATTTCAAGGAAAAAGTTACGCTGAGTGTAGTGTAATTGTTACGGTACATTTAAAGAATCTGTTACTGTCAGGAATCTAATTCAACGATTATACATGGTAAAACTGACATCCTGTGTTATCGATAAAAAATATGATTAATCGAATAAAATGGGTATTTTTCACCACTAACCTTAAAGTCACCCGATCAAAAAGGAGTTCTTTAATTGCATAAAACGAAACGATAGTATTGATTTGTTCTCTTCTAAACCCCTTCCTTTTTCTCTTTTAATTTCCTGTGTTAAAATTTGTATTTTCTTAATTTCAGGGCCCCATGAAGCGGCTGTCATGCGCATAGCGGCACTGATTGCACTCGTGCAGGTATGTCTACCCTCGATTATATCTACAATTATAATTTATTGGTCTCTTAATCAATAACTTTTTTATGTTCCATTACATGAGCCACGGCATGTTTTAAGAAATTGAATTACGAGACAAACCTACAAACAAACAATTAGGTGAATGAATAGTTTATTAAAAACTATTGCTTCGCTGACCCAACAATAATAATCAAACCTTAAGGTCAATGATGCACACATTCTCTCATTTAAATAATTTCATAACAATTTTCCTACAGCTTCCAAAACAACGCAACAGCCAAATTAAGTAATATACACATACAATTTATTATGTTGTGATAGAGATAGCGAACTTTCAATGAATTTAGTATGCGACTTCGTAAGCATTGTTTCTTAACTTTTGATTTGGAACTTTGGTTTGATGAAATAGGTACATATTATGATAATTTCAACAACTTTAAGCTTATTTCGTGATAATCCACTATAGAAGCCGTTGCTTTATAAGTATCGTAATATTTCACTTGATGGCTCGAACGAAAATTTTCATAAGCATCATTGAGGATTACAATCAAAAGAGCAATATTTGGTGTTCCGAAAGTTTTTCATTAAACTTGTTTTTTTTTTGGCACTTATGTCCGAAGGCGCTGGGAATTTGTTTGAAAAATAAAAGAACTGAGCGGTGAATGATCCGTTTCTTTAGAACTGTCATTCGTTTGACTATGGCATTCGAAAAATGCAAGGTGTAAAACCAATACCAATTTTCCACTACCAATATTTAACTTAAATCAAATATATTATGACTCAAGAATTTAATTACAAGTATAAAACACACCAACAAGTACCTATATTTTCATAATAAGGAGCATGTTTTAGTTTTCATATTGTGCGGTGGTTTGTGACACCAAATTAAGTACGTGAGAGTTGGTGCTCATTGTGCAGCTGCGAACAATAAATTACAGATTGAACGATAATAATAAGTGCCGTCATCTCACACACAGATCCTTGTGTGGTTGACGTAGGGTTACATTGAGTTGCATTTAAAACGTCACAATTTTAACATTCCATCTTTTCTAAAAGAATGTAGGCAAATGTTACTCACTACTTCATTTTTTTTATTTTGAGCAAAGTAAAATTTATAAAAAATTAAAATATCTAATTGTAAGCTACCCTGGCCATTTTCCCAATTTTGTTAATCTTTTACCCGGAGGCCTTAGTAAAACGCGCGCCGTAATGTTATGTAGGTAAATCCTAATATTTTTTTAATCGAATACACAACTATCCTATAAAATGGGGTATATTGTTGCAACAAACACAATTAGTAAGTATGAAGTTAATATGTTTTGCGATACGGGTATTTTCAATTCTTACGCGGTTTCATAGAACAGAAGTTTAAGGGCAAATACTATATTGGATCTATCAATGATTAATACCGTTCCATATCAATTTATTAATATATAAATGTTGCTGTAGCTGTCGCTCGCTACAGCTGTTTCAGATGACTCACAAACGCTCACCGCTGTTGAGCTAAACCGCGAGCTATCCGGCGACAATGCGCTCTCACCTTTCTACGAAAGCAGTGAGGATGCTGGGGTCGTGTTCTTCAGAGGGTCGAGGGCCGCCGACTCGCCCTTATCCCCCGACATAGACGTGCAATGTTCCGGTGACTATATCGACGTCAGTGTCGAGTTCGCCGACATTTTCGATGGTATCATTTACAGTAAGGGATTCCTAAATGATCCGAAGTGCAAGTAAGTACAGTTTACGCATTTTATAGAATCAAGTTCGTCAAATTAGGAGACGGATTTGTTACTGGGGAGTTTGTTCGTCAGTTCTTCATCTCCCCAACTAAAGCTCCTGAAACTGGTGAACTGTGGTGAAACAGTGATAGCCTAGTGGTGTGACCGTTGGACTGCCAAGTCATAGGTCTCGAGTTCGAACCCAGGACACGCACCTCTGATATTTCGGAATCATGTGCGTATTGAATATCACTTGCTTCGGTGAAGGAAAACATCGTGAGGAAACCAGCATACCTCAGAGATATTTCTCGACGGTATGTAAAGCCAAGTCAGAGGTCCACGGGCGGCATAAAAACTCCGACACCAGGTTAGGCACTAACCACACGATAAAGAAGAAAGACTGGTGAAGGGCGAGCGCTTTGGGGAACTGTGAGGAACCTTTTTATGTTATTTTTGACGTTCATAAACTGCTAATTCTTACCCTAATTTGAATGAATGACTTGTTTTGCAAGGAATAGAATAAGTTTCAAAATCGGGGGCCGCTGTAAATGTGTTACTCTTTCTGTCTATTCTGGGGAATTATATGTAGTTCCTTATTATAACATGAGTGACGACATATTATTGAGACCCTGTTGATGTTTTAAACGTTATCGTTTGGAAATAGATAGCTATTGCCCCCATAATGAGCTTTCTAGATCCATCAAACCAAGAACAGCAGTTTTCTAAAATCGTTACAAAACATGCACAAAGTTAACAACTTATAAATTTTCAGATACGTGTCATTGGGCGGCAGTCAGTCGCGATACTCATTCCGAGTGCCCCTGAATGGGTGCGGCTCTCGGCCGCTTTGCAACGCGTGCGGTACCATCGACAACGTGCTCGTGTTCCAAGCTGACGATTTGTTGCAAGGATCCCAGGACTTCGCTCGCAAGGTACAAAATTGAAGTCCTTCTTGCAAGAAACGCTTGTATCTAAAATATTTCTGGAAAAAAAATCCTAAAAAACTTGCATAATATTTTGTGTAACGTTTGCTACATCTAAATCCAAAATTATCGGTGATTACTGTCTTTTGGTTACTTTGTTAAACAACCACCAATCAAATTTAAATGACAAGATACCACTGATTTCCGAAAACAAAATCCAGGACTCACCATTCCAACATTCATATTCCAGGTGTCATGTGCTCGCACTTCCATAGAAGTGTCGACTGGAGTGGTCACCTCGAGGGAGGAACACACGTTGAAACTGAAGCCTTTCATGGTTGATATGCTCGATGTGGTGGCCGTCGAAGGTCCCGCCGGAGGAGTTGAGTGCTGGATGGACATACAAAAGGGAGTTTTTCCTAACGTAAGTACATATGTCGGAGACGTTATCGATATTGGAAAAGATTTTAAAATGATGGATGGAAGTTAGAAAGTTGCTAACTATAACGTATTCTTCGGGTCATCCTGATTCGGCACAGTCGAGAGGCAAAAATATACATTAAATTTTGCCGCCCAGCCTGGGGCTAATCATGCCAAAATAAGACGACTCGAACACGAGTGTAGCACTCCCAAACTCCAAAATCAGTTAAGTATTACAAGGATAAGTAGCAGCATCACTAACTTTTTAAATGTTTTCAGACGACTCCATTGAAAGACTCGATCAAAATTGGCGAATATTTAACCATCCTTGTGTACCTCAAAGATGTCAGGAAGCAGTTTAGTCTAAAGATCCATGATTGTTGGGCTTATGACAGCGACAGCTACGACAATCCTAGGACCAGCAAGATTCAACTTACAGACAAGGATGGTTGCCCCAAGTAAGAAAACTCATAATTTTTTACTTCATCTCATCTGCCAGCCCTTGCTCAACTCGCCCTTCAGGGTAACCGGATACAGCATATTTTTTTTTTATTTGCTTTAGTTAAATTGGATTTACGTAATTAAACGTTAATCTCATTTAACGAAAGGTAGGCGTAGGCATGTATATTTAAATAGGAAACCAATTTCAACTCGAGCAACTTTGTACTAGTAATAATTACTATAACAGAGGTCCCGGCTGTTTGTATGTATAGACCGCATTTAAAATCATTATAAATTTTAATTACAGGAAGAGGAAACTCATTGACTTGTGGCAGAAAACAACAAACACGGGCAAAAGCGGGGCGACTTTGATAGCTTACAGCAAAGTGAGCGCATTCCGTTTCCCCGAAACCGATCAGGTCTATCTAACTTGTAATGTTGAGGTAAATATTCTCACTTTAAATATTAAGTTCATATTCTCCATTTTTTGTGATTGGAAAACTTAATTGGCATTCGCTTCTGTTCTTCATTGCAGTTATGCACAAACAACTGTGACTCCAGCTGCGATGGAATAATCAAAGAGATTTCCACCACGATTAGACCAACACAATGTTACCCAGGATCACGCGACCCTAATTGTCAACGGATAACTACAATTGAACCACAATTTAAGTGTTATCCTGGTTCTTCCGATCCCCGGTGTCCTCAACAGCCAACGCCTTCTACACCAAACTGTTATCCAGGAAGTAAAGACCCACGGTGCCTGTCACCGACAACACCTGTCTGCTACCCAGGCTCACCCGACCAAAGATGTCCTCAACCACCACAACCAACGACAATTAACCCGCCTACATACCTACCACCAATATCACCAGCACCTAAGTGTTACCCTGGTTCCAATGATCCTAGATGCCCAAGGCCAACCACACCTGAGCCACCTCGTTGCTTTCCAGGATCAAGTGATCCTCGATGCCCTAAACCCACAACACCAGAGCCACCTCAATGCTACCCTGGATCCAGCGATCCAAGGTGCCCCAAACCAACTACTCCTGAGCCACCTCGTTGTTTTCCAGGATCAAGTGATCCTCGATGCCCTAAACCCACAACACCAGAGCCACCTCGATGCTACCCTGGATCCAGCGATCCAAGGTGCCCCAAACCAACTACTCCTGAGCCACCTCGTTGCTTCCCTGGTTCAAACGATCCTAGATGCCCCAAACCCACAACACCTGAACCACCTCGATGCTATCCTGGATCAAGTGATCCCAGATGCCCCAAGCCTACTACTCCAGAACCACCGAGATGTTACCCAGGTAGCACTGATCCCAGATGTCCAAAGCCAACGCCTCCTAAGCCTGTTTGTTACCCTGGTTCCCCTGATCCAAACTGTCCGCAACCACCGCGACCGACAACATTAAATCCTCCCACTTATTTGCCACCAGAGCTAACTACACCGGCACCTCCGAAATGTTTCCCTGGTAGCACAGATCCGAGATGTCCCAAGCCAACAACACCTGAGCCACCTCGATGCTTCCCTGGAAGCACTGATCCTAGATGTCCCAAACCAACCACGCCAGCTTCACCCAATTGCTACCCCGGAAGCCAAGATCCTCGTTGCCCTAAACCCACCACTCCTGCACCACCAAGGTGCTTCCCAGGCAGCACTGATCCCAGGTGCCCAAAACCAACTACACCAGCCCCACCAAACTGCTACCCCGGTAACACTGACTCACGTTGTCCTAAACCAACAACGCCAGCCCCTCCTAACTGCTATCCTGGCAGCCAGGACCCTCTTTGTCCTAAGCCAACGACACCAGCACCGCCCAGATGCTTCCCAGGCAGCACAGATCCAAGATGCCCCAAACCAACTACACCTGCACCACCAAACTGCTACCCTGGCAGCCAGGACCTTCGTTGCCCTAAGCCTACCACTCCTGCCCCTCCTAGCTGTTTCCCAGGTAGTACGGACCCACGTTGTCCCAAACCAACAACACCTCCAAAGCCTGTTTGTTACCCTGGTTCCCCTGATCCGAACTGTCCACAACCACCACGACCGACTACATTAAATCCTCCTACTTATCTGCCACCAGTGCCAACTACGCCTGCGCCTCCCAAATGTTTCCCGGGTAGCACAGATCCAAGATGTCCCAAGCCGACAACACCTGAGCCACCTCGATGCTTCCCTGGCAGCACTGATCCTAGATGTCCTAAACCAACGACGCCAGCTCCGCCCAATTGCTACCCCGGTAGCCAGGACTCTCGTTGCCCTAAGCCTACCACTCCTGCACCACCGAGATGCTTCCCAGGCAGCACCGATCTTAGGTGCCCAAAACCAACTACACCAGCCCCACCAAACTGCTATCCCGGTAACACTGACCCACGTTGTCCTAAACCAACAACGCCAGCCCCTCCTAACTGCTACCCTGGCAGCCAGGACCCTCGTTGCCCTAAGCCTACCACTCCTGCACCACCAAGATGCTTCCCAGGCAGCACTGATACTAGGTGCCCAAAACCAACTACACCAGCCCCACCAAACTGCTACCCCGGTAACACTGACCCACGTTGTCCTAAACCAACAACGCCAGCCCCTCCTAACTGCTACCCTGGCAGCCAGGACCCTCGTTGCCCTAAGCCTACCACTCCTGCACCACCAAAATGCTTCCCAGGCAGCACTGATACTAGGTGCCCAAAACCAACTACACCAGCCCCACCAAACTGCTACCCCGGTAACACTGACTCACGTTGTCCTAAACCAACAACGCCAGCTCCTCCTAATTGCTATCCTGGCAGCCAGGACCCTCGTTGTCCTAAGCCTACCACTCCTGAACCACCAAGGTGCTTCCCAGGCAGCACAGATCCCAGATGTCCCAAACCGACTACTCCAACACCCCCAAAGCCGGTTTGTTACCCTGGATCTCCTGATCCAAAATGTCCTCAACCTCCGCGGCCTACAACGCTAAATCCACCTACATATTTGCCACCAGTAACACCTGGACCCAAATGTTATCCTGGTTCAACCGATACACGGTGCCCTCGGCCAACTACGCCAGCTCCTCCTAATTGCTTCCCGGGCAACCAAGACCCTCGTTGCCCTAAGCCTACCACTCCTGCGCCTCCAAAATGTTTCCCAGGTAGCACAGATCCGAGATGTCCCAAGCCGACAACACCTGAGCCACCTCGTTGCTTCCCTGGCAGCACTGATGCTAGATGTCCCAAACCAACGACGCCAGCTCCACCCAATTGCTACCCCGGTAGCCAGGACTCTCGTTGCCCTAAGCCTACCACTCCTGCACCACCAAGGTGCTTCCCAGGCAGCACTGATCCCAGGTGCCCAAAACCAACTACACCAGCCCCACCAAACTGCTACCCCGGTAACACTGACTCACGTTGTCCTAAACCAACAACGCCAGCCCCTCCTAACTGCTACCCTGGCAGCCAGGACCCGCGTTGCCCTAAGCCTACCACTCCTGAACCACCAAGGTGCTTCCCAGGCAGCACAGATCCCAGATGTCCCAAACCGACTACTCCAACACCTCCCAAGCCGGTTTGTTACCCTGGATCTCCTGATCCCAAATGTCCTCAACCTCCGCGGCCTACAACACTAAATCCACCTACATATTTGCCACCAGTAACACCTGGACCCAACTGTTATCCTGGTTCAACCGATACAAGATGCCCAAAACCAACAACGCCAGCCCCTCCTAACTGCTACCCTGGCAGCCAGGACCCGCGTTGCCCTAAGCCTACCACTCCTGCACCACCAAGGTGCTTCCCAGGCAGTACTGATCTTAGGTGCCCAAAACCAACTACACCAGCCCCACCAAACTGCTACCCCGGTAACACTGACTCACGTTGTCCTAAACCAACAACGCCAGCCCCTCCTAACTGCTACCCTGGCAGCCAGGACCCGCGTTGCCCTAAGCCTACCACTCCTGCACCACCCAGGTGCTTCCCAGGCAGCACTGATATTAGGTGTCCAAAACCAACTACACCAGCCCCACCAAACTGCTACCCCGGTAACACTGACTCACGTTGTCCTAAACCAACAACGCCAGCCCCTCCTAACTGCTACCCTGGCAGCCAAGACCCGCGTTGCCCTAAGCCTACCACTCCTGCACCACCAAGGTGCTTCCCAGGCAGCACAGATCCTAGATGTCCCAAACCGACTACTCCAACACCTCCCAAGCCGGTTTGTTACCCCGGATCTCCTGATCCCAAATGTCCGCAACCGCCGCGGCCTACAACACTAAATCCACCTACATATTTGCCACCAGTAACACCTGGACCCAAATGTTATCCTGGTTCAACCGATACAAGATGCCCTCGGCCGACTACGCCAGCTCCTCCTAACTGCTACCCTGGCAGCCAGGACCCGCGTTGCCCTAAGCCTACCACTCCTGCACCACCCAGGTGCTTCCCAGGCAGCACTGATCTTAGGTGTCCAAAACCAACTACACCAGCCCCACCAAACTGCTACCCCGGTAACACTGACTCACGTTGTCCTAAACCAACAACGCCAGCCCCTCCTAACTGCTACCCTGGCAGCCAGGACCCGCGTTGCCCTAAGCCTACCACTCCTGCACCACCCAGGTGCTTCCCAGGCAGCACTGATCTTAGGTGTCCAAAACCAACTACACCAGCCCCACCAAACTGCTACCCCGGTAACACTGACTCACGTTGTCCTAAGCCAACAACGCCAGCCCCTCCTAACTGCTACCCTGGCAGCCAAGACCCGCGTTGCCCTAAGCCTACCACTCCTGCACCACCAAGGTGCTTCCCAGGCAGCACAGATCCTAGATGTCCCAAACCGACTACTCCAACACCTCCCAAGCCGGTTTGTTACCCCGGATCTCCTGATCCCAAATGTCCGCAACCGCCGCGGCCTACAACACTAAATCCACCTACATATTTGCCACCAGTAACACCTGGACCCAAATGTTATCCTGGTTCAACCGATACAAGATGCCCTCGGCCGACTACGCCAGCTCCTCCTAACTGCTACCCTGGCAGCCAGGACCCGCGTTGCCCTAAGCCTACCACTCCTGCACCACCCAGGTGCTTCCCAGGCAGCACTGATCTTAGGTGTCCAAAACCAACTACACCAGCCCCACCAAACTGCTACCCCGGTAACACTGACTCACGTTGTCCTAAACCAACAACGCCAGCCCCTCCTAACTGCTACCCTGGCAGCCAGGACCCGCGTTGCCCTAAACCTACCACTCCTGCACCACCCAGGTGCTTCCCAGGCAGCACTGATCTTAGGTGTCCAAAACCAACTACACCAGCCCCACCAAACTGCTACCCCGGTAACACTGACTCACGTTGTCCTAAACCAACAACGCCAGCCCCTCCTAACTGCTACCCTGGCAGCCAGGACCCGCGTTGCCCTAAGCCTACCACTCCTGCACCACCAAGGTGCTTCCCAGGCAGCACAGATCCTAGATGTCCCAAACCGACTACTCCAACACCTCCCAAGCCGGTTTGTTACCCCGGATCTCCTGATCCCAAATGTCCGCAACCGCCGCGGCCTACAACACTAAATCCACCTACATATTTGCCACCAGTAACACCTGGACCCAAATGTTATCCTGGTTCAACCGATACAAGATGCCCTCGGCCGACTACGCCAGCTCCTCCTAACTGCTACCCTGGCAGCCAGGACCCGCGTTGCCCTAAGCCTACCACTCCTGCACCACCCAGGTGCTTCCCAGGCAGCAATGATCTTAGGTGTCCAAAACCAACTACACCAGCCCCACCAAACTGCTACCCCGGTAACACTGACTCACGTTGTCCTAAACCAACAACGCCAGCCCCTCCTAACTGCTACCCTGGCAGCCAGGACCCGCGTTGCCCTAAGCCTACCACTCCAGCACCACCAAGGTGCTACCCCGGTAACACTGACTCACGTTGTCCTAAACCAACTACACCAGCCCCACCAAACTGCTACCCCGGTAACACTGACTCACGTTGTCCTAAACCAACAACGCCAGCCCCTCCTAACTGCTACCCTGGCAGCCAGGACTCGCGTTGCCCTAAGCCTACCACTCCTGCACCACCCAGGTGCTTCCCAGGCAGCACTGATCTTAGGTGTCCAAAACCAACTACACCAGCCCCACCAAACTGCTACCCCGGTAACACTGACTCACGTTGTCCTAAACCAACAACGCCAGCCCCTCCTAACTGCTACCCTGGCAGCCAAGACCCGCGTTGCCCTAAGCCTACCACTCCTGCACCACCAAGGTGCTTCCCAGGCAGCACAGATCCTAGATGTCCCAAACCGACTACTCCAACACCTCCCAAGCCGGTTTGTTACCCTGGATCTCCTGATCCCAAATGTCCGCAACCACCGCGGCCTACAACACTAAATCCACCTACATATTTGCCACCAGTAACACCTGGACCCAAATGTTATCCTGGTTCAACCGATACAAGGTGCCCTCGGCCGACTACGCCAGCTCCTCCTAACTGCTACCCTGGCAGCCAGGACCCGCGTTGCCCTAAGCCTACCACTCCTGCACCACCCAGGTGCTTCCCAGGCAGCACTGATCTTAGGTGTCCAAAACCAACTACACCAGCCCCACCAAACTGCTACCCCGGTAACACTGACTCACGTTGTCCTAAACCAACAACGCCAGCCCCTCCTAACTGCTACCCTGGCAGCCAGGACCCGCGTTGCCCTAAACCTACCACTCCTGCACCACCAAGGTGCTTCCCAGGCAGCACTGATCTTAGGTGTCCAAAACCAACTACACCAGCCCCACCAAACTGCTACCCCGGTAACACTGACTCACGTTGTCCTAAACCAACAACGCCAGCCCCTCCTAACTGCTACCCTGGCAGCCAGGACCCGCGTTGCCCTAAGCCTACCACTCCTGCACCACCCAGGTGCTTCCCAGGCAGCACTGATATTAGGTGTCCAAAACCAACTACACCAGCCCCACCAAACTGCTACCCCGGTAACACTGACTCACGTTGTCCTAAACCAACAACGCCAGCCCCTCCTAACTGCTACCCTGGCAGCCAAGACCCGCGTTGCCCTAAGCCTACCACTCCTGCACCACCAAGGTGCTTCCCAGGCAGCACAGATCCTAGATGTCCCAAACCGACTACTCCAACACCTCCCAAGCCGGTTTGTTACCCTGGATCTCCTGATCCCAAATGTCCGCAACCACCGCGGCCTACAACACTAAATCCACCTACATATTTGCCACCAGTAACACCTGGACCCAAATGTTATCCTGGTTCAACCGATACAAGGTGCCCTCGGCCGACTACGCCAGCTCCTCCTAACTGCTACCCTGGCAGCCAGGACCCGCGTTGCCCTAAGCCTACCACTCCTGCACCACCCAGGTGCTTCCCAGGCAGCACTGATCTTAGGTGTCCAAAACCAACTACACCAGCCCCACCAAACTGCTACCCCGGTAACACTGACTCACGTTGTCCTAAACCAACAACGCCAGCCCCTCCTAACTGCTACCCTGGCAGCCAGGACCCGCGTTGCCCTAAGCCTACCACTCCTGCACCACCAAGGTGCTTCCCAGGCAGCACTGATCTTAGGTGTCCAAAACCAACTACACCAGCCCCACCAAACTGCTACCCCGGTAACACTGACTCACGTTGTCCTAAACCAACAACGCCAGCCCCTCCTAACTGCTACCCTGGCAGCCAAGACCCGCGTTGCCCTAAGCCTACCACTCCTGCACCACCAAGGTGCTTCCCAGGCAGCACAGATCCTAGATGTCCCAAACCGACTACTCCAACACCTCCCAAGCCGGTTTGTTACCCCGGATCTCCTGATCCCAAATGTCCGCAACCACCGCGGCCTACAACACTAAATCCACCTACATATTTGCCACCAGTAACACCTGGACCCAACTGTTATCCTGGTTCAACCGATACAAGGTGCCCTCGGCCGACTACGCCAGCTCCTCCTAACTGCTACCCTGGCAGCCAGGACCCGCGTTGCCCTAAGCCTACCACTCCTGCACCACCCAGGTGCTTCCCAGGCAGCACTGATCTTAGGTGTCCAAAACCAACTACACCAGCTCCACCAAACTGCTACCCCGGTAACACTGATTCACGTTGTCCTAAACCAACAACGCCAACCCCTCCTAACTGCTACCCTGGCAGCCAGGACCCGCGTTGCCCTAAGCCTACCACTCCTGCACCACCCAGGTGCTTCCCAGGCAGCACTGATCTTAGGTGTCCAAAACCAACTACACCAGCCCCACCAAACTGCTACCCCGGTAACACTGACTCACGTTGTCCTAAACCAACAACGCCAGCCCCTCCTAACTGCTACCCTGGCAGCCAAGACCCGCGTTGCCCTAAGCCTACCACTCCTGCACCACCAAGGTGCTTCCCAGGCAGCACAGATCCTAGATGTCCCAAACCGATTATTCCAACACCTCCCAAGCCGGTTTGTTACCCCGGATCTCCTGATCCCAAATGTCCTCAACCTCCGCGGCCTACAACACTAAATCCACCTACATATTTGCCACCAGTAACACCTGGACCCAAATGTTATCCTGGTTCAACCGATACAAGGTGTCCTCGGCCAACTACGCCAGCTCCTCCTAATTGCTACCCTGGCAGCCAGGACCCGCGTTGCCCTAAGCCTACCACTCCTGCACCACCCAGGTGCTTCCCAGGCAGCACTGATCTTAGGTGCCCAAAACCAACTACACCAGCCCCACCAAACTGCTACCCCGGTAACACTGACTCACGTTGTCCTAAACCAACAACGCCAGCCCCTCCTAACTGCTACCCTGGCAGCCAGGACCCTCGTTGCCCTAAGCCTACCACTCCTGCACCACCGAGATGCTTCCCAGGCAGCACTGACCCTAGGTGTCCAAAACCAACGACGCCTGCCCCACCTAACTGCTACCCAGGCAGCCAAGACTCTCGCTGCCCCAAGCCTACCACTCCAGCCCCGCCAAGATGTTTCCCAGGAAGCACCGATCCTAGGTGCCCCAAGCCAACAACTCTTAAGCCAGTTTGTTACCCCGGTTCCCCCGATCCTAAATGTACTCAACCTCCGCGCCCTACGACATTAAATCCTCCCACATATTTACCACCTACGACACAAACACCAGAGCGACCACGTTGCTACCCAGGCTCTAATGATCCTAGATGCCCAAAACCCACAACGCCAGAACCCCCTCGTTGTTACCCTGGTTCCAATGATCCTAGATGCCCTAAACCTACGACACCCGAGCCACCACGATGCTTCCCTGGCTCCAATGACCTTAGATGTCCTAAGCCGACCACTCCCGAAGCACCTAGATGTTACCCTGGTTCAACCGATCCTAGATGTCCCAAGCCCACAACGCCAGAGCCACCTCGTTGCTACCCTGGCTCAAATGATCCTAGATGCCCGAAACCCACAACGCCAGCTCCGCCTAACTGCTTCCCAGGCAGCCAAGACCCTCGCTGTCCTAAACCGACTACACCCGCACCTCCTCGATGCTACCCAGGCAGCACCGATCCCAGATGTCCTAAGCCAACGACTCCTAAACCAGTTTGTTACCCAGGCTCACCTGATCCAACATGCCCGCAACCCCCACGACCCACGACGTTAAATCCTCCCACTTATTTACCGCCAACTACACAGACACCAGAGCCGCCGCGTTGCTACCCTGGTTCAAGTGATCCTAGATGCCCTAAACCAACAACTCCAGAGCCCCCTCGTTGTTACCCTGGCTCCAATGACCCTAGATGTCCTAAGCCTATCACTCCCGAGGCACCTAGATGTTACCCTGGTTCATCTGATCCTAGATGTCCCAAGCCTACAACGCCTGCGCCACCTCGTTGCTACCCTGGCTCAAATGATCCTAGATGTCCGAAACCTACAACGCCAGAGCCACCTCGTTGTTACCCTGGCTCCAATGATCCTAGATGCCCTAAACCCGAACCCCCAACTCCAAGCTCATGTTACCCGGGATCCAGGGATCCCAAATGCCCACAACCGTTTGCTCCTAGCAGTACAAATCCCCCTTCAACATACTTGCCGCCATTCCCCGAAGAAAATGAAATCAAATCATCAAGGGTCAGCAGACTAGCTCCTAAGGACTTTGATGATGAGAAGTCTTACGAAGATACGCAATCAGAAATCGGTAAGAATAGATAGTTGCTCTTCTCTCTTACAATGATTGTTATTATGACAATTATTTAGTACCCAACATTAATTCATTGGATTGAAAGTGTCGTGATAAATGAAAGACATTTGCACTCGATGACGTCTCGATTTAATGTGTCTTTACATAGAATGAGCGGTGTACGGTCTTAGTATATTGCTTACTTAGCTAATCCTAAATAATGTGTGATTACACACACATAAAGTATAATACTAATGATACTTGCTTACACACACTACAACGTGCTTACACATGTTGGAATTTTGAGATGGCGCAGTAAAGGCAGGTTCTTTCACCGCTGTATTTTTACAGGTTAACAGGTCTTCTGCCCTTCCACGCCATCTCAATATGCTAGCCACCCTGTATGTTATGCTCTCTAGACAATAATTTATGTTTTTTATTTAAAAAATGTTGTCTTTTTTTCGTTATTTTAATTAACCTACTTAGAATTAACTTTGTGTTTCTTTTTTATAGATTCCTTTGAATCTTCGCGAACACAACCGAGGTCGAGAAAAGTACGTGATATCAGCGGTATCAGCGAGAATGCCGCATTCGCTACAAGTGGAACTGCCATCATTTACATTGCCATGGGCTCTGCTATATTAATGACTTTGTCAATTACACTTGCCATTTATTTGTACAAAAATAGCAGAAAGCTAAAATTAAGGTCTGTTTATGCAGAAGCGACAGTTAAAACGCAGAACCCTTGTTGAAATTGTAAATAACTATTAATGTGTTAAAATTAAATATTGTGATATTTTAATTTTTATGTTACTACTTGATGCATTGCAATTAAAGTTTTTTTGACAAAATATTAATGGCTGCGTTATATGGATTTATTAACTTTTAAAGTAACTTTCACTGCCTTATAAGCTTTATGTAATATTATTTCGGGCGCTTTTGCATGCCTATTTTATCAATATATAAAATAGTGCCATAATATTATCTAATATTGTATAGTGTGTTCTTTAATGCATCCTCACAATTTATAATGTTTATTTTTATCCCTAGTCAATATTTTCTATGTACTACCTATGTATAATATGTTCTGAATTCATGATGTATAAAATCAAAATTACTCATCGTTTAAATATACTCGTTTGTGATATTTTTGTGTAAATACATAATATATTTACCAGTACGCTGATGTGGCCATTGAATGTATAGTGTACTTATAATTTTAATGTAAGATGACTTAGATATACTCTGTTTCACACGAGTTCACTGTTCAAATTATTGAAAGTTTTGAAAATGTATATTTTTCATTGCAGAGTGTACCTAACGTCCTAAAATCTTATTTTCAATGATTTTGTAATGTTAGTACCTAAGATTGCTTGTCGAATCAATCTAAGTAAAACATTCTATGAATGTCAAAACATTTGTTTTATTTTATTCCATCAAGAAACTTTCTTACCGAGTGTCTTTAGCCTCTGCGACGTTATCGATTTCGTTACATAAGTTCATCAAAAGGTCATGTAAAAGTCATAATATCTAATTATACAATTCTAATTATAAAGTCAGCTCACCGTGTTGTGCTGCCGGTATGACACTTACCCCCGACTTCTGAAAAGCCACCAGCCGGGTCTTATTTTACCGTTTTTTCAGCGAAGCTATAAGTTACTTGAGAAAGTATATAGCCGACCTCGTAATTGCTTTTCCACCGCAAAGTTGGATGTCACTTGCATGTCATAAAACCGATTCATAAACTAATTATCTCCACCATAAGTGGTGCTTGAAACGGATTCTTAAACGCATTGCCTCCATTTTAAGAACTTATTGCCAGGGAATTTGTTGCGCCATTTATTCATCTTCCCAGGTACAACACTAGGAAGTGGTAGAAAGGTGGTGTTTTGAGAATAAGTGTTAATTTTCCGCCTAATTTGAAAAAATCACTTATTTCGATTTGTCTTAAACTCGAAGCATTTATTTCAATCAGACCCATGACAGGCACTTTTGCATAGACAAAAACTAAGGTACCGTACCTACAGACCAGCCACAGGCATAATAATAGTCAATGGTATGGTGGCTGTAGTTGCCCATTCCAAAAGCGTAGATCTCATGGTGAATAAAAAATATACCTACTGAAATAATCATTCTACTCCATTAGCAAAATGTTCCTTGGCCAAACCAAAGAATATTTTGCTTTAATATAGTTTCAACCTTAGTGAAGTTTTAACGAACTAGGGTTTTTGTCAAAACTATCAAAAGCAATTTAGTGGTCTCGTATACTTAGAGCCTAATAAGGAGATAGCATAGGATCAGAGGACAACATGAGAATAAACAAACCTTATCAAAATTACTTACCTACTGGTCAATTTATTAACGAAAAAATACAACTCCATCACAACATAGTACAAAATACAATGACTACAATAAAATATTTACATTCTAAAAATCTAGATTAAACCTGTCCATGGTAACTAATAAAATATCACCTTACATGACTACGCATATTCCCCCTTGTTTATAACCGTTGCTTGTACATAAGTAATTGTAAAAATATGGTTAAGACAAAACCTAACTGTCAATCAAGCAATATCTGACAAATACGGGGGAAAATAGTTGCAACTTTAGTACAGTTTTGGTAGGTACGCAGGAAATGTTTCAGGCGCAACATACAAAAGCAAAACTCAGGCAAACAAATTTTATACACTTAAGTATTTCAAAAAATGGTAATACCGGAGTACCCTGACTGTAATCGTAGTCTCCACCTCTGAACATGTTACGTTTTACTAACATAGCCCAGGAAAATAAAACAGCGCTTGTTTTCCCACAAATTGTAGCAATGATCTTTTCATAAAGTATTTCTTACATTTAGAATCCTTTAATAGGGTTGATTAGCAGAAAATGTCTTATTTTATTGGGCTACAATAGCTCATACGTACTGAATAAGTAAATAACAAATAAAACAATAATGTATTCAAGTCTATAAGCACTAGGCTATTAAGGAAAACTTCTAGAAGCACAACTATACCCAAGAATAACAGTTACTACTTAATTAATTGGAAAAATCTACCGGTCAGTAAGTTTCAATCTAATGGGCCCGTTCGGCGTATACATAGGATGTATGTGGTAGTCCATAGGCTCATGATGATACTCCATTTTGAAGGCTTGCACCATCTGAAAAATATTATAGATTCACTGAATAAAGATCTATAGGTATTATTGTGTTCCTACAGGCGAAATATTCACATAAACACGCACAGGAAAATTTTCACAAATCTGCAACTGATCTAACAAAATATTTAACACGTACCAATCACAATTTAATTCACTTTTTTGAAGACATAAACAAAACTACGAAAAAAAACAAAACGAAATCGAAATACATTCGAAATTCTATTTTTTTTTTCTTAATTTCTATTTTGGGCTGTGAAAAATGTCAAGCAGTTCCTTGTTATTTTTTTTTTTTACATTTTATTCGTTCTGATATTCGCACTACACTACAGGATTGTTTTTTTTTTTTTTGTTTTGATGAATTTATGACAGTTCCATTGCAAATATAACGTAAATGAGTTTTAATATAATATGTACCTTGCAAATAACCGTATGGATTTCAAGTTCAGCGAATCTTCTGCCAAGGCACATTCTTTTTCCATAGCCAAACGGCAGGGATGCGAAAGCATGATGCTTTTGCGAAGGAGATCTGTTCATCCACCTCTCTGGTCGAAACTCTGATGCATTGGTGAAGTAATCGTCGCTGTTGCCCATAACATAGTGCTGGAATATTACTTGAGTCTGAAAATTAAAACGTTTTATTGATAAGTGTTTTTTATTCTCCACAAATTACATTCTTATTCCAGTCTTTGCGAAGGTTTAGTAAAAGGTTTAAATTAAGACCGAAATTATTACGTTATACATTATTACGTTTGCATTATACAGTCCACCGCACGTCAGTGGTAGCACTTTAGCGTAGCACAAAGGTTCAATAGAATAAGAAACCACCATTTTTACCACTGACATACCTACTGCTAGGATCCCCTCACGCTTGCTCTGCTGCGGTATATCAGAAAATTAGTGCAATATTTCTTTATTTCTTTAATACTTACTCCTTTAGGTATATTGTAGCCACAAATTACTGTATCCTTAGTTAGCTGTCGTCCATTTCCGATCACCACTGGAAACATTCTGAAAGACACAAATAATTGGTATTTTTTATTTTGGTTTGAAATTAGACACGTATTACTTTGGTTAAGACGCGGCCTGAGGGTCCTAAGGTTCATGTGTAATTTGGTTCTCCATTAGAAACCCAGCCCTCAATATACAGGCATGATTTATGTGAGCTAAGTAGATAGATTCATGAACCCAAACTTTGCTTGCGTGGTGGATGATAGTCTACTCGCTTTCACATGACAAGGTCTATGCCAGCTGTTGGAAAATTAATCGCTGATTATACTAAAGTAGAAACACTTGTCACTAACCTCATTACTTCTTTCACACACGCCTTTAGATACGGCATCTGGTTAACATCGCCCGGTTTCATCGGTCGGTCCTGTAGTACTTTGTTGATTTCTTCGTACAATCGCTCTTGTACTGATGGTCTTAATGATAACTGGTACAAAATTGAAGCTACTGCGTTTGATGTCTGGAAATTAATTGACGAATATATGTAATTATAAAAAGAATTTATAATTTGAGTGACTGTTATAATAGGCATCGCTAAACTGCGTTCTAAAAACTATGCTACATATATTAACTAACGCAATATATTGCATTTTTTCAAGTTTTGCTATAAGGTTTTTATCAGGCGCCTTTGGACGCGTATCGTATTTCACTTTAGTTAATAACTATTTTTTTATTTGTTTTTTTTTTACTGTTATGACGGCATGATAATTATGACACAGCCGGATGGCAAAATATACCTTAACTCAATTTTGCCGCCCGGTCTGAACTGAATCTGGCTGATCCAAACACATGTGTACCTAGCACACCATAAATAAGCCCTTACCGTATCTATTCCTACTAAGAACAGATCCAGAGCTGCCACGGCTGCTACTCTAGGACCTGCAGCCGCCACCAGGTCTTGCAGCAGTGACTTACTGCTGCCGTTGGCTTCGCATTCCTTTAGCGCCTTCTCCACATGTCTGAGAGTTACGCTGTCGTGAAATTTACAACTGATTATTTTTGGCAGTAAAGAGTTTCTGAAAATGAGGGAGCTAGCAGTTACTATTTTTAGTTCTTTACTATGGCAAGTTGCATCATGTTTTATTCTCATCTACTAGAGCTCATTAGGATATAAGCTCACCATGTTGTAGAGTGTAACTGAAACAATTGGTAAGACTGAATTGACTTACTGGTTGTAGGTATGAATTAATTTAGGCACCCAGTATCTACCTGAACAGTCCCACTCCTGAGCAAAGGCCTCCCCTCATTCTTTCAATTTTTCTAGTTGTTGTACTTCATCTTGTCAATTCTTGTACCTATGTACATACGGAATGGAAGGGACACCGACGCGAAAACATACACACATACATACATACACTCCACACACCCACACCCTCACCCAACACACACACTCACTCCACACACGTACACTCCACAATTTGATTGTGTAAGTATTGCACTTTTGTAGGAAACAGCAGTTTTTTTTATAACCGACGAAAAATTTCTACATGGGGGTTTTCAGAATGATGTACTGAGTATGTGGTTTCCATTTTCGCGTCGGTGTCTCTTCCACCCCGTATATCTTGTAACAATAAAGAATAACATTATTCAGTATCCTTACCTAAGGATGGTATCCAAGGCGGCGACATACTGCCTGAACATTTTAGTTGGGTACAGTCTCCACCAGGGGGCGCGCAGTTCCAGCTCGCCCACACTTAGGAAGAAGGTTTGGACGGCGTGGATCAGGCGCATGCTCTCTGAGTCTTCGAGGGCATCGAAGCAGTTGAGACGGGTATCTAGGGCTATTAGGCCGAGGGCTGAAATATGAACAAAGGTTTAATATGAAAACTAGCTGCAGCAAAAGTGCATTGAGTGCAGATCAGATTCATTTCAGACGTAAGACGTCCATTGCTGGACTCCGATTTCCCCAAGCTTCGTCACATCGACCAGTTCAGTGCCTGTCGCATACAACGGATTCCCGCAACCTTTACCAGGTTTAATATTTACTAACAAGTTTAGGATCTTGCCCAATGAGTAACAGACCTACCAAGTTACCTGATCAAGCAATCGAAAACTAAACCTAGAATCATGGGTCCGCGCTGCTCGGATTTGTTAGATCTATAGGTAGTAGGTTCCAAGTCAGAACCCAGATAGGTAGGTGATAATATTCTATGTATCCATTTATCTATCTGATCAGAATCAGTATCTACTCACATTCCAAAGACCATTTGTGTACCTCGTTCAAGAAGTCACCAGGTGTTTCCGAATGTTCATTTCTTATGCTACGTACTCTGAAATTGATGAAAACGGTATCAATAAATAAAACAATCATCAAATACTTTAAGAAAACAGAAAAATTCTTTGCACAAAACGTTAATTATAAAGAAAAACTAAATCACACAAACACCAAAAAAATAAGCTGGGCGAAAAATTGCGTCTCATCCTCGCAAAAAGGCCATGGCTCAGCATAATGCTGAGACACTATAAGAAACAGAGCCATAGCGCATATTATTTCAGCGTTGATACAATAATCAAGGTAATTCACATTACCTTTGAACGAAAGCATCTGCCACTTCAGCGACGGGCACCGTGTATTGCGCTGCAGCACCAGCGCTTAACGCCACGCGTGATACTTTGGTTCGGAAAGCTGACCACTGTTCACCGTGCCTGAAACACAGACCATATCCTTTAGTAAGTACTGAAACAGGAGCATAATTGTAGGCATTGATTTTAAAAATACTGTTAATGAGTTGCCTGGTTTCAGTCACCGCTCGTTTCCGCTAAATGTATGAAAAGCAGACATTACTGAAATCCATTTAAAGTTAATCAATGAAACTGAAATAATAAGTTATTAATTACATACACTGCAATAACACCGGCACAATTTTCTTCGGCACCGAAGAAGTCTTTCCTCAATGTGTGTTTGTAGTAGTTCAGAGAGGGCATCGAAGGCCTGGAAAAGATAAGGTAAATCTTGTATTCTGCATTACAACTATACAACAAAAAATATCTGTTTGCATGGTTTCGTTACTATATTTTTCTTAACTGTAAGTAAAAACTCACTACACCTACTGCAACATTTCTGAAAAATAACCAAAGAAAGCAAACTATATTAAACACATCGAGCGAAATCACACGGCAGAAAGTTTGGGGCGTTTTCCGCTCAAAAATTTTTAATGTTCTGTGGACACATTAGGCCGAAATTACGCCATACTTTTAACAGACATTAGCGTACATAATTGCGTCGCGTAATTTTCGGCACGTCTCTCTTGTCGACGACTAAAATTATTTCTCACCTGTGGGGAGCCGCGTCTTCGCCTCTAAACACCCGTTCCACCTCACTGGCATCGAAGACGAACAGCATGTCAGGTCTGCCCAGAAGGCCGGTCACCTTCACACAGTTCCCGAACTGGGCACGTAGGGACAGACAAACTTTGTCAACGTGCTCCACGGAATAGCTGCCTGAAATAAGAGGCTTCATTAATCCTCTCACTCCTAGCCCATCAGATAATAGTGGGATCGTGAACAATGCTCATGCCTTATCTGTACGAGAAGAGGACTTGACCTACAGAGTGGCAGTAATAATACCAATCATTATTATTTCATGATTTCATTAATTATTCATCAATTCTGATGACCGAGTTATTAAGATAGCAGGATATTGTTAGCATCATCTTCTATCCCGCGTCTTAGGGTCCTAACCAAAGCTATCGGTCACACAAATACGCAGTTGTCGCTTTCTTATGTCACTCATTTGTTCGAAAAACTGGAAAGCGCCCTTTATCGATGCAATCACTTGCAAATCCGTCGAAAAGACCAGATTTTGCAGCCACATCCTCGTCTATTATAGAAATCATGGATGCATGTAGTGGCTATTATGAATCAATAAATTATGAACGGAAAAAATGCCAACAAGTTCCTACATAACATACAGTACCGTATTAAGAACAATTAACATAACAACTAATTGAAATAAACTGTTCATTCTTTCACGCAACATTTATAACAGCGTAAAACCTCGACTACAACAGTGTCAACAGAGTTTGTTTGATTTTTAAAGAGTTCTTATCCACAACAGTTTATGTCTGTTGCCATTTACCTTCTACCGCATTGGTATGTACACTTCAGTAACTCGAAAATACATTTTCGATAATTATAATGCTTGATGCTTAGAAAGGTGTTCCTTTCAGAACAATAGTAAAGGCTAGGATAATGGGAGGGCCCATTATACAAGGTGTTGCTTTGCATCGTCGTCAAATTGAAGGAGGTAACTATGCTAATGATTCTCGACCCGAATCAATAATAAAATGGGTAGGTAATTTTTTATATTTTTTTCTGTATATCGGTAATCGGTAAGTGTACACCACCCGTATTAAAACGCGGCCCGTCTAATACTAGCCCTATAACCGCGCTTTCACACACACAAACAAACGCAGACGTTTATTCGATAAACGGGTGATTCTCCTCTTTTGAAAAGGGCTTCATTCTGAAATATTGTCTAATTAAAACAACAAAAAAAGCAGCGTTTATTATTACTGACCAGGTACCGTAATTTATAAAGATTATTTACGTCTTCTATGACAACCTCCTGAATTTTGACGAGGATGCAAAACTAGACCTTGTATAACCGCCATTTTACTTTTACTCATCAGCGCTCTTTGTTTAAACTCGTCTATTTCAGTCTCAGCTCCTTAGACACCGATTACAACTAATAATCACCTGAGGCCCTACACGAGCGCGCGGTGTAAATGTAACGTAAATGCGTCGAATTTTTAATCAAAAATGTAATTATCCTATACCGTTTTAATTAAATTGGTTGCCAAAAGCACACTCAGGATTATCCAAAAATATGAATAAATTCTTAAAATTATGAAAATAATTATTATTATGTTAAACGAGTTTTTTTTTATTGATGTATTTACCTTAGGTTTACACCGCGCGCTCGTGCAGGGCCTCTGACCTTAGAAAAGCCGGGGTTAAAGAAAGTTTCGTAGGTCTAACCTTTACCCATTCACCTGGAACTTTTACCAGCCAAACGTAATCGGATCCGACTAAAAACTGTATAGTTTCTGCGGTGCGGTGTATACCGCAGTATATTCCCATTCCCTAAAGTTTCACTTTTACGAGACTCGGTCAGTAGTTACCTCTCCCTAAGAAAGTGAGAGCTCGATTGAACTCATCGTTTCTCGTTTATCGATACAATTAATCGTTAAGTACAACAATTTCGGTTTATTTGCTGCGAAACAATCAACGTACAATCTTTTTTCGCTTAAATGGCGCTGAGTTGTGCTCTTTGGTGTAACTAGTAGTGTCTAGTAAGAGCTCTGAAACTTCTCGTCCAAAAGAGACTAATTTCAAGTAAAAGGTCTAGTCTACTTTATTAACCTACTCGATAACCATCTGGAAAATCAATTGTAATACGAAGAAAATAGAGGCTGTATACCAAACTAAAATTGTATTATTTCGGCATTCTATTTTATGAAGTACAGGTTCTGCATTGCGTTTGACGCTTAACCAAATGATTTTATCTAAGGCCGCTAATTTGGAGGGGCGTTTAATGGAACTGCCCATGTAGGCCCCCCCCCCACCCTGCAAGAAACCCTCGCCCGAATTTGCGGCCTCAGACTGGAAAATGATCCTGATCAACAATAATTTATTGTGAAATTGATCTTGGGATTTCCAATAAACTAGAATCAATTTTCTACAGCAAAAACAACCAAGCCAAGTCAGAGACCCATGGGCGGCATAAAAACTCTGACACCAGGTTAGGCACTAACCACACGATAAAGAAGAAGCAATAACAACAAAACCAGATTGAACGAAGTTGTTCTAGTTTTTAAGTCAAGTTACCCCATGTTAGGATTTTCTAATTAAACTGCTTAAGACTTACGAGGTAAGTGCATGCCGTATCCAGTTTATTTAAAAAACGAAGTATGACACCTGTTTTCTCACAGGCAGGATTTTTTCGAGACGTATTTTATGTAAATATGCAAAAATAAAAAGTAAATATCTTCACGTACAGCCGAAATACGTACATAGAATTATTAATTAGAGCTTACTTTCACAAAACAAAAAATTGTACGTACATTCAATACATTCATATTTTCAGTAATGTATACAGTGAGTGCATTGTTTATTAGCGTAACATTAACTTTCACGTCCATCAACAGAATACTGTATACATATGTACGAGTATGTTTGAAAAATTCAATTTCGATGATTACCTTTCTACACTTGAAAAGTACGGTTTTGTTGCAGATTATTATATTTATATGTAGATACTGCACAAGTATTATAACTATTGTGATAATATACATGGAGAAGCTATATTAGATACCTAGATAGGTAAAATTCGCTTACATGTAGTTACTACTTGTAACTTGAGTTTGATGATAAACAGATACTATTTCACACCTTCACTTAGGTACCCAAGCAACTACCAAGCAAATACAAGTATTACCAACTATCAAAGCCTACGACCTACCTACTTAGTTTGCTCTGATGGTACCCACAGTAATTACCTGTTTCAAATTAAAACCAAAAAACGTTAGTTACCAAACCTTTTAAAGGAAATTAATCATTTCCAAAATTGTATAATACTCCGTGCATCCGACAGCAAAGGCATGTACGTGGTGATTACCGCTAAAGCAACCATTGTTCTCTCTTAAGTGGGACATCCCTGAAACAGCTTTACATCATAGGCAACTTTACTACGTAATAAAATACTGTTGGTAGTGCTTATTCGAAGGTTATTGACTATTTGACTATTTATAGATTGGTTTACCCTGTTTTAATTTGATTGAGAGGTTAACTTAACTATACCATCGTTACTATTGAAATCTATAAGATCAGTTATGTGATTCTTTTGCCATCAACCGTGTCAAGCATTACATGTTGCCTGTAATCCCAGAAGGGTTAGACAGAGACGTGCCTTAGTTGTTACAGCCACATTACGCCAGTTACGTTTAAATTCCATGTCATAGGCGAGCCTATTGCCATCAACTTCCAATGTGGTGAAAAAACCCAACACCACTTTACCCAACTTGGGATTCGAACCCAGCGTTAGACCAACGAGACCGTACCGTGCAAAAATCCATTAATTAAAAATGACTTACGCCAGTAATACAACCATTACAGCAAAATACTATAACCATCTATCATTGTATCTACAGGGTTTATCTTCATGTAAGTAAGTAAGCGGTCTACCACAACTATTCCCGACCCGTTTCGAAATCTTGAATAGATATCTGATCAACATTTTCCATTTTCTAAACTGAGGTTTAGAACAACCGAACCCTCACATCAGGTTGCTGGGTCTACTTTCTAATTGCTTCTCTCATATTACCTGTTTTTATTGAAGGTATTGCACTCGCGCCTCTAGATGGCCCTTGAGAGGTTTCACGAGATTTACTACATAATAAAAGTTAGTACCTATTGATTTACTACTGGAGGCTATATAACAAACAACAACAAACATAATAACTCACACGTAAGTGTTAGTAAATTATCTTCTCTCTAATTGGCTGTAGGCCACAACTGTACTATCAAAAGAAATTCTTAGTTTTCTGGTACGTCGAAATCCATGCATTAGTTTGTTCAAAGATTTAGACTAAATTGCTTCTGAAAATAAAGCTGTAAATGCTACCAAAATCTATTAAAGAATTTCATTTAAAAAAAATGAAAAAAAAAATTGGCAGCACGTGGTAGGTAAAGCTCATCCTATAAAACTGACGCAATGTTGTACGGAATGAAAGAAACCTAGTATTCCCTTTTTAGGCCACTACCACCAGTTGGTCACCGTGCACCGTCAACCATGCAGCGGTTGCACAAGGAAGGAAAACCGTTGCGTGTAACGCGTAATTCCGGAAACCGGCCCCTGTTACTATTAGCACCTGCAATTTATTTGTTTGCTTTGTAGAATCAGCTGTTTGGATTGATTGGTCCATCACATCGTATGACAGCACAATTTGCCGGAAAATTGGGCTATGGTGGGGTCGAATTCCAGTCTAAACGTATGAGCTGAATACCAGTATTTTTCATGGAGCCACTGCCTATCTGTCCTCCCCAACCCAGAAACTGGCTAATACAACACCCTTTGGCCTTTTTTAAGACTAATTGTCAGACTTTCTGGCTTCTGAGTACTCGTATTCACTAAAGTTATCCAACGTATTTATCATTAGTAAAACTTTTATGGACAACAATAAGTAGGTACGGCTTTCACGTGTATTTTTTCACTACCGTATACATTATTTAAAGCCTGAAGAATTACTATGACTTTGTATGTGTCTATTGAATATATTGCAGCAATAAAAGTTAATGACGAATTTTAATACCACGCAAAAAACAACAGAATAATTTAATTTACCATCTCATAAAAATGTCGAAAGAGTCATCAAGGTAACATGAAGATGAGATACAAAATTCATTGTTGTCGTGCATAAAGATTAAAATGGCGACCTTGTCCTAGATATATTTCGTAATGGAAGCGATATTAAAGAAAATTGTTATGCCGTCTGGGTCCACAAGCAGTTATGAAATCAACAACAATGGTCTGATGGCTTATTACAACGTAATTATTGAAGATTGCCGCGTGCATGCTATCGCAGGCATCGTAATGGTTTAACATGGTGTACATAATGACAGAAGAGTCGTTAAGATTTAAATATACAAACAACACTGTTATTATGTTCTTTTAATGGATAAATAAAACAATGTTTATCTTAGAACATGAACTTACTACGATTTGTAGCAATTACTTTACGTAACCTAAACCCTTAAGTTCTGCCGTTAGAAAAAACTGTTTTTGAAGAAAACCTATGAATATTTTAAACCTAGGATTTTATATGATTTTTAACAAGTAAAAAAGTAACAACATAACTTTTGATTTGGATCTCGTTTAATGAAACCCTATTTCAAATTTTTTAATTGGGTATATTTGAACTAGGTAACATAATATGGACTTCATACATGTTATTTAAGGCAGACTCAGCGATTGGCCAGAGCATTTTCTGCTGTAGCAGCCAAGTTGTGGTGTCACGTACAAGTTTCCGTCGTTTTTCATTGCGAAATAATCAACCAGTCAACACTAGCATTTTATAACGATGATATCCATAATAGCATAACTTAACCTTATAATCACTTATGACATATAAATGCATCTAGTAGGAATGAATTGTGAAATACTTTGTTGGGCCTATAAACATATTTCTTAACACAACTGGTGTGAGTTTTTTGAAGAGCCATTGATTCGCCCACTTGTTCACTATGTAAATAGACTCAATGTTTAAGTGATGGGATTATGGTAATTATGTATTTTTAGGGCAAACATTAAACAATTTGAATTGGTTTAGAGTGTTTTATGACGCGGCAAAAGTTTCAGACTTATTCAAATACTTCAAACGCAATTTTTTGCTGCATAAAGAACAGTATTCTTTCAAATTTTTAAGTAGGCTCGAGATAAACTTTTATTTAGATTAAGATAATAATAACGAATCGACCTGAACTTAAAAAACCGGAATAGATGTTCGATCAGTAATCATCCGTTACATTCCGCAATGAACAGAATCAAGTTTTGCTATTCTTCCGCTCTCATTAACCACATTAATTCTCCTTCATACATCTGAGTTCCCGGTTCCCGGTTTTTTCTACCAATATCCAATGTAATTCTACTACTGGTCAGCATTCTACCTAGTGTTACCATTACCTCAGTGTAAAGGCATTTCTGTAGGCATTCTCTAGAGGAGCTAAGCTAGAAATGAGCTAAGCGTTGTTACCCTCATCTTCAAGTTTACCAGTTCACGGCCAGTAGGCTATTTAACATAACTCAGCTACCTGCACTCAAGGTCTAAGGTAAGTTATCGATTGCCACGTAATATGTTAGTTGTGTTGTAATGTCCACGTTTCGTAACTGAACTATTATTTTATGGCTATGGATAATCGCTACGGGTATGTCACGTTTGGCTCTTCATCTTTGTTTTAATCATTCGATACAGGGTCAAGTTAAAATCGTATCGATTTCTGAACATGATAAAATAAAGAAAAAAAATCAGCGTGTCAACGACCGCAGGTAGTTTTGTGTAGATATCTATACTACCGATGATACTTGATAAATTCTGTGAAGTTTTGCAAGCTAATTTAATTTTTAGATTTTTACTTTTTATTTTATTTGACCTTATAATGTTTTGTGGAAAATAATATAGGTCGATTAAGTTTTCTGGATTTTTTTTACTGTCTGAATCCTGATACTTTTTACTTAGTACCGTGGTCCTGACTTTGACTCCGTATGTTGTGGTCATAAGCCATACGCACAGCCTGGCAGTAACAACATCTATGTTTTACGGTGGCTCTGACAATCTGATTTTAAATGAATCATAAGGTTTTTCTCTGGTTTTTCCGACGAGGTTCACCAAGGGAGATTTTTTTCTCTTCGATTGATGCGTTATTTTAAATCAGTTAACTTTTATTCGTCTGTTCATAGGAATGTGCAACCATTGCAATACTTACTACAAACGGTACTTTTGATGGTACCTACATATGTACACTAATTTCGTAGAACGGTTCCCTATGTGTTCTGGTTGTAAATGTGACATTTAGCACGCAAGTGCCGCAGCAAGAGATAAATTTTAGTGAACATTGAAGGAATTTTAAATAGGTATACAATTGTCTCTTCACACAGAATTACCCTGTAAGGTTCCCATTGCTGGGCAAAAGCTGCACAAGCCTCTTCTGTGTGTCTCTTTAAATGTTTCGCTATAGATATTTGAAATCGTCAATTCTCTAGAATATTATTTTTTTTACTGCCTCGTTGGTTTAGTGATCGCAATAGCGACTGTTGAGTATGAGGTTCTCGGTTCGATTCCCGGGTCAGGCAAATTACTGTTTCGTTTTTCCATCACGAATTTCTCAGTAGCAGCCACGAAGTCTGGATGTGTGGCCCGGTTGATGGCAACAGGCTCGTCCCCTATTACATGGGACTTAAACATAACTGGCGAAATGTGAGTATACTATTAGGTACACCTCTGCCTAACCTTTTGGGGACTACACGCGTGATGTTATTATGTTTTTACTTTTCCATATTCACATTTTACTAAGAATAGAGTTTTCAGAAAACGCAAACAACATTATATTTTTATTCATTCAAAGCAATTACTTTAATATGAACGTATGTTTTAAATGTCAATTTCAGGTATTTATATTTTCAGAAATATACATCATGAGCTTAGACATTCACAATTTCAATGCCATTTTGTAATATTCAAATATCTCTAGGCAGTCTATAAAAAAAGCTATTATGTTGCCTTGATTAGGAGTCTTCGACCTCGCATAAAACGGCTTACGGCACTTAAAAACATTAAAATACGTTACAAAACATGAGTAATCATAGAAATCTTAGTTATTACATAAAAACGCAGACACTTGAAATCTTAAAAAAGGAAAAGTTTCATTCTTTCTCATAAACATGGAAGTTTTGCTTTTTATTTAAACACTAATATGTTGTTTTCCCTCGTTGTGAGTGTCTATTGAACTTCTTTTACTTCTTTTCAATGTAGAGACAATAACGTCATTTTTTATTTTAACTCTTACTTTATGTTGAAGATTTCTTGCTAATGTCCAAAGAAAGAGCGAGCTGTGGAACTGCTATACTAGTTGACACTTAAACAGATGCCCAAATAAAAGTGCGTTTAGAGTTGACATTACAATAACGCCCTATCATTGGTAAGAACACAAATTATTCTCTCATACGGGGTGGAAGGGACACCGACGCGAAAACGGAAACTAAATACTCAGTACATCATTCTGAACCCCCATTAAGAAATTTTTAGTCGGTTAATAAAAAAAAAAACAGCTGTTTCCTACAAAAGTGCAATACCTACATGGTCAAAATTTATGGAACAGCAGATTTTTTTTGTTATAACCAACGAAAAAATTTTATGTGGCCCCGAGGGATCAGAATGATGTACTGAGTATGTGGTTTCCGTTTTCGCGTCGGTGTCCCTTCAACATAGTTCAGATATTACATCAACTGTGGAACATGATGCTTTTGCAAAGACTACTGCATCCAGCAATCACCTGGAGACAATGATCAGTTTTCTGCGATGACTTCTGCGGATGATTGCTTCTACTAAAGCTAGCAGTCACAATACCAAAATACCATCGACCTGAAGACACTACAAGGATTTATACTAACCCTTAACTATTTAACCTCCAATAAACCTACAAGAGAGCGGTGGTGCATTGGTATCGGCCCCGACTTAAGATTTGTAAGTCGTGGTTTAGAACGCAGGCAGGCGCATTACTTTGTATAATTTATTTCATCACAACTGTTGAAGGAACCATCGTGAGGGAACTGGCATGTCCTATAATGACAAAATCGAAGACTACTATCGAAGACACCTACCAACCCGCACTACTGGCCCGCGTGGTGAATTACAGATTTACATCTCATTCCCTCACATAGAGAGGAGGCCTATTTCCCAGCAGTGGGAACAATACATAAAAACTTTAATAACAAAATTTAACACTTACCGATATAGGGAGTGAATCGCCACGTATTTCCCAGCAACGGCAAAGGCCTAGGCCCCGGCACGTCATCCCACGACTTGACGGACGGAGCCATATCAAACAACGACGTATCGATCGCCGCATGCGTCGATCGCGCACGAATTCCCTGCACCGGACACGATTGTACTGGTTTTGGGCCTGTTAAAAAAAAGATTGTGTGTTTGGTTTTTGTAAGAAATGAAAGAAGGAAATAAAAGTGTATCAAATGCCGTTGTTTGTTTGGAGGAATAGCACCGTGAAATCTTGTTGTGAAGCTATGAAAGTTCTGTGCAGTACCAAAGGGCTTTACGTTACGTTAAATTGGCTCTTTATAGGCTTTCTAAATGTAAACGTCTATTACTTTCTAATGATTTCGAGAGTAAAAAAAAAAGATCGGAAAAGATAGATTATATTTGCCTAAACTTTAAGGAAGTAAGTAACATGTGGATAATAACTTCGTATAAAATTCCTAAATATTTTTTTAAATTTCGAAATAAAGCTGTTAAATTAAAGGCTGGTGTATCCACATCTTACTTACTTCCATGAAGTTAAGGGAAATATACGCTACCTATTCCGATCTCTGGTGATAAAAGAAACAGAGCAGTCAGTGTACGTAAAATCTCGTTATTGTGCTCCAAAACGATTGCATGGTATGACAATAATGTTAAAACAATTATAAGATTTAGTTCCCATCAATTGTATCGTAGCGGAGTATATTGTCTCAGTTGACCTACTTTCATAGTAAAAATGGGATACAATAAATAATTATACGTAAGTATGAGAAGCAACTTAAAAAATAATCGAATATTTTTGGCAATAGTGTCTCTATGATATCGCACGAGTTACAATTTAGAGTCAGCTTTGTACATCGCTATAATACGGAACATTAAAAGTCTAGATCTAATTACTACGAGCACTACTATCACTTGCACGCTCAGACTGCGCGAACTCTTGCGCAATATTTTATGAGAGGACTGGCACGAAACTAGACTTCATTGAAGGACTTAAAGAACAAGCTGTCTATCTACTATGTATTTTGCTAGAGAAAGATTGGGCCGGGTTTTTGCAATTTGTGGGAAGTGGTCAGAACAGTTCTGGGTTGCATTATACTGCCAAAAACTGAAGGTAATAGCAATGTGTTCCATTAATACATATTAATATTCGACTGGCTAGAATCACTCCCTTGAGATTAGATCGGAAATGTATGCTCTTTCTGTACGATTATTTAAAAAGCATCTTCGAAAAATCTTATATCAATAGGAACTCGACACCTTAATAAGTCCCAACTACATGATCACCGAGCTCGTGTACCTCAGCCCACGATTAAGCTGTTGATTGGCATTAATCATGTAAAGGAAATCATTAAACACTACGTACTGATTTCTAATCCACCGTCGGAAGCCTGGCTGGTTCTCGTTGTGGTGGATATGTGGCGACCAGGGCCACAGATGTTGCGGAGAGGCCATTTGACTACGCTTACTCGACTCCGCATTTTAATGGCTTTCCTTCCTGAAAAGAAAAATATTGTTTTACTTTCAAAACATCACTTAGAATGGCGGGAACAGACGGTCCAGACAAAGTACTATTCTATCCGCGATAAAGATGATAGAAAAGTCAAATATTGGTTTGACATTAGCGAACGAAAGCCCAATGTTAATTTCGGGTAAAAGTCATTGTAGAAAAAAGTACGCAACGCTTTGAAAACGAATGTCACTTGTCTAGCTTTAGACGCTCTATGGACCCTTAACCCCTTAAAAACCTATCGCTTGGGTAAATATTGAAATTCTACCAAAGAAGCACTGCACTGGCTTTGATTTTTTAACTGGCATCATTTGGCTACTAAAGTCGTGAGATTTTAATCCTCTAAACACAATCTTCACACGGCCGACAAAACGAAAGGCGATGAGTATCTTCAAACACAAAGGTCGTAATACAACCTTAACTCTTCAAAATTACCGTCACTCACGTAATATTCTTCAAAAGACGCAAGCAGTAGTTAAGTTACAGTGTACCTAATCTGTATTTAATTATATTTTCACTGCTCCTTCATATCCGGTAAAGTTAGCCGAGATTACTGTCTAAAGTATATGGGCAATTATGAGATACAATGCAAGGAAAAAGAGGTTTTCTTTTGTTATTATTAATTTTCACCAATGGACACTGCCTGCTTCTATTTCTACAGGGTGTATCGACCAGCAAATTGTTACAAGAATTCACATGTACCAGGATTCTTGACGCGACGGCGTTGATTCGTCAGGTATTAACAGGGACTACGATAAATTCGTATTTTTTTTTAGTTCAACTTATATTTTAGACTTCTTGGTTCTTTGCCAATTCTTGGCCTCCCTTCACTTCACTTAGTTGTGATAGGGTCCATCCATTTATGTTGTTTGCAATCGGTACGTTACACATGAAACCTTTATAAGATCTGAAGTAATCTCAAATTGAATATTCTGACGAGTGGTTTATGACAGTATTACACCAAGAGGATGCGTAACGAGCGTCTTCCTATTCTCGAAGGTGAATACAGCAACTTCCTTTGTGACCATTCACTGAAACACTCAGCAGTATTCTCACATGTTTGATTATTCCACGGGAATGTACCACCGAGATTAAAATGTCCCATTTTGTAACACAGGCCATGCTCTACTTTTGTGTCAATTTCATCGAAGTCCGTAAAAGTAAAAGACAGAGTTACTTTCGCATTGAATAATATCAGTATGGATGATCTATATCTGTTATTAAATAAAAGCACATCTGTTATGCTGCTAATCGTCTATCAAACTTTTACTTTTGCATTAAACCGGTGTTTGACCTGCAGACACCAGAATTACACTCTCATGTCTATTGCACGGAATTATAGCACATACATACCAAACTACATTATGTACACATCGTAACAGCTACAGGGGTATGTACTAACAGCGAAAATCGTGTACAATTACAATAAATCGTGTACATGTGCATTTAAAAATTAATTGCTATATTGGTAATATTTTTTAAGAGCTAGCCAACGTGTGAATTTTGACCTTTTAGCAAGCGAGGCCAATCATTTAGTTTGGCCATATTTTTGACAAGTTGCCTTAATGGCATAAAATAAATTATAACGTTTATCTATCGACGGATTGTCTAGTCTTAAGTTTGAGAACTTTCAGTTTTTTATTGAGTTTTGTATGTTCTGAATTTTGAAAAAAAAAGTAATGAAGTAAACACTAATCTACGTACACTAATTATATTGCCTATGTAATATTTTTAATTACCTAATGTCATACCTTAAATGTTTAATTTTTTGCATTTAATTTGTTGACCTGTACCTTTTTAATTAGAGGTAACTGAAATCTAAATCATAACATGGAATAGGTCCCATAAAAAATCCAAAAGCCTAAATGAAAAAAAAAAACAAACCTATCAAAGAACTTTGTGCTCCTTATCACTCTGACACTTATCACAAATCACTACAAAACGTATGGTATCACTGTACTGTCACCAGCAGTCTCTCTGCCTACCCCCTGTGTGCCCCTAGCAAGCCGAACATCGACTGAGCTTCCTTGAACATGAGGTTGGTGGTGCTCGCTTTCTGCACGAGTTTCCATTGTGCGTAAAAAAAAATCGTACCTGAACTGTTCATACTTGGCGGTATCTGGTAAAATCATTCACTCATCATCTGCCTAGCCTTTTCCCAACTATGTTGGGGTCGGTTTTCAGTTTTGGTTATATTTTGAAACGTCATAATGCCTGGCTCTACCTACGAACTAGAGAAATTGGGATGATATACGTTACAATGGATACCGTCTTGATTTGTTTATTTAAGGTTGAAAAAAATAATGGCTATTATCAGTATCATGGAAACTATCAATAGATCAGCTCCCGGATTTCTCCTCACATGACCGTCTCATAAAGGTAAAATACAGAAACTTGATCCTGTGTTGATGTGAATCGCTCATGGTTAGTAGGTATAATTTGTATTGAATTCTTATCGTAGAATACTTATTGAGGTTTACTTACTGAGGTTTTTTAAATTCTTAATTAATTTAAAACAAGCTAGAATGAATCAAAAGACAAAAATTTCGCGTCCCTTACAATGTCGTGTAACAATGGACACTCAAGCCATACGAAGCGCCTACGCGCGACCGAGCGGCTACGGTACGCAATGTACCAAACGAGATCGAAAGTATGTTTCTAGCCGCTAGGATTAACTAGCTTTTACCCACGAATTTGCGCTCACAGATGTTGTTGCTCTCCGTAATCCGTTAGGATGATGAAGAGGAAATATCATAACTTTACCAGGTATATGAGAGTTCATAAAAATAAATCGTGAGGATCAGCTGTAACCTGAACTCAACATCCATGAGCAACCAAAATTGAAAGCACATCATGTGAATTTGAATGTGCGTGCAGAAATACATAACGGTTTAGTTACTGATTTGTAGAGGTCAGTAAATAAAAGCAGTGATAGCCTAGTGGCGTCACCGTCGGACTGCCAAGTCATAGGTCACGAGTTCGAACCCAAAGCACGAAATTCTGATTTTTCGGATTCTTGTGCGTATTGTATAATTTTCACTTGCTTCGGTAAAGGAAAACATCGTGAGGAAACTGGCATGCCTGAGAGATATTTCTCGACGACATGTAAAGTCAAGTCAGAGGCCAATTGGGCGGCATAGAAACTGACACCAGGTTAGGCACTAACCACACGATACAGAAAGAAAGAGGTCAGTAGCCTTTGACCTGTACCAATAATAAAGAGCAATTGTAGGCGTTTATATTGAAAAGCATAATTACCGCTTCCGCTAGACGGCAACACTTTTACATGGCTACATACATTTATACAACAAACTAAATAAAATCATTAACATAAACATTAACAACGATCTCTCGTTGTTAACTAAAATGAAAACCTCCAGATGGCTTCAAACACTGGATTACCACCAGACTGAAGACCTTTTATAATATCAGTACTGATAGAATAATTTACACACACACATACACATACTGAATATCAAAAAGAGCATGCGTGCAGCGTTCATTTATTTTTACTTCTTTTTAATTTACTGCTTTTTTATTTTTTTTTTATTTTATTGCACAGTATGAATGTTAAATGTACCATAATTTGGGCGAAGACACTGGCTCCTGTAACACAGGTGGCTACCTAGCTCAGGAACCAGGGCTTCAAATAAGTATTGTGTTAAAAAAAAATATTATTTTTGTTACCTTTAAGACTAGGAACAGATTAATTACATACTCGTACCAAATTTTATATGCATATCTTGGCACTAGTTTGACAAGAACTCGAATTTTATCAAGTTTCGATTCGAAAGTGTTACAAACATTCCTAACTTAATTATTTTTTCCAATATTTAACGAACGGAACTGCGATTGGCATGACTGCACTTTACATAATCATGCCGATGATTTTACGTACATTGATGAGTGCAATACATAGTTACTTTGTTTATAATCATTTACGGTAAATCCAACTCTGCACTTCTATTTTAGAATTCATTTTCTTTTCAGATACCTTTGAATCTATGCTAACGTATTAAAAAACCTATAGGTGTAGAGGTAGACTTATTTCAAAACCTACAAGTACATGGAAATGTATTTCAATTACGAAATATCTTTTGATGTCTTTTTAAGCTCGGGGAAGAACCTGACAAAATATATTTGCTATCTAAAGCGATTCAGGTCAATTAAATGACCTCCTGAAGTTAAATATTTAACATATTAATATTTAAATCTGATTACTATTTAAAACCTTTACCTTTTTGTAAACCTTGATAATTTCATCATTTTTAACGTTAGCTATTCTAAAATCTCATAACGATTTACTAGTGGTTATTAAGTACGAGTTGCTCATAAATACATTAATTAAGATCAGACAATATAGATTGCCAGTACGAAACTAAGTAATGTTCCATATCCAAGAATTTTAATAGCAAGAAAATCATAATTGCAACCTGATAATGATTTCTTACAAAACATTTCGTCAAAGATATTTCAGAGCTGTTGTGAAACAAGCCAATTTTCTTTCTATTTTTTTTTATAAAAAACGTGTATATTCGAAAGTAATTTATTTTGAATGTCATTTTTGAGCCGGTGGGCGAATTTGCTCTTTGGTTTTGACCTCCAGAAATCTTAATTCATTCTTGCGCAAAGGCTTAGTAAATAACATAGCTGTTAGCCAAAAGTCTGTTTAAGTTCTCGTAGATACAATACTTCATCCTCTTTAATTAAGTTCATACACTAATAGACAACGCACGGCATGAAATTGTACAAAAGAGTACCTTATTAAAAAAAAAAAACGAAAGTCCTAAGGAAGGAGTTTTGAACTTCATCGCCCAACGGGGTTGAAAATCCGTAATTTTTGCCGGTAATTGTTTCTGGTACACGACTGGTACTGTCATAAGTTCATAACTTACCTACGGTAACTCTTACAAGTAACAATATAATTTTAATAGTAGTAACCCAAAAATTTCTCGGACGTCGCGCGTCGCTTCGCGTGCAATGACTCAATCGTTGCAAAGACATGCGTACAAAAAATAGTGGAGCAGCCATTTTGTTCCGTAATCGCATCCTGAATTCTGAAGACATTGCGTTGATGCGGGCAGATGATTCAAAGGGCTTATTACGTCACACGAAACAAGTGTATACGCGTCAGTTAATAACCATCTGATATTGGGTAAATGTAGGATAATTAAATGCATTATTTGTTTTTTGTATGTCTCGCATAATCTGTCTCTTGTATGTCTGTTTAGTGACTGAACAGAGTGTGTACCGCCAGCGTGTGTGAGATAGGATTTTCTGTGTGAAATGTTTTCATGGTGTTTGAATACCCTCATGATAGGGAACATCTATATTGCGGTAAATAGTAACAAATCTAGGCCAATTAAAGATTAATTATAGGACATTGATAATCTACATATTATATATTTGTATTTCTGCTAAGTATGTGTACATTTTCAACGCATTAATTTATTTCAAACTTAGGATAAAGAGAAACGTGTCTAAAGATTTACGATAATGACAAAACGACACAATCATATCACAAAATATGACTGACATTTGTTGTGTTTACGTTAAGCCGATAATTCAGGCGTAATTAAGTGTTAAGTGGCAAAAATTATCGCCTTTCAGTCAATAATTGGTCGTCAGCAACAACAAAAGGCAGATAAATTAGAATTAGTATGACATTTCGCGACATGTATTTCTGTTGTGTTAATAAAATTATCATAATGAATAAGTACCTAACATACAGCAATGGGAACAAATGTGATCCAATCAAGAAGAACAGAACACCTTTTTAGTGCTAGCCTGCTCTGTCCCACTCCTAGGCAAAGCCCTCCCTCCACTCTTCTCACTTCTCGCGAACCCGCGCGTCCTCCTTCCAGTTCGGACGGAACCTGTCCAGTTCGTCCCGCCATCTCCTTCATGGCCTACCGCGACCCCACCTCACTGTTGCACCAGTTTCCTGCTATTTTGGCCCACAGTTTGTCCGGCATGCGGCAGACATGTCCTGCTCAGTCCCATTTGAATTGAGCAGAACACCAGCTGATTAATAAAAACCCGGAAGTTTCGAACTAGATAAGATACAGGATGCAATTAATTCTAACGCCTAAGTAAAGATTGCTTTTCTATTTTATCGATTTTTAACAGAAATTGGCTGTTATTAATAGGATTAACGAGTTAGGTTACAAAGTATTTGTTCCAAGGATTCGATGTAACTAAATACTCGTTATGAATATTACATTAATGAAAAATGATATCTAGACCAACTTAAGACGCTATCAATTTCAACGGCACACCTGTCTCATTGGTATCAAAAGTGATCTCTCACCAAATTTTTTTTTTTGGCAAAAAAGCCCTAAAAGAGTGGAAAATAACTTTACTTTTGGAAGTCGGTGACTATTATTAGATTTATTGACTTTTTTATTGACTTCCGAAAGTAAAGTTATTTTCCACATTTTTTGTTTTTTTTTGATGACATATTTTTTCCAGCTATTTTGATTTAAAAACCAAACTACAGAAACGATTTTAATGAAATGTCTATGGGACCAATCGGAAAGTATATCCTTTCACATATAAAAAAAATCAAATCGCTTCATAAATGACGGAGTAATGAGGTAATAAACATGAAAAAAATACAACCGAATTGACAACGTCCTCCTTTTTTGAAGTCGGTTAAAAAGGAGTTTCTATTACAGATCACTTACAAGAAAAGAATCCTCATATTGTTTCCCATTTTATATTGAAAGCATCGGCTTATTATTTGAACAAACTCTCCGTTTCCGTAGTACTACACTTTCTATTTCATTTGGCGGCCAAGTGCGAACGTACGCACGGATGAATGGAAAAGTGTGAATGAACCTTTCATTATGATACGACTGTTATTGTCGGAAGTGTCGTAGTATTTGTATGTATGACTGACTTATTGCCAAAGAAATATGGAATGCAATGTTTGTTAAGAAAATTGTATTAATTGTAAGTTATTATTATGTTTTGTAGTAATGAACTTGTTTCTTTCTCTATAAAGATAATTTTTTGTGTATCACTAGTCTCGCCATGGCATGGCAGGGTATCGTGTTACTCAGTAACTGAGTTCTTGAGGCCAGATGGGTAGTCGCTCCATGATTCAGCTGTATCCGGTTAGACTGGAAGCTGACCCCAACGTTATCAGGCTTATCCCCTAGGCTTGTGCTGGGGAGTCCGTTTCGCCACTTCTTCTTCCCAGATAAAACACTAGCGGGCAGGCGGGGTTTAGGCGGGCTGTCTCTTGTAAACTTTGACCTTCAAAAAGTGCTGTTTATCAGCCTAATTTGAATAACTGACTTTTGATTTTGATTTTATGATGATGATTGTAATTTTTGGTACCTATAAGCCACCTAAGTCTGTTGTCCACATATGGATTTAGATTCGCAAATTCTTATTCAAAATTAGGAGTAATCTTTGGTTCACCGTTACTTATAACACTATATTACCAATTTACAAAATACTAGACTGTTTCATCTACATAACAGGTTTTATTAAATTTTTGCAAGCTTTAGAGGCCAATGATAACTGCAATCTGTTCCGAAGTATTAGACATTAAAAGTTAATCAGGTCAAGCGTGAATTTTAAAATATTTGACACTTGTTTATCGATGGCTGGTTATTTAAAAAGTTTTTATAACTGTTACTCTTTGATCCGTTAGGTTTAAGATACCTGACAAAACCAGATATTGTTAATAAATAAAACTTATCACTGACCTAGTAGTATCCTATAGATTTTTAATTAACTCACTCACACCTACATATTTGGTCTCATAAAATACGTTTATGAAATTACGAGTATAAATCAAGAAAGTTACCAAACATATAAAACATAATAACTACTTTTTTAAACAAGTAACATTGTGACAAACATTTCCCCTCCTAAACTACCCGAGTTTCCTCGGCTAATTAAACTAAATCAGCTAGGCAGCTGTACCATACAAAAGAACAATACCACACGGTCTAAATGTATGGTATAGCTGTTTTTAACATCCTCTATATTATTTGATAAAATTATTAATGATTAGCTATATCATCTGTTTTGGTGAGAAAAGTCTACCTACTACATTTTTGACAAGAAACCTGAACTGAGAGAAACTGAGTCTCGACAGAACCCAATTTATAATAATATGTTTAGGTTCCCAATTTGAAATCAAACCTGTTCCACAAGACAGTAAAATTACTAACCTCAATTCTTTTCAAATTAAATCAAAATCTAGCTTAATCTTCACATTTATATGTAAACATGGGCTCCAGGTTTTATTAGCTAATCATAAAACTAAAAAGAAAAAAAAAGCCTTAACTGTACATGATAAAATTCATTTAAAACCCTAGCTTCAATACGTGGCGTAGAGCCAATTAGTAAGTGTTTATCTAGCAATCCTGATAATATGAATACAATGTACTATGTAGTTATGTTATGTATTTGTAGGCCCAATGTGTTTGAAAACAAACAGATGCTTGTAGACATATTTTATTTGTATACATATGTACATATCATCGCACTTGCTTTTCCCGAAGAGTAGGCAAAAGGTAATCTATATCCCACCGCCTTTTCTCATGTTATGCTAAAGCACTTTGGATTAGGGAGCGAGCCTCCACAAGCCAGGAACAAACACTGACCCAGGGCTGCTGCAGATAAATCCCTGATGGATAAACCAAACACCTTCAACACCCCGTCGACACAGCTGCCGATCATGCCGCCACGTATATCAACCTCGAAGATTTTCTTATTACAAAATAAAACAAAAGAATGCATTCATCTGCTCTCACGCAGTAGAAATCCAGCATTATAAGGCAGAAGGAAATTACTTCACACAAAAAACTTCTAGATAAGTCGTTTTGCCGATGACGGTAGGTATTGTTTTAGAAAAGTGTCCATGTAGGTAACTTGTCCGTTCTTCTCCATAGAGGTTTACATGGCAACTAGCTTCAACTTTTTGACCAAATGTCTGACTCCTTGACAATACAAAAATGCGTATGAGTTGATGTTTTGCTTTAATAATGAATATTATTAAAATCTATTATAAGGTTGAGGAATCTCACTAATTAAAACTCATAAATATGCAGCCAGGTGAAAGAAAATTCAAACCAGTTGCATTTGAAATATTTTTAGCAAATTATTTACCCAATATTCGTCGCTACATCATTATCATCACAGATATTAACATTTAAAAATCTACATACTAACAACTAGAAAGCTAGCTGTTAGTTTGGATGCAGCAATTTCGAGACTAAAATGACCTTTTCACAGCGTTTTACACGGGTAATTTACGTAATTACATAATTTCCACACTCGGTCAAAACATAAAGCAACAAGCAATTACTTGCAAAATGCTCAACGGTTCGCGCCTACTGATAGTCATGGTATGTTAGACAGCACCAGGGGAAATAATTACACATGACTCTTAAGATTTTCAAAAATATCTCTGGCCTGTCTAGCGAAAACTTTGGCCTGGGTAGGATTTGAAGTTAAAATTATGATCGACACTCGATTGACGCAGCTCCTTGGTCAGCATATGAAGTGCTATTTGAATTTGGATGACATATAATAAAGTTTTCCAAATCTTAAAAAACTGTTAGATGGTATCATTCCTCGTTTTTATAAGTCAGTCAACAAGGTTCGAGTGGAGTCGATCCAGATGTAGTCTTTTTGAAACACTCTCTTGCTATGCAACAGAGTTTTTCGAAAAGACTTCACAACGCCGGTTTTTTGGCATTAAAATCGGCACTCGTAGTTATACGTTATAGTGTTTGCCCAGCATTGCTTTGACACAAGCTACATCATCAAACAAAGCATCCTGTCCAAAAAACATAAAATACACCTTACTATTACCCCATAATTGGTATTTACACATCATTAAACGTACATAACACCACAGAGGAAACGTTTGCACGGTCTAGGCGTGGTTGTAAAAACAAAGATATATTCCCAAAGCAAGCACCGGACACATATTGACGGACAAACAGACGGAACATGACTTTGGTTTCTTTGGTTTAGGACGGTTCAATTTGGAAGGACGAACTCCGAATTTTTAACAAGTCTTTTATGTAATTTTTTGGTAGGCAAGCGGAAAATTGGTCCAAAAATACATAAAAGCTTTAAAAGCCTGTACGACAAGTCAAACGAGGAAATTATCTGGCAGAAATTCTAGGATGTAGAAACTAGTTTTGCTTATGTAGAGTTTCAGTTTGTAGAGCAATCAATAATCTGCCCACTTTACAGCATCAGATACTGAAAAAGATTTTATTTCAGCTGGCAATTTACTGTCAGTATCAGAGATTGAGGAACTAGTTCAACTTAGAGAATGTTCAGTCAGTTCAGTGATACGTACACATACACATTACTGATCTAAGGGCCGTTGAAAACCTTCGTAACCTCCCAGCAGAGCCTACAGCGATTCGGGTCTAGCAATAAAGTTTTGCACAGTGGGCACATAGTATGTGGTATACTTGCAATGATTTTGCACAACCACAAAATATGTCAAATTACATGTGTCATTTGTGGGCCTTTGTGGCGGCCATTTACCTAAATGATGAATGATTTAGCTTTTGCATAATAGAGTTTCCGCTTGAATGTTACAAAGTAAGCAAACAATGCCCCATTCTGCCCCTGCAATACTTACTTTATTTAAAAAAAAAACTACATAATATACTTACTTGATAAGTCAATTGAGTGTTAAAATTCAAGAACTAAAAAAATTGTACTTTAAAAAAATCTTTAAGCCATCTTATATCATAAAACCTACTGTTATTTTGATAGACCTACCTATAAAATGGGACTACAATTTACTAATAACGTTACAGTTCAGATTCAATCAGGGAAGAGAACCGAACAGTGTGCAACCTGTAACGATACAATTTGTAACAGTCACTTGTTCCTGTTTACAAAATCGAATCTTACACCCGTATCTTTAGTCAAGTTAAAGTGATGACTTAAGCTTAAGTAATTACTGCAATTTTTTATGCAATAGACAAGAATTTAAACGAAGTAAGAACCGTCAAAGAACGCGAAGCTATGAATTCTAACTTTTTACAGTTCTAACTTCAGGCAATTGTTAAACTACATAATAAAACTCGTATCTTAAAAAAATACATTTACTCAAGTAAACACGTTGACTCGTTTATAGATACGGGTGTGAGACTGTTACATTACGGAGCGCCTTAACATTCCATGTCGCTCGAACAAAGTAGAAACGCCTACAAACAATGTTATGTAAAATACGACGTTCCATTGTTTTCACAGTCAGGTGCAAAAAGCAAATACTAGTAGGCGTCGGGTCAAACAAAAGGCGTTTAACATAATTTGTCTGCAGTACAGCAAAAGTGTAACCGCATAACTTTCTTTAAATAGGTAATAACATTGCTTTATTATTTTAGAAAGTTTAACCACGGTCGCTATTAGGTACCGTTTATATCGATAAGAACTTTGAGATAATGATTCGTTCATTTAGGTACCTAATTTTCTTCTGTCGAAGCGGTAAGAGCTATACTTACACAGAAACTCGTGTCGCATTTTCAAAGCCCCAAAGAATGCAGCTAAAGAGAATTTTGCACTATTAACGACGACGCCGTGTAAGTCGTGAAGTTTTGAGCCAGCAAACATAATATACAGACTGCCTCGTTGGTTGAGTGGTCGGAAGCGCGATTGCTAAGCATAAGGTCTTGGATTCGATTCCCGGGTCGGGCAAATTGTTATTGGGTTTTTCCATCAGGAATTTCTCAGTAGCAGCCACAAAGTGTGGGTTTGTACCCGGTTGATTGCAATAGACTCGCCCCCTATTACATGGGACTTAAAAAAATATAATTGGTGAGATATGGGTGTTTTATTAAGTACATACACCTACTTCCCCTGCCGAAGCCTTCGGGGATTACAGGCGTAATGTTATGTTATGTAAATACAAATGTCGTGCTAGCAACACGTTAAATAAAGCCTTATAAGCCCAGTAACCATCAATGGTGGTTACGGCAGTAACTATGCTTTATAAAAGTGAGATCTACTTTTAGTTAGAGCTTCTTTCTTAGCGGTTCTTATTATGTACAAAAACGAAATCACTCCAATTAGTAGACTTCTAGGAATTCTGTCTGGGACTACAAATCTGAGTATTCGAACGCCAAAACAGTTTCCGAAATCTCCCAACCTTCATACTTCGATATAAGTTCAAGTGAAATTTTCAAAACGAGTTAAAATAAAGAGTAATAAAAAAAATTAACACTTTATTTACATCTTAAATAATATGCCATACAAAATCACCTAATTTTAAATTATTTTCATGTTACCGATACAACTTAAACGTATCCACCTTTTCTTATATACTTCTTAGTTCTCGTTCTCTTATTTAAAAAATAAATCTGATTTAATCTTCATAATTGTATAGGGACGCGGCCTCTAAGGCACGTCAAGTTTTAGAAAAACTACGAAATAGCGTCGTCTTTGTCACTCGATGTGTATTGACGCCCGGATGGTAAGGTTTCTATCGCTCTATCATGCGCAGACGCAGCGGGCCGTCTGGTGCGTACATGAAGGTGACAGCGTAGTCGAGTGGCTCGTGGTGGTATTCCAGGCGATATCGGCGGATTAACTGTGTAAAAAAAAAGCGAGAGAGATTAGAAATAATACTAAAATTAATCCACGCCCATAAGAGAGCAAAACGGTTATGGGTAACGGTATAGGATATGGTTAATGTACTTAAAGAATGTAGCATATCTACGGAATCTGCCTATATCTTTCTCACTGCCGAGATAAAGGCCTCCTCTCTTTGAGAGGGAACACATTCTAATCGACCACACAGGCACAGTGCGGTTTGGTAAATGTCTCCAATTTTTTGTTTCTAAGACACGCCATTTTCCTCACATGCTTTAGAAAGTGTGGTAGCTCCAAAATCAATGCCAAAATTAATTTAGATTGTGCATCTTGATGTATCAATGACGAGGTGCAAAATCTGTTGACATCGCAACAATCGAAGATATGAAGAAATAGAAGATTTACTAATACAACAAACTTAGAACTATGAATCGATACCCACCTTGGCTAGAAGAATCTGTATTTCCAAATCAGCGAATCTTCGGCCTAGACAGATCCTTGCTCCATGGCCGTAAGGCAGGGAGGCGAAGGGATGCAGGCGTCCCTCGTTCTGCAGCCAACGTTCCGGCTTGAACTCCTCAGGGTCAGAGACGAACTGCGACATGTTACCCGTCACGATTGTGGGGAATACCACTTGAACCTGGAAACAAGATAAGATTGATGAATATTGGTATTGAGCAAATAAAAAACTACAAACTGAGGCGGCATTGTCACGCAATCGCAAAATGCTAAACCGCAGCAAAACGACTGGTGTTAATGCAACTTTATGGAAACAGTGACAGGCGGCAAAATTGACATCTACTAAAACGTTTTGCGGTTGCGCCGCCTTTGGATGAGCTTCCTTCTAAGATAATTTCCATGGAGTTGATTTTTTTAATATTTGGTGGTTCGAAAGGATAGCTACAGCCTACAATACTACTGAAGACTTTCGAAAACGTGGGCAAAGTTTTAACCGCATTAAATCAATATTTCAAGGTTATTTTATACTTACACCTTTGGGGATGTGATACCCACAAATCACATCATCTTCTTGAAGTGTCCTACCGTTACCAATAACTGTAGAATACATTCTGAAACCAAATTAAATGGTAGTATAATGGCCACGTTAACGCAACATTTTGAGCAAACAGTACAATGTTAAAAAGGGTTCGCAATCCTTTTGAATAGTAAAGATCAGATGACCGTAAAAAAATAACTTTAAAAAAGCTTTGAAACAATTTAATCACAAAACGAAATGCGTTTACCTGAAAACTTCTCTAACAAAAGCTTTAGTATAGTGCAGCTTGTCTAAATCCGCATAAGTCAGCGGCTTGCTGGGATCAGGCAGTACTCTCCTGATCTCTTCCGCCATCTTTTCCTGTTGCTTCAGTCTGGTCGCCGCCTGGTACAGGATCGAGCACACTGCCATTGATATCTAGGAAGAAAGCCAGACCATCATAAGTAATACTAGAAGTATGTTTGTTGTGTTCATGTAATTAATTTAGTTTTGGGGCATCAAAGAAAGTGTTCTAAGACAAAATTATCAACACGTTTCCGTTCCTTATTTGTTCATTTATTAACCCGTAGACACTAGTGTGGGTTATAAGTTTACCTATTTATGTAACGACTCATAAGTTTAAACTTGAACATGTAACTATTTTTTGTCCCAAATAAATAAAATAAAATAAATATTACAAAACCCAGATTTGTTTTTGCAACTCTACTCTTATTCGTCCCATTCACGGGGCAAAGTCGAGTGTCCACTTCCGTCTCGCTACCCAAACGCTATGACTGAGGTCAGGCGACAATGACGTTTTTCATCTCTTAGTCCCTAGCTGATATATAATATTTTCACACAAGCAAGCAAAAATATTGAAATGCCTCACCGTATCAATTCCTACTAGGATTAGATCAAGCGCCATGATAGTAGCGATCTTGGGGTCTCCCTCACTCCTGAGCACGCGCTCAAGCAGAGATAGATCATTCTCTGACGTCACCTTTTTGGTCTTTAGCCGTTCCAGAGCCTCGTTTATGTATTTGCTGCAAAGTCTGAAATTATATAAGCAAACATTTTAAAAATATATCCCGTGAAATAAATATATATATAATAATATGAGTAGGCTGCTTAACCATACTTTTTTTGACGTTTAAACATCTCTTAACTTTTGGCAACTTTTTGAATTAAGGTGAAAGAATGTGAAATGGAGTTTACTGTTGTATTTTGCGCGTTTATGTCTTTTCTTAGAGTTTGTTTATATTACATGTGTGTTTTAGAAAAACTTATTGGTAATTTACTAACAAATACTGCTCTAAGCTTGCTTATACAGATAGCCATTATTATTGTTGGTAAGTTAGCCACATTAAGTCTAGGACTTAGTCTTAATGTAGCTAAAATTTTAACAACGTATCATTACACACGGACCCATCGTAATTAAAAAAAAAACTTACTCAACAAAGAAGTTCATATTGTTAACGTATTTGGTCCACAGCGGAGTCGGCACATATCGCCAGTAAGGCGCCTTGAGTTCCAACACGGCAACGTTTCTGAGCGCGTATTTTGCCGCGTCGATGATGCGCTGTGGCTCCGAGTTGCTGGTCAGGTCGGAAGACAGACAGCCTAGCCGCGTGTCGAGGGCTACGCGGCCGATACCTGGGGAACGATCATAGATGGCGTTATTACTTTGTCGCTATTGTTTTACGATATCTTGATTGAGATTGCGATAGATGCAGAACTAATCCGTATTGTCCCTGGCGAATGACATCGGCCCCAGGAATATACACGTCTAGCCCAAAGCAACAGATATTTACGACAATCATTAAAAATAGCCATGCCTAATTATTTCAATTGTTATCCGTAGCACAGCTTATGATGTATTTTTTTGCGGAGATGGGGTTGAAGACAGTCGGTTGATATCAAATAGTAGTACTAATTCGTACTTAGTTTATGTTGGAAGAAATAAAAAATTAAAAAAAGTAAATAAGAAATGCAGGATTTATATACTTTCTTCTCGTTAAACTAAACTTGTCATATTATAACGGCTTAGCTCCATAAGTAGCGCCATTGTTACGCTCGAACGGACAATCTGTTGGCAGAGCGTGATTGATTGAAAGGTACTAAGATTTAATTGCATCTATAACACAAACCAACGATAAACTGCAGAGTGATTATTTTGATACATGACTGCATGAGCACATTCATTGAACTAGTGAGGACTAAGGATATTTTCGTAAAAAAAGGATCCGCAAAAGAAGATAGGTGGTTGCTTTTCTTTATCCGTCCCAGATGGTTAAGTGGACGGATATGAATTACGGTTCCTACAAAGATGGTAGCCATCCACTTGCTTATGACAGTACCGTCCCTAACCGAGTCTTATACCCTATAATTGGGAGTTTTGTCATCATAAATTAATTATTAAATACTGACTTGCTGCTGCTACTTACACTCAAGTGACCACCGATGGATATCATTATCGAACTCATGCGGCAGGTCTCCGTTCTCATCTCGTGCATTTTCCATATACTTGATGAAGTCTTCAGTGACCATCTCAATGGGAGCTACGTACTTCTTCACCGTTTGCGGCTGCAGGATCGGTCGCTGAACCTTCGATCGAAACCGACGCCATTGCTCGCCATGACTGTAAAGATAAAACAACAGAGGTTATGGGGATGGCAGCAGTGAAATTCTGCGATGGCGGTCTGGGTGGCCAATCGCAAAGGAGATTAGCCAAGTACGACGGAGATATTTTAGTGCACAAATGTGTAAGGTTCTATTCCTTCACTCTTATAATTTTATGAGACGCTATCGGACACGACCGAGGAACGATCAGGCGGAGGACGTACGGCATAACATGCTTTCCGAAGCACGGGGGTGTAATACTGCCCATTTCAAAATTACGAGTTGTTACTCAAAAAATTTTAATTTAGAGAAAAAAAAAACAATAAAAGGCGCTACACACGGCTAAGATACTATAATATTTTATCTTAAGATACAATATCGCTCGCCATACAATTCAATGGACCATTCATTACACACGACCTAGATAATATATTTATTTCATATTTTTGTATCGTAAGATAGAAAGCGATATGAGAATTTATAGTAACATAATATGATTTTCTACCCAAATGGATCTTCTTCTAGAGCGTGCAAGAATCATATGCTCATCAAATTCAATGATTAACTTTATTCAATTTTATTTGTTTAATTTTTGATACATAAACTGTTGTGAACTGCTTGCCCAAAAACGGGTGAAGACATTGACTCTTGTAACACAGGTCTAATCTAGCACAGGAGCCAGGGTTTCAAATGGAAATGTAAAACCTTATTTCTTGGTGTCAATAAAAAATATTTTATTTTTAAATATTTTATTTTATTATAAATTCAAAATCGGAATCGTCATCAGATGAGCTGTCCAATAAATCTGGCAGGCAAGCGTGCGCCATAGTTAAATCACTCTGTGTATTGGTTCAACACAGGACACGTGCGGTCGCGACGAAAGCTTGCAATATATTATCGTATCTTCGTCGTCTGTGATGGCCTAATATATATGTCGGAGAAAGCGATAACTTTTAAACATCAAGTTGCTGATTTGACCATTGTAGTAGGGGTAAACGCCGGGACGTCAGATGTTGTTTTAATGGCGGCACGTGGACAGAGTCGTTTTGTAGAGTGGGGATTGTGCCGAGATCACTTTTGCTCGGAACTCCAACCAAGTCACTCCTTCAGAACGAAACTGTCGGTTTGCCCATTTTGTGGAGATTATTTGTTAGTGTTATTTAATGTAAATTTGTGTTAAATAATAAACTGTGATTTTTGTGTAGCGAAACAGAAACTATTATTTTAACATTTCATCATGAACCCGGTACCACCGAACCCTAATGACAACGGCGCTATCGCTCAGCCATCGCTTACGCCATCATCAGAATTGGGATCTGGACTCGATTCCCACTGGCGTGCTATATTCGAGATGCAGCAGAAGAACATGATGCAGCTGATCGAAGCCATCAGGACACCAACAGTGGCACCTCAGATCATGCTGCCAGAAATTAATCCGGAGCTACCAGATACCGATCCACGTGCTTGGTGCGATACTATCGATATTTGCCTCGACGAACGTCCACTGGAGGGTGCATCGCTTATTATAGCTCTGAGCAAAGCCCTGAAAGGTAATGCGTCATCGTGGCTGTCGCAGATTTCGCATGCAGGCATGACGTGGCAGCATTTCCGCGACTTATTCCTTGCGCGTTATGCATCCACTGAAAACTCTTGCTGCATCGCTTGTTAACATCCACAACGGCCGGCCGAAGGAGGGCGAATGTCTCGCAGCGTACGCCAGCCGCCTAATGACTACCCTGTTGGCTCGATGGAAGAATCGAAGCCATGAAGAAATAGCCACGTCGTATGTGCTCGCTCATGTCTCTCAGTTCGACTCTCGGCTTAATCGCTTGGCGTTTACTAGCGAAATAACGTCACGCAACAAGTTACTGCAGGAGATTAAGGCGAGTGCAAGTCTGAAGCGGAAGTTCGATCGCAGTACCGGTGATGGCGACACTGATGCAAAGCGTTTAAAGCCACAAACTTCCACTATGTTCACGTGCCATAAGTGCGGAAAACCGGGACACAAAGCGGTGAACTGTCGTTCGAAGTTTACGCAGCCTGTTGGAGCTAACGCCCAGAAAACTACACCGGCGGCGACTTCATCAGGTTCCAGCAAAAGAATAACGTGTTTCCGTTGTGGAGAAGCCGGACACATCTCTACGAACTGCCAACGCGGCGGTGCGGGTGGCGCGTCATCGTCGGCGGACAGCGCTGCCAACGCAACGGCGGAGCGACGCGTCGATAGCTGCGAAATAGCAGGTGTTTGCGGGCAATTGGAACAATCCGGTGAGTCGTTTTCATTTTGTTTCGATTCCGGCGCCGAGTGTTCTCTCGTTAAACAAAATGTAGCTTATAAATTCTCGGGCAAACGTTCACTTTCAACCGCGTAAGTAATTGGTATCGGTAACAATTCGAATGTTTTTAGCACTGAACAAATTCTTAGTGATGTTGTGGTCGACAATAACGAACTGTCAATTTTATTTTACGTACTACCCGACGATTGTATGAAATACGATGTTATGATCGGACGCGATATTTTGACACTTGGCTATACGGTACATTTAACTGAATCTACCCTACGTATTTCGAAAGTCACAAATGTAGGTTGTTGCGATTTACCTCCCGTAATTGATCTTTACAATGTTGATTCTGATATTTCAAACGAAAACAAGGACCGGTTGACGTCCCTTTTGAATGAGTATTCGAATGCTTTTATCAATGGCTTATAACGACGATGATGAAACCGGAATTGACCTAACAGAGGCGAGAGAACACGCGGTGGACGGTATTGAGAAGAGTGCGGCTTATGAAAAAGCCCGTTTTGACAAAAATAAGGCCAAAGTAGTTAATTTCAGTGTTGGTGATTTGGTTTTAATTCAAAATAAAGAACGGAATCAGACTAAATTAGACCCCAAATATAAGGGACCGTTTAAAGTTGTAGAAGTACTTGACGGTGATCGTTATCTTTTAAAATCTTTGATTGGTAATAGAACCTACAAGTACGCACACGATCGTATACGAAAGATGCCTCTAAGTAGTGTTCCTAATGAGTTAAACGTAGAGGACGGTGATGAAAGTACCTCCACCGAGTAGTAGACACATACCATGGCTATTTGGTCGCACCGTACGCACTAGTCTGTAGTCGTAACTGCAGCTCACTTGTGAGCTGTTCAGGGGGCGATGGGCAGCTGGTGGTACGGCGGGGACCTGGGTCTCAATGGAGACTATTGTTGTTTTGGTCTTGTACTGACCTGGGAGTCGCAGACTCTATGTGATTTGTGTGGTCGTATCACATGAGGTGATGACGATATGGGTGGCATAAGTGTCACTAGCTGCTGCGGCAGCTGGGCCATGAGCGTTGTATGTGATCGAAGTTGATTTAGTTGCTGAGTAAATATGATTGAGACTTAGAGGAACCTTTTGTTTGACAACTGTTATTTTCAAGTTATGCTTTTCCATAAAGATGTGGTCAGGTTGACCGAGCCTGTACTGTTGCTCCAGATTTGACTCTTTGGTTACAGGTACTCACGAGGACGTGTAACTTGTCAGGCTGGCCGTGTCGGAGAAAGCGATAACTTTTAAACATCAAGTTGCTGATTTGACCATTGTAGTAGGGGTAAACGCCGTGACGTCAGATGTTGTTTTAATGGCGGCACGTGGACAGAGTCGTTTTGTAGAGTGGGGATTGTGCCGAGATCACTTTTGCTCGGAACTCCAACCAAGTCACTCCTTCAGAACGAAACTGTCGGTTTGCCCATTTTGTGGAGATTATTTGTTAGTGTTATTTAATGTAAATTTGTGTTAAATAATAAACTGTGATTTTTGTGTACCGAAACAGAAACTATTATTTTAACATTTCATCATGAACCCGGTACCACCGAACCCTAATGACAACGGCGCTATCGCTCAGCCATCGCTTACGCCGTCATATATTAATTTAAAATCTTAAGATAAAATATTATAGTATCTTAGCCGAGTGTAGCGCCCTTTACACTTTGTCCGACCTTGGAATCCAGCCCAGGACCCCATGAACGACAGGCCTACAGTTAGATAAGTTTACACAAATTACAATGCAACCCTCATAAAACAAAATCAATCAACAGTTTGTGCAGTAAAGCATATAAAACAGAGCTATAAACTCGTATCACAATAGAAAATAATATAAAACGTGGTAGCCCGCCATTTGATTATCCAATGAAATCTCAAGTGATTAAAATGTAGAATGGTGTCTAGGTGGTCCATAGCTTTCTAAATTGTCTTTAAACCAAAGTCTAGAGCCATAGAACAAAATGACATTCTATCAAAATCAGACAATGCCGAAAAGTTTATGTCAATCTTATTGAAAATCTCTGTAACTTAGTAGAAGTTTCGTCAGGCTGCATAATGTTTTCATGGGAATCTAAATAAGATGTTATGTGAAGATTGTGTACCAACGAAACTTTGCAGATCCAGAAAAAAACACGAATTTCTGGATTTAATTAAGCAATCTCTTTCAGGATCGATGACACCTTTATAGATTATTCCTCTGAAGGTAGAGTGAATGCTAAGCAAGTGGCGCTAACTTGGCAACTAGTATAAATATCGGTATCGTAAGTCGGTCACCACTGTCTTGCAAGCTAAAGGAAAATGCTAATGCTGATGTACTAAGACCTGCCAGTCATCATTCGCTATCAGTGATTCACTATTTTTTTGTTGTATTTATATTTTTTTGTTGTTGTATATATGTATGTGTACATTTAATTAAATTTCACAGGCCCAGAGAAAACAAGTGTTTTTAGAAAAACTAGCACTACGAGCAAGCAGATTGCATTACTAGTTTTAAGTAGACAGTGGTCTACTTTCTTCACAAGTTAGTAAGCACAGACACACCCACTGCAAACACAGTTGATTACATTCCCACAGAAAAAAACTCAGTTAATAATTGACTAAGTCTCCAAAAACCATGAAAGTAAAGGCAAATACCCATTTCGAGAAGTTTGAAACCTGTAACAATATTAACCAAATAAAAAGATAGGAGGAGAATCACATGAAGTTGTGTAGCCCGATTATGGAAATACGGGGAATAAAGAATACGTAAGTATTTAAATACCGAATAGGAAAGGTAAGCCAACTGACGCGTTTGTTAGTTAGACAGAATAATTAGCAGCCTATCTTCACTTTGCCAATTAAAATGGATACAGAGAACACATAAAAGATACTCATCATAAAACAGAGCAAACATCCTATGCAAAGATTTAAATGTAAACTATAAAACTAACGTAGGAATTCTTAGCAAAGATGACGAGGATATGACGGCATAGCTTCGAAGAAATCGTCGTAGGAATAAAAATGTGTTTGAAGCTCATGCGTGAGAAAATGTGACGGACGCAAACGCACTGATATCTCTTCAATGAACGGCTAATGTTGGCCCGTAGAGTTAATCGACCGTCCACTGCTACGTAAGATGTGCACCAAAGATATTTAAATATACTTTCAGTAGCAAACTGGTGGCTGTCGGTACAAGAATTAGCCAAACTTGGCATTTTATATGATTTTCTCTAAGGTATTAATGGATTACAGTTTTTCTATTACATTTTCTTTGATAGCCTGTGTTTAGTATTTAAAGCTCTTTTTTGTGAATGGAGCGGATTGCCTCGGAAAGCACGTTAAACCGTTGATCCCGGCTGTCATTTGTTGATATTTGACAGTCGTTACAAGTAGGTAGTCAAAAGCCTGAAAGTTTGACAACCAGTCTTACCAAGGGGTATCGTACTACCAAGTTACTGAGTTGTGGAGGTCAGATAGGCAGTCGCTCCATGTAAAACACTGACATTCAGCTGCATCCGGTTAGACTGGAAGCCGACCCCATCATCGTTTGAGAAAAGGCTAGCCAGATGATGTTGATGGAGAGATTTGCAACTATAGCTGCGAGATTCATTTGTTTGCAAGCCACGCATCCTTGCCTTGCCGTGGGTTTCAGTGTCCTAGAGGGTGATCCCTCCTACCTTTTGATTCAAACCAAAGCTAAGTGCACGTCCGTAACTTAGCCGTGGGCTGCTGTGGAGCTTCGAATGTATTTCCATCGCTCCATTTGCATACATAATGCCCGCTTTAGATTTTAGTGTTCCGTGGAATAGAATTTGCACATATTTCTATGCATAGCGCGTTTGCCTGTCGTGTGTGGTGTGATAATGGACGTGCTTAGGCTTTATTTTTTCCTTCTTATTGTAAAAAGAAACTTATCCGTGATCTGGAAATTGATTATGTTCTGAATTACTATGACTTTAACTTTTTAAGTTGTGTGTTCGTCTAATATTTGCGATCCTTTAATATGGTGCTTTAGTTGCCTATTCTATAACATACGATTGTTAACGGCCTTCAAATTATTATCTTTAAGCAAAGAAGTTGACTCGACTTAATTGACTGATCCAAAAGCGTTGACCATCTATTTTAAAAGCTTGAATTTGAAATCGAAACTATGGGACACTTTGTAAACATAAATAATGCCAAACCACGTCATTGAACTTTACAAAAACCAAACTGTTCAAACGTTCTCTTGTTGGCGGAACATATTAGGAGTCCCAGTACATAGGTGCTCGCCATTATATCCAGCTGTTTCCTATGAAGTGGCGAAGTGGTACATAATGCTTTATTGCAACTATCATCTGAGCTGTTTCCGAGTTCATTGCCTCCGCGGTGAGCCAGTTTCAATGCAGCTGGACAAGAGAAATCAGTATTCTTTCTCTATCTAGATATAGACGTCCCTATTTTTCTAAAACAAATTCACCTTTGAGCAACTTTATTTGCAAGATGAACTCGTAGAATTGTTGCGCAGAATTTGCGCTAGTAATCTGTTTTCTCTGGAATTGCAAGGAGGTAAAAAACTGGCACATGAGAATATTCTACTTGTAAAGATTGACGACTGCAATAATATTGGCTAGACTAGTATCTAATGTATTTTAGTTGTATATTAATGAAGGTTTCTAAAAATGTTTGACCTCAAAATAATCCGGCAAAATACTGCTACTTTCCTTATTCATCAATAAAATCTGAATCATCTCACGAAATTTCCAAAACAAGTGTTAACAAGTAACCAAACACAACATTGTGGTGTACACTTGTAAAGGCACTACATTATTGAGACATGGAGTAAGTCCACAGCATTATTCAAAGAGGTTATTTGTACATCGTCTCAGATAACTATTGACTCTTACGTTCTAAGATCCGCTAAGATAAACGAAGTAGGTGTTACGACTGTCTTCGCAACACATGATTTGCAAATTCCTTATTTCCAATTAGTGAAATATTTTGAGAGCAAACAAAGGTTCGACTGTATTTTGGACTTTACCGAAAGAGCCTAAATCAAATAGTACCACTACAATGACAAAACTATGGTGATTATTATTTTCGGATGAATTTAAATTCATAAACGCTTGTCTGATTTCCTGCATTCTCTCATTAAAAATCTTAAATTCATAATTCATTCATTAATGCACTGATAGACAATGCACCTTAACCACTAGATGGAAGCGAAGAAAGGGTTAAATCGAGGGTGAATCTAGAGATTGAATCTATAAATTGCATGGAAGTTCGTAATTTATGCCCATAGAAAACCTTATCGGGCGCACAGCTTGTCTTCCAAAAAAGAACATAACAGAAAGTAGGAACAAATGACGTAGTTTCGCTTTCACGTTTTCAAAGATCAAAATGCCATCAAACCTCTTCAATCCTTAGGTAATACTAGTCCTTCTCAGCAAGCACTATAAGTCTATTACTAAGAAAACTTTTACGCAAACTATTCGTTCCTGTTAAGTCTAAAGCTAAGTGGTTCTAGACGCCTTCTTGTTTCACAACCGGTCCACCTCTCTAGCACTAACCGACATATTCAGTTTCACAACGACTGGAATAAATTGTATCCATTAAAGTAGAATGTATTACATTTGAATTCTTATTAGAACGTGAAAAAATAAGAGCTAAATGTTGTATGTTAGTCAACGCAATTTGTGTATGTTTGGAATCATCGAGCACCGTTCTCTGTTTTGGTTCACAATTTTAATAAGAGGCTGCAGTGTGCACCCGTAACCGACTATTCTAAATCTCAATCTGCACAAATCATCTACGTGTGCTATCAGCTTGCCTAGTTTCTAAAATTATTAACTCTGATCTCATGTCAACGATGACTTAGAAAATCATGAGCCCATGCGTCGATAGTCTAACACCCGTATCTATGTACGAGTATAAACAAGTCGAAGTGTTTACTTGAGTAAAAGTCATTATTTAAGATAATATTTTTACTATGTCGTTTAGTAATTGCTTGAAGCTAGAATTGTCAAAAGATAGAACTCCTAGCTATGCTTTCTTTGACGGATCTGACTTCGTTTAAATTCTTGTCTATTCCATAAAAATGTTTGCCTTAGTAATTACTTAAACTGAAGTAATTAATTTAACTTGACTATAGATACGGGTGTATGTGTCGGTATTTTTATATAGCATCCATGTCATAACCACAATGGCTGCAATGTACCATGATATTAGTAGTACAATCAATATGCACACCCAGGTGTGTATCTACCACAGTTGGTTCACGTTGTTCTCTTAATAGCTATATGTATGTACTGCATACTTAATTTTGTCTTTTAACTTGGGGATTTCCTGGTACAGCTTTTGTTAACACTTCAGATATAACTGGTATAAGCAAGTACCTATACGACTTTCTTATCTCGTTTAAAACGTAGTTTTTGGCCTTCACAACTCTTATTAATTCCAGTTGAGATGGTAATAAAAGTACTTCTACCTATACGAAACCGAGTGAGAGACGAGGTTATATGCAAGCAGAAATTTAACTTGCATGCTAATTCAGTTCAATATCCTCTTGAAGGACATAAATCTGACGCACCTTCATCGTATTGTAGCAATAATCTTTAATTCATCAAGATTATGACTCTATTAACATAGCTGTGATGACTATGATGAGACATCGTATATTATTATGACTCCTCGTAAATGCTCATTATAGAGCAATACCTACTTATTTCATGAACTACGGGACTACGACACGAATATTTCCAAAATAACCTTATCAAGCAAATTGATTGACAGAAACAGAACCGTTAGTTGGTATCGTGTTATATGATAACTACTTATGCTTAAACTGGTCATTAACTAAGTATTTTCAATTAAACACGCTATCTTGTATAATATTATTAGAGTTACCCAAGCATGGTCGTGCATCTGCAAATAATTTCAGATTAGCTTTGGATCTGCAATTATAAGACCCATCTTGGATGACGATCAGGCCATGGAAGGCCGTACTGTGTCGAAATGAGTAATTATTTTGCCAGTCGTTGCAGTAGGTGTAGATAAAACCTTATCTATTGCCAGACAAGTAATTAAATTGTTATAGCTTGCTTTGTTGTTAACTTGTGGGGTATTTACATATATGCTTCATTCTCAATGCAAAGCTTTATTTATTGAAAACCTCTGGAGCTAAAATTACGAAAATAACAATAAATAATGTACATACGCAAAGCTAATAAAACATGATTAAATCTGGCTTCAAAAGTATGCATGTGCTGCTACACATGGATCACATAACAATTTCAGCGTAATCATCTTGCTTGGCAGACGCATTGATTTCACTAAACACAAAGCTGCGCTCAATAAATTCCTATTCATGTGACTTCCTAACGCGCAAACTCAGAAATGTTGGTGTACAATAAAGCAAATTCTATCTAACCTTAACAAATTCATTGGTGAGTGTACTCTATGAAAGAATGAACTCGGGTTCATTCTTTCATAATCAAACGTCCAGAGAGAATTTCTCCGTCCATTTTGGGCATGTGTCATTAGTACGCTTGCTCGTCACGTTTTGCTGCGCACACGGCTTTCGCCTCGCACTGTTTCCCAAGTGGGCCAAGTATCACTGTGTGTGAGTTCAACAATCATGATGATGTGTTATGATCTTTTAACTGTCTGGCTGGTGAATAGAATGATCAAATTGATAATACTAAATGTATAGGTGATCATTTAGATGTCGTCAAAACAGGTAATAAACTTGTAATGGGCCGCTTTACAAGACTTTAATGCTATTTGCCAATGATATTAAACAATTAAACAAAAAGACCAACGAACGCTATAGCAGCTTCGCAGGCCGAAACAGCAAAATTTGAGAAAAATTGAAACCATTATTTCAATAGAACACTTTTGGAAAACATCAATTGGAAAGAGTTCCTAATGGCTTAGTACTCTGCTGGCTATTACGAACCTTGTTTGTGAATTCGTTATCATCTGCCTAACATCTTCCGAACCATGTTGGGGTCGACTTTCAGTCTAACCGAAAGAAGCTGAGTACCAGTATTTTACATAGAACTTCTTTTTATGAATCAGTTGTAGCAAAACGTCTTACTATCTTCAAATGAATGAAATTTTAAGTTATTTGGCATTCTACTTAACTTCATTTCATTCTTACTTAGCATGTAGGTTGTACGTTGTACAGTTCGAAGTCATGTTTATTTAACTTAGTTAACTCGTGCACTAAGTTACAAGTAGATGAGTGTTCATTCATCAGAGGTATGGTGAATACTTGGCTTGACACAAAACTAGGTACTGAACTGCCATCACTCAAAGGTATCGTTGTTGTTTTCTTTTATTTATTTATAATGCACATTTTTCTTTTTTTCACAAAGATCTATTGGTGTCTGGCCAAAATTAGAAGGTTTTTTATACATATACAATTAAATAAACAATACATTTAAAATAACTAACAGTAGTCCTGTTAAAGTGAATCAAACACCAAAAGATCCATGCAGCATTGTAGATGTCATGTAAGGAATGTTATAATAGAGTATGAAAATGGGATTTTTGTTAATCATTTTAGAATCCAATAATCTCGGCTAGTCATCAAATGTGGGTATTGATTTAGATTCAAATAAAAACCCATAAAATAACAGAAAGCCGGTATCGAATTATTTACGCTCAAACTATCACCGACCGCAGCCGCAGGACCACAGCACAAAAAAGGCAACGGTACCGATTCATTCATTCAAGCTACGTACCTATACTACGCGATCGTACCGTACCGGTAAAGCAGCTCCTATAAAAACCTCAGTTGAAGGTCTACAGCAGAACAGCTTTCGAACCGAAACCGGTTGATGCAACTTGACGTCGACATTTTAATATCTACAATTTAAGCAACTCCGTAGGATCCTGTATGTTTGATCCCTAGGTCAGGAATGCATTTTTGAGTTTTACCATTTAAAATTTGTCACTTGTAGAACATGTCTGGGTTTTTGCCTGGTTGATGGTAAAAGCTTCGCCCCTATTACATGGGACTGGAACATTTTTCGGGTAAAACTGGAGGCACTCACATTTGCCTAACACTTTTTGGGAAACAAATAATGTTACAATGATGCCCAGAGACCGGATTTGCTCGGTATGGCAATAAGATCGCCCAATTAAATCCAATATTTTCGCCCTTGAAGGGCTCAAGGGCGAAAATATTGGATTTAACTTAAACGCCTCTACAGTGCAGTTACACGTCTACCTAGTCCCTTTAGGGGCTACAGGCGCGTTATATTGTGTGAAGTGTCTCGTGGGATGATTCAGGGTCGCATACAATACCACGGAATCTCCAACCTCAGAATGACAACACATAATATTCAATGACAGCTGTTATCTCATGCTCTGACCTCGATAACTAAGTGCTAATATCTGAAGTCACACGCATCATTGTGCTAAACTATCATTGTCAACAGTTATAGCGTCAGTTAAGTGTTAAGGTGCTGTAATTTGCATTGTCTATTTGTAGAAATAGGTGACATTGGAAGGTATTGGTAAAAACAATTATGGAGACGGAAATATCTACCTGAATGGGATGACTTGTATGTAACATATTTGATTTCGTCATATCGGTACAGAAAAACTGATCGCGGCGAGCAGAGTATCAGTCAGTGTCCGTTGTCTCGTCGTTTCGGTTTCTCGGTACAAAGAAAGACAAGAAAGTATCTTTCTTTAGGTCCTCAGGAGTCTTTCCATTTTAGTAGCAATATCTATCAGTGATCATATTAATCTCCGTGTATACCAGAGTATACCAGAGTACCATTAAGTAGGATATAATCTGGGACTAATCATCGGAAAATGTTCTGGCGACATACCTAGTTAATATAAGTAGTAGAACAATAAATCCAGCATAATGTTTATGTTTTAATTTAATTTAGGGCACGAACAGACATTGATTTATAGATAATATAGTTTCTGCATGCGACTTCGTCCGCCGCGATGAGGATAATATGGTACACGGTAATAGTGTAACTTTGCAACAGTGAAATATCTTTTCTAAATCGTATGGGTAGTTAAGGAGATTACCTCGTATTATTAAAGTATAGATTGATACTATGGTGTATGATATATGGTGGCTCTGCAGCAGAGCATGACACTAAATGCCTGATAAAATGATCTAGGCACCTAGGAAGGTTGTGCTAGTACCACCTGTAAACGTTGTGAGATATTCTAAGATGATGAAATACCACTAAAGGTTTATCTAATTACGTTCGAGTACCTATATTTGCTTGCTTAAGCATCCTATATCATTCCGACCATACCATTCCGAGACGGAAGTAACCAAGTTTGTAAAACTTGAAACATAATAATATGCTCGAATATTCAAAAAACATACTTTAGCTATTTCCTCTACTTATATAACAGTCACATTTATTTATAGTAAACCAAGGATATCGACTGACATCTAAATTAAACCTATATCACATTCGCACTTAGCAAGTGCAAACAGTTTGTACGTAAGGGCGTCACGCACTCAGCGCGTACGCATGCTAAACAAATCGAACGTAGGGCTAATGATCTTGTGCAATACTTTGTGGGTCTAGGATACTGACTGGCGAACAAAGAACTGCAAACGATTTATTCTTCACTAAACCCCTACCTTACCTTATCACACATAAATAAATCAACGGATTTCGATGTAAGTAATTGACACAAAGAGCTAGGCCATAATCTAGGTTTATAGGACACCGAATACTTTTATCACGATAATACGCCCGGGGGGTACTTTCAACCAAAACTTTCATAAAAATCAAATCTTTAAAAAAAAAATCGAATTGATCATTTCATGTTTACATTTCCATAAAAGGGATGGCGTTTCTGCTTACTAATACTAAGCATATAAATTTTTAGCAAACGAACTGGTTCTTCAAAAATAATTTGAAAGGAATTTTATTTGTAGTGAGGTGAATAGAGTTTACCATAAAGCCCAAGGTTGCGTAATTAGTCTATTTGTTAATTACCTAAGTTACCCGAAGACCGGTCGTTAACGCAAGAGATGCTTAAGATTGCTATTTAATTTAGAAATGACTTGAATCTATGTAGGTGTGCAGTTGATGGGGAGAGCAGTGTCCGAAAAATTAAATATCTAAGTATAAAAGTACCGACTTACCGTTCCTGACCTGCCTCAATAAAAATGTGTTGTGTGATGATGATGAGCCGAGGAATTGATGACGCCATTTTGTTTTTATTTGAGTAATATTGTGTTCTCGAATGATTTTTTAGAACTATACGATTGTCTCCAAGTCGGGCTTTCAATGAACATGACTAAGACAAAACTGATGACAAACAGCACCGAGCGTAACATAGAAATTGGGGGTGTGGTGATTGAATATGTCCATGAATACATATACCTCGGCCAGATAATCTCTTTCCAGGCAAGACAAGATAAAGAAGTTGCTCGACGCACCGAGAATGCCTGGAAGAGTTACTGGTCGATGAAACATTTAATGAAGGGATCTCTCCCTCTTTCACTTAAACGAAAGCTCATGGATATGTGCATTCTCCCCACCCTCACCTATGGAGCGCAAACATGGTCGCTTACAAAGCGTCAAAAGTCCGCACTTGGAGTCTGCCAACGAGCTATGGAGCGAAGTATACTGGGTGTCAAACTTACAGACCGCATTCGAAACTCCATACTTCGCTCCAAAACCCAAATAGCTGATGCTGGCCTTACAGCTGCTAAGTTGAAATGGAACTGGGCTGGTCACATTTGCCGCATGTCGGAGGAGCAATGGGCAAAAATAACCACTCAATGGACACCAAACAGCAGGAAACGACAACGCGGCAGGCCCAGAAGAAGATGGCGGGATGAGTTGGAGTCCTTCTCAAAGGATTGGCCTACAATCGCACTAAATCGCGAAAAGTGGAAGAAGGGAAGGGAGGCCTTTGCCCTGCAGTGGGACAACACAGGCTTATAATAATAATAATAATACGATTGTGAGTTTATACTCAATCAATTGAATAACCATCTACTGCTCTCGTGAGTTAAATATTTAAATCTTTGTTTGAACGAGTACAAGGATCGCAATTATTGCTGATCATAAACGTTTAAGTTATGCAAGATGAACGGCAGTATCTACATATGTACCTATGTTTGTACTTTATGTTCCTACTCAAATACTGATCGCTTCTTCAGATGCTGGTAATTTTCATTTCAATGGGGTAACTGGGGCTGAATGAGTAGCGTAAACAAGTAGCAAAAGTTGTCAATGAATTTTCTTGAAAGGCTGTTTTGGAATAGATGTACTTAGCTCACACAGAGCTAAAAGGAGGTAATTCATGTTTTATTCCAAGTAGGATAGAGACGAAGTTTCTGCATAGTTCAAAAATTATCAAGAAAATTCAAAAAAAAAATGTTCAAAAATTTTCGGGAACCAAGTGAAGAAGACAAAATCACCCTGTTTACTATACTTGAACAACTGATACATAGGACCTCTTGACAAATCCATCATTGTCATTGAGATTTCAGGCTGATAATTGTGATGAAACCTTTGCATACAACACTAATAAACTGCATCACTTCTGAGAGCTTTGCGTAGTTTGGCGGTGATTTGAAAATGATTTCCTAAATATTACTTCTCGCCATTGTATTTTGACGCACAAAGGCTTGAACTTTAACCCACACACGAAATTGCGACATACATAATCTGTATTTTAGATTAAAATATTACAAAGACTGGAAACCGGTGATCATGCATAGTTGCAAAACGAACCTTGACTTTAGGACGGATGGAATGGTGCCTTACTAACCTTGTTTGTCAAAGTCTTTCGTAACGTATTAATAAATTAAAATTAAAATATTATGTTAAATGATGTCTATTCTATCAAGTGATGAGGTTGTGCTTAAAATCTTTAGTGTCTATTTTTATGCCGCTTCGTTTTTGCGGAGTGAAAGTTCTGGCATTCCGGTCGTTAACGGAACTTCGACTTTGTTTCGTTAATCCGAGATTTTTTAAGCATAGCCGGTTTCGGCGCACCTAAGTTTGTGCTAAAAGTTTTGATTAAATCCATAATAATTTGTCTAGAGGATAAATTGAAGTACCTACTTAATCGCAAATCAAAATCCACACGTCAGAACCGGTCTATATGTAAAACGAAAATAAAAGTGAGCTGGAATAAAAATGTAGGTCAAGAACTCAAACCGAAGCTTGTAGCAGTAGATTCTTAAATAAATTGCGTCTACTTACACTCCAACAACTCCAGGCAATTCCCCGAAGAAATCCTTCCTCACTTCCGACTTATACTTCACGAGACAGGGCATCGAGGGCCGGAACGGTGTCGGCCCTTCCCGTCTGTAGATCCGCTCGATCTCATCCGCATCGTAAACAAACAACAGATCTGGCCTTCCGATCAATCCTCCCAGACGGACGATCCTCCCGTACCTCTCCAGAAAAAGTTTAGTCACTTTCGCGAATTCAGAAATGTCGAACTGCCCGATGATAGGCACCATCCGCCACGTATTCCCCAGTATCGGAATAGGTTTTGGTCCAGGTACTTCGGAGTAAGGTTTTGCATTTGAGAAAATTTCCTCAGTCAATTCCGCGGTTGGGGCTATTTGGGACCGCTCCCGTTTTGTGAACGGGCAACCGGTGGTTGCGAATCGGGCATGTCTCACTATGAACGGCTGTGTGTACACGGCGAACGTGCGGAGAGAACGACCCATGGCGGTTAAGGCCGCAACTACGACTGCGCTCGCGCCGCGATCGAGATCCCAGGGTGTACCGTTGCGCGGGAGTCGATGTTGTTTCTGACATTGCAGTCATGGACGACAATTAACAGCCGTTCTCTTTATGTCTGAGTGAATTCTTAATGATTTGTTTTAGTTTCAAAACTAGCCCGCGTTATTTTCCCTGTTGTTATTTTTTGGGTACAATATACAAATGACTACTATAACTCATAAAATTTCTCATAATTATTGACTCGCAGACCCACCAAAATCGCAACCCACTATGCATTTTTCCAAGCGGGAATTGAACCCGCAACTCATGACGTTCAAACCTAAGTAATAAGTAGGTACTCAATCAGCCATGTATGTAAGTAGACCTAATTTCCGACCTAATTTCAATTAAAACTACATAAATACCTACCTGCTGGAAAGTTAATACGCGTCCCTACGTTTTACGGACACTAGCAAGCGGCTTTGGTGTGTAGAGTATATTAAAAAACCATTACCTTAGTATGTCTTTTACAAATGCGATGAGGATCTGGTTCGCGGGTTGGACTTGTCCAAGAGACCGCAATTACAATAAACCAAAAGTAGACGGGAGTTATTTTGATGACAGTTAGCAGGTCAAAAATATCTGTAGGAAAGTATAACAATCAGGCATTTAGGTAATCATATTCATTTATAGCCGCAATTACAATCATTTTTTTAAACACTTACTTATTAATACGAGAAAGTTAATTATAAGTGATAGGTAGTATTATTCATATCAAGCTCAAACAAATAAACATCGTGTGTTTCATGCGTATTAATATTGATTTTTTGTGCAAATATTGTAATTTCATGATCACGCGAGGCATTCGAAACAATGATTATCAAAAAATATGAATCAGTTGATACATAAATACTACTGAATAATTTATCAAAAATTACTTAAAATATATTACTGTAAGAGAAATCATGGCCTTCGTTGAGTCAGGAGCCACTAATGTAAACCTATATGGCTCTGAAATTACCTATATTCAAGTGTGACTGTCTCCCTAGAGATAAATTACGATAAATCAGTTGTTTATTAACTTAAATAAAAAGCAACCTAAGGATAGATATTGATTTTCAGTAAATCTTCAAATCAACGTTTCTGCCCACCCTCGCAAAACATGTCAATTATTTGCAATCACGCCATCTGTTTAATAATATAAACATCACTTTAATTAAACGAAGGCAACATTTTTTTTACTCTGGTAATTATTGTAATTGACGTCAACTTGACAAGAGTATCAACAAAAATCGAAAACGTCAAAAAACGAAAATAAACAAACCTCGAGAAAATCTGTTTGAAATTAAATAAACAAGTTTTCTATTTGAATTGAAACAGTGATAAAATGATTTCAGAATTCGAAAAGGAAAAAGTGTTCTGGACAAGGAAGATGAATCTGAAATTAGTGAAATTTATGGAGAGCAGACCGAATATTTGGAATCCAAAACATCCAAAATACACTTCCGTTAAATACAGAGATAAAACTTACGCGGAATTTGCATCACAGTACGGCAATGAGTTCACAGGACAGGCCGTTAAAGATCGCTGGACGAATATTAGGTCTACCTTCGCTAATTACTTGAGAAAATTAAAAGCCAGTCAAGCTAAGGGCACTGGAGAAGTAGGTCCCTTATTTTTATATTCCTATGATTCCTACTCGATATATGTGCTTTATTGTAGGGCATTTACTTCCATTGAATAAATGCCATAATTTAAGTGCTGCCAAACTAGGTACTTCTAAAATCTATTATTTCATTAACATGAAAACTTTAATTTTCTTTTAACAACTATTCATTTGTTCTAGGGATGTAAGATAACATGGCACTTATGGGATGCCTGCAAATTCTTACTCAAGGTAAACAAAAGCATTGCACCGGACACTCACACAACTGATTACAATAATGATGACTCTAAAGTAAGTAATGTTTGCCAATACCTAGCCAAATGGCTAAAACGGTATCTTGTAGATTCGCCCTGTCTGTCAGTCTGTCTGTTCGTCTGTATGTCACAGCTATTTTATTCCGAGACTTGGCACCACACAGTTGAAATTTGGAGAGTAGGTGTCTACTATGAACCACAACACAGAAGTGATATGAAATTATGAACAAATAAAAATAGGGGTGGCTTCATATAACTGAGGGTTGAAAAAAATATTTCAATGTATATAACTGTGTGGGTCTGTGGGGTGTTTAACAACAGCTCTTGACAAATGACAAGGAGGTTCCTAAAATACTTTTTTTTTCTCAAGTCAATGATTGATGAGATATTTGCTTCTGAAGTCGTAAAAATTGTGTCGCCCCAAATTGTGTAAGAGGTGGAAAATTCTTAAAAAAAAATGGGTTTGTAGCACGTAAACAAACTTTCAATACTAACCATAATTATTTTCATAATTACAGGATGATATAATAGATGAAGAAAATGCATCCAGTGATGATAGTTCCGAGCAATCATCAAACAAAATCGATACTTCATGTCAAAATATAGCAAATGGAATATTAAATGTATTCCGAGGAGTCCAAAATGATGCTTTCGGTATAGAAAACACTAAACATGGACAAATAGGACAGCTAGTAGCCAGTAAACTGTCACAAATGAGTTCCTATGATGCTGCAGTAATGTCTAGAAAAATAATGGATATATTATTACTATATCATGAAGAAAATCCATTAAATCCAAATAATGTTAAGCCAGAGGAAATATAAGAAATACAAAATAGTTTATTGCCACAATTTGCATAATCATTACATTTAGAAATGTTTGGAGGTGAATTAAGAAACTGTGCTAACTGTGAGTCAGTTAATAGTGTACTGTGTCATTACACTATTTGTATGTTTACTCATAATATACAATTTTTATTTGTTCATAATTATAACTATATGGGAAAAAAGTAACTAAAAAAAAGTATTAAATCCTAAGAACCCTGTTGTTGTGTATGATTCTGCACCAACCGTGGACTACACCTGATGATTTTTAAGAAAGGAAACACAACTAGTGGTTCCAAGCGCGACTGCGAGGCATGATGAAGACCTGGGTACAATTCTCAGATTGAGCATAGTGGATTTGTATTTGGTTGATGACAATAGGCCCGCCCCCTTTTACATGACACTGGGTGAAATGTGGTGTAGGTAAATCTCAGCCTAACCCTTCAGGGTAAACATAATGCGATAAGGTGCATAATTTGTGTCATTTATCCTTCAATGGCAACAAACGGGAACTTTTCCTGTTAGTCGCCAGTGGTGACGGACGGATTTTTTTTCGTTTGTCACCAGTGGTGACGACCGGACCCAGTGTTCCTACAGTTTTGGTTCAACAAAAAACTTTCTTCATTGGATACACATTTTTTTAGTTGGGTAATAAAATGTGATGTCTGTCATGTGTGTGACATTGACATTCTTGAATTCTTGACTTAAGTCATAATGACAAATCATCAACATAAACGACTCCTCTGAAACTTTCAGAACATTCATAAAATGCATTACTTACTTAAAAAAGAAAAGCCTATATAACTAACAAAAGATTTTCATAGTCGTATTAAACTGTCCTAATACCAAGAACAACATGCACATGTTAAAAGATTTAACCGGTGACGGTCCCACGAGTTTTGTGAGTTTGTTGACAACAAAATGGGACGAAATTCACAAGGACACGGACGTATTTCGGTACAAAATCGATAAATTAGAAGAGAGAATTATTGATGGGAAATATTTGCTTCAGGTAAATAATCATTTTTCCTGTTTAACAAAAAAAGCCTTTATTTCAATTCAAGTCATCTATTGCATCGAATAAGGTAGGTAAATGAAGTTATTATATTATTATTGTAGTGGTTCATCTGTTTGCTTTAAATTTTAGCTAAATCCAAACCGCCAAACCAACAGAAGAACTCCGGAAGAGATGAACAACATCTGTCAACCATTTGACGAAAAAAAGTTCAATTTCAATAAAGTTTCACCAAAAGAAATATTAATTTCTATAGAAGGGGACGGTATGGTTTACATAACATGTTTTTTTTTTACTCAAATACAGGCTCATTCAATTTATAGCTTATGCTATTAGTTGAAGTTCTTGACACTTATGAAGAATTTAATAAAGTATTCTTTATCCTTTTGACAGCTTGGCTAAATATCAATTGCCATGCCCCTAGCACGCGGCTACAAATCGATAAAATAAATAATACCTATAATAAATAAGCATTTTCAATACTTCGAGCTATGAGACATAATTTTAAATAATTGTTGTAAATAATATCCCTATTTAATAATGGTTTTAGTTGTACCACGCAGTTAATAGGACGAAAATAGAACAAAAAAATGCATGTTCTTTGTTGCATAAATGCAACACAAGCAGTCAAAAGTTTAATGCATTATTGGTTGACATTTTAAACTATGTAAACAAAATCTTTTCAAATTCTGCCTTTCTATTTTCAAACTGTTATCCAACATCTTTAAAAGACAGTAATTACTCTAATAACCTATTGAAAAAAATTACAGTCTCAAATATCAATTATTTAATCCAGTTTCCATATCTATTTACAGATGCAGACATACACAGAGTATTAGTAAATGTCAGTCCCATATCCAGGTACCATTCATTACTGTGCCCGTCTGTGGAGAAATGTCTACCTCAAGTGGTGACACCTGAGAGCTTGGACCTGGCAGTACAAATTATGTTCTTAGTTGAAGACCGGTGAGTGTAGGCAAGTACACACAACAATTGTATGTATGTAGTTAGTGCCTGTATTAACAATCTACACATACTATGTCAAAGTTTACCCTTAAAATTACATACATTCATACTAGCCGGCAGCCATCTTTTGTGCCATACTTCCCTGGTTTTTAAGAGTCTCTCAAAATCTTATTCATGGTACGAATTCATAATTTACAAAATGTTTATTAAATTAATAAATTTTATCTTCTATTGTAGGCAATCTAGGATAAAATTTATTCATTCGGTATGATAATTATGTTTTGAAGCCAATTAACAAAAACACTTGATTGTTATCTATCACTGATAAGAGCTATTGAGTTTCTAGACATCTACAAGTAGGTGACAATATTATATCTGTAGTAAATATTAAATATGCTGCAAAATAATAGACTATTTTGTTTGATCAAGACTAATAGGCAACAGCCTCCCCTTTCTCCTTCTATAACTCTCTATCCTGTGCAATCTCTGGCTATGTAACCCCTCAAACATGATCATATGGTCATGCCACCTTTGCCACGGTCGGCCTCAACTGCGCTGTCCTTCCTCAGGCGTCCAGTGCGTGACGATCTTTCCCCATTAAATATTTACATAATTAAAATGTATCAAGCACTTATAATGTCTTATCTTTCAGGAATTTAAGAATTGGGTTCAATAGTATTTGTGGTTTAGCTTCAGTCAACCATTTGCACTATCATCTGTTTGTGGAAAAGCATACTTTGTGTGTGGAGACAGTGGTCAGTATCTCATTACTTACTTGTTTATTTTATTTGGAATAGAAGAATAACACTAATATATATATATCGATCAGAGCGGCGCGCAATGATTGTTTACATAACGGTCCTGCATGACGGGAACCTCGTCAAAGCCGAGAAAGATAAGCAAATCCAGTATCTTGACTTGGCTCGCGAGGTTGTCGACATGTGCGTAGTGGACTCGGTGATCATTGTGCCGATAGTCGTTTCAGCCAATGGTTTAATTGCCAAGAGCCTGGACTAATACCTGAGGAGGCTCTCGTTAGGCAGCTGGATCAAGGGCTTGATTCAGAAAGCGATACTCCTGGACACGGCTCGTATTGTTAGGAGGTTCCTCTCTCTGGAGCCCTGACCTGTAGCTTGGCCCCTGTTCCCGATACCGGTGGGCTAGTATTTTTTTTTATATTTTTAAATGTTTTTATTTTATATAGGAATATTTAAAAATATAATCAATAAGTTGGGGAAATAAATAAAGGAGATAATAATACTAATATTATAAATGCGAAAGTAATTCTGTTTGTTACCTTTTCACAACTTATCGGCTGATCGGATCGTAATGAAATTTGGCAAGGTGATAGATTATATCCTAGGGAAGGACATAGGCTGTTTTTTTTTCTCACACAACACATCCAAATTCCCATGCGAACTAAGACGCGGGCAACAGCTCGTGTATCAGAATTATAGACAGATCATACGTATTTTCAGAAATGGCAGCACTTAAAAGGAGACATCTATTGCTTGGATGACAACTATCCGGTACCAGCATTCTGTTTTGAAATACAAAGAGATTCTTCTGTCCAAACGTTTTGGAACGTTCTGGAACACTTCTTGAAGAAATCTATTGCCCACAACATTCTTCTAACTAAGAGGAGGTTGGGAGGACGAGAGGATGTGGTGAATGTAATTGTTTGGCCAAGAAGGAATTCAACTGGTGCAAAAAAATTGGCAGCATTCAATGTGGCAGTCTTGGAACTGAGCGGCTGGTTCCCGATATTTGGTAAATATTTATTTATGTGTTTAATTCGGGAAAACAAACAGTTACACAGATACCTTAATGAGTAGGTAGTATAAAAAAAGAGATAACATTATTCTTAGCTCAATGCGTTGTTTAGCAGAGTCAGCCTATAATGTTCCCACCCAGGCTTCCTCTCTGTGAAAGGGTGGAGTGAGCAATAATCACCCACACTAGCCTAGTGCAAGTTAGTGATTGGTACCTTATTTGGAAAATTATCAAATTATAATTACCACTATTGTTTTGTAGCTTTGAATAGCTATGTTGTCATGTTTTTGTTTCAAATCAATATTATTATGTGTGATAAATTGTTGGTCAAATATAATCACTCTTCAAAAATTGGTGTCATTGACAAATAATGCACAGAAGTTGCATTATGATGCAGCAGGTTTATTGAAAAACACCTAGTACATGTAACCAGGTACAGGTTTATTCATGAAAGTGCTTAACCATACATTTTGACGTTTAAACAACTCATTAACTTTTACCAACGCTTATGAATAAATCCCATTGTTGTCCCTTGTTTTAAATAAGTAATTGTTTAATGTTTGCTTTTATTATTGTATAATATAAAAGTACTGTTTCTTAACTGCGCTCTATAAGTATATTATTAGTTATTATGTTACTACTTGCATGGCTGACAGTCCCATTAGTGTGCCAATCATGTGAAGGAATATTGGCTCCTAAGCCACACAGGCTTTTGGCCTTGTTTAGGAGACAGAATTTCGCATTTAATATGTTTTCCTGTACATCTATATTCACTGTGTGTTATGCAAGTTTTTCTTTTTCATTGTGTGTACAAATAAAAAAATATATTAATGATTAAATTACTTTATAGATGCAGAAGCATTCAAGAATCTTCAAGCTAAAGATCTTGAGGTAGAGCTGCTGAAATGGGTTAGAGAAGATTTTAAAAATATATGTGAAGAAATAAAGTGTCTGTAAATAGCAATAGCTAATGTAGTATCTAATAATCAATTTATTAATTATGTACAAACATATTCAGAATAAGCCTTTTTTATTAGCTTAAATACTTATCGATACGATTTTGGAATGGGCAACTACAGTCCATTCACAGTTATTACGCCTGTGACTGGACTGTAGGTAGCTTATTTTTGACTATGCAAAAGTGCCTGTCATGGGTCTATTTGAAATAAATGCTTTGCGTTTGAGTTTATCCTTTTCAGAATTTCAAGTCTAAGATGTTTGCTGTTCCCTCTCAAAATTAAGGACAGTGCTTTCCTTTTCAAAATTATAACAAGCTAATCCTAGCTTGGATTCTTAGATACAGGATAGGAGGGACACCAACGCACAAACGGTCCATAAATTATGACCGTGTAGGTATTGCACTTTTGTAGGGAACAGCTGTTTTTCTTTATTGCCAATGTACAATTTCTATGTGGGGGGGTCCAGAATGATATACTGAAACGTGGTAACAGTTTGTGCGTCGGTGTCCCTTCCACCCTGAATGTGATCATTATTAGGCTATGTTGGGCTAAGCTAAGCTAACGTTATAGTGCTATGCTTCGATAACAACATACAACATGCAACTTTGACAGCTTATATCTCGGAAACGTGACGCTTTAGAAAATTTTCTCACATATAAAACTTGGTTGTATTGATACCAGCTATTGATTAATACAGGTTTCATGCGTGGCCGCTATTTTGAAAATAAAATAAAATTGTGGAAGTTAGACAGGCCACGCTTCATAAAAAATCTTCCAACCCCTTTATTTCCTGATGCGAATTACTGCAAATTATACCTAATGTCTCAGTCATAAAGTGTCCCATATAGCGCTTTTTGGTAGCCGTTACGAAACATTTCGACACTATTGTGTGGACACTTATTCATTCTAGTAACATTTTTTGGTCGGTGAGTCGACTTAGTTCCGTCGCTACGACTAAAAATGGGGAACAGTCGACACAGTAACATTTGGTTTTAAAGTTACGTTGCTGTGTGGTAACATTGTTCTTAGTCTGCGACCACTTCTCAGAAATCATTCGTTCGTTCATTCGTTCTCTTTTTGTTCTGCGACCGACGTGAAGTTAAAAATTATCTAATAAGAAGAAATCATGATCAGCCATTACTGTTTATCAAAGTAAATTTTTATTCATAATTTAATTCGTTTTTATTGTTCAAATCTATGTGGGAAAAGAATTTCATTGTGTGATTTGTTCAAATAGTTTGAAATTTTCAATGCGCCACCGTAAAATTGTCATTTAACCTGCGTAGTATAATGTAAACAATAGTTTTTACTGACAAGTCTTTACATTTTCAGAGCTTGGAAGATTTTGCTATCATATATTTAATACTAACTATATGTTATGAAACCAAAAATGAACCACAAAATTAGTAAATAATAAAATAAAATAAGTAAATATTTAGAGAAAATATTCTAGTCACAACTGGTCAGGAAGTTTCTAGATTGTGTCGACATATGTCGACGTGAAACCAGAAGTAGTTATAAAGGGTTCAGTCGCAAAATGTACCTTTCGCAAAATGTACCCCATTCGCAAAACGTACCTTTCTCAAAACGTACCTTTCTCAAAATGCACCTTTCTCATAATGCACCTTTCGCAAAATGTACCTTTTTTCTACATTCTCTTGTACAGTGCTACAGCTGTAATGAAAAGGCTAATTAGGGATTGATTTTATTAGTAATCAAACATAATTGAAATAACATCACAAAAGTCGAATGAAACCATATCTTTTTACTCGTATTCATCTGTCCACTGAATAAAATTAAGTGTCTTTACAAAACTACGTCTACCTCATGACGTTCTCAGTGTGCATACAAAAATTCAATCGAATATAATCCAGTGGTTAGTCACAGGACATTATTTTCCATTTATAACAATGACGTTCCCAGTCTGCATACAAAAATTCATTCGAATATATCCACTAGTTCAGACACAGGACATTATTTTTCATATTCAGATTTTTCTACATGATGTACATTAGTAGGTTAGCACCGACAGATTAAAGATCAAATGTTGTCAACTCGGTATTTCAAAATCCTTTGCCAAAAACGTTCCTTAAATGTTATTTCCAGACGTGAATTAGTGCAAATTATACATAAGGTTAGTAAAATAATATTTATAAATGGTGTTGTATCTCGTTAACAGTTTTATGCCATTTAGTTAGTTTTTTTTTTAAATTTTGTTGTTAGGATTTATTAGATAGTTTAAAAATATTCCTATGAACTAGTAACTAGCGTTTTCATTTATTGTCGTATTGTCGGCGCCACGTTGTATACTGTTTAATTTATACGGAGAACAAGTGACAATTTTATTTCCTTAGAACTAATATTTACTTTGATAAAAAATAAGATTATAACGAAATACTAGAAATAAGTTTTTTTTTCTGTTTATTAAATTCGGCATTAGGTGATATTCCTTCTCAATTTGTAAAGACACTCATTTCATCACTTAATTTTATTCAGTGGACAGATGAATACGAGTAAAAAGATATGGTTTCATTCGACTTTTGTGATGTTATTTCAATTATGATTTGATTACTAATAAAATCAATCCCTAATTAGCCTTTTCATTACAGCTGTAGCACTGTACAAGAGAATGTAGAAAAAAGGTACATTTTGCGAAAGGTGCATTATGAGAAAGGTGCATTTTGAGAAAGGTACGTTTTGAGAAAGGTACGTTTTGCGAATGGGGTACATTTTGCGAAAGGTACATTTTGCGACTGAACCTTATAAAGGTACCGAATTCACAAAATGGTTTATTGCTTCCAGCGATTCTCAAACGTTTGGACAGGCCATATTATCAAAATGATTTCTATAGTACCAACTAAAGAGGGCTCGTCCAACCTTATATCGGCTGTGCCTAGCACATGCGGCGTAAAATAATGTTTTAAGTCCTGTTGTTTGTCTGAAGTGAAAACAATTAACCTAAAAAAAATAAAAATAAAAAATTGAAACTGAAAAGAAGACTACTACTGAGAATGAGGATCCTTCTTCAAACAATTTAGAAACTATAATAATAAATACTTGATGGCACGGTTAACATATGTCGGGCATGCCACCGTCCGGGAGAATCGATCCGACACATAATTTCTGGATGTTCTCGTCTGGCTAACGGAGAGTACTTGCACAGACACAAACTCGTTGCTAGGATTATCCACCAGCAACTTGCTTTGAAGTACAACCTTGTGGAATCAGAAGTGCCATACTATAAGTATGCGCCCGACCCAGTTCTCGATGATGGTAATATCACGTTGTATTGGGATCGACCTATCATCACTGACAGGACTATTGTTGCTAATAAGCCTGACATTGTGGTGATAGATCGATTGGAGCGTCGCGCAATGATCGTTGACATAAGGAGCCTGTTATTGAGGTCACAACTGCATCTAATTGCACGTTTGACACTTCGGAAGTTGGTCCACCGGCACTAGGCAGTTTGGAACTAAACTGTACGGCACCAGGCATTTCAGAACTATTTTCTTGAACTATCTTCTCTTTTTAAATGATGAAGACGATGCACTTGGTATGTGGTCTGGAAGATATTAATTCTGAATTTTAATGCGGACCTAAACTTAAGTTATTAATTAAAATACACACCAAATTTCAAACAATTTAATTTTAAAACAAATTATAAAATGCTCGTGCACGTGCGCTCTATTAATTGGCTTCTATTACCTATTTTTGTCTAATGATTAGAATATTATGATCATTAGAGAACAACAAAGACCTATTTAATCTTATAAGCAGGCTGCGATTAAAATTTTATTTCAGGTGGATAACCACTCAGTCACACTTTCTTACACGAAAAAATAATGGAAATAGTTAATTTTGATAAAATTTCAAGTAAACAAATATAAGATTTCGTATAAAAAACACAATTTATACCGAATAAGTTTACTATCTGAAAAAAGATGTACTTGGAGGTAGATTTTGTAGAACCAATAATTTGTTTACTTTTCTGTAGAAAGTCGATGTGAGACGGAATCTTTTCGGTTCTTTACTCATTTTCAACTGCAATCATTTGATCTCTTGTCGAAACAGTTAATTTGAGAAACAGTTTCTTATGGTGACTTTTTTATTCACATTTCAAGTAATATATTGTTCAGTAATAATGACGTAACATTACGACACCTCGTGTTAATATAAATTTTAAGTTATTATTCTAGTAACATGGTGACCACACCGCTACTACGCATTTTTACTCGATTGTACGCATGTTACAAACTGAACACTAAGTGTTTAAAAATAAGTCTATACAAATGATTACGTTATGTGTGAACAAAAAGACTACTTAAAGTTACTGAAATGTTTTCCGGTCAAATTGTGTGCGAATGCGAACTATTACCACATATAGTGACCAAACCCCACACAGTCTCCATGTTTCGTAGCAGTTACGAAACTGCGACAACTTGTTACTGCTTTGAAGATTCTGTGACCGAAAAGTGCTATATGGGGTGTCAAAGAAAATAATGCATGCGAAAGTTGTTACGCACTTATATCGATCGAAAATTAAGTAGGTAGGAAGGGACGAAAGGGATTGAATAGTCAACCAATATGTATAATTAATAGACTTCTATTTCGTTTACACTTTGAAAAAACTTTTTTTTTTAATTTCGGTATTAGGATTTATTAGATAGTTTAAAATATTCCTATGAACTAGTATTGCCAGTGTTTTCATTTATTGTGGTTCCACCTTGTATACAACTATACATGCGTGCAACATCTAAATGCGGACGAATAATTAGGTATGTTTAGTGGACCGTTCCATAAAATAAAGCTGGTATCTGCATATTGGATGTAGGCGGTTATTATGCTTATGAGAAGCTACATTATTCCCGAGTGTCATAAGTTATATTTTCATTGCTCTCCTGCGACATTTTCCGACTATAACGTGAGCGTAGCCACGGGCAAAAGCTAGTAAATGCGGTCACAAATATATTTTACAGCAAACCTGCGGGCCATCATGTTACAACGGACAGGCGCAATTCCGCAGTTCTGGGAACTGCAGGTACTGTCTTGTCTTTATAAATCTTATTCCATCGCTGAAGTTCAAGTATACATATACCTACATCGTGGACAAGATAAGGCCACGCAGTGATCGCTCAGTTGGTTTGTAGCCACGGAGGTTTGTAGCACATAGCTGCCGCCCAAGTCTTCGATCGGACTCAACGAGTTGCACTCGACGCCCGGGTCCTTCCGAGCCGTGTCATAGAAAGCCAGTTACTATGAGCCAAGGGTTAAGGTATGTTGCTCATAAGGCTCAGTTGAAAAAAAGTCTAGATGATTCGGTACTTCCTCGTTCCTTTACCTCCAATGACAATGTAACAGATAGATACTCAGTGCCGGGTGCGCACATGCTGCCAAATATTACGACCGCCGCCAATAATATGCGAGTTTAATGAACATGAAGTCCCGTTTTGATTTTCGAAGATACTATCAGTTCAGGCTATTATTTACCTGTAGATGTAGAATTTAGTATAATAGCCTATCTGCAGCTAGCAATATGGCTTTGGGATCAATGAACCAACAGACCTGAGGCCTGGCAATCGTGCAATGGACTCCGGTACCTACTTAGTCACAAAACCTAGGGGTCAACGAATAAAACGGTGTAACAACCCGATCCTCCTGTCTTTGGGGAATCCTTTAGAATCCTCAAGAATGGCTCAGGACACATACCTAAGTACTTATCTGGCGCCAACACAGGTCAAGATATCAACAAGATGGGCCACGATTGAATCATGATCGTCAGCATTTGTGGACTCAGTGTAAAGAAGCTTAACCTAAAGGAGATTTAAATAGGGACCAACATAGAGGATGACCACTTCAATTACACATGGCGCTCCTGTAGGTACCTACCTACTAAAGGTCGGAGGTTCAAAGGTTTTCAGCCGATTACATAGTAGGGACGTGGGTGAGCAATGCTCACAGTTAGATCATGAGTTAACATGACCTAATCAACCGTACGGTCAACAACGAAAGTCAATTACATAACAGTTTTGATTTTGAAGCATATAGGTACCGTACTTCCGCACCAAATCAGGTATGCAGCAAAAAAAAATTGTTAAATTAAAATTAATCGTGATTCAAACTTAAATTAAAATCCTAAATCTTAAAATGAACTTTTGCCTTACTACCTAAATGAAATGCTGTAAAGCAGTAAACTATTTTGCGTCTACTAAGATGTTTTAGCAAAGTAACATTAATAATTACTTAAGTGCTAAAGTGTTATCGTCTTTCGTTGCAGACTGTACAGTGTCAAAAAACCCAAACCTTACCTAGGTTCGAGTTTGGTGACACTGTACCGTATTCCTTAGGAGGAAACCAACCGTTCTTCATGAATACTAGTTTTAAATAACGTAACTGGAACAGATGTAAACTTATAATTCATCTACAGTTCCTGTATGATCCTCTGGTCAAGGCACTACACTATCAACCCTTACCCCGCACCCCTCACACCGAGGAGGTGTCCTATCCCAGATTGCCACGTCGGCAATCAATAAAATTAATTGCGATGCAAAATTTTTACAGTTATTATCGGCAGTGGATGGAGCGAAATAAAACGGCTTGGAGAAGGAATAAACGTTGTTTAATTCTATTATTAGGCACAGTACAAAAAAATGGACACACCGCCTTGACCGGCGTTGGAAGAAGGGGGGAGTTGCCATACTCGAAATTTAATTATTAAAATATAAATGTTGCCACTTTATTACAATATTTAACACACCCCCTCAACATTATATTTTAATTCCCAGACAACCCTTTAATTTAACAATTCAAAACATTTATTCTTAACACCCCCTTAAGAAAAATTCTGAGATGCTTCCCCTTAAACTTCTAAACAAATATGCAGAGCCCTTAAATCTAGAAATACCTAACAACCTTTACATACACAAGATACCTTAAACAATGTTATAAACTCAACACTATGTACGTGCCTACTTGCTTTAACAAATATCTTTTCTGATTTATTATAGTTACACAATTAACAAGATCCTGTTTAATATTTATTCCTAGATAATTACTGGCTAGACCCAAATCTTTCATTTTACAGTTTTTACATATGGAACTTTTAAAGTCACTTACTTGGTTTTTATTACTACCAAAATACAACAGATCATCTACAAATAATAACACATAAATGTAGTCATTTCCTATTTGTTTGAAATATAAACATGGGTCATTCTTTGATCTTAGAAAATTTTCATTCAACATAAAATTATTAAACTTTTCATTCCAGTATTTAGGAGATTTTTTAAGACCATAGATTGACTTCTTTAGTTTACATACCTTATTACTAGGTAATCTCATATAAACTGTCTCATTGATGTCTCCATAAAGAAATGCTCCCGTGACATCCATTTGATACACTGGCTGCCTTTTCTGGGTAGCTACAGCCATCATAGCTTTGAAGGTTGTTAACTTGGCGACAGGTGAGTATGTTTGATTGTCGCAGTTCTTCTGTTCAAATCCTCTGGCTACTAAGCGAGCTTTATACAGAGATTTTCCTTCTGCCTCCTTGATTTTAAATACCCACTTGCTACTCACTATGTTTTCTCCATCAGGAACTTCTGTCACCTCCTCCCAGGTATTATTTTCCTCCAGTGTCTTCAACTCTTTATTTATGGCTTCCTCCCATTTAGTTTTATCTGGTCTTTTCATAGCTTCTTGGTAGGAAACAGGTTCATCACAGCAGTAGCTCAGGAACATGTTTTCGTCTTCTTGTACATAGTCTTTCAACCAGCTTGGCTTTTTCCTTACTCTTCTGGATCTTTCTGTTGCCTCTTCTGTCTGTCCTGAAGTTTCCTGTGAGTTTTCCTGTTCTTCTTCTATTTCTTCCTCTACCTCTTCTTCTAGTATTGATTCCTCATGAAAAGAATGAATGGAATCCTGTTCATTTTCACTTTCTATTGTTTCAGGGTTTTCAATATCCTCATACTGGCTTTCTTTTTCCTCTGAAACTTGTTCTGTCTCTTCTTGAGTGTCAGAAACTATGTGATACTCCTTTTCTTGTCTTCTGTCTCTATCTTTGTTTTCTATAGACTGTTTTATAAATACTATGTCTCTTTTGATGTCTACTTTGTCTTCCTCTGGAAAATATATTCTGTATCCTTTTGTATTTTCTCCATATCCTATGAAATAGCCTAATTCAGCCTTGCTATCAAACTTTAACCGTTTTTGATCAGGAATATGTACAGATACTTGACTACCGAAGACTTGAAGGCCGTTGACATCAAAATCTTTGTTCCACCAAAGTTGATATGGTGTTTTGTCTTTCACACGACTAGGACCTGTTCTGTTAATTATGTAGACAGCGGTGTTGAGAGCTTCAGCCCACATATTTTTGTTTAGGCCGCTCTCCAGAAGCATAGTTCGTGCCGACTCAACCACCGTCCTCATCTCACGCTCTACACAACCATTCTGTTGTGAAGTATATGTTACACTTCTTTGGTGTTGTATCCCATGTGATTTCAGCAAGTTTTCCATTTCTTTACCGATAAATTCCTTTGCATTATCACTTCTTATGTATTTCACTATGTGACCAGGATTAACTTTTATTTCTTTCAGATACTGTTTTAAATATTCTACAGACTGACCTTTATTCTTCAGAAAATACACCTTTCTAAATTTGGAATAATCATCCTTGATGAGCAGAAAGAACCTTGCCCCTCCTAGTGAAGTTTGTTCTACTGGACCTCCAATGTCAATATGGATAACCTCTCCTGGTTTCGTTGCCCTATGGGTACTGGATGGGAAGGGAAACTTATGTTGTTTTCCTTTCAAACATGGCAAACAGGTTTCTTCTTCACTATTTTCGAACTTAATGTCTTGCTTCATCAAGATGCTTTTCACTTGGTTTATGTCTTGGTGACCTAGTTTGGCATGCCATTCCCTCAGATTTGACATTACTTTTCCAACCATGGCATTATTCTCATACTGTCTGAATAACATTGTGTACATTTTACCATTTCTCTGGGCTACCGCACACACACTGTTGTTTTTGATAAACTGGCACTCGTTAGCAGTCGACTCCAGTTTGTAACCTTTATCCAGAGCAGCACTCATGGAAAATAAGTTTGCCTTGAGGCTTGGCACATGTAACACACTGCCTATTGATGTTTTAATCCAATTTACACCATCATATGCCTCTAGGTTAATGTCACCATAACCTAATGCTTTTATTATTGTCCCATCCCCAATAACAATGTCTTTAGGCACTAATAACTTTTTATAGTTTATGAAACTGTCCACTGTAAAGCACATATGCTCAGAAGCACCACTATTTAAGAACCACTCATTATATTTACTTTTTGACATAAGTCCACACACCACTGACATGACAAATGCGTTTTGTTTTTTATCTTCACTTTGTTGTTTATTGTCTTTGCTAAACCAACACTTTTCTTTTGTATGTCCTCGCTTTTTACATTGCTTACAAAATAGGATGTTTTCAGTTTTATCACTTTTGTGCTTCTTTACCTTACAGTCCTTTTTATAATGCCCCACTTTACCGCAGTTAAAGCATTTTCTTGAGTTTGTGTTCGTTTTGAACGCTGTGGAACTACTGTTTTCACTGCTTTGGTACAGTTTGTTTCTTTGTTCTTCTATGATGAGCCTGGCTGTCAACTCCGAAAGATTTCGCTTTTCTAATGGCACAGAGTCCCATGCAGAGACAAAGTGTCTGAACCTTTCACCTAGCGAACTTATGATTTTTGTAACAATCATGTTTTCGGCAACTTCGCCCTTTGCTTGCCTTATTTGAGTCACAATGGCTTCTATTTTAGCTATGAACGTAGATACATCTTCCGAACTGTTAAGTTTCTCTTCGAAGAAGCGCTGCTGTAATATGTGGAGTGACATATCAGATTTTTGTTCATAAACTGTATTTAATTTGTCCCACATTTCTTTGGCTGTTTCGCAATTTTGAACATGCAGCATAGCCGTGTTACCCAGTCTTGCTACGATGATTCCTTGGGCTTTTGCATCTAACCTCTTCCATGTGGTTAATTTTTCATCTTCATTTTCAGGGCATTTTGATGAGCCATCCACCAAGTCAAAGACATTTACCGCCTTCAATATGACTTTTACTTGAAATTTCCATGTATGCCAATTACCGACATCTTCTAATAACATGCGATTATTTGAAGCTCCAAAAATATAGCCCTCGCCGTCCATCTTGTTCCGCCTTTGCCTCTGCTTGACCGCAGGACCACGCGCCGCTTTACCACAGCTTTTAAGTCAATATTCCTTTATTTCGCTCCGGATGCCTGGGCCCATAACCTTTTACAGTTATTATCGGCAGTGGATGGAGCGAAATAAAACGGCTTGGAGAAGGAATAAACGTTGTTTAATTCTATTATTAGGCACAGTACAAAAAAATGGACACACCGCCTTGACCGGCGTTGGAAGAAGGGGGGAGTTGCCATACTCGAAATTTAATTATTAAAATATAAATGTTGCCACTTTATTACAATATTTAACAAATGCAGCTGGAAAAGAGATGCACAAACATTGCGTAGGTACCTAATTTACGTAGGTGTGTTCGATCAATACATGGCCTATTCATAGAAATGTGGAGGTTCTCATCAAAACATCACATTTCAATATTATTTATGAATTTACATAATTTAACCAAGTTCGATTTCATTGATGACTAAGGCAAGATTAATATCACAAGGGGGATAAATTTGACTTCAATAAGCATAGAATGTTATGGTAATTCAACAGTTTTTTTTTATTACCCGACTACGGCGAAGCAAAAGGATTTTGACCGGTATGTATGTCTGTATGCTCATCTGTTCCCTCATAACTTCTGAATAACCGTGCAATATGACAACTTTTCCAATCAAGGTATCTTTGCCCAAAAATCAATTTATGCGCAAATTCGCTAACATAGGAAGCAATTTTAGTTTTTTGACAACATTTATTACTTAGGTGATAAGTTAATTATATTTGTGTCAACACTATCTATCGCACTCGTTCTTCTAAGTTCATTTAGAAACCTATCAAAAATTGTCGAGTGCGGTGCGTGTTTTTGCGGGCTAATTTACTTGGTAAACTGTTTGTGGATTGCACTTCATGGCGAAAACACAGGTTGAGTATTTTAAACATAGTTTCATTATTCAGGACGTTATAAATCATAACTTCTGACGATGGGCAAAGTAACCCTAAACTATCCAGACCCATTCATGCCAACATTGCCCGCTATCAAAAAGCATTCAGTTATAAAGTATTATGTTATATTTTAAATATAAAGTACTTCATATATTATGATATATTTTATATTACTACCTACGTGTAGTTATTAAAAAAAAAGAGGAAAAGAGGTGAAGTTTGTGATCATATGTCTGTTTGCAGGATAGGTAATATTCCAATGAATATAGAGTATATTTCACTAAGGTAAAGTGCAGCTTATAATCATATGTACCTACAACTATAAATCTGCTTAGCTCAAATTTTACTGTCATTTAAAATTTCAGTAAAACAAACAAGTCTAGAATTATACAAAGAAAGTCAAGATGCGAAGATATGAAGCTTGCATGCGAAGCAGTTGCATTTCAACAAATATCTTCAAGAGATGTTGACAGTTCGGTATTATGGTACATAAATAAAAAAAATACATTCAAATTCTGTTGGGCATCCTAAATTTTTTTCTTCTTCACTTGTCAATATGACAAGTGAAGAAGAATAAAATTTGAAAGTTGTATGGCTGTTTGCGATTTTCCACGTGATGTGCTTTATCTACTAATTGTGATTTTGTTCCTCAAAGGCTTATTATTGTAATAAACCTTTAATTATGAACATAGTGTAAGTCTATTCATATAAGTACATCCAACACCCGCAAAAAAGGTAATTTAATTAATCATTTTACGGGAATATGACAACCCTAAAATTTTAAATCGTTTGGTGGGCCTTGTATGGAAAAGAGCATTAACCTCTAGGTAACATTGCCCACTATTTTTATCACGAAAATGTTTAATTTACAAACAATATTTTAAAACCAAGGTTAAGATTGCCTTAAATTGTAGTCGTGGTTATTTTTACAGCCAGATTTGCGTGAGAAATCGACGTGGGCAATGTTGGCTAAAAGTCCGGGTTATTTTGCCCGCCATCACAATCGAACAAATCTTGGTATAAATTTTAATTTAAAAAATATTAAACATAGCAAATGCGTGCATACGGTCGTATAGTTGTAGTTAATGAAAAAATATACTTAGGTTCCCATAGAAAAAATTGAAATATATTCTATTTTCATAAAAAAACGGGCAATGTTGGCTAGTTTATATAGAATTTTCGTCTATATAGTTCGTCGTATAGAGCTTTGACTCTTTGTTATTGGTAGGGATTGCAATGGACATCTTTATACTATGATTCATGAATGATATCTTTAGACTATGACAGCCGGGCTTTAAGTAGCTAGCTACTCAGGGTAAGGGTACCTAATTATAAATTATGGGTACTAGGTAATACTAATTAGGTTCATTAGATTGAAACCTATAAATGACAGTTGAAACTAATGAGATTTTCCGAGGAAATACGTTGGTTCTTGGGTTTTCATAAAGTTTGTCTTATGTACCTAGGTGTAGCTAACTACTGCGGTTGTTGACATCATTACGCAATGTATTTCTTAAAGGGGTAAAGGAAGAGGTACCTTCTGTAATATTCCACAAATCACATGACCCAAGTTGTGAGGTGATGGTGAGACTATTGCCAGTAACCGAACAGAAATCCTGGTATCGGGCTGATTCTTAGATATTCTGAATGATTGGACCTACCTATACATATTCTATAAAGTTCGAGTCACTTATGTTAGTAGGCAAAGGTGCCTCGAACTCTCATGAAGGCGAGTCTATACACCAAAAGCCGGGCATGTCAACAATTTTCGTACGAGTTCACTTGAGATGCCGCGTAGGCTCCTTAAGGGCCACATGTTCAGGTCGAGCGATGAGCCGTTTGGTTCAAGAGTGATATAATACCCAGACGTAGGTACTGTGTGAACTAGCTAATAAAAACGTTTATTAAGTTCAAACCCAGAGAAGTCTTGTATATTTACCTAATCTCAATAGGTTATGGGCCCAGGTCCACATTAATTAACAATTGGTGATAAACAATGAGCAGAGAAAACAGGAAAAATATTTAAAAAAGTTATTCCTTTTCGATATTAGTATTAACATGCACCTAGGTGTTTTTAATAATTAAGTGGAAGTGTTATCCAAACTGAACTAGCACAGTGGACTAATCTACAAAGTTTTTAATATGTGAACCTTATTCTGCTCCAAACTAAGTACGTGTTGTGCCAATAAAGTGACAATTAGACATATTAATAACTAGCTTATGCCAGCGGCTTCGCCCGCGTGGAGTTCGATAATTGACCCACGGGATCGGTATACCGGGATGAAAAGTAGCCTATGTGCTATTCCAGACTAAAACCTATCTCTGTTCCAAATTTCATGCAGATCAGTTCAGCCGTTCTGGCGTGATTGAGCAACAAACATCCATCCAAACTTTCGCATTTATAATATTAGTAGGTATAGATTGAATACAGACCCTCCCAATCAGTAAACAATAACATTACAATAGAACTGTGCCAATATTTCAAATTATCAAAATAGTGAAGAATATCAAAGAGCGAGTCCGTTAAAAAAAAATTCAAACCTAATACTTGTAACAGTCATTTTAACGAACTTTCTAAAACACTGTAATACAGAAGCATAATTTCGTCTGAATTTACGTGTACACATGCATTGATTAGACTGCATGAATGCGCGAGTTCAAACCCCAGGAAGTGATTCTCTTTTTGTATGTTATCGCGAAATAATTATATTTCGTCGTCTCATAATGGGTTGAAAAAATAAATCAACTTAATATCTTCGAAATGAATTTCTTTGGGAATTTATCGCTTCGTAGTTCACAACGATTACGTAATAATCGATTATTATTGAAGACATCGATGAATAAAAAGAATTCTAACAGCATGACACTAGATGGCACCACAGATAGCATACCAAATATTTCAGATTTTAAGAACGATGAAATTCAGGAACTAAAATCGCAAATCGATAAACTTAATTCTGATTTAAAGGCCGCCCATGATAAAATAAATGAGCTATCTATAGCAAATATGGATTTAAAGAAAACAATCTCAGAAAGCATCAAATGTAACACGATAGTAAGTACACCAGACATAATTATGTTCCAAACGATTGTAATTGGTCACGAAGATTTTGGAAAAGCTAATAACTATTCCGATATAATTGTAAATATTCGTGAAACTTTATTGACGATAAAGCACACTAATGTTATACTATGCTTACCTATAATTATTTAACTGTAGAGTTGAAACTTTTAATAATCAACTACATTCAGATGTTCAAGCACATAAATATGTAAAATTATATGATACCAATTTAGATTTATCTGCTGATTATACCATGTTCTCGCGACGCGATGGCTCTCTTAACGATAATGGAATGCAAAATGTTGTAAAAAATCTAGAGCAGTTAGTGTTGCAAAATGCAAGAAAACCGACAATTCAATGAACCAACAGACAGAGGAGCAGTTTTTTCTATCATAATAACCTAGCAATAATACATCAAAACATCGCTGGCGTATTAAATAAAAGTAATGAGCTTACTAAAAGACAAACTAAATGAGCTTACTAAAAGTTTTGAAGAAATGTCGGAGAAAGATTCAGAAATCGATGTTATCTGTCTATCAGAACACTTTATGATAGCTGGTCTTGAGCACTTATGGTTTATTCCCAACTACACCTTGGCGGCATGTTACGCCAGAATAGATAGCAAGAGAGGTGAACATGCATTCTAAGTAGTTAAGAAAGGGCACCAGTATAAAGAAATTCTAGATATGGCGAAACTGTCGATTAATGGAGTATTTGAATGTTGCGCCATTGAGTTATTTGATAGTAAAACAATAATTGCCTGCGTGTATAGAATACCAAAGACTGATAAGTTAAGTATATTTTTTGAACAATTTGAAAAATTGTTACATACTTTAAATAAAATAAAAAAAATGTAAAAAGAAATGTCGTAATAGCAGGTGACTTTAATATTGATACTCTTAAGCGCAATAACACTTTGCGGGAACTGGAATGCTTGCTTTTATACTTTAACCTAAAATTAGAATTAAATCAGCCCACACGACTTGTCAGTGGATCGTGCATAGATAACTTTGCACATAACCTTAGACAGAAATGTAAATCTGAAGTGATGGATTTCGGCTTATCAGACCATACAGCTCAGATACTAAAATTACCGATTAAAACATATTTGTTAGTGGACAATAAAAAGACGCGATTTTAGTAAAGAAAATATGCAAAAATTTAAAGATTATATACAACATGTCTCCTTCTCCGAAATATACGAAACTGAAAATCCAAATACAGCCAATCTACAAATGCGTTTATAGAACAATTCCTACTTCTACATAATTTATGGTTTCCATTTAGAGAAATAACCATTAAAATCAAAAGTAAACCAAAATGGATATCACACGCAATTAGAATCTGTAGTAAAAAAAGAGACAGCTGATGTGGAAATATAGGCTACATCAAAATAATCATAATAAAATAGAATTTAAAACATATGCCAAACGTTATAAACATATTATTAAACTAACACAACGAGCTCAAAACATTCATAATATAAAATCCAAAGCCACATGGGCAATAATAAACGAATCAAAATTTAACAAGCTTATGGATAACGTTTCTTCCATAAAAATAGGTGATAAAACAGTAACCCATCCACAGGAGATATCAAATGCTTTTAAAATTTTTTCTGTAGACAAAATTAAACCTTTATCGGATTCAGGTGAGAAAGTAAATTTTAATATTAACAAATCAAATCAATCTATGTTTATGGCACCAAGTAGAGAATACGACATTCTTCAAATAATTCGATCCTTGAAAAACACTTTAAGTGTCGGGCATGATGGGATATCCACAAAAATTATAAAATATGTCGCTGATAATATTTGTGATCGCTATATGGTAAACATATGTATAAGCACAGGAATATACGCAGAGAATCTGAAAACGGCAATAGTAAAACCATTATTTAAAAAAGACAATAAAGAAAGCCTGAACTCTTATAGACCCATAGCCCTTATTCCCATATTATCTAAAGTCTTTGAAAAATATATATGTACACAAATATACAATTATTTAGAAAAACAAAACATTCTTACAGAGGATCAAAAATAAACTATAAATATGGTCATTTTTGATTTCATTAAAAGTGTCATGACTAACACGTAGACAAAAGAAAGCATGACCCAGGCTTTCGACTACGTCAATCATCATGTAATGTCATCATTATCATCAGTAAATTAGAAGCGTACGGCATCAGGGGAAACATACTAGAACTAATAAAAACTTACTTAAAAAATCGTAAACAATATACAGAAATTTCCAAAATAAACATCTCAACTAAAAAAGAATAAATATATAAATCGGAATAACGAATAGTGAAGTACGGAGTCCCACAGGGGAGTGTATTGGGTCCTTTGCTATTTATTATCTACATAAACGATCTACCCGGAATAACAAAATATACGATTTCACTTTTTGCTGATGACAGTAGGTACGTACAGTCACCATAAACTCTTACAATAAAGATAATTACGAAAGCGAAATTAATGAAACAACAACTTCAATAATTAAATGGCTAAATAACAATAATTTAAAAATTAACCTAGATAAAACAAAAATGATATTTTTCAGTCAACGTCTAGCATCACCAAACCTAAATATCTATGGCTTAATGCCAAAAAAAAATTGTACCCCATTCCTAAATGGCAAAACATGTAGCTACATCTAATTTATTTATAAGATCTGTTTATATACTACTCTTGTTTTTACAAAATAAATATATCTTTATTTTTACGGCAAATGTTTATGACTAGAATATGTAGGTATTATACCTACCTATCAAATTGTTCTAATTAGCTAATTTATGAATATGAAGGCACCGCCATTGGTCTGGTTTTGTTTTGGTTTTTTACGCATTGGTATGGAATGTATGACATGACATACATAGATAATTATGATAGCTGCTATTTTACAGTGCTCAGAGGGATACCCCCATTTATCAGCGATTGAAGGAGTGGGACCAGGCGTGGAAAAGTAGATCGGGGGGGGGGGGGGGGGTAAATACTATTAGGAACAATAACAAGTTTATTTCCGGGGGGTGAAATCATGGAAGGTGTATTAATTTATTTGTCTATTACATTATTACAGAAATTGTGTTTGTATATAAATAAAAAATTAAAAGAACGCAGAATGTCAGAGCGAGCGATGCGTGCTCGAAAATATTAGCACTACTTCGGTAGGTTACATTTTAGTTTGACCATTCACACATGATTTATGTAGGTACTTAGACGACTAATGCAGAAACGTCTCGAAATGCAACATAATGCCAGTGCGAGCGAAGCGAGCTCGAAAATTTTTGCATCCCTGCTTGGATAAATTAAGTCATTTTTGTTCAGTTTAGTAGAAATGAGAATAATATAGTAATAGAAGTATAGGATGTGTTAGCGAGCGAAGTGAGCTGGAAAATTTTAACACCTTGGATAACTTAGGTTCTTTTTGTTCATTTATACAGAAACCACATCGTATCGCAACAAGTATCGATGCGAAAGCATTCAGCATAGCCATTCACAAACGCTTCGATTCGATTTCGATTCGGTAAGTATATCTCGCTCGCTTTCGTAATGCTAAAAAAAGACAGACATACGATTTGTCGAATAGAAGCGTTTGTGAATATCTATGCTGAAATCAGACTAATTTATTCTATTAAAATTCACCTTTCACTTCAACTCTGATACCGACAACTATACCTACCTATTAATATATTTGTCAGAAATACAAAAGAGTGTCAATCCCGTGATGATCAAGAAAGTACCTAAATAAAACAAAATAATTATATACAAATCTTATGACGTTGCATAATTGCTAATTCACAGAAATATAAATGAGTGTATGATTAAATGAGTGTAAAAATTAGTAATTATACGAATACGGTTTTAATATTTTCGCATAAGTCCATCCAATTAACCGTACTTATTCCCTCATTATGATATTAGATACTACTTGCCTACGTGATATAAAAACGACGCTTTCGGAAATGTCTGATTGACGCACCATAAATCTTGGTCACCCTACTTCTAACTTGCATTATAGGTTTTAAGTGCTGTAGGTCGTGAAGTCCAAACATTAGGGCTTTATACATACTGTCTACAATTTCTTCGAAATCGTATCAGTGGTTAGCAAAAAGAATGGGATCGCTATTCAGTTCCTTTTAAGAGAACTGCTCGGCCGCGCGGTTCGCCACGTTTCGACCGCGCGGCCATGGTTAAACCTTTACAACTTTCTGAATATTGGATCTACGAATTTGCGACTTTCATTGTTAGTGTTTTACAAATTCCTTCGTAATGTTGACGTAGTCGTTTTTTTCTACGACAATGTGGCCGAGCAGTCGAAACGGACACCAAACCTCCCCTGGGTATTTGGTAAGGCAGGGGTAACCCTGCCAACGGCCCTGCCCCTGAGATAAGTAATATTTTCATGTTTCAAGATGAAGAGACCGCAAGAGCAAGCGAAGCGGGTCTCGGATGGATTAGGTTCTTTTGGTGCATTCATACAGCAACAGGATTTACTAAGTCATTGGGCAATGCAAAATATCAATTTTATTTAAATCAATGATTTGAGAAAGATGATCATGAAGCCTATCACGCTTCTTGGATCCGATCTTGGTATTAATAGAATCAAAAAAACGAGAGAAGAGAGCTTCAAAAAAGTAGCCTGCCTCCTCCCCGGATATAAGGTTCCTTTTGTTCATTCATACAGGCATAAGAATAAAAGTAACTCCTTTTAAACTGCTTCCTTATACAGAATTAAAAACGGGTTAAATAAATTGGCGAGCGAAGCGAGCTAGAAAATTTTAGCACTCTGCCTCGAAAAGGTTAGTTTCTCTTGTTGAGCGATTGCAGGAAGTTAATAATTTCTACAATTTCTGAAAAATAGCTATTTTAATAATGATTTTGGGATTTTGATTATGATCTTGATAAAGGCAATAGGTACGGCACCATCCCTTAATCTCCTCCTACGTGAAGCCATCTTCTGTATCACTGTACCTATCCTTGGCATTGTGTCGTGAAACGCGTCATGGAGTTTTGTGTCTAGCAATCCACCTACCTACGTCCATCTAATTGGACTACGAACACTCAGACGCTTTGCCGTTGGCCTTGTCCGTTATCATTAGTTGTTGTAGGTTATGTCCATCTTATCTCGCGATGTGACCGATATAAAAATATCGATTTTCAAAATATATCCATAACATGAAATGATTAAACTAGATAGGTACTTAAAAATAAAGAAGGTAGACTGCGAAAATTATGGCTGTAGGTAAGTAATAGACACAAAGACCGACTAATGAATAGAATACCTAATAGAAAATAATTGCTTCCAGAATAGATAACCGATACATAAATAAATCACAAAACGAATGAGAAATTGCTAGAAATAACAAAACTATTGTAAACAATTTATTCTCGTGTCATGTTTTTTCTTAATTATAAATTAATACCGAACCAGCCGATAACTTAATGAAAATAATGAATGATTCACAGACTGGACTTTGTTTATCAGCAATATTATGGTTGTTAGTAAATTTGTGCATCAGTGTGTTATGTTATGTATTACTCATAACTTCCCCTTGACCTCTCGCGCGGGAATAAATTACTTGAGTGCTCCATTATTGAGTTCAGTCGCTGTAAGTTCGGACGTCGCATCGCGCCCGCTCCGCACCAACATGAAGCTTCCGCTACTAGTCGTGTTTACGTTCATATTCGTATTACAATTACATCATAGTGAGTGCCGACATGTCGCCTGGTTCCCCGAAGTATTCGACAGCCTCACCAACCGAACCGAACAGATCACAAGCTATGTACGCGAAAGAGGACGACGACTGAAGAACTTTTACGTTGAAAATGTGCGAAAAAAAATCACTTCCTATTTCGGCATGAATACCACCAGAAGCGAACCAGAAATTCATGAGACACCGGAAGACAAACAATGGAGGATCAAGAGGAAATTCAGAGATTTTGTCGAAGTAGCTGAGTCAACAGAAAATAAGATTTTTGATTCCATAGCACCAGAGGGGGAGATGGAGTACAAGTGTTCTGATGACGACCCCACTATCCACATGAGCACGCCGCAGCTGATCGCGATGCACGGCTACCCGGCGGAGTCTCACACGATCGTGACAGACGACGGATACATATTGACAATACATAGGATACCATTTTCAAAAAAATCCAACAACAAATCAAGTCCTAGGAAGACAGTACTGCTGCATCACGGCCTACTAGGGAGCTCGGCAGATTGGATAATAGCGGGACCTATAAAGGGCCTGGCATATATCTTGTCTGATGCCGGTTACGACGTGTGGTTGGCCAACGTACGAGGAAACACTTACTCCCGAGCTCATGTTTCAAGAAATGTTGAATCGTTTGAATTCTGGAATTTCACATTCCACGAAGTGAGCCAGCACGACCTCCCGGCAGTCATAGATTACATAATGGAGGTAAAAGGATGGGACGTCAAAATTAACTACATTGGCCATTCTATGGGAACCACGGTACTGTTCGCACTGCTGTCCACGAAAACTCAATACAACAAGGTGTTGAGAGCAGGATTCGCTTTGGCCCCAGTTGCCTACATGACAGAAATTAAGAGTCCGATAAGACTACTAGCTAAGTACAGCGATAACATAGAATACCTCTTGAAACTACTTGGGGCTAATGAGTTTCTTCCTCAAAACTCGGTGCTGAGATGGTTATCAAAACATGCTTGTGAGATAAATCATTATGAGGAAGCGATATGTGAAAACTCGATGTTTGTTTTGTGTGGACACGATGAGAGACAATTCAATAGGTCATTGTTGCCGATAATTCTGGGTCACGTTCCCGCGGGCGCTTCCACGAAGACGTTGGTCCACTACGCGCAAGAGATCAAGCAGGCAGGCAGGTTCCAGATGTTTGACTATGGTCCTAAGGATAACCTGAAAGAATATGGGACCGCGGCTCCGCCTGAATATCCAGTCCACAAAATCACTTTGCCTATCGCTCTATTCAGTGCTGACAACGATTGGCTATCCAGTGACGTCGACGTGACGAACTTGTATGTACAACTTGTTAATCCTATAGAACACTACATAGTGCCATTGAAGGAATTTAATCACATAGACTTTTTATGGGCGGTCGACGCGCCTAGTCTAGTTTATGCAAGGTTGTTACAGTTGTTGGAAGAAGGTGTTAGTAACCCATACTCCACTGATATTTTAGATAATAATAATCTCTTAGATGTTAAGTTAGAAGATTTTATGACCAAAGAAAATTAATAAATGATGCTTTTTTTTTGTAAATCGTAATTTTATTTGATGTCTTATGTAACTCGATCTAATTTCACACAAAGCATTGACAATAATTATCTAGCTTACATGATAAGTAAACTGTGTAAGTAAGCAATGACTTCTTTTTAAATAAGCTAAAATACTTAGATACTTACAGAGATACTACTGATACTCTCTTACTTCTTAATATAGCAGTAAGTATCGGCATTGATTCTGGGCCATTACTGAAAAGGTAACTACAGTGAAACCTGGTTAAGTGAGACATCAAGGGACCTGCAATGTCGTTTCACTTATAGAGGTATTCCACTTACCCAGTGTCTCAGATATACAGGTATAAATAAATATCTGTCTCATTTACAGAGGGTTCCATTAATAGAGGTGAGAATACAGGTTATTTCAGTAATACAGGTGCGATCATTAAATAAAATAACGTGTTATGTATGTAAATGAGTTTTAATAAAAAAAAATTAGTACTTAAAGGTAATCATACAAATGTAATCAACAAAAATATTCAAGCACTTCAGTTTTTCACGTAATGATAACGATTGTAGCTTTCGTTTTGGCATTTTTCAAATAAACATCTGTATGATAGTAAAGCGAAACTAAAACTGAAGGTAATTGAAGCTCAAAATTACTTACGTACTTGGAATTACGTGTGGAATTTGTGGGTAGAATAAGAATGAGTAAACAAACAATGTTATCTCAGTTACAGAGGTTTATGCATATAAAATTTACTCGCTGTCTCAGTTATAGAGGTAACTATGATGATAAATCGAAAGAACAAATCCCAGATATAGAGGCTTACCTCGTCCCACTAACAGAAGTAATTCAGTGCCAAAGTGTTGGGACCTCAGCATGAGTTCCAGTTATGGAGGTTTCTCACTTATCCAGGTCCCACTTAACCAAGTTTCACTGTAATTGAAAATGGCTTCTCATTAGCTTAGTGTTCGCAGTGAAACCTACTAGCGTCGGTATCAACCAGTTACCTACTCGAGCAACAACTAAATGACGATCACTACTCATCTTTTCGAGTAGGTTAGTCCAGATGTGGTATTATAAGTAGCCGGTGGGTTAATGTTTCACATAACATCACGCTTGTAATCCTCGAGGGGTTCAGCAGAGGTGCATCTAATATTACACTCACACTTCACCAATTAAGTTTAAATCCCATGTATTAGGGGACGAGTGTACTGCTAACAACCGGGCACGGATCCAGACTGCGGCTGCTAGTGAGAAATTCCTGATGGGTACCTAATAGTCCGACCTGGGAATCGTACCCAGGACCTTACCTACGCTTAGTAGTCGTGCTTGCGACCACATCGGCTGTTCAGAATCAAAACCTAGTAACTCATAATTTCAAAAATGTCCAGGAAAAGCCAAAAACATGTTTGCATCCTTAATCGTCTGCCCTATTTGAACCATTAGAGTTAGGGTTATGAATGTTAGACCAAAATGTGCGTAATAAAATCAGCTACACTTTTCAATTGTCTTTTACTCAAGAAGGCGTTCAGTACAGCTTAGAACCTCCTTACTATTTAATAATTTGATCAAATATACCAATTATTCAATAAGGAACCAAATCATAACACAGTAAGTATACTTACTAGGTTTTAAAATTGCGTCTGATTTGTAAACGTGATTATCTTTTAAAGTTCAAAAGATAGTATCTCCTATACTACAGAAATTAAAACACATAATACAAAATAATAAGTGAATGTATTTATTATTATTCATACAAGTACAGTTGACTACCTCACAAAACTTTTACATAAATAACGTTGATCAACTGCGACAAAAAATAATCGGAATGCGATCGAAAAATCGAATATAAATAGATGAATAAATTAACTCGATATTTTATGAAATAGTCTGTATTATTTCCAAGTAATAATTTCTTACAATATCTAAATAATTTACTCATCATTATTTATTTGTCCATCAGATATTAAATCAATAGATCGGTCATTAATTGGTAACTGTAACCAAAACTCTCTTCGACTAATGGGCATTAGTGGTACTAGTTTAGAAACTATACCATCTTTTTTTGAAAATTTTATTCCACGTGGAATGTTATTTGATAAAGGTGGAAGCTTTGATACATCGAATTTATTAATAAGAAAATCGAGTTCTTTGTAAGGGTCCCCAAAATCAGTCTTGTACAAAAGATTACGTGATCCTGCTGTGAACTTAGCCTCGACTAATGGACCTAGTAAAAAATTATCCAGAGGATCATCTTTTGCATTCCGACGAGCAACGCGCTTTTTCTTTGGCCATTGGTATGATTGTTGCACCTCAATCACATTAATATTTTTTCTGCAATGCGCAATCACATCTTTAAAGTCCTCGTAGTCGTAAACTCCGTTTCGCCGATTGAAGTCTCTTTCGATGTTACCATGAACACCGTCCGCTGACATATGGGTGTGCCCCTTCGTAAGATATTTAAATGTAATAGTTTCAACATCAAAAGACTGACAGTTTACTATAGTAACAAGAGCTGTAAATAAAAACCAATTTTTATTTTGGCCCGCACAGTTGTCACACCACAGTATTAAATGTTTAACATTTCTCTCGCTACGAAGAAACGCAACTAAAGCGTCGACTATTTTATTGGCGTCTCTACTGCAGAAGAAACTAGGTAAGTTTCTTCTGCATTTTTCATAGCATTAAAAATGAGTTTGGACCGGTAAAACTGTTGACGTCTCATTTTAAATAATATTGAACACTATGTAAAAAGTTTTTGCGCCCGCGTAAACTGACTTACTGGAACGAATGACCGACGAACGAATGAATGGCACAATTTCAAAACAAAGTAACAGTGAGTATCAAAATTAAAACCTAGTAACCTGACTGACTTACTAGGTTTTTGAAATTGTTTTCTGAGTTACTACGTATCGAATTTGTTATTTTAGGGAAACTAGACATGGATTACAAATTAGCTTGACTTGCTCAATATTTTTTTTAATTTATCTTATGAAAATGGCTGTTTTAAGCACCTGGTCACAAGGACCTATACCTAGTAAGTCAGAAAATTGAATAAAACGAATTTCCCAAAAATCTGAGATACTAGGTTATGAATTTGAACAGCCGACATGGCCAACGAGGAATGTTTCTAATTACGGAGTGATGAGCTCTAAAATAGAATAACAAAGTAGGTAAGTAAGTCATTATTAAATTACCTTTAATAATAATAATACCAGCCTATTACTGTCCCACTGCTGGGCAAAGGCCTCTTCTCACGGGTCTTAACGGTTGAAGTCCAGGGGGGATTATGGTAACCCACCAGGTTTCCTCACGATGTTTTCCTTCACCGATGTCTGTCATATTCAAGATAAACTTAGAAACTACTTTTTTTTTTTTCTTATATATTAATGGGGGTTTTTATCCACATGGATACGTCAACCCCATTGTACCTTATCACTACTATTACACCACTAAAATTAAAATATAAAAACAATATTCTTATAGTCCTAATTAATTAGCAAATTTAGCTATTCATTGATTAAGCTGTTGTACTAGACCACACAATTTTTTTGCAACATTTGATTTAGGATTCGCTAAAATAGTTAAAATAAGCCCAAGATCTAAAATATTCAAACCAAACTCCCTAATCAATGAATCTCTTTCATTTTTATGATTGACTTTAACGAGGTAGTAGGTAAACAAAGTAACTACTTACGCAGCTGTTTTTTTTTGCGTAAATCTGTGTGTGTTTTCCGCTTATGTATCTCGAATATTATCATATTACGTAGCAAGTATGCCAAATAATAGAACAAGTATAAGATCGCTCCAAATATCTATGGACTGATTATCGTTATCAGCAATACCAGCGAAATGTGGGTTACAAAAACAATATAACCACATACATATAACGAAACAACAGATAGGTACGCACTATTGTTGAATTGCTCGTTTTAGAGTAACTACTGTTTGTTTTCCAGCAGAACAAATGGTAAATGGATATCTCTCACTTTAGATAACGTGTATTGTGCAACAGAGCCAGCAGGTCATTTTAGATAATCGATGCAGTGTCAAGTTCACAAGGTGTTGATCAACACAGGTCATGCGAGACGCTCTGAAGTACATACCTACAACATACATTGGTACTACCCAACTATGTTGGTTACCTACGCAAGCGTACAGTTGGTATGTATTGAATTACCTCTCTATAGGCACCTACTTTACTTAATCGACTTTGAACTTAACCACATGTGTATCATAGCTCGTATTCACCTTACACAAAGCGATATCTAAGTTAATGCTTAAATACCTACGTATACAAGCAGTTGGAATTTACATTAGTGCTGAGAACTTCGATCACTAATAGGTACTTAATAACTAATAAAGAACTATATTTTAGTGATCGAAAGCTCAGGCTGCTGTTTCCGAGCGCTGCGCTGCGTTGCGTTGCCTTGTGACAAGCGAACACGGACAATAGGATGTAATAATTAAGTATTACCTATAACACAGATATAATAAATACAGTATTTATTATATCTGTGACCTATAACCACAGAATAAATAATAGTAGGTACGAGTATTACAATTATAACAGAGGAAGAGTTATAGTAGTCGAGTTTTTATTGAACGAAAATGGATTGTTTATTTAATATCCTTGTTATTGCACTGAAGGAAAACATATCGAATTAGATAAACTGAAACGTAGTTTTATTTAATGAATAGAACTAATTGGTACTGTAGTTCTATTTATACTTTTAACTTAGGTAATTGCGTAATTATTTATCTACGTAGGTTTATTAGGTAGGTACCTATAATGTATTCATTAAATCAGCAATGTTTTTAATTTAGGTATATGAACAAAACAACCAAAAGCAGTTTTTGACTTTGTCCTGACTTCCTGAGTCGGAAAATTCTATGGCTTTTTAAAAATATTTTTATGCAGATTACGTACTTTGGGTAGCAGCCACGGAGTCTGGATTTGCGCTTGGTTGATGACAATAGGCTCGCCCCCTATTACAAAGGACACAAACATAACTGGCGAAATGTGGGTGTGTAGGTACCTACTAAGACGCGCCAAGCCAAACGCTAGTGGACTCTAAATCGCGAGTGCTGAAGTCACGCTCGCGAAACGCTCTCAGCTAAAGTTATTATTCTTTCCATTGTTTACCTGTTTGTGCCTTATACTGTGTTTTACCGTTTACATTATACCTATAGGTACTGTTTACCGTTGTGAACTTTATTGAAAAGGCCCAAAAACAACCCCTGAGCAAACACTTCTTACAGTTTAGGTACCTACACCTTTGCCTAAACCTTCAGGGATTACAGGCGTGATGTTATGTTATGTTAAACTTATTGTGAATGATAGCTACTAAGTAGATAGGTAAGTACCACACAATACTTATTATACCTACTTACTAGTAGTTAGGTACTACGATGATTCCCTCAAAGGTCATACGGCCACTGGCTATTTTTATTCTATAGATAACAAATAAGAAACAAACAGTAACTAATTAGTCAACATCCAAACGTACAATGATAAATAATATTTTGATGACTCAATCAAACATACCAACAAGATTGATACAGTTGAACCAGAAAAGGTTTGCGCTTCGAATCTAAGTGTTCCCAAACGAGTTCGAGCGCCTCGTCATAAAGTGAAAAAAGCTAAATTATCTATACATATAATAGAAAAAAAAATTGTAGGGGTGTTAAAGGATAACAAACAGAACCCATTTATACTATTTTTAGAATTTTTGTCTTCTTCTTTATCTTTTGATTATAATTATATGTATACTAGCTGTCCCGGCGAACTTCGTACCGCCTAACAGTCAATGAATCCTACCCCACCTACCCTACCTACTCTACCCACCCTACCTACCCACCTAGCCTACTCTCCTAGTACCTACCACCTACCTACCACCTACCTACCACCTACCTACCACCTACCTATCACCTACCTACCACCTACCTACCACCTACCTACCACCTACCTACCACCTACCTACCACCTACCTACCACCTACCTACCACCTACCTACCACCTACCTACCACCTACCTACCACCTACCTACCACCTACCTACCACCTACCTACCACCTACCTACCACCTACCTACCACCTACCTACCACCTACCTACCACCTACCACCTACCTACCACCTACCTACCACCTACCTACCACCTACCTACCACCTACCTACCACCTACCTACCACCTACCTACCACCTACCTACCACCTACCTACCACCTACCTACCACCTATCTACCGACAATTTACGCTTTCGCGACATAGACAATAGTTTATTAACCTTTCTATTAGATCAAAATAAAATTTTCTGAACGCACGCATAAATATTTGACAATCAATAAATATGTCAATCATTTGTCACTACTGACAGTATTTGACAGGATGGACATCAAATGTTTGACAGGTACGAAACCAAGGAACATTTTGGGAAAATGATTTATCTTTCGTAATTTTTTATTCGTCGATTTTTCATTGTTTTTATGATTTATTCTGCTATTCTAGGCAGAGACAAATACAACAAATCAATAACCATGAAAATTGGTCCAGCAGATCTAGAGTTATAAGTGTTGTAACAAACCCGACTTTGTTTTATATATATAGATGAATTTAAAGTGTTCAAGAAGCAATAATCATCATTACTTATTAAGATGCAACGACATCTATTGAATCAAACTAGTACTAATGAATAAAGATGAAGTGCTCACAAGATAACGTTAAATCGACTTATCGGGTTTTTCAAAAAGTTATGATAGCAAAAGATACTTTAGAAGGCGCTGCTTTGAAAATCTTCATAGCCTATATTGTTTGTTCGATCGCTTTCCATGTATTAAATTTTAGCAGTTTAACTTCATGGTCGATAGATGGCGTTGTTCATTTGATGCCAATTTCTGAATCGCGGTGTTAAGATTTTCCGTGACAGAACGATCCTCGCCAGGTAAACTGCATCGATGTTGGTTATTAGGTGTCTTTCGTTTCGTTTTGTAAAAATATTTGGTTTCATATTTGGTATATACTCGTATTAGTATAATATATGTATATATTGGTCTAAAATAGTTAAATAGTTGTTGTAAAAGTATTTGGTTTCATATCTACATATACTAATATTATAAAGCTGAAGAGTTTGTTTGTTTTGAACGCCCTAATCTCAGAAACTACTGGTTCAAATTGGGACATTATTTTAGTGTTGGATAGCCCATTTATCGAGGAAGGCTATATAGGTGTGTATGAAGTGGCTTATTTATTTTCCTTCTATCTAAGTAATACTTATAATGTATGTAGTTTTAAGATTAACTTGTATTTCTCATATTAAGTGAATTGTATTCGTAATCGTTTTATCCCGTCCTATCCCTTTCTATCCCGTTTTATCCCGTCCTATCCCGCTTTATCCCGTTTTATCCCGTCCTATCCCGTTTTATCCCATCCTATCCCATTTTATCCCGTCCCATCCCGTTCTATCCCGTTTTATCCCGTTTTATCCCGTTTTATCCCGCCCGTTTTATACCGTTTTATCCCGTTTTATCCCGTTTTATCCCATCCTATCCCTTTCTATCCCGTTTTATCCCGTCCTATCCCGCTTTATCCCGTTTTATCCCGTCCTATCCCGTTTTATCCCATCCTATCCCATTTTATCCCGTCCCATCCCGTTCTATCCCGTTTTATCCCGTTTTATCCCGCCCGTTTTATACCGTTTTATCCCGTTTTATCCCGTTTTATCCCGTTTTATCCCGTTCTATCCCGTTTTATCCCGTCCTATGCCGTTTTATGCCGTCCTATCCCGTTTTATCCCGATTTATCCCGTTTTATCCCGTTTTATCCCATCCTATCCCATTTTATCCCGTCCCATCCCGTTCTATCCCGTTTTATCCCGTTTTATCCCGCCCGTTTTATACCGTTTTATCCCGTTTTATCCCGTTTTATCCCGTTTTATCCCGTTTTATCCCGTTTTATCCCGTTCTATCCCGTTTTATCCCGTCCTATGCCGTTTTATGCCGTCCTATCCCGTTTTATCCCGATTTATCCCGTTTTATCCCGTTTTATGCCGTCCTATCCCGTTTTATCCCGATTTATCCTGTTTTATTCCGTTTTATCCCGTTTTATCCCGTTTTATCCCGTTTTATCCCGTTCTATCCTCCTATCCCGTTTTATCCCGTTTTATCCCGTTTTATCCCGTCCTATGCCGTTTTATGCCGTCCTATCCCGTTTTATCCCGTTCTATCCCGTTTTATCCCGTTTTATCCCGTTTTATCCCGTTTTATCCCGTTTTATCCCGTTTTATCCCGTTTTATCCCGTTTTATCCCGTTTTATCCCGTTTTATCCCGTTTTATCCCGTTTTATCCCGTTTTATCCCGTTCTATCCTCCTATCCTGTTTTATCCCGTTTTATCCCATTTTATCCCGTTTTATCCCGTCCTATGCCGTTTTATCCCGATTTATCCCGTTTTATCCCGTTTTATCCCGTTTTATCCCGATTTATCCCGTTTTATCCCGATTTATCCCGTTTTATCCCGTTTTATCCCGTTTTATCCCGTTTTATCCCGTTCTATCCCGTTTTATCCCGTTTTATCCCGTTTTATCCCGTTTTATCCCGTTTTATCCCGTTTTATCCCGTTTTATCCCGTTTTATCCCGTTTTATCCCGTTTTATCCCGTTTTATCCCGTTTTATCCCGTTTTATCCCGTTTTATCCCGTTTTATCCCGTTTTATCCCGTTTTATCCTATCCCGTTTTATCCAGTCTTAACCCGTCCTATCCCGTCCTATCCCGTCCTATCCCGTCCTATCACATTTTATCCCGTCCTTTCCCGTTTTATGCCGTCCTATCCCGTTTTATCCCGTCCTATCCCGTTCTATCCCGTCCTATCCCGTTTTATCCCATCCTATCCCGTCCTATCCCGTTTTATCCCATCCTATCCCGTCCTACCCCGTTCTATCCCGTTTTATCCCGTTTTATCCCGTTCTATCCCGTTTTATCCCGTGTTATCCCGTTTTATCCAGTTTTATCCCGTTTTATTCCGTTTTGTCCCTTTTATCCCTTTTTATCCCGATTTATCCCGTTTTATGCCGTCCTTTCCCGTTTTATGCCGTCCTATTCCGTTTTATCCCGTCCTATCCCATCTAATCCCGTCGTATACCGTCCTATCCCGTTTTATCCCGTTTTATCCCGATTTATCCCGATTTATCCCGATTTATCCCGATTTATCCCGATTTATCCCGATTTATCCCGTTTTATGCCGTCCTTTCCCGTTTTATGCCATCCTATTCCGTTTTATCCCGTCCTATCCCGTCCAATCCCATCTTATCCCGTCGTATACCGTCCTATTCCGTTTTATCCCGTTTTATCCCAATTTATCCCGATTTATCCCGATTTATCCCGATTTATCCCGTTTTATGCCGTCCTATCCCGTTTTATGCCGTCCTATTCCGTTTTATCCCGTCCTATCCCGTCCTATCCCATCTTATCCCGTCGTATACCGTCCTATCCCGTTTATCCCGTTTTATCCCGTTCTATCCCGTTTTATCCCGTCCTATGCCGTTTTCTGCCGTCCTATCCCGTTTTATCCCGTCCTATCCCATCTTATCCCGTCGTATACCGTCCTATCCCGTTTTATCCCGTTTTATCCCGTTTTATTCCGTTTTGTCCCTTTTATCCCTTTTTATCCCGTTTTATCCCGTTTTATGCCGTCCTTTCCCGTTTTATGCCGTCCTATTCCGTTTTATCCCGTCCTATCCCATCTTATCCCGTCGTATACCGTCCTATCCCGTTTTATCCCGTTTTGTCCCGTTTTATCCCGATTTATCCCGATTTATCCCGATTTATCCCGATTTATCCCGTTTTATGCCGTCCTTTCCCGTTTTATGCCATCCTATTCCGTTTTATCCCGTCCTATCCCGTCCTGTCCCATCTTATTCCTCCTATCCTGTTTTATCCCGATTTATCCCGTTTTATCCCGATTTATCCCGTCCTATCCCGTTTTGTCCCGTTTTATTCCGTCCTATCCCGTTTTATCCCGTGTTATCCCGTTTTATCCCGTTTTATGCCATCCTATCCCGTTTTATGCCGTCCTATTCCGTTTTATCCCGTTTTATCGCGATTTATCCTGTTTTATCCCGATTTATCCCGTTTTATCCCGTTTTATCCCGTTTTATCCCGATTTATCCCGTTTTATGCCGTCCTATCCCGTTTTATCCCGTCCTATCCCGTTTTATGCCGTCCTAACTGTTTTATCCCGTTCTATCCCGTCCTATCCCGTGTTATCCCGTTTTATCCCGTTTTATCCCGTCCTATCTCGTCCTATCCTATTTTATCCCGTCGTATACTGTCCTATCCCGTTTTATCCTGTTTTATCCCGTTTTATCCCGTTTTATCCCGTTCTATCCCGTTTTATCCCGTCCTATCCCGTTTTATCCCTTCCTATCCCGTTCTATCCTCCTATCCTGTTTTATCCCGATTTATCCTGTTTTATGCCATCCCATCCCGTTTTATTCCGTCCTATCCCGTTTTTTCCCGTTTTATCCCGTTTTATGCCATCCTATCCCGTTTTATGCCGTCCTATCCCGTTTTATCCCGTTTTATCGCGATTTATCCAGATTTATCCCGTTTTATGCCGTCCTATCCCGTTTTATCCCGTCCTATCCCGTTCTATCCTCCTATCCCGTTTTATCGACGGGATAAAACGGGTTATCCCGTCTTATCCCGTCCTATCCCGTCCTATCTCGTCCTATCCCGTCCTATCCCGTCCTATCCCGTCCTATCACATTTTATCCCGTCCTATCCTGTTTTATCCCGTCCTATCCCGTCTTATCCCGTTTTATCCCGTTTTATCCTTTTTTTTTTTTTTTTTTTTTTTTTTTAACGCTGGGAAAAAATGCATTACGCATACCCTCCCGTCGGGGGACGGAAGGGGTATGTGGGACTCCCCGGGCGGACCCGGTATACCCACTAAAACGACCCAGCGCATTCCCGCTTCGTCACAGTGGCGGGGGACTGGGAAACCGGCACAGCCTTTACTTCCAGTCCTCCGCCGACGATTGCAAGGCATACACCCCTCACACCCTCACGGGTGTGGGGGGTCGGGAATGACCGACGAAGGTGACGGGTGCAATGCGGGCGAAGGCACCCCCGCGCCTGTCGCCCGCCCGTCACCATGAGGAGGGAGGGCACGACGCCTTCTCCCCCTTCTTCGTCTGCGGAGCGGCGCAGCGAGAGGGTCGTCCTCCCGCGCGCGCTCCGCCTCCTCCTTTTGCGACATCACGTCCTCGCAAAAGGAGGCTACGGCCGACCAGGCCTCCTCACTCCCCAGCATGGCGTCGACCACGCCGGGAAGCGAGAGGTCCGGTCCGACCACCGCGGTCAGACCGCGGCGCAGCTCGGACCACGCCGGGCACACCTCGAGGGTGTGCTGCGCCGTGTCCTCCGCCGCGCCGCAGTCGTGGCACGCCGGGGTCTCCTCCCTCCCGATCCGGTGCAGGTGCGATCCGAAACAGCCATGTCCGGATAACACCTGCACCAGACGGAAAGAGAGGAAACCGTGGGACCGCTCGAGCCAGCCCTTCAGGACCGGACCGAGCGCGTCCAACGTCCGGCGGCCAAAGGCGGCGCTGGCGAGGTCCTCCGTCCAATGGAGGACGATGGCGTCCTTCGCCTCTCGCCGCACCGCCTCCCGCTCTTCGCCCGTGGGGCGCTCCCCGAGCGCCTTTCGGCGCGCCGTCCACTCGTACACTCTGGCGAGCACCCACGCCTCCAGCTCCCAAGGAGGGGTGCCGGCCAGAGCGCACGCCGCCGAAAAGCTCACTGAGCGGTAGGCCCTCGCCACCCGCTGTGCAATAGCCCGCTGGGGCCTGCGGATGGCGGTAGCGTTCTCCCTCCTATGGAGGGAGTCCGCCCAGATGGGAGCCCCGTAAAGGGCCATGCTCCGCAAAATGCCGGCATAGAGGCGCCGGCACTTTGCCTTGGGCCCCCCCAGGTTTGGGAGGAGCCATGAGAGGGCGCCCGCGGCCTTCAACAGGCGCGTCGACAGCCCGCTGAAATGCGGGCCGAAGCGCCACCTGTCGTCCAGCACCAGCCCCAGATATTTCATCTGGGGCTGGACCCCTATACGGACGCCCTCCACGACGATGTGGGCGTCGGCAGGGCAGCGCTGCCGGGGACCGCGAAAGAACACGGCCTCCGTTTTGTGCAGCGCCACCCTCAATCCCAGGCGGCGGATCCTTTCTGCCACCAAGGACCCGCCAGCCGAGGCCAGAATGGCCGCGTCGGCAAAGTTCCTCCCCCGGGCAGTGAGCAGAGTGTCATCCGCGTAGCAGATGACACTCGTGCCCGGGAGGAGGGCACCCCGCAGCAGCCAGTTGAACCCGATGTTCCACAAGGGGGGGCCTAGCACCGACCCCTGTGGAACACCGGACTCTGCGCCGTACCGCCTCACCGTGGCCGACTTGTCCACGAGGAGGACCTCTCGGCCCTCCAAGTAGTCGGCCAGGAGGTTCCGCAGATATTGGGGCACTCCGTGATACCGGAGCGCCTCCAATATCGTCGAGTGGGGGACGGAGTTGAAGGCGTTGGCAATGTCGAATGACACCGCCAGCACTCCGTCCCCCGCCTCTACCGCCTCCTTCACCTGGCCCTTGAGTAGGGCCAGTGCGTCGATCGTCGAACGCCCACGACGGAAACCGAATTGGGCGTCCGACAGATCCGGCCCTACCCCCCGCAAGTGGCTCTCCAGCCTCCCGGCGACGATCCCCTCGAACAGTTTACCGACCTCATCGAGCAGAACGATGGGCCGGTATGCCGAGGGGGAGTCCACCGGGCGACCCTCCTTTCGGAGCAGGCATAGCTGCCCCTCCTTCCACAGTTTCGGGAACCTCCCAGCCGTAAAACACGCGCTGAAGAGGTCCCGAAACCTGTCCTCCATTTGGGTGGCGGCGATCGCCACCACCCGTGCGGGGACGCCGTCCGGTCCGGGGGCGGTCTTCTTCGCGCGGAGGCTCAGAACCCCCGCGTAGAATTCCGCCGCCGTGACCGGGGGCACCTCTGCCTCCGGCGGAGCCGCCCCTTGCGGGGGATCCATCGCTGGAGGGGTGAAGTCGGTCCTGCGCGGAAACAGGGACCGGACCACCCCATCCAGCAACGCTGGCTCGAGGGTCTCCGACAGTGGGGGACCATAGGGGCGGAGCTGGTTCCGCGCCGCCTTATATGGCCTCCCATAGGGATCTCTGTCGAGACCCTCCAGCATCTCGGCCCTCGCCGAGTCTTGCGCAGCGCCCATCGCAGACTTGAGGGCCGCCGTAGCCTCTCGGTAAGAGGCGTACAGGCGGTCCTCCTCTGCCCGGACTCGGTTTTGGGCGCTGCGCCGTCGGCTCCGCGCGTAGGCCCTTCTGGCCGCCACGCAGGTGGCCCGGAGCCCCGCCAGCTCCTCCGTCCACCAGTACACGGCGCGACGGGGAGGCGGACGGCGAGACCGAGGCATGCTGGAGTTGCACACCTCGGTCAAGGACCCCCGCAGCCTGACCGCTGCGGCGTCCACGTCCGGGACCTCCTCGACAGGGGGAGGCGACAGCCAGTCCTGGAGGAAGGCGGCCTCCTTGGCTGCCTCCCGGTCCAGGCGGGTGAGCGCCCACCGCGGGAAGGGAGATTGCCCAGCGCGGGCCGTCCCCGCTCCCCGCTGTGTGGAGATGTCGAACCGCACATAACGGTGGTCCGACAAGGTCTCCACCAGCTCCACCCGCCAGTTCACGACGCGGGCGGCAAGCGCGGGGGTGGCGAACGAGACGTCCACCACCGACCCGCCCTGTCGCCGCACACACGTGTGGACCGCCCCCCTGTTGAGGAGGGACACACCGCACGAGGCCGCCCAAAACTCGACGTCGCGTCCCCGGACGTTGCACCCGGCGACCGAGTTGCCCCAGGCCACCGACTTGGCGTTTAGGTCGCCCAGCACCACGACCTGGCGTGGTGCCGCCCTCCCTACGACAGCAGTGAGGATCTCGAGGAAATCCTCAAAGTCCGAGAGAGGGCGGTTTGGGGAGAAATACACCCCCACCGTCGCTATCTCTCCCCACGCGGCGGCCACGTATCCCGGTCCCCTCTCTAAGAGCGAGAGGGGAGGGGAGTCTGTGGAAGACCGCGCCACCAACGCCACCAAGCCGTCCCGGTCGCCCAGCCAACGGCCAGGGACCGAGTAGGGTTCGGCGACCACCGCCAAGTCCACCAACCACTCAGCCATGGTCTGCATCAGCAGATCCTGGGCTGTCCTGCAGTGGTTGGTGTTCGCCTGAAGGATGCGATGTTCGACCGTGGCCATCAGTCGGACATCGCAACCTCCTCCGCAGCCGCCGCAGGAACGGCGGTGTTAGCGGCAGCAGCAGGTGCAGGCCTGGTCGGCGCCTGCGCTTTGCCACGCTTAGGGGGGGGATTGCACTTCCTCCCCTTCATGACGTGGCCTGCCCGGCGGCCACTGGCGGCACACACCGCGCAGTGCGGCGTGGCGGCCTGGCAGGAAGCGGCTTTGTGACCCTCCTTGCCACAGCGGTAGCATGTGTCCGTCCTGTCTACCTTGGACGGACACAGGGGCCGGGTGTGGCCGATGCCGAAGCACCGGAAACACCGCATAGGCTGGTCCTCGAGTGCCCGGACTGCGCCCGAGCTAAACCCGACTTGAAGCCGTCCTTTCGCAAGGACGGCTTTGGCAGCTGCCACTGGGCACTCGAGGCGGATGGTGCCCATTCCGCCACGGCCGGGCCTTATGTCCCGGCCTTGGACCGCCGCGGCCCCACAGCCCCCTACCGCTGCGACCGCCGCCACCACCTCCTCCTTGGTGACGGAGTCATCCAACTCCGTCACTTCGAAGGCCGCCGACTTGACCGGCCGGGCCACCTTGGCAGAGTCCGCGATGACCTCCTGCAGCTTGGCTGCAAAGAGGTCAGCGCGGGCGCTCCCCTCGGCCCCCGGGAACTCGAAGATTCGAGCCCCGGCCTGCGTCCGCCGGCACGACACACTGCCGATCCCCAGCTGAGTGGGATCGGCATTGCCGCGCGCCCGCACCAAGATGGAGGCGTAAGTCTCCCCTCGCCCCGCAGCCTCCGCGGTGAGCGTCACCACGACGGCTGCAGTCTTAGGGGGGACCAACTGCCCCTTTCCACCTCTCCCTTTCCCTTTCCTCTTGCCCTTGCCGGTCGTCTGCGACTGGCTGGGTGCGGGGGTGGCGGGGACGGCAGGGACGGAAGGGACGGCCGCTGCCGACTTCCTCCCTTTACCCTTCCCCCTGCGGCCCACTTTCGTCCACTCGTTGGACGGAGTGGTCGCAGGGAGAAGGGCCACGTCCTCCACCTGGGAGATCCCGTTTTATCCTGTTTTATCCCGTTTTATCCCGTTTTATCCCGTTTTATCCCGTTTTATCCCGTTTTATCCCATTTTATCCCGTTTTATGCCGTCCTATTCCGTTTTATCCCGTTTTATCGCGATTTATCCTGTTTTATCCCGATTTATCCCGTTTTATCCCGTTTTATCCCGTTTTATCCCGATTTATCCCGTTTTATGCCGTCCTATCCCGTTTTATCCCGTCCTATCCCGTTTTATGCCGTCCTAACCGTTTTATCCCGTTCTATCCCGTCCTATCCCGTTTTATCCCGTTTTATCCCGTTTTATCCCGTTTTATCCCGTCCTAACTCGTCCTATCCTATTTTATGCCGTCGTATACTGTCCTATCCCGTTTTATCCTGTTTTATCCCGTTTTATCCCGTTTTATCCCGTTCTATCCCGTTTTATCCCGTCCTATCCCGTTTTATCCCTTCCTATCCCGTTCTATCCTCCTATCCTGTTTTATCCCGATTTATCCTGTTTTATGCCATCCTATCCCGTTTTATTCCGTCCTATCCCGTTTTTTCCCGTTTTATGCCATCCTATCCCGTTTTATGCCGTCCTATCCCGTTTTATCCCGTTTTATCGCGATTTATCCAGATTTATCCCGTTTTATGCCGTCCTATCCCGTTTTATCCCGTCCTATCCCGTTTTATGCCGTCCTATCCCGTTTTATCCCGTTTTATTCCGTCCTATCCCGTTTTATCCCGTTCTATCCAGTTCTATCCCGTTCTATCCCGTCCTATCCCGTTTTATCCCGTCCGTGCATTGCAACGCATGCCGGGTACAGCTAGTAAAAAATAAGTTTCTTAACTTTGCCTTTGTTGAGTTGAGTTACAATTATTGCATTTATTTTGTAAAAAGTAAACAAAACCCTTATTACAAAGCAGTTTTTTTTTGTTTTTAACCCTCTGCCCTCCATCCCCCCCTCCTAGTTCAAAAGTTGGCGACGTGACGCCCTTGCTATGGGGTTGTAATAACTCTACAATAGGTCTAATCCGAATCCATATTTCCGAAGATGAACAGTGGTTGCCGAAGCGCATTAAATTCTTGGAAGATTTATACCGTACTACAAAAACTGATAAAACTCAGTCTCAGTGACGGAACCACTATCTGCGTAGGATGACTAATTGATTAGAAGGTACTTGAACTCAGGACCTATGGACCACGGATGCGTCAAATAAATAGAACATAGAACGCAAGTGTAGCAAAACATAACAGCTGTCAACTACGTCATTCTTATTCAGTTTTAAATTTCTTTTTAAACAAGAGACGCTATATGTCCAAAACTTGACTACTCAGTGCACATTATTTGGATTGAAAGTACTAGGGATCTAGATCCCGACCAAGCCTATTAAAATTTAGAAAACTAAGAGTGCAATACAAAGAGTAGAATATTTATAAGTACCAAACGAATACAATCATATTATGCCTTATGTAAGTATATCAGTCACAGTTTGTTCTAACGGTATGTCCTACAATATTCCCCTCTTAAGTCTACATCAAATATTTTACGAATTATGTCACTAGCGATAGTACTTAATTGTCTGAATAATTTTAATGTTTATTTTGAGAGATTTACTACTGAACTTGAATCTTCTTTTGTTATAATGTGGTTCAATGGCATTAACATTCTTGCACGAAATGCATGTTTAGAGGTTCTGATTCCAACTATACCCACACTTAGTTAATTGCCTTTGTGCTTTGTCAAGGATAGGGCGATAGCTTTATGTACTTACAACAGCTTTACTACTACTGATGGCTTCGTGTATTAGCCACCTTAATACCCCGATTACCCCGCCATTAATACGACACAAAGTGACCGCAACCGCGAGATTCTCTAATTGCAGTAGACATACCCAAGTGATAGTGAAGCCTCAGTGGCTTCACTTAACCGGGAGATGAGCAGAGAAATGAAACAAAGTACCTAAACACAACCAAGAACAACAGGACCTTTCAAACAAGTTTATCTTTAGCCAATAGATATAAGCAAATTTAGCCACGCGCAACGCCTAAGCATTAAGTTAATTGGGTCCAGTGTGCTACGATTCAATTTGGAACTAGACTGCTGATAAATGGTGCCTGTGCAACGCAAAAACTTACCAATAGATATCTACTTAATTCGTTACGTAAAACTCATTCAATTCTTTGCTAAAAAGCCCTTTATCTAATTATGGAACATAACAGAAAGCGTGTTATGTCAGTGTCAGGTCAGACGTCAAACTGACAATGACAATGACATGCCTCGGAAAATAAGCTGCCTGGTTGTTGATAAAATATTAAAAATTGTCTAAAAATTGGAATTACATAAACATGGCTTTCTTCAAAGGCTGGCGATATGCCGCCTTTATTTCTGGATTTGTAGGATTCATTGGACTCGCACTCTATCCTATTGCCATAGCTCCTATGATTGATCCTTCGGGTTATAGTAAGTTTATCTTTTATACCATTCTAGTTCGTCAAAACACATTTTTTTTCATTCTGTATCCTATTGTCTTTCAGAGGAAATCCAAAAGGTAGCAAGGAAAAATATCAGACAGGAAGACATACAACCTGGGAGTAAGTCGAATTTGTTTTATAATATTGCATCATTGAAATTATTTTTGAATAAGTAATTGGTTCCCACTTCTGTATACATCTAAGCATGTTTTAAGGCTACTGAAGCCATAGATATTCCATGAAATATTAAAAACAAACCTTTTGTTTGTTGTCATTACTTTATAGAGACAACACTAAGTTTTAATCCAATTTTCTTTCAATCCTAACACACTTTAAAAGATCAAGGTTAAGTAGGTTATATATAAATTGGATTAATATATTTATATTTTGTTTTTGAAGATAATTAAAGGTTTAAAAGAAGGTTGTTAATAAATAGCATCTTTTCAGATATGAAAGTATGGACTGATCCCTTTGGACGAAAGAAACCAGAAAGTGATTAAGAATACTTACTTAGTTTTTAGTGCTAATATTAATTTATGAATGAATTATAGAAACAAGATAATGAATTGTTCAATTTAGTTTTATTTCACAAAATGTCTGTCAAAATCAGGAGTATTTTTAATCTACTGTCAGCTTCTAGATATTTATCAATCTTATAATGGTTGAGGGTACGATGTTCCTCAGCACACTTTTCCAATAACTTTTATTACTAACTGGAAAATATATATTTCTGTTTTAGGGTTCCGTAGCAAAAAATGCCTCAAACAGAACCTTTATTGATTGCCTCGTCCACCTGTCCCTCCGTATGTCACAGCCATTTTACTCAGAGACTGTTAGAACTTAATAGTTTTAATTGTTTCATTGAAATACTATGAAAAACAAATTTAATTTTGCTGTAGAGTGTAATTTTACATCTGAATGAGCATAAAAAATATTTTTTCCGTTACAAAACCGTGTAATTGCGAGTCACACTCGCACTTGGCCGGTTTTTAACTAGAACAAGCTAATAATAACCCAGTTGCGAAAATGTAGTTTTGCCCATGCCCAACAAGAAAGGACTAACAATAAATATGTTTTCCACTGGTTAGAAATATGAGTAGTGATTTTATATGTGTATATTTAGTGGCTTACAATGGCAGATCCAGCATCTAAACACTGGTGTGATTATACCACTAATGTGGATACCTAAACTGGCAATGAGAGTGCAATGGTTGCTCCATCCAATAAATCTTTACCTATTTGGGAGTAAGTGATGATCTGGCTGGTCATTTTAGAGCTGTTCTACTTTATGCAAGGAATAAATTCAATAGGTAACACAAGTTTTATAAAAGAAAATTTTAATGTTTAAATTCCAAATAACCCTATTCGGGTACATATCTATACCCCTAAAGCTTTTATACAAAACAGTGGAGTCCCTGTCGTTTTTACAATTTCATAAAAAAATAAATCATTATTCCGAAACTCCGTATTTACAGTGTCCAAATGTGCTCGTTTTTGTAGCCTAAATAATTATTACTAAAGTGATTAAATAAGTTTTAAGCTGAGACAAATATCATTATTTAGCTAATGTCAAGTACAAAAACTAATGTGTGACTAATCAAAATATTTACATAATTATACATAAAATATCTTTACATTATAATTTTACACAAGGGCTCATAATGTACTCAATAGCAGCTGATTGATATTTCAACTCTTAAATATTCTCTCAGTTCAAATACGACTAATTGTAAATTATAAATAACGATGAATTTTTTTAATGGCTACATAATATTGGATAATTATAATATAACTAATAAAGAACAATTTTTTCGGACCACTCCACTAATATGAGCAAATGCAAAAGGTACAATTTAAAATTGAGCGATAACAATGAAACACAAGGAACAATAGTGAACTGAGTAAATAAAACTATGATATAAAATGATTTTATATAACAACGATTAATGATAGGCATATAAAATGACGCAAGTAAACATGTATTACAAATTCAGCTAGTATAACAGAGTCTCTTAGAAAACTGTGAACACAAATCATCAGACCACAATTATTTATGCTAACGTGGAATTCGATCCACAGTAAATAAAACAGAATTCCATATTTGGAAAACCCTGCATATATAATTAACTAATTTGCAGAAAATAGCTAAGTAAGATAAAATATTGATTATTGCTTTTTATGTAACTATTACATCTATGGCTATTGAACAACATCTTTATTGCATTACAATAACAAGAACACATCACAAACATTAAGTTCTTCACAGATAGCGCGAGATTTGACAATCTTGCGTTTACTTCTTGGCGAAATATCTGAGGGCCTTTGCTTACCCTGACCCACCGCTTTCACCCGCATTCAGTACACAATGATCTGAATCAAGGCCTCCTAATATTACTGCCATGAAGCATTTGTATTTTTTATATTATTAGACGATTTTCTCTTCGTCCTATCCAACATAAATGTACGTATATATCATTCTTCAAGCCTCTTTCGTATTACCTCAATAATAGAAGGTAATTAAAACACAAGTTACATTTCTGTTTGGAAAGCTATAAAGCTTTTTTTTATGGTGAGCATTGACTTCTTAGGTCCAACTACAGTCCTGTCACGATTATTGTACCTCTGACAGTAGCAATAAACAACGGATACAAAGTCAGGGTAAAATAAGAAAGGATTGTATTACAGTCGATTAATTATCCAGCAGCTATGCACCACACTGGTTCAAGCTAAACGTTCGATGTCATCAATCGACCGCAATGTAGTCGCACCACTAAAAAGCCCACTTTACATTCTTGGGAAATGTGACCTTTTTGGTGAATGTATAAATTGGAATGGGTTGAAAAACACTGAAGACATTTTTATATAATAAAAAAAATAGGTATGGTAAGGCCAAAACGTGATGAAACATTGTTACGTACAACAAAATCATTTATACTCAATCATTTTGAACCTAAAAATTAAAAAAATGCAATTTAGTGCCCCTCTGTCTTTTACCGTTTTAGTTTGAATGGTTTAAAATGTAACGAATGAAAGCCCTGGTGAACTAAATTTATTAAAATGATTAATAACTAATTTTAAAGTTCGCGAACTGTATCTGAAGAAACAAACTAGAAATAAGTTCATAAATATACGTTTTTGAATTTTTTAAAGCCTTACAATACTTTTTAATATTAATAAAACATGGCAACTTTATTCGTAGAATTTCTTGCCACTATCAAAAATCTTTAGTTGAATAAATCAAAAGATACAGTTAGATACAAAATGTTTTATTGTTTCTTTCGAGTCAATTCACGAACTTCAATTATATATATTTCGTTGACCTTGTAACATTATCCTAATAACAAAATTAAATATAATATTGTGCCAGGTTATAGATAGGTGGCGCTCCCTTACTAAAACAAATATTACAGGAGGATTTATAATATACTAAAACTAAGCCGATGTCACTACTAAACAACCTAGTCAATGGATATTGCAGTAAGACTAAAATTATTAAGTCTTTTTTATAATTTTGGACTTAACTTCCCTCAATGCCCAATAGTAAAAAGTCTTGAAATGTAGTAGAATATCGAAATAAACAACTCAAGCCCAGAGTTTGCTTGTTCGATCAACTGATACATTTCAGTACTATGAAATAGTATTACCATTAAAAAATAGAGATTTTTTTTTTATATTAAAGATATATAAATTATTAACTAGAAGTTTTAGTAATGAAACCGGCGCTTTTTATTTACATAAAATTTATGGAAAAATATCTATAATAAGAACTACTATAAGAAGTCGCGAGAGCGCGATCTTCGTACAGTACGTACAGTTCAAATTTTTATATATTATATTAATATTTTACTGAAATTATCACGAATTTCAAAGTAAGCGTTGTAACATTAAGAGTGTTATTTATAATTATATTACTATACATAACATCACTTTTCACTGTGTTATCACTTATTATAGGCAAAACTATATCTTTCATAGTCAATTTATTATTTTTAAAAAACATCATTGCAGAAATTCGTCGTCGTCGCCCACCTGAAATAGAAGATAGAATACAGATGAATATTTTCTTACTTCAAGATATGTTAATAATGTTTGCGGGGCCAACATGGCCTGAGATGACACAAGACAGGTTTGGAAATAAAAAGGGGAAGCCTTTGGCCAGCAGCGGATCATAATGTAGTAGGCTAGTACAAAAAGAAAGATATTAAACAAAACAAAATCACTACATAGTATAAAACAAAGTCGCTTCCCGCTGTCTGTATGTCTGTCCCTGTGTATGCTTAGATCTTTAAAACTACGCAACGGATTTTAATGCGGTTTTTTTAATAGATAGAGTGATTCAAGAGGAAGGTCTGGCGTTGATATCTTAGATAGGTAGGCAGCGTCATCTAATAATAAAGTTAGTATTGTCATGTGTGTAACATACCTGTAGAAAGTATTCAAAGTCGTTGCGATGACAGTTGCCCTCGGCCGCAAACGTGAACTTGTGGAAAGTGCCGTCTTCGCATATCACTGGAAATAGGAAACAAACCAATATATAATCTAATTATCAATTTAACAGTAAGTAATTGCATTTTGAAGTGGTCTTCAGCAACCGAAACGTAAAACTGACGTGACGTAAGGAATAGCAGCCTCCGCATAAAATAACGTGACAAAGGGATTACATGTTTTAAGTCCCATGTAATAGGAGCGATTCTATTGCCATCAACCGGGCACAAATACTGATTCTGGGCTGTTACTGAGCGTCCTCCTGTTTGCTACAAGAAACTACGATCACAAATCGGTCTGGCAAGCGTGATATATGAGCAGAAGATTTCCTTCCTTCGCACTTTTCCTTCCCTTTATTGCCCGTTAGTCCTTCGTAGAAATAACTGGAAGGCCCGTGTGTGCTGTCCAATTTAATATCATAAGAAGACCTAAGTCCCATAAGCGCTCTAGTGTTCGCAACCAGCATCAGTTTTGAATAAAGCCTCGCGACTTAGACAGTCTATTAACCCTTAAACAAATGCAGCGCTGTGTAAGACTTATCGAAGATGTTAAAATGGATTTAGCTTACATTTAGAAGTAGTTTTAATGTATGTAAAATTAAATATTAACAAAAACATAGTATATATGTTTTTTTTGATGGATCGGAATAATTTTAAGTATCGATTAAAAATAATTTAAAAAAAAAACAATAATAAGAAATAAGATAAAAATTATTACATTATTATTATTTTTAATTATAAAATATCAAAATGTAGATCATTGTCGGGTGGGAAATAATTTCCCTATATTTGAATAATGGTTAAAGGCCTCAGAATGCCTTGACAACGTCAAATTTTCCATAAATAAGAAGGCTTAGGTATAATGCACAATACATGCATAATGATTACCTAGCTGCACTATTAGAAGATATTAGATATCGAGTTTTAACCATGTGTCATTAAGATAATTATAAATGATGCTTGTCACGCGACTTTTGTACTTATGTAGGTATGTGTGTATGTGTCACTTTTACTTGTCATACGTTATTATATGTATGATCATCAGTAGCGATGCTTGTATCAGATGCTTATAATGGCAATAATGTTATGAATTAGGTAACTAATATTAGCACTTGGGAACAAATAAAGCGTAACATATGATACGCACAATGTTGTTAAACACTGGACAAACAATATTTTTAAGAAACTATTTTTTTTTTGCACATGTCGTTTGTGTTGGGAATTTATATCTCTATCATCTCAGGGTATTTGGGGTCGGCATCCCAATGTATTTGGGGTCGGCTTCCTGACTAACTGAATATCAGTATCTTACTGTATCTTACATGGAGCGACTGCGTATCTGACCTCCTCAACCCACGTACTAGGTAGCACGGTATCCCTTGGTAAGACTGGTTGACAGCCACTAGTCATTGGGCCGAAAGTCTGGCAACCAGGTAGTTAACTGTACCGACTGTAAAAGATGCTTCCGAGGTACGGAGGAGTCTTTTTACACTATATGTGATTAATGGTCACCCATTCACGGAGAGACGTGGGCCAGTGTAGCTTAACCATCGATCGGACCGTGCGCCACGTCACACCAGGCTATATCAGCCCATAAGCAGAAAAAATAATTTGTACGCCGAATACAGTGAAACCCATAGATCTTAAGAACTTATGTTGTTGTCTTCAGAACCTATGTTCTAGCAAATAAATATACAACATTATTTTTAGTATTTATGCGAAACCAGAATACAGTTTGTTCAGAATAAGTAACTGAATCTATTCCAATAATTTTTATATCATGTTATATTTTGTCACAAAAATATTTAAAAAAGGTTACGAGTTGGACACCTAGCGACACTTAGTACCTATCCGCAATCATACGCGCACAACACAGGCATTAGGCGCGGGCGCACAGCGGGGCGCCGCGTGGTGAGCATGTTTTTGTACGGACAACCAGGTAACATAACAAGCTTATAACTTTGTGATTTTTCATGATACAGTTTTGAAATTTGGTACATAGATTCTTTACATAAAATTACTAGACACGTGTTTCAGGTTTCGCATATACTAAAACTAATGTTGTATAATTCATCAAAAAAAAAAAAATACTTGGTGAATACGTACAGATAGCGGTGTTGTCGTCGGTGAAAGCGCACAGAGCCTTCACGTCGGGGTTGGCGTGCGCGGCAGCGAGGTGCGTCCACGCGCCGCGCGCCGTCCACACGTGCAGCGTGCCCTTGTCCGACACGCAGCACACCAGCGAGCCCGACTGGTTGAAGTTTATACTTGGAACAATACAACGAAACTGTTAGTACAATTACATGTATAAAACAGGAGATGTTAGTTAAAAGTCGAGCGGATCTCACCAATGAAAGTGAACGCGCTCACATGGAAACCGCGTTCAAAAGCTATCAGTCTCATAATTGCCATGACATACTGACAATGACAGCTTTTAAACGCAGTTTAGTTGTGCCGATCGCCTTAAGTCTCAATGGTGAAATTCGACTTTAGGGTATTGGCTTATTTCTTTATTGTAGTCTACAGCTGGACACAGGCTTTCGATCGCTCGTCACTCTTTCATTTAAACCATTCCAAGACCATAAATGAATTGTAATTAAATAAATAATTCGCTTCTTTTCGTGGAAAAACAGAAACTCATCAATAAACAAGTGATGGTGCCTCGTACAGACGCAGTGGCTACTGGCTTGGATCCACGCACTGTATACTCACCAGTAAACATCGGCGTAGTCCGAGCCGCGCCTCAGTTCGTGCAGCATGTGCTTGGTAGCGGTGTCCCATACGCGGATGATGGTGCCTCGTTCAGACGCGGTAGCTAGTCGAGCACCGTTGGCTGATAGGCTGAGGCAGACCAGCTCGGTTTGGTGACAGCCCATCACCGCTGGAGACGAGGAGTGGGCGCCCTTTACTGCACGCGTTACGTCCTGGAAATGAAATTGATTTATTATTTTGGGCGTTTATGTACTAGACGTCTGATATCCGCACTTAAATCACTTGCAACATTACTAAACAGTGGCTGGCAACTCAAAATCTCATGGACGGAAAAGTCCTGTGACACGGGACAATGCAAAATTTTATTGTGTAGGGCTTTGTAAAGATTATTAATTGAACGCTGCTTCCAAACCGCGATGGTCTTCTTCAGGTTACTTGAGATCATCGGCACCAGTGGCCCTTGTGCTACACGTTTTGCAAAACCTTTTCTCTTGCTAGACCTCTATATCTCCAAGGATTAGATGTAAAAGGAACCTTGCTCTACAAGATACTCACCAGCAGCTGCAGCGATCCCTTCCGATGCGCGGGCGCGGCTAAAAGATGCGGCGCAGACGGCTCGCTAGCCAGCGCGCATAGAGGCCGTGCGCCCAGTCGCGTGCGCACCAGAGCCACGCGGGACAACGACGGTAGTGATAGCACCTGGATGCTGGAGGATAGCACCACCGCGACCCTAGAGCGAGAGAAATAGGTTTAAACCATGATGAACCAACGTAAAAATTATACGATGGCCCAAAAATCGTCATTTTGTAGGTGCAGTCGGTGCCCTGCTGAACTTGACCCCACTAAGTTAGACCCTATAAGTACGACAAGGGGTCAGGTAATGCAGGACACTGGCTATAGGTACTAGCAAATCATAAGAAGCAGGCTGGATTCAGAATTGTTGTGTTTGTGATAAGAATTGAATGGTATGGTAACCAAATGAACAGAACCAGAACAAGACCCAGAAAGAGCATCTTTTCTTGATATTCTCGACATTTTAGTAGACCAACTAAAACTATTTGGTAGAATAGAATATCGTCGACCTACATAATTCTAAAATGGCATAAGTAAGTCAAAGTCGAACCAACGATGTTTGCAATTTAGGCGGAGTGATCTAAAAATGTTAAAACTAATGGAACGTTAAAAATTAACGCAAATGAAATAATATTGCCGTTACAACATTTATTTTATGTTTCATAAGAGCTTTACGAAATCAAAAGGTTTTTTCCACATCCTGGACATTTATGACTTACGCCATATTAGCATTATGTCGACGATATGCAGTTAATGCATATTCTATCTCACTCTATCTATTTTTTTGGTCTAAACCGACCTTCAAAGGATGATTCATTGATTTCGATTCGAAAAGAAAAACTAATCAAAGATAAACAGAACAACAGGTTACAGAAGGTGTAAAATCAATGTTTTGCATACAAGTTAACGTTAGTTGAAGCAGCTGAATAATTATAACATGAATCACCGAATAGTCCTCAAATAAATCAATTGGAATCGCTTATAATAATAGATACACAAGTGCGTCATACAAATGAAAATCCTCCGCAAAACTGACAAAAGTCACGCACGATTGTTGCGAACCTTTTAATTAAAACTGATTAATCATGAAACAAAATTAACTGATGTTTCCTAAAGAAACACAACACTAGTTGTTTTTTTCTAAAAATATTATCTGGGCAAACGCAGTGCTCAATACTTCTAAAAAGACAGATTTTATACAAGTTCGTCGGTGACCGAGAATCTACTGTTTTTGGTTTCATTCATAACTAACTAGCTTTTGTCCACGGCTTCGCTCACGTCGTGGTCGTATTTGTACCTTGTAATCAATCAATCCCATTACGATATACTCGTATATTATTTCTAAATGATGGGTCAGACACATTACCGCCTCAGATTGTAAACTAAGCGCTTATTTATAAAGAACTAGGTACCAACGCACACTGGCATGTCAAAACATTGAGAACTGCATCAAAACTCATTGAGTAGTTTAGGACGCTTAAAAATTACATTCTTTATTTTTTTAATGGCACTATTTCATGAAATTCTTCAACTGCCATTATGTACTGCGAAGTGAATGAATTCTTACACCGTCGCTGAGAGCAAATTCCCCAAGGACATAAACATTGTTTTTATTTACATTCATAAACCGATCCATCAATCAGAATCGAGACTCGTTAATGATATATTTATAACAACGATACAACGGCGTCATTCTTTTACAATATATTGGGTTATTCGGTGAAGGTTGGCCTTATCTTATCGTTTTAAAGTTGATTTACTATACTACGTTTATTAAAGTCTAGCCAGCTGGCTTGGTCACGTTTCTCGTTTTCAATTTGTACGGCGCAGTTCATTTGTAAAACAGTGTTCAAGATTCGAGCTTGTTTTTGACTCGTTAATACTTGTTTGGTCCTGTTGAATAAGGGATCAAAATATCGCATCACAAACGGATTTCTTTGGAGTAGCTCTGCCATTAACCGTAGATAAGGCCTAAAATAAAGCTAAGCATACATAGGTTTTTTGTAAATATTGACGTTGTGCGATAAGCGCTATCATATTTTTTTTGTCTAGATGACTTTCTGATTACAGTTTGTCTGGATATTTAAGCACCTGAGATTTGTATGTACTATAATGGATCTCTACGATTAAGGTACAAGATTTGGGGAAGTTTCAATGCTTTTGTTGTTTCAAATGAATGCCCTACCCTATTTGAACCCTCTCACAAATAAAAATAGGGAAAGGGGGGCAGGTAATCCTGGGCACTAATTGTACCTAGCCTGAAAAGATTCGAAAACTTGTAGTCTAGCCTTACTTGTCCTTCCTCGCTCTGAGCGCTCTGATCGGCGACTTGAACAGCACCTCTGCCTTGAAGGCGCGCTGCTGGTCGTCTAACAGCATGAGGCTGCAGGGGCGGCGCGCCTTCACCACAAGCAGCCAGTTGGTGCGGAACACCATCTCGCAGAGGGACACATCGCCGAGCTCCTCCTTGCCTGGAGTAGGGGGAAATAACATTAGGAACAAAGACAATGAGATTCTACTTCTATGTAGGTACCTATAGTGTTTTAATTTTATCTTTTATGATAATATGGTTCACTTGGCTCCGTTTTAACATCGGTAAGGGTCTTTGCTGGATAGGACCAGCAGGTGTAACATAGTTAGTCTGATTTTCAAAAACCTGTGTAGTTAAATGTCTGTTCAATAGCGTGAGTCTTGCTTTCTGATCTCTTTGAGTTTAGCCGCTTTTTCTTTGTTTTTCCCTAGTGGGCACTAGGGAAAAACAAAGAAAAAGCGTGTGCATCCCATCCTTTCATTTCATCACTAGCGTTATTTTTTGGTAAAATTCTGATAAAGGCAAAAAGTTCAGGGACCCTCTAAAATATTGTATTCTGCGTAAATATATAACATTTGGCGTTACTGTTGCTTTTGGTACAATACAGCTGAACACATATCATTATTTTACAAACGTTACGCTTACGCTAAATAATTAATCAGTTACTTTACACTCGTAAATATTATTCTCACGGTCCCATTGCGCCTACGCATTGCTCGTAATTCGTGATCTATTTGCCCAAGTAATACGGAACAAAACACTCGAGCTATGTCAACAAAGGCGACGATATCCTACGTTGCTTACCATGACCTTAGAATTTTGTGTACAAAAGAGGAATACGTAATGAATGAGTAGGTACGTTAGGTATGTACTTAGTTTATGAATTCGCTAGTATATTGTTAGTCATAGAATTGGAAAAATTAGGAGGAGTCTCATAAATATTTTATGAATCGCATGACGAGACTACCGGGTTGTCGGAGAGAATATTTACTTTTATTCTAGTAGGTACCAATCTGCTAACAATTATTGTCAATGTTTTCGCTGTTTAAAACTTCAAATCAGCCTTCACATTTTGCATCGCTCACTTATTTCGCGTCAGAGTAACCTTTAGGACATGAGTTCATTGCCCAAAGGGCTGTGAAAGTGATCGGCCCCTCTATTACAAAATGTCCAATGACCTGTCCTACAGTCTCGAGGTTCTTGACTTTAGAAGATTAGAACATTGTCCTTAGTCAGAATTAGCATATTTTAAGGCGTAGGTACATTGACTCATTGAAAATACTGTATTTTTTAAGAACTGTTCAAGCTAAAGTAACAAAAACAACCGGTTTTCCTCAGTTGTTGGTGACTCACGCGTCTTGCCCGAGATTGATTACGATTACTTACATTTATACATTCAGTCAAAAAAGTATCGGGAATGCATGATTTGTTTGTGGTTCCAAATCCATTTTTTTTTTCTTATTAGATTGGCACAACTGTTTTCCATTTTGGCGCAGTTTGAGTTGCATCTGTTATTTAGATTAAATACAGTGCTGTTTTTAGTTAGATCATAATTATCTAGTGTGTAGGAAATAGTGACTGAAAATCCTCATTCAAGTTTGAGAGATAGCCGTTGAACTTTCTGTCTCACGAGTCGATCAGTATCATTTTAATTGGGTATGAAACATGTTGCCGCTCGGCTAGTCCCAAAAGACCTGAATTTTCTCCAAAAACTCAATCGCATAAGAGTCGCTGAGGACATGCTAGAACGAGTCAATTCCGACCCCACATTCATGAAACGTATTGTTACTGGTGACGTGACGTGGGTTTACGAGTTTGACATGCAAACTAGTCAACAAGCTCCGGAGTGGCGCCTTCCAACTGAACTGAAACCGAAAAAACCACGCCAAAGTCGATCATAAGTCAAAGTCATGTTGACCGTTTTCTTTGACTATCGCGGCGTTGTGCGCTCGGAATTCTTGCCGGAAGGTCAAACAGTAAATAAAGAATATAATTCGAGCGTTTAAGAGAGCAATTTCGACGAAAAAGGCCAGATTTGTGGAAAGAAAATTCTTGGATTTAGCACCACAATAATGCGCCTTCGCACAAGGCCATCATAGTGAACGAATTTTTAACCAAAAACTCAACAAATACCATCAAGCAATCACCTCATTCCCCAGATATGGCTCCAGCCGACTTCTTTCTTTTTCCTAAACTCAAATTACCACTTCGTGGCACCCGTTTTCATTCGTTAGAAGACATAAAGGAGAATTCGCGGCGAAAACTGAACTTAAGTCCGGAAAAAAGCGTTTTTGATGATTGGATTATTCGTTGGTGTAACTGTATCGTTTCTGAAGGAGCATACTTTGAAGGTGATCAAATAACTTTGGATTTATAACTAACATTTTGTGTATTATTGTATATCACTTCCCGGTACTTTCTTGACAGAGTATTATATGCGGCTGATATAGGTACATTAATACTTGACGTTCAGTCTTTAAGTTCTCAAGATTTATGAAATGTTTCTGTTGTTTGTTTTGTTATTGGAAACAGCGTCAGTACGTTGACGCAAATAGATTTGAGTAAAGTTTATTCTGTAACAAGTGGGTTTAAACATTGTGTTTCAAGATGGATACACCTTTGTAATCAAACCTATAGGTACTGAAACCAACTGAAATAAATGAATCGAACTTACGGACTAACAAAATTGGCCGAATGTCCGCCAGATTTTTCTGAATCATGTGTAACGGTGCATTCTAATTCAGTTTCACAAAACTACAGTACATTGTCAAACGATAAATCATTGCAAACTTTTCGACCAAGTTCAGTTTAGGATAAGATTTCAATCAAAGATCGCCAGAACGATCTAAATATAGGAGTTCATTCACTCTGACTACGTTTCGAGTTTCATTGGTCAAACATTCTGACATGTGCGAAAGTCATTAGACCGAATTATTATCAGTGAATGATGATAATGATACGTGCGTTTGATTTTCACATCATCAGCATGATTATTGACATTGATTTGTTTTCGTCGGTAGGCTAATTTTGTTTTTACAAAATTGGAAATTAGCACGTCATTTTGTTGACGACGATAGGCTGATGAAATGATGTCATATTTACTGCAATGGTAGCAAATGCTTGAATTTAATATATCTCCATCACATGCTTTCCACTGGCACAAGAGAAGATGTCCAATGTATGTACAGGCCATAGCAATGGGTGAATTCAAGCACTAAATGATGATGCCTTTAAAAAATGTTGCATAGGCAACAAACAATTAGAATAACAATTAGTACCTAGGGTACATAAGCCACTGAGAGGACGTCTGTGAAAGTTGATTCTTTGATGCTATTTGTTTGTCTAAGCATTGCAGAATAGTGGGAAGGCTTATGTCCAGTAATGGACTGCGAAAGGCTCATTGATTTAATTGGCATTAAGTTATTCAGCAAAAATTGTCAGGGAACTGTCTTCTTATCTTCCGTTGATCGTACGGCAACCGAGATTTGCCAGAATACCTGCTTTCTGTGTTTATATCACGGAGTAAATACAAAGAGGAGATGGTCTATTTAGATTTCCTTAGGAAACAACGCGTGACACTTTGCGGGGTGAGGGGGAAATAAGTGGGCGGGATCTAGCAAGATCCCGCCCACTTCTCTATTTTCCATCTACCGGTCAATAGCAAAACTATTCGCTCGTTCTGTCGATTTTTTTTTGTAGTTACGTAACTATCTCACACTAGATGTCACTAAGTGCAGGATGCAACAGGGTCATACTCAGAATTTTCGTACCGGGGAGTACTGTTTTATTTTAAATTAATTTTGCGAACCATCTTGATGCGTATTTTTTTAATTTAAATTGTGATTTTATTGTGAAAAAAAAGGTTTCTGATGAATGAAGATTATTAGATTTTCTCTTATACAACATTATTTTTTGTTTACACTAAACCCGAAAAGGGGTCATTGTAGTCATCATTTTGAACAACTTTTTCTATGGGACCAACTTTGAAATCGCGAAAAAAAAATCAGCTGTTCCCTACATTTTGACGAGTTATGCGAACATAAATGTAGGGAACAGCTGATTTTTTTTCGAGAAAAAGATGACTACAATGACCCCTTTTCAGGTTTAGTGTAAATCAAGAATAATGTTGTATATTTAAATGACTTATTTTGTTAAAAAGACTTATCAAGATGGTTTACAAAGCCAGTATGTTTGTAATCCATTGCTGTCTTAGATTATCTTCGGATGGAAATCTAAAACCTATATCATTTAAAATTTAACTAACGTAATTTTAATTTCAGTAAAATAATTGATTTCTAATTACGGCCCTGTCTTTTTGTTGTTTATGTTTGTTGTTCATAGTTGACGATAGATGGTGGCCTGTTTACAAAATGATATGAAAACTACAAAAATAACATTTTGGCCATTAAAGGGTCTTTAGGAATGAATGTTGAAAAAATTTCAGCATTAATGTTATTAAAATATGTTAGTTCTGAGGTCTACATACCTAAATATTTTTAGTTTCCATGACACCAAGTGTCGCCATCTAGTGTCGGGTAGAATTATGTTTGTAAACGCCGACGCTAGGAGATTTTTCTAGAACTATTTTAATAAATTACGCATAAAATTACTTACAAATGAAATGTGATGCCATCCATAGCATCAGAACGTCTATCCGAGTAATTTTTACAAGACAAAACACAACACTTCATTCTTTTTTTCGTCTAGCGCGAACAATGCTGTAAAATGGGAACGTTCACAAAGTTGTGCACAGGGCGAACGCCAACAATACACTGACTAAGGCCACGCCCACATGATAACGTCAGGACCTAGTTGAGAATCACAGTGCACAGTTGCTTAGGCCATCTCCTCTTTGTATTTACTCCGTGGTTTATATTACCCAATATAATTTTGGACGACAACTCAGCCTATCATAGACCACTGTTGGGCATAATATTTTTCTTAACGCGTCATACTTCCGCCTTCCGCACATTCAATCATTTTTGTTAATACAAGTTTAAGCATCACTTAGTTATTTACGTAGGTATCTTAAAAGTTCACAAATGTCAATACATGCAAATGATTTGCGTCGTACGATGCGATGGTGCGATTTTAAAATGCTAATTTTGTAATGCGTACAAACTATCTGTTTAATTTTTGTGCCGTTTATGTATATCAACTTGGTCATGGCAATTTGTCGGTTGATCGTGAACTATTATGCTATGTGATCAGAAAACCACATCGCACCTAATCCCCGAATGGCTAAGCACAGGTGTAGACCGATAGTACACCCACATTACATTCCGCCGTTATATTAAAGTGCCACGTGCCATCTTCCGGTCACAAATCTAAGGCTGCTACCTACTGGGATTTTTCGGATGGAGAAACTCAATTACCTACACTTTATCCGACCTCGGAATCGAACTGCAAACCCCATACTCAGCAGCCAAAAATCGAAACCAATAAATAAAACTAAACTGTCTCCCAATCATTTAATGGGTAATAGAGTGGTAATTCTGAGTAGATAACAGTACATTTGTGCTTGCAATTTAATTTTAGAGTAGAAAATGAAATAAGTTTATAACTTTAAGATTTGCCCCTGCTTCTAGTATTTTTTTTAGTAATTAGAAACATTTTCAAGTTTTCTACAAATCTTCTTGTAACCGAGAAACCTTGAACCACCTCTCCAAATAAAATTAGCAAATTCTGCAGATGTTTGAAGAAAGTCTACATTTGCATAGAAATTGTCAAATTTAACATGTGTTGTAACATTAAATAAATATGAAGCTAGATTAAGTTAAAAGGCATCTCAATCATACCTTGCAACAATTAAGTAGATCAATATTGATCAATTAAATGACTTTTATTTATTTGTTTGTGAGTAATAGTCTTCAGTAATACAGCAAGAGTATTTTTTTAGCAAATTCATTAAAAAATATATTGGATGTATGTGTAAACACAATTTGTATGTATCTAAAAATAAAGTTATACTCTCAAGTTACAATTCAAATATTGTTCACAATGCGCACATACACATTCTAGGTCAAATCTATTTTCAGATTAAGTATCTGTACATTTACTGTTATCGAAATCGTTATTTTCATCATATTTAAGTAGAATATCTGTAACAATAGGCTCCTCTAGGTAATGAATATGTTTCTGACTGTCGTCATTAAAGGCTTCTCGCACACGGACAACTAGCAGCTGCCACACGTGGTCAGGCACACTTGTACTATTATCAGTGGAGTACTTCTGTTATCCTAAGGGTGTTGGGTATGTATCTCATCTTTACTCAATAACAGAAAGAAATATAGCTTCTAACATCTAAGGTTCCCTGGACACAGAACACTTTCCGCTGCCAAATGGTCACTATCCTGACTCATTACTATCAGTGAAGTATTCCTGATACCCTAAGGACATTGTGGATTTGGGTCTAGCCTTGACGTTATTATAATATAAGAAAAGTTTCATTAATTAAAAAATTACTTACTGTAGTGAGCTTTCTCGACAAGTGGTTCCACATTGTAGACGCGCAAGCCGGTTTTAAGGCAGCACGTGAAGCAGCCTACAAAGTAATACAATTATTACATTCTGTGATTAACTACGTGTGTGAGTAACTCAGGAAATTATATAGAACAAAGACTACTTTATCTAATAAGAATTTTTGAATAACATTAATTACAATGAGTGTGTTATTGTGCTATGCTCAAACAGTAATTATAGATCCGTTTTTGCAACAATATATACTTAGCATTATGCAGATCATTTGTGTGTAAATTTATTCATAGTGGTGTGAATTTATTACTATTACTGTACCATATGAGTACACTGTATACTGGACAGCAATCACACCATTAGAAACAAACCTGAATCAAGTTAACATCCAAAACAAACAACAGCTGTTTATCAAAACAATAGGAAAAGTGTAGATCATACAATAGGAAAAGTGTAGATCATAACACTGACATGCATTTGGAAACTGATGAAAATTGCGTTTTAAATTACAAGTACATGCGCTAGTACGAGGGCAAACAAAACCAACGCCCAAACAATAGCGAGCGAACTCGCGAAGAATGGAAACTGCGCGTAGGCGCGCACTAAAAATATAAACAACACGTGGAGAGCGCAGCTACGCGAGAGCGTGGCGAGGGAAGCTCCGCGCACTGCCTGCGTCGCACACCCAGCACGCGCACTCGACGATACCACCCTCGCCACCCAATACACCCAGCTCATCCCAAACACGAATAACACTAACACCACCTGAGAACAAAGAACTCAGGTTGACGAACTAGGAAGTAACACAAACCTTGATCCTGGTTAAACCCCAGGCTCGTGATGCCGCTGCTCCTCCGGCGCGCCATGTCTCTTCCACCGTGAATTTATCATAAACATTGAGTTGATTTTTTATCAGATGTCTCAGTGGACATTTTCACACCAATAATTTTAATACGCACATTTATTATGTTACATGTTCTCTGTGTGTGATACACAGCTGATTTGATGACGGGTGACAGGAAAACAACGATGTTGACAGCTGAAAATGTGAAGTTTGCTCTAATGCTGCCATAAGTAGAAATGTAAAGTACCAACAAAACCAGTTCATCTTCACTGCAAAATCATTAAAAGGCATAAATCCATTTTTTTTTTCAAATTAATATCTACAAAACATTAATATATTAATAAATATTAAATTTTACAAGTATAATAAATTCAAAATGTGTCATTTTTCTTCTCAAAGGGGAATATTTTCCAACAAACAAAGAGTTTTTCTCAAGTGACAATACTGTTATTAGGCAACTAAAAGTAGAAGTACTGTTTCGAACTAGGAGGACATTTAAATTAAACACAATTTAAATTAGTCGGTTGAAAAAAATAGGGAATTATTTTTGGTATTTATATAGAGGTTCTGAAAAATGGAAAAACTTCTTGAACTGTTATTAAACACTGTCCGACTTTTGAAGGCAACAAAAGAAGAAAAAAAACCGCAAAACTTCAAAAATGTTTTTATCTTCCCTCATTGAAGAAATTCTTTTACAACTCAAATTTTTGGCTTCAAAAGCAATTCTAAATTATGTAGGGTGTCAATTAGCTAAAGTAGTAATAACAAATCTCAAAAATATTAACGTAATAAGTTAAAGTGAGTAAGCTTGGTTTGAATGACATTTAAAGTTGACGGATAAAGTTTTTAAAATAAAAGATAAAGTAAGATAAAATGTTTACTTTCAGATAGGTACTCAAAAACATCATGGATTTCAGCACGAGTCAAAGTAACGATTTCCAGTGGCCGTTTCCAAAACCCGTAGTTGGAAAGTACGTACCTACAATTTTTTTAAATTGTTAAACGCCTGACAAAACTGTTACGGCAAAAAGTTACTATGTCGTATTCTGAGGTACGTACTTATCAAATTAATTACAGAAGTTATTCAATTTAAGATTACCATATTTACCATATTTTTTTGCTGATCAGGAAAATCTACAGTATCTATTGCACGCGCGTTTGTTTGTGATCTCGGGTCTGACCTATTCGCCAATTATATTCGTAGCGTGGCTCTATTCGTCTGTCCCTATTGCGTACTCTTCACTGCAATGTTATTCTCACCGCATCGAGTTCGCGAGCGAATGGAAAATGATATTGAAGTATTAGGTTTTGTGGACAAGAAATTAGGTATAAGCCAAGGTTGCGTCTAACATGTCACTTGACCGCAATCAGAATTTATAGTAATAGGTAATACTTCTACATATCATAGACATCCTACGACTTGAAACTCAAATTAACTCTCGCACAAATATGTCGCTGAATTTACGTTGCACACAAAATTGCACGTGGCGCCACAAGCAAAGCAAAAAGAGACTCCCTCAAAAACATTATAACCTTTAAAATCGTTCGTATAACATAATTCTCGAGAAGTGACTCACATTTCCCGGTGAAAATTATGTAGGGTGGTTCTCGCCTTCCTAAGATTTTTACCTGTATTCATTCTGTGTGCATTCGTGATACTAGCGGTTGTAAAATGGTAGCAACAGACATTACTTCCCACGGTCGTCATTAATGGATTTCTACAATCCATACTCATTAGATATAGGGCAGGCCTTGGCAGTGTCGCACTGCGTATTGATGCATGGCAGTCGTGGCTTGTACAGTTTGTACTAAATACGCACAAATCACAATACACAATTTGTTACTTATGGACATAAAAATAAAATGTCGTAAAAATTTAAAGTTAACTGTGTACTTGTTTAGTGACCATAAAGTTTTTAAATCCTTGTATTTGTTTTTACGCAACGCAAACACGAGTATCATCTACTTTCCCTGCCTAAATACCTGGCATCAGGGTCCCTGATTTGGTATGACTTACAACTACAACTAAACAATAGGCATCTCTTTTTGAGGGGCCTTCAAATCATAGAGCAAACGTCGAATACATATGACAAGATATTCACTTACATGCATCAGTCTATAAGGATCCCACAGCTGGGGCACAGGCCTTCTGTCTATGAGAAGGAGTGGACCGTTAGTCACGGCCCGTAACCAATCACGCAGGACCTGTGCGGGTTGGTAGAAGTCACTGTTGGGTTCGGATTCATAACAACATCAATTCTGGTGATCTCCAGGCCATGCGAGCCTCCCTCTCCGGATGCAAAGCCGATAGTGCGGCCTGCCCCAGTAGCACCGTACTGCCACTGCGATGCACACTCATACTCACCGAGAGTGGAGCAGTACAAACAGCTGTTGGAGAAAGAGCAGAAGCTATGCCAGGACTATGAGCAGCTGCGTAAACAGGTAATGTGGGAAACTGAAACTGGTAAACTTTAAAAATGTTGTAAGAATACCTATATGTCGTAAGTAGTAGTGGTCGTAGGGTGACGTCGCCGCGCAGTCCAACGTAGCTGCGTAGACACACGTAGTGGCGTAGTCCGTAGTACGTAGTCTGACTACAGTCCTATTTCAGTTTATAAGCCTTGTGAAGGGAATGTAACTTCGTCTTTTTCTTTTTAATGATATTTTGTTGCTTCTCTTTCTGCTTCGCTTTGTCTGTTTCTGTCTTTTTGTGTGTTTTATAAATGCTTTGAGTGTTAAGGCAGCATAGTCTGACGTAGCCGCATAGTTTGACGTAGCCGCATAGTTTGACGTAGCTGTGAAGTCCGACGTAGCAGCGTAATATAACGTAGCAGCGTAGTATGACGAAGGAGCGTAGTATGACGTAGCAGCGTAGTGTGCTGTAACAGTGTAGTAGTTACCGTTGATTGGTTCGTGTGTTCATTCTTTATTGTTCTTATAATTTTGCAGATGGTAGATGTGACTAATGACATTCTGGATCACCCCTGCGATGACCTCGACGGGAAAATGATGACGATGTATCAAGCTACGTTCAAGAAGAGATGTGAGTATGATCACCAACTGAAATACTTATCAGGCCTTTATTTTTCTTTGATGTCGCGAAAACAAACGTAGTTAAATGGTCATATATAGATAATACCTACAGAGATAGAGTAATTATATTAAAATGGCAACGAAGGTGGTTTCTGCCTACCCTCATGGGTAACGAGTTTATGTAAGTATGGTAACGACGCCGAAGTTTCATGTGGTACGCATAATTGTGCTATTTTACAAAATTAATCTTGTAAGGACTATACAAAAAGTATTCCTACGGTCACTTACGGGATATCTTCCGTGATTATTAATTACTAGCGACCCGTCCCGGCTTCGCACGGGTGTGTAGCAAAAACGGGATAGGACGGGATAGGACGGGATAGGACGGGATAGGACGGGATAGGACGGGATAGGACGGGATAGGACGGGATAGGACGGGATAGGACGGGATAGGACGGGATAGGACGGGATAGGACGGGATAGGACGGGATAGGACGGGATAGGACGGGATAGGACGGGATAGGACGGGATAGGACGGGATAGGACGGGATAGGACGGGATAGGACGGGATAGGACGGGATAGGACGGGATAGGACGGGATAGGACGGGATAGGACGGGATAGGACGGGATAGGACGGGATAGGACGGGATAGGACGGGATAGGACGGGATAGGACGGGATAGGACGGGATAGGACGGGATAGGACGGGATAGGACGGGATAGGACGGGATAGGACGGGATAGGACGGGATAGGACGGGATAGGACGGGATAGGACGGGATAGGACGGGATAGGACGGGATAGGACGGGATAGGACGGGATAGGACGGGATAGGACGGGATAGGACGGGATAGGACGGGATAGGACGGGATAGGACGGGATAGGACGGGTTAGGGCGGGATAGGACGGGATAGGACGGGATAGGATTTTTTTTATATTCTATTATTTTATTTTTATTTCTAATGTTTATAAAAAGATCATAACTACAAACAAAAGCCATTAAACTTATTTGTTTAATTTTTTGACCGCTGCGTAGGGAGCCGAATTTCTTAACATTGACTCCCCCCCGTACCTCATTGACGCCTACATCGTATAGTAAGCCGAGCGGAGTGAGCGGCGACCACGCGACTTTTTTCTAATATTTACATTTTTGAACTCGTGATATCTTCCGAATGGAATGTCCGAATTGAATAATTGAAAAGTTATATAAAGGTATTGAAGCAGTCTTGAGTATGAAGTAATTTATTTTGATAAGAATTACTACCAAGGTACAAATAAAGAGCCTTTTCTAGCGGCGGCATAAACTTTTAAAATAAAAGAATAATTATTATGACATACTTATACATAAAAGTTGGACATATACTGTCGCGACACTTTTTGTATATAATGATGTGTTCTGCAAAGTCGTAGTACATTATTCTGTTCTATCATCAATAGCTTTAGCAGCGCACGCGATGTAAGGTATTTTTTAGGTAATTTTTTTACACCTTTTTTTTCCGGATGGGAAATCATCAAATGACTTCTCCCGCTCTGGGTTGAGCGGGAGGGAGTGTCAGACTTTTACTGACTAAAACCCACCCATGTTCCTTCACCGCCCTTTGTGTTCCGGGGCCGCGGTATCTCTTTCGAACAACCCGCAGCACACGGCAATTTTTTTTTTTTTTTTTACACCTTGGGTTATATTATTGGAGTTTTAGTAAGAATCCCTAATTTTTTGAAAATATAATATAGCTTATGTCACTCGGAGATAGTGTAGCTTCTCAACGGTGAAAGAATTTTTCAAATTGGTACCTATTGTAGTTTCGGAGCCTATTTAATGCAAACAAACAAACAATCAAATCTTTCCTCTTTATAGTATTAGTATAGATTGTGAGCTCCCGTTTTTTCGACGCTGTCGACGCAAGTGCTATGATCGTGTGATGACTGATGATGTGTCATCCGGCGACCATAAATTTAGATAAAAGCCGTGAAAGCTTAAAATAGTATTCCTACTATACCGCTATATTATTAAACTTTGGTGTTTTTAAGTCGACGCGTTTATTCGTTTTTTTTTTGTATGTAGTCGTCTGATTTGAACGATTTTATTACGCGCAAACAGCACAATTTTTATATAAAAAAAGAACAAACTATAAATGCTACCTTACAAATTGTAATACAAATATATTGTGTTAATGTTACCAAACCGCTAACTTTCCTTTGATACTGGAAAGTTCTCATTTCGCTGAAATATAATATAATTTGTGCGGAACGGGAACAATGTGCTGTTTATGACTGACTCATAAATATGGCGGGTCAGCACGGGGTCGATTCGACCAATTAAAATTACTCGGACAGACTAGGAATTTAATTTTCAGTGCACACTTGTGTTATTACATCCAGAATTTCTATATTGCATGCTTACGTTTGTCGAAAATAATTTTTAGACTCTCTCTTGCTATCACACGTAATGGGTGTAAAAGTACCCTTAACGAAGCCGAAGGGCACTAACTAGTTTTCCTCGTCCTTGCGATCATTTTGTTCTAGACCTGAAACCATAACTTGAAAACTTCTAGTTACAGAGATATTAGGGGTCAAAGTTCTGCTGCGGGTTGTTCGAAAGAGATACCGCGGCCCCGGAACACAAAGGGCGATGAAGGAACATGGGTGGGTTTTAGTCAGTAAAAGTCTGACACACCCTCCCGCTCAGCCCAGAGCGGGAGAAGTCATTTGATGATTTCCCATCCGAAAAAAAAAAAAAAAAAAAAAGGGGTCAAAGTTCGAACTTTTTCCCAAGTGTTTGAAAAAATACGAGTATTTTTATGTTATAACTTTGTTTTAAACACCTCCACGACTCCCGTATTAGTCAATGTGCTGATGGAAGCACAATGTTTTGAGTGCGTAACATTGAATCCTACCGTAGATCGTGATTTTTCACCCCAAAAAAAGTCTTTTTGATGCTGTACTGTTAGTATCCCATCAAAATGGTCGAGTTGAATGATGGCTGATCCATGCGTCATGTTCGTGATCGGGCGCCGTCAGTTGTGACTGGTCATCTCTTAGTTGCCACGGTTTATTTGAACTTATTATTTTGTTTTTTAATTGTCTTTTTTTGTTTGTACTGTAGACACTTTTAATGTGCACGTCTTGCTACATCGTTCTCACATAATGTACAGTCGGCCAAGAAAGTGGTGTACCACCCTAAGGTTGAATATCGCTTGCAGATTCATAGGTGATAAAGATTAGTTTCGCTTGCAGATCGATCTGACAACTTCTATTGCTGTCTTTATCTGATTATTGATAACGACTATTACTGTTTGTAACGTGACAGCTGTTCTTAGTTTGAACTTGATGGAACCAATGACGTCGTAAAATCAACGGCGGGGGGCTGTAGATTTTGATGACAAAATTGTATCTACAAATTCAGAATTGTAATCAACAAGTTACGTAAAATTGTAAAGGCACAAGGCGAGTCCACAAACCTACAATTTCTGTAAACTTGTAATTACAATATCAATAAAAAACAAGCTAAAAATAGATTTATCTTTTTATTAAATTTCTACAATCAATTTTAAAATACTTATAACAAACAAAAACATAGCATATATAGTAATATTTAGAAGATATTGAAAATTTTTAAAAATTAGAAACGGGTGTAACCGCCGTTGGCCTCTATAACCTCTAAAAGACGAGACCTCATTGAACCAACAAGCCGTGAGCAAATATCGGTTCCCCGCATTTCCTCCCAGATATAATTACAGTGACTAATAAGAGCTTGTTTGGTTCTTTCATTTTGATGCGACCATCGTTGGACCATAAGGCCCCAAAGATTTTCTATCGGGTTGAGGTCCGGCGATCTTGAGGGCCACTGAATTACCCTTACGTCAGTGTGTGAACGAAACCAGGCTCTTACGATCCTCGCATTATGAATTGAACAATTATCTTGAACAAAATCAAATTGTGGCACTTCGTTCTCCGGGTAAACATTACGGACTGTCGGTAGCATTGCATTCTGAAGCACGTCGATATAATTTACAGCCGTCGCTCGAGGAGGTAGAGAACACAATTCTCCTACACCATCCGTACTCATCCAGCCCCAAATATTTACGGAAATTCGACCTGATTCTCTATTTGGGATTACATGATCATCTTTATACCGTGTTGAATTATATCGCCAAAGGTGAAGACGTCCATGCTGACTGGATTTAAACGTTTTTTCATCACAAAACACTGTATTAGACCAATCAAACTCTAAGTGCTCTCTGGCGAAGTTCAGACAAATGCAAGTCTGTGAGCATCCGTCAAATATATTTTCTTGGCGTAATGCCTGTGGTGCAACCCCATGTAATGTAGATGATTCCTTATTGTTTGGGCACTCACATCGAACATCTCCGCAAAATGTTTTGTGGGCTTAAAACCATTGATTTCATATTCCCGTCTCATGAATTCTCTATCGTTATTGGAGAGTGCAGGCCGGCGACCACTTCTTCTGTGATCCAACAAACTTCCCTCCTCTCCTTCACGACGAATCCAAAAGCGGACAGAACGCCTCGATATATTCAAATTCCGGGATATCGCACTGATACTGCTTCCCTCATTAAATTGGGCAATTATTTGTGCTCTTTCGGCAATGGTCAAGTTGGCAGGCATTGAGATGATTTTATATGCAGTTGATTGAAAAATAACACGGAAAATATATCGATTTTTTGCATATATTTGACAAAATGTCAATTGTCAGTTTTCTTTTTCAAATGGAATTCGGTTGTCTAAATAGTTTTTATTACTTTTGTTTGGAAACATTTCAATTGCTTTGTAGAAACTAATGTCCTTTTCATTTATACTAAAGGTTGAAGGAATGGGCAACTACAGTACTTTCACAGTTATTATGTCTTGTGACTGGGACTGTAGCTTCATTTTTATTGCTGTCTTTGTTTCGACAATTCAAAAATGCCTGTAATTGGCCTACTTGAAATAAACGCTTTGATTTTGATATCGGTCAGACTCCAGTGTCCGCAGCCACTTGACAATCTTTCCGAATCTGTTTCACCGAACTTGAACTACAAAAATTGTCTTGTTGAATCAATTGTTACTCTTACAATGACGCGCGATATGACGCTACAACTAAAACGTTTTCGTGCTTCACAACAAAATGGCACCTTACCGTTTAATACGGCAATCACATTTTATTTTGTGTTTACCCGCCGCCCAAACATCTCCATCCAAACTATATACATAAGTTTATCGCTCAAATTCTTTCGTTGTGCAGCTTTCCCGGTGTCGGAGTACAGACAAGTAATAGCAGCGTCGCAATCCAGCGCTCCTATACCGATGGAAGGCCACAATCTGGGCATGTTACGATGTTACAAGGACCCGACACACTTCACCGAGAAACCGCCTACGGTCCGACCGACGATCCATCCTCCAGGTACTTATTTCACGTGTTAAGGCCTATAAAGGCGTTCGGCAGTTATCTTTTAAGTGTCAAGTAATAAGGGGCGAGCCTATTGCCAATAACCGGGCATAAATCCAGACTCCGTGGCTGCTACTGAAAAATTCCTAATGGAAAAACCTAATAACAGATTGTCAGGTCACTGATAATCGAATCCGGGGCCTAATGCTCTGCAGTTGCGGTTGTGACCACTATTTTTTTTTTTTTTTTTTTTTTTTTCCTCGATGTGGAAATCCTCAATGGATGTCCTCGGTTGTGACCACTGGACCAACCAAGCAGTCATATCGATGATAACATTTACATTTACTGCCTCAGTATTATAAGCGCTAGGTACTGCTTGTTTACCGTTGAAAACTTTAAGTGATTTGTGGTGCAATTAGGCTTTACAGTAATAAAACTATCTAATCACCAGCTGTAATCCATACGGGGCTTGCTCCAAAGTCCGTACAGACTTGGTTCACGGAGTACCCAGGAAGAACAGAGTACATGGACACATACAGTGCTTCTGCCAAGGCTTGTTGGAGATCTATGCAACGGTACAAGGAACCTATGCCTTCCACCAGGAGACGGGCCGATGACACTTGCATCTAGAAGATATTCTTTAAATTGGATATATGTTTGGCGTTTGTATGTATTTCCGTTTCATGTATAGATCAAAAATAAAATAAGGGAAGATAGTTGCTGTTTCATTGGGTTTTACCACAGCGCAGGACATAGCCTAGAAGCGGCTGTATTAATAAGTACAATTTTTGGCGCTGAAATTGAGTTGCGTTGCGTTGATCGCACAACTTCAGTCAGTCACTGACTACCTCGTCAGTTTCCAAACGCCATTCGTATCGTAGTGCGAGTAAACAGTGACAAAGCTTGGTCTGTATGACAAAGACATTTGTTCGTAGGACAGGACATTATCCACCGTTAGAAGCGGCATACGAATATTTACATTGATAGCTTAGTGGTGTGACCGTTGGACTGCAAAGGTCTCAAGTTCGAACCAAGACACGCACCTTTGATTTTTCGGATTCATATGCGTATTGTATAATTATCACATGCTTCGGTGAAGGAAACCATCGTGAGGAAACCAGCATGCATGAGAGATATTTCTCGGTGGCATGTAAAGCCAAGTCAGAAGCTCATGGGCGGCATAAAAACTCTGATACCAGGTTAGTCACTAACCACAATATAAAGAAAGACAAAAATAGTAACACCTTGTATTAATATGTATTATGTAAATTTAATATCTTAATTTTAAATATTCGGCCGGCGATTAACAATAACCGTTTGCCGTTTGTTAGGGCCCACGGTTTTAATGTTATTATTTGTAGAATATTTCGTTTTACAGAGAGGATTATTGTTTTCCCGGAAACTTATCATTTGATAATTCTAAAATTGGTTGACTAGTCACCAATACCGATAGGTACTTAAATATTACATATTATAACAATATTTTAGGTGTTATCAAACCAGGAACTTGTCAATGTCACTATCAGTAATGTTATGGTTCAACAGTTGATCCTACGATGACTATCTTAATACAAATGATGATGTAGAGACCCGTTATATATACATATACCTAGCAACGTTTAATCCCAAATCCTCAGCATGTGTGAATAAAAACTAAACTGCACTCTCAATATTCGCCATTTCTTGAGAAGTAATCAGAACTTTAAATATTATGGAGTTAACTGTAACATTACATCACGACGGTACTCCACCACATTTCACTTTTGTATAAGTCCCATGTAGTAGACAGGGCCAGCCAACCATACTATACCCATCAACCTTGCAAAAATCCACAGAGTCTGGGCTGTAGTTCGGCCCGAAATTCCTGATAGAAAACCCAAAATAACTCCTTGTCCTACCTTGGAATAGAACCTAGGACCAAGCTTGCAGCGCATCTTGGCGTGTATCTGTTGCTGCAACGCCTTCAGCACCGCAACGTTGTCCTTCTCGCCACCGTCCTCCACGTAAGACGATGAGTTTCCCTTTAATTTAGATGAGTTTCACTATTAATTAAATAATTATATACTCTAAGTACATGATGCTTGTAGTTTATATTTCTATTAACAATTTCATTAAAAGCCTAATCTTCAGCAGTAGAGGTTGCTATCAATATTTTCTGTCGATAATCGTGACGGTGGTTGTGGAGGTCAGATAGGCAGTCGCTTTATGTAATTCAGCTGCATCCGGTTAGACTGAAAGCCGCCTCATTATAGTAGGGAAAAAGCTAGGCAGACGATGGTCTCAAGAAGCTATTACTACGCTTGGATTTTTGCATGCCTATAACATTACGCCTGTAATTCCCGAAGGGTTAGGCAGAGCTGTACCTGATAGTACATCCACATTTCGCCAGTTAGGTTTAAGTCCCATGTAATAGGCGATCCTATTGCCAACGACCGCGCACAAATTCAGACTCCGTGGCTGTTACTGAGAAATTCTTGATAGAAAACCCCAATAACACTTTGCCCGACCGGGGAATCGAACCCAGAGCCTCATGCTAAGCTGTCGCGATTGCGACAACTAGACGAGTAGTTTTTTTTAAAATATGTATGTACATAGGTATTTACCTACCTAATGTAAATAATATTGATGAATAATAAAATAACGAATAGTCTGTCAGCTGTTACTCAGTATTCTGATAGCATATCAACATCAATTGTAACGAACAAAGGGAGACTATGTCAATATTTATGTTTACATTCGACAACAAACTATTTAGGCTTTGTTTGTATGTGAATAGGCTTGTTGTTCCCAACTTCACAGTTGCTGTTTTGAAGAATCGTTGTATGACTTTTGAAAGAGCTTATTTATTGATAACAATCTCGCTGTCTAAAGTTATTTTTGAGTAGGTGTGAATTATTTAGTAGTAGTATTATTTTATTACCACTGATCATTAAATTATTTTTCATAAACTTTAGTACCATAAGAGACCAGAAGAAGAGCTATCAAAGAAAGCCATTCGTTTCAAGTAGAAGACACGCACCTCTGATTTTCCGGAATCATGTGCGCATTGTATAATTTATCACTTGCTTCGGTGAAGGACAACATCGTAAGGAAACCAGCATGCCTGAGAGATATTTATCGACGGCATGTAAAGCCAAGTCAGAAAGAAGCCCATGGGCGGCATAAAAACTCGAACACCAGTTTAGGCACTAACCACATGATAAAGAAAGATGAAAAGTAGAAGTAGTGTTATTGGTACAGTAGATTTATTGCCTTGTAACCTGCGCACTAAACTTGATGAACATTGAAACATTTCGACTGCTTCAGCAAACGGAGTTCGCGTAGCTGAATTATGAACCTAAAAATATTTGAACTTTTTGCCATGGCTACGCTAAGCAGAAGTAGATTTTATTCATATTATTATTTTTCTCCGAATACCTACTCTGTTCGCCATTTTGATGATAATTAGTCTCATTATTCTGTGACACACTTGCTTCCGGAGTGGGCGCTTGATAAGCGTGTAGGTAAATTATTAAAATGTGCCACTGACTTTTGACTGCTATTAATATTGAAGAGTATACTTAGTAATTATTATTGTTATGAGAAAATTTGAAATTTTTGAATGCGATAGCTGATACGCCCTACAGACTCACGCGAGTCTCGGCGAGAAGGCTCGCCGGGACATAGCGACAGGACCGAGAAGGTCTCTACACTCATGGGACTCTCCCGATACCCGAGAAACCCTTTGAAGCGGGCAAAAGACCGACACCGATCGGAGAACAGGCGAGCGCGAAAACGAGATGGCGAGAAACCAATCACATTCACGCTTCTCGGGTTCTCGGGGGTTCTCGCAGCGGCGGCGTGAGTCTCTAGGGCCTTTGAAGTAGGGGGCCCTGCTAACTGAGACTTTTAAAATAAAGTTTTGGAGCTCGTTCATCACGTCCTAACCACTCATGTTTTCTTTGGTTGAGGTAAGTTTGAATAAAATAAATGCTAAATAACTTTTAAATTTTTTCTTAAGTTTATTATCACTGATTTATATATTAATAATTATCACATGTAGGGAATAGTTATTAATTGCATCATCCGAAGAAAATTATTCTTTTCGACTTATACTCTTAGACATACTTATTTTAGTGATACAAGAATAATTATGTCATGTCATATATAAAAAGTGTTTTTAATCATGTCTTCATTGATAAAAAAAGTTTAGATCTTTAAAGAATACACTAGGGAGAGTTTCTTTAAAAAATACTTGAGATTTATGGTCGATCAAGTTGTAATTGTATAAATACTAATAATATGTACTAATACTATAAGTAGGTGGTTATAATATAGCTGTATTTGTTATAATCATCCGACTTTCCGTTTTTCGATGTGACGTTCTTCTCTGCCCTCGTTTCGAGTCCATTTTGTGTAGTTTTGCTAATTGGGGGTAGTATTACATAACTAGTGACTTCATTTACTAGGGTAGTAGCACACAGCACCAGAATAAGTACCTGAAATGAAATAAATAATATTTTTAATTTGGTTACTTGACAGGAACAACACAACACGCACAGGTCCTGCGTTGTGGATGCCTGCTCCCTCATACAGAGCCGATACATATGTACATATGTACCAATGCTAAGGCTGATTTTACTATATATGCCTACATATAATATATATTATTTTACATAATCAGTTCCTATATTGTTTATAAGAACTTTTTCGGGCCATCCATAACAGATACAGATCCTTATTTGTGTTAGTATAGTACTTAAAAACTATGTTAGTAAACCACATCAAATAAAAACAGACTTAATGAGGGCTATCGTTTTTGAGCTCACCAGATGGCGCCACTGTCAAGTAAGGTCTTGTCATTAATTCTATTTAATACTTTAAAGTACCAATAACTTCATAAAAAGTTTATTTAATCGCTTTTAACAACATAGTGTAAACTTAAGGTACATGTTTACAATATTGTCCCTAAAATTAGCAAGCATGAAACATTTAAAAAATCATTCTTCTTTCAAGTACTAACAAATTAGAACTCCCAACTTGCTACCTACAATCTTCAAGTCATAATTAATCAGGAATGTCTCAATCTTGACCACACTCGTGAATATTAATAAAACTACGTGATAAAAAAGCGCGCAACGCGGGAACACTCTATGACATCTGATATTTCTGAAGACCTTACTCTACACGAACGCCTCTAGCGGCGAAATCATGCGCGATAGCTCCTATTAGAATGACACAGTATGCTATGATAGATACAACAAAGTTTTGACGCCTCGCTTATAAAATTATTCAGCAATGTACCGTGTTAGAATCGAACCAGTAACCCATTGCGTAGGAATCGCTCAGTCTCTGCTCTAATCGATATATTTAAATAAAATTACTGTTGGATCGTAAAATAAAACATTTCACAATAATATTCAACATTTTATAGTGGTATAGAATTGCAAGTCATAGATTTTCAAAGCAGGCTACGAATAACACTTGAATTCATACCTATGACATAAAGTTTGGTAAGTATTGATAACTACACAATTTTGTTGACAGCATAATATCGCCCGTAACAATGGCTTTATTGGATCCCCAGTAGGCCCCAAATTCCCATGGGCTCATTGCTCTGTAGCTAATTGACAATAGTCAATGACACATAACCATGGGGCATATTATACCAATATCTATACATATGTTCATCTGTATCTAGAAACATAGTTTGACATTGACGATGAAACTGCTATGATTGTGGGCGATTCATGATGACTTATCTGTTTCTGACCCAATGACTTAGCGGAAATCTGATTTAGGTACCTACCTACTCTTGTGTTTTTAATAACTTTCATACTTATTTAAATAATCATCCCAATATTTACATACCACTGATACTAACAGGGTACAATTTTCAGTTAACCAGTGACATCGCTGCTCATCTATACATCTGCATCATCTACCTAGCCTTACCCCAACTATGGTGGGCACCAGCGTTTTGCTCGGCTGTACCAGTATTTTTTTACACCATCTATCGGTTTTTTTGCGACCATCTATCTGACGTCCACAGTCCACTGTGGACGTCAGATAGATGGTCGCACCGTAACAGGATAATAACACACTAAGTTAGTAATCTCATCATCACATTTACACATTATAACATACATATTTTCGTCTGTCGTTTCGTCTGTCTGGCTGTGTTCTTTAAGTTGTTCCTCTAAACTACGGACAACGGATTTAGATGCGGATGTCGTCATCATTTAGAACATTTATTTATGTGTGTGTTCATTTCAGTAAACTTACACGTAATTAACAAATGTCGATGAGTTATCAAATAGCAAAAACTGTGCGAGTGAGGGGCGGGTCGTTTTAAATAATACTTACTTTTAACAAATGATGAAAGAAATAATGGGTACGAGGTTCTAAAAACCATTCATTATTATATCCTTATAATTTGTTATAATGTTTCCGCATACATTTCAATTACAGATAAATTTGTCCATGTCGTGATGGCCCAGAGGTTAAGGCCTCGCCTCTCATGCATGAGTTTGTGGGTTCGAATCCGGGCAAGTACCAATGTGACTTTTTCAATTCATATGTACTTTCTAAGTTTATCTGGGATATCACAGACATCGGTGAAGGAAAATATCGTGAGGAAATCTGGACTTATAATTAATATAAGTCTGAAATCGCCAACCCGTCTTGAGCAAGCGTGGTGATCAATGCTCGTGCCTTCTCTGTATGAGAAGAGGCCTTTGCCCAGCAGTGGGACAGTATAGGCTGGTATTATTATTATTTATTATATTCCATTAATAACAGAGACTTATACACTGAAAGGCGGATGTTAGTTGCCGCTATCCAAAGTCTCTTGCAGACTTTGAACTATGGATTGTTCAGAGGGGCCCCCAGCACGAGCGCGCGGTGTAAACGTAACGTACCTATACGTCGATTAAAAATTTAAAATAACCGTTTCACGCATAATATTTTCATAATTTTAAGAATATATTCAAATCTATGGTTGTTACTGATTTTGCTTGTTACAATTTAACTAAAATGATATAGGATAATTCCCGTGACTTCGTACGTGTGGTAACTACTTAGAATTAAAAAAAGATCATTTCGGTGGTAAAATGTAGCCTATATTTTAAGTTAGGCATCTAGCAGTAGAGCAGTGAAAACTGCGTTCAAATCCATGCAGTAGTTTTTGCGTGATGCGCGTACAAGCATACAGACAGACACAAAAATTCTAAAAACTGTTGTTTTGGTTTCTGATGCTCTAATAAAGACCCCCATATTTTTTTTTTTCAATATCTCCAATGTACAGTCATCGGCCTGTTACAATTTTATTATATGTATAGATTAAAAAATCGACGTAAATATTTACGTTACGTTTATACCGCGCGCTCGTGCTAGGGCTTCAGGAGCCACAGTTCAGAGCCAACATGACCTGTAATATCTGAGTACTACTACTTACCTAATAGTACACCTACATATTTTCTCCAGTTAATTGGATGTCCCATACTGCTAGGCCTGTCACTGAGAAATTCTTGATGGTAAACCCCAATAACAGTTTCCCCGACCTGAGAATCGAACCCAACAACGAGGAGGTAATATCCCAGTAATATTCCATGAATAACATCATATACTTGCCTGACGTAAATTACTTCATACACAAAAACGAGTGAGGAAAAAGTAGTGACAATGAGTAACGTCTTTATTCATATTAATGGATGACTAACAAGCTATGAAGTATGTCACTGCGAAGGCGTCTGCAATTCGAAAACTGAACGGCTTTTCTCAAACATAAATGAAGAAATTATACATAAATATTAAAAAAAAACTATTTCATTCGTTATTTTTTTGTTAAGGTGGAAGCGTCCGCGAAATGATTATATTTTTTTTAATTTTTTGCAATTTGCTGGTCAGTGTCGGCTGTACATTGAAGAAAATATGATTTGCGGCCGTAATACGTATGTATTAAGTACAGAATTATATCTAATCATTAGAATCATCAAAACAACCCTCTACTACAGTACTTTCACAAGTTATTATGCCTTGTGACTGGGACTGTAGCTTAGTTTATTTTTTTGTGTTTTGACATTCAAAAGTGCCTGTAATAGTCTAATTGAAATAAATGCTTTGGGTTTGAGTTTGAGTTCGTATGTTATTTTAATCCCGTTGAATGACCATTTCATGAAAAACTCATTCAATGGGATTAAATGAACTTTGAGGGTTGTGTTGATGATTTTAATAATAATAATTCAGTAAAGCCATGTTATCGGTTGCGAATTATATTTTAATCAACATCCAATCTGACACTGACCTGCAAACTACACTTACACACAACTACTACGTAAGACCCCCTGGCGCCTTTACCTTAAACTAGATGAGTTCGGTGTTACCATCAACAAACTCAGAGGTTACAGTCTCTGAAGAAGTTCGGTATATCTTAATAGGTTCGATTATGCCGCCAATGTATGCCGGAATCCAGCCAAACTGAATACGTGTCGTACCCTCAGTATTTTCAAATTCCATGTCTCTCTATCTTCGTAACCTAACTTCTCTGTCAATCGGGCAGTGAGTTACGGAACTATTACATGTAAATAGAAGTTAATTATGCACTATTGTGTAAAGACATGAAGTGGCTAGCAACACGACAGACGATAAATGCATAATTATATAGCCATGACTTCAGGAACCCTTATCAAGGACAAATGTGTTAGCAACTCGTTCGTAATGAGTTGACATCTTTGTGACAGAAATCTAAGTAACGATAAACATTATTTATACCTACTGAATTCCTAACGTTAACCTAATACTGTAGCTACTCTATTTGCCGGTTTCAGAATTGAGTGCCCAATTGAAGTTAAGTTGCCGCCAGTCTCTTGGGCACATTCCCAGCTGACAGCGATGAGGAGTTTTTTGATGCCTTTTTATAGTTTGTTGATGGTTTAGTTATTATTAAATCGTTTTTAATTGTTATAATGTATATAATTAGTTTATTAGATAAAAGATAATTTGTTTTAAACAATGTTGACATTGAAGTTTAAAACTGACTTAAATTTTAAATTTCCCGTGTAGTAGGGGTGAGCATCAACCCCGTACTCGGTGTCTGCTACAGCGAAAGTCCTGATGGAAAAACCCTATAACGTTACACTTTGCTTCACCTGAGAATCGAACCCAATCGAACCCAGCACCTCATGCTCAGTAGTCACACTCGACAAATAGACCAACGTGGCTTATTTCCAGTGACATCCTAATCTAGATGAAAAGTTTCTGATCATGATTTTTTATGACTATAAGCGTGAACATCTTATAAATACCAATACAGAAAGTTGATGAGTGTTTAATGAATGTTTAGTATTTATTTTTAAAACAGTCAAACTCGCGTTTCAGTATAATATTTGACGTATTTAGTTGGCAAATATATAATATATCGGAAGTATATGCCTAACTATGTGTATCTTTAGGAAACATACATATGGACTCTAAAAGTTTACCTAATCTATTAAAATCATAAACATGTCTGTACATACGTAATCATACATATAACTCTACATGTACCTAATGACCCCCGTGTAAACTTTAAAATCCTGAACTCCAGTATTTTTGCTGGATTTTAAACACAGTAATAAATTAATGAAAAAGTATTTATTTTTTACTTTGCTGAAATATTCTGAACAAATATCATGAATTTCAATCAAAATGACACTGTTTACTCACCAAGACCATGTGGTCTTTAGCCCCTTAACTACGACACATGCTAAAATCAATAATCACTTAAAAATAAAAACAAACGAAACTCACCGTAGCCCGATTCATTATTGTATTTGGCACCGCATCCAAATGTTTACAGATATTCTAACACAGTAGAACACATTCAAATGTTATTGTTTATCTGTCACAATAATAATGTCGTGTTTATATTCACTAACTATGTTTTACTACACACGTCTGTCGTCAACGCCCGCTGATACAGGAATGAGCGATGAAGAATGAGGATCTCTGTCCTAAATACAAATGTCATTAATTTATCGTACTTTTCATGAACGTTTATGATATTTTTGGGACGCGTCGGGCGGGTTACAGCCGCTCGCGCATCTCTTTGTTTCTCTTTCCAATAATCTATTCTGAAAATAGATATTAATCATTCTTGCGTAGGTACATTACGTACCTAGTTCGAGAATGAGATTTAGGCCCATATTTTGGAGCAATGTTCTAGCATGAATCTCGGTTGAATAATATCTTTTTATTTTTATCTACATTACATAACATCACGCCTGTAATCCCCGAAGGGTTAGGCAGAGATGTACCTAAAAGTACACCCACATTTCACCAGTTTGTTTAAGTCCCATGTTATAGGGGGCGAGCCTATTGCCTTCAACCGTGCACAAATCCAGACTTCGTGGCTGCTACTGAGAAACTCCTGATGGAAAAACCAAATATCACTCTGCCCGACCCGGGAATCGAACCCAGGACGTCATGGTCAGCAGTCGCGCTTACGACCAATAGACCAACAAGGCAGTCAGTATTTTTTATCCGTCGGTTTTATTATCGAGAGAGTACAAGTAACAGCTTGAGCCAATTTTACTGTCTTACGTTTTATAATAAATAAATTAGTTTATTTTCTCTCATCATCATTACAGAGTACAGAGTCACACAATCACTACTTAGAGACTGGTGTCTGTTTTAGGTAAAACCTGTATTACAGTTTTGTCTATAGTATAGACTCTATACCAAGTAAATCTACACAACTACCTAAATCAGACTCTAGTCGTACTTCCATCGACGATTCTTCTATGACATATTAAAACTTTGCATAATTGAACAAATAAAACTTTTTATGAAACCGCAAAATACCGTTTATTGGCAATTTGTCATCGACCCTTGTCAGTTATATTTGAAGTCTGGTAAGCTTACTCGATTTTATAAAAAAAAACTGCGAATACTTTTGTTGCCAATGGAGAAATAATTAATGTGTGATGCTGAAAAAACTACTGTGAAAATATAGCACTTAGTCGATTAAATCTCCAATAGGTGATCAACAATAGGTGATCGGTAGTCGGTGGAAGTCGACCCCAACATAGTTGGGAAAAGGCTAGGCAGATGATGAGGTGATCAACAGTCGCTCCAGGTAAAATACTGGTATTCATCTGCATCCAGTTAGACTGGAAGCCGACCTCAACATAGTTGGGAAAAAGCCAGGCAGAAGATGGCGATTAACACTTTCCTGATATATTGATGATTCTTGTTAGATTTTTTCTGCTTAACAGGCACTTCTTTAAAATACTACACATGTTTTGATAGATTTGCGTATCGACTGTGAACTGGCAACCGGTCCTATCTCAATTTTTTGAAGATTTCACTTTTTAATGCCATTTTATACTATTTCATACTCCTCATCGTTGTAAGAAATCCTAACTCAAATACATTTGAATTTGGCGCCAGAATTGGCTTCATTCAACTTGTACTAACTTCAACGCGCAGTGAATGCGAGCATTTAATCCTATCTCGCCAAACGTGTACGGAATTGAACGCGATTTCGCGCGCTCTTTAAACAAATAACTGTTTTATGTGGATTTATTAGGTTTCTGTGCCCTAAGTTTTACATGGACATTATTGGGGACCTCTAGTAGCTGAAATGGTAAGTTTTGTTATAAATTTATTACTGATATTTAAGATTTCTATGTTAATAATATATAAATCGAGATAGTACATTATGCATTGAAGTTTGAAGGTTTGGCAGATTGGAATTATTCAGAGATAGTACTTATTGGTTCTTTTCAATTAAGGATAACATCAACCGAAAATATATTTAATTGGGTTTACTAATAAATATACCTATGATGAAATACATGCTCTTAAGTTGCATGATTCCGCTATAAGTAGGTATCTAACAAAATGTTGTTATACTGACGTATTATTAAAGTGTTATGAGCATGGACGGCTTGGCTTCTAGCCCCTTGAGTCACACAGGCTTGCTGGTTAGGGATTGCAGAATGTTGTTCTAACTACCTACCCGCCTCATGACTAACTAGCCACTTGCTTGGTTGGGTTCGATATAGCATAAATAATAATGGCAATTATTTGTGATTACAAATGATTTATCTGTCTTGATATTCGCTGCTCTCCTACCTTTTTAGCTACTAGCTTTACCTATACTCACCAAATCTTTTCAGGAGTATAATAAGTTGAGACGTGGTAAGCGGTTGGTACAGAAAGTGCTTAAAGACGATAAGGATAAAGAAAATGCCAAGGTTTGTAATTTTTTACCTGTATTAACTAAAACTAAACTAAACTGATTAACTATAACTAAAACTTACAAAACAAAGAACGAAAATTACGAAATTAATAAATTATGGGTTAGTAAGTAATTGAATCTGCTAAGGTATTTGCCTAATCTAATAGCTTTCTTTTGTACATTTTAGGATATCAACACAAATTTTGAAGATACGAGTATGCGTAGCCAGCAAAAAACAGCACCTGTTACCATGACTAACCAGCAAGAAACAGTTTCTTTTACCGTATTTAACCAGCAAGAAATAGTCCCATTTACTATATCTAACCAGCAAGAAGCAGTCCCTCTTACAATGTGTAACCAGCAAGAATCAGTCCCTCTTACCCTGTCTAACCAGCAAGAAACAGTTCCTTTTATAGTACTTACGGGAGACACCTGTTATACTGAAGATTTTAACCCAAATATGGACACGATGTTTGATTCTCTACCTGTAGATTATTTATCTCCACGATTCGTTCCTTCGCCATCCTGCCAGTCAGCTATACTCGATTTTCAATCTAACAATGATGATTACACCAACGACGAAGCCTGTTTTGACATACCAAACACTTCACTCAGTCCGCTTCCATGCACGTCACTTAATGTCCCTTCAAACAGGTCATTAAGTTCGTCTCCAAATACGCCACTGAACGCACTACCATTAAGCCAAGAATGTCCCGCATCCCCATCAATTTTAGCGACAAATGATACCGCAGAAAATAGTGCCGATCAAGTAGCGGAAAACGTGGACACAATTTTTTCAGAGAGTGACCCCAATAATTATAATATGAGTGATGGAAGAAAAAGAAGAAAGAAAGCTGAGCCGGCTAAGTGGAAGAGAAACATGAACAAGAAACTACGAATGGAAGGAAAAGCTTACTTAGGTTTTAGAAAAGTTGGAAGAACTGTTGTACAAGATACACCAAGAGAAGGACGAATAATGAAGCCAAAATGTTCAAGCAATGTTTGTCTCAAGTCTAAAAAACGTCATTGCTCATTATTTACGGAAGAACAGAGAAAAACTATTTACGACCGATTTTGGAATTTGACTTGGGGAGAACGCAAAGCATTTGTGTGTGGATCGATTTCTAGAGTTCCTACAAAAGCTAATACTACTGACAGTGTTTCTCGACGCAACTATAGCCTTAAATATAGTTTGAATAATGGGCAAGAGAGCTATCAAGTTTGTCGAGAAATGTTTATAAATACACTTGGTATTGGGTATAGAATGGTTCAAGCATGGGTTTGTGATAGCTCGCATGGAATACCCATCACATCAAAAGATAAAAATACCACACCAAATAATAATCTTTTATCACAAATTGAGTGTTTAAATAACTTTTTCGATAATCTTCCAAAAATGCCATCCCATTACAATAGGCAGAATTCAACAAAACTCTATCTAGAACCTGTTTTTCAAACAATACAAGAAGTTTATAAATTATACAAGTCAACGTGTACTCAAGCATTGCAACCGGCGTTTAGCCGAAAAAAATTCAGCGAAGTTATGGTTCAAAAAAATATTTCATTATTTAATGTAAAAAAAGATAAATGCAACTTATGCGCCAGTTACGAAACCAAGAATATATCAGAAGAAGTTTGGAAGGAGCATACAGCGAAGAAAGAGATTGCTAGATCGGAAAAACGCGAGGATATAAAGAGAGCTATTAAGGGAGAAGTAATTTTAATAGAAGTTGATTTTCAAGCTGTAAAGCTAGCTCCATTTACACATGCTAATGCTTTTTATTACAAAACAAAGCTAGCTTGTCATAACTCGACAATTTACGATGTTGTAAAAAAGCAAGCTACATGTTATTGGTTTTCAGAAGATCAAAACAATCAACTAGTTGCATCAACATTCGTTTCATGCTTGATTGACTATTTAGAAAAAAAATGTCTCACTTCTGAAAAAAAACCAATTGTCATATTTTCTGATGGATGTACAGCACAAAACCGTAACAATGTCATGTCAAATGCACTGCTCAATTTTAGTATGCTTCACGGAGTCTTCATTTATCAGAAATACCTCGAAGTCGGTCACACGCAAATGGAGGTAGACTCCGTACATGCTTGTATTGAGAGAAAATTAAAAAATAAAGAAATAAAACTACCAAGCGATTACGTGTCTACTACCAGAGAAGCAAGAAAACATCCAACACCATACGAGGCTATTGAGCTGACTTACGACTTTTTTAAAGACTATACGAAACCTTTGAGGTACAATAGCATTAGACCCGGTCGGACAAAAAATGATCCAATGGTCACAGACATCAAAGTCATAATGTATGATCCTTCAGGACTAATCAGGGTGAAACTTGATTTTACCAAAGATTGGATGGACTTACCTCATAGACCAAAGAGACTAAATCCAGTGGACCACCAGTGTTACCCACCCTTATTTACGGCAAGATGCCGTATTCCTAAAACGAAGTGGTTACATCTTCAAGAATTGAAAGCTGTCATTCCACAAGACTGTCATAACTTTTATGATAATTTGCCTTATCAGGAATAAGTTTGGTTTTCTTGACTGACCCACCTACACTAATGACTTTGTAGACTTTCCTACCTAAAAATGTTCCTTTATTGTTAATTAGTTCGTTTTATTATAAAGAATATTGTGTTGGTAATGTCTTATCGTTATTGTTTTATTTTGATTTTGAAGATAGCCCATATTGTTCCAAGTAAAAAGTCCTATGTTTGTTCTTGTGTTGATTTATATTGTCTTATCTCGATTTTATATTGGAAGGAAGCATATAATGTTACTTTTGTTTTTAATTACATGTGCAATAAAAATATTTAAAAACTACGTATTTTTATTTAACATACGAGATGCTGTATAAATGATGCAAACATGTTTTTTCTTCATTCTGTAAAGTTGTCAAAATTGAGATAGTACCGGTTGCCAGTTCACAGTCGGTATGTTTATTTATTATCAAATTGTTATAATAACGCGTTATTGCGTGTGCATTTTATGTTTAATTAAATTATGCAGAAAACCTTATACTTACATCATTTTAATGATTTTGATCCGAAATTGTATGGGCACAAATAAAAATTATATTAAGAAATTTTAAAATCGAAACACATTCCAGAAGATTTTTAAGAAGGTTTCATAAACTATGTACTAAGAACGTCATAGGGCGCTTATACGGTTTGGAAGAGACACCAAACTATACAGAAATTTTTCGTCGGTTATTAAAAAAGAACATACTTAACCAACGAAAATTTTCTATGTTCCGTTTTCGCGTCGGTGTCCTTTCCACCCCGTATTATACTATTATAAGCCATATAGACAAAAAGATTTGAGATATCCATACACTATAGAAAAGTCTGGTAAACTGTAACTCTAGTACAATTAGACAGTAATGTGGAACGAAGTTCATATAAGAAGATTTTTTAAACTTCCTTCTCCACACCTCTAGGAACTCAATAAAATAAGTCCCATGAAAATCCTACCACTATAAACTTCGGGAACCTTTTGAGTATTTTAAGTCTAATTGCACTCGGCTGTAATGACAATCTACTTTTTTCCAATCAATAATTAAAGAAAACTAATCATAAAAAATGAAAACCAAGCTGCGCGTTGGTATTATGCAAATCTGATATTCGTTCTAATATTGCTTTTTTAATGAAAGTAATAAGCATAACACATAAATGAATCAAACGTGATGATTAACGCGAACGTCCACCAATAGAACGATTCATAGATTGGACACGTTAAAATATGGAAGTGTGTTAAGTACGCCCAATATGTAACAAGATATCAATTTCAAAGATGGTACTTAAATGGGTATAACAATTAACTGCATGGGCGCCAACAGCAGGGTGCAAGGAGGTGCATCTACACCCTCCTCCCACCCCCCGTCGGAAAAGAAAATACATAGAGAAATTACCTGAATTTTTTTTTGACTGTGTGAATAAAACCTTAAGGCGTCAATGTTCACCTCTACTCTTTTCCTGTGAACACTGAGCATGCACCGGCCGGCTTAGCCTCGCTCCCATCGTCATGGATGTAGGCAGGGAGAGGGTTTTGAGGGTTTGAACCCCCCGAAATGCTCGTGCTACTTAGCCGACGCGGAAAGCAAAAATGTTAGTTAAGTCTTACTAGCAGTAGCTATAATTATGTCCTCTGATTACTTAGTCATAGACTCCCTATTCTCAAAGTAAAAGATGTTCTTAACAGTGTGTTAGTTCAAGTAATATATTTATACGAGTATATATAATAAAAGTTATATAGCGACGGTCCTTACGTACAAAGCGACACATGTTGTATAGGAGAGCGTTACGTTACAAACTCTCTATGTAGAGCACAACATTTTTAAATCTATAAAAATATAACATTATTTCATAAAATTCAATCGTTTGCATCTTCATAACGCTCTCCCGTAAACCACGCAGTGTTTAGACATGTCGCTTTGTACGTAGGGACCGTCGTAGTTATTGTTTAAATGTTTTTTCTATGATAAAGAGTGGCAGAGATACTTGAAGTAGACACATTCCATAAGATCTTGTCTCAACCAAATGGCGATGATGCGAAGAATCTATTCAGATTCATGGCCCTGATATGAGCAATGTGTATTTAGGATACGATAGGACTGACATACGCATTGCGATTATTAATGACTCTAAATAAATAAATAAAAAATATAGAGAGTGGACCCCCAGAGGTCCACTAATGATGAACTCCGAAACACAAGCAGAGTTTAAAAACATTTTTTTGTGAACTAACGGGCTATGGAAGTTGGTATGCGAACAAAGTCGCAGGCGACGCGGCGACTGGGTAGTTGGGTACATAGCGGAACATGTCACGTGCGAACTACGTGGAGAGTTCAACATGCACGCGCATGCGCAGGCTGACATGCGTCAGGCGAATAAAACGAGCCAATTGATAGATGGTAAACGTTTAGTTCGTACACTACTTAGTACATAATGTTGTCATTATTTAGTATCATGTGATTCTGGCACAAGCTTTTGCCCGTGGCTCCGCCTGCGTGGATTTCGAATCATTGAATCATTTATGCAAAGGTTTGTCAGGTTTGCTACAACTCACTTTACATAACATAACATCACGCTCTGTAATTCTCGAAGGGTTAGGCAGACGTGTACCTAATAGTTCACCCACATTTCGCCAGTTATATTTTAAGACCATGTTATAGGGGGCGAGCCTATTGCCACCAACCGGGCACAAATCCAGACTCCGTGGCTGCTACTGAGAAAGTCCTGGTAGAAAAACCCAATAACAATTTGGCCGACCTAGGGATCGAACCCAGGACGTCATGCTCAGCAGTCGTGATTGCAACCACTCGACCAGCGACGCAGTCTACTGATGGATGGCTACCGACGATGTACTACCGGGATAAGAAGTATCCTATGCCCTAAACCATGTCAGGTTAAAGTCTACCTGTGTGCCATATTACATTAAATCCGTTAAGACGAGAAGGGGTGATTAACAGATAAACAAAATCATTTTGACAGTTGTAATCATGGAGGTTCAGGAACCATCAGGCTGCGGGTTCAAAACCTAACAAGTACCTGCCTGGCAGTACGTATAGAGAATATTATAGACCTTAAAGCTGGAACATAATTCTTTATTTACCTAAGCACCACCAATTTACGGTGAATGCAATTTGAAATCTATGATCATTGCTTACTTTTTCAGAGAAAACTCAACGTCGCAGAATATAGTTGATAGCTTCTGCCCATGAGTTCATCTGCATCGAAAAAGCACTCCTATGGTAGTGGTAATAGGGTAGCTTTCCATCGCTGAAAGAGGTTTTGAAATCTGATCAAACTTTGAAACCTCTTTGTAATATGATGTAGATGAGTTTAGCTATCCTAATATCATACATTATATGTACGTAACCAGTGATGCTGGTACATAGCTATATAATATATACTTATTTCTTGAGTATGTTTAGTGATGACTGATTTCATAGCCGGACCATGGGGCACGTAGAGGTCATCAACCTTGGACGGGTTTTTACGAAGACGTCTAGTAGGTACCTACTTATTAGAATTAAATAGATACAGTTTTTATCCACTCGCAGCTCATATAATCTGAGGGTGATGACTTTTTTGCAATGTTTTGAGGGTCATGTTTGTCTCAAGAGAGTTAAAGCTATTTTAAATCTGCTATTTGTTTTATAGATTTGTTTGGATAGTACATCCAAGTTGCCTTAAAATATCTTCAAATTCATCCCAATGAAAGATACAGGCAGATGCTCAGATATCCCTGGAGGCAGCAGGTATCTAGGAAAAATGGAAGTTTCCGCGAAAATAATATACCTACACGGTCATTGATGCGCAAACTGTTAGTATGAATCAGCACATGATTCCAAACCCACCAGCCCAGGATGAACTGAGTGAAAAACCATGCGTGAAGCTAGAGTGATCATGAGACTGCAATTAATAAAGAAGTATGGTAGAAGACGACACGCTGCGCCGACTTCAATTAAATTGGGCTAAGGGCAAGGAGATGATGAATGGTCCAGAACCCCAGCAATTTTTTTTCGTAGGTTATTAAAAAACAAATCAGCTGTTCCATACATTTTGACCCTGTAGGTTATGCGGTTTTGTATGAAGCTGCCAATAAACCCAATTCTGGGTTAAGCTCGCCGTTGTACATGAGCTATGTATATTATTGCAATTTCTTTGTACCTATATCTTTTATTTTGTGTGCAATAAAGAACATGAATAAACCGACTTTTTATATTGATTAATGCTCTGCTCCTATTGGTCGCAGCGTGATGTCATATAGCCTATAGCCTTCCTCGATAAATGGGCTGTCCAACACTAAAATAATTTTTCAATTCGAACCAGTAGTTCCTGAGATTAGTGCGTTCAAACAAACTAACAAACTCTTTAGCTTTATAATATTAGTATAGCTAATCATAGGCTTTTTTTAGCATCGAGCATGAGGTACCCACAGTCCAACCCTATCACAGCAGTATATATAGCTTTTTCGTTTTCAGTGTTTTAGTTTGTTTATGGCAATGGGTTTTTTGTCGCATACCTATTAATTATTAAATAAATACATGAGTACTAGTGCCTAGTCACTTACGTGTTAAAATGAAGTTACAACATAGATCACGCGTGCCAGCACAAGATGCGTAAACACGTGGTCGTATGATCAAAATAATTATCATATTTTTGCTGATATTTTCACGTAGCCTTTTTTGTTGGTTTCTTTTCTAGTTCAAAAATTAAAGGCATCGACAAAGAGGCGCTGTTGGTGACCATAATCGTGACATTATTTTGTGAAAAGTGGTAAAAGGTTAGGGCCGATTTTGACCAGGCGCAATTATACATCCATATAGCTAAGGCTAACACTATAATTACTAATTTAAATAAAAGACAGCTAGAATATCATTAGTATTTTCAAATATTAAGTAAGGATTGGTCATGGGTTTATGTATGTGCCTGCTTTAAAGATACGGTTTCGGCTGTATCGAACAGGAAGGCGAGGACGTTTTCTCGTGACTCAGGAACACCCTGTGCAGACACAGGGTGTTCCTGATTTCTAAAAAAAGAAGATTTAACACCATTTTTTCCCATATGATGGTTACCTACCTTGTTGGATTATTATCCTGTAGGTATTTTGTTTATCTATATTTGTTTTGACATTCAATCAACATTGTCATTCCGCCAGTTTAAAATTCAAAATTATCCGGTGTTTTATTAGCTTTGATACTAAAAATAATCAAATAGAATCAGCTTAGAACGGGGCCCAACCTGTTCTGAAATGTCGCTGATTCAGCGAGTTTTCCTGTTCATCTTATGTGCTTTGAATACACAATATGGGCAGAAATGTACGCTTAATACTCGGGTACACTTTCACGAGCCTTTACCAGTTATTATAAGGAATGGAAGGCTCTTAGAGCCGACAGACAACTTCGGCAACATTGAAATGAATTTCGGTGAGACTCTTACCATGAGTTGCGAAGGAACGGGGAACTTACAGCATCCTAACGCGCAGCGAGGAGTACCTGTTGCTGTAATAAGCTGCGAAGGAGGAGACATGTTCAAAAACGAGGAATTGCTGACGGAACCAAGTCGATTCTCTGATTTCAAATGTAGTTTCCCTCCAGAATATAAAAGCAAACGAACAGAACGCACGTGTTATGATAGAAACCCCATCATCGAAGTTGGCTACAACATCGAAGACCAATTTTATCCCGTTTATGAGACCTGTTTCAACGAAGCTGCATTGAACCCAATCTATTCAAAGTACACTCAGAAACCTTACAACTCTTTTTTCCAAACTAGAGTAACTCGGCCTTATTTCGTAGCGGATAGTGTTTACAGGCACATTCCGGTTAATTCCATGTTTTCACCGGGAGGACTAAGATCGGCAGTGGCGAATTTGGTGGGGTCTGCCATAAATAACTACTTTACAAAGACAGTGCTCCTCGACAGAGGACACTTGGCTGCTAAAACTGACTTCGCATTTGCATTTGGAGAGCGCGCTACGTTCCACTACGTGAACTGTGCTCCGCAGTGGAAAGGTTTTAATGGTGGAAATTGGAATACTTTGGAAGTTGATCTAAGGAACCATATTCATCACGCCGGCTATGACACTATCATTTATACCGGAACGTTTGGCTTGGCGCAGCTTACCAACGATATGGGTCGTCGAGTAGACCTTTATTTACACACCGATGAGAACAATAATCCAGTGATACCAATCCCTCAGTTTTATTACAAGGTTGTTTACGAACCTAGTAGTAAACGTGGTGTAGCTTTTGTTGGCATCAACAACCCTTACTACACGCTAGAAGAAGCCAACCAGATGTTCTTCTGTAGAGATGTGTGTAGAGGCAACCGTGGTTTCTCGTGGTTATCTTGGCATCCTGATAACCCTATTGAAGGCTATACTTTCTGTTGCACCGTAAATGATTTCAGGGGGACTGTCCCACATTTACCACCGTTTCAAGTCGACGGTCTTTTGACGTGAACGTGTGTAATAAAAAAAGATGTCCCAAATAAATCATTTTTGAACAAAGAAATGTTTTGTCATTTAAAGCTTTACCTACTATTAAAATTTTATTAACATACTGTATTCTATTCTGGAGGAGCTCGTCTCGTCTGACAACCAGGGCGGTATTTATTACCCAGGACTATTTGGGTTGTGGAGGTGCGATAATCAGTCGCTCCGTGTAAAATACTGGTATTCAGCTGCATCCGGTTAGACTGGCAGTCGACCCCCACAATAGTTGGGAAAATGCTGGGCAGGCGACAACCTACTATTAAAATTCTATCACTTTAAAATACGGGAAAGCAATACATTTTGTCGGAAGTTTTTCGATTTCGAGAAAACACAAATTTTTCATGTATGAATATATAATAAATAATAATAATTATAATATATAATATCTACCTTGTAAGGGGTTATTGGCCTGACATAAATATATATGAATACGGTTACATATTATCAGCTTTGCCGATGGCGTGTCAGACAGTGTGACCTCAGGTTCTCTTAAGTACTTACGCTCTACTTATAAAATGATGACTTGTAGGATATTATTATATACCAGTCTGCGGGTACCTATTGCTCTTTTACGTGAAGTATATTTAAAGCTACACAAGTGCTCAGATTCTTGACTGTCCCCATTGTATTTTAAACTACCTGCTGCCTGCGGCTTCGTCGGCGTGAAATTATAATAAAATTGTACTTTGTTTACAATTTCCTGGGTTTTAATTATTTTTTTTCACGGAACCCTAATCCTTTTTCTAAAATAAAAGTAGCCTAACTACTTTCTGTAATGTCAGCTATCTGCCAGTGAAATTTCCGTCAAAATCGGTCCAGCCGTTTCGGAGATTAGCCTTAACAAACAGACAGACAAAATTAAAAATAATGTTTTTTTTTATAAGTACCGTATATACTTTCATATGCATTCAGTTGTTTATTTTAAAATTACAAACAGACACTTCAATATTATTTAAGTATTTGTAATTTTATATAGGAGAATGAAGTCAGGAGGTTGAATTCACGATCTGTCACTTCTACTTCTCAAATCGATGACTCTAATATTGTCGCAGTTCGACGAATACACAGCTCTATCATTTGCCTTTCTTACACTATTTGAGGTATTAAAAATATCAACAAAATGAATTATGCAGATCTCCATTACGTCAAACTCACTGCACCTGGTTAGAGGTTGCCTCATAGAGGATTGATGTCTGGATGGGAATCCACCTTTTTAATCTCATTAATAAATAATGCATAATTTCTAGAAACAAAGTGACTCAGCTTTGAATCATACATCGATCATTAAGGGCATAATTATCGATATAATAATAGCTAATTACCAACTAATGTGATGCGTAGCTTTCTCCTTGGGTATTTAAAGTTTATCATGAAAGCACTTGGCTACAGTACCTTGTAGACCCTCGGTAGGACTAGTATAATATTGTGATTGTAAGTACGTATTGTTTGAACAAAATGCAGACTACACCGGTAAGTTTTGAAAATGTTTTTTTTTTCTGCACATTATTTACATAGTTTTTTTTTTAATAGTATCCTGTTTAAAATTTTTTGCTGTAGTTACCTAAGTTTTGATGATATTATGGTTTTCAATTTAAGATTGAATCAAAAGTTACAATAAAATTGACAGAGCTTTACAACACGTTCATGTTTTCATTGTTCTCGTTTGTAACTATACTTGTTTCTTCTAAATAAACACATTTCTTTTCTAGAATCTAATTTGACCTTATCCAAATTTTGTTACAGATTCTAATATGTTTGGTAGTACTATCAATAGCCCAAGCGGCCTTGGTTACAAGAATTCCCAAACCGAAGATAAACTCAGAGTTTGCTCAGAAATTAAAGACACCAGACATTCCAAAACATAAGTCACCAGAAGAAAGGCGTAAATTCTCGTTATTTCCAAAGAGCTATATGAAATACGTAATATCACCAGAACCGATCTATAAAATTGCAACTCCTAAACCAATAGTGCATGGAACGAAGAAACCATTGATGAAGAAACTAAACCTGCAAGATAAAAAGATTGAAGTTGTAGGAAATGAAGCTGAACAGCCAATGGTGAACGCTGAACCTATGATTGAAAGCAATTTAACCGTAAACCCTAAAGTGGACAATGTTGTGGTCAGTGAAGAAGCAAGCATAGAAGCTGTAGAAGACAAATCCGAAGAAAGCAATGAAAATAAAAATGATGATAGCGAAGATGAAGATAAACTTAAAAATTATAATAATGCATTCAACAAAGTAACGGCCGATACTGCAAATAAGGAAACTCTCGTTTTAAGAAATCCTATATTACCACCTGCGGTACAACATCTTGAATTTAGCGCAGAAAACAAAAACATAGACGCTTTTGCAGATGTCATGGATATGAAGAAAAAATCTAAAGAAATCGAAATGGAATTCATCTTAGTAGATGCCGCACAAACACCTACAGAGAGTGACAAGATTAGCAGTGAAGAACCAGAGGAATTCGTCACCACAGAGTTTTATGAAGAACCTGAAATCATCAGGAGTAAAAGGTAACAACTTACTCTAATTCGTTTAAGCTGAATTATCCACCGTTCGTGAAGAACTAGGCTACGTGCCTAGTTACCTATTTCCCTTTAAAAAAATCCTATTCGAATTTTATATGTTGAATTAATGTGCCTCTCAGATCTAATATGTGCCCATTGTCGCCGGGTTAAAAGCAAAACCAATTATTTATTTCTTAGATCAGTGATTTCAGTCTAATAAACTATATAATCGGTTTTTACATTCGGTAACTCGATAACTTCACGGAACAGTAAGTATAGATAAAGAATCAAGTGCCATATACATTTATTAAAGTGAAAAACTGTAAAAAAATCGCAAATAGTTTGCCGGCAAAACCGACTTGTGTTGTTTGCGGTGTTCTTCCTCGCTGACCTTTATATTGTTTTCAGGGGTAGCAACGTAATTGAAGAGGAAAATCTTGCTTCCACGGTGGCAGGATATAAATACACCTGGAAAGATACGAGATTCAACAACGACGTTGCTTTCAAAAACATTCACTCGTGAATAAATCATGGACTGGAGTATGCAGGTCAACGAAATATTATTCGTCGTATCGGATTTGAATAATTATGATTTTACGTTGCCGATGTGGCAAAAAATCTGGTTGGTTTTGGACTAAAATGTCGATAATGAAAATTTTAGATAACTGTTGTAGTAAACGAGTTTATCGTTTAATGCTTGTAGGCGCTATCATGTTGCTGTTCTACCATTAGCATTTAAGACATGTTGACTGTATATTTGTGAGAAAATAAAACTATTATTTAAAAAGTATAATTATTTATTGACGTTCACTACAAAAAAACTTACATTTATAGGCACCTAAAATGTACATCCTTATCCTAGGTACAACGTAATGGCAAATAATCAATTCTCCACGTGTTTTTGTTACACAATAACATCTTAATGATCACACTAGCGAGAACGAAACATAAATAAAATGTAACCTAAGGGCAAGACAGACACATACCGGCTGGTAACTATCTTTCACACCAAAGCTAATGTACACATACAGATCGTTTACACGCTACGATTCTTACAGCACTCTCTTTAGCTTATAATTTTAAGGCACTCCTAGTTAGCATTTAAGAAGCCTACGAATTACTAGAATATTTAACAAATACATGTTACGAAACAGAGCCAGAATCAGAACAAACACAACCACACAACACTATAAGAATATAATCTATTAAACTACCTACCAAATTTTTGCAAAGCGAGCATTCGGAACTAAATCCAAAATCCGTAGCGAGTAAACGACATAGAATTACAAAGAATAGACGAAATCATTGATTTATTGTACTTGTAGATCGTATCGAGGCTGACTTGTAGTTGGGGTGCGCTGTCGAGAGATGGCGCTATTTTTTGCTGAGTCTGAAAACGTCGTTGAGCGGCGTGTATGGTGTCCGCGTCGGGATTGCGTTGAAGGCAAATGAGGGTTGTGCGTCTGCGCGGAGGATCACGACACCTGTATAGAAAAAAAATTGTTTAGTACTTAATTGTAAAACAACGAATTATTGCCAGTCCAATTTAGAAGCAAGTACAGATTATCTAAACAGTGTCCATATAAGTATCAAACGTAAGTAGTTGTAACATAGAAACGGCAAAGAACAAGTCAAGAATTTTACATATAAAAGTGGAGAAAGAAGTTAACCAAACAATTGAATACAAAAAAATATAACGACAAACATTCCCAATACCATAATATAGAAAATAAAATAAACTTTAAAAAGTAAATAAGCAGGGTTACCATATGACATGCAAAATCTATTAACAACATACTGTCAATAATTGTCACTAGCTTAATGCATTCACTTTTATTCATTAACAAATGATCTATAACTACAATACGATCATGCATATAAAGATTAATGTTACAAAGAAAGATATGAATCAAAGGAAAAGCAATTAGTTGTAACTACTAATGATAATGATCACCAATTAAGTAATGATGAAAGATTAAATGGACATGCGGAAATAAATGATAATTAGCGGAAGTACTAATAGAACTTATAATAAATGACTAGTGATAAACTGATTGAGACAATGCCAATGGTTTACTACTAAAATAAAGACGAAAGAAAAGGAAGTAAGTGATAGCGTTACAGTTGATAGGGAAGAATAAAGGAAAAAAACGAGTTGCGATGACTCCAAGTAACATGAGACAAGGGCAGGAAGATGATGACTACTAACGAGAAAGGAATCTCATGTATTAGGCAAATTACAGAGCACAGAGACGCCTCTGCGGTTGCCGCTAGATGCAAACCAAGTAAGTAGTAACCAATACTTACTTGGTTTGTATGGAAACTTTTGATAATGCCATAATAATAGTAATCGTAGTTCCAGAGTCCCACTCTGGAACTAGGACACAAAAATGACGTATTTGAACTGAAAGTTTTGAAGGTTGTCCGTGATAGAAGTTGATCGCTATACGCACAATTTTTTTTTTGTACTGCCAGCCGTCTGCTGATTCCGTGCTCTATGAGGCAAATACTAATCAGAAAGATGTGTGTGTGAATGTTATTTTACTAAAAGCGATGTGTTAGTGACAACAACTAATCAAAACGTTGACGTTGAAGGCAATACTTACAATCTTGTGCTCGTCTCAATGGCTGTGTGTAAGGTTACTATGATTATGGTGCTAACAACTAATGTGACTACTACACAATTCGTCAAAAAAGAAAACGTAACACATCTGTAGACTTTTTCGATGAATTCGTCTTTTCGTATTGTCCGACCGAATCCTAAATGGCTTCTGCGAAATCTTTATTTTAATTAAAAAATAAATTTACCAAAATAAATTGAATTTTACTAAATTATGCAGCTAATACAAAGTCAGTAAAGATTACAATATTAAATTGTTGTTAAGACAAAACAGAACGGCTTAATTTAGCTCAATCCAAAAGCTCTTCAATAAACTCAAACAGTTACGTCAAGATCGAAAAAAACAACTTTTGACTTGACTTTTTCGTCAAAAACAAAAATCGCAACAGTATGCAATGATCTTTTGTCTCGTCGACAAACTCAACCGATGACAACGACGTCAATGGTTCCACAATCAACGTTTCTAACCTCTTGTTTTCAACTATAAGAGCGATTTTACCTAAACATCCTTTTTGCCATTAGCTAACATTTTACTCTATCGGATTCGGTCAGACCTCATGCATACTTCGCCAAAGGCTGCGTGAAGCTACAGCGTGATACCAAGCCCTAGCAAAGCGAACAAGTGAGACACTTTCTACCTGAGGGGTTCACTTTCACTTTGATCTTGGTCTGCGGCGACAGCACGCCATAGTCGACGTCTTCGTACAAATCCTGTTTGAGGAGATTTTATGGCGTTAATAAAGCGACAAGAAAGTCAGAGTGGTTAAATCGACGTTTATGGATTCAATCTCGTTTTTTATTTGTGGTGGAAGTGAACCATTTAATTCATGTTAAAAGGAATTTTATTGGTGAGTCATAAAGTTTAAATTTATAAATTTAAGATTATATGTATTTACTTTATTTTAGTTGCACAAACTGAAACTCCATTATATTGAGAAAATTCTCTCTTTAACTTTTGTATTATATCTTCCACCGAGCAACACAATCTATAGCATCTTTAATGCGATCTTTAGCACCATCGGCCAGACCGTTCCAGTTTAATAAGGTCTGTTCCGCTATTTCACTGAGCCACAAAATACAAGCCACGCTTAGTTTGTGGCTCAACGAATATCACAATTATTGTAATATTACTTTTTGATAAATTTTACTTTAGACTGCCTCGTTTGTTTAGTGGTCGCAGGCGCGATTACTGCGCATGAGAGCCTGGGTTCGATTCCCGGGTCAGGCAGTGTTGTTGGAATCAGAAATTTCTCAGTAGCAGCCACGGAGTCTGGATTTATGCCCGGTTAATAGCAATAGGCTCGCCCCCTATTACATGGGACTTAAACATAACTGGCGAAATGTGGTTGTACTATTAAGACCACCTGCCTAACCCTTCAGGGATTACAGGTGTGATGTTATGTTATGTTGTTTACCTTACTATGATTAAAAGGTCATTTGTCTTTAAAGCTATCGTTAACATCAGCAGGAGAACATACCTCCACCCTGTATCCAGCAGGGTTGTTCAAGCCGAGCTCTCTCAGCGTGACGGCGACGTCCGAAGGTGTACCGTCAGTGCGGCGGTTGACGAACGCCACCGCGTACGAGTAGTACTGGCCTTGGATCGGCAGGATCGGACGCGACCAGATCTCGATGCCTCGGTGCTGGAAAAAGAACAAGATGAGGTTATTGCGATGGTTACACTAAACGATTAATACTGAGATCGTGCTATAGAATTAATAAAACAAATACACTTTTGAAATGGCGCTTTGAAGCGGGTGATGTGTATGAAAATAGGATTGGTAAAGTTTTAGTTTCTACACCTTTTAACAAAGCTGAAATGCTTTCTAAGAGGTTTGTTACATTGCATACGAGTAATACCAACGCTTGCAGCATCCTTTTGCAAGACTATAAAAATTCTTTCAACATCAACAACCTCAAACCTCAAAACAACCAACCCAACCAACCAACCTCAAAACTCGGCATACAAGAACATATATATCTATAAAGCCTAATTTACCTTGTATATCCTCCTGCCCTGAATCCCTAGTGGGTCTTGGTCGACTTCGATAATCTTCCTGTTCTGTAAGATCGCCTTGTACTCCGGTCGTATAGTCCTCAGGTCCACGCTCATGAGTAGCGGCGCTGCCAGGATCGCCCATATCGCGAACTGCGTCTTACTCTGCTCGTATGATAGGCCGAAGTTGCCGATAATCAACTGGAAATGGTAAAATAGACAAGTTGAGAAAGTTAAAATTACTGTCAAGTTTTTGCATCATTCAAAAACTGATAAATACGCAAAATATTTCGAAGATGATGTCTGGGTATATGGTGAAGCTATAAATTGTTTCTGTGTAAAAAAGATTTGATGGCTAGCATAATATTGAACTGCACTTGATTGCATCACAATTAATAGAAGGAAACTCATTAGCAGGGATAGAAGCAACAACTACAGTAATTTATTGAAAGACGAATGGCTATTGCTGTTACTTCTCTTCTTAGTATGATATTTGTAATTTTGTACATCAAATTTTTTCTTTGTAGGATATGCTATTTTGTTGCCTGCTTGTCCTGTACAACCACTTGCACCTTCCAGGATTTAAAAGAAACCCAATAATAGGACTGTGCAGATTGCAAGTGACTACATACAGGTCAGACATTAAAGTGAAATTGACAAGTGAAGATGAACAAGGCCAGGAAGGATGAAAAATGTATAACATTTGATAAGTGTTCTCACCATGTCAGGGTCATTCCAGTGTCCTGGTCCGGCGTTGGGTACGATAACGTCCTGATGGTTTCCGTAGTAGTCTATGATAGACTCGACGGATGCCCACGAGTCTTGTATGTCGTCGAAGTTACGCCAGAGGTTGCAATGCTCGATGATCGACGAAAAGTTCGGCTGGAAATGTTAGGATTCGAAATTACAATATTATTATCCAGACATATTATAAATAAAAGTCGCTTTTCGTGTCTGTCTATTCAGTGTTTTTCCTCTATTGTATTTCACTTAGATATAACGAAAAATCCATATTTTGAAAATATGTCGTGAGAAAAAGGAGTAGGGTTCACTTTATAAGTAAATAATACAAGACATCGCCAAGGGAAAAACCAAGGTTTTAATAACATTGTAACTCGCAAACATAGACTTTACGTACGTGTTCTAGAATGGCACTTAATAGGTGATGTAAAATTGATGAAAAAAAACCTATTCCTGGACGAATAGCTAAATCACATAAATCAACATATTTCGAACCCAATATTATTTGTAACTGCTTTCATCCAACACCTAGGGTGCTTAACTTCAAATAATGTATGTATGTACCTAGTTGAAGAATTTTCATATAATTTGCGTAATTTCGTTTCGCTACTGCTGCCTGAACCGCTTGAATAGATACAATGATCGCATTGTTACATCCTTCACACATATTATTAACGCTGTATCAACCATTTGCCTTGAGTCAGTTGCCATATTGACGCGCCTGCATATTCAAAGAGGCAATTTTGCACTAGCACCGAACAATTCTCTATTTGTATCAGCGTGGTGTTAGCCATCATGTTTAGTTTACGGTAAGCGGAACTACTATACAAATGATGGCCTTGCTTATTGGGAGACGTTCACATTTACATGGTAATTTGGACAAATAAACTGCATATCAACATAAACATTATTCCATTGTGTTCTAAACAAAAAATATGATGATGTCTTGTAAAAGTAATGATGATAAAGCAATTATGAAAAATTCAAAAGCCCCAGAACAACTATGTCATTTAATTTATATTAAAATTAACCGACTGAAAATATAGATCTATATTTTTAAAGATGATTACAGATACCAGCTGCAGTATGATTTATCAAACCCAATGAGCCTACACTTACAAAATTATCTCATTGAGAACGAACCCACACCCAAAACTCGAAGTTACCGAATAGACTCTCACCTGGATACCAGCATATATTTGATAGACAGGCCAACTGCAGGAGTACACCATCTGTCGACCAGTCAGGTTGAGCTGTCTTCCGAACTCAGGGTATCCAAAGTCCATGTCTGCAGGCAGGGCGTAGCATCCATCCAGTTTCACGTAGTCCACGCCCCACGCAGAAAAGGTTGCCGCATCTGGAGTAGACCATTTTGGATCATTAGTGATGAAAAGGAGACTACCACTAAGAGAATTGTATGTTGTATCGATGAGTATTGTATATAGCTAATTTTCTGTTTTAGGGTGTAGATTAGTCTCTTGTTACTTGGGGTCGGTGCAACAATATCCAGTTATTCGAGGATTTACATGCGTTGTACCTTTATTAATTCCTTTTTCTTAAATTTACACAGTCTCACAATCTCTATCATTGCACCAAATTGTTCCGTTATTTCGTTTCTTCTGAAAACCAATACTTACCAGTTTTGTGGAGAGTGTACTAACGTTAACATTGTTTGTTAAATTAGAATGTAGTAAGTCGAGCCCATAAAATGTTCGGCTTCTCTGTAATTCCGCTATATGCTTTTAAAAATAAACATAATCAGAACTATTAAATCGGTGAAAGGCTTAATGCTAAAATGACCAATAAGAGAATATTTGTGCCTCTGGCTTAAAGTACCAGACAGGTTTATATTTACAGTTATTCAAATATGTCCTTAAAATATGTCCTTATCGAGCTTTCGCGTTATAAAACGAATATTTTAGTGTTGTTGTTATTCAATATAATATTTGGAACCGGATCCTCTACATTTACCAATTTCTACAAAGCAAGCTAATTAATAGTTGCAACCGGCAGTATGTAAGCAACTGTTGTCTTGCAACTATTACTGCGTTTCAAGGATAGTTTGTTAATTTATAATACAAGCAGTATGTTAAATCCTGTTGAATTACAATGTTTGTATACTTTGTTTCTTCAATTGTGTACTATTTAATATTATATAGCTGAAACGTTTGTTTGTTTTGTTGAACGCGCTAATCCCAGGAACTACTGGTACGAATTGAAAACTTCTTTTAATGTTGGATAGCCCATTTATCGAGGATGGCCATAGGCTATATGACATCACGCTGCGACCAATAAGAGCGGAGCATCAATCAAACATGTTACGCAGACGAAGTTGTGCGGGGCAGCTAGTATTGGAAATAAAGTCCCTGGACTCAAAGCTGCATCTTGCCTGACACTGACGTCGTCGGTCCACCTGGCTCGTTGCCCGTCTACTAGCATACAAATGTAATCTACTCTTTTCAAAGATATGATTCAATATAATAATTTGAGAGTCATTGTTCTAACAATAAAACAATTCGTACGAAAAACGCAACGATCATTTATCAAAACGTCCAACAGATGGCGTTACAATACACAGTTAGGTACAGACATGTTCTCACGCAGGGTATTATAATTCCAATTATGTATAGTTACGAAGTTAGAAATACTGGCAGAAAATAACGTAACATACGCGTAATTTTAGATTTGATCATGTGTATCGCATGCGTATATATATGTATATATACGCATGCGTGTGAGTATTTTAATTTTAGAATCATACAACTCTTCAGTTTGACGTTTGAAGTTTGGTGTACTGTTTAATGGTGTAGGTAAGTTTGATTGAATATTTTTAGCTTCAAATATTACCGATATGCAATTAATTCCGATTTGGATTTTTGTCTCGAAACTACACTTTTTATTGATTTTACAATGATTAGAAAACTGAATCAACTGTATCTAGTGCAAGTTCCACTGATTTAAAACAGGGAAAATGTATCAGGCTTGGTTTTATAGTTGTGCTTTTCCACCATCATTAATTATCTTCGCCTTCAAGTCTAACCGGGTACTATTGAAATACTATTATTTTACAAAGGGTGATTGCCTTTCTGACCTCCAAACCTCTGGTTCACCGGTAACACAATATCTACTCCCTGGTAGCGATTCTCCCATACGGTCAAAATGATATTAGTCACTTCTATTAATAATTATTTTCACCTAAGTCATAGCGGAAAGCGGACTTGTTGCTACAGCCACATCCGATAACAATATCCCTATCCGTATAAACACTAGTGCGAAAATATCGTACAAATTAACCTTATATTTATTCATGTTTACCTTATGAACAGTGTTCCTATCCTAATTACTTCCAAGCAATCAGCACGCGAAATATGCACGCAACACTCAACTTAATAGTGTACTGCGGTTTAAATACTTACGTGCGACGTCAAAGGAAGTCGCGTTTATTTACTAGGTGAACCCAGTAATATACCATAGCAGGACATTTTTATACAATTTCGAAGAGACATCACCACGTAACCCTTTACCAACCATGAATTAAATTTAGTTCGTCGGTTAGTTAAAAAATCTAGAATAGTGTCCTGAATTCATGGTGGTATTATTGAATGATAGTTAAGAATCAAGTGTAAAGTCGTAACCGGTTACCTATTCGCATGAAATTGTGCAATATCAGGGGCAGCAACGACTTGTGCACCTTTTCTCGACGTTTTATAATTGCCAATGTAGGCCTATGTGAAATAAAATATTTTGATTTGTCATGCCAAGTCAAAAGTGAACTGTATTTACTTCGAAACATAAAATCTCTAAACCGAAATAATATACGAGTATACGCTGTTTCGTGTCAGAATTCAGTATGATGTTAAGTAAATACATTCCCAGAGAAACTCTCAAATGACTAGAATTGAGAGGTACACAATAATAACAAAGAAAAACAAAGAAATGCACCAAATTACTCCTAATAGTGTGAAAACTCGTATTTCTTTGATTTTCGCTTCAAATCTACCTCTTTTTATAGGTAGTGCGCTAGTGAATTAGCATCAACATTACTTACATAATATCAGAAAAATCTCTTCTTATATTCAAAACTTGACATTGCGTGCATATCCATTGTTCAATTCATTTCACAAAGATGACTTTGAAAACTGCGCGAATAACAATTATCAGATCTTCATCTAGACTTTCTTTTTCTTACTTACTTGATTATCTAACTCTAATACAGTAAGGTTTTTTATTAATTCATAGCTGATGGTAACTTGAATTAAAATTAAGACATTTTGATCAACTGTTTTAATATTTTTTTTTCAATATCAAAATTAATGAATAAAAACTCGAGTGTGATAAGTTTCCATTATGTCGTCTGTTCACAAAAAAAAAACTATCAAAATATCAATCATGTCATGATCCATTCTCGCTATATCCACATTAGGACATGTCCACACAACCCCGCACACATGGCCATCTTAACAAAGACCACACAGTCACACAGTCGGTCAGGAAGTCACAAGAACTATTGCAATACATTATACAGGCTGTGTTGCGCAACCCTTTTGATAGATACACAAACGCCGATATTCAACGATCAAATACGACGTTATTCGCCGTCCAAATACTTTTCCACACACCCTATGAATTTATATCAGTATTAAAAGTATGTATTAGGTCATTCGCGTTGGTATATCGAATAGCTAATTCCAATATGTAGGCTAAGTTGAGACATAGGTCTATTGTTGTGTCGTAAGCTATCGTATATGTATTTTTAAGTAGTCTGATTACAAATGCAGTGTTTCACTATGTATTGTGTTTCTTGACTTGAAACTTTCAACTCGTAAAAACTTGACTGGCGCATTCGAATGACGAATAAAATTTGATGTCTCAATAAAGATTAATAAGTATTTCTCCTAAGCAATCTCCTGGCATTTAATTTTATGAAGGAATTATAACTTGGAAATTGTATTACTAATACTACAAACTAGCAGCAGCTACTGCAAACGTTCACTCTCGGTTGATTTAAGTTAATCATCATTAAGAACATTATGACCCTCGTAATAAGTTTTTAATTAAGTTGTTACTTTTAGAAACTATTCGTCTGCTTATTCAGTGACATTCATCCCAATATTATTTTAACAACTGCCTTAAGTTAATTTTATCATTAAGCACATTATATGTGTTTCGTAAAAGTTTTTAATTAGGTAGGTAGTTCCTTTATACAAACTACTCGTATGATTGTACAGTGTCTTTTATCGCAATATTAATCTCGATCCACTTTCCGTACGTCATCAAACCATGTAAACGAATGACTGTAGAAAATAATGTGAAATGGAATAAGTATATCAAGTTCTTATCATTAAACGAATCTAATGTATGGAGAACATACAAAACACCAAGTCGGTCTGTGAATCTCCGAAGGGTTTGGGCAGAGGTGTACTCTACAGACCTTCAAGGGTACACCCACATTTCGAGTCCCATGTCATCCTATGAGCCTATTGTCATCAGCCGGATACAACTCCGGACTTCTAATGAGACTTTCACGAAAAACCCAAATGCCCAAATGGCCAAATGTAACCTTGTGTGTAGACCCTGCGGACTACATCCAATGTAAGGAATCATACAAGAGCAAAAAAAGATGTGTGTTCTCCTATCGAAAAAGGATGTATGTGTTTTTTGATTTTTGTTGTTTTTTCCCGACCCGGCAATCAAACCGGGACCGGAGTAGAAGATAGAAGTAGGAGGTTCCAATTATAAATAATTACCTCCAGCAAGATGACCAACAACACCAGGGTATCCTGCGCATGTGAAGTTGCCGTAGTCCTCATAGATACCGAACTTCAGACCCTTGCTGTGTACCTGGGAACAAGACAAAGCAACCTTTAATACACACATTCAAACATTAAATATTGTCACAGTCAAACGACCAGTTTCACCAATCAAGGCGTATCACGCTACCCAGTAATAGTTGTGGAGGTCAGATAGTCAGTCGCTTCATGTAAAATATAAGTATTCAACTGCATCCGGTTAGACTGGAAGCCGACCTTAACATAGTTTGGAAAAGACAAGGCAGATGATGATAAAATTACAAAAAGTCGTAAATATCAAGTAAGTCAAACATTGGAACAGGATTACCATCCGATTGAAGATATTGCAACGCTAAAATGTAGTGTCGTTGCGTGTGAACAAACATGTTCCTCTTACTTTAATCTCTGATATAATAGTATACGTTCTCACTACGAAGGTCAGAAGTTCACAGTACACCATAGGTCACAAGAAATATACTCTTTGTTAGAATGCATAATTTTCCTAAGCCGACCTTTACGTGATCACAAGATGGTAAGCCAATGACCTTCTGCATATCTTTTGCGTACAAAAAAAGCACGGAACTTGAAACTTGATCTCCAAAACTTTTTACTAAGTGCCCTCCTAAAGCAACCGCTACTCTTTTGTTCTTCACATCACTGCTCTCAAACAACTAAACGCAATAAAACAAATGACTGCAAAAAGGTGCTTGCAATAAAACCTTATACTTTTTATGCGGTCTAAAAAACTTCAGCGGTATGAGCTAGACCTTTATTCGAACATTGTTAGATAATTTGGTTCATTGTTACGAAATCACTTGCAAAAACTATTATAATGATTATGTAGATTGTTGAAGATCATGGGTCTTTATTGTGAACAAGTCATTCACTCTTAGACCACAAGGCTCTAAGTTACTATACATATCTATAACATTTTATTCGGTGTAGTTAACGATTATTATGTTCGTGGGAGATTGATTGAACTTATAGAGCATTTTGGTGGTTCAAGGGCATAATATCAAGATATGATAAAGTCTTTATTCTACGTGCATTCTTTTGTTATAGTATGTTGTGTAACCGAGCTTTATGTATTGATAAATACTTATAATGTGGCAAGGTTTCGGAATTTCTGAGAGCTTTGCAAAACCATTCTTTGTACAGCTATTAAAAATCAAACCGATTTGACCAAACACAATATAAAGAATTAGGTTGGCCAATAGTACCATATTTGTAGAGAAATTACCAAATTAGTCTTTTAGCAATTTTGATGGCTGTGTCTACTTTCAAAATTAACTTACAAACCAGAATGTTGGCTTCGACATAACACTTACAAACATGACATTTATTTTTCATGACAACATGACACTTCATTTCTCGGATTCGAATATTAAATTTACGTAAGTACATTACTTATCAAAAGCCCAATGTTGTGGTAGGTTTGTCATCTACAAACGTGCATTGGGCTGGTGTGGTAGATCCTCGCAATGGAAACCTTAAAGACTGATCATGTTATAAATCATGATTAATTAGACCTTTAATTTTAAGTTAGCAATAAGATATTTAATGTAGTTTTGCATGCAGATTGTAACACTTGAAACATTTTACACAGAACCAACTTACACTACTGGTTAAACTCGTAAGACTACTAAATAATATACCCAGATAATATATCACCGTTTAAACAAAGCCGCTTAGTTTCAATAGTTAGTAAACTGCAGTTCAAGGGTCAGAAACGTTCGCATTTAACTGTAGATGCGTTTACAAAGTTAAATGTTTAATTCTAACTAATAATAATGTATGAAACAAAAGAAGGGTGCACCTTGAACTTTTAACAAAGGAAGTGTTATTAAGACTGTCCTTTGAAATAATTTTAATTAGATAAATGCTTCACAATTACGCATGCCAGTTATATACATAGTTATTAGAATGTACACAAAAAATCTGGCATTTTGGATGTACAGTCAGATAGCGAATGATCTGCTCAGAGATTTCCAAAATTTTGGTAACATGCTATGTTTGCTAAGTTATATTATTGATAAATTGAAATACTCAATAATTGCTAAGTAAGTTAAATATCAAATAGCCTCAATATAAGTAGCAAGAAGGAAGTAGTCAAACTATTGATTTTTTGTAGGTGTTACGTTACTGTACATTTTCATGGCACTGTTCACTGTAATAATTTTATTTCAGGAACATAATTGACTATTTAATGAGTTCAACGTGCAATATAATAAGTAGGTGCTCAGGGATTCAATATGAAAGGATCTCGATGTAAATAGAGAACAACAAAAGAAACGTAGAATTACAAACATATATGTATAATTATTACAGTACTCTATCATAAAGAAAATCTACGCACAACAACTTTCTAGCGAAACTGCCTATTCTGCTACAGTATTCACTTTCCCAATATGCATAGCGTACATACAACATGTAGGTTTATGTTTCTTTCTCACAAAATACATAGCCACCAATTACAAAGGTCGTTAAAATGATATGTGGGTCTAAAAATGTGTTCTCGATCTCAAAATATAAATATGGAGGTCAAAGTTGCCATAAAAGACCTTTGATCTGCTTAAAGAATCTATGTACTCACACACTTTTAGGCCAAGCTTGTTACTGTTACAGAATGATAAAAAATGCCATATTTTTTTATCAACCTGTGTTTAACGAGTTTTTAATTACATGATCATGATTTTACGACCAACGTGTCAATTATAACATAAACATTTAACGCTTAAACTATTTAAGTAGTATAAGATAAGATGCGAAATAAAGTTAATTTTTAAGTTGATACCTAGGAAGATAAAAATATCGATTATTATCATAGTTGCTACGAAAACAGAAATTAGAACTGCGAAGTACATATCTACACACTACCTCATCATAAATGTCAAAGATTTTTTATCCATAATGATACTCCACAAAGAACTGTTATGGGATCTCAGCTTGACACACGTACTTGTTACAAAGATGACATGTATGGTAGTTAGGCGAGTATGTCGCGTCGTGTCCCAGGCTGTTGCGCAAACCCGTGGGAAAAGCCTGTAGTGACTTCGTTTCGAAACAGACGATGTGCCACTGTACTGAACCTATAATAGCTTCCTTTATCTTACCCGCCTAGATTTCGTAGAATGCCTCTACTATTGATTCGTTGAAGCTATATTCCTCCTAATAATCGTGAGATGTTGCCTAGTGGCTCGTAAGCTCCTCAAGCGCTACTGCTGAACAAGAGATCTTAGGTTCAATCCCCAGGTCGAGAAAAGTGTTAAAATCTGCTCTAAATGCTCTTACTTTTATGTCAAAAACATCCATGCTGTCCAAAAATAAACAACAACAGAAATTAACTATTTTCATCCTGCTTGCATTTTAAGGCTCTATTACGATTATTTAAAGATTATGTGATAGGTATGTGTTGTTTGTATAGTTTATCTTGGACATCACAGACATCGGTGAAGGAAAACATCGTGAGGAAACCTGGACTTATAAGTAATGTAAGTCTGAAATGCCAACCCGTCTTGAGTAAGCGTGGTGATCAATGCTCGTGCCTTCTCTGTATGAGAAGAGTCCTTTGTCCAGCAGTGGGACAGTTATAGGCTGGTATTATTATTATTTTATTATTAATATGTGGAAGTAACAAGATCTCGATTCTCACACGATTAGGAATCATCGATACGACGACGAATATCTCGACAATCACGACTCGATTGGACAGTCAAATCGAGTTTTCATAGTGACAGTATCACCTCGAGAGGGGGATTGGGACAGGTCGGTAGGCCGCCGGGCTCATTACGCGGTTAGGCCTCGGCCGATAATCGCCAACATTATTTATTGCTTCCTCTGAGCAAACAACAACCTGTTTATTTGCAACACATATCGGTCTCGGTGGCAAAAGTTCGATCTTATTTGCATGCAACCAAAATAGCTGGGACTAGTGACTTTGCTCATATATTTCTTCTCATGTCTAGCCTTTACAAGTGTCTTTGCTGATGTATATAGGTAGAAATACTTCTACCTAATAAAGGGATTTCTAATTTGATGATCTCTGTGCTTATCTACAGTAACCAGCAAAATAATTAGATATAATGACCAGAATATAGACCGGATTGCGTAAGCTACAGAATTATGAGTCAGTAAAAAAATCATAGATCTTTTTGTGTGCCCCAATTTCAGTCTATTTTAGGTACAATTACAATGACTACTAATTGACTAAAATGAGTCATAATGTTGGCTGTAAGTCTGTATTATAAACAGGTACATAATGTAGCTTTTTGCCCGAGCATAATGTATTACTCAAACATTATGGACTATTAAAATGATAAAGTACATGTTTTTTTTTCATAAAAACTTTGTCGGCGACTACTTTAGCAGCCATTTCCAACATCCGGTCATTAAACAAATAAAATAATGTACTCCCATTCCAAAGGAATCTGTCTCGAAAACTTTTAATCCAATTTAAAAAGGTCGCAGCATTGTGTTATTGCGAACTCTTTTGTTTTATATCTGACACGCGGCGAAGGCGTGGGAACATCTGATCCTACGACGAAGGTCTTAAGATAAGTCGCCAGATAATAAAGGTATGTGTACCTAAGTTGTCAGTTATTGTCGGTCTGTATTGTTAGGCCGTTCACATAAATGTAAGGGCTTTTCTTACAACACTATTGTAACAACGAGATTGCGAATGCAATAGTAAAAAGTTGCAGTGTAAATGTTTAAGATACCTCAGTTTTATTGTTCTGATTGACCTTATATTTCTTGCTGGCGAGTACTCCGGTTTCTTCTGTCCGTGTTCGTATGACCTACTCGTTGACGAAACCCGAAATGACGAAGATACGTTGCCGTAAAAGGGATTCTGTTTTTGGTGTGCGGTAATAAACTTGTGTGACGTATGAATGTGGGGCAATATAGGTAGGTGAGTTTATTTCTGGCTGATAATGATCGCTCCATCTCTTCATGCAGATTTTGCAAGAAGACTGAAGAGTTACTTATAGCTGTTCAAAAGCAGCCTGTTCCATACATAATTATCTACCTTTACAGTTTTGAAATTCCCAAGCCGTTGATGCTGAAAGTTTCGTAAAATTCCTCGCGAACTTTCCGGAATAGGTGGCAAGTAAATATCCCGTTTGTGGTCACATGGTCTATGCGTATGTAGGGTGTGTCTCCATCCCATGAAAGCCCCATAAAGGCAGGCTTACTAAACCTGATTCTTGGAAAATTTGGCAATCTTCCGAGGTCCAAAAAGGACAGTAGTTTGACATGAAAAATAATAGTATTCGGTAATACCTAGCAACGACATACATACGTAGACACTGCACGTTATGTGAGATTGTTTAATTGTTTTGACAAGAAAATTACCGTGACCTCTCTATGCATACTATTAAATAGTAATTGACTCAGTTTGGAAAGGTTAACTATTACGGCGTGGGTAACTTGTTAGCAATAAAAAGTGTGTGTAGGCAGTTGATATTGTTGTGTAAATTTTTTATACGTCAATATGCTTTGAGACATCATTAATTATGATGAAGGGTTAAGTAAAGAGTTCATTGCTCAAAGCTTACTCGAGTGCGCTAACTTACTTGATTGTTGACGTACATAGGGATAACATCAGGCCTCTAATTCTCAAATGATTAGGCAGAGGTGCGCCCATGTACACCTACATTTCGTCATTTTACATTTTAGGCACAAATTCAAAATTATCGAAGAACTCAATGATAATTCAGTTAATTACTAAATATTTAAGTGTGGCACATTATGTGCTTGGCATACTTAACTGCAATTTAACGAGTGCACTAAAACAAAACTAACGAGTCCAGTGTCTGCTATGGCTTTTAAATAAGTATACCATATTTTGTTTGGAAGTAATCGTAACAGTACTAGCTACTACACAGTAATTTAATCTTTTTGCCCAAAAATAGAAGTCTGTCAAAATACTGCAAAGCATAGACAAATACGACATCGAACATACTAACAACTTTAAATTCCAAGGGGTTAGGCAGAATTGTACCCTAAGTACACCTAAATTTTGTCAGTTATGTTTATGTGTCCCATTTTATGTAATACTGACTGCAATATTGCAAACCGTCATACAACTAGAAAATTTAAAAGTGATCACAATACTCATACATACATGATGACAGCTGTCAGTCAAGAATGCGTGTCGGATGCGCCTGCGCCTGCCGCAGTGTCAAGGTCACGCGCACATCACCCGCGAAACGTTGACGCGTGAGCGACACTACAATGTTAATGTGTAGTGGTTTGACATTAACTACTCAGCAATTTGTCTGGGTTATGGGAATATAGGCAACATAATTTAACGAAAAATAAAATAAAATTAACGATAAATTTTATATTTACCTAGAAGGTGTAAACGGACCCTTCACGAAGCCGTCAACCAAGCATCCTGTACATCAAACTAAGTAACTCTAAATATTTGCTGGGAAAAACATTGTACTGATGGATCCATTGAACAGTAAACGGGTCATGGAGGTATTTTAAGTAAAGTTATAACCTTAAAATTGTATTAAAAAAAAAAACTTACGGAAAAGTTAAAACTTTGACCTCCTATATCTCCGTAACTAGAAGGTCCCCAGGTATGGTCCTTTCGACTTCCTTAAGGGTCTATTTACACCCTTTATGAATATGGTCAAGATGAGATTTACCTGGGCGAAAATGCAGAAAGTCCATAAAAAAATATCCCCTCTTATTTGCGGGATGGATTTTCGAAGACACTTCCTGAGTGACTCTGTGCAAAATTTCAGGCTTCAAGCTATAAACAACGCACACTCGTTGTCTGCCAGTGAGTGATTTTATGATTTGTATAAAGTAGATAATACGACCATTGTTTCTACTCAAGATTAAATTAGGTCCATGTAGATTTGATCAGGTACGAGATAGAGAAAATCTCTAGTTCTCCGCTAAATTGGACTTGCTAGTGCGCTAGCGCGCTAGTGGCGCTAGTATCAGTGTAACGTTGGTTAAAGACTAGCCTGGCATTGATACCCCCATGACGCCGAATGACGGCCATAACAAACGAGTGATCCATGTCTCCATGACACGATTTCATACAAAATGACAGTGTGGTCAACGAATTCGTTTCGCCAAAGGGTAACGTGTTCCCAACGAGGTAAAGCTTTGTTCGTCAATGTAGATCATAATTCATTCGGACATTAATTGTTTATGAAGTGGTGAGGATTAAAGTGTTGATGTGGTATATTTATGACAAAATCATAGATGCGTGCACACTTTTTGTTGTTTGCATTATGTAGTGAATATATTGTTTATGAATTTGAAACGAAAACGAGCAAGTATTACAATTAAAAAATATATCTTTAGCGTCAGTTCTACTGTAACAGTTCAAAAGAAAGACATCAAGCACCGCCGCTAAAGGAAAAAAAACAACTTATTCAATCTCACAGAGATCGTCTTTCATCCAAAACGAACTATTTCCTACCCAATGAAAGCGTGAAGATTCCGCAATGGTAAAAACTATTGAAAAGCGAGTCTGTTTCCGTGTTTACGCACAGCGTGCAATTGCTTCGTAATTGGCGTGCACTTGGCCCAGATATTGGCGGGTTGGGCGTTGGCCGTTTTTTACACTTTTACCGCGACCTTCAGGGCAGTCGTTTGGTGGTTTTTCTTACGGTAAGCGATGAGACGACATTGGACCTAATCTGTAACGCGTTGTCGTGCACGATTATGTGATTTGTGAACTTTAATTTTACCCGAAGAGAGAATATCATATCTTGCTGGATAAGAATTTATTTACTTGGTTTCTGTACCACATTTTTTTTTCGCATTTGTCAATGTCAATAACTAAGTAGCGCGTTCAACAACATGTAAAAATTTGCATAGACAACTCATTAGCCAAGAAATATACACCTACGGCAAAATTTCACATTAGCTTTATGCATACCGTGTTACAGGCTATTTTTACTCACTGACCAAGATCAATGTGATCAACGCTCAAATCGGGTGAACTGGAGCAAGGCTATGAGAATTACTTGTGGTTTTACTGATCATCGGTTGTATGTAAATTGTTGTGAACATTGCGTCACATTCCCCAAATTTTTGAATTGAGCGTTTGTTTAAAGTCAGGGTGAATTTAATAAAAATTGATTATATTGTTATAGCATTTTCGGCGATTTTGGTTCCTTTGTTGAAAATTAATTAAAGAGATTGACTAGAAAACAGTCAGTGATGATGAAACTAACATGGAAGAAAATCGGTGAACGTGATTCTTTGCCTAGGTAGTGCATGTTAAATTATTTTTGATTGTTTCACTGATAAACCGGCATAATCTTCGCCATGCAGGAATTATCAGTGAATAGTGAAATGGACGATCTATAAGATTCTGGTTGCTGAAGTTGACGCATGGTTAAGAAAAATGTTTTGCAATCTTGTTATTTTTCTCAAATTCAATGATCTAGCAACTAACAGTATTATTGGTATAATAATTGTACCAACTAATAACATAAAGAAGAAAGTCGGTAATGAAATGAATGTATAATTTATAGTAGAAAACAATTATTGTTAACAAGATTATCAAATAGATGGAGAAACCGTAAGTTAACGTAGTAAAACGTCAAAATGCGCCATTAATTCATGTAATTACTGTCATCAAAGTATTATCTTTGAAAACTATTAAGTACTTTCATCCCATCAAGGGGAGGTGGCCGTACCTTTAAGGTTTCCTGATGCTTACAATCTTTTAAAGTAGAGCACTTTAAAAATTGCTCAAAAAATCTGCAAAGTATTGCACAGAACTACACCACTAAGGTCCATTTTCCCACCAATTTCAGGTAGCCAGCAGGCCTAATTAGGTTATTAAATTTCCAGACCGAACCTAACCTAGTTTGTCAGAATCATAAAGAAAGTTGAAGCCACAAGGCAATTTGCAGCCTCCCATCCGTAACTTTGTAAGCCTCGTCTAGAAAACGATTTGGTAGCATCACGGACGATTTGGTTGAAGGAAAGCAGGTTAAGAGGCCTAGATCTTGTATACAATCTGCATGGCGTTTTGTGGGCAGAATCCGTGATATGACGGATTCAGATTTAATGGAGCACAGTATTTCATGCTGTATTGTCTACACATAAGAAGGTTAATAGCGTAACATTAAGGATGATAGGAAGCTATCAAAGAAAATATGACTGATGCTTGGAAAATGCAAGCAAATATTAAATGCTAAGAGAAAGCTCAGTTCGCATCCATCGGTGTACCGCATGTGACGTTTAGTGATAATTATATTTTATGCAACGAAAGTCATAAATATGTTGATAAATGTTAGGATTATATAAAATATTCGATTGTATCTACAGTGATATACACAGATAGACAGAATACACTTTATTATGTAAACATACAAATTACAGATATAAAATGTAAAAAATAAAGAGTGTCGCAAACGCCAACATTTAATGCCAAAAGCGATCTTTTAAAGACAAACTTTGGATGAGTAAAGGGGAATGAGATAGTATATATCTTTGGTATAACTTTGTCTGAGGAAGAGGAAGGTATAACTAGACGTAAATTGATGACCGTGAATGTATTGGTGAATGTGTTTGAAGCAGAGTAAAGATGTATTTTATGAAAAACGTTTCTGCCTAAAATTAACTTTAGTACTTACACAAGATACTTCAAAGAGAAGTACTAAACCGAACCTGCAGAACTAGAAACCAAATTGTATAGCTCAAACTATTGGAACCACTCTGACAGAAACCAATGAATTCGCACATATTTTAGCGTTAAATGCTATTGTGTATCGTTCGTCAACCTGTGACGCTGACGAGGAAGTGTCAGAAAATATACTGAAACAAGGAAACTAGTTAGAAGCGATAAACCGTTTACAGCTGCAGGAAACGATGTGCTCTTAAAATTTTAAACGTTTTTTAACTTTAAAGCAATGTTATTTCGTAATTAGTCATGCGTTATAACCTATAAGTAATTAGAGTAAATGTTACTATGAGCGCTTAATGAAGATAATTATGTCAATCAATCAATCAATCAATCAATCAATCAACTTTATTTCTCACCACAATATACCTACACAAATTATTTTACATTGGTCAGATTCGACAATGATACACAATACAGTTAAGTATACATCGTGGGAGGCTGGTGCCTAAGCTAGGCTCGTGGCCTGTGTTTCAGGACACCAGGATCCCACCCCTTTACATTTTCATTTCATAAATTATGTACTAGGCGCGCTGACAGAATGTGAGGAATCATACGACATTTCATAGTATGTGTACTTGATGACTTCCAATCTGCTGAAAAATTGGTTTCCCTGTTACTATTTCTTTTAAGCACCTAAAGCCACATTGGTCTAGTGGCCGCAAGCGCTGCTGCTGAGCATGATGTCCAGGGTTCGATTCTGATTTCGGTCGGCACAACTGTTATTAGGTTTTCCATCGCGAATTTCTCAGTAGCAGCCACGGAGTCTGGGTTTGTGCCTGGTTGATGGTAATAGGCTCGCCCCTTACTACATGGGACTTAAATATTAATGGCGGAATGTGGGTGTACTATAAAGGTACAGGTCTGTCTTACCCTTTGAGGATTACAGGCGTGATTTTATGTAATTTAATGCTCACTAAACTTGGAATTTCGTATAGGTACACAAACTTTTGTGTTTTATTATTTGGTCAATGCACTGTTAGTAAAAATGTGCTAAAAGCCTGTTTAAATAAAACATCATTTGCAAAGTTGTCGTAAATAAATACACGAAGTTTATTCACCTTTGTTTATGTGAAGTTTAAGGTGACAGATGTTTGCATTAGAAATAAGGATGACTTTGTTTTTCGACATTTTTCTTTGTTTGGGTTCATTATTTATGGGTAAAGAATTTGTTTATTTTTTAAAATAAGAATTTTAAAACTTGAAATAGGGGACTTAAAATATTGTGCTGCCATCGATGACGCCGTCACAGTAGGGAAGTTTTGGGCCAATAAAACTTGAAATACTGAAGTGCTAGCGATACGAAGAAGGAGATGAATCAATAAAAAAAAAGATCGTAGTGCTTAAAATCAATACGACATTTAAAATGATGAGGAAGGAGTTGCTAATAATACATATATATATAAGATCGTAAACCTGTGCTGGTTTCAGTGTTAATTACATTTAATAACGCTGATAGTGAAAAGCTCATACATAATGAGAATAAGTTAAGGAAGCTAACAAAATTACGGCAAGCTTTGATTACATTCAAAAATTTTCTTTTCACATTTAGAGCCAGGTGGCAATAAATTAAATTAAGTAACAGTCAAGATGGTTTCAGAGCCCGTTAATTAATAATATTGCGACAAGCATTACGGCTCAAACAAAGAAGCTCATTCATCTTCAGATCACGATGAATGGCATCACTTATGAGAGATCATAACGAGAGAGACTACAATCTAAACTCATCTATCAAAAACATCTAAATTATGTATTAATTTAGATGTTTTTGATAGACGAGTTTAGATGTTTTTGATATTGCTAATAACTTGTCTATTTATTGCACATTAGAGCCAATAAATACATTAAGAGAAGAGCAATGAATAGTTGAATGCAATAATACCAAGTATGAAAGAGAATATTTGAAATGCTAATTTTAGACGATATCGTAAATATACCGTCAGATCCATTTATAGACATAGATGTGAGAGCTGAAAAAACAAGAAGATTCAAAATTACTACGTACTAGGTACAAGTCTCTTAGGAAATAAGTTTGCTCATATTTCCACGCTGTTTTACGGAAAATATACTTAAATCTTTGAATGAAATAATTACTCATTCAATTCATGCCATCAAGCTTATAGATGTTCTTTGACAGAACCAAATGTATTACTATCTATACTGCCAGACTGTTCTGCTTGATTATTTTATTTGTTAAGGCATCATCCATAGACAATAGTAAAGGTGTAAATAATATAAGGACATTACGCGAACCCAAGATTAACAAAAGTACTACGGTTGCCGTATAGTGGTTGGCAGTGTGAATTCTATTTGTGTTCTTTTCTGCTACCTGCGTAACTTTCTCTCAATGCAATAATGTACCGGATTACGATTCGATTAAAACGACAATAGACGAAAAGACGAAAGTTTCGACAGTAAATAAGTAAAATTTAGGTAGAATTGAGAGTAAAATAGAGTGAATGATTGAGAGTTATTGAAAAATACTAAGCTTCATAATATTTTCGTTACGTGAACTTTAATAGACATACTTTCACTGAGTAATGTTTCGACAAATGTCAGATTAGAAATATATGTTTCAAGTAGAGCAACGTTATTGTCAGTAATCTTAAATACCACACAAATAAACACATTAGCAAAAGACAACAAAATAATATCTATCCGATGAATTCATATTAATTGTATAATTCTTCTGTCGTGTCACTCATGTGAAAAATGAATGAAAAATTTACGTGAAGTTGATCACAACCATTCCATTGGAGTCGTCAACTCCACATAAACTCGAAAAAAACATTCACCTATCCCAAGATATACGAATCAATCGTCTCATAACTCATAAGCGCGTGATCCTAACGGACATAATACTAGATGAGAGTGATTTATACACTCGTGCCGACAATTAGCGTCATTAAGCCTCGACATCTACTGAATTACACGGTAACGTGGCCTTAGATCACATGCAGCAGGTAAAGTACAATGACTTGGTAGTTTTACGGCTGTCAAAGACTCGAATGATGGAGCAAAGGAAGAAAATCTTACCGGTTTAGTTAAGAGAGGTGTTTGTTCGGATCTATTGAAAGATGCCATAGTGTTAGCTCTAGATGGAGTACCGGGTGAAGCTGTTCTTACTTCAAAGCAAGAGGTAAAAGAAAACTATATCATCGAATTCAAAATATAGAACACGGAAGAAGTCCTCTTTAAGAAAGAGACGAATGAAGGTCATCTGACAAATGAGTTTACAAATTCAAAAAAGGTACGTTAAACTAATAGTACAGCAGTAGCAGACATTATTCCTACACAATACAGTATATTAACAGAGTATGTTAACTATTAACAGCCGTTATAGACTCCGTTAATTTGCAGGTTTATTTTCACAGTTCAAACAAGATCTCGTGTGTCACATAGCACTCGCTTATTGGCAGTAGTAAGTGCAAATGTCTTAAATAAATACAAATCTAAATCTTGGCACTCATCTTCGGACATATATTTGATTAACTGGACAAAGACACACGCAGTGTTGATTACACTGGATTAACGGTGATGCTGCTAACCATCCATCATGGGCTTTTATGAAAACAAATATACTTTCTAAGCATTAGTTCTATTAATTGGCATTGTCTTGTCAAAGTGTTGCCCGTTATACATATTTTGTGTTATGATTTAGGTGTTGATCTAGGATAGACACGAAACTGTAAACGAAGGATATAACGTCGTTTTCGCGTTTTGTGTTGTGCGTCAGATATTACCAAACTTTGAGAATTTATAAAGATTTAGCTACAAGTCTAACATAATACAATTGAAAGTCTAGCGAACGTTTTACTAGCTAGACTCAACTACACTGCCACTGTAAAAAAAATATCTACAAAAAACACCTTCATTCAAAATTCAACTTAACTATTATCTCTATTCAATACGTAACACAGTCGTAAAAAACGTCTATACACATAAGTACAATAAAATCTCACGAATGTCTATTATGTCATGTAATTGATCCGCCACCACTTTCTAGGCACGCGCGCCAACCGCTGGCAAACTGCGGTAAGAATCAATTTACCAAAACACTTTACTGAGGCAATGGTTAAAGACGAGTTAATCCCTCAGATTCATGATTTCCTGGTAGCGTGATATGATAGGTGACGATTGTGACATTAGATTTGTCACGAATAATAGTTGTTACTTCATCAAAATTACTGTTTTACGTGTCTACAGTTTTATTGGAAATGAATTGTGTAACGCTTGCAATTTAACCTACTTCTTGGTGCATCTGCTTCCAGGGCTACCACAAGGGACGATACTAGGGTCAATAGTCTTCGTTTAATGGGACTGTTCGAATAAGACTGTAATATACAGTAGTGTAGTATCCTGCAGACTTTGTGATTTATGTATATACATAAATCACAAAGTCTGCAGGATACTACAAGGGACGATCTTGAGACCAATAAAATAATATTTAAAAAACAATTATTGTAGTCCCGCTTACCCTGCCGAATTTTTGAAAACAGGTGTTTTTTGCATTACAGAACCTTCTTATGCTTGTTTTCGATGTACCTAATATCGCTTAGTCATCTCTTACGACATTCATGGCAAGTGGTCAGGAGGAAACATAGCCGGTAAAATCTGTGAACGGTCAGACAATAAGGGTGTTGCGTAAATCGTGACACGACTGTGGGTCATTTTAGTGGGCATGAGGTCTAAGCTACCAATTGCGTATTGTAACAGTCTAGTGGAAGGCCCCATGTTTGGTAGTAACATCATTATTGATGATGATTAAGCTCCTGTCCTAACGCTGTGTAAGACTATCCTTAATAACATACATGTGAAAGTTTATTTGATTGTTATGCTGCAACTCACAGCATATAAATTGATAGTTTCCAAAGATTCATTAAGTTTCTTTACACAATTTTTTTTTTGTTGAAACAAGCAATAAAAAGCGTTGACGGAAGTGATTGTTACTGGTTAATGTTGTAAAAAAATAATAATTTAGTCGCTAGTCACAAAGTAAAGAGGAACAAGTTCTCAAGTAGCGCTTTTAAAAGTTGTATAAGTTGTCATGGATCTTAAGTAGCTAAGTATGATATTAAGTTTGTCGTGACACATAATATGGCACTTAGTAAAAAATTTTTAAGTCTATGTGTCAAGGAGAAGGGAAACTACATATCAGTAAAAATCTGAAAGTGACTACGACTAGATTAAAAGCATGAAGGTCATAGCATGACTAATTTAAGCAAAACTACAATTTTTTGAGTCTATAAAGTGACCTTAAGAAATATGAATGTAGTCGAACCTAGAAAACTAAGTCATTTAAGGACATATGATCATTTAGGTTTAATTGATACACTGCAGACTCGTATTGCAAGACATATCATTCGTGCATAATAAAATAATAGTCATACATAAATCTATTTCAATATGTACAATCACGAATAAGGATATGAAGAAGTGGGCGTGGATCAAGGACCAGACAACTATTATAGTTCCCATGAGAACCTATCGACGCCTACTAGACCACAACATTAATAAACTGAGATATTATTAGCAACGATCATGTTTGTACATCCAGTTTGTAAATTGGCTAACAAAGACTTTATGAATATTCATTTATTTTGGCCAATATCTTCCCACAATTTGGTAACAACTGCCCTCCTTCTTATTGTATCTATCTACTGTGATTTTGTGTGGTCTTTACTGACTTATAGAGTAGTCTATTTCATCCTGTCATCTCATGAGTCGTCATCTCAAAGTCAATTCCTGCCTTCTTGGATGTTGTTGTATCGTCTAGTTGTATCATAACTGACACTCAAAATAAAAATGTGATGAATGTTTCAATATATCACTTTTATTGTTTAGTCATTCTACAGACTGACAGTTTGATTCAAACAAACTTTTGAATTAAAATTTACTATGCAGAAGTCACAAGATTTATGCCCATTTAAGCGTCGGATATACTGCTGCATTTATTCATTTGACAGCGATGACTTACATTTAAATTGCTTGCCATGTGTCCAATCAAAAATAAAATGAAGAAATAAAACTGCGGGATCAATTACTTTTGTATACTTTGGTATGATTTCCAAATACTTGTTGCCAAGGTTACAATTAATAGACTGCGTGTATTTTTTGGGCCGTAGGCAGAACTTTTTGATGCTCATTGTTTCTTATACAAACATGCCAATTAAAACTTAGCAGTAGGCGTAATGTTTATTATACTAGTAAGTATGCAAACACGAGTAAGATGAAACAATGTTATGTTTGTTAATAAAATAACGATTTATCTTGTTTTTTTTTGGGAACTGTGTAGTGTTTAGTATCGTGTACAGAATAAAGCCTCTTTTACAGTGTTTCGGGCAACGTCCAACGAATTTAATTTTAACAATATCATAAGAAATGTGACTTCCACTTACATGCACTGCGTGGTGACCAGTGTCACCACCCTTGGCAACATTATAGATAGATTACGCTAAAATTATCTAAAACTTGCAAGTTACTGCCGTCATTACCGTTGCAAGACCTAGCTCGACTTTTCAACAAAAGTAAATCACAGAAAGCTCCAGCAATATCCCAGCATGTCACAGGTTGCTTAGTGCATCCGAGGTATATTCTAGGAAATCTTCAAGGCTATTATCACAATAATTCAAACTCCTATAACGTTACACGTGGCTTTGACAAACGCTCCTGAGGCTTCTCAATAATATGGACCTACAACTTGCCTCAAGGCATAACTAGCATACAACGGGTGAAGAATTTATAATGGCATGTTCTATTGTTTTAAGTGGCACCTAACTATATTATGATTTAGTACACAATACCTAAGGGAGTTAAGGCGGTTTGCTGTAACGAATGCAGGTCATGGGTAGTTTGTGGAAAAACAAAATTATGAATTCTGTGTAAGATTCTTCCTAATTTATAAATCAAATGTTTTTGATTAACCGACCTTGTTCTCTGTTTTGTCCATGCAGGGCATAGACCTCTCTTTTTAACCAACTTCTTCTTTTAAAATGACTAGCGACCCGCCCCGACCTCGCTTGGGTGCCATTTTCTAAAGAAATATCAACATTTTCTTTCATAAAAACCATGTCCAGGAAAAAATCAGACGAGTCGGTCGAGCCGTCCTCAAGTGATGCTCTGTCATACTCTGTCCTTTACTTTTTTTGCCAGTAGCTCTAATTATTCAAATTGATGTTTCATTTCCAGTAATTGAATGATATGACATATACATGTCAATAACAAAAATAATATTTTGACTCTCGACTTTGAGATTTCTTCGTAGCAGTCAATGACACGATATAATAAAATAACGACAATCATTTGCAAAAGTTTTTTATGAGTTTCAATTATTTTGTGGTTACGGGTTTTTACACTGAAATAAAAAGCAGGTAATATTTTAAATAATTATGTTCAGAAAGCTCTGATTCGTCTTCAATTATATTTGTGTAATCTTATGTAACGTTAGGGAATGTTCTAGGAACTTATGTAGAATGCAATAACTAGTTTTTCTTGATAAAGGTATTCATCTGTGAGCCTACTTCACATGCTTCAAAGATACGCAGTGGTCTTTCCCGACTAATTTGTAGTACGTAAGATTCGTAGATAATTGCGTTCGATAGTTCCTGCCCCGTGATAAATAGGCGTGAGCCTTTGATTTATGTATGTACGTTCAGAACTCAAAATCACGATTAGCTAACAGCTTTTCCAATCATATTTAAACTCACTCAATACCTTGTTAATAATGCATCTTTAGTTTCTACTACGATCGCCGTGAGAATGCCAAACAATAAACAAACGTTCAATGAAAATTTCGCAGCCGCAAGTAAATAACAACACAATGGTGGCCTGTCTATACAGCCAGTATAAAAACTGAGCTGGTACAGTCACGACCACCAATATGTATACATCCACCTAAATTCAATAGCGATTTTCTCGATTACAACTTACAACATAACATAACATCACGCCTATAATCCCAGAAGGATCAGGCAGAGGTGAATCTAATAGTACACCCACATTTCGTCAGTTATAGGGGGCGAGCCTATTGACATCAACCGGGAGCAAATCCAGACTTCGTGGCTGCTACTGAGAAATTCCTGATGGAAAAACCCTAATAACACTTTGCCCGACCTGGGAATCGAACAACTTAAGACTTAAGATAATTCCTGTTTTATAACAAAATAGGTTCCAAAATACCAATTTCGTAATAGCATGAAATTGCAATCAAAAGAGTATGAGAAAATCACGTTTAAAAGTAGCTTAGTGTGTACTTATTGGTGCCCATGACTGTACCATTTGAAGTTGTTAGGTAATCATGTAGTAACGCTTTTGTGTTCCTGACGAAATTCGGAGCGCGTGTGTTGTTTTACAAGTCAGGAAGAGACTGACTGCTGACTGCTAATGCGGCGGAAACACTCAACCAATCACTTTCGATATCTAGCCAGGCCCGCCGTCCACGAAGCTACAAAAACAACTTGCTACTTCACTCGAATCACCCATGAGTAGCCAGAATGCCACAGCCCTATTCAAAGGCGACATTCTAGCTACTCATACATAAATAAACTCACGCCTTTTCCCTGTGGAGCTAGAAACTACACAACGCCACCTGACACGATCGGTGGGTGACCTTAACCTTTGTGGTCATTCAGGAATGAACTCTGGCACGTTGTAAAAAGGCAATAAATAATAAGATTGAAATTGGAATAAGAAAAGTAGAGACAGCTTATTTGTTCGCAATAGTGTGACAAATGATTATCAACCTACGATTATCTGACTTTTACGCCTTTTATTTATTACACTCAACATATACCTAAATATAAAATCACTACATCACACAGCCGATCCCCACAATACATACTCCTTTCGCCTGGCTACTCACTGGTGATTTAAGTTTATGGCACGTAACTTTTGAGTAGTAAACTTCACATTTATGTGCAAAGCTTTGTGCAAAGTCGGAAAACCTGGGAGATTTGGAATCTAGTTTGGATTCCTTCACGGAACGCTCTAGCTTTAGTGATCTCATAGCTTTGTACACGAGTCACCTACACTGCCGTAAAATACGTAATTTGTCAAAGAGCTGGCAAACGGTAAAGCCATTTGGCTGTGTGAAAAGTAAAGCTTCATCGAGACTTTACACAGTCTATTATTTGTTCTGATTTGTTTAAAGTATTTATATCTGTGTTTAAAACGAGCGCAGGCACAAGAATTTTCTCCAGCAATGCAAAAAAGCTTTGTCTTTTACGCGAAGAACCAGACATCTGGTTCTAATGAGAAAAAAAGATTTAAACGATTTAGGTAATCTATTCTCGGCTCACAAGTCAACTAAAGATCTCGTGCTGATAGTACTATCAACCAATCAGCAGCTAGTATGAGATTTTTGACAGACTATAAAAGGCTATTTTAGTATTTTTTGCCTCAATTTTAAATTTTCTTAACAGCTCTCGTGATTGGATCTACCTATATCGAACGTGTCGGTTTATCATTTACGAGCATAATAGTAGTGCGTTAAGTAATCGTAACGGTTCAACGAATCTTCGGACTGCATCATGCGTGTGCGCAAGCCATCGTACAAAAATACACAGCAGTCAAGTCTGGTTAGTCTCCGTTCTAGGAAAAATTGTGGCTCAATTTTTCCTAGAAGTTCAAATACTCAGTGATAATTAGATTTGATTATTGGTTAAAAATCGATTTTTAATCGTTAATAAAGCGAAGATTCGATTTCTTACGCGTTACATAAGTAGAAACACTTACGAAAGAAGGTTGAAAAATGCAAGAAAAAACGCCGGTGTTCGTCATCATGAACGCAGTTGAAACCAATGACAGGATCGAAAGATGAAAATTTTCAAATACATTCCTAGTGCGTGGATGCGGCAAAGGAATGTATTTGTAAAGGGCATTGAATTATTTGGCTTGCCTTGCGTGGCCGCAATTTTTTTAAATGTCTCTACCATTTAAAAAAAAATGCGGCAAATAAGCTATCCAAGTTAGAATCTATTCACAGATGGCACAATCAGTACAACTTTGATTTTATTAGCAACACATAAAACCTAGACCAATCAGTTGCTGGCATCAATATAAAAAAAATGAATAAATCTTCTAAAGCGTCACGTTTCCGACGTATAAGCCATCCAAGTTACAATCTTCGCCGTCAACAGCACTTTGACAGCTTATATATCGGAAATGTGACGCTTTAGAAGATTTTGTCTCATATAATATTGTATTGATGCCAGCTATGGAATGATACCGGTTTTATGTGTGGCTAATAAAATCAAAGACGTACTGATTGTGCCATCTGTGAATAGATTCTAACTTGGATAGCTTATATCTCGAAAACGTGGCGCTTTAGAAGACTTTGTCTTATACAAAACTTTTTTGTATGGATTTCAGCTATTTATTAATACAAGATATTTAAAAAAATAAAGGAAAATGGCGGAAGTTAGTTCTATGGTTCTACGAGGGAACATGAAGAACATCATAAGACAAAAATAATAAAAGGAGCTCTTCAGAACACTTCTGTAGATGGCGACACTGTCGCCTATCCCCGTTCAATATACACAGAAACCAATAGTGTCACTAGGGTCTATCTATTGGGTGGCATTGCATATGCGGTTTGCAGTCGTAAGAACATTCACATCAAAAAATTTTAACAAAATTCACAGAAACATCTTCATTTACAAAACTGCACCTACTGTTTCATCAGTGTTAATTCCAACCAAATATTGGATAACATAAGTAAGCAGTGATTTATAAGCGTTGATTACGACGCCAGATATTATGAATCTATACAAGTATACAGCGCGGTTGGCTAACACAAATCTTGTTCAGGTTACGAAAACTAAGCTGACTGCATGTTATGCAAATGCTAGGAAAAGGCTGCTAGTTCTTACATACGTCTACGGCTACGTGGACTAATGTCTGTTTTCTGAGGTACATTCATTCTTAACTGGAGTTTATTTGTATGATTTAGAACCTCAGCAACCAAAGGTAAATAAAAATATTGGATTGCTAATAATCAGTGATCGGAATAGGTAGAGCTAATGTGCATAAAGTTCAAGAAACAGAAACGAAAAGTGGAGACTTCCTTACTTAAGTACAACTAAAATTAATAAAGTAAAACAACTTTCAAATTCATTTACCGTTTCTGTTTAAAAAAAAGTGTACGATTTTTATTGTTTAAAAAATAAAGGTAATCTCCTACGGCGTTCAAACGAAGATACGTTTGAACGCCGTAAGTAAGTGCGAAAGCTAATTTAATTTTTATACCAGCTTCTTTACCTGAATTAATAACAATAGAAAACGTATCTACTGACTTTTTGAGAACGTTCTCCATATTGTCGAAGTCGGTTAAAAAGGAAAAATAATGAATTCAACTAGTTTACTGTACTTATTAATAAATAACATTACTATTAAATGTACTTAACTGATTCAGAGACATTTCCGAGTTTCAGAAAAAAATATTCGGAAAAAAAAATTGTCGTAAGGAAGTCCCCACTTATCGTTATTGTTCCTTGAACTTTAGGTACATTAGCTCTACCTATTCCGATCACTGGTAATAATGTTAAATGTCCTTAAAATTAACTTGATGTCAATGATAGCCAAAAACTGCAACCAGTAACAAACAGACTAACCCTTCGCAGATTCCACGCGTGATGTTATATTGCAGAGGTGTACATAATAGTACACCCACATTTCGCCAGTTATGTTTAAGTTCCAATCATCTAGTATCCTATTGCATAGGCATTTAAAAAGTCATCTCTGACGTAGAGAAGATCAATATGACACCATGAGTTCATTATACAGCTGAGCGTTTATTTTAAACCAAAGTTTAATATGTATTAGGTACATAATATGTTATAACGAATTGCATTAAAGTCATAATATGCACTCGGTCACAATCTATAAAAGCCGGTGATTAATCCGTTATAAATCCACTGCGGTCATGCAACCACTGCTTAATTATCATAATTAATAACTAGTTAACACATAAAATGGTAATTTTCGCGATTTTCCGCACCTATTGCTGTAATAATTTAATTGAATCATCACAGACATGCAAAAACAGGTTATCGATGCAACTTCTTAGATGATAAACTTATTAACACTGGTTGTATTATATACTTTACAGGCTCTAATTCTTCATATTGGGGACTAGCTTATGCCCGAGGCTTCGCCCGCGTGGAGTTCGGTTATTGTCCCAAGGGGTCGTACTACCGGGATAAAAAGTAGCCTATGTGTTTTTCGCATTTATAATAGTACTAAGATTTACGATTAAGCATTCACGCTTTGTTCTTACATAGGTTTCTCACTGTCTTGTCTAGGTTAACCCAAGATAATGTATTGGCCGTAAACTTTGGTGCATTTACTGCATTCGGTAGGCAGAGCTTAAAAAAGATGCATATAAAAACAAACAAAAAGACAAAAAAAAACTGACAAAAAGTCACATTTGGTGCATGCAGGTCAAATTTTGAAACCTGGCTACCTGTCTAATAAACGTATCAAGAGTTCTACATTTAACTTTTATGTAAAATCTTAAAATAGCTGGCTACCAATCAGATTGATTATTATATTATAAAGGCAAATAAATTAATGGAAATTAATGGCCAACAACTAAAGGTGCTTTGAATTCATATATCTTTTCTACCTTCCCTTTCAGGCGTTTTCACTCGGGCAAAACCCAGTTGTCGGAAATAAATATTAAATGCTAAATTGATATACCACGTTCAAGACAGTAACAAGCAGGTTGGTTGAGGTAGGTAAAATTCTGTCGTTTGTCCTTATTCACGTTATTATTTCCCAAAGTAAATAAATAAATAATAAGACAGGTTATCTTTCAACTATAAACCTCTAGTCTAATGTGACGAGCAACCAGATTATTAGCTGAAAACTAAGTCGCCCCTTGAAAGTATTTGTGGCATATACAACACCATTATCTGCCAAGCCTCTTCCTAAAAATGATCGAGGTCGGTATCCAGTTTTACCATATGCAGCTGACAACATGATAATCCAAAAAAACACAATTACTGTTTTTGTAAGGTTGCCCTTAAAACAGCATAGAGCTATCTCTCTTAGACTTACGTGATCGACTAGCCACTCAGGTGATTATTAATTGTCACATTATTTTTAGGTAGCCAACTTTAAAAAGTTCTCAATGTAACAAATTGACCCCAGTTCCAAAAAGTCCTATCTCCAAAAACAAAAAAGCAAGCAATACTCACATAATCAGCCAAGCTCTTCATGCCGTACGGAAACCGTTCCCGGTCAGGCACGAGCCGACCGCGGGCGTCACGCTCCCTTTCGGGCCAGCAGTCGTCCACGTTGATGTACTCGTAGCCGACGGCGGCGTACCCTTCGGTCACCAGGATGTCTGTCATTGTCCGGAATAGACGGTCACTGTGAATAAAGTATGGCTGTTATAACGGACAAGAAATAATAGCAAGTTGAGAAGGAGGTCTAGACGAACTTGTTGTTTTGAGTGAAAGAATTTCTTATGTTCAACCTTAGATGTTTGATCTTAGAACCTGTCCATCTGCCAGGTACACTGAATATGTCAATCATCAAACGATGATCATCAATCCGTCAGCTAAGCTACTCATTTATGTCTCACTGTTTATTTTGTCTTTGGGACGCCCACATTCAACTGAAAATTTACAGACATCGGTGAAAACTTTTGCAGAAATGGTTGTGCCCGATGGAATTTACCAGAAAAAGAAACATTTAAGTAGCTATATACTTATGTTATTTTTGGTAACCAAATGCATGACTTTTTTCTAGGGTGTAGTAAAAGGCGACTGTCTGTGTCTGAGGAATGATATGAACGAAAAAGGAGTAAATGATTGCGTGGCGGTTGAACGACGTGACGGCGAGAATAGTTAAAAAAAAAAGTGTTGCGCCAACCCCAAATAACATGAGACAAGGGCAGGAAGATAATGAGTAAAAGGTGGCTGTCAGCAATGATTTAAATCTTTGCTTACCAATAATAACATTGAGAGCTTTTTATAGCACACAAGAAAGAGAGACAGTTCTCAATCCGAAGTGCAGATCAACAATGTAAGTAATGTCAATGTCGGTCAAAGCTTGCACATTCTTGTGGTGAGAAGCTTTCAAATGGTGTCAGTGCCAAGCTCAATGTTTATTTTGTACCTTGACAGAAGACTCGTAACTCTCTTGTAGTATGGCAAACACAATGAGTATCGAAGGGCATAATCATAAAACGTAAACAAAACATTACGCCTGTAGTTCATGTAGTGTTCGGTAGAGGTGGTGTGTAGTACGCTCAAATTTTGACAATTATGTTTAAATCCAGTGTGATAGGGAACGACCCTGAATGAGACTGACACCCGTATCTATAGTCAAGTTAAAGTAATTACTTGAGCTTAAGTAAATACTTGTGCATTTTTTTTATGCAATAGTCAAGAATTTAAACCAAGTAAGAACCGTCAAAGAAAGCAGAGCTAAGAATTATAACTTTTAAAGTTCTAAAATCAATCAATTAATAAACTACATGATAAAAATCGTATCTTAAATAATGACATTGACTCAAGTAAACACTTTGACTTATTTATTGATACGAGTGTGAGTAATACCTGATTGAAAAACTCAAAAACACTTCCCGACCTGGGCATTCCTGTGACCTGGGCAGTGTGAGTCGAACCCAATACTTCGTGCTAAGCAGTAACGCTTGTGACAAATAGAACAAGGAGGGCGTGAGAACACAGTAATCATAATCATTAATCCATATTATGAACTTTCCTTAAGTTTTTAAATGTACTATTTATGCACATTGGTATATCCTCTTTTGCAAATCTCGCAATCCAAGTAAGGTTTGCTGTAAGAAAATCCAATTCTGGGTTAAGCTCGCCGTTTTACATTTAGACTTACTTACTAATATTATAAATTGCAAAAGTTTGGATGGATGGATGTTTGTTACTGAATCACGCCAGAATGACTGAACGAATCTGAATGAAATTTGGCATAGAGATAGATTATAGTTTGGAATAGCACATAGGCTACTTTTCATCCCGGTAGGACGATACCGTGGGTCAATTATCGAACTCCACGCGGGCGAAACCGCTGGCATAAGCTAGTAGGTTATATATTGCAATTTGTGTATACCTATCTTTTAATTAATTTATGTGCAACAAAGAATAAGAATTCCTCGTGGATCCCTCCACATACAACACTATCTCCAAGTAGCAGTGACATTTATTATTATTTATACGGATAGCATAAATAATAATAGGTACCCAGTTCTGCACGCCAAAGGAAAGTGGAATAATAACCCGCTGGAGGAAAACATTAGTCAAGTACAATGTTGTATCCGTTTAGCCATTCTAAAGGAAAACAATTTACTACTAAATAAACAGCTAGAAACTAAATCCCACAGTTTCAATAAATTAATACATAATCAACAATGTTATTTATCTGTCTGTTTGTTTGTAAACTTGGAAATTATTTCCGGACAGGTTCAAGGATGTTCCTAGTTGCAGTATCCAACTGATAAGACAGTATATCATGAAATGAGAATGTAATGAGAAATAAATAGTCCTAGCAAAACTGCGCCTCAGAATTCTGGGCGCTTAGAATTTGAGTGCAAAGGTAAGCTAAGTCTAAGTTTGGAGATTAAAGGAAATTCCAACAAATCAAAAATATTCAGGCTTGCAGATGCCCGCAGCATAATCTAAAAATATTTTTTAAACAGACAAAAATATGCTCTAAACGATTGTCTTTTAAGTTAAAAAGTAAATGATAACAATAACACTCACCTAATACAGTTATCAGGATCGTTTTTGCAGTCGGTGTTGCATCTAAACCGCTCCCACGCGAGCCAGCCCATCGGCGGCGTCAGCGCGAGCCCATTGTCCAGCCCCGAGATCTTGCCCAGCAGGCATAACACCACACACACTGTCCACAACCCAACAGACTTCCACGACGCCATCACACGACCCAAACAAACCTTTACAAACGAATATTATCTACTTTCGGAACTTATCCGCATAGTTTTTCACTGTCCGATTTTGTACGAACAAAAAATTGCCGTAGAAACGAGTGGTCTGCTTAAATGTCAGTTGGTGAGTGACATTTCATCCGTATAGGTTATCACAGTAAGCAGGTCGGTTCGGTGGAGGTTCGCTTCTGTCCTTGCAGCGTGAGTTATCTGCAACAAAAACAAATCATGTTTTACTACAATGTTTATTCTAGCAAATCTTAAGTCTACTGCCCACTGATACGTAGGATGTGCAAGAGCTGCGCTATTCATTTGCTTGTCAGACACGCAATCGTGCGTAGCGTGACCGTGGGTTGCAGAGGACGACCCGCCAACATTGTCATACAAAGTTAAGTAAAGTAGCTTAGGCGTAGGCTGCTGTGGGTCCAACTAAGTTCCCGCATCAACTATGCTGCGCGCACTTTCTTTGTGTTTCGATGAAAACGGCCACCACTACAAAAGAGAGAAGCACATTTGGTACGCGAACATAAATGTAAATTAAGCTTTAAGTCCTAATCTGATGCAAGCGGCATAGGAAGTCTTCTTATCTTGTTATACAATATGCATCTGATCCCAAATTAGTTTATTTATTTATTGTTATTGCCTGATGTGCAATAAAATGAGCGTCGTTTGATAAGAAATTATTTATGACTTTAGGCGTTAATTAGTTTATTGATATTAATGAAATGCAGTAATTGCGTGTTTTTATAGTGCATATCACTTTTTTTAATGCTTTACTCTTACTATTGCCAAAGCTGTATTTATTTGAAAATGGTGGCAAATATCGAATACCTTTCTCTTGAATGTTACGAATTATGCACATTTATTACGGCTTTGAATAATTTAGTCATTTAGGGGCAGCGGTCATAGATGTCCTCATCTGAACCTGTTCTACTTTTATGACGTGTTAAATGTTTGTGTCGGTATTACAAATCTAGAAATTAAGTAGGAATTCTGAACAACGTAGAATAGAATAGAATATACTTTATTGTACACCAAAATTGAAACAGAACGGTTTTACAAAATTGTTAATTTTATGGTTACAATGGCGGTCTTATCGCTGATAGCGATATCTTCCAGACAACCTTTGGATGGACTGTACGAACGCGAAATAGAAAAAAGGGGACAGGGGTAGTCAGTGGTGTACTGCTAATACTATACCAAATTTAAAATAATACAAGCTATTCACTACTTAACGTAACGTAACGTAATAAAAAGATGATTGCTAGTAATAAATAAAAGAAAGAATAAAAAGTCATAGATAAGTATTCGGCTGATAGTAAATGTCTACAGTACCCAGAAGCATCACAGATCAAGTCCGGTAGCAGTCTATGAAACAAAACTGAAACGTCTCATATAACTGACGCCACATGATCACACCTTACCCAAAAAAAAATCAAACGGGAACACAGCCACACTAATACTGGCGACGGCATGGTGATCCTTAATGATAAAGATATCATAGGTGGATACACAGGTATTAAAGATATCAACAGATATCAAACTATAAATCGGTACCTTTTATACCATACACGGCCCACATAAAGGACGTAAGATTATAGGTGTAACCATTAGTGCTTATCATGTCATCACGAGACAACCAACTAGTTGCCGTGCGTGTATCATTATGTCATATCTAGCATCTAGGGGTCGACACAGATATGTCATTATGGAATTACGCTCCATAGGTGATGATTATTTAATAAGCAGAGATATCGAGATGGAAAATGAGTGCAATAGTCAGGTCAAGGGAAATTCATGTAAGGCAACAGCCGACGAGCCCTATTGTTAGGGTGCGGACTGGCCACCGAGGGGTCGTTGGTTCAAAAGCTCCTCGTTGCTTTGTGGACGGGAACTTACCTATTCATATCATCAAACTGAAAAGCGTAGTGAAATGAGAGGATAGTAATATGCCCGCCGAATATTCGTATAATAAATAATAATAATACCAGCCTGTAACTGTCCCACTGCTGGGCAAAGGCCTTTTCTCATACAGAGAAGGCACAAGCATTGATCACCACGCTTGCTCAAGACGGGTTGGCGATTTCAGACTAATATTAATTATAAGTCCAGGTTTCCTCACGATGTTTTCCTTCACCGATGTCTGTGATGTCCAAGATAAACTTAGGAAAGTACATACGAATTGAAAAAGTCACATTGGTGCTTGCCCGGATTTGAACCCACAACCTCATGCATGAGAGGCGAGGTCTTAAACTCTGAGCTATCACGACACGTATAATATATTTGTGCAATAATTGTAAGCAAGTAAAATTGTAAAAAAGATTGGCGTGACGACTTTACAAACGTGAAAGATGCAGTAAAAAATCTATTCTAGGGCAGAGCTTTTAATAGCAGTAAAAAAACCAAGTGTAAGGGTTTAAAACAACAAACTTACGCATTAATTTTCATTTAGTTTAAAAACACTTAAGATATTTAAATACTACATACCGCTCGCAGAAACACAGGTGTTATCACGTCAGACTCACAACGAATACTGAGAAAAATTATGTCCAAATATTAAGAAATTATTGCCCAATCATTAGGTCACTGAACCAGAAACCTGTTTGAATTTTAATTAATCTAATATATTCGCTGTTTATGAACTAAAATATAAAATGTATAATCCGGTAACACCGAAAATGACGATGATAAGGTTTTTGAACCATGGTGTACCGTTAAGGTCCGGTCGAACCGGTAACAAAAATTGCGGACGCGGCTTCAGACATCGAACACTGAAAGATAATTTTGCATGTTTTTCTACAATAATGGCATAACTCGAAAAATAAGAAATACAGGACACTGTTTTTTTTAAGATAAACAAAAATATTTTCATTATACAATATTGTTTTGCATAGAAACCTTTTATCAAAGACGAAAGGTTTATTACTTTCGTTAATATACAACTACAAATTACATCGAAGAAACAAAATATTTGACTCATGTTATCCTTGTCGCAAACGAGCGATTTATCTACTGAAATATTCGTTAGTGTCCGGTGCACGCAATCCCTCGGTACTGAAACTTTATCCTATTCGTTGGCTTATATTGTTGGCTATAGCCTAGGCAAAATGTGGATGTCCTTCTGCGTAACCCTTTTGGGATTACAGTGTCGACAGTGCGGCGCCATCGTGCTTTTATTTTCATACAATACAAACATTGTTCGTCAAAATAAATACCAATACATCGACAAGAAGTGTCAATGTATTTAGAATTTATTTTAATAATGTCATGCGAGCGCTGGAAAAATCAAGAACCATGAATCCATGAACATTTTTCAAAAAAAAATAAAAAAGAGTTCATGAAATAAAATTTTACGTGAATGACAAAACCCGTGCATTAGATCAAAGGATTGTAAGCTTGTAGAAAAAAGATAAGAGAGCAAAATAGCCGTAAAAAGTGTAATTAATTCGAAAGAATAACCAGAACCAATTAACGATGATTATTATATCGCGTTGAGACACGCGATCTTCTAATGTAACCTTTGTAATCACAGTGTACACATACATTACATTATACAGTGTTTCACTTACTAATGTGAAAAGTAGAGGTTTTATAATGCGATAGAAAATTCTACATATAGAAGTAAAGGTTTATCAAATGCGGCTTTTAGCGTTGGCCACATAATCAATGTGGACCTCTGCAGTTTTGTGCGAATGTAACAAGACGGCCGTGATAACATGTATTCGAATCTACTAAATAGTTCATGTCTGTTTTGACTTAAAATTTTGAGCTGTAGGAAAGCAAGGCTCGTCTTTATTCTTTCTTGTATCGATTTCAAATCACTGAAGCTGAAATCAGGCACCACCTAAACACAATTATCCACTTAAGAGTGTATCTGAAATTCTAAACAATAAAATTTCAATAGCCAATACGCACGCTCATGAAAATTGTCGGGATAAAGATTTTTTTTGTTATTATTATTATAACATGAAATATCTATAAAAAACTCATCTCGTTATACATTGTACAATATCTTCATTAAAAATGATTTTCTTATTGTGTCCTCTTTAATTGCAATCGGCGCCATTTTATTATCCTATAATTAAAATTCCACTGATACAAGACGTAGAAAAGTTTGAATTTCATTTAGTCATGATATGCTTCTGGCTAGACGTGGAGATAGCCGATGGAGTAAAGTTCTAAACGAATAGTGGCCAAGGTTGGTCCAAAGAAATCAGGGCCATCCAAAAGCACGTTGGAGTGACGACATCGTCAACGTTGCGGGAAAAAATTGGGTGATCGCCACACAGAAGCGAGAAGCATTGTCGAAGAAAGGTGAGGCTTAGCTGCAGAGGGTAATTCAAGGTTGAAATGATGATGATGTGCTTTCAAGGTGGTTGGGACAGACTGGATGCTGAAGGGCATAGGACCGGGCGATGTGACGCAGCTTGAGACAGGCATATGCCCAGCAGTAATGCTTGCTACTACTGGACCAAGAAGGGAGTTCGGTAAATTATTGTTTAATTCAAACTTTAGCTTTCTTGAGAGTTATATGTGTGTCTGAAATATTATGTGATGTAATAACAATCACAAGAGGCATACACCCAGCAGACAAGTTGGATGTGGGCCGTTTTGTGCACCGTGTTAAGCAGATTATGTATGTGGGAGGTATTCTTCTGTCATGTGTTTGTGATTAATTGTGTTATAGAACTGGATTCAGCAAGAATTTTTCGGCTCCCACCATATGTCATTTTGTTGTACCAAGTCATAATTTATTATCGGTGTAAAACAGTATATTACTAAATATACCATCACGCCTGTAATCTCGGAAGGATTAGGCAGCGGTATACCTATGAAACACGCACATTTTACCAGTCCCTTATAATATATAGGGGCGAGTGTACGTCGCCATCAATCGGACACAAATTCTAACTCTTGTTGCTACTGAGTCTAATGGAAAAGTCGGTTGTATGTTATTGTGATTAGTCTACAGTTTCATTAGTAGGTACTTTCGTCGTTTAACTTCTAACACCACGTAAGTCAAGTTTTGGCGGTTTTGACATTTTCATGCCGTTTGCTAGAGTATCGGAAGTCGTGTTGTTTTAGCCAATTAGAAATAAGCAACAAATTATAAAATGGTATTGTACCATTATATATGTATATTGTTTTTTCACTCTCCTGTAAAGTTGCATTTTTGACTTACGTGGTGTTAGAACTTAGCGACGCTTTGTTCATGCCAATTTTGCAAGATGACATTCCATAATCAGTGAAAACATTATCATATTTTTATCTTTCAAATCAAGTACCGTTCTAAGCTTTATTTTCGTGTTTTATTCAGTCTTTTTCTTTAATTAGAGCCAATCAAGTGCTAAAATTAAATTGGTTCCCAAATTCGCTACACTGAAATTAGCGCCATGAAATTGTTAATTAATTATGTCTTGTTAGTGTTTCTTTGTAGCTATCATCTTAATTAATTTGACGTTTATTTAACAAAAATTTATATTAGGTAAATAAATGCTACAGAAACATAACCTACTTAGAATTTCACCTGGAAGATGATAGCTACAAAAGCTGGTCCAATTGTCCATCTTTACCCGAACCTAGTTGCGTAACACACGTACAATGATAATGAAATTTATTGAAGTATAGTTTTATTCAACGTCCTTCGAATTTTGGTTGTCAGTGAAGGAAAATAAGAAGCCTACTTTGTATGCACTTTCTCTCTTCCTGACCGGGAGACCTAGGTCAAAGTGACATTCTATCACTGAAATCGACGGTGGTCAAAAATATATGGGACCGACACCTAACGAAAAACTTAACTGTGTCATAAGTTTTTAAACTGCCATGGTCACTAAAACTACATTAACACTGAAAACGGTATATTTACCATGTAATAAAATACCATCATATCGTCTATAAATATCATATTATATCATTTACCATGAAATATCGGGCACTCGAAATGAATAGTAAACATGGTAAATATTTCGTTTTCAGTGTTAATGATAGTGTCACACAATAGTGAATAATGATAGGGTTCATTATGTGATGATAGTCACACAATGAACCCTATCATTAAATAGGGCTCATTGTGTCAATCCGGTTATCAGTCGTTAAACAAGGTGTAGTTTTGAAACCTCGTCAAAATTCAGGAGGTTGTCATAGAAGACTTAAATATTCAATATGAATTACGGTACCTGGTCAATAATAATAAAGGTTGCTTTTTTTAGTTATTTTAATTTGACACTATTTCAGAATGAAGCCCTTTTCAAAATAGGAGAATCACCCGTTTATCGAATAAACGTCTGCGTTTGTTTGGGTGTGTGAAAGCGCGGTTATAGGGCTAGTATTAGACGGGCTGCGTTTTAATACGGGTGGTGTTAACTTATCCATTTCCGATATTAAGAAAAAAATTAAAAATATACCTACCCATTTTATTATTGATTCGGGTCGAGAATCATTAGCATAGTTACCTCCTTGAATTTGACGAGGATGCAAAGCAACACCTTGTAGAAATACGAAATACGCTATGAAGGTCTTTTTTGTAAGTAGGAGCCTACGAAGCCTAAGAAAGAACAACATATAGAACCTAAAAAGTTATCTGAAATTTTAATCTAGAACCAGTTTCTAATATCTAACTTAATTTAAAAGGCTCGCGTTCACCGAATCACATGACAAACAATTTCATTGTATTCTACTCTAGATATATTTATCTAGCGCCATTGTTTGGACTACGCTGTTTTATCATGCTCTTGCGCAATTATCGTCATTACGCCTATTATATGAGACACTGGCTTGTTAGAAAGGTGCTTTACTTTTAATTTCAATGTATTCTTTGTATACTTGTGTGGTATTTTTGCCGGCAAAGGAAACAAACATTTAAAGTTGATTTTAGAATGACTAGTCCTGTTGAAAGAGCTATATCAATTTTTGAAGTTGTAGCGCATTCTGAACTTTATTAGTAGGCGTTTAAGTTATTGTTCGAAAACTCTCATGTTAGGAAACTAAATAGGAATGTTGCTTCTGGTCCATGTTATTCTGATTGAAGACTGATACCTGGTCATTTAATAAATGTAAGGAAGTGTATTGTCTAGTTTTGTCAATGGCAGTAAGGTATTTTAATGGCAATGTGTGTGTGGTATTGTCATGTTATGAGACATGCAAAACTAGCCAATTGATAGAAGCGAGGCAGAAAAATTCATGCGAACAGCAAAATACACCAGTTTTGGAAAAGAAAATATGCTTACTGAAGCACTCTTCTGCCATTAATTTGGCCATTAAAGTAACACGAAAAAATCAATAATCGATGACTATTGTATCAACTGTAATCTAAACATCCATGCCAACCTTGAATCACCCATAATTACAAGTGCACATTCCATAGACGAATATTCAAAAATATGCAAATCTGATATGAATTTCGCAACAGAATGTTCGATCGGACAGATAATTGCTCTATTTTGCAGTGTGCAACGAACTTGCAACAGTTGCAGAATAATTGCAGTTGCGGGGGCGGAGGCAGGCCGTTACAAAACATTTAATAGTTGCTTTTCATTCGAAACGAAGCTTCCGACGGCTTAGCATGCTAATTGTATGTTTTAAATACACTACTTGGAGACTTGTGTGTAAGTGTGAAGAGATGTTGACGATCGACAAATGATGAATGTTTATTCGAGTTGTTGGCGTTGTGAGTTATCGTTGAAGATTTGTGTTGCAAGATTCAGGGCATTTTTTGTGTTTTTAGTTAGCCTTTAATGGTTCGAGGAGCTCGTGGCTAAATAATAACAGCCGCTCGGGTCGATCTTCGGGTTGGTCTGTGGATGGGTGACAACCGAGTTTCCTTCGTGCCTCGGAGAGCACGATAAGCCGTTGGTCTCAGCTTTCTGTTGAAGATCTTTGACTGTCAGTGGCCCGAAAGTCTGACAACCAGTCTAAACAAGGGGTATCGTATTGCCTAGTTCTAACGGGGTTGTGGAGGTCACATAGGCTGTCGCTCCATGTAAAGTTCATTCAGCTGCATCCGATTATCCTGGAAGCCGACCCTAACATAGTTGGGAAAAGGCTAGGCCGATGAAGAATAGTCAGCCTTTAATATGCTGACTGCTGGGACACAGGGCTCTCCAGAGATCCACCACGCTAACATGCCAACCCAGTGCGGGTCGGTAAGCAAGTGAACAGACCTAAGCAATTTTGACATTTAGTAAAGCTATGATTTCTTCCCGTTTTCTAACTTGTTCAATCTCGTTTATCCTTTTTGACTCCGTTTCTTTTTTTATTTTTTCGCCATAGTTGGCAAGTCATCTGTCCTCCTGGTTTTGCTGACCTAACCTTTGGCCATAGAAGGAAATAATTACATACCTACAGGCTGTTTTCACACAAGCATTAAAACTTTATTCATATTCTAAGTCATTTCCGTTGTATGTTGAAATAAACGAGTGTGACATCCGTCGAGGGTCAGACAGACATCTGCAATTAGTATTACTGACTTTAACAATTTAATTACATCTTACTCAAGATGGATTTATTCTCTATACTGTGTCCAGCAGAAGTTCATTGATACTTGTAGTGAGAGGAAATAATCACGGCTGTATTCCCCAAGCGGGGTGGGCAGTTGTTTACCTATAGGTAGAAAATGTACGTTGCCCAATGTTAAACGAATAGTTATGTAATTAGGATAGGAAGCGACTACCATCTACCATTTTGGATATTAGCAGGAGTGGATTATAATATTATCATCGATGCTTTCACCCATTCACCTACTACATTCCCCACACTTTATTCATGAAAAGGTAGGTATTAGAGCAGTGATAGTCTAGTGGTGTGACCGTTAGACTGCCAAGTCATAGGTCTTGAGCTCGAACCCAAGACACGCACTTCTGATTTTTCGGAATTATGTGCGTATTGTACCTATAATTATCACTTGCTTCGGTGAAGGAAAACATCGCGAGGAAACCAGCATGCCTGAGAGATATTTCTCAACGGCACGTAAAAGCCAAGTCAGGGGCCGAAGGGCGGCATAAAAACTCTGACACCAGGTTAGGCACTAATCACACGACAAAGAAGAAGGTAGGTATTTTCAGAAGTTAGAAAATAAATAACTGCAATACCTCACTTTATTTCCATACCTTACAATTGATTTACCATTCAGTTCAGTCGTAGCAGTGTAGTGCACGAACACAAAATTAAACTTAAATCGCCCACAATTATCCTATGAATGACTACGATATGCACAATTGGTCATTTCCATACAGCCACAATGCATAATAGTCGTGAATTATGGGAAATGCACAGAAATCTAATAATGCACTAATAGATGGTGTATTACCGTTGATTGGGACACAATAGCAATTTATGATCTAGACTGGTATTGCGGACAATTACTGGACATTCTAGGTCACACTAGATTACGATTTTGCTAACCTTCTGCGGTATATGCTCGACATTCTTTTGTGGAATACTTTTGAGTGTGTACAAGCAAATTTATTTTATTTTAGAATGGAAGAACTTGCGAAATTGATACTTAGTGTGTACAAATCCTTGTCAAGTATCAATTTCGCAATTTCTTTTACTTGGATGACAAAATTTTTTCAAGCTATTTTGATTTAAAAACCAAAGTACAATATTTCATCAAAAACGGTTCAGTTTTTGATGAAATATCTATGGGGCCACTCGGGAAGTATATCCTTTCAGATAAAAGAAAATAAATTCAAATCGGTTCATAAATGATGAAGATATGAGGCAACAAATACAAAACAAAAATACAACCGTATTGAGAACTTCCTCCTTTTTTTGAAGTCGGTTAAAATGAAATAACTATGCTGGTAGCAAATTATAAAAAGTTATGTAAGTAGCTTTTGTGCTAAGTAAAAGGTTTGCGAAGGTTCGTCTGTGTGGTCTAAGCGCTTCTAACTATAAGACCAAAAGATTGTTGCAAAATATACCCTGCAACGGTCTAAATGTAATATTTCAATTAACCGTTATTATATAAACTAAATTACTTGCCTATAGAACTGATGCCATTTGACCGCACGTCGGCGGGAACCCTTTAACCTTCACTTGGTATAACAAAGTAGGGATTTCAGTAAAATAGACGAGTTTCAATAGAGTAACAGAGAGGTCAGCACCATTATGCTGTAGGTAGGTACCCCAGGCATACCAGGGTAAGGGGGGTTGCTAATTCATGCAGCCTCCCTTTCTTACACATATTTTCTTCGTAATATACAACATTAGTTTTAGTATATGCGACACGTGTCTAGTATTTTTATGTAAAGAATCTATGCACAAAATTTCAAAACTGTATCATGAAAAATCACAAAGTTATAAGCTCGTTATGTTACCTGGTTGTCCGTACAAAAACATACTCACCACACGGCGCCCCACTGTGCTCCCGCGCCTAATGTCTGTGTTGGATAGGTACTAAGAGTCGCTCAGTGTCCAACTTTTTTAAATATTTTTGGGACATAATATAACATGATATAAAAAAAATTGGGATCGATTCAGTTACTTATTCTGAACAAACTATATTCTGGTTTCGCATATACTAAAAATAATGTTGTAGATAAACCATCACTTCCCGTGGGTGTCGTAAGAAGTGATTATGGTATAACCGTAATGAGGCTGTATGCTCTGTATTACCAGTCTGACCATACAAGGATATCAGTCGTGACGATTATGTGGTTTCACAGAAGCGATAAAGCCATCACAGATCAGCGAGAAGATAAGACAGAACGTTTACATATGCGATCAAAATAATAATAGTAGTTTGTGTCTTAGTTTATAAAATGAATAACATAACAAGAAGCCTGTAATCCCCGGAAGGGGGCACTCACATTCGCCAGTTATGTTTGAATGAATAAATAAGAAGTCATCAGAAAAAGCTCTTATAATGTAGGAAATAAAGAATAATTCTATATTTCCAAGAGAACAGCAGTATAAATATAACCAAACGCCACTTAAGCTAGAATACATAACAATAACGTCAATATTCAGTGCCTTTTGTTTGAGTGACTGTGTATATTTTACAAACTTGCACATTGACAGACAGACATACTCGTACAAACATGCAGATTTTTTTGAAAGTTTCGTTATAATATTCCGTGATAACCTTGCATTTGAACTCTGCGAATATTAAACAACAAAAAAACTTGTACATCCATTAAAATAAATGACTTTAGCGATTAAAAAAAAACCTAGCAATGGTATGATAAAAATTTCCAATACTAAACTCGACAAGAATAAAAATTTGCATAAACTTATACCGCATATGCAGAAACTGTAGAGAGATACGATCCTAACATACTATTTGCTTTGTCCAAGTTCGTAAAAATATAATTATTTAAAACTTTTATCGATACAATGCCGATATCAATCGATAGTTAGTAAATAATGATTTATTAATAGTCCAAGACATGGTCACGTGTTCTCACAGATGAATGAAAAACGTGCGCACGCGAGTCCGCCCGTGTGTCCAAGCTTTATGTAACTTTTATGTAAGAAACCGGACCGAAGTGTAACACGACCGGAGCTGTTGCGTCCAACTTATTAGTAACTTAATAAGTACTGCCGATGCGAAAACTATTAGCAGTATCATTAGACAATGTTCAATAATTTGCGTGGTTAGAACATTTTTATTTTGTATGTTTTGCACAATACTTATGCCGAGAATCCGAGATCTACAGACGTTATTTACAACGAACTTTGGATAAGCGTTATATTCCTGTCACTGTCGAACGACTGTCAAACCACAATTTCAAGTCAGAGACGATGTCCATGTCTGGGTCAAAGCATGGGTCAAGTGACGTGACGTTTATAGATTTCGGCCTTAGAGCCAATTTCATCAAAAAGAAACCGAACGTCAGTGTCAATTAATATAATATAATTAGGTATTTGAATCTTTATATAATGTCATTATAATGAATTTATTATACTAATATGGTCTAAATTTTTACCTCTAGACTCATGTTATGTCAGTATTTACCTAATAATAACTACAGATGTATATTTTTGGACTTCTTACGAAAGCCACAAATACATACTAAAATTCACTATGCAAAACTAAAAGCAATTATTTCACTTTATTTGCATAGATTTTGCATACCCGATTAAAAGACTATCTGTCTTAGGTTTTTTTCATTTGAACATAGCTTATATTTCCTGCTGTACAGCTTTCTATGCAATGATATGTATACTTTGTGCGTACGCGCCGATCGTTACGCGGAGGCGGACACCACCAGACGGATCTTGATTTCCGCGACACGTTCACAGATCCACTCTCAATTTGAACGCATGCACTGAGTTGCACATATCTACATTTTCAATTGAAATGTTGCTTTTTGTAGAAGGTAAATAATATATTATAAGCTTGGAGCTTGGCACAAACAAAGAGAGGCTTATACCTAGCAGTGAGTGAAGTCGGGCTGTAGATGATGATAATTAAATAATATTTATGTAGGTATTACCTATTAAATAGATATTGAAGCTGACAAGGAAAAATGAGGTTTCCCTTTGGGTGCCTCATTTAAATTTTGCCGCTAGATTCAGTACAGGTAAAAATCCTGCCTTTGACAAAGGTAATACAAATATAGATACAAAGCGAATACATTGAAGGATATCACTTCATGCAAAGCCTAACCAATAATTTCCTTTTAACCCCATTTTAAGAAAAAGCCCATGCTTTGTCCTCTGGCTACTGCTTTTCTTAGTTTTAAATGTCAAGTAATTTGTCTCAACGATTGTACAATATCATAACTTTCCATAACTAATAAAAGTGGCGTATTATTTGAGCTGGTTTCTAGACATTGTTATATGGGTCAACGTGAACCGGTTCGTGCACTGTATCGTAGTGTTCATATCAGTGCTAGAACCGCTGTTTAGATTTTGAAATCTAAAGTATTCATACAAGTGAGGTCAGACAGGTGAGCCTTTAAAATGTTATAAGGTTAATCAAACGAGTTTAATTAGAGACAAAAAGAAAATAATGTCGAAGACGTCATTTAAACACTATATAGCATCACGCATATAATCCCTGAAGAGTTAAGCACAGGTGTACACGTAGTCACGAGCACCAATATGTAAACATTTGCTAAAAGTGATTTTCTCCTACTGTTCTGATTGAAATTTGATGTTGTTACGAACATAGCATTTTGGAACGCAATCGATCCTATCTCCAAGATACAATCGTTATTTCTCGCGAAAATTGCTTTTAAATTAAGGAAAGTGTATACATACCTATTGGTGCTCGTGACTGCACTTAGTAGTACACCCACATTTCGCCACTTATGTTTAAGTTCCATGTATTAGACGGCGAGCCTATTGATTTAATTCCTTTACTTTTAACAATATTATCCAAAACAACACACCACACTTTCAATCAACTCAGCCTAATACTGACCTCTGTTAGACATAGGCCTCTCTGAAGCTGTGCTACAACACTCTGACCTCCAGCTTCCGCATCCAGAATGAATCAGTCACCTTTTGGTCCATTTTTATATCTGGCGGGTTCATAACAGCGCTTACCGGTACGTGGTCTCCACAACAGGGGCTCGTTCACAACCCCAGAACAGTACATCACCCATTACCAGTTGACATTACCAGTTGACATTACCAATCTGACAGCAATGCAACATTACGGACCTAGTTCAACTATGTGTATCAGTATTTTCTATTGAATATCCCAAATGGCGCGTTTACATTAAGTCGGTCATCTAATGCGGCGACCGCATTCGGTTTAACCCAATTGATTCATCGTATGACACCGACTAGTGTACACTAATCGGTGACCGAATACGGGCTGCAACCGAATCGGTCCAAGGAATATCCTCTTGCAATTCCAACTTACAAGGGAACGGCGCAGCATGTCTTCCACTTCCACACAAGTCTATTACCCGTCATCACATTTCTAAATCACTAAATAAAACCAATTACTAAGACCATGATACTGGCAACATAACAAGATTGAGTGACGATTTCGAAACTGGAATGCGAATGATAAATCATTAAACACATAATCAGTAAATTATCCTAAATCTAGAGAACATGAAACTAAGATTACTGCGGTAGGTAACTATCAGATACTCATCTTATATTGTTATGATATGTCAACACGCGATCAGTAAAGGCTGGGAGACATGAGTCTTTTTTAAAACAACTGCCTCTAGCCTTTTTTGAACTAGGTCTATCGTAGGCTATTCCTACTGTGCTCTTGTATACCAGCATTTTACATGGAGCCTAATCTGGCTTCCAGAACCCAGTGCGATATTCGTCGGTGAAACTGGTTGTCGTTTCAGTTTGATGTTCGAAGTTAAGATGGCAAATTGATATACAAGTTTACACTATGCTAGCGTTTTTTACCAGGTATCATTATAAAAACTTAGTTAGAACCATAATATTCTGTATTAAGTAATGAAAAGGTTAGGTACTGCAAAACAGTCAAGTCCATGCTAGAAGGCGGTACTAGCACAAAAATTTGATCCTGATGAATTGTTTATTAAATTACCGTCACTTTAGACACTTTTTTGCTAGCTTTCGCACTAGGTTGCTAGCCGTACAATCAAGCTAGTTCTGTCTAAATTTAACCAGTGACTAGCCAGCTCGCTTGCTATCCTCACATTAAAAACTATTCTCGTGTCAACCAGGCATTAGATGTACTTACTTAGTCCATACTTAGTAATTAAGTTGCAGAAGATAAGCAGTTATCTCGTAATTGTTATTGACAGTTAAGGCTGTTTGGTATTTGTACTGATTTCTTATGCAAGCTTGCGTATGATTCTTATCTTGATGAACGAGGTTATTATTTGTTGCGTGTTTTTTTTCTATAGGTAGGTTGAAAAAAAATGTCATATAATTAAATGTAAGTAATAATTACCTATGTAGTTCCTCTGATGAGATCTTACCAAGGTGCAGAATGATTGCATTATACAAAAAAGGAGTATTTTAAAAGTAATAATTAAACTACTAACTATGTATAAACTGTTGTAACTTAAACATACATAACTGGCGAAATGTGGGTGTACTATTAGGCATACCTTTGTCGAACCCTTAGGGAATTACAGGCGTGATATTATCTTATGTATAAACTCAAACATTTTTCCATTCTAAAATTTTCACGTGGTACGAATTTTACGATATATTCATTTCTCTTAACACAAAAAACGTCCAATCTCATTTTTTCAAAACATTACACAAACTTAGTAAGTATTAAAACAATAATCATTGACCTTATATACTAAGAGCATATTAAATTAACGGCCTACATCAGCTAAACAGCAGTTTCATACATAGAAATAGGTGATTTACATTCAAAGCAGTTATTTGCAATGCGATGTCGTACTTATACTTAATGCAATTGTTTATACTTTAAGGTTAACTATGATGGGCATAAATAATACCTAAGTTTATTATCGTTTGGTACAATTTATTGAAGGTCAATAGAATTGTAGCGCTTAGGTAGTGTAGAATGATACTCCAGATGTGGTTACGAAAAGAGGTATAATCAAGACTAGGATAGCTTAGCTTAACAGAAATATGTACAGGTCTTATAGTGTAGTACATGGGCACAAGTAGTGGATTGCTTATGATATATTTACAAAGTGTAGTTCCTAAATAATACGTGTGGTGGCGCGCGGGTCGCAGTTGTAGGTCGCTGTCCTAGCGCGCTCTAAGCTGCGCCGAGTATAAATATCCCCTCTCTGTGCGCGGGGCTCCAGTACACGGTTGGCGGCGGCAGCGGACGGATGTATGACTTGACTTGCAGCTACAGTACTCCCCCCTTAGTGAAAACGTACAGGCCTCTTCACTGATCGGCCTGATCTGGTGCGGTACTCGTTGGTGTTGGCCGGGAGTAGGCTGGTGTGATCTTCGCTGGTAGCTGCAGGTGACTGGGGTGTCTCACTACTCGTGTGGTCGTGTTCTTCAGTGTCGATAGTGTATGCCGGTTTGAGTCTATCGATCGATATTGTGCTGGATCTTCCCGGTAGTTGGATGGTGAAGAACTTCTCGTTGCGCTCGATGACCTTGTACGGACCTTTGTATGGCTGTTGAAGCGGTTTGCGGACGGTGTCGTCGCGTATCAACACGTGGCTACATGTTTGTAGATCATTGTGCACGAACATACATCGCTTGTTGGAATGCGATTTGTATGTTGGTGTTAACTTCGTGATGACGTCATGTAGTTGGTCGACGAAGTTGTGATCCATTGACTTCGCTGCTGGTGATGGTGCTATGAAATCACCAGGCAGTCGCAATGCTTGGCCGTAGGTGAGCTGCGCGGCGCTGGTGTCGGTGTCCGTACGCACGGCGGCTCGTAATCCCATTAGCACTGTCGGTAGCTCGGCGATCCATTTGTTGCTATTTTGTAGGCGAGTCATAAGTGCAGTCTTCAGTGTTCGGTGCCAGCGTTCGACAATGCCGTTGCTCTGCGGGTGGTAGGCAGTGGTACGGGTTCGTTCGACTCCCAGTAGTTGTGCGAGGTCTCGGAATAGACAGCTTTCGAACTGTCGTCCTTGGTCAGTCGTTATTCTTGTAGGGCACCCGTAACGAGATATCCACGTTTCATATAGCTTTTTGGCGACGATATCGGCAGTGATTTCCCGTAAAGGTACTGCTTCGGGCCATCGTGTGCAGCGGTCGATCATAGTCAACAGGTAGCGATGTCCAGACGATGAAGTGGATAGCGGACCAACGATGTCGATGTGTACGTGTTGGAATCGTTCGCTTGGTGGGAACGCTGCAACTTCACTGTGGTTGTGACGTAGAACTTTCGAGCGTTGACATGATATGCACGTTTTCGCCCAATTGCCAATGTCAGTGTTCATTGCGGGCCAGAAATAGCGTTGTTGCATGAGCTTGCGTGTAGTTCGTAACCCGGGATGACTTGGATTGTGCACGGCGTTGAATGCGATGCGACGAAAGTCAGTTGGTAGGTACGGTCGAACATGTGACGTAGACGTTTCGCAGAATATTGGCTTGTTTGTAGCGGGCATGACGATTTTCTTAAGTTGAATATTTGTTTGTTGCAATAAATTGGGTATATCGCTGTCCCTTTCTTGTGCTTGAGATACGTCATCGTAGTTAATTGGCGATGGTAAGTCGACGGTTTCGATGCGTGAGAGTGCGTCGGCGACAACATTGTTTACTCCACTCACATGACGAATGTCCGTAGTGAACTCGCTGATGAATAACAACTGCCGGGTGCGTCTTTGTGTGTCGTTATCTGACGGCGGCTTGCGAATAGCGTAGGTCAGCGGCTTGTGGTCGGTGTAAACAATGAGTTCTCTTCCTTCGAACATTTTCCTGAAGTGTTTGATCGCCATATAGATGGATAGTAATTCTCTGTCGAATGTACTGTATCGTTGTTGCGTGTCGGAGAACTTCTTTGAAAAATAGCCCAGTGGTATCCATTTCTTGTTTACAAGTTGTTGTAGTACGGCTCCTGCGCAGGTATTCGATGCGTCACACATTAGGGAGATGGCGTCGTTCGGCGATGGGGATGGATGAGCGAGCAAAGCTGCGTTTTGTATGCCGGCTTTGCACAACTCGAATGCTTGTATAGCTTCTGTGTTCCACTCGATTTTGGTTTTGTCGCGTTTCTTGGAATTATGTAGGTACGCGTTGAGTGGTGCTTGTATGTGTGCGGCATTTGGAATGCTGTCGCGATAAAAGTTTACCATTCCGATGAATCGACGTAAGTCATGAATTGTTTCTGGTTGGGGGTAGGCAGTGATTGCAGTGACCTTTTCTTGTGGTGGCTTAATTCCGTTACTTGACACTTCGTAGCCCAGGAACTTGACACTTTCTTTGCTGAAGACGCATTTCGATGGATTTATTGTTATTCCATAGTCGTCTAATCTGCGTAACACTTTTTGTAGGTCTTCGATGTGGCATGTTTCATTATCTGAAGCGACGATGACGTCATCAATGAATGGGAATGCGTAGTCTAACCCGGTGAGTACTTCATTAATGAACCGCTGGAATGTCTGTCCGGCGTTTCTGAGTCCTGGACACATTCGAGGGAATTCGAATAGACCGAATGGAGTGGTGATGGCGGTCTTCTCGATGTCCGGTTCATATACAGGCAGCTGTTGATACGCACGATTCAGGTCAAGCGTAGTGAATATCTTCTTGCCGTGAAGTAGGTAGGTGAAGTCTTTGAGTCGTGGTACTGGATAGCGGTCAGGTTTAGTGACGTCATTGAGTCTGCGGTAGTCGCCACATACGCGAATGTCACCGTTTCTCTTTGGTACGACGTGTAACGGGCTGGACCATGGACTTTTGCTGGGACGACATATCCCCTGCTGCATCATCGTCTCGAACTCCTTCTTCACGGGCAGGTATCGATGTGGTGGTAATGGTCTGGTCTTGCTGTACACTGGTGGACCGGTAGTTTCAATGTGGTGTTCCACCCGGTGTTTTGGAGTGTCCTTCATACATGACGGTCGAAGGATGTCGGGGTACTTGCTGAGTAGCTGGTGATACGGCTGACCAACATCGATACTTCTCACTGTAGGCTCGGCTGAGTAGGTGATTGGTGCTCTGGCGGTGAGTTTGGTAACTTTGTCGACGAGACATCGGCCGGCTACGTCGACAAGAAGTTGATGATGAGTTAAAAAATCGGCACCAATGATGGGCTTGCTGACTGCGGCGATGATGAACTTCCACGTGTAAGGTCTACGTAGGTTGAGATCCAGTTGTAGTGTCTTCTCACCATACGTTGGAATCACTGTGTTGTTCGCGGCATACAAACAGAAATCGGTTGGTGTTGCGTTCCCGCCTTTTCTCTTCGGTATCACGGATACGTTGGCGCCAGTATCAATCAGGAAAGATAAACGTGAGTTTTTATCTGTTATGAATAGGCGGTAGGATGAGTTGCTTGCGCCGGTTCCCGCCTCGGCCAACGCAGGTGTTAGTTTTCCGAGCGGGCGCTGCTGTCTTCATAGCTACACGGCCGCGTGCACCTTCTCGCTTCTTTGCCGAACTTGCGATGGTAAAAACAGATCACTGATTGGTCGTTTCGCGCGCGATCGTGATTGGTCCGGCTCGACGAACGCGATCGTGAGGGTCGCCTGTTATACGATCTGCGTCTATAGCTGTGTTGTTGCGATTGTTTTGCCTTCAACTCAGCAATTTCTCGTGTGAGAGCGTCGATCTTCTCTTCCAGTGACGTAGATGCATGCGAGGTGGTGGGAGTGGAGCTAACTGCTGCGACACTGCCGTATGGTTGCGACTGTTCGAGGATCTTGTCAGCCATCATCGCCAGCTCGTGGATGTCTGATTTCTTGATCTGGAGGTCTTCACAAAAATAACTATCACGTCGGGGTCACCACTGTAGCGCTTAGGTAGTGTAGAATGATACTCCAGATGTGGTTACGAAAAGAGGTATAATCAAGACTAGGATAGCTTAGCTTAACAGAAATATGTACAGGTCTTATAGTGTAGTAGTGACCATACCGAGGGTTACCACCCTATCTTCAAGATCACCAAGATCTGCGGGCTTTCCGGCCTATCAATAGAAAAACCCCGCCAGAGCGGCATCGTTGGCCAGTGCCACCGTTGTCAACTCTATGGGCACTCACAGCGGAATTGCTTCGGCAAACCCCGCTGCGTGAAGTGCCTGGGGGATCACGGCACATTAGACTGCCCCCGTCCCAAAGACCGTGCCCTCTGCACGGAACCTCCAAGCTGCGTCTTATGCGGCGAATCCGGCCACCCGGCCAACTATCGAGGGTGCCCCAAAGCCCCCAAATCCTCGGCCCCGAAACTGGCCAAACGCGGGAAAGTCCGTTCCCAAAGAGAGTGTCCTACACTCTCCGGAGAACTCCCCGCGAATCTCAGCCCCCAGAGGCCTAGTCCCTGGAATAAATTGAACCACCAAGCCCACTTCCCGGCACTGAGGCCCACTCAGCAGCCGGCTCCGGTGTCCACCCCCCCAACCCCCTCCCCTCCGGCCCCTAGGCCCATCTTAAAAGCCCCGGAGCCTTCAGCGCCCCACCCCTCAACCAGAGTGACAGTGCCTCAAGCACCGGTCACTTCAACCCCGCCCCACACAACGAGGCCCCCCCTCTCGTCACACCCGGGGCCAAACGCTCTCAACCCAGCGTTAGTACTCGCAAGTACTTTTGGAGTCTTCTACTCCCCCCGCGCTAGGCAAATGTCGGCCGCGATTATCGCTTGCGGCAACGATTTCGTCCTCCTCTCCCAAGTCTTTGCGGAGTTCGGAGATGTAACTGAAGCCCTCAACAACCTCCCCCATAACAGACTGTAATGGATAATACAGCTCCAATAAGTAGGTTAAAACCGAAGTCCCTTAAAGTTGGGACATTCAACGCAAACAGCGTGCAGGGCCAGCGTGATGAGATCGCCAATTTCCTCCGCGACCATCACTTAGATATCCTTTTAGTCCAAGAGACCTTCTTGAAGCCCCATCAGCGAGACCCGAGAATTGCCAACTATCGTCTGGTTCGCAATGACAGGTCCCGTTGTCACAAGGGAGGTACTCTCATTTACTATAAAGCTTCGCTTTACTGCATCCCAATAGACCCCCCCCATCTCGCCCATCTCGAAGTCTCAATCTGTCGACTGGGCATGACAGGTCATCCACCCATCACATTAGTATCCGCATATTGCCCCCCTACCAACCCCGCTGTGGGTAACACCTTCCTCAGAGATGACCTCTCGGAGGTCCTTGGCCTAAGTGACTCCGTCATTCTGGCGGGAGACCTGAACGCCAAACACCCCTCCTGGAACAGTCACACGACTAACACTAGAGGCAGAATTCTTTTTGATCTGCAAAGTCCCCTAAATTTCGATGTCATCGCTCCGATGCATCCCACCCACTACCCCTATGACCCAGCCCAGCGTCCCGACGTGCTTGACGTGGCGCTTCTAAAGAGTGTTAACCTACGGTTACACTCTATGGAGGCGCTGGACGAGCTCGACTCGGACCACCGGCCGGTTATTCTGGAGTTAGCTCCTAGATCAGGACCACTAGACCCCTCTCAACCCCCCCCTACCATAACTATTACGGACTGGGGAAAAGTAAGCGAGTTACTAAAATCCACATCGTCCCCCCACTTAGATAAAATCCCCGAGAATATCGAGTCCATCGCCGAGGCCGAGGCCGCGATCGGCTCGTTCACAGAGCACGTACAATCGGTCCTGAACGAGTGTTCAAGGAAGGCTCCGGCGATGAGTGATCACCGCTGGAAACTTCCGGACGATGTGCGCGATCTAGTGACCGAGAAGAACGCGGCCGTTCGGGCTTACAGATCTTTCCCCTGCATCAGTAACAAAGCCTTCATGCGACGCTTACAGCGTAAAGTAAGTAATCGCATCGCTGAGCTGCGTAACAGTCGCTGGGAAAAGACACTGAGCGAACTCGAACCGACCCACCAGGCCTTCTGGGAACTACAGAGGAAACTACGCGCCTCTGATATTTCCCCGTTGCCCCCTCTCAAACGTCCCGATAACAGCGTCGCCTTCGAAGACGACGAAAAAGCAGAATGCCTGGCTGACAGTTTAGAGTCCCAGTGCACTCCTAGCACCCAACCTGTAGACCAAGCTCACCTCGATGAGGTGGATGCTGAAGTTGAAAGAAGGGCCTCTCTCCCACCTATCGAGAACCCTGATGAACCCCTACCTCCTATCACTTCAGAAGAGGTACAGGACATCATCAAAAATCTCAAACCCAGAAAAGCCCCTGGCTCGGACGGAATCAACAATAGAGTCTTTAAGCTCTTCCCTGCCCCTCTTATAGTCCTAATGACAGCCATTTTCAACTGTGCCCTGTCCCACAACATGTTCCCACAGTCGTGGAAAGAAGCTACCGTCATCGGTATCCCCAAACCGGGCAAGCCCAAGTCCTCCCCAGGCAGTTATCGCCCCATCAGTCTGCTCAATGTCCTAGGCAAAATCTACGAGAGGCTTATTTATAAGCGTCTCAAAGACTATGCCGAAGCAAAGAGCCTAATACCAAAAGAGCAGTTTGGGTTTAGAACCCAACACTCTTGTGTCCAACAGGTACACCGCATTGTCGAGCACATCAGCGACAAATACCAGCGCGGTATGATGACTGGGGCCCTCTTCTTCGACATAGCGAAAGCTTTTGACAAGGTCTGGCACAATGGTCTGATATACAAGTTATATCAACTCGGCGTGCCTGACCGTCTCGTGCTCATCTTACGGGACTTTCTGTCGAACCGCACCTTTCGGTATCGCATCGAAGGTGCGCTTTCCTCCCCTCGTACCATTCGAGCCGGAGTCCCCCAAGGCTCCGTGCTATCCCCACTCGTCTTCACGCTGTTCACCAGCGACATCCCCAAGAACAAGAAGACTCAGTTAGCCCTTTTCGCTGACGACACGGCCATTTATTGCTCCGGCCGGAGTCCGCTTGCCATCAGCCATAATCTCCAAACCTCCGCATACGCCCTGGGCGATTGGTTCCGGAAATGGAGAATCGAGGTTAATCCCGACAAGAGCCAGGCGGTCCTCTTCGTTAGACCGAAGAAACCCCCCCCTCGCTACCCCAGTCCGATCACCATGTTTGACAAGCCGATCCCTTGGGAAGAGCGAGCCAAATATCTAGGAGTAATACTCGACCGACGCCTAAATTTCAATGAGCACATAAAGACAGTACGTTCGCGTGCTGCTTTCGCTCTTGGTAGGCTCCACTCCATGATAAACTCACGCAGCAAATTGTCACTCAAGTGCAAATTGCGTATTTACACCGCGTGCATCCGCCCCATCATGACCTATGCCTGCCCAGTCTTCGCACACGCCAAGTCCTATCAAACTCATAGAATGCAGACTCTCCAAAACCGTTTTCTCCGAAAGGCCACGGGTTCTCCGTGGTTTGTCAGGAATGAGCGACTCCACGTCGACCTCAAAATTCCCACCATAAAACAGTTCATAAAGCGTATTACCAAACGCTTCTTTGACACTGCCGAAAAACACCGCAACCCGCTAGTGGTTGCGGCTGCCCGATACGTCCCCACCAAAATAGGGAAAATTCGCCGTCCCAGGCACTCTCTAGCTGAGCCCGATGACCCCATCACCCTCCTTCAAGAAAGCCGTAGGGAAACCAGCACTTTAAGGAAAAACAAACACAGACCGCGTTCCGTTTTCCGGCCCCGCCGCCGAGGCCCATCGCGACGCCCCCGTAACACCCCCACCCGACCCTTGCCCAACGAGCCAGCCCGCGTTGCTGAGCAAGTAACGTTAAATTCCCCAATTAATAATAATACGACCCAGCCTGTCCCTACTTGCTGCCCTCCCCAAAATGACGCCCTAAGCCGAGGTCCGAGCCCCACAGGGGGTGCCCTTAGCGAGCGGTCATTAATAGAATAAATTAGCTTGTAAGCCCTGGCTGGGGGCCTTAAATTCATTTGAGGTCACCACAGGATAGTCCGGTTAAGTAGTAAACCAGCCGTAGAGAGCTGGAAAACTGCGAGTGGCCATTATCAAAAAAAAAAAAAAAAAAAAAAAAAAAAAAAAAAAAAAAAAACGCGGGGCTCCAGTACACGGTTGGCGGCGGCAGCGGACGGATGTATGACTTGACTTGCAGCTACAGAATCAAATGAAATCAGACCTCTGAAGAAATTTCTGGAGATCTAAGGGATTCCTACAGTAATCTACAGATGTATAAACAAGGCACCCAGTTCATAATAAACAGTAATGAATTAAAGTATATAAGATATAGAAGAAATCAAGTTATCTAAGTGATAGTGGAAGAAAACATCGTAAGGAAACCAGCATGCCTGAGAGATATTTATCGACGTCATGTAAATAAAGCCAGAGGCCGATGGGCGGCATAAAAACTCTGACACCAGGTTAGGCACTAACCACAAGATAAAGAAAGAAGTACTTAATAGTTAATTCACGATCACAGGGTCTGGATAAAAATAACGGTAATTTTTCAGTACTTGTTGTATTTTTTCGCGAATTCAATCGTACAAATCTCGAATTTCCACAAGAGAACATCAGTGAGACGAGACAAGTTCTCGTTTTATTGACCGTGTCTCGATCTGAATCGCAACTTTCTAATTAAAATGCCTTCCACAGCATTGTGGCCATCAGTTCAATGACATGATTAATGCCTTATCTGTAAGAGAGCGTTTATTTCCACCAGACATTCATCGCGAAAAAGATTAACAAAAGGCCTACTTCGTACGAGAAAAAGTTCACGCACGCGCTGACTAAACCACAGACTATCGCTAACAGTATAACAACACTGCAGTATCATCAATTTATCACAGAGTACCTTCTTTTTTTTTCCTTTTTCGTGCATAGTGTCAGAGTTTTTATGCCGCCCATGGGCCTCTGACTTGACTTTACATACCGTCGAGAAATATCTCTCAGGTATGCTGGTTTGGTTTTCCTCACGATGTTTTCTTTCACCGAAGCAACTGATAAATTATACAATACGCACATGAATCCGAAAAATCAGAGTTGCGTGTCTTGGGTTCGAACTCGACTCCTATGATTTGACAGTCAGACGGTCATACCACTAGGTCGGAGGTATAAGTAATGACGCACGAGAAATGCAGCTTTACAAACCTTGCCGCGAAACTTTAACGGTCCCACTAGCACAGCAGTCGTTTATTTTAGTATTTTCCATGCAAGCTTGTGCTCGCGTTCGATCACATCGATCGATCGCAATGGACCTTCTACATTCTGTTACTCTATGACAAGATGCCGTGCGCCCGCGTCGCGAATAAAATCGAAAGTGCGGAGAAAACAAAACCTCGCGAGTGTACTGACGTAACCGTTCTACTTTACTTGCTTATTCTGTAACGTGTATCTAAACTGTACGCCGTAGGTCAGTGTTATAGTGATAAGTGAAGTGCGTCGAAGAAAGTTTATTATAGATTGTCAGCTGAATAATTGGTAACGTTATGTTGGAGTTACGTAAAATTGAAGTAGCTACTGTCTAAGGAATTATTCCTAGTACTTTTGATCATTGGTAGTCCCAATTTGAACTAAGCTGCTACAAAGGCAATGTCAAAGGTAAAATCTACTTGAAAACTACAGCTTTCGAGTCCAAAGTTCAATAGACCGGTAAATAAAACGTCTAGGTTAATGACGCCTTTTGCTACACCCCGCGTTACGCCTAATTTTCCCGTGGCAGAGTCACCTAATTTCAATTTAGCTTCTCATTTTAATACTATTACAAATTATTTGAGTTTACTATTTAAAAATCATTATATCAAGCTGTAAGACGGCTACAAATGGACATAAGCCTCCCACAAACGTCGACACGACTACCGGTCCTGGGATTCTTGCATCCAGCGCCAAGCTACACAACAGCTGCTTCTCACATTTCAAAATAACTGTTCATATACAGTTTCCCTTATAATTAATAACCAATTCTCTCACATTACCTTGAAGATTACCAGAATAACCCCGCCATCTATTTCACGTGCTGAGCAAACAACGAGATGTTCACTTGTTCTGTCGGTGGGAAATATGCAAGTACCGTCACTTCTCATAATTTATAGCTAGAAATGAAAATCTAGCAATGATACACATATTTATTATTTATGCCATCTTAAACATGTACTCGATTCTTGATTGCTTTGCATTGGAGATTTAATATATTAGACTACGACACGATATTAATGTATGCGTGCGAGTTGACTGAAAATATGGCCGCTTTGAAGTGAATAAGTAACGAAGACAGATAGCATATCTCAAATATTAAATAAATAAAGAAAAGCCTATTAGCAAGACTCATTGGCTAATTTAGCCCATTCAAGGTATCTACAAACATAAGGACATGTTTACGTTTCAAAACTAGCCTCAAACATAAATCAAATCAAACCAAATTAATGACTGACACTTGAACTAGAATCGCTAATGATGTGTGCGTACACTGCGTATCCCCGTTCACGGCACAGTATCAATTATTTTCGGATCTGACGACTGCAAAATGCATAATTGCGATTATCGTTACGATAGGATAGGTGTGAGGTGTGGTTTTAACTGTCAGTGGAACAGGAAGTGTCAGTCAGTCAAATAATAATTACTAAGCTAAATGAATCAGAGATTAGTTGAAAGTTAGTTTTAATCATAGATTTCAACTCAAAGATTTTAGATTTTAAAGGAGTTGTCTCTAAGTTTATTACGTTTATTAAGATATTGTATTATTGATATTGATTAAGATTTTATTTTTTAATAATGGTTTGAAATATTATTTTTCTGTATTCTCTTTGTATTCTTTCAAGTATTTAAATTAAAAGAAAAAATGAAACGGTGCATAATTTTTTAATTTGAAATAATACGTATTTGTAAACTTTTAGATATGCAAATCATCACAATTAAAAGTTATATGATTCGAAATAATCCGTAAATCTACTTAATACCTAAGTAACTTGTTTCTTTTTCATTTATAAAACGAATTACTATTTTAGATTTTTCCTTTATTGAATGGTGGATATTTAGCCTGCCATAAAAACTTTTACCTAATGAAAATAGAGAATAGAATGCTTTGGATCGCTGTATCGAAAACACTCGTCTAATACTTGATATCGGCAATAAATATAGCGATTTATGGCGATTGTCCTAGACATAATATATTAGAATTGATATGGGCTATATTCAGTTCAAGTTGTTAAAACATATTATATGTAAGTGTATATAGGTAATGTATTGTGAGTCTACACCTCATGAAAGACCAATAAGAAAAGCCAGGAAATAAATAAATGAAAATATTGAATTTAGTACCTATTTACACAATCCTCGAGAATTGTGTAAATGGACCAAATGTGAAACAAAATATTTAATTATTGTTGACACCAAAAGTTGATCACGATAAATTGATTATTTATTTTAACTTTTAAGTTACAATAAACGTGTGGCAAGGACAACGACTGCATAAATTGCAAGACGAAAAAAAAGAAACTCCTATACTGAAACAAGTTAACAAAGTAAACAGAAATAACTGGCTGGCTACCATGTATAAAGAGATGGTAATCGTGACGTTCCCTAATATTCATTTCTACATTCAATGATCTAACAAAAGTATTACGAAAATTTGTCCAAGCTAACGTTACCAAAACGTACCGAAATGTGCGAGTAATGTCAACGCGTGACGAATTTCGCACGATGTGCGTCAGTTTCGTCACAGATATGTATGATGGCATAAATAATAAAGTGGGTGTGAATCTCGCAATCATTTACGCTTGGTACGTTACGCGCCATTAATTTTGTAGACATTGTAAGAATTTAATAATTTTATTAAATAAGCTGCGAGCTTGCCCATTGTTTTAAAGATATGTTGAGAAACGGATCTGTTTTAGTAGGTATTCTATCTTCTCATAGTACCTAATGTAAAGTAAGTATAATGTTTATGCCAAGTCAGAGGCCAATGAGCGGCATAAACACTCTGACACCAGATTAGTCACTATCCACACGATTAAGAAAAGATAATCTAAGCATACGGGAACACGTTTGGTAAAGGTTAAAATTAAAAAACATATTTATTATATTTTTAGGGTTCCGTACCTCAAAAGGAAAAAACGGAACCCTTCCAAGATCACTTTGTTGTCCGTCCGTCCGTCCGTCTGTCAAGACCGTTTTTCTCCGGAACGCGTGGAGGTATCAAACTGAAATTTCTATATGATACTTAGTTCTACTGTCCCTGGAAGCTGTAGAAAAATCAACCTTCTAAGTCAACGCAATCAAAAGATACAGCCACTTAGGTCGCAAATTTCCGCAAATTTTCGAAACTCGCACGGGAATCAAAACCTACAGGGTACTTCCCGTGAACTTAGAATCTTGAAATTTTGTACGAAGTCACGTCTTATAGTACAGATATAGGAAAAATTACGAAAACCGTAAATTTTTAGTTTCGTCATATAAAAAAAAGTTATATACCCACAGGTTTGTACGGAACCCTCGGTGCGCGAGTCCAACTCGCACTTGACCGGTTTTTTATGTAAAAATACACCTTTGGAAAATGTTAAGAATATGTATTGGAAAAAGAACAATAATATTCTTATAGACACATGGGACATTCATGGCAACAAAAAAGAGAAACATCTACAGTGCAAATCTGGAATCAGACTCATGCCAAAAACAAAAAAAAACAAAAAAAAATTACTTCAGAGTCAAAGAATATGTGTGACTCACAGAGATATACAGCTTTGCTAAAAATAGGTCCGCTTATGTTTAGGTTTACAAAATAGCTAAGCAATGTATTCGAAAATTTATTGATAAATACTGATTAAGAAGCACTTAGATAATTAAAACGCAGGATATCCATCGCATTCAAGGTAAGTATCGCACAAATCAGCTAGACAGCTGGTTGCATAGTGCGTTGTATCTGTTAATATAGGCATCGTCAGTTGTATACACAACAGAAGCAATCAGAACCACGCATTGATATAAAATATTTCGATCATTTTTTTACTCGCAAGATTTCTGTTTAGAGCTCGAATTTCGATCTACTGCTGGGAGTGCTAGAGTTTAAAAATGTAATGATGTCTGTCTTTCAGTAAAGATGTTCTGTAGTCCTAAAAAGGTCTTTAGGTACCCTGATATTAGATTGAGTCCTGTAAAATTCATGTACATAACCTTTCTTAGTTATAACAAAAAAAATATTTTAATATGCGACAGCTAGTTCACTGTTAAAAGTTTAGGTTGGCAGTTGAAATTAAAATAAGCCCAATTTATGTTAGCAGTTCTTTTTACAAGCCATATAAACACTCAACATTGCAACAAAGTTCTTTGACTTCCTTACTTTCTTAGAGATTCTTATAATCAATTCAAATTGAATCTTGAAAAACCGCAACATGCAAAGACGTTTGCTGCTCATTCACCATACGTGTAGCTGTGATTAACGATTCTGTCAGTGTCTGTAAAACTGTCAGGTTTGAGATTCTTATCATCACATTCTGCGTAATGCTTCGCTGATAAGATTTATACCCATTTGTGGAGGTATGTCTATGCAGGAGGTGTGCTGTCAGACTAAAGCAACAAGAAAAACAAGACATGATTGGCAATGACCAAAGCGGGATTTAAAAACAGAACTCCATAGTCGTTGCTCTTTTGTTTTTTTTTCTTTGGGATTCTAAATACTTTTGTACCTAGTCTTTTAGAAGAATGCAATACTTAATTATTTCGTGTTAAAACATGCTACATCCGCAATTTAGTTTTAAACGATAAATATCCAAGCATTTAAACTTTAATAAAGAGTCATTATTTAAATTAAAGTACTTGACTGCCTCATTACTGCAATCGCGAATACTGGTCACTTTGGGACTATAAATCGCACACATATCTGAAACTTTGCCCACAATATTTCAGGCTAATACATTCCTTATCTCAAAAGCCCGAGTGCTTATTATTGCCTGCTCTAATTTGACGGTTGGTATCTATGAACGCCGCTACTTGTACGTGAATTCGACCGCTCTATAGACTTCTCAAGGTTCCCCTCTCAGTTTATAAAGCGGTATAACGCAACTTTATATACTAATTTACAGGAAATGTTGCAAAAGTCGTATGTGTTTTCAGTTTTATACCTAAAAATTTATTTTAATATTCTACGTTGTAACAAAGTTATGCATAATTAGCCTTAGACGTCCCCACACACACAGGCCACGTCCCTGTGAGTGGGGGCGAGCCATTAACAGCCACTGCAGGCCCAATGTTGGTTTATGGTGTCACATGTTTTCGATGAGCTATCCTCTGCCTTTTCCTAATTATATTGGGGTCGGCTTCCAGTCTTACCGGATGCAGCTGAATACCAGTATTTTACATGGAGCGACTGACTATCTGACCTCCACAACCCGGTTATTACTGGGTAATACGATATCCCTTGATAAGACTGGTTGCCAGACTTTCGGGCCACTGTTTTCGATGGACCACCACTGGATAAAGTTATGAGAGCTCTGTCAATTGACTAGTGTGTTTATTAAACAAAAAATTTGAGGAAACGGCTGAGTATTTGGTTTTTGTTGCCATTTCCTGTTGAAGATTGCTGTTAATTTACAGGAAAAATCAGGCCAAACGTCAGTACGATATTTGATAAATAAACAAAAACAAAGGATTTAAGCTTACAAAAAGTAATAAAAAATAAAGTAATATTTTTTACTTCAGTAACAATATCATCTTCATAACTCACTCAACAAATTAGAAAAGCTTAAAAACCGTGAAGATTTGAAATAAATTAGTAATTAAGTCTTAATTACCCCAGACACGTGTTCTAAGAAAGTCACAGTCTACTTATGATCTAGTTAGTTAGATAACAATGTTACGGAGGGGTTCCATAAACAAATCCAGCGCGAATATGTAGGCGAAGCTAGTTATGACACAGAAAAAGTGGACTACCTTGCAAATTAATAGAGCCTATAATAATAAAAAATGCAAATCCTAAGTTCACTCACTAAAACACAACGAGAAGCGAAAGCTGCTAGGTCAAGAAGCATAAACGTATGCAAAATTTTCGTAATGTGTTTTCAGTTTTGTTAGGTTATTAATTACGTCACACGAATTTCATGATTCTTTGACCCCCACCCCTCCGCCCTTGTCACAGCTAGTCACATTTGTGAGACTCCCCCTCCCTAGTGTGACGTCACATAATTTGCAATTTTTCATGTTCACACAGATGGAATTGGAAATATTTTCAAGTTTTTCGTTAATAGTTTAAATTTCGTTTTCGAAATACTTGATTTTTTTAAATGTGACGTCATGAAATTTAGGACTCACCTAACCCTTGTCACGCAATGTCGCACTTCGTCGACCCCCTCCCTCCCCCTTAACTCGTGACGTTATTTATGGATGGCCCCTTAGGATTAAATTTAATTGTATATTTTTATATGTGTCTGTAACCTACTAACACTAGAAAATAAGTAAAATTGTTACTAACGCTATGGACTCCGGTATGAAATAAAATCTTTCTATTCTATTCTATTCATGTTTTATGCATAGACGTATTCGGCATTTTTCGCTATTCAGGTGCTTATGTTAACTGTCCTCATTACAGTTATCATCCTATCGTTTTTCTAACTTATTTTGGGTTGGCGCAACATTTATTTGGTCCTCCCCTCCCGAACCTCTATCTATTCTTGGCGCTTTTTTTTATTTGACAACGTCAAAGCCAAAGGCAAGAATTATGATTTAAGTAGACCATGTATGTTTGTATTTTTTTAGGTTATCGTTACTGGAATGATCCGACCCTTATTTTCGTAACAGAACAATATACATAGTTACGAAATAATAACTCAACCAGATTGCCATTTCGTCGGTAACTCTTGTATCACTGTATTTTCTCGACGATCAATCATTTATATGTCAGGTCAGACCACTACTAGTGTCCAAAAGGTCGACATTCGTTCCGTACCTTCTACCTTATCTATTGAACTATAAAGGTGCAGGTTTGCATGCTTAGTTAGGCACGCCTATCGTAAGGCAGGGCAGGTATACACCTATACTCGTACGAAAAAGGTCATCCTTGTAGGAAACATGGCTAGCTTTAAGCTAGGTTCAGGTTACGGTTAACATATGTGCTTTACATCGTAATCTGGACAGGCAGACAGTCACTTTCGAATTTATATTTTATGTATGAGATTATGGATAGGTACAGTCTACACATCTGTCTCGCATAAATAGTAGGTATAATCTGCATTTTTTTTTTTTACTAAAAGCAATGGTTTTTTTTATTATTCTACGTTGTGTTATTTAATATATAAAACAATTAATGCTGCATCAGTAACATCAGTGGTCTTTATCTCGGACTTGTATTTATCAGGAGCCATAAATTCTTCACAGTATTATGGCTTTACTCCAATTAAACTTTGCAATACAAGTAATTGTTTATAATATGGTAAGCCATTTTAAAGGCTAGCGCAGATTAGAGTGGGCCGCGCCGCAACGCATCGCATTGCGAAAATTCTCCCTAATTTTCAGGAATATCTCAGCCGCAGCGCGGAGTCTGAATTTGTCCCTGGTTCATGGCAATAAGTTTGCCCCTGACATAACTGTCGAAGTGAAGGTGTACCTGCTCTGCCTAACTCTTCGGAAAAAACAGGTGCGATATTACGCTATGATTATAGATCAAAAACAGAACGACGCGACTTTTCATGTGCTTTAGCGCAATTTTGTCACGGCTGATCCACGATGAAAATGTTAACTGTCCATTATAAAATTGCCGCAAAAACTCCGCTATGTCAGATGACATCTAAGAAAAACTAAAACATTGGAGATAATCGCACTTAATCCCGTTAATGTGACAGACACATTGGTCCAATTAAAACTGATCCAAAGAAACTACTACGCAATAAGAAGTCAGAATAATATGTTTTTCCTTCACATCATTGATTCAACCTATCATCATGTCTAGGACACTGGGCAATAGTGGGCAATAAATTGCTCTTGACCCCGTTCAGGAGCTGATCCCTGATCTTATAAGTAGGTGCAATCATTTTGTATGCAGAGTATCGAGTGTCTTGATGTAGCGTTGATAAACAGCAAGGTTGTTTTGCTATGACTATTATATTTTTTAAATGTCCACTAGTGTTATTTTTTTGGAAACAACGTGTATTTTGGCTATAAATATTAGTTGGTGCTAGCCGTTTTCGATTGAATAAATCTATTTAAGTGGGAATAGCTTAAAAACAACTAGACCCAGTTTCTAAAATAAAATTTTTATTTTACCAGATCTGTTTTTCCATCTCTGGAAAAATCGCTTTTCGCTTCATTTCGCTGAGAATTTTCCCAAATAACTTCATTTTATCAATAGAATCGAAACCAACAGGCAAAATTCTTTAGCACTTGCAAAACAATCAACCACGGAGGTTGTAACCCAACACCTCACAAGATATTGCAACGAGACACCTGTCACAAGCCTGTCAGCGATCATTCTCATATTACCGCTCGTTTTTATTCCAAGGTCGACCCTGTTTATAATCTGTCACAGCTGTTATAAGTGTACTAGCAGAATCTCGAGCAGTTATGCAATAAATAGGTTGGTACTAGGATTACATAAGATATGTGGAGCTGTAATTGAATGACGATGTTAGGTAATATGAAGATGTGATACTGTAACCAACCTTATTAAACTAGAAAGTTCTTGAAACTACTGCTGCCTATAAACCAGGCTTGGAAACAGTGACAATCGCTTGGAAAACTTTCATGTGCGACTTTTAACAGAGTTGACATGATGCCAATCCCATTCATTTGTACCTGTTCCATCATCATCATACATCTATGAGCCTTCATAAGCTCCTATAACGCACGAAGGTCGAAACCAAAATGAATCATAACTTTCATACCTTGATCAAAATAAAAGTTTCCTCAAGAACAAAGGTCACAAATCAAGACTTGCAATGAAACCTTCAAATAAAAAACCTTATTTGTACCGCCATGCCATAAACGAATGTGCCCAATCATGATCTCCGAACCAGTCATTGCAAATAAAGTAAACCTGATCTTGATTGAGCACTTGTTTCCGGAGATTTCGGTGCTTTGACCGTGCCCGTGAAAGTGGTCATGAAAATAGTATACAAGGCGAACTCAAGGTCCAAGGGTGAGGTTAAGGTAGGGACGTAGGGACCTTCGCGAGGACTTAAAATCGTATATTCGATTTAATTAACCTTAATTGCCGAATTAAGATCAATTTTGGGCCCATATCTGTGTGTATAATATGTGAGTTCCTGCTATTTTGATGTTAAAGATATCTTATGCCATACTGCTGGAGTTTTATTGATAGTAATTATAGGATAGCTAGTTTATTATACAAAATATGGCTGTCCAAAGGCATCTCTGTCTTTCAAGATTGGCATGGCGGAATAAAAAACGTTCAAGCTCATCTTCATCGCCATGATCGCCTTTTGTAACCCGTCATTCATTATTATTATTTAAACGGTTTTATTTTCTTACGAATGCTCACGAAAATATAATATAGTACTTCAAAAGAAAGAACTCTAACCAGAGTTTAAAGCACCGACTGGTTGATATTGCGTCCAAAAGTGTAGCGAGCTCGGAATCCGACGTAACGACTTTCATTACACGCTGTAATGCTCAGGGCTACCACGCACCTGTCATTACATATAAAAAGTGTTGTTCGTGCACCTGTTCGTCTAGTGGTCGAAAGCGCAACTGACGTCAGAGCAGGAGGTCCTGGGTTCGATTGCCTGGTCAATTTCTCTGTAGCAGCTGGGAGCTGGGCTTCGTGCGCGGTCGATGGCAATAGGCTTGTCCTTAATTATATGGGGCTATTACATAACTGGTGAAATGTGGGTGTCCTATAAGAACATCTCGACTGTCTCTGTTATGTTAAAGGTATTTTATACCTTATGTAGGGACAGTCTTTATTGCAATCTGTCATGTACCTACATTATTTTTCTACACTTTGAAACTTCGAAGATAGATAGAAAACGGTGACATGTTTCGTCATTGCAAACTCCGTTACTAGACTTAAACCGGGACTGCCCTGCTTATACCTAAACGCTGATATTATCAATAAAAACACGAATGAAGAGCAAACTCAGTAACAAAGTTACTATTTAAGTTAATATTTTTTAATTTTAAGTTTTAAACTATTATTTAATAAACTAACTATATACATTAAAACGATTAAATATACTAAAATAACCAAACTAAACTAACAACAAACTATGAAAGGGTATCAAAATACTCCTCAACGCTGTCAGCTGGTAATGTGCCCAAGAGACTGTCACTAAGTTGAAAGATGTTACAAGAAATTACAATACATCTAAAACAATATTGCACACCAGACAAAAAGAACAATGCAAAGCAATTAAGCAGAAGAATGCGGAAACTAAACAGTGAGACTCAAACCACAAGATTGCGGTTACAATATAAGATGTTGCGGTTAATTCTATAATATTTGTTTTAACCTTAACTTGTGTTGCTGGGGGCACCATTTTGATTGTCACTCTTTAGCTATAAGGCTGCCTACCAATTGTGATCGAGTGGAGCGAAGAGGCGCAACAATTTACCAATAGAATTGCACTGCGGACACGTTACGAGAATTCAGTAGAACTTTGACTGCCTTGATGGTCTAGTGGTTCTCACCCGGGTTGGGCAAATTATTATTGGGTTTTTCCATCAGGAATTTCTCAGCAGCCACAGAGTCTGGATTCGTGCCCGGTTGCTGGCAATAGGCTCGTCGCCTATTACATGGGACTGGCGTAATGTGGGTGTATTAGGTACACCTCCGCCTAACCACACGGGGATTACAGGTTTACATTGTTATGTTTTTTGTTAGTAGAACTATTTTGACTAATGTTTTCATAAGATGCGAATGACAGCCGGATTTGTAAATGACTTGTGGTTTTTTAAGTGGATAGTTAATGTGTGATCTATGCTTTATCGAATCCCGAAAGTGCAGTCATTGATTTTATATAAAAACAGGATGCGTAATGGTGAAAGGTTTATGAGTAAAACATCGCAAATGATTTTGCCTAAATATCTTCAATTTAGATGATTGCTAACGCGTTGCCCTTAACCTAATCTGTATATATATGTATTTAAGCAACTGTGCTCTATTTTAATTGTTATGATATTTTATTGTAACTGTGCACCTTTTTATAAAATAAACGATTGATTGATTGATCCTTTCACTCGATATCTGAAGAAAATTAAAGGTTTAGTTTGTAATGGCGGTAACCCTGATAACAACCCGGTTATTGAGGAGTGGTTGACGCGATCACTGGCCTGAGTGAGAGCCTTTCAAAACAACCCAATCAGCATATCATATCGGCCGAGTGCTGATAGCCAATGATTGACATTACAGGATATACTGCTGAAACTAATTAAGAAATAACTGGTCGTAATTCTGAAAATGGATTCGTTTCTTCGATAAATGACGGAAAAATAACTATTATAAAACCTCCTTGAGTAACTAGTATGACTGTCTTAAAATCTTTTAAGGAAAGTTTTGGGTATAACGCCCGTATCTATAAACAATTCAAAGTGTTAACTTGAGTAAATGTCATTATTTAAGATACGATTTTGTTATGTAGTTTAGTAACTGCTTGATGTTAAAACTGAAAAACATTTAAATTTTATTTTATTTTAATGCTTAGCTTTGCTTTCTTTGACGGTTCGTACTTCGTTTAAATTCTTGTCTATTACATAAAAAAAATTGCACAAGTGATTACTTAAGCTCAAGTAATTACTTTAACTTGACTATAGATACGGGTGTGAATGTGGATGGGTATAAAAGAAGAGGAAGACCAAAAAAACGATGGATGGACTGTGTGAAGGATGATATGGCTAGAAAGAAGGTAACTGCTGAGATGACGAGTAATAGACAAGTATGGAAGAAGATGCCATGCTGCGCCGACCCCAAATAAATTGGGATAAGGGCAGGAACATGATGACTGTCATAAAATCTTGGTGGGAAACCCGGAACCGGTTGATATGGTGACCCTTGAGGAGGCCTAAGTACAGCAGTGCACGTCTTTCGGTGCATATTATGATAATGGTAGTAGAAACCTTGGTGGAAACCTAGGTGGACTTTTAGACCGTTAGTAGTTTTTAATGCTATTGTAATCTTTTTGGACACCCTATTTGTGGGCCAGTCTATTTCCCTTCTCCACTAGTGAGGCTACTTTTCCATGGCGACAAGGAAACTATAAATCAGTCATTTAACAATGTGTCGACGACCAGGAAAATGTGCTCGGCTTGTGTTAAAATTAATAATTAATGTAGATTGCACTTCCTCTGTGCTTCATCATTGGTTTTTTTTTCAGCTTGGCAGTTATACGTTAATGCCCCTGACAGGTGACAAGTTTACCATCTAAATACTTAGATGGCATCCTGTTGTGAAGACGGCGTCTAGCCTATAGTAGACAACCCCAATGTTAATAACACGTAGCAGTCATATACTGGGTGATTTGTTAAACGTGAGTAATACTTTAGTGGCGTGTAGCACCTACTTTTATTTTAGGACCAACGACGAAATCGCGAAAAAAATATCAGTTGCTCCATATGTTTATGGTCGCATAACTACAAAAAATGGTCCCGGTGAGTCGACCCGTTACCGGGTCCATGGGTAATTTTAATTACCTGTTCCCAAGGTTGAAATTATTTTATTTGCTTATGAATGAGTAAATTTTATTGCATGTAACTGATGGTTTTCAGTTTCTATCGATAAAGTCAGAAGTCCAGGGAATAATCCCTAATGCCATGGGACCACGGGTAATTAAAATTACCCATGGGCCCGGTAATGGGTCGACCCACCGGGACCACGGGTAACGAGTGAAAAAATGTAGGGAACAACTGTTTTTTTTTCATACAATTATCAGAGTAAGTACCATAGTAAAAGTACTTCACTTCTCTAAAGTATTGCCCACCTTTAACCAATCACCTTGCATAGTACAGTCTAATCAATGAATCTACAATAATTGGTTTCAAAAAATTAATACAAGTAATTCTCTGGAAAATCGAGAAAACATGCACCAAATACACAACAGCATTTGAATCTAATCGCACAATCATCCACGGTTACTTTTCTACGATATTACAAATATATACAATTTAACATAAACGAAAAAAAAAACTACAATAACTTCACTCAATTATATCATAAATACTTCCTTATTGCGAGCTGCATCCGTGACGAGAAAAAATACTCGCAACTACATCAAAGTTCAACAAAGATTACGTACCTATTACAAAAAAAAAGCAATTATTATGTATGCTGTATTACCAAACAATCCATTATTATAACTTTATAATAACGAATGGATATATGTATCTTGAAAGTTACAAGGACACGCCTGCTCCTGGATAATGGCCGATATCATATCCATGTTTATTAACACAAAACTGAAATCGTATTACTCAGCAATTGGATTATGGAATCCACTGTACCTGATTCCATGTGAAATACTGGTATTCAACCGCCGATAGTTTTAACAGCAAAATCACATCGATAGAAGCTCTGAAGCCCATGTCCTGGAAAACGACCCACTTCCTCCCACAGAGATGACAGCTCGGCTTGAGAGCTACCCGTATAGGCTACTATGGATCACTCCCGGAAGGCAAATATTCCTGGTCTTTATTACTGTCAAATATTCTTACAGTCAACTGCGAGAAATAGAGTTTATCAGTCGAATCTAAAGGTGTAAAATAAGAAAACTGTGACTGTACGTAACGCTACCACAGGTTATAAAGATCGTTACAAAATAGCGTTAAGAATATACGATTACATTGTTTAAAACAAAATACAATGATGGAATCCTGTTAAATTATCGATGCGTGTTGGCAACATGATAAATGCCATCTTTATAAGGAAAAAATATATATATTTTGAGTTTTTCAACTGTATCTGTTACCGGCAAAGCATATCATTCAGTCATTGTATAGAATACCTAGTGGCTCTATATAATAATGTATGTATCGATTACCTACATATATGCCCTGTCTAGTATTTGCTTTGCCTAATGCCAGCTATTATATAGAATGTCTGGGCAGCGGCGTAGCGTGGAGATTTTGCCACCAGAGGCGGACCAGAAATTAGCCACCCCCTCTTTTTCATCATTTAGTCAAGTAAGGTAGCAAAAAGTCAAAATTTAAAGTTTTTTTTTTGTTCTATTAAGTACGTCGTGTTTTTTTTCAAACCAAATCTGTTAATTCTCAAGTTTGTCATGTTCGATGCTAATATAGCTCTAATAGATTATAAGGATTGGGGTCCCAAAATTTTAGCATCCCGACTATGAGTACAGATTTAAAAAAGGTGGGCGGCAGGCTAGAAGACAGGCTTGAATCTAAAAATACGGAGCGGCAGACAAGAATATAGGCACGCAAGGATTGTACGAAAAGGGTAGCTCGTAGCCGCCCTCGCTGTCTGCTGGAGACAAAATACGCCACTGCTTGATAATAGTAATTATCTGATCTTATAACTATGACCTGATGCTGCCGCCTGACTCCATTCACCACCTGCTGGCTCCGCTCTCTATCACCCCCTGAAAGGCGCCGCCCGGGGCCATGCCCCCCCCCAACCCCCAAGATACACCAGTGTGTCGGGGTATTCTATAGCATACCGTATTATACAGATTGCCGATAACATATCTGAGTTCATGATTAGATGTTATTTTAAACGAAAATCCTGCATCTTGAGTTAATTCAAGGCTCTATTTTATCTACATCCTTATTATATTTTAATGTTATAAACAGAGGTCAAGGCAATGCTGCCTAATCTTGTATTCAGTGGTCGAACTTAATTATTGCCAAAATTTAAGATACCGCGATGTAGATAAGGTAAGGAATGATCAAGAAACTTTAGTGTAGTGAAAAAAAAAGTTTAGAGTATGACGGCATGATCCAATTATGGAGGTGCTACATTATATTATAACTAGCTGACCGGCGCAAAAAAAAAAAAAAATTAAAAAAAAAAATTTGATTAAGGCTCCGCTCCTATTAGTCGCAGCGTGATGTTTTATAGCCTATAGCCTTCCTCAATAAATGGGCTATCCAACACTAAAATATTTTTTCAATTCCAACCAGTAGTTCCTGAGATTAGCGCGTTCAACCAAACAAACAAACACTTTAGCTTTATAATGTTAGTATAGATAAGTCAAGGAGCTCATAGCACTACGTTTCATAGACTTTTATGCCACCGACTTCCGAAAGTAAAGTTATTTTCCATTTTTTTATTGTGTTTTTTTTTTGAAAGTCGGCTATTTTTTGCAAAAAAAAGTATAATTTTATATTTTTTGTTATCGTAACACACACAAATCCTTGTCAAGTATCAATTCGCAATTTCTTTTACTTGGATGACATATTTTTTCTAGCAATTTTGATTTACAAACCAAATTACTAAACGGATTTTGATGAAATTTCCATGGGACCTATCGGAAAGTATATCCTTTCAGATAAAAGAAGATTTATTTTTTCAAAACGGTTCATAAATGAGGAAGGTATGAGGTAACAAACTCCTCCTTTTTTTGAAGTCGGTTAAAAATGATCATAAAATTGTCTCGAAACTAAACAACCACACGTTCTACCAAACCACTCATCTCAAACATGTTGGGTCATAGACCAATGTTTCGGGTGTGCCGAGATTAAGAACCCGGTAACCTACAATACAAATATTACCATAACCTACTTAGCCAACAATTTGGAGATAAGTAACAAGTTCTCACAACCTTGTGTGCGTGGAAAACTCGTTAATTCATAAAAGGGCACTTATAAATTCTGAATCTCAGTAGTAAACTCAAGCATCTATAATCTGTGATAATCCTAATCTACATATATACTTGCTTATTATAAATTAAAGTTCCTTTTCGAGTCTGTCTGTATGGCCGCGTTGTTCTCATAAACTACGCAACGAATATTGTTATAGTTTCTACCGTCATTTAGAGAATCTCGTCAGGCATACGACAGACATGGCCAGTCCTGTCCCACTTCGCGACTTTTTGAGCAACGTTAGATAATTGTATATTGAGTAATATTAATATTTTTAATTAAATCTCTATTTCTAGTCAAGTCGTAGGTTAACCCATAAACGTCTTGAATAAAGGCTCATTCACACGGCTTCCGTCATTGACGATACGTCATGACGGATGGACGTTCACATTGCATACGGAATCGTGTTTAATCATGATCCGGCAAAAAATAACGAATTGATGTTCACATTAGTTTCGTGATTTTTCGGGAGCGAGCGCATCAGCGAATTCGTCACAAAAAATTCACGATTCGTGTTTTTTGACGTTCGTGATTTTTAAAAGATGATACGTGATTTAATACGTGTCCGTCATTTTTCTCGATACGTCTCGCCGTCAAAAAAATATACGCATCGTGAAAAAAGACGATACGGCAAAAAAATAACAAATCGTCCTCGTGTCAACGGGCTGTCATTTGTCATGTGAACAGCCAATAATATCATTCAATGGAGAGTGTGTGCAATCGAATACATGCTTAAAACGTACGTGAGTAAACGATCTTAAACGCAAATTATATGATGCCAGTATATAAGTACTTTTTTGAGTGAGTGACTTAAAGAGTGTCTTTCTATTTCGAAAATGCCCGAAAATTCTCGGAATGCAAGCACATATTCGTACATGTATGCACTTGAGTTAAGTCGGATAAATAACCTCACAAATGAGAGTCATTTATATTGCTGTTGAAGATTTTTTCGCCTTGTAACTCTGATGACATTTACACTTTGAAAATAGCTGTTTGTAAGTGCGCTATTGAAAGCGTCGAAGCGGTAACTTTTTACTTGTTTCTCATCACATAAATGCACCAATACCGGTTATCATCAACATTCGCTACACACTTCGATTCATACATTACGATACGCGTCCATTCCGTGCGTCCGCTTCCGTAACAACACTCCTTTAGAAAGTTTTACACATAAAATATTTATCACCGCACTCGAAAATATTGTTCGCTGTACATCTACGCATAGTAATGGGCCACCCTCGAAACTTCGCGTGCTTCTCCACCGTTGGTTTACAAACAATACGAAATTGACGTGGTCAGTGTACACAAGTAAAGTTGCATGGTACACTCGCGTGGAGAATTCTTTGGACCACATTAGCACATCAATGACTACTTAGCATTAAAAAAATATTAATCAACAATGTCGATGGTTTGTTTATGAAAATTTATTGCCTTATGCGGATAGAAACAATTAAAATGTGTCAAGTAGGCACGCGGTGTAGATAAAATTCCGTATACGGACGTTTTAAATGTTAACATAATTTTTCTTCAAAATAATACCCGTAGTGCGTAAATAGATTATTGTGATTTATAATGATGTATTGAGCTATCTATCAAGCTCAGTGCATTAATCATAATTTGTGTCATATCAGTTAGGCCACCCACTAACTCTACATTCTTTACAAATTCAAACAAGCAACGTGTTATGCTTGAATATTAAAATATTTCCGCGTATAACATGTACTTCTTTTTATAAAGTCATTGTTAAAATGAGGATATCCATATTTTTACATTGCTATAACATATATATTATTTACTTTTAATAAACAGACTGTATTATATTTCCTGTTACTATATATAATAAGAACAAACTAAAAACAATTGCAGGTAGGTAGGTACCTACGGTCGATAGCTCGACAAATATATCCTTCGGAATTTAAATATTAACTAGCAATAACATGAAAAAAAACGTGAAATATAAGGATACTGATCGAATACCTACAAAATATTTTAATGACCTAAGAACATTAAGAAAACCTTTTCTCACAAAAGGTCACCATGCACTATATCACTGTTCATTATACGATAAAACCTAATTTAAAAGATAAAAATCATATTTATGGCTGCAATCAAAACAAAAAGAAACCGTATGGGATTTATTTACGGCGATCTTTGACCCTAACACACAGTTGCTGGCCAAATAGAACAACGGTACTATACTGCATTTTATGCATAATTCTATTTTCAATACACTTCCTCGAAAACTGGCTCTTATCGCACTACGATTAGATTCAACATGATATGGATTTCACCCTCGCGATTTTCTTCTTATATTCCCGCACTATAGTGCGGAAATAAAAATTTCACAGCCAGGTGGTGAGGCGGCTCGCCCCCACAGTCATTGTTATTTTACATTTGTTTTTTTTCTATTCCATTGAATCAATTATGACTTTGAACAAATTTGAACTAAAAACTAAAAGTGTATTGAAAAACGTCGTTTGATACACGTGGGCATTTGTTACTGCAGTTCTCGGCTCCATAACACCCTCGCCTGCGGCTTGTGTGTCTATTTCGCCTCGGCCGCAATAACAAACTTTCCCCACTTATATCAAAATCTACTATTTTGAAACGTGATGACTGACAGTACTAGAATGATCGTTATTTCTGTAAAAGAACGAATGACATTTTGGTCACGGTATGCAAAATAAAGATAATAAGTTTATTTATGAACGCAGTAATAGACTAATTAAAGTATCAACACTCTGTAGAGATGAACAAGATTGAAACTTTCATTACGAAGCTATATTGTAGGATGTTGTATTACAATCTGCATCGGATAAGAAAAAGAAGCAGAAAAAATCCACAAAAGTAGTACTCAGCTTTTCTACACTCAACTCTTGGGACGCTTTTTCTTATATAATGCTCACTGAAATTAATTTAAAGATTAAATATTTAATGATATATCACGTCCGCGAACACATATTACAAAACTTCTTGCGTGTTTTTTTAAGACATTTGTCATAATCATAAAAAATAGTCGTAACTGTCATGATCGTTCGTCGTTCCGTCCGTTGTCGTATCTGCATTTATTATACACGGATACCATTAACAACTCATAGAAAAATAATTGTGTGCGACTTCAAAGAAAACGATAATTCATCATAACAAGTACGTAACAATCGTTTTTTTCATACACTCGTAGTTTTTCCAGTGAACTAGTTGACTGTGGGACCATGATGCAATTTTTGATAATAAAATTACGCATGTGTTGAGCAAAAAAATGCACTTACGACTTCATTTGGGTTATTACAGGTTTTTGTAATCGTTTTCGCCTATTAATTTTGATGGAACCGGATTTAAAAACGATTACATTTTTTTTACTTATTGTATAATTATCCAGATAACTTATTATAGATTTATGCGTGTATTTTAGATTTGTAAAGTTCATTTCCTTGTTATAAAAATGTTAACATTCTTATTGACTTGTGAAAGGAATTCATTTAGAAACACAAATATTTTGCATATCTGAGCAAAATGCAGATGTATTTTAAAATGGTCTAGATCTCGATAAATATGTTGAAATCGCAATATTTAAAATCATGTTTTTATAGTATACGGAGGTAATATAACCTGTTATAAAATAGTTATTTCTGAGTATAACGCTTGTTCCGCCTTTGCTTATTGGCCAATAATGCCTGCCTGCACTAATCGCATTTATAACCTATGCTCTTTAATACACTGTTAATCTCGGAGAACTTTCGTCAGAATCCAGCCATTCATTTGATTCCTGTTCTTACAAAACTAATAGTATTTATGTAACTTGATAGCCGTGTTCCCATTGGAAGATAAGTTCATTCAGGAAACCTCTTTGTAAGTAAAATTAATCATTAATTTAGCGTCGCTTCTTTGTAGCTTTTAAATCATCTTTTCTGACATTTAAGGTTTTCACATAGTATAGAAAAGTCACTTTCCGTGTCTGTTTGTGTGACCGCGTAAATCTTAGAAAAAAAACGCAATAAATTATGATACAGCTTTTAACATAATTTAGAACATTCATTCCGGAAGATTTATGTGTACAATACATTAACATTTTATTTACATAAAGCACAGAATTCTCGAAATACGTAAATGGAAATCTAAGCCATTTCCATTTACGTAACATAAAATATGGACCGACTTAGTTGATACTGACCAGTCTCACAAGCAAAATATATAGGTGTTACTGTATATAACCGAAATATTCAATGTACCTACTACTAGGTATACTATAGTTTTTTTTACGTAATTTTTCTTTGACTTACGTAAGCTAGATAAAAAGTGCAGCGTTCGTTGATGTCTTTTGGTAAGATGTTTTGTGCGCTAGAGTCGTTGACTTGCTAAAATTATATAAATATTATATGTCATTATCAGTGACGGAATAGGTAGAGCTAATGTGCCTAAAGTTCAAGGAACAGAAACGAAAAGTGGAAACTTCTTTACGACAATTTTTTCTTCCGAATATGTTTTCAAAAAAGAAAGAAAAAGAAAATTAGACGGCTGAAATATATATTCAATGAACATTAAGAAGTTCCACTCTGACCAAACGATAATAATATCAGAGTTCGGTCTTCTGCGATGTGAGAACCCCTTTCGTACGATTATAAAAAATCTGAATCGTAGGTCCCCATATATGTATGAGACAAGCCCAGTTTTCATTCCCAAAGCGAGCTCTTTTCGCGAACTCGCGCCTTCCCATTTTATTTCTCGCTTATTTTACTTCATCCATTCTAAATGACAATGATAATGTTTTATTGCAGTAACTCGATACAAGACTATGTGGAGAATTTTCGTATTTCACGTGATTATGGTTAATTATACGTGGACGTAAGTCTCACGTCAGCGGAGTTATTCACTCAAGATTTGTTATTTTAAATGTCATTGTAACTTTACAAGCAAAAGAAAACGAATCTCTTCTTGTACCGTTCCAGACGCACGCTATCACGTGATAATTAGCTACTTATTATTTTTAATTAAAATACATGCTTATTTTGTTTTTAATTAACAAAACACTCACCGTAAGGGAGACGACGTAACTCTTAACACAAAAACTTTTACCAAAAAATATCCTTTCAACTTTCGAATTTTATTGATGCAACACCGGTTTTTTATTTTTATTTTTATTTTATTTCACGAGTCACTTTCTCTGAGAAAAAAGTCCGCACGCGTTCTTTTTCGAATCGTAGTTCGAAATTTGAAAACTGTGCGGGAACGGGCGAGTGGTTTCGCGCCGTCCGAGACGATGACTGCGAACTGTTGCGAACGGAGTCGGGCGCGTTCGTTCCCCCGCGCATCGGTCAACGCCGGTTGACAATTGTATCGCAATCTCCTAGCGACTGAAACTTACATACAACATACATTGCTTCTCATACTAGAAACTTTATCCACCATGCAATCATAACGCTCAATGTAAGCATTACGGTTTCAGTAAACTTTGTGTAATCGCGAAACAAAGAATGAATGCTACCGATTCATACGTCCACAGTGAATAAACGATTAATATAAGCGGTTTTTAGGAAACGAGAATTTGTGGATTTAATTCATTTTGTGTGATCAACGATTCTTGTAATGTCTTCGAAAAAATTGTGACGAACACTTTATGTAAATTTTTTGTTATTGTTAATTGTAACTGAAGAAATAGATTCACACGGTTATTTGCATACATTGTGTTATTCATTAGATCGTGATATTTTATTGGTTAGACGTGAAAACAGCTTATGTATAGGTCCACGACACACGATCTATATAAAACGTGCTATCTTCAGAAGTTCGTTACATAGAAATAAATAAGAGAAGAGAGTTTAAATTAGATATGTATTATTTGGTTACTGAAATAAGTAAAGTTGATGTCATTTAAACCGAAGGAAGAACTTGATTGATTGCATATGTTTTGCAGCGCGATTGGCCACTTTAAAGTGTCCATTTTACATTTAAAATATCATAAAAAAAACCTTTTATATAGGACTTACACATAACTGTCGAAACGTGGGTGTACTATGAGGCACACCTCTTGCTAAACCTCCGGGAATTACAGCCGTGATGTGTTGTTATTTTATACGATAACCATATTGTTTTCATACACAATCGTTGGCTCGAACCCTCAAGACAAGGTACCGGCCACATTAGCTCCCGCGAAAGTTGATCAAGACGAAACAACTGAAACTGTGGAAAATGGGTTATCCTGACATTTGAAGACAGCTGCTGGAACCCGATCCATTATCGTGAATATTAGGTTGGCAGCTAACTGTCAACACCGTTGGAAGTCTTGATGCTAGGAAAAGTATTGGGAAATCTTGATCTAGTTTTTGGCCAGTTATGTTTAAATCCCAAGTAATATGATAAGCCATGAACCGGGCATAAATACAGACTCTTACTGCGTTAGTTGATACTGAGAAAAATCAAATAACACTTCGCTCGTCCTGGGAATCCAATACAACCCCTCATGCTCGGCAGTTGCGCTTGCGACCATTAAAACAACGAGGTAGCCGAAATGACAAAGAAGTTTATTTACACACATAAAGAAAAAAACATAAAAAATCAATAAAAAGTTTCGGGGAAAGACTACACTCGCCTGCCGTTGTAAGGCGCTTGTTACACAAGAAAATATACCTTTTCACAAGCGCCAAAAAAGTTATTATATGCGTTTTGGTCCTATGACCATTTTAATATTACAGAATAGTTATATTGTTACGATAGAAGACTCTAAAACAAACTTAAATCTTACGTCCTGATAACTGAGTAATTTTGGTATAAAACGAAATTCTTTGTAGTAAGCTGTAATCTCATCTAATAGATTGTCGTGAGTATTTGCCCACGATTCTGAGGTGAACAGCGTAAGCGCCACTAGTGAACGATTGCGTAACATTCGTAACAGCGCATTATCAAATTTTAGATAGCGCATGACAGCTTTGAGATTAAGAGCATTTTGTCGATTTGGACCAATTGTGATAATGTGTTTAAGTTAAATAATGACTTTGCGATATAATTACATTTTAATGGATAGAAAAATAAAAATACCAATTTAGTAATGACTTGGATGGACTTAAGACCCGGACTCCACCAAAGCATGTATGTTGATGTTGGAGAGATGTATATTTCATCCAACGTGATTGGTCGCTCGTCTCCGCTTTGGTGGAATCCGGGCCTAAAGCGCGTTTTGATTGGCTTAAGCTGATTCCGCGTCGGTAAGTGTGGTTACCCTCCAAACGAAGAGAAGTGTAGAGAATAAGGTAGACTAGCAATATCAACGACTTTAGAACACAATTTAATTATTTTAACTAATACCGAACAGTATAAAAAAAATGTCGCAATAATAACAGAAATAAATACGACACAATATTTCTATTACGATTTCTGTCTAATTTTCTCTATAACAATTTAAAATAATGATACAAATTATATCTACCGAAGATAATTATTTATGAATTAGAGATTACGGCATATACTCTCGTACGAATATGCCGTCAGCACTATGTTACCAACGAGAAGTAATTTGAGCCACATTTCTTCACAAGTTACGCAAAATATATAAAACTTGTTATAGGTACTCTAATGGGCTACATCCGATCCCGATCTGGTTTATTTTATACTAGCTTATGCCCGCGGCTTTGCCCGCATGGAATTTGGCTATTGTCCCACGGGATCGTACTACAAAAATCCTATATGTGAATCCAGGCAATAAACTATCCGTGTACCAAATTTCATCCAAATCCGTTCAGATTTACATTTTTCATGTTTGGACTAGCACCAATATAGATGATATTTAGAGATGATGATACCGATAGTTCCCAAGACAAAAACGGTGACTGCTAACAATAATTTTGAATACAGTTGGTAAATTAGAGTGGACATTATTATTACTTGTTCATCATTATAAATTACTGTTGTTCTAGGTTTTATTTAATTCTCGAACAAAGGGAAAATAAGGGAAAGAAAGAAGTCTAAAACTTTCAAAGTTAACAAATAATTCCCTGTGGTTTTCACTTGTATTATCTGGGGGAGCGTCTGTATTAAATAAAATAATATTTAAGTTACATACAAGGGAAGGGTAAGGCAGAGGTGTACCTGATAGTACATCAACATTTCGACAGTTATGTTTAAGTCCTGTAACAGACCCGGGGTGTGTGTGGGATCAAGTGTAAGATCCTATGTAAGAAATCATACAAGAGCAAAAAAAGAATGTGTGTGTGTGTGTTCTCCTATTAAAAATTAAAAAAAAGATGTATGTGTAACAATAAAAGAATTTCGGGCGCCTTGGGAACGCACACTACATTTAAAAAATACTTGCCAGATAGGACAGTCCGGAGAGTCGGACCTCTAATCTTCCGGGGGTGACTAAACTAGGATAATAGAAACAATTGAAATACCTTTGTTAATACCCTGTTTAATATATCAGTAGCTTCCTTTTACTTTAAATATTAAATTACTAATTTGAGATTATCATTATTGTTGCATCTTTATATGAAGAAAGTAAATTAAGTTTGGGCCAGATGTCTGGCTAAAAAAATGTTAAATTAGACCTCAAGATTTCGGCGTCGAAGATGAGAGAATCCAGAATCCATGAAATGGAAAATTATAATCAGACGAGAGAAAAAGAAAAAGTAGAAGAAAAACGCCACAGCAGGGCGTTTTTCCGTTAATAAATGACTTTTCCCGTGTGCACCGATAAATCCAAATTAGGTGAAAATCACACTAGAGCATCGTCCAATATTGAAATCCGAAGAAATTAGGGATCCCTCCTTCTGAACACCTTGTCCTGGGTGTTTAAGGCAGCGATTATGGCATCATTTGGCCTAAAAATATCCGTGATTATACCGGATTTGTAAGATTAAATTGGCGAGATAAATGCCTCGAAGACGAAATCAGGTCGTAAAGTGAAACGTCAAAAAATGACAGTTCCGAACTCAACCATAGCCAATAAAAGACAGTATAAAAATCGTTCCGAAATCGACTAAAATATGAAAAGCATGTAACAGTTTAAAAAACACGTTACATTACATCCCTCCCCGAAAAAATAAAAGAAAGCAATTTCTTTTATGCTAAAAACAAACAAGGTAAAAAAACTTTTTTTTTTTTTAAAGACAGGAAATATAAATTCCAATAAAACGTTTCCAAAAAGATCCGGGAAAAGAAACAAAACAAAAAAACAGTAAGTGCAGTCAAGCTACAAGCACAACCGACCTATAATACTAAAGAACCACATGAGTACAGTTAAGCACCTTCGCCACTGACTAACAAGTTAAATCCAAGAAATATTACAAGTACAGTTAAGCGTAGTAGTCGCTGAACAATATGTATAAGAATACAACAAAAATACCAATATGAGTTCGGTTAGGCACCATAGCCACCGACTAACAAGTATATAATAGGAAAAATATTAAATTAAAAGTACAGTTAGGCGCAATTGCCGCTGTCTAACAAGAATAATCCAAAAATGTCTATATGAGTACAGTTAGGCACCATCGCCACTGACTAGCAAGAACGAATTACAACTGTGAGATACAGTTTAAAATCTCCACATCTCTAAAGATGCAAAAAATAAAGAAGAATGTTGTGATCGGCACAACTCCACCAATCTTCCGAGCACAAACACCTTCGAAAATAAACGCATACTGTGATCGGCATAACACCACCAATCTTCCGAGCACAGAAGCAAAAAAAAGACATGCATTCTGTGATCGGTACAACACCACCAATCTTCCGAGCACAGAAGCAAAAAAAAACAACGAAATCAAGGAAAAAATTATACCGAGATCCGTAAAAAAGAAAGATAGGTAAACCTCTACAAGTGAGAACAGAGTGTACAAAAGTAGTAGGTACCAATGCAGAAATTGTATACAAGAATGTACAAAAAAAAATGCATACAAGACTGCATAAAAAAAAAATAATACTTAGAAATAATAATAAGATCCTTTGATATGAAAAATGTAGTCGTGTGGGTAGAACAGGTTATTAAAAGGTCCTAAGTTGTGTTTTAGAATGTTAAGGTCTCAAATTCAACAAATTTATAAGAAGTTACCTAACATACATCTTCATTTAAAGTGCTATTAACCTATCATCCATCCCATCTTACATCACACTAACAAAAGCGCCCTTCAAACAAAATTATCAAAATCAAGACAAACACTTGGAAACCAAATTAAAATTTTATTATATCCTTAACATGATAACGACCAGCGGTACCCTTATTAAGGTCTTTCAGAATATAAACATTATCAGAGATCTTTTCAGCAATGTTACATTTAATAAACTTAGGAGCAAGTTTTGCCGAAAAATAAGTAGGTGCAAGAGATTGAACAAAACTTCTTCTCCACACAACATTCCCCACATCAAAAGAAATGACTTTACGACCCTTATTATAATAGATAAGCTGATAAGCTTTTAATAAATGAGTTTGAACTTTAACAAAATATCACTAAGTGAGTTAAGAGAATCAGCATAGTGAGTTCTATTGGAAACTTCCACTTCACTCAAGTTATAAAACGATGCAAAGAAGCATCAAAAATAAGTTCTCTACCAAACATCAAAAAATTAGGGGTGAAATCTGTAGCTAGATTAACAGTATTATTCAAAGCTAATTGAACATTAGATAAATACTTAGACAAAGTTCTATGATCTTTAACAAAACAAGCTATGCAAGTTTCAACAGTTTTATTGTATCTCTCAACTGTATTGTTTTGAGGCGTGTATAAAGTATTATAAAATATTTTAGTGATATTAAAACCATACAAAAATTCAACGAAATGTTTAGAAGTAAATTGTGTACCAATAATTTCTCTGTGAAGAACCATCAGCTGTATAAGCAGCACTAGAAACAGAATTTATTTTATAACCTATTTGTGAAAATTTTTTATGACTATATGAACCCAGAATACAACTATTAGGATCATACTTACTTTTACAAAATTTATATAAAGTTTTATTTTCTACTCCAAAGTTCTTTTGCAAGAACAAGAAATTGTTCTACAGAATCAATAGGCTTACCAAATATAAAAGGTGTGTAAATAGGTAACATGTTATGTTTAATAATGTTAATCAAAACCGCATCAAACAATGGCAAAGAAAGACGACTAGCCATGTCCATTATTTCTGTAATGAAATCTGGAAGAGATTCAGAACTCTTCTGTTTCCTCGTACGAAGGTCATGTTCCAGAAAATAGTCAAAATCCGGCCTGTCAAAACGTTTAAGTAAAGCAAGTTTAAGCTCGTGCCAGGATGGAATACGAAAGCGAACTGTGCGAAACCATTTCAGAGCAATACCACTAAGCAAGTCCGTAAATGAACCAACCAACAAAATTTCATCAAAATTTTTGTATAAAAAATATTCTTCAACTTCAGTAATAAATTCTCTAACACAAGATTTCCCATCGAATTTAATTTTACTCTTTTTTAAATCAGGCAACTTAATTGCAGAAGGAAAATTCTTTTTAATATGTTCACTAACCAAAACATTCATTGAATTAAATGAAGGCAAAGCGTTCGTCGCAAAAGCTGAGGAAGAGTGTGCAATCCTGTCATTATGATCAAAAGAATGTGGTACATCTGTCAAATTAATCATGTCAGGAACAAAAGGTGCAACATTAGGAACTGTGCATGCACCATCAGTTTCTATGTTATCTTTAGCAAGAGGCAGAGAAGACTGAACTTCTTTATCCATTTTGAACAAACAATATGATTATAATTGATGAGCAAAGCAAAATGCAAGACTTCAAAAGTTATAAAATATTTGAGGTTAAGTTGAAATATTTTTAAAGTTACAAGTTGTTTTTTATCAAAATATCAAAGTGTTTAGCAATGAAAAGATGCAGCAATAATTTACAATATAAGTTCAAGTCACATAAAGTATGATTATTAAGTTAAACCAAAGTTCACTTAAAATTAAATATGAAATCAAATTATACCGCACTTAGTTTTACAATGTTGAGTTACTTATACAAAACAAAACTGTCTTACCATACAAATGTTGGTTTTGCAAGAGTAAATGGGTAATGCTGTAACCATAAAAGTTAAACATACACAATAGTACAATAATGTTACTAGGAAATATTGTTTACTTACAAGGAAACATCAAAAAAAAAAAATTCAAGTTGTGAATTACAACAATAAACAATAATGTTTTACAGAAACTATATAATGTGTTCTGTAAACAATACTACAAATTATAAGATGCAACAATAACTAACAAGATCAGGAAGCTACTTCAAGTCCCTGTTCGCAGAGCGACAAACTGTAACAGACCCGGGGTGTGTGTGGGATCAAGTGTAAGATCCTATGTAAGAAATCATACAAGAGCAAAAAAAGAATGTGTGTGTGTGTGTTCTCCTATTAAAAATTTAAAAAAAAGATGTATGTGTAACAATAAAAGAATTTCGGGCGCCTTGGGAACGCACACTACATTTAAAAAATACTTGCCAGATAGGACAGTCCGGAGAGTCGGACCTCTAATCTTCCGGGGGTGACTAAACTAGGATAATAGAAACAATTGAAATACCTTTGTTAATACCCTGTTTAATATATCAGTAGCTTCCTTTTACTTTAAATATTAAATTACTAATTTGAGATTATCATTATTGTTGCATCTTTATATGAAGAAAGTAAATTAAGTTTGGGCCAGATGTCTGGCTAAAAAAATGTTAAATTAGACCTCAAGATTTCGGCGTCGAAGATGAGAGAATCCAGAATCCATGAAATGGAAAATTATAATCAGACGAGAGAAAAAGAAAAAGTAGAAGAAAAACGCCACAGCAGGGCGTTTTTCCGTTAATAAATGACTTTTCCCGTGTGCACCGATAAATCCAAATTAGGTGAAAATCACACTAGAGCATCGTCCAATATTGAAATCCGAAGAAATTAGGGATCCCTCCTTCTGAACACCTTGTCCTGGGTGTTTAAGGCAGCGATTATGGCATCATTTGGCCTAAAAATATCCGTGATTATACCGGATTTGTAAGATTAAATTGGCGAGATAAATGCCTCGAAGACGAAATCAGGTCGTAAAGTGAAACGTCAAAAAATGACAGTTCCGAACTCAACCATAGCCAATAAAAGACAGTATAAAAATCGTTCCGAAATCGACTAAAATATGAAAAGCATGTAACAGTTTAAAAAACACGTTACAGTCCCATGTAATAGGGGGCGAGCCTATTGCCATCAACTGGGCACAAATCCGAACTCCGTGGCCGCTACTGAGAAATTCCTGATGAAAAACCCAATATCAATTTTCCAGACCCGGGAACCGACCCCGGGCCGTCATGCTGGCAGTCACGATTGCCACCACTAGACTAACAAGGCAGTTTTATTAAATACTGTAGGTATAATACGCTTTTTCAGGAAAATCGCACACTTCTTAAATCACAAGTTCTACAACACTCATAGATAGATCTAATTTCTAATTTGTTTAAAAAAAATCGTGTCTGGAATGGGTTTTCCCTGAAATTCCATACAATTGTTTTGCCCGTATTTAATAAAAAAAATCTTTAATTTGAATTTTCAATCCTTACTTACTCACTTTCATCATTCAAGGTGTAAACGGACCCTTCACGAAGCCGTCAAGAATTATTGGTATAAACTTGGTTTACGGTAGAACTCAATGTAACGCACTCACAACATTGTGCTGATGTATAAATTGCATATTACATAGCGCTGGTGTCATGGAGGTAGAAGTAAAGTTTAAAACGTGTATTAAAAAAACTTGTGTAAAAGTTGAAACTTTTACATCCATTAAGCCCGTAACTAAAAGGTTCCCAGGTATGGTATTTATACACCCAGCGGTTACGTCTGTGCTTTATCTGTCAAGGGGTCATCCATAAATTACGTCATTATTTGACCCCGTCCTTGTCGCAGCTGGTCACACTTGTCACACTCCCCCTCCCTATTGTGACGTCACATTATTTGCAATTTTGCATGTTCATACAGATGGAGTTGGAAATATTTTCAAGATTTTCGTTAATAGTTCAAATTTAGTTTTTAATTTTTTTAAATTTGACATCACGACATTTAGGACCCACCTACCCCTTGTCACACAATGTCACACTTGGTCGACCCCCTCCCACCCCCTTAACGTGTGGCGTAATTTATGAATGGCCCCCAATGATATAATTTATATATGATAAAGGTTGATGCACTAGGTAATTTAATATTTAGTAAAGTATTTGGGTAGGTATAAGAAGAACAAGAAAACAAATTAAGTAAAACCTGCTGAAGAAAATTAAGAAGTACATACCAATGCGAAACACGGTTCCCGCCGTATTTACTTTTAAATCAAAATTAACTGCCAAAAAATTACTAAATCGGATGACAACATGATGCTAAATCTAGTTCAGCATTAAAAGAGCACTGAAATAGCACGATACATTAGTTTACGCTGAATGTTGTGTAACATAAACAGACAGACGGACAAGGTCATGTATCAGAGATTCGCCCATACATTTGCATGATGCAATGTAAATAGAACACCCACTCGGTACATTCACGGACAGAAATAGATTGAGAGCTTTTGTGCTTAAACAGATGTTTTACAACATGTACTGTATGCTTAATACCTATTACAATCAAATAAACAAGATATTCCAATTGCATAAGTACATAGGTAATTACTTATTCCCCTGAACATTTAGTAGCTCAGAACAAAAGAGGTAATCTTTGAAGTTTGGCGATACGCAACTTCACGTAAAATGCAATTCCACATTTAGGGTTTCGTTGCCAAATGGCAAAAAAATTGGTTTGAATAAGATTTGATATTTAGCTTCTGAGACATGGGACTTATTCGTGAAACTGCTGCAGTAACTTTGTTTTTCATTAACATACTATGAAAAAACATAATTAGTTTTGCTGTTGAGTATAAATTGAACTATGAATGAGCGTTAAAAATATTTTTATTATATTGTTTGGGGCTATGGAACACTACGATTCGCACTTGGCTGGTTTAATAGCTAAACTGCGTGATGCTGTTAAACGTGATTGTCAAGTCTCCACTGGAGACTCGACTGTTGACCCCAAACAGCATTTCAGATTGAAAATGAATAATTTATTACCTATTTCTGTATTTAAAAAGGTAGCGCCACAATTAAACTTTTAAATGCCAATACTGATGAAATAAACGTAAAAAATAACGTTTTATGTTCAAATTAAAATCAAATAGGTGAACTATAAATACATCGTATACAACATTCTTGAATATTTTAATCTTAGAATGATCTGCCATACCCCTTTGAAATCAATATTATTACAAAATAAAATATTTAATCAACAACTTTAATTTTTTATGGTTATGATAAAAGGTCAAAGCCTTTTAAATGTCTATTTACAATGCCAATATTGTTTTTAATGAAAATACACGAGATGTTAAAACACGATCAATGTAGTAGATATCGGCTAATACACGTAAATCTAAATGAGAGTAGGTAATTCAGAACGCGATTCTACCGAACCCGACCTTGATATGATTTACTTCATCGGCGATACTCTAATATTACTCCGAGTCTCTGAAACCAGCTCTTTAAATGAATACATACGGTTGAAACTTGCATTCAGAGCCGCTCTCCCAAACAATTGTTTATGCTGACATAAACTCAGTAGGTTTTGTTTTTAATGTACTAGGTAATTTCCAGAATCAAGAAGAGGAATTTAGAAATCGATTCTCAATCAATCAAAGTAAAACTAGCCTCAATGGGAGGGAACCGAAGTGGTCTTATTGTGCATACAGCAATATATTATATGATGTTATACATGGTTAAATTTAAGTCGTTTTAATCCTCTTAAGGGGTCATTGTACTCATTATAACGAACAACTTTTACTATGGGACCAACCCTGAAATCGCGAAAAAAATTTGCTGTTCAGTACATATATGTTCGCCTAACTCGTCAAAATGTACTGAACAGCTGATTTTTTTTACGCATTTCAGGGTTGGTCCCTAAACTTTGTTCGTTATAATGAGTACAATGACCCCTTAGGAGGATTAAAACGACTTATCTTTAACCATTTATATCTATTTGTTTAACTACTTCAGTATTAGCGTCATCATCTTCTTATCCTGTAACGTATCGTACCTACCCGTATCCGTACCGTATCCTAGACCGGTGCAACACTTTTTTTTTTCTCACTGCCCGTCTTCTTTACCTAAATTTTTTTTTGCAGTATGCCAATACCGCTAACCAATAATTACTCCTCCGTATGATTTTAAAACATCGTTAAATCAAATATGCTATTGCAAAACATTACAAAAGTGAGGATGATACAAAAATATATTACATAGCAGCGAATCTGCTTTACTATTTTTTCATTCTAACACCGAATAAATCAAAACATGCTATTCATTTGATATATTCGTGTCAAAATGTAATTAAACGATCGGCATTTAGAAATAACTTTGATTAAAAATTCGGACCGACTACCAATTTGACAAGATGTTACTTAGTCCATTAACATAACAAGGACATACCATTTCAAATATGATATATAGTTTCGGCAACATGAAAAAACTGCATTAAAAAATACCTACTAAGTCATCAATTCATTAACTCATACTTTAGTCACTGCGATAGAAACTGGTTTGGAAAAGGCGAAAAAATTGTAAAACTAAAATCGAGTCCTAAAGTACATTAATTCAGACTACAGACACCAATTTAAACAAATTTGAATAAATTAAGCGAAAAACCCAGGCAGCAAAAAAGTAGTTTTACCAAACCATTACCTACCTACTTTATTTTATATAGAAACTCTTTGTCTTCATAATTATGTATGCCATTATATAAACTACTGGTTTTAATATATTACAATTTAATTTATTAAGAAGAACTAGAACATCCGTAATCCGGATGCCATAACTTAGAACCAGTTTATTACAAAAAAAACATGTCATCTGTCTATGACCAACAGAAAACAAGTAAACGTTGAATATTTTAGAAATTCCTGAAGATTTGACATTTGGTCGAGTTTGTTTTGTGTTGCAAATTGCAAAAACCGTAAGAAAATTTGAATTTCGCGCCTTAGCCTGGTGCTTTAATATAAACAAGGCCAGAGGGGTTACCATGATCTGTTAGTGCAGGAATGTTTTAGGCTTCCGAGAGAGGGTAAGAGATGGCGCAAGACGTCTGTCTAGCGCTGTCACTTTCCCACCAGATAGAGATAACGGCATCAAACCGCCACAAATGGTTGAAAATACCATTCTGTATTTTGGCCACTGATACATAAAGGTAAGGTTCCAATCTCAAACAAAGCATTTGCCATGTTATCTCTCCAGTACCCTTAATCGGCTAGTAGAGAACGTCTAAGGCATTAATTAAGTACGTCTTTGTACCTTTTTAGTTCTTAATTTTAAATAAGTATACAGGGTGGAAGGTACTCCGACGCGAAAACAGAAACCACATACTCAATACATCATTTCCGTTTTCACGTCGGTGTCCTTTCCACCCCTTATATGTAAAGCCACTGAGGTTAAATCGTAAGGATCAAATCTATTAAATATGTTTTTAATCGAATTTTGTGCCGATCAAAGGGGCCTATATGTATATGTCGGAGAAAGCGATAACTTTTAAACATCAAGTTGCTGATTTGACCATTGTAGTAGGGGTAAACGCCGTGACGTCAGATGTTGTTTTAATGGCGGCACGTGGACAGAGTCGTTTTGTAGAGTGGGGATTGTGCCGAGATCACTTTTGCTCGGAACTCCAACCAAGTCACTCTTTCAGAACGAAACTGTCGGTTTGCCCATTTTGTGGAGATTATTTGTTAGTGTTATTTAATGTAAATTTGTGTTAAATAATAAACTGTGATTTTTGTGTACCGAAACCGAAACTATTATTTTAACATTTCATCATGAACCCGGTACCACCGAACCCTAATGACAACGGCGCTATCGCTCAGCCATCGCTTACGCCGTCATATATAAGTCCCAAAGGTTAAGGTTACCAAGTTACCTTTCCTACATAATACAGTTTTGTCCATTAAACGTGATTTAAATTGCTTTCTAAATAACTACTGTGCTAAGATCAGGGACACATTGCCCTTATGCCTGGAATGTTCGCAAGCGCCATGCTGCCACAGACGACGTTTAGTGTTATTTATTGGATCAGTCATTTATTTATCATTATTGATATATGCGGTATGCATTTATAATAAAAATAATACCAGCCTATTACAGTCCGACTGCTAGATAAATGCCTTCACTCATAGAGAGAAGCCATGAGCATATAGATCATTAATTTGATGGTACGGTTGGCGCAATGGCTGAGCGATTGGCTACTGCGCTGCATGTTGCAGTTTCGATTCCCGTATGGAACAAATATTTGTATGGCTTATAGACAGTTGTTCCAGGTCTGGTTGTTTGTGAATGTGTATCTAAATGTTTGTAAACGCACCCACGGTACAGGAGAAATTCACACAGTCTTGGGCAAAAACACATTGCTTGCTCAAGGTGGATTGGCGATTTCAGATTTAAAATAACTATCTAGGATTCCTATCGATGTTGGCCTACGCTGATGTTAGTGCTTTCCATGATGAACTTACAAAGTCAGTAAAAATAAAATTGAAGGAAAATATTCGTGAAGTTCGTTTTGTAAGCGACCCGAAATAAAAGACAACTTGCATTCGTAGTTCGGTTATTATTTCACGAGTTCTACAAACTGACTGACTTAATTAAAAGGCTTTAGGTACTTTATTTAATATCCGCTATACCTATTAAGGGGTACTCGAACAATAAGCTTAAAATTGGTAATTATTGTTTGAACAGTAATTCTGTTCAAACAATAATTACCAATTTCTTGGACTATGACTCACGTTCGCTCACAACCTCGGCTATCACTTACAATATGACGTGGTATAATAATTATATCAATTCACATAAAAACTAAAATAAAGGACATCCGTGCACTCATAGATTGTCAGTGTAGATCAATAAAACATTAAATTGTTTGCTTTAAAGTGTATTTCTAATTACATATCCTAATTCGTAAACAAACGCGAAACGAAAATTAGGTACTGTCTTCAGCCATCCGATGGTAATACTTAGATCTTGAGCTGGCCTAGCGTGCGTAGTAGCAAGTTCCAATAGAATAGGCCAACTTATACTGGTTTTGTTACTTACAAAGTTGACGCAACTGACGTACGCCTTATTGTACGTGAATCTTAAGTGGGAGTATCTTAATAAGAAATAAAAAAGCAGAAATCTATGGTAATTACATTTTTTTTTCTGGGAAGGAAGGAATCGTAGCAAATGTCACACCCCCCCCCCCCCCCCGGTGATAACTGAGAAACAGACTTCCCATTTGTCCCCTCTATTCAGTTTTCAAAGGGAACAGTCGGCACAAATTGTCACCCCGGTGACAACTGGGAAGACAATTCCCAGCTCACCCCGGAAGACAGGGCTAGAGGGGACTATTGAGAATAATTCTTTGTCATGCTATGTTAGATACGAAAAAGACAAAGAACTGCTTCAGATAAACTACTTAAATACCTACACATACTTTTTTTTTAATCCAAATGTCAATCTTCCATATTTGTTTACGAAACAATATAATCAAATAAAAACACACTTTAGATTAGTTACACCGCATATTTTTCTCACGCGTCGTCGTATGCAAATTGCAAAGTATATTTAGAAAGGATAAGGATTGATTTCAAGGTGGTCTAGTTAACCGAAACTATTCGGTATTAGGTTCTAAAACTTCTAAGTTAGACTGTTTCGAAATCTTGATATGAATGTCCTGACTAAAACTACGTCGTTAATCACTTGAACGTAGGTTTTGTTCGGTGCTACTGGTAGTTAATTAAGTCAATAGAAAAATGTCTGACTGTCTGTCGTGTCTACTTTGTTGAGACAGTACAGTTCATGCAGTGTTGATTTTTATTTACCATCTTCCTGCCCTTGTCCTATTTTACTTGGGGTCGGCGCAACACGTTTTCTTCTTCCATTCTGATGTCACGGCATCATTTACTCCTTTCTCTTTCATATCGTTCCTCACACAATCCATCCATCATTTCTTTGGCCTTCCTCTCCTCTCCATCCATCAACATTAATATCCATCACTCTTTTAGTAACATGCGTTTCATCCCTCCTTATTACATGCCCATACCAAGACAGTGTTGATTTTTATTCGCCGTCAAAAAATTCATGGTCTTGAGAATGGTCGCCCAATTTAGCTCATGTGCTTACGTAGTATGTACCTACATAAGTATTTTTTCCGAGAATGATTTTATTATTAAGTAATAAAAGAGGTCTGTATCCGTTCAGGAACCTTAGTATTAGGTATACGTTATGTTATGATTCATGTTCCCATTCTATCACACTGTTATTGCCCAAATATAAGCTGAAGTTCAATATAAAGGTGTTAGTGTAATGCCTGCTGATGCTACACTCAAAAATCCAGCGGAACACAGTTGGAATAAAAGTTATACATACTTATAATAATACAATGACGTAAGTAAACAGGCAAAACAAATCAAACAAAAAAAACGGCTGTCCAAAATACAGCTGAAACAATAAATACAATAATCACGTGACGTCATTGTTTAAAAAAAAAACAAAGATTCAGCAATCAAGAGAATAAATATCAATAATACGATATCTCTCGAAATATCAGCGGATATCGGTCTGTGCCGAAGGTAACTGGTGCAAAAATATTAATCTAAATTATATCTGCAGGAAATTATCGATTTAGCCTAACCATAAAAGCATCGACCTTGCTGCCAAATATGATGTAAGTATTAAAATTAAATATGAAGTATTGATTGTTTTCATATTTTTTATTTCTGAACACTACATTAATATCGATATAATTATGTATTTTTACTGTCTTAGTATTTTTAATATTCGTTTTTAAACGACAAGGTACTTACAAAAGTTAACATTAAAGTACTCTAATGACGTAAAATATTTGAATAAAAGTGACAGGTTCAAAAAATAAACCTGAATAAATTAGAAGTATTCGATTTTTCATTACATGAATTAATAATACAGTAAAATGTTTCGCTTTACCTGCTGGAAAGTAAAATAAAAGAAGTATAAACATTGACAAAAATAATTCCTTCGAGCCGGATTTGAACCAGCGACCTATGGATATCAGCTTCTCGTTACAACTACAGTCCACCGCTCTACCAACTGAGCTATCGAAGGCTTACGGTAATTGGCAAAATTGTTGTTCCTTTCTTGTGAATACATAAAATTCTTTAGAAAAATAACAAGAACATTGCGAATTTATTTCAACATATTTACGATAATATTTATTGTAAAATGTAAGAGTTAGCATATTAGTTTACTAAAGAAAATATAACGTTAAATTTTAAAAATGTTAACCGAATAGAAATATCTAAACAATACCAAAATAAATAAACTGTGAGAAACGAAAAACACTTTTACAATTTTAATTTTAAATAAACTATGAATATATATCCAAACTGTGCAAATCCGTACTTATATAACATTTATAGCGACAGTAAATGTTACAAACAATACGAAACAAATTTGAAAAAAAACACAAAAAGAAACGCCCCCGGGTGGGCTCGAACCACCAACCTTTCGGTTAACAGCCGAACGCGCTAGCCAATTGCGCCACGGAGGCGGATGATGCTCTTGTCAAAATTTCTAATTCCGATAAGATGGTGAAATATAGATGTATAACCAAGTATGTTTGACTACTGTGAGGGTGCCTTGAAGTACCGTACACATGAAACATTGGTCGCTGTAGCAAAATTAACTTCCAGGGGATTTCAGTACAATTTTAAGCTTCATTCTTCCCATTTTTCACTTTTTATCGCCATTTCTCCAAGGGTTTGACGTGTAACTGGTAGGTAATAGCGTATGTAAGCTAGTGGGTACGTTATAAAGAGTTATAAATCTAAATGTCGCAACATAGAAACATAAATCTAATTTCAAATCTGGCAACAAACCAAATTATAATAACGAACAAACAGTACTTATAATTTTACAAATAAAAGGGCAGTAGGTACGTACACGACAAAACCACGTAAGTAGTTGTTACGGTTTAAATAAAGCCACATTGACATTTCACGACCTACCACTTCGGGGCTATATTGTGGACATGATAAGGACATAAGTAATAACTTGCCAATCTCTATAATAAATAGAATGTACAGTATAACCAAGTTCCTATAGGTACCTATGTGCGTACACACACAACGTGTACGTGTACGTGTGTATGTTCCACATGTACATGTGTATTTTGTGTGGTCGCTCACTGAAACAAGATCGAAATATCAACTTTCACATGTACTTACGCACATTGCAATAGGTACGTATTTATAACTTAGCAATCAAAACAGGCCGTGTGGGTGGGTCTATGTTATGCTTCTAAAACCTGAATTTCACAAATACTAAGTGCCTTGTAGGAATGTAGTAATAAAACTGTGGTTAGAAACAAAACAACGGCGACCGTTCATCGTTCCTCCACTATATAAAAACGTTTTTGCAAAAAAAAAAACAGACTTCCAAAAAACGTTTTTATTTTACCCATTTTAGTTATCGCATCACACACAAATCCTTGTCAAGTATCAATTTCGCAATTTCTTTTACTTGGATGACATATTTTTTCCAGCTATTTTGATTTAAAAACCAAACTGCTGAACCGATTTTGATGAAATTTCTATGGGACTAATCGGGAAGTAGATCCATTCAGATAAAAGAAGAATTTTTCAAATCGGTTTATAAATGACGAAGAGATGAGGTAACAAAAGCAAAAAAAAAATTAAAAAATAATATATATAAAACCAAATTGAGAACATTCTCCTTTTTTTGAAGTCGGTTAAAAATGAATCCCACACACATTGTTTTGTTAAAATTAAAAAGTAGTTATGTACTGACACTCACACAGCTTTGTTGGCTTTGTTTTAGTATGACGTTTAATAAGCAAATAAGTAACTGGGAATTATATTGTAGCTAACAAAATTATTTTCAATTATTTTCAATTTAATTACTTAAAGCCAATTGAGAAGCCGAATATTAACAAATGTCCTGAAAAATACAACAGCATCTCCCGAAGTAATGTCAATAGTTAGCGCGTCGACTGGTACCTACATACATACATACATACATCCGCGTGAGTAACAACACAAGGCGAAGAACAGTTACCTACCTCCCCTTTACCAGGGGGCCTAAAATGTCCGTTTTAGCGGAATCATAATAGCTGCGTCTGTGACCGTTTTAAGATTTTTTCATTAAGTATACTTAGGTATTATGATTCTGCGAATGCGGTCATTTTAGGCCCCCTGATATGATTAGTTTGTAGGCTGGTAGGTACTCAGGTAGGTTGGGGAATGGTGGTGTACCTACCTTCGTAAAATTGCTTTCATTCACTCGCGAATGTACATACATTTAGACTGGATAAACACTTGAAGTGAGTCAGATCGCTAATGTGGAGAAAGCTGATAAGTATCTTACGTAAGCCAGAAATCGATTGTTTACTTGTTTCGAACTTTAGTACAGGACGAGTTAAAGATCATTTTAGGGGGGCACTTACTGTTCGCAGTCATGGGCTGTGTAACTTTTTCTACGTAAAGAAATTACTGTGTCGATATTAATAAATATTCACAAGCCAGATACCCGTGTAAGTAACATGTATGCAAATAAGGTCAAAATTCTTGATCTAGAACTAGATTTTGAATTTTATCCTTTGTTATTCACAAATAACCGGAAATGAAATAATTATGTGGGTGTTCAATATATGTATATGTACCTAATACCTACCTACATGTACCATAGGTGAATTTAATTTATAGCACTAGACACCAATTTCGATGGCCTATTTGGTGTTTATGAGGCTGATGACTTTTACCATTTAAAAACATATTAAAAGGCTTAATAAAACTTAAACTCAAAAGTGTGATAAAATGAATCTTAATGGAACCTACTACATTTAATTTGTTTTCATTCAAACAAGCATATAAGACACTACACTCTACGACTACTTAATATCATAGAATTTCTTGAAATCGTATAACAGTTCATCACAGTATCACATCAAGTTGTGGGTATATCATATCATGCAATCAGTTAATTATATCGGCCACCTTGTTCCTTTTGAATTCTGAAAAGTTCAACTATTTACTTCGCGATAGTCGATTGCGTACTAACATTTCTCTGCTGGGTTCCGTAGTAGCGACAAACACGATATCTATGCTAAAAATTATTGTGTGACAAGAAGTATGAAACGTTAGTAGAATCAAGTACATAATTCTTGTTCCTAGTTTTTTTTTTTTTTAATGCTCAGACTATAGAGTTGAATAAATACCACAGAAAGGCAGATGCCTCCTTACTTACATTAAATAATGATGTTGATATGAATTTAACAACAAAACTATCAGCTATAAGTCCTGCCTTAATTCCCAAGTGCATGAGTCTTAATTATAGAGAGACCCTCAGGGTTCCATTGCCTCCACTCCTCAGTCTCGGAACTCTAAAAGGACACACCTTTTTGTAATACAATTATGCGGTACAAAGGTTAACCTATTTGTTTAATCTCGTAACCTTTGCGGAGCCTTCACCTTTCCGTAGGGCACGCGAAACTGGGACAGACCGACAGATAGACCAATTATATTCTATCGCTATCAGTTCAGGTATTCCGTTCACTTCCTACTGCGAGTCCGGTATATCTTGATTGAACTGCGGATTTTGCAATTTGTTGGGCTGATCATTTTCTGGGCATACCGGGCCCTGTACTAAGTAGATTAGGCGAAAAATCAAATTCCTGCTGTTACTAGAGCAGCGTTTCAATACACCAAACGTTCCGTTAGGTTACCCTTTTATCGGATATTAAGGTTAACTGATTTAAAAACAATCAAAAGAGAGTTTAGACGAGCAGAAAAAAATCTCATGCTAAAGCCATAGGAACCTAAAAATCGAGTAAGAGACACTTATCGACTCAAAATATTTGGATTGAGCCGTTAAGCCAAAACGATACTAATGACGTAAGTTCTTTCTGATGGGCTCAAGGTTCCAATTCCGCATCAATAAGACAAGTGTGGTCACTCTGCGTGCCTCTTGTGCCAATGACATAGATAAAAAAAAAAAACAAAATCATTCGTGCCTGTACAACCAGTAACAAATCATGGGGCGGTCCACAATGATTGTAACCTAATGTTACAAGTCATTACATGATTGGACAAGACAATAGCTCAGGGGCTAATAACATTTCTCATAGATATTGAATGAAATAGTTTAGCAATCCTTTGTTCGGATATTGTGGTATTGAACAAAAACCTCACGCATTTGATATTAGCAAGGTTACAGAAAAATAACTTTCGCAATATGGACATCTATTATCTGTTCGGAAAAAAATATATTCACCTTTATTATTTGTCTGGTTGTTGTAACTTTCCTCTTTTATTTTTTGTGTGGCAGTTCTTAAATAATTGTATGTTATCAAAAGAAGGTATTCGCATACTTATAAAATCGGTTATGATTCTTAGTGATCAAAAACGGACATTTTCATATTTTTAGCTTGATATTATCCCGTCTCTCACTTAGATCCGTCCAATCCCGTTAAATAAGTTATGTCATAAATACCATAAACTTATCTTTGATCTATAAATTGACTTTGAAGTCTACATACTTATAAACAAGGATAATAAACAACTTTTCACTTTATCCAAAACGCATTCACAGTGAATTTTGTTTACGTGTCTGCTCTGCCAATTTTCTCAAGGGAACGATTTAAAAATACTTAAATAAAGTGAAGGTTAACTGCCAAGTTTAAGGCGGTTCATATAGCCAAGCTTCATTACATAATATGACTGGTATTTATCATATCATTTGGCACAGATATCCATAAACAGACATTAATTTTGTACATCATTTGAATCGCAATCAGTACTTATAATTCTCCTGCCCTTATCCCAAATTAAATGAGGTTGGCACAGCATGTCTTCTTATCCCATACCTCTATCGTCTATTACTCGAAAAGAAAGGAAAGATAGGAAGAAAGGAAACGATCTCGTAAGGAGATCCTTGAAAGGAGGTCCTTTTAGATAAAGCACTTTTTAATAAAATGTTTTTGGTATCATAGTGACAGCAGAACATTAATTCCTAAGTCACAGGATCTCCTAGTTTGGGAGTCAGGGATACTCTATCTGTATAGCCTTTAATTCACTGAAATTCATGCGACTTAGTATTTAAGCAATGTTTAAGGTTTTTACATAAATAAAGTTTTATTTTTATTTATACTACTTATATTTACTATATTTATATTTATCAACCTTCACACAGTTTATCCATCATTTCTTTGGATTTCTTTTACACTGGGGCAGACCAAAAAAGAAACAATGGATGAATTACAATCAGTAAGTAGACACCAATTATTCAAAGATAACTAATACAGGAAGACGAAAATTACCGTTTTTGTTTCTATTTCAGTAATTAAGCAGATTACTCATTAATTAGTTTTGTTAAGGCCACTTCAGTTATTAAAAAAACATTATTAATAATGAAGTACGAGAACCTATTAACAATTACTTACCTACTTATCTGAAGTGAAAAAATAGACACCTTAGTACGTAATAATTACATATTGCAATTTTATTTTTGTAGGAAATGTTCTGAACATGAACAATGAAAATTGAACTATATGTAATATTATTTCTGGATCTCGTCATTATTACTTCGCATTAGAGACTGATCAGCAGTGACTGCAAGTTTTGTCCGTGAAAGCTGACCAGGTATGTCAGTTCATCATCATCAACATCTGCCTAGCCTTTTCCCAACTACATTGGGGTCGGCTTCCATTCTAACCGGATGCAGCTGAATACCAGTATTTTTTATGGAGCAACTGCCTAGCTGACCTCCACAACCCAGTCAGTACCGGGTATTACGATACCCCTTGGTAAGTCAGATTGTCAGACTTTCGGTCTACCTGTAACGACAGTCAAAGATCTACAAATGACAGCCGGGACCACGGCTTAACGTTCTTTCCGAGGTACGCATGAAACTCGGTACGTAATAGCGGCTGTAATTATTTAGCCACGTGCTCCTTACACCCATAGACGAAACCTAAATGTAAGTCTTAAATACAATTGATATGTAGGATCAACTGTCGGCCCTCAGCGTAGTGTTAAAAATCCCAAAGTGAGCTTTTGTTTAACATTGAAAACGGGCATAATAAAATTAAGTCTAAGTACAGGGAGTGTTTATTTATACATTTAATTAACAATTTATGTACACACTAAATACAGAAATCAAGAAAGGTACAGAAAAGAGTACAAAGGTAATGCTTATTTCTAATGAAATCTCTTCGAGCATACCTGCGAAAGGAGAAGTAGGAGGGGGGGGGGTGGAGGAGTGTGTTCGTAGGTCCTCTAGGTATAGGATTTGTCGCCATTACCCTTTCATTTGCAGCCTAATTATTCACTTCTCCAGACTCTTACGAAAGATGATTGAGTGATACACTTAGATAGCATGACTAGAAGTCATCACATCAGCATCGCTTGTAAATAAACCCACTAAAACGCTAATTGAATTAACAGCACGTTGTGATGATTTTCTATTCTGTGAATCATTTTGCAAGAAATTCGTTTAGGTGTATCATTACCGAATTATGTACACAGAGTAGAATGTCTGTAGCGCTTATATGGTATTTACATTACATATTTGATTGATTTTACTTACCTTATACCTACTGACGTGTCTACTTGTTTCAATTACTTACTTAATACTTTTTTATTATTTGAACCAAATGTTTATTATTTGTATTAAGACGAGCGCTAATCCCGCCGACAAACTGAGAAAATTGTAACGTGTATGGTACAGTCAGTGACAAAAACATTGTTCGATCGGTAAATATAACAAAATTGCTCGAATGACCGTATGCCTAAATTGGCCGAAACAAAGAACTGGCATCATAATAGATGTTAGGTGGGTGTATAAAATGTACAAAATGGTTGAACCTGAATAAATGCTTTTTTAATGATTTTTTTTGTACCTTATTTCCACTTCGGAGACACAGGCCTTTTTGGGAGAGGAAGGTCGGTTGTAATCCGCCACACGTGACCAGTGCCAATTACTTGATGTCACGTGTCTCCGAATTTTTTGGTTGTTGGACATACCAGTTCAGGTAAGTACCGTTATCTTTTTTGGAGCAGTGGTGCTAAAATATTGTATGTACAGGGTAGAATGCTCGAAGTCGAACAAGTCGAAGACACCGCAATGCCGTTTCTACTGGGCTTTTCTCAGGTACAGTCACGAGCACCAATATGTAAACACGCAGCAACTATTAACAGTGATATTCTTCTACTGTCCTGATTAAAATTTCATGTTGTTACGAACATACCATTTTGGAACTCATATTTTTATTAAATCGATCCTATCGTCAAGTTACAATCGTTATTTCTCGCGAAAATTGCTTTTAAATTTAGGAAAGTGTATACATATTGGTGTTCATGATTGTACATAAGGGATTTTGATAATACTGTTGTCACATTGGTAATAATATTTTACAGCTAAGCTAAGAAGGTGTAAGTACCAAACAACTTTTATTGTATTTCAATCATAAGGTTTGGCAGGAAATTATTTTGCAAATTATAAGTTAGGTGGGCTGAATGCGGGCAGAAAAGTATACAGAAATACGACCGAATGCGATTAGGGACCACCATAATGGGTTTTTTTACGCACATAGGTAATGTTCGTTTATAAATGTGCTCCAAATACCCACCTGCAGTGGGCCAATGAGAGGACAGTATCACGTACATAGCTAGTAATATTTTGCACGAGGCTAAAAACTTGGCTTGCACTTATAACTTACTACACTGTATGATTTTAGGGTTTCTGAAATGTCTGCTTGCCTTATGGACTTGCCGTATTGTTGGCTCCTAGACACGCCACTGGATGTGCCTACGTAGCATATCAGTACTTACAGGTAGTTAGGTAGGTAAGTACATAAATAAAAAGACTGTGGATTTAACCGAAAAAAAAAAACAAATTAAAGAAAACAATAGCTTTATTTACCGAACCCATCTACTTGGGCAATACCATGACTAACGTTTTTTAATGTTAGCGTCTGCTCATTTCCTATGAAAAACCCAAGAGAAGAGCAAAAACGTGTCAATATCCAACTGCCTTCAACAGAAATGAGGTCAATAACACACAGAGTAATGCACCATTAAACACCCATGTATCACTCGTAAAACAATAGGTACGAAATGGGCAGAAAATATTTTGAAACTTATTATTATTCTATTTAAATATCGATTATTCATTTTATAAAAATAAATAATGTGAAGAAATGTGTTAAGTTTTACCTATTTTTAGACCATGCAACCCTGAAGAATTAACATTCGTTAATTGCAAATGTGGATTTCTATTCCTATATTCTATTTCTATTTTGCACGTTTTTTACAAAACAATTAAATAAGCGGATGCAATCAAAGCGTTCTTGTCAACAGCATCAGATAATGGTAACCCACCAGGGGTTACCATTATCTGATGCTGTTGACATTAAGTACCTAGCAAAAAAAAACGTATAAGAAATAAAATCGACATGATAATATAAAAACAACTCAAAATACCACTGCAAATAAATCACTGACCAGAATTATTGACATTTAAGCCATCATCACTATTAAATATTAATGTCAAGAACAATGAACTCTATATATCTAATTATGAGCAATTTAGAGTTCAATTTTATGATCCCTAGAAAACCTAGTTCCATTTTGAGTAATGATGCTTGTATTCTTGCAAACGCAGAGAAGAAATTGGTTCGATTCCCGGGCCAAACAAATGAAAAACGAAAAAAAAACAAAAGTTTTTTCACATTAAATATTGGAGAAAATGATTTCAGAATTATTTAGAACTGTTCTTTCCCACAATAATGACTACTGAAAAATATTTTTCGAGATTTGTTAAACTGCCATCTATTGTACATTTTATGTACTGCAGAAGTTCACGTACTTCTTTTTTAGTTCCAGTATGTACTACTAGGTGTCGCGTCGTAGAGAAAACGGTGGCGCCATCTTGTATAAAGATATTATACCATGCAGTCAAAGTACAAAAATGTTTACTAAAAATACTACTAGATGTCGGATATGTTTCTATTCTCGTAGCGCTCGTAGCACGAAATAAAAATGCTACAAAACTACTATACTACGAAGCTCCTGAGTTTCGTAGGCCAGCCGTAGCGACTACGAAAGTTCGTAGGCGTTATTTGTAGCGATTTTCTGCAAAGTAGCACTTTAGTATTATTATTATACTTTAGTAAATTATAGTTATGCGTAAAGAAAGATGCACAATATTATCTACTTGTTAGCACGTTATTATATTTTTCTTTTAACTAGGTTTAAACTTAAATAAATTGTTTTCATTTATGTTATTTAATTCAAAACCTGGCACGATATGTTTTGTAATTCTTAGATTTACATCTGAAGTAACAAAAAATATCTGGCCTTTCATCATTAAGTTTCTATAAAGGAACAAATCAAAGGTTAGGAATGATTATGTATAGTCACTCTTTAAACGTGCAGTCTTATTAAAAGATACTTTTACAAGTGGTGGGAATCATTGTAAACAAAAGGATTGGAACTTCATTGATGCTTCCCAAAAATGATATAAGACTAAGGAGAAACTCCTCATGAATATATTCCAACACTTCGCTAATTCGTGGCGCCTTTTCCTTAAGTGGTGATTGGCGGGTGCGCCGTGACGTCAGAGCGCCCACGCTTTCTCTGTGACGCAAGCCGATCGATAACTATCTCCGTCCTTTTCCTCCTTAGGCATTACAGCATAGGTTCGGTGATTGCCATCTCGTTCTCGCATGTATGAATGCTTTGAAACTCAAAACCGTAGGCGGATCGTGCGTAGTCGGTCGCTGTAGGAAGGTAGTGCGACAGATATTTACGATATTGGTATATTTTAGAGTTTTGTTTTGTTGGTAAATAACTTTGTCCGGACGAAAATGTCACATAAGAAACAGCACGTATATAAACGTCTCATTATATATATCTCCACGAGTAAGAGTTAACTTTATAAACAGGTTCATTTATAGACATAATGTGACTTTTGCTGTGTCTAGGAGTTGTGAGACATTGTAGCAATGACGTCATTGTATCATGACAAACTTCTGTATTGCAATAATAGACTAATTTTGTGTTATATCAATATTGTAGGCTTTTAGTTTGAATTATTTAACTTGGAATTACTTTAATGCTGAACATGGAGAGAAGTTTAATTTTAAATCTGGAGTTTAGAGAGGTATACATCGATATTATGATACTTCATAAACATTCTAAGAATTGTTGGGTGTTTTGATCCAGGTGTTTTCATTGTTCCACTAAACTCTTTTTGTGACTGGCAAAGCTTGTGGGGAGGTCAGCAGCGGACATCTGATAGCTAAAATTATAATGATATTGAGCCCATATACAGCAGTGAACATGCCCTGAGTAATACAATGCAAAATATCCACAGATTTCAAGACAATTACATAACCTAGACTAGTCCCAACATTCCCATAATACCTACATACTACTTTTGGCAACGAATACAAATTACGCAATATTTTTATTGAAAGAGAAGATAAATAACCGTTAGATCTATATATTTTTGGCTGGAACAGGCTCGTCTGACCTCGGTCTAGCCAGACCGGCGCCTGAGTGTCTGGGCCTGGTCAGAACGCCCTAATCTTCGTGCGTCATTGTAACGTAGATCCTGCAGATGAAACTGAATGGATGGCGGTATTGATCTCAGGATTTGAAGCTGTGATCTTTGTTTGTGAGGTGTATGAGGATTGTGCAATTGCACAGAGAGATTTGTGTTGCAAATTTTAGGAGTTTCCTTAAAGGATTTTATCTGAATAAATGAATGTATCCAGAAAAGAACTTTTTTACCGGCATAGTTTGCAGATAAAGCAAACTGAAGTGGCAGAGGGTCGGCCATGTTTGTCGAAAGACCGATGGAGCAAACGATTCCTGGAGTGCAGACCGCGTATCAGCAAGGGCAGTTCGGGACACCCCCAGGTAAAAAACTGACAACGTTAAAGGGGTGGCTGGGATAGACTAGCTGTGAAATACGGAGGACAGGGTGTTGTGACGCAATTTAGGAGAGGGTTATGTCCAGCAGTGGACTGCGACAGGCTTCGTTGATTTCAAATGACGTTCCTAGTATAAATACAAGATTCCAATCAAATTAAGCCCATAGTTTATTCACTATGGCTAGTCTTTTGATTGGCAAACCCATAGGCCCTATTTAGATGCTTGAAAAATGTCTCTTTTTTTTCGATTACAAGATTTATTTGATGGTTTTAAAATAGGTACTAATATCTATTAGCAGTAATGTTTTATTTTGTCGTCTCAACATTGTATAACTATGAAAATACATATGTCATTATGTACGAATGAGTAAATAACATACCTATTTAATTCAGTATTTTATCAATGAACACTGAAATCTATCCGTTATAGAAAATAGAACTGTGGAAACCTTACTCGACTTCATCACACGACTCTGACGTCACTGACCGATACACATGCAGCTACGTATTGTTATCTTAGAACGTTCGCACTAGTGAACACGCATGTTTATTAAGTTGTTTACTTAAGTATCAGTGACGAAGACTATCCTGATATCTAGTGCTCTGCTAGCTCTTGAATGACATTGCCAAGAGGGCGCTGTTGGTAAACATCTGTGACATTGTCTGGGGAAATTGTATTAATAATAAAACAAGATTTCGATTGCCACGCGCCAAGAGATCCATGCACAACTATAACCAGACTTCATATGACTCCTTTGCTGTCTCACTATGGTGATTATAGGAAGGTACCTATATCTATGAATTTTGAAACGCATTTAAAAATATATATTAAGTTACTGCCTAGTTCACTGAAGATCGACCCTACCTTATAACTCAGGGCATAAGGGTGAAAATGGGTCGACCGTTAGTGAGTGCTGTAATGCATACGAAAACAGCAGTCAAAACAAATAATGACGTCAACGCATTTCCAAACCATTGAAAAACTAACAGTTTTGTAGCTCGACGTTAAATAATGACAGCCGCTCGGGTATTTAGGTGAAGCCGCGCTTGCCTGGGTTGTTCCGTGGATGGGTGACCATCCATTACATACCGAGTTTCCTCCGTGCCTCGTTAACTCGTTAAGCACGTTGGACGCAGCTGTTATTTGTTTGATCTTTGACAGTCGTTACAGGTAGTCAGTGGCCCGAAAGTCTGACAACCACACTTACCAAGGCAAGGGTATTGTATTACTCAGTACTAGCTAGGATGTTTTTTAATAGTAAATAGCTCTGCATTTGACCCCATCTTGCCTGATGTGAAGTGATACGTGCAGGTCAGATAGGCAGTCGCTCCATGTAAAATACTAGTATTCAGCTGGATCCGGTTAGACTAGAAGCCGACCCAAACATAGTTGGGAAAAGGCTAGGCAAATGAAAAAAACTTACAGTTAAGATATTTTCCATTTGACATTAACTGTCATGAGCAATCTTGAAATAGCTCTTACGATTATCATTAGTTCAAATAAGATAATAACTGCATGGACATTAGCTATTTCGAGCCACAAGATACAGGCGTAGCTTAGTTGGAGGCTCACGGAATGTCACAATTGTTAATCGACTTCAAAAAAAAAAAAACATACAACCGAATTGAGAACCTCCTCCTTTTTTAGAAGTCGGTTAAAAAAAGGAGGAGGTTCTCAATTCGGTTGTATTTATTTTTGTGTTTGTTACCTCATATCTTCGTCATTTATGAACCGATTTGAAAAATTATTCTTTTATCTGAATGGATCTACTTCCCGATTGGTCCCATAGAAATTTCATCAAAATCGGTTCAGCAGTTTGGTTTTAAATCAAAATAGCTGGAAAAATATGTCATCCAAGTAAAAAAAATGCGAAATTGATACTTGATAAGGATTTGTGTGACTTTTTTACAAAAAATAACCGACTTCCAAAAAAAATACTAAAACAATTGGAAAATAACTTTACTTTCGGAAGTCGGTGCCAAAAAAGTCAATGAAACAAGCAATAGTAACCGACTGCCGAAAGTAAAGTTATTTTCCACTTTTTTTTTGTGTTTTGGAAGTCGGTTATTTTTTTTGTTGTTACTTTTTAAACAATAAACTTTCAAATTTTTAAAGCTACTACACACATCTAAGAGACGCCACAGACACACAAAGCTGAAAACCGTTCCGTCCTCCAATCCGGTTAAAATGCCTTTTTACACCCGTTTCGATTCCCAGCGTTCCCTCTAAAATGAACATTTCATCAATACGGCCAGACGAGATGGTATGCCATGAGCAGCGTCATTTCATTGAGGATGCCGGCTTGCTGAGAAGCGTGGGGGCCGTGCAATCTAACGACAACGTATTCACAAATAATTGACGGCGTTCCTACACCTAATACCTATTTAGTTTTTTTATGGTAGCGAAGCTAATTTTCATTAAAGACGGCTTAGCTTTAGCCAACAGATGCTCGGGATTTGCCCGCGTGCAGGCTGGAAACTATACCCAATTATCTTACTACTTTGATAAAAAGTACATTATGTCCTAACCCGGGCCATTGTGTACCCGAGTGCCATGTATTAATGCAATTCATCCAAATCCAATCAGCCTTAAAGGCGAGAAATGGTAACAGACAGATACACAGTATCATTTCCATCCACATTTAATATTATCAGTATGCATCTTAGTTTCGCCTTGGCAAGATGTTGAAAATCAAAGTGCCTCTGCGGGCAACACCCAGTCTGCATACGTACATATATTAAAAAACACTCAAAATTTAACCAGAATATATCTGTATGAGTCAGGCCATAAATGTAATTAGGTTTAACACATGTTTAACATAATTCATAAGAGGTACAGATACATATGTATGTATGTAGACTTAACCTTTCTGGTCATTTAAGAAGAATGACTGGCACATCTATACTAATAAAAAAGCTGAAGAGTTTGTTTGTTTGTTTGGTTGAACGCGCTAATCTCAGAAACTGCTGGTTCGAATTGAAAAATTCTTTTAGTGTTGGATAGCCCATTTATTGAGAAAGGCTATAAAACATCACGCTGCGACCAATAGGAGCGGAGCATTAATCAAAAATGTTACGCAGACGAAGTTGCTTCGGACAGCTAGTTATAAAGAAGAGGGAAATAAACACTAACTTTGGAAATTAGAATAAGAAAAGTTTGAATCGAGCTAGGGATCTGTCGCAGTGAATGTCATGTAAAAAAAATACGATTTTTTTTATTTAATGCCTTTTATTTATTCTAACACACTAAAACTACACACGACACGGTTAAATCCCTACAATACTTAGTACATCTGCTTAAATAAATAAAAAATCTACTTAAATAAGTTAAATATCTCCATAACATTTTAGTCGTATTTATTTTTGTCAACCCGTCTACCTGTGTTAAAGTGAATCTTTAATGACATTAAAATTGTTTCCTAATAATCGGTATACCTGGCTGGACATCCTGACGGGTGACCTTTTTATAAATGCTGTAAAGGTCGAAACACCGAACCGACATTAAGGTTTGTTAACAGAAGCTAAAATAAAATACCAGACAATTAAATTACCAACCAAAATAATATTCAGGTTGACATATAATTGGAATTGATTTATTTTACTTTCGGACTGGTGGCCTAGTTCGAACGTCCGGAGTTGATAATACGACCGTTTTGCACATAATATTTATTGAATTTCCGACTTTTTTCTAACTCATTGTGCTTATCGCATAAATTAAAACCAAACTTTACCTTCTTATCTCGATTTAATTCGATTCTGAGTTAAACGGACTAATCTTGCTTGTCCAATGTCCAACTCTCTTTGACAAAATTAATCAAAATAAAATGTTACAAAGTCAACGAATCTGTAACTGCAGGTCTTCTAGTAGTACCCACAGAAAAGAAACGAAACTCATCTCCTCGCTTGCTTTCCACATGATGAACATTTCATGTCTCATTATATTTTTCTGTACTTGTCAAAAGTTTACGTATAGAGTTTTATTCATGAGCACTCCTTAAAGTTAAAGAGCCGTATAAATTTAAAAAATGTATGGTTATGCGTTAATCATCACTTAACTTAAAACATCGAAGCTTTGGGCAAACACCCCATAACCTAATCACTTTTGAATCTACTTTTTCTATTGATAATTAAAGATATATATTTTAAGTTTAATCGATGTTTAAGTAATGTACATTTTATACAAACTACAAATAGACCTAAAATAGTAATAACTTTTTCTTACACTTCGATATTCAGGCAAAGTTTATCAGGTCGAGAGAGTACCTGCGCACCGCGTACCATGACAGATCTAAAAATAGAAAGCAAAACAATGTTTTGTTTTGAGTACAAAACAATAAGCTAGCGTGTTTATTATACTAGTGAGCTAATTATAAATATTTATATGAGAAATACCTGAAAGGAGGTCTATGTCATATTGCTATATTAGTAGTTCAAATATGCACTAAATATTGGCAAACTCACAAAATGAAATTTTCCTGGCTCCATCTTAGCTAGTCATATTACTTGTTGGCAGTTTCAATATGCACTTTTACAGATTAAATAATAAAATGTTATGTTGCCATTGCAAAACGGTAATTTTAAATAACTAAAAACAAAAAGTTAAACGAAAAGTAGTTCAATTAACTACTTTCAATAAAATATTAAATATCTCTTATATTGTTCATCACATGGAAATGATATCTTAGCCTTAACCAAAGTTGTAGTTAAATACACAAATACTAGTTATATAGTAGTTTTAAAACACTGTAAAAAGATTAGAAATACTAAATTCGACAATCAAGCTACGCCGTAGCCATTCGTAGCGCGAAGATGCTACGGGACTACGCCGCCCATATTTCTTTTCGCGTAGCATAGTTAATCTTGCTACGGTAATTTGGAGTTGTTCGTTCAATGTGATTAAATTTTATTAAAATGCAAGATAAACTTGTGTGTAAAGATGTAATGTTATCAGTGCAACTTTTAAAAGAGAACTACAGCCGACATAACCCATACATGCGCGTAGGTGTATTTTGGCGGGTAGTAGCGCGCAGGCGCGTCGCACGGCCGTCCGCAGTCCTGCCACCATTCTTCAGTTGCACACTGTCCGCCGCGACGTACCGACGTTATGTCCCCGTGCACAACCAAACGACCGTATTGCCAACAAAAAACGAGCTAAAAACGCATTCACAACAAGAAAACGAGTGTGAAACGGAACTTCCTCGCCCAGAGAAGGTACTTGTGTTCAATTTTAGTGTTTCAGTGTGCTCAGGCAGGCGTAAAACGGTAAACAAATAGGCGCTGTGGCATAGCGATTTTTGTGAATGAATTTAAGATGGTGGACGGCTGTGTGAGAGTGTCTGGCGACGTCGTGCTTAGGTACGGTGGTGATGTACGGTGAGTGGAGTGGCTGGTGATGAACGAGCGGTGGATGTGGCGAGTGGTGGCGAGTGGTGCGCGGGTGTGGTGGGCGCGTGGGCGCGCGTGTGTGCGTGCGATCGAAGCGGATGAATGACGATGACGTGGGGGGACCGCGGCTAATGTCTGTTTGATAACGTTCCACACCACTATCTACCCAATAACAGCTCCGGCCCTCCTTGTCAACTATTATTTTTAGATCTGACCTATCAAGTATTCAGTATTTACGTCGATAACTCGGTGTATAAGAAACGAGAGTTAATTGTAGCGTCTCCGTGAGAACCATTCGTCTTGAGAACAACAGTGACGCTATTTTAGGGTATATTTAGGTATCGATTGTTGAATGAGAGCTATTTTCGGCGTGGATTCGAGCAATCGATTGTTTTGTGCAATTTAGTTATTTTGTTTGCGAAATAGTTGAAGGTGTCGCGTGGGTGGTTATTATTAAGGCTTGGAAGTAACTAACAACCCATTCTTAAATCGATATTGCAACCTTGTGCGAAATTACATGTAACAGTATGGCAATGTCGAATAATGCATTTAGGTTAAAGGGTTATTGTAATTTCTATAATTTTACTACTTTTGGTTGTTAAAATAATCTTTTTTTTTAATTTTAAACTCGTACAAAGAGCTTAAGATATAGCTAATGATATTTTTAAAGGTTAGCTAGATCTGACATTACTTGTGACCATTGATTTGAATTTTCTCAGAATATCTGTTTGTTATTTTTAATCATTATAGAGTATAGACTATTAGCAGCTAAAAATGAACGGGACAATTAAAATGGGACAAATAGAGTGGGAAACCAGCAACAGTAGTATCCAGTGCCAGAGCAGTAGCAAGTCTGCTCACCGCAGGGAAATTAGCGTGAAGATTTTATGGAGAAATAAATGTGTTACACCAGCACCTATGTTGCTATTGCTTACGCAAGCACGAGGTTCTAGGATTGGTTCCAATGCCGAGAAAAAATGTGATATGATAAAAACTGTTTCTCAATATAATAATAATAATACAGCAGTCATTGTGCCGATAGTCGTATCAGCCAATGGTTTAATAGCCAAGAACCTCGACCAGCATCTGAAGAGGCTCTCGCTTGGCGGCTGGATCAAGGGCTTGATTCAGAAAGCAGTACTTCTGGACACGGCGCGTATTGTTAGGAGGTTCCTCTCTCAAGAGCCCTGACCACCGGTAGCTCGGACCCTGTTCCCGGTGCTGGTGGGCTACTATTTTATATATTTTTAAATGTTTTTTTTTATACCAATTTTGTATAGGAATATTTAAAAATGTAAAAATAAGTAAGAAAAATAAATAAAGGAAAATTAAAATACAAATATGTACAGATAAAAGAAGAAAATTATTAAAGGGCGTCAAAAAATTCGTCCACATCGCTGTCAATAGGAATAGTGCCCAGAAGGCTGGCAGCATTGCCAAGTTGTATGGCAATGCTGATTCTTTGACCCAAAAATAGGCCAGCCCTCTGGTCACGAGAAGAGTCGACTAAGTTAAATTCATACTCCTTATTTATTTATTTATTTATTTATGTACACACAAAACACATTACAAGAACAATACATAAAGACAAAAGAGCACAAAGGTACCGCTTATTTCATTTAGAAATCTCTTCCAGCGGACCTGCGAGAGGATAGATATAAAAGAAACGTAGACACAGTGTGTAAGAAGAATAAATTAACTACAAAATGAATAACATTCATAATAAAGAGATAATAAAACATACATGCTTATATAACAAAATAAATATATATTAATTTTAATAATATATATATATATATATAAATATATACCTATAATATAAATACAGAATCAAAGTATAAAAGAGAGGTAATGTTCTTTAACTTGTTTCTCTCCTTTGTTCAATAAGGAGGATGAATTGAACTTTTTCGAGATAAAAAAGAAAATTGTATAATATCCTAAACTTCCTGCAGCAAATTTTCATTAATTTTACGTTATCTTAAGACAAACTTGCAAAATCTGAACCTTAGTGACATTATCATAGACGTCCACCCCTTATCACAATTTTGGGGTAGGCACAGCATATATTCTTACTGTAACCCTCCAACAGTCAAAATATTAGTATAAACCTTTAACTTTCTAGCTACGTAATTTTTCCCACAATCCTTTTTATTATAAGTGTTGAGTATGAATGTGAATGTGGATGGGTATAAGAGTAGAGGAATACCAAAGAAACGATGGATGGACTGTGTGAAGGATGATATGGCTAGAAAGTAGGTGTCTGATGAGATGAGGAGTAATAGAGAAGTATGGAAGAAGAAGACACTAGATGAAGAAAATGATGATCATGAATCCTTTTATCATCTTTTTGTTCCACTTCCTTTCTTATAGTAATCTACATAAAGCTCAAAACAATTTTTGTCTGTTGTCATGAAAACACTTTGTTAAATAAAAAAAACATTTTCTCTCAGAGCAGTCTTGTGGCCCAGAGGTAACAGCTTCGACTTGTCGTAGGTCGTAGGTTCAAACCCAGGCAGGCACAAAACTTTGTGTAATTTATTTTATCACCACTGATCTCAAAACAGGGAAGGTATCTAAAAAGATAATTGTCATAAGATGTCAACTTTTTTGCTCATTCCTGTTGTGTTTATAAATATTTGTTACGCTTTGTATGTTTATTGTTTATAATTTTTTATTGTTATGTTATATGCAAATGAATATTTGTTTCTTTCTTTTTTTTTCTTATAATTAGCCTATAAGTTCCCCACTGTTGGGACACGAATTGGAATGGAATTTTCGTTCTACGAAATCTCGGTTTCTTCACCATGTTTTTTGTCTTCATTCTTTTGAGCTTTAATTTTCACAAAGTAAAGTATCTGCTTGGATTTGAACTTACTACCTACATCTCCACGACCCGCCCACCGTTCCAGATGCTAGAAACAACCATGATAAATGTCTAATCTGACCTATGCCCTTTTGGTACCGTAGCTTCTTAGAATTACTACTCATCAACGCCTACAACACAACTCTTATATAACATAATATTGCGCCTGTATTCCCAAAAAGGACCGGCAGAGGTGTAGAACCAAGTACATCTCGCAAGTTATGCTTAAAAGTTCTTGATAGAAAAATCTTTTAAGACCTGGGAATCAAACTCAACACCTCTCGTTCAACGGACGATCTTGAAATTACTGGACCAAAGAGGCAAATCAGATACTTTTTCGACATGAAAAAAATGTTCCTGTATCACCATCGTCATCTGCCTAGCCTTTTTCCAACCGTGTTGGGGTCGGCTTCCAGTCTCACAGGATATTGAAATGTTCCTGTATGATATGTACAAACGATTGTTGTCAAAACAACTGACTAACGTTTATTTATCTTTTGTTTCAGTTATTCACCAATGGAACCAGACATGTGAATGAAATCCTACAAACTCCCTAACTCCGACACCCAATTTCTTTAGTGGATAATCCAATTGACATACAAATTCCATTTAAAATAAGCTATCAAAACAATGTAAAACAAAAACCAGAGACCCGTGATTCGTCGAAGTAAAGTGTGGGATATTTGAATCAGCCAATCGCAAACCGCTTTTCAAAATGACCGGAGAATTTCAACGCACGCGCCGCCAACTATGACTGAAGTCTCAGACAACCTGCAACCTGTCGACGGAGTATGATAAAGGTAGGCTTAGTTATTTACACAATAATTCCTACTTTGGAGGTTAAAAACGGTGAGATTAGGAAAGTACCGTTTCATTCCTGCAGTACATTCTGGGGGGTTACCATGATGTCAAACTTTTTTTATAGTGAAGACCAACTAAATGCTGGATGAAGCGATTGACTTGATGATGAGCTTGATGATCTTAAAACATGGACCTTTCTATGAATTCTACCCTCCCACCTTAACAAGATTGCCAAATGGGAATCAGTTGTTTTTTGCGGTAACTAGAGGAAAAATAGGTAGAGACTAGTTTAATTTTGACAGTAACTACCTTGATTATTAAGGTTCAATAATAATTACATCTCCATTATAATGGGCAGAATAGAAGTGGTTTTTAACCGACTTCAAAAAAAGGAGGAGGTTCTCAATTCGGTTGTATTTTTTTTTTGTTTTTTTAAATTGTTATTTTATCTGAATGGATCTGCTTCCCGATTGGTCCCATAGAAATTTCATCAAAATCGGTTCAGCAGTTTGGTTTTTAAATCAAAATAACTGGAAAAAATATGTCATCCAAGTAAAAGAAATTGCGAAATTGATACTTGACAAGGATTTGTGTGTGATGCGATAACTAAAAAGGGTAAAATAAAAACGTTTTTACAAAAAAAATAACCGACTTCCAAAAAAACACTAAAAAAAGTGGAAAGAAGAAGTCGGTTATTTTTTTTGCAAAAACGTTTTTTTTTTTTTTCACCGAATAGTCACTCATGTAACTAATGTTTTTTAACAATAAAAGATAAAATAAAATTATATTAATAATAAATTATTGAATTAACTTACATACTACCTTAAATTCACATATTTTAACATTGATTTTTCAACGATTGATGACGTTAAAATTTCTTGATCTTATTAAATTTATTGATCCAACAGGACCTTGTACCAATTTCCATACTAATTATTGGTCCAGCGTCCTTTATCTAATAATAGATATTAGTATGCCTGTATGTGTTGTAGTCTCCAGAATCTATTCTTGTCCGAAGATGACAAAGAGACTATTTTTACGATATTATTTTTATCTTCATAAAGGTTTTATTTTTTTACTATACACATGATATTATAATATCCTTTATGTAGGTCAGAGATAGCTCTACTTTTAAATCCATCGCGCATCGTCGGTGGGAAAACAAGCATTTTGCATTCTTACGAAGCGAACATCTACGATATTTCATGAAGCTGACGTCCTATGATTTAAGGCTCATTAGTAATACCTAAATCACGTGCTATTTGAAAACGATTTTTGACTTATATTTATTATTTTAACTATTTTATTTTTTTTCAAAAATTTATTTAGAAGTAGAAGAGATACCTCCCACTATAATGACTTTCAAGACATCCAATTTAAAGTTTTTTAACTTACATATTAATAACAAACACGCAACTATTACAGAATATTATAAATACATTATAAAATTACTATGATTTAAAACTGACCTACCCGTTATCTATCCCCATCGACCCACATAGATAGAAGGTTATACAACTTTTTATCAGTACCAATAATTTTATTGTGTCGTATCGATTATATTGTTTGACATATTGTGCTCAATATACTATTATAATAACAGGGAAATTATAGCCAAATTCACTGAAAATATAAATTAATATTCAAATTATTTCATCTCAACACATAGATATGTATATATGTACATATGTCCCTCAATATGTTCTTTTGAAACAAATGTTTTAAAAACTAGCGTACCTTCTCAAAAGCTATTATGCCTACTAGTGACATTGACTACCACAGTTCTTTCTTTATTTACTTTTATGTTAATGAACACTTATGATGGTCTTAGTTTTAGTAATGACCACGAATCCGTTAGCAACCTTTTTGAAATAAAACTACCCACTAACTTCAATCCAAAAGATTTACAAACCTCACATCCTATTACAAATTTCCATCATCTTTCAACATGCAACTACTTCACATTCAAAACAGCATACAAACCCTATGTAGTCCATGCCAAAATCCCAGTATCTGTGATATATTCCGAGCTATATCTGTAGTGCAAATGAGGAAAGTTGGAGGATAGACATTGGGTCTGGGAGTAGTGCCAACACCGACGGCTCTAACAGAGCACTTGTGAATGGGCCCTTGACTGGCTCACTTTGATTAATGGCTGCACGACCAACAGATAATTATATTTAGGCAAGCCGAGATAATATATTATCGTCACTTACTAGTGTGATCATGTGTTGAGATGAAAATGTGTTCTTGTTGGATGAGTTTCTTTGTTTTGTGGCGATGGGATGTGTTATAAATTTTTGATATAAAATATTAGGTAAGGAAGTTTATTCATAATGGTTAGGTAGACATTAAATTCATTAAGTGTTTTTACTGTGATTTGTCCAATTCAGTGCGTTTAAATAGCAAATTGGTGATACTATTACTGTTACCCTGCGTCATCCCACTGCTGGGCAAAGGGCCTCTCCCCATGACTTCCAGTTGACAAAAAAAAAAAAAAACTAAGGAAAACCATCTTACAAAACTACAAAACCCTTCACAAGTCTATGTTCATACATAACACGTCAAAGTATTTAAGAAACACTCCAAAATCCATTTCACCGTCGAATACAAACCAAAAATAGTCGTGTAGATTTAGCACTAAAACCTTATTTTAGCCGACCTTGGCTGATTCCTGCAGTTATTCATCGCATGATACGCGATGTCGCCGACTCGCCACATTGACTCTGCCCCAACAATTTAGCTATTCTACTTATATATTGAATGTGGATCGAATTGTCGTGCTACCTTCATTTTGTAGCAATTAAAAACTTTAATGGCGCCCAGCGTGGGACTAATTTAAAAGTCAAGAAAAATGCTGTTTTGAATGATACTGGTAGATCTTTTTTACATTAATATGTGACAAAAACAAAGTTGTTTTAAACCTTTTATTCGAAAATTACTCGATATTAAACTGATGCCATCAAAGCTACTTGTTTTGCTCAAACGCGTTTGTTACGTAGGTACTTACGATATTTGACCTTTATGTATGGGGAGCGGGGTGAGTATGACGTCACAACATCATGACAGCCTTCAATGAAAGCATCGGCTGCTAATTATTCTGTCTGTGGACCGACTGCCAAAACAAATGTTATTCCAATACTCTATTATGTCTCGATTGGGGTTTTTGTAAGCCGTGATATGAATAAATTGATGTTTTATGTCTATGACAATTTATATACACAAAATATAAATTATACCTAGGTATAAATTGGATTAAACAAGGTAATTATTTTTGTACTTAATCTTTGGGCATATGGCCCATTCAAATAATTATGTTCGTTATTCAACTAAAAATGTCGAAAAACTATCAGTTATATCAAAAATCAACTATTTTTCACATCAGCTGGATTCGATTTTATTGTTTTAATTCAGGTAAATAAAATAGAACAGACTACAATGTCACTGCTGCACTGACGTGCTAACTTTTGTTAACGTTTGACCAGTAGCCACCAAAAGGTGACACTAAGAGTTAACCGTTGCGCAGTGCCATCGGAAACCCTTTTATTGACTTTTTTATTTTAAGGGAAATTCAGATGAATTTTCCTGTCTTAAAATCAACACTACTCCATCCCAACTGGCAGCTTAAATAAGTACCAGCGTTAGCGGCATAAAAACTTCAAACCTCAAAACTTGCAACTTATAGTTGCACTACATAATCTTGATACTTCACCGTCCGCAAACAGGACGTGCGTAAACAAAGCACTGGCACTAACAGCAGTAAATAATCAGGTACACCACGACTGACTAAGTAGGGGATCGTAACTCGACATAGTAATTGGGTCGCCGATCGTTGGGCGGTTGGCCAACCACGCTGCCTGCCAGATGCGGTACGAACTCGCCCCTTGTAAATATTGTATGTACATGTGCATAGTATGTACATGTAATGCTACTGGATTTAATTGAAAGATTCGAAAGTTGGTGGTTTTAGTTTTGGTCCAAATGTTTGTTTGTTATTTGGGGATGTTGTACGGCTTCAAGAGATTTTAGTAAACAACAGACAACAGCCGTGAGAAATGGAGAGTATTAGTCTTTGCTTAGTAGTGGCACAGTATGGGAGGATGCAACAAAAAACAGCGCTTGTCTATTTAAAACGAAAATCTGTTTAATAATGTTTTATTGCCTCATTTCACCTTTTCAGCAAAAGAAGCAATATATATAGTAGTAGATACAGGCAATTAATAAATGGAAGAAACATTATGGTGCTTACCTACATTGCGCTAAGACAATATGAACGTAATATTCTCATTGGCAAAGTTAGCAGAGTTAGCCTAGTCTTGTGACCGTCGGACTGCCAAGTCATAAGTCTCAAGTTCGAACCCAAGACGCGCACCTCTGAGTTTTAGAATTCATGTGCGTAATGTGTAATTATCACTTGCTTCGGTGATGGAAAACATCGTAAAGAAACCAGCATGCCTGAGAGATATTTCTCGAAGGCATGTTAAAGCCAAGTCAGAGGCCCATGGGCGGCATAAAATCTCTGACACCAGGTTTGTCACTAACCACACGATAAAGAAAATGAAGATGTGCAAGTTGTTGTGGTGTGGGTACAATAAAGAGTACTCTATCTAGCTATCTATCGAATTGAAAGTGAATGTTCCATCTTAAAAGCATACTCACTATATATACTACAACTATTCATTTGTAAAACCAGCTGTTTAAGGTACCAATCCTTTTAAATTTCTAGTCTAAAATTTGTAAGAAATCTCGTACTTCCACAAAAGTTTCAAAGAAACTCTACTGCAATTAAATATAATCTACGAACGCGGGATGTAATTTCGATTCGCGTCCGAGTTCGCGGTCTAGTTGCCAAATGCGTTCCACTTCCGCGCACAGTTGGAACTTTGACAATCGCCACTCATACCCGCCACAACCAAATGACCGATGAAATTGAATAACTCTGTGATACATTCGTTTTATAGCTATCTTTTTTTATCTAATAATTAGATGCGTAGACGATTATTATCGATAGTAACTACTTACAACAGAACATAACCTCTGTAATCCCCGAAGGTTTAGCCAGAGGTCTACCTAATAATACACCCACATTTCGCCGGTCAGGCACAAATTCAGACCCCGTGGCTGCTTCTGAGAAATTCCTGTTCGAAAAACAAAAAATAACACTTTAGACCACCGAGGCAGTCTTCTGGTACTTTTTGAAAAACCAACCCCACTGCTCCTTCCTGTCTCATATAATAATTAACCTAATCTTATAATAAAGTAGTTTCCGTCTTTAAAAACGATCATGTATTTCTGGGCAGTGAACAACGCTGCTCATGACTAAAATCATGGACAGTTCTGAACCAACTGTCATAGTATCAAGGCACCGATTGAAAGTACTCGTCTGCGACAAATCTTTGTAATCGTTTGTCTCCACTTATCAATATTTATGCTACAAAGATTTATTATGGGTTCCTGCTTATTTCCTTCTTCCTCTCTTCTGTTTACGAGAGCTATAAATACCCAAAAATGAATAACAGTGTATAAATCAGACAGTTGGGCGCCAATAACCCTTGGCGCCCAGCGTGGGGCGACTAATTTTAATCGGACACTATAGTTTTGATTTTTTTAATGGCAATTAATTTTATTCGTAACCAACAAGATTTAATCCAAATATATTTATAGTTTGAGTGATAAAAAACCATAAATTTTCTTTAAACAAATAACAATAAAACAGTGAATATCGCCTATAAAGGAATCTGAAATAAACAAAAATTAAAAAACAGAGTGCGGCTATACATCTCTTCCCGTCTTTACCGTTAAACAATGACGCTATGCACCAACATAAAAGCTTTTTAAAATTTCCCTTTGAAGTGAGCGAAATTTTAAAAGCTCAATGTCAAATGCGGAGGTGCTTCACAAAGAGTCTTTACGTCCTTTTATCTTGACGTTACTTCCAAGATAACGCCCGTCCAGGCTTGTTTCCCTGCATTTTATGATGCAAGCCTTCGCATTTTCATGTTAACACAAACTGAACACTATTTACGGTCTCATTTGCTGAAAACTTTATACGAACTTGTGCAAAAGAAATGAGCTATTTTACGTTCCAGTTTACTTTAGCTTAGTTTTAATGTTAATGTTTTAAATGTAGAGAAAATTATGGCCACTAATAATGTGTAGTTAGTTTCTTTTCGCTCGATAATGTGCTTAAATTATAATGTTTCGGAACATTAAAATCAGCCCCATGAAAGCTAATTGCGTGATATGGCCGTAAAGAAAATCTTTGGAATTTATAATGGTTCTACAATTAAGAAGAAATATTAGGTACGGTTCGATTATGAACATTATTTTGAATTATGGACAGTGTGTATGTGAAGCGATTAAAATTTGCCAAAACAAATGAAAAACAATTTTTTATTAACGCTAAATAGCTACAGGCATCATAATGTAACGTTGTCTAACGGCCGACAAAAGAGAGGGGTAGGCTTAAACGTCCTTACCGATGAATCCTCAAGTGATGACAAATTAGCTGAATTATCTGGCAATTTATCCATGAAGCTAGAGTATCGGTAAAAGTTTCTTCGTTATTTGATATTGGAGGATTCCTTGAACGAACCTAAAATGAACGGTAAACCTAAATTATGTCATGAAAAGTAGATATTCCGAAACATTACGGGTCCTTAATCATTATGCGAGATTCGAGAATATTTCAATTTTTTTTTTCCTAGGTTGTTGCAATTCTACAATGAAGATTTTATACTTTGATAGCATTCACAGGTTATTGGCTAGTTTACAGAAAAACCAAGACGTTTACAACGGTTGGTTCAATACAAGAACGAAGCATAAACGAATAAAGTTATAACCGAGTTGTCTGTATGAATAAGGCTAAGTCGCGGGAGTGTGAGAGAGGCTAATCTTGTCAGCCGCTAAACGGATTGAAAGTCTTCAAACGCCTGCATTCATGTTGTTGTGTCCTTGGAGAATTTGTTGCTTGCCCCAGTAGGCTAACTGTTCCATTTTATGACTAAAACTTCCATTTAATTGGAAATTTGTCTAATTTCAGAACCTAGGCTCAATTTAGGTAAAGTAAAGAAAATTTGTTGTCAACTAATTGACTAGCCACTTATGTATATAGTCCATATATTCAAATAACAATTGTCGTTATTTCACAGTTATATGAAATCGGCAAAACGAAACTAAACAAATTGAGGTTTTTGTCTAATTGATAAATCCTCAATAAAAAAAAAAAACTCTTTTTAGACTCAACCATAAGTCCCCTCTGGAGTCTATGCGAAATAGGAGAATATGAGCTCATGTCGTGGTAAAATGATAACGCAGTCCGCATCCTCTGTCAACCGCTGCGCTAACATTCCCTATTACAGCTACGGTACGAGCATTTTGTATGGAGAAGCTACAATTGTATTCAAATCAAGAAATTCCCCTTTTATCACCATCAATCCAATTTATTAAGGAGCCGCGTCTTCTATTAGGTGTTTTACATCATAAAATGGAGTATATTTCATTATATTCTCCACACACTTACGATGCTATAGCTTGTTGCTGCCATATTAATTGTGTTACTTACCCAAAGTACAACACCTATGCGAAATACATGTTTTTAATATAAAGACGCAAGTCACTTGTGCCGTTGCAACTCTTGTACAAAAAAAAATCAACATAAGAATAAATACGAAAAAAATAAGGATTCAAAATCTTACAAAACTCAATGAGACGTTTTCCGCATAAACAATAATATAAAACAAAGTTAAATTGACCTAAATATAGTAAGGTATGGCTTGCATAAACTTAAGCTATTCAGATTTCTGGGCGGCTTCCAAATAGGCGACGCCGAGTGATTTACATGTACTGCAAAACAACTATTTAATGACAGTCTACTGTGTCTGCTGCAAAGATACGATACTAGCTTAAAAACTTCCAACCTCTTCTTCTTAAACGTTAGTTACAGTTAGTTTTACTTTCGAGATTTCGTCAAACACACAATTTTTTACTACCTACTTCGCTAAGATTTAAAATATATAATTATAAAGATTGCTAAGACTCGGACAATATTCAGGAAAATAATTAATTAAAGTAGAGTTTTAAAGATATATAAATGTGGCTATCTGTGTAAAGTGTTCGCGATGGTTAAACATGCACTGTCACGATACTTACTTTCTTTCAGACACTCATAAATAGTCTGGAAACTATTAAAAATGTAACAAAAAGTACGGCATTCAAAACACGTGAGACAGTAAATAATGTGGTGTTGTTCCAAAAACGTCACATGTGCAGCTCTTTTGAATGCACCGCCGTCCAATGAGGTCGTCGCATTGCGCGTACGGACGCCCCATTGGTCGGCCGGGACGCTCAGTTCGTTCAACTTTGAATCTGCAAAACGCTGCAGGAGTTGCCAAGAAAAATCATTTTATTGTTTAGTTTTTGCAAGCGTACCGTGTTGCTCGTAAGTATTAGAATCGTATAAAAGCTTCAACATGTATCGAAATCGGAGTTTACTGTTGTTTTTAGCTCGGTACGTTTCGTAAATCCTATTTCGTTTTAAGTATTGCATTTTCTAATTTGCCTAGTTTTCAGTTCTGAAAGAGGTCCCATGTCGGGCGCCCATACAATTTTAACTCAAACACCGTTTAGTATTTCGTACACTATAAAAGAACATTATTAAAATTGCTGTGCACTTACGCGGTGATGGATTGATGGTAAACTTATAAAGTTCCAGCAGTAATAGCGACGTTTACCACCTCAGAGCGATTTACAGGCCCTTGTAAAATTATGGCGTGGAACAAAAATTTAATTTTATAGTTCGAAAATATTTGATTACATTGTTGTATTTTATTTAAAATCGTAGTAAAGTTACTATACAACAGCAGTATATTATTAAGGAACACAAGTACCTACTGATCCAAAAGAAGATAAACACACACAAGAAGATATACACTGCATAAATTCGAAGAAGACTCGCCCTTACCAAAAACTTCGTGTCGTGTCAAGTCGATATCGTGCTCCTACAGATTGTATTCTTTGAAATGGAAATGCTATTTTTGTCCCCGCATCTTTGTTTATATGTAGTTATATGGGTATGTTCACAACTTGTACCATGAAAATAATGCCGTATTATTAGGTAGCTAGATATTTTTTTTGAATGTTGGAATTCATCATTTAATCTGTGTGACAGGGTTCCCTAGTGCAGATACCAGTCTCCCACAAAGGATTTATCTGATGTAGTATATTCATATTTTTAAGGCGCCTTTGTGGAAAAGAAATAAAGAATGTTTATTATTATTATGTTTGTTTATCATTCTCCTGCTCGCATCTCAATTTATTTGAAGTCGGTGCAGCATGTCTTCTTCTTCTATATGTATTCATATTATATTCATATGGTTCTCTTTTTCGTGTAGTTCTCTCTTTTCATTATTATAACATAATCCCCGTAGGGTCAGGCAGAGATGTACCTAATAGTACATATGTATACCCACATTTCGCCAGTTACGTTTAAGTCCCATGTAATACGGAGCGAGCCTATTGCCATCAATTGGGTACCTCAATCATTATCATTTAGAAACTAATTCACTTTTGATTTAATCTAAATTTCATGGAGCAAGCGGTAGCCTCTTCTCTTAATGAATATCATATTCTTGGCCGATGTGTGAAATTTTCCCGCAAACAGACTAAGTCCAAGAACACAGATTGAAAATTTTAACTCAAGGTGAAAGAAAAACATCTTTTACAGAATAAATATCTAGAGATAGATCTGGGGGGTTACCATGATCTGTTAGTAGAGGGATGTTTTAGTATTATTCCGAGAGTGGGTAAGAGATGGCGCTAGACAGCTGCCTAGCGCCAGCCACCAGATCCTCTTTCTATTCCTTATGTCAAGGAAGCACCGAATATTTTTTACATATCTAAACTTCGTTTAGTTACTCGCCTTAAGATTTCAAGCTAATACTAATGACGCCAAGTGATATTAATTTCATGAGGTCCTGGGTTCGTTTCCCGGGTCGGGTAAAGGTTACTGGGTTTTTACATCAGGAATATCTCAGAAGCAGCCACGGAGTCAGGATTTGTGTCCGGTTAATGGCAAAAGGCTCGCCCCCATTACATGGGACTTGAACATAGCTGGCGAAATGTGGGTGTACTAATAGGTACACCTCTGCCTAACCCTTAGGGGATTACAGGTGTGATGTAATATCTGAAAACGTCAAAATTCATAAGTCAGCAAACGTTATTAACGTTTATTTTCAATAATGTCCTTTGTCTTCAAGCAGGGTTGGTGGTATTCGTTGTAGATTCAGTCCTTGTAGGATAACCACCAACATTCCTGATATTGCATTACCATAACTTCTTCATTGTTTTGATGTAGTGGTACGAATGGATATTATTTTCAGCAGTTTTTTAACCAATATGGTTCTACTGCTGAGCAAAGGTCTCCCCCATAATCTTAAATTCTTTATTCTTGGTGTTTTTCTCCTGTTATTACATTACCCAATAAAGAATACCACAGCTAACATTAGATACAAAAGTAGCTGCGTGTTCACTATCGAAAAATAAACTCCCAGAATAGTAACCCAAACCGGGCCGTTAAGAAAATGGGAGAACTATTTCCATATTATTCAAATGGAAACGTTGTAACAGTATCAGATTCCGTCCATATTTCATGGTGGATGTCTGCAGCACGCGGCTTCGGCTGCAAGTAGGTCGCGCGGCCGTCGACCCGCCCCACCGAACGATGCACACAAACGAGCTTTTAATTTAACATTTTAATATTTATATCTCCTACTGTTTTCTGCGCGCCTGGTATCTTGCGGATCTTGTACTTAAGAAACTACTATTCGGTTTTTGTTTTGTTTCGAAGTAAATTCTCTGAAGTTTTTAGTTGTGAAATTGTACAAAACTCACACTGTCCGTGTCATCATTGCTTTGGAATGTTGGTTCTTGAGCGCGGTTTAGATGATCTGATCGCGTTCAGTTATACGGGTGAAATTCGATTCTAATTTTTAATATGGGTTAAACCTCATCTGGAAGCACGGAATCGCTCTTTTCTATGCTCCTATCCTTTTCTGTCGCTCAGATCCGTCATTTGCTAGAGCGGAAAACAGAGCGTTCTGCCGATCGCACCTTCGATGCTGCCGCGTGCGATAGCATTCTTGCTGTTTCTCAAAAGTGCGATTCCTGTGCTGCCAGATGAGGTTCGACCCTAAGCCCAATATTTTTTTTTATTGGGATAATGAATGTGATGATGGCCTAACTAAGATTACATGCGTCATCATGTACTTAGTAATAACATTGTACCTCTTTTGGATGGAACTTTTCAAATAAAAGCAAATCTACAAGGCCATACCTAAATTTAAAATCTGTATCTTTCTATGCAACAAAACGTAAACAAATCGAATCAGGTGCTATGCGTGCAGCAAAACCACAGGAGACAAAGATAAAAGCTAAAGTCAATAGGATTCACCGACGACCCGCCCGTGATGCAAATCAAATATGACGAATGTGAATCATGGCACGAATCAGTACGAATAATACGTATGTAGGTATGGTAGGATACAAGAAAGGAGTAAATGATACCGTGACGTCTGACAGGGGAGAATGGAAGAAGAAAACGTGTTGCGCCGACCCCAAGTAGAATGGGACAAGGGCAGGAAGATGATGGTAGGATACAATGTTATTACACGTGGCAGAGGTTTCAACTTCTAACGATGTAGCGACGTTATCAAATATTCTGCACTCTGGAAATTGTACCCCGGGCTCCAAGATACAGAGTAAAAGTCTAGGGTTCACGTTCACTTGCAAATAATATCTACTTTGTAACCTAGTTGTAGGTAATATTTTAAGCTACTCGTGTCATCTCAACAACCGTTAACCGGCTTACACTGCTATCTAGTCAATATACCTACTATTTTCCATAATATCTATTGCGTTCAAATCATTTCTGACTATAATTTTGTCCTACACCGTGAATACGTCAGCAGCTACTAAGTTCAAACGATCGATTAGCCACTACGGATATAAACCATTCATTACTATAAAATGACAAAGCATTCGGCTTAGCGTAGGTAATTGTATAGAGACAACAGCTTTTGTGTATTTTACGGCATGCAAGGTTTTTACTACTACTACGCAAGTATAGGCATTTTTACTAAGATCACCCTATTTGTGTTCCCGTCTTTCGAATTTAGATTATAGGCCACAACCATTACCTATCTACGTAACTATTTTGTGATTCGTACTTACCTCTATAAAAACAGAACAGGAAAACAGAGTGGGACTCGATTGTGAATTGGTAGGTACGAGTACATACCTAATTCTAAGCTCAAATCTAGCCAACGACAATAACCCACAAGCTTTAAGCCTGGCCAAACGAAATACAGAAAACCATTCAAAAAATAATCCACAAAAATAAAAAGTACACCCATAGAGAGTTTTCAAATCCCACTGGTCAAACGAGCTGTCAATCGTTTAGCTGCAAACTGCAGGAGAAATCAATAAATGCCTTTTGAAGACTAATCCGTTTGGAATGATGTTGATGGAAAGACGAGAGGGCCACAAATAGCTATCCGATAGGCAGCCCGCATTGCGACCCACACTAATACCCGGCTTTGAACGAATAGATATGCATATAGTTTGTATAGGTAACATGTTTTATAAAATATTGATAAACGTTTTGTTAACGGTCGAGCGTGGTTTGATTCGTATTTTACTGTATTATATGGGGAAGAGGATGATAATGATGCCGGTTGAAGTAGTCGAAAAGAAGTTCTAGTTACGGTTGTTAAGGTTGAAAATACAGCTGAAGTGTTTATACTTATAACAGAAACAATTAGAATGAGTTTACGTTCACATAGGTAATGCTGGGATAAGCCGAAACTTTTAGCTTTATAAATCACTCTGTAAAAACCATGGAAGACCTAAGTATGACCAAAGATTTGAATGGTTTCACGAAAGCCATTTTACATTTTCCCATAAACATACACCACGATTCATGAGGGTACTACTCTACTTCAAAATATTTTAACAATACACATGATTAAAGTTTGTAAAATTATTTACTGTGTGTGCATGTGCTCTTCACTATTACAATGAGTTTTTCTGTAAGAAAACTCAATTCTGGGTTAGTCTCACATTTGCACATATAAGTTGTAATACTACAACAATTTACGTGTAATTTCTGCGTACAATAAGGAATTAGAACCACTCTCCAACCTCCATCCACCGTTTTAAATTTCAAATCCTTACACTGTTCGCGAGTACATCGATATTATCACCGCCAGTACATCGTACCGGTGCATACAGGCGGGCGCCCGGCCAGGGTTGAAGGTTTCCCGGCGACCCGGTTTATGTCCCAGATGCGTTGCCTAGCAACCGGCACGCTCCCTTCCCGGCCATTCGATTACTTTATAAACGTGTTATGATAAAAAACTATGTTAAATTAATCCTGCGAGACCGGCGTTTGTTTAATGAGATTTGGATATTGGCTGCGGTGTTGTTTATGAAAAATTGGGTTAAAGGTAAGAGATGGAAAATACTATGTATCCATAGTAACTTACCCCGTAGCTTATATTATATTATAGCTTATTTATAGCTGTAAACCATTTTCTTTTTATTCTTATGGCTATCAGAAGGAAGGTCGATGTCTTAGTGATACCTTGAAGTAAAATTACTTAATTCCCAATTTTGACACGTTACAACTACGAGTAGAACTAGACGAGCAAGCTCTTTGCAAACAGATAACATTTTTTTATCGCGTTGTCTCAGTATATTTGTGAAATTATAATTGAAATGTAATTTTCGTAGAGCTGATAAAATTAGGTAACCTGTCTGCATCAAAGCCTCTGATATAATAGGCGGTTGCTTATTTCCAAAGTGCCATCCTGCAGTTCTGCCCTAAAAGCGGTCATTTTCTCGAGCTTATAGTATTTTTATTTTCAAGTAATAAAGATGTATTGAAGAAGAAGACATGCTGCGCCGACCCCAAATAAATAGGGATCTCCCCCATATCCTTCCAGGTACTCTTCTCCTGCGCCGCCTCCAACCAGCCTCCGTGATGCGCGAACGTCTCAAAAAGAGATCTCGTTTAAAAAGATTCTTATTTTTTTATATCTATGAGACATAAGACCTTCCAATATCATGCCATTTCTCTTCTTCACAAACAAAATAACTGCCCCAATTTACTGAAAACCTTAACAAAATGCAAAATGGTAATTCCGACGACGCTACGTTTCCCCCTTCATCCTATAAATAGCTGTCCTTATATTTCAAAGGATCCCACAATAAGGGCAAGGCGCAGGAAGGCCGGACGAACGTTTGGCTGATTCCTAAACTTTGTTAATAAAATGTTTGGGCAAGCACCCGCGGCACACATGCGTCACATATTTTATATTATCATTTGTTTCCTTACGACCAGATCTGATGTTACAACCAATAAAATACATATAACACTTGGATTTTATATGGATTTTGGTCAGCGAGACTTTGAATTCGGAGAAGAGGATTTAAAGATGGCTTCTATTGATGTGGTTGCAAATGTTGGTTGGTCTTCGAAGTTCGTTGATTGGTTTAATACAATACTAAGAACTCCACCTATTTCATACATATGAAACGATTTCTGCACGGAGCCGTAGTTCAGATCTTTAAGCAGCATTTGCATTTAGGAACCCATAAGGAGACCCAATTCCTCATTGCGAGCTATGCTGTAGCTCGTAGCCCCGCCCGAGCTACGTCGTAGCATTAGCTACGCTGTAGCTTAGCAATAGCTACGCCGTAGCTAGGCTACGATCGTCTAGTTTCACGATTAGAAAAGCTTCAATTCCAAATCGTTTTTATTATTATTAACACTAGAAAACAAACAGTTTTGTTAAAATATTTCTAAATAAAATGCATTAAAAATCAATGCAAATACCCCGAATACTTGTGACCATTTGCGATCTACATAAACGGCATCTAAACAGATTCAGCGAGTTACATTAAAATTCCAAGAAAATCTATTAACGCTTTTAAATAACATTTAAAAAATAAAAACAATAGAAAAAAAGAACGTGAAACGTCTGCATTCGCCGATAACAATTTATACAATGGCAATATCAAATACGCGAAATTGCTATTGGAGAATTCTCGGGGAGAATTTGCTAGAATGCGAAGTGTTGGGGGCAAAAAGCGGCGCGGTTCAATTTAAGGGAACACGGAAGTAGCGTAGTCACGTCTGTGAACTGTTCAGATTTATGGGGTTAAGTTAAAAGCTGATAGGTGCCGGGGGCGGGACTGCGGAGCAACGCACAGGGCTGCTTGGTGGACCGACTATCTTCTATACAAATAAATAAAATTGTAGTGTCTGTTTCTGATATCATAATAACAGCTTTTTACTGAATGCACGTGATGTATATATTACGATACTTATCCATTTTTGTCTGTCTGTCTGTTTATTCCGGCTAATCTCCGAAACGGCTGGACCGATTTTGACGGGACTTTTACTGGCTTTTTACTTTAGATAGCTGATGTTATAAGGAGTAACGTAAGCTACTTTTATTTTAAAAACTTAGGGTTCCGCACAAAAACATAAAACCCTTGAAATTGGTGAAAAAATCGGATTCAAAAAGGGAAGGAATATTTTTTATTATAATTTCACGCGAACGAAGGTCGCGGGAAACAGCTAGTTTGTTCGGTAAAGGGATCCTACACTATAATAACAATAGATAGGATTTTTAGATTAGCCATTTGATTTCGTTGTACGTTTATATTCAGGCTGTGAATACGAATTCACGTACGTAGAAAATATCATTTAAATCTTTAATTATATTTTTTTTGTTACTAAACTTACAAGAATTCGACGGCAAATATCAATTAGTAGGTTCACAAACTAGATTATAATTATTAAGTATCCGATTATGTGACATCACTGACACCGGTGAAGGAAAACATCGTGAGGAAACATGGACTTATAATTTATTTATTTTTTCTTTTAATAAGGTTGCCCTCACACTAGTAGTTTCGTTAACAAACATTAAAACTCACATACTCAAACAGCCCGACCCGGAACAACTACCTGTAGGCCTTACAAATGTTTGTTCCGTGCAGGGATCGAACTCGCGACACGCAGCGCAGCCACTGCGCCAACCGTACCGTCAAGTAAGTGCAAGTCTGAAATCGCCAACTCGTCTTGGGCAATCGTGGTGATCTATACTCGTGCTTTCTTTTAATGAAAAGAAGCCTTTGCCCAACACTGGGACAGTAACAGGCTGTGTATTATTATTATTTTATTTAAGTATCCGATTTAAAAAGTATTTGTCTAGTCGGTAAAAATGTATGGAACTACAACTGGAGTTCAGACAAACTTGAATAATGTCCTGCAGTTAAAGTAATTTCCTTGCTATAATGATACTGAAAAAGTATTAATTATTAATAAGTCAATAAAACATCGAACACGTGTGCGCTATTTACCTAAATACAGAGCTATCATCAATTATTAAGTAAGTCATTTGATTAACAGACCAAAACAAATCAAATTCCCAGGTAGGTACTTAGTTGTTTTCCAGGAAAATCGTTAACCGAGAAACATCTGGGAAGTGGCGCCTCTATCCCGGAATATCGCGGGAGGGGAGACTCGGGTCAGCGGGTCGCGCTACACGTGATAAACACACATACACACATAGCTTTTGTTTATAATGGCGGCGTAATTAACTCCGCCCACTCAATCATAGAAACGATGGGTAGGTACGGGGAAAAACTACTTGAAATTATTTATCGTATGTATTGGGAACACGAATTGTTATGTTCGGTCGATTTGATTGACTGTTTTGAAGAATGGACGTCGTTAATTGTTTTAAAAGCATGCAAATTTGTTTGGTTACCCAATCTTGTTCAAATGTTGATTGATAACACCATTGTTATTACCAGAGATCAGAATATTTGCGTAAACTTTAAGGAAGTAAATAACATGTGGATAGTAACTCCGTTTAAAATCCCGGAATGATTTTTAAGTTTCGAAATAAAGTTGTTAAAATAGACGGTGGTATTATCCACATACTACTTCCTTTCTTGAAGTTTAGGCAAATATACTCTACGTATTCCGATCTATGGTTATTACACGCCTAGGTAAGTGTCTGCATAAACCTAACTTACTTTTCGCGAACTATGTATATTTAGAGTCCAATTTTAACTCTTAGTTTAACGCCATCGTGCTGCTCTTTGCTATCTAAGTAGGTATCTCATTAGATACTCCACATAGGCGTAGCAAAACACCTATAAAACAATGCAAAATTCTACAGGGTGGAAGGGTTACCGACGCTAAAAGGGTTACCATAAATCATATTTATTTCTGTAAATTGGTTTCAAAAAACACTTTTACACGTCACATCATTTTATGTTTTAAAACTATGTAGATGGGGCCGGTTTTTCGGACCCAACTACAGTGAGAAAAAAAAAATACAAAAAAATAACCAACTTCGACTTTTTTTTTGGAATTCGGTTATTTTTTGGCAAAAATGTTTTTATTTTACCCTTTTTAGTTATCGTATCACATACAAACTGCTGAACCGATTTTGATGAAATTTCTATGGGACCAATCGGGAAGTGCATCCTTTCAGATAAAAGAAGAATTTTTCAATTTTTTCTTTTAAATAAAAAAATACAACCCTATTGAGAACCTCCTCCTTTTTTTGAAGTCGATTAATAAAACAGCCGAAACAAACTCGGAGTTGAGTGGACCTGACCAGTCAAGTATTCAGTACATCATTCTGAACCCCCCATATACTAATTTTTCGTCGGTTATTTAAAAAAAAACGATGTTTCCTACAAAACGGCAATACCTACAAAATCAAAATGTATGGAAGCAGCAGTTTTATTTTAAATAGCGATAAAAAATTTCTAATCATGTTATGAATACGTGTTAACTGTTTTACCGTCGGTGTTCGTTCTACCCTGTAGGTTTCCCATAAACCTAATTCTAATATTCCACAAACCCCTTTAATAAAATGTAAACGATATTAATCTAGAAAGAAAACTTTGCGAAAGACAGCTGCAATAGGCACTGCATCACTATGACGTCTACGTTCTATTGCTAGGACAATTATGTCATTATTTCTATTAAAAGGTACATGCAAAGCCTCCTCGTGGCTACATCGATTGGTACCTATGGGCCGATGCAACGCAGAAACGCTAATATTGATTCCATTAATAAATCATGATCAAATGACACCAGTCGCTACTGAACCCACGCGAACTGTGTCGTTTAAATTTAGAAAGGAGAATCAATATAGAAACGTTAGCGTCACCGATATTAAATGCAGTAGTGTCGTCATAGGTATTCTGGTTTATCGTCATTGTTTTGACGGTTTTTAAAAGCGTTACTCAGGTTGGCGAGTTAGGAAACCAACAATGTAAGCTGTTGACCAGTTGCTTTTTAGTAGGAAAATGATTATAATTAGAGGTTTAGCAACATTATTAACTGCAAGCGCTGCTGCTGAGCATGACGTCTTGGGTTCAATTCAGAGTTCGGCTAAGTGTTATTGGGATTCTCAATCTGGAATTTCTCAGTAGATTTGTGCCCAGTCGCTGACAGTTTCATAAATGGCCAAATGAGGGTGTCTGTCCTTCGGGGATCATACTTAGATCATCGAAAAAGCTTATTGTGCTTTCCTTAAAAGAGACGATCTTGATATGCAAGGGGTGGTCACTCAACGACGGACCGACCGGACCGTGCAGCTGATAATATTTGGCTGCAAGCCTTTTGCCAATTGTTTTTAAAATATTAACCAGTATATCTTGTCTATTTCAGCGTGGTGCAATGGCGGTGCGGTGATGGCGGATGGCGGCGCGGGCGCGGTGGCGGAAGGGGCGGGCGAGTCGGCGGCGCGCGGCGCGGCTCTCGAGCGCGCGTACGTGCATGACGTGTACGAACAAGCGGGCGACGATGGCGACGAGAGCTCGCGGGCGCCCGCGCCTGGGGTGCAGGCCTTCCTGTCCGAGCTTGAGCCCGGCGCCCTTGTCTGTGATGTCGGTCAGTATATCTAAACTATATGAATATGGAAAAAGGGTTGAAATCCGGTCTGATTAGAAGGACCTCCTGAAAGAATTTCAGCCATTCCATACAATCTTAGCGGAGATTGATCATAGACGCTTTGTGATTTGCCCAGCCTTATCTCGACTCTGTTGGAGTTGGTATCCAGTCTTATCGGATGTAGGTGAATACCAGTATTTTACATGGTGCGACTGCCTATCTGGTCTCTATAGCCCAGTGACTGTGTGACTCTTTGGCTGGTTGGAAAACTTCTAACAACCCGCGTGGACTGTCAAAGTTCAGTCAGTATTTCAAACTTTTATATAGTCCCCCTGAATTTCGGCCATGGCTAATCCCAGCGGAATCTGGCGATCAGCCGGAAGAAATCATCGTCCACAAGCACAGCGATGCAATTTGGCACCTGGATGTACCATGACTAGGGTTCGGGCATATGATACTATTTATTTTGGTAGGTACTTATTATTCTTAATGCGATAATTCCTGACCTAAACGCGCAGCCACGGGCATGAGCTAGTATTGTAAAATGTGCAAATATTTTGCATCCACGCATCTCAATCAAACTGTGATCGATCCGACCTAAATTCTATGATGTTAGATGTAATAGCAGCATTCCAAATACTATCTTTCTTCTTCTTTCTTAAACACTAACGCAAAACTTCTCTCTGGAACTGGCAAATCTGATAGTTACTGGAAATCCTATCCTATTGCATATTCACAGAAACGCCCACCCTTTGCCGACAGCAATGTATGTACATCAAAATATTCGCGACAGTGTATTGAATATTCCAAGTATTACATATTACTTATTTCATTTGGAGCTTTTAGTCTGCCCACACTGCTTTGTGGGTTTAATATCAGAGTAACATAAGTAGGTACCTACTTCTGATATACGGGGTGGATGGGATACCGACGCGAAAACGGAAACCACATACTCAGTACATCATTCTGAAACCCCACCACATAGAAATTTTTCGTTGGTTATAAAAAAAAAACAGCCGTTTCCAACAAAAGTGCAATGCTTACACGTGAAAATGTACCACGCGCGCGCGGTGTAATGTATCACGGTGTAATGTATGTATGTTGTATGTATTGGTTCAGAATGATGTACCTACTGAGTATTTGGTTTTCTTTTTCGCGTCAGTGTCCATTCCACCCCGTATAGGACGCCTAAATGCAAGGAATACACGTTAATATCATGTTGTAGGTGTGATGAGATGGCGAACACTCTGGAAACGAAATGAAGTATAAACAGTGTTACCTACAGTACTCGGACCTGAGGCCATCAAGAAGGTTCATGGAGTTTAGGGGAAACACTTATCGACGCGGAATCTGCTTGAACCGACCAAATATCAGCATATTTGTGGTATTTAACTCGGCGCTGTGTCACTATTACATCGATACTGTCACTACTTTAAAGAAATGGTCTCTATCAAAAATGTAATTTTTAGTAAGTTTTCCGAGACCTTAAATGACGCACAACAGACTGTATGTACTGGGTTGACCCTAATAGGGATATCACTCATCGAAAAACAAATCAAACTATTTATTTGGATTATTTCATTCAGGGAACATTCTAAAACTCAGAGACGAACCGTTAAGGAAATGTCACGGGGTTAACACTAACAGTGTGTGGGTCTAGCATGAACGTGCGGAATAAAAATAACGTAAATGATTTTAAAATTAATAACACTCGCTTCCCACGTAATAGTTATTCAGTTTTAAAACTGAAATCATCATCTGCTGCAAAAGGCTAGTTTTCACAGGTATTTTGGGGTCGGCTTCCAGTCTAACCGGATGCAGCAGAATACAAGTATTTTTCATGGAGCGACTGCCTATCTGACCTCCACAACCCAGTTAGTACTGGGTAACATTATAAGACTAATTTTAAGACTTAAATCTATTAATTAAGTAGTCATAAAAAATAAAACTAAAATGCTAAAGGAGGTGTATTTTCAATACAAAAACCGTTACAATCTACGTTTCGTTTACGACGCGCGTTCTAGCTAGGTCCTCAGAAAGTTGGTCTAAGTATAGCTGTGAAAAATGATGGCACGTGACTAGGTATTGCAGTTTTTACAAACACGTGGCAATAAATAAATCAATACTGTTAGCTACTATCTATAAAAATATGTGAGTATTTAAGTTAGGTGCGGTAGTTAGGAAGGTACGTTACATGAACGCACAGTTTAATTTTATTTAATAAATTTACAGAAAAGCTCACTACGGTTTCGCTTCATCTAGCAGCGCGAAATCGCACTTTACCATGCTCACACCTCTGCTGTCGCTCAGAACCGACTTTTTCTAGAGCGAGAAATTGTATCGTTGATGCTGCCGCGTGCGACAGCATTCCCGCTCTGTTTCTTGCTCTAGCAAATATCGGTTCTGAGCGACATTATAAGATGATCGAGTACTAATTACTTACGCATAGGTCAGTCAAACTGTTACGTACACATTGCGGACTGGCTGCGGACGAGATTGAAAGACACATCATATTCATATCTTTATTTGCATTCCATAATGTGTGAAGATTTAATAATGGGCTTATACAATTACGGACCCTGTAGGGCACTGCAAGAAGTATTTATAATATTAATGTTTGAAATAAAATTAATACTTAATCAAAGTATCATCCGGAACCGCTGTTATTTCACGTAGGAATTATAAGACTGAGACTATTTTACAATAAACTGGGTAAAAATCTAGTCACCCAATTCCGTCATGCAACTTTTTTTTTCATCATCTCCAATGACCAAATTAAGTGCTTGAGTTGTAGGAAGCTGGAATACACTGAACTACACTATTATCTGCGAATACTACGAAAGCATTAAGCTATTATCTAATATTCTCGCGTACGTAGGTGTAACGCGTAGGTTGAAAATCTATGCAAGCGTTATTTTAACCTTTACAACTGAAATAAACTGACTTCATGATTTTAAATATTTATAAAAATATGCTGTAATATATTATGGCAATAAGTGTACCCACGCGAAACGAAGACGGTGATTTTCAACAGGCATACTTAGAATCAGAAATAGTTCCAAGGAATATAGATACTGGGGAATTGGAGACTATTCGAATATTTTCCTTAAACTTCTTAATACCTAATTAACAAACCTGACCACCATTCTACCTATAGGTATCGTATAAGCCAGTCACTGGGATGATAAGATCAGATAGGCAGCTTTTCAACCTTTTCCCAACTATCTTGAGCTTAGATTTCAGACTTACCGGATGCAGCTGAATACCAGTATTTCACAAGGAGCAACTGCCTAACTGACCTAACAGCCGCGTTAGGTTCAGAAAGATCCTGTCAACCAGGATTAAAAGAAACGCGACAAAATAAGCCCAAAATCTATTATACTATGGTTCAACATCGGACCGTTACCTACAGACTCAGTCCATACTAATACACTCCTTTGCAACAAAAACGAGCGGTTTTGATTTTTCTACATTATTGGTAATCATTTGGTTCTAAAGAGGTTTTAATAGCCAAACTATGTTACTGGCACTTAATAAAGAGTCTGGGTATGAAAAAAAGTTACGCCAAGCTACTGAAAAGGCGAGTACGATCTGTCCAATCACTTCCACAAAACATCAGGGAGATTAAACTTGTGATCTTGGCTGAGTGAGAATACATTCCACAGGACACCATCAAAAGCCTGGTGGAAAGCATGCCAAGACGATTACATGCCGTAATCGCTGCAAGGGGAGGTCATACTTGTTTTAAAATTTTATTTTTTTACCAGAAAAATACTCGTAGTCTTAATTTACTTATACCCTTAAAAATGTCCATTTTAACACGGCTCTGTTTACTTTTACTAAAACACCGATTCCAGGACATAATTGTTAAAAACTATATTCTCATTGATAATTAGTTTCCAATCATTTATGCTAATAACATACTAAAAATATTAACATTATCCATAGAAAAGGCAATGACTGTAAGGTGCCCGTTTTTTTATTTGTAAAGTAGTGTATTATAAATGTGGAAGTAGCTTAGTTCGTCTAAAGTTGCTAGCGGCTGAACTGATTTCAGTGGGCACACACAGGTAGGCAAACCAGAACCTGGGTTAGGTAGGACATACAACATTTTATCCCGGTACTACGTTCCCGTGGGGTAATATCAGACGCCCACGCGGGCGAAGCCGCAGGCAGAAGACAGTATAAGATAATTATATTAACGGAAGCTTTTTTCTCTCCAGGCTGCGGCAACGGCAAATACCTGAGCGTAAATCCGTCCGTGTACTCAATAGGAGGAGACCGATGTACTCGGCTCACGGCGCAGGCGCGGAATCACAATAATGAGGTCAGTTCATTGTGTCGAACAAGGATTCTAATTCTTCTTCTTCTTAGACCCTTATCATAGAACGATTCTCAAATTGGAACTCTTCTTAAAGCTCGATTCAACCAGCCGAGATATGTGCTTGAGTATCGTTTTATACAGGCCCTTAAGTCGTTGGCTCGGCACCTCACCACGGCGTCGTCGGTGACAGTGCAGAAGTCACTTTCACTGCATGTATTGAAGAACGGAGGGCAGGATATAAAAGTGAACATAGTTTGGATATACCCAAACATTCAGGATGGTCTCAATTATGCTGCAATGACGAACTTATTCAAAGTTGGTCTAATTGAATCATTTTGTGGACATAAACAGCCTATATAGTTTCTACTGCTGGGACACAGGTCTGTGAGAGGGAAGGGATTCACCACAAGTTTGGCTACCACACATCCTAAAATATTTGATTCTAGGACCTATGCCTACATTCCCTCACGATGTATTTCTTCACCGATATGAGAGCAGTGGTGAATACGAAATAAAGTAGGTACTTCTTCAGTGCCAGGAAGACTACTAGATTTTATTCAAATTATGATTTTATTTTATTAATTTTAGGCCATTCCAAAAAATATTCTAACTTTCCTTCTCACACCTCCAGGTGGTTGCATGCGACAACCTATGCCTGCCATTCCGCGATGAGTCATTCGACGCAGTACTGTCGATTGCCGTGGTTCACCACTTCGCCACGGTGGAGCGACGGGCGATGGCGCTGCGGGAACTGGCTCGAGTCACCAGGATAGGTGGCAGGCTACTCCTCACGGTGTGGGCCATGGAGCATGAAGGACGGAACTTTCATTCACAGGTGACTGATCAATCTTCTTCTTTTGGCGTAGCTGGTTGTTTTTGTTTTAAATACGTTGGGCCCAATAAGTGGACGCGACAATAGCAGCATCAGTGGCGTTCATGAGGTCCTCAAAAGTGCATTACTTTCGTTTAAAAAAATTTGAAAATAATTAATATGTGAAAATTAATTAGTAAATGAAACAGAACACTTAACTTTTAGACAGGTAAGATATTTTTGAATACGATGACTATAATGACAGTTTAAACTTCTTCTCACTTTAGACAAATCCCATGCAGCCGCCCACCGAGAGTTGACTAAATGAGACTAAGTATTTTTTTACTTTTCAGGACGTATTGATCCCCTGGCATCGACCAGTCACACTGTGCCCACCAACGCCGGCTCCAAGATTCCTTTCAGTTGACCACGACCAGTAAGTGTCACAATAACTTGTAACATAATACCGACTATTTCAATTATTTTTAATAATTGTTTTCAGTTTATAAGATAACATTTGTTTTTTTTACAGCAATGCTGAACATTGGAAAAGCAGAGATGGTTCCCCAGGATCGTCATCCCTTTCATCACCCAACGAAACCTGCTACTCCTTTGTGAGAAGAGCTCTCCAGCGGCTAGCGGGGCGAAGGTCATTCCTCCCATCGTGGAATATAGGTGCGCGGGTACCGCAGCGACCCTGCTTGCGCCCTGAACCACCCGCCGCTGATCTCCCTATAGAACTACGACGCCTGGATGAAGCACTGCCTCCGAGATTACTAACACAAGCTTCAGACGCTTCAACAATAAAATCACGAAGCCTGACAGATATTGCCGACATAGAAAGGCGCACATTAGTCAGATCACGATCTAGTCTACCCAGCCTGGGTGGCGAGGAAATCGAACCACCGCCACCAGCAGCTCCAATACCAGAAATAAATGAGCCTCGGAAAAAACCTCGACTTGTTAAACAAAAGAAGTCAATAAACGAAGACGACGCAGAAGAAGATCTGGATAAGCCCACTGATATGAAAAGTATGGTGGAAGAAATGCCTAACTTTAAAGTACACACCCCTAGGTTGCAGTCGAGTAAAAAACCTGGCGTATTCAAGCAAACTTCTCTTAATGAGGAATTGATGTCTGTTGAGCGGTTAAGGGAAAAAGAAAGACTAAGAAGAAATATACAGAAACAAGCTTCACTAAACGAAGAGTACCTTTATCGCAGACCTGGAGTTTTAGATTCAATTCGCGACTCAATTTTTTCCACTTCCGCAACCACTGGCAAGAAGTTCCAATCACTGAAAAACGGCCTCACTAGTAAGTTCAAAACGTCTACAACGAATATAGATAAAGTAACCGTGTTTGTGCGAATGCTTCAGGGCTGGAAGAGTCACGGACCGGCACCAGACGTTCCTACTACACCGGGTGACAATAATACCGGAAGCGAAAAAAGTTATCCTGAAAGAAGACATTCAAAGGAGGATGGATCGGATTCTTCAAAAGACAGTAGCCTTCAAAGTGATACTAGTGTTGACTCAGAAGACAGTTTTGCATCTGTAATATACGTTCCTAAAGCTGATGGTTCAAGCGATCCGCTTTCGCCTACACCTTTGTCACCTGGACCCACTTCACCCAGACTTAAAGTATCCTCCGTTCCCACGTCACCTAGAATGAAGAGTTCACCGGGATTGCCGTCTCCAAGGATCAAACAAGCTTTTCCACTAATAAGACCACCAGCATCACCAAGCTCGGTTACAGCACCAACAGTGAACAAGATTTTGGTAGCTCAATATAGCTTGAAGAACTACTCGACAACTACTTCTGTAGCCACAATTCCACTAAAGCCTCAATCTAAAAGTCAGCCTAACTCTCCGCCTAAATCGGAGTCCGATGATGCAACAACAATAATTATTAAACCTGAACCTCTACCAATCCTAAATAGTAATATATCCATTGATGTGTTTGAAGAGATAGATCCTATACCACCAATAAAAGAGGAAGAAGAAACACCAACAAGCGACGTCACTAAAGAATTACTCGCGGAAATAAATAAAGACATTGAAGAAATACATAAATTAACAGCTGAAACTAACCAATACCAACCTCGAGTTGTATTGCAAGACGTTAAGCCATACCCAAAAATAACATTACAAACTGTGGCAGAGCTACCTGAAATACCACAGTTCAAGCCAAAAGAATTATCAAATAAACCAACAACAGACACTTTAGATTCTAGATCTGCAGAACGAAAGCGAAAGGACAGGATACGACAAATTAAAGAAATGCTGAACAAGGGAATCCCTTCTGGCAGTGTGAGTAGAAGACCTCCGTTCCCAATAGTTCGAGGAACGAGAAATGCAGAGCCAATAGTGAAGAGTCGGCCTACTCTCATGTCACTGGAACTATTTAATCCTGCCACAGATGACATGGATAGTGACTCGAGCGGTGTTTCATCCCCGGACTCAGTGGATAGCGTCATTAGCGTCGTGCCCGATGAACTGCGGAAAACAGCCGCAGAAAAAGGTACGTGCTTAATTTATCGATATCACCGTCATAATCGATAGCCATGTTATACCAAGGTTATCTAGCTAATTCTGATAATCAAGGGGTCAAGCAGCTGTTACGTTTGTTCTCTTGACTATAAGATAAACTCGCACTCATAGGAGTATATCACATTGTGTGTGTTGGTGTAGTGGGTGAACAATACACTTCTGTGTTTCGGGTTCAATTCCCCCACGAAAGAAAATATATGAGTTGCAAAAGGCAAATATATATAGGTTCCCATGCATTACAACCTACATAATGTACTGGTGCTGGGTGTTTGTGTACATTTGTCTGTAAAATGTGAGACAAGAGGACTTGTGTTTAGTGTTTGTTTTATTATTTCAGATCTAGCAAATCCGACAACATCAGAGGTGAAGAAAGGGAAAAAGGAAGCAGATAAAAATGAAACCGATAAAAAGGAGGAACCGACGTCAGAAAAAACTCCTCTACTGCCAACAATAGCGCCTCAAACTCTAATAGAAGCTGCAGCAGAAGTTGCGCATTCTTTAGATGAAACCTGCGAAACTGTCATTCAAAGTAGCCCTCGATCAAAAAGGAAAAACCTTGAAAAACTGGAAAGTGCCGAAGCCATGGCCATCGTACAAGGAACTTCGAGCAGCAGCAGTAGTAGTAACTGGAGCCTAAATAAATTATCACCTGGAGATTTACGGATATTAGAATCAAGATCTCAATCACACACCAGCTCTAGTGGAAGCTCTTCAAGTTTGGAACGACTTTCACCTGGAAAAAGATCCAAAGACCGCTCGCCAAAGCTGGGAAGCACAAGTAATTCTACTTGGAGCTTAAACAGGCTATCTCCTAACAGGCCCGAAGGCCGGTCACTTGAAGAAAATCTCAGTAAAACCCACAGGAGCCCAACTAGGTTACCGTACGATTCCATTTCAATATCCAGCACGGATTCAGATAAATCTATTTCGAAATCGGAAAGCTTTAACAGAATACAAGCCAACGAGCCCCTTGTGACGTGCAAGTCAGACATGATAGCTAATGAAGACGAATGGCCTGATCAACAAGACCGAAGTCAACATTTGACTGAATTTGCAGAAAAACTAAGTGAAAAACTATTGCAAGAAATTGACCAATACTCAAAAAGGATCAATGAGGATGACTTCGACTTACCAAGTAGCAGTAGTAGTGAAAAGAGCATATCATTGAGGTTAAAGCGAGAAGAAGAAGATAGAAACACGCAGAAAATTTTAGATGAGCTATCGGATAGTTTACAACACTTGGAAGATCCGTATATTCATAAAATAAGTACAGAAATGCAAGGCCTTAATAAGCTTAGTGCAGAACTTCAAGAAAGAAATAAATACATTGCGTCTTTGAACGAAGTACAGGAAACTGATATAAGCAAGCTATTCCCTAAATGTATGTCAAAGACGAAAAGCAAGAAGAGACCAAAGGATGTCGATCCAATTATTAACAAATATAGAGAACTGAAGAAATCTATGAAAGTCTCAAGTGAAGAGGATATATACCTCAATAATTGTGCCAATATCCAATTCACAGCAAAACCAGTTACAACAGCTGAAAAAATACCGGAAATTGACGCCAAAAACCCAGATGACGATAGTGCAATTTCGTCAACCAATGGTAATCCCGAAATCACCATCGATTCTGGTGCGTCATACGATACGAGCCAATCGCTCGAAACTGGATACTCTTTAGAGTCCGAAATTAGTGTAGATTCATTATGTACCAGTACCGACAAGAGGTCCTCTCTTAAAGTGGGACAGTCAACGGATTCAAGTGATTTGGACAAAATGGAAATAAGTCCTGAATCTGTAACTTCGCGTTCTAGTGCTCCATTGAAGTCTGGTTTTTCGATCGAGTCGAGCGATACATCGGCTGGTAGTGACTGGAGCCGGCGTGACAAGACCGGTAGCACGGCATCGCTCGGCTGTGCTAGTTTAGCATCCCTGCCTTCATATAGCGAATGCTCCAAAGATAGGAAATTATTGGAGACACGCTCATCGTCGGAAGATACGGCCCCTGTTCCGGTTATTCCGCCGCCCCGTGCTTTCCCGCACGCCCCGCTGTTACCTTCACTGAGTGACGGCTCGGACAGTCTGCCTTCGGAAGGAGGAGCGGTCACGTACCACCGGTACTACCACGTCTTCAAGCGAGGGGAGCTCGATCAGCTGATTGAGAAGTACGTGGAGAGTCTACACGTCGTGTCCTCGTATTACGACCAGGCCAGCTGGTGTGTCATAGCAGAAAAAGTTCAAGTATGGACTATTTAATGGACTTATAGTGTACTCACTCTTTGTCTAATGGCTGATAAAAGGTTTCGTTGCTGGTATATTTAGGGGCTGATGATAATAAATTAATCTGGTTCGTATTTTATAATCTTATGAAATAGTGAAGATTATGAACATTAAATAATGAACATAGGACACTAATAAGTGCAGTGTTTACATCCAAGTGACCTTCATAACAAACTCGTAAGTGAGTGTTAAGGACATTTACACGTGAAATGCGGTTCTTATAAAATGTGTTAACCCTATGCGAAAATGCCAAAAGCAAAGCTTTTGTTTTTTAATAATATATTCTAGTCACTCTATAAAAGTTTACTAGTTGTTATTTCTAATATAATCTTAAAAATTTCGTTGCCCATCGCAGAGCGTGGCTTAACGGGAGTTATTGACCTATCAGTTTCTAGGGGCTACATTACTCGTATGTATATCTGTACCCACATATTGGTAATGCATCCGTGTCTAAGTGAACAGTGTCCATGTTAATAACTCTTGGTTAAAACTACGTTTGCCACAACGGGCATTAGTATTCGATGCGATAATAGAATTCGCATGAATGAAAACTAAGAGCTTTAAATAGTGAAAAAATTAAATATAATATATTATATACTTCAGTGGCTCAATATTATATAAGCTATTCATAGCTTATTTACTCTGACGTTTATGTATACCTACAGAAAATTGTAACGTTATTCTCACATACTTATAGGTAACGAATTAGGCCATACTCCAAGACCAAAATAATTAGGTACAATGAAAATATTCAGATTAATTATAAATCGTTCTATGACAATAACAGAGCCGTAGCAATGACGTCATCCAAATTGTTTTTAGTTCCCCGACACATCATGCATACATCTTTATTCCCACTAATATTTCGGTTTTGGATTATGGTTGACTTTTTTATTTAAATGTCATCGTATTAATTATCTGGTGTTCTGAAAATGTACTTTGTTTCTTCAGCTGGCCTCTCATTCTCATACAAATTGTATATGTCATGTATGGGTCCACCATATTATCTTGCTACCGATATCGCAACGTTTTTACATTTCATACTAAATTTGGACCATTTAGTAAAGTTAGAGGAGTTAGTCGTGGTAGTGGCACCTCGGAAGTCCCCTTGCCTACGTGTTTAATACTTGAGAGTACAAAACATCCATAAATTATTTGTTCAATGCTCAGAACCTTCTGTTAGTATACTTTTCAGTCTACGCTGTACTATCCGGAATTTATCTTTTTAGAACCGTTCAAAGAATTATTTTTATTTTAACCCATAATCGTGTACTTAATTAACTAAACCGTGGCTATAAAAAGTTTTTCTTACATTCCGTTCATTATTTAATATTTCCAACAATTTTTTTTTTCAGATCTTAAGCTGGTCAATTTATCATAGGGTCCACAAACTATGTTTACTTTTCGTTTATTAAAATTATGAGGATAGGAAACATAATCGAATGTCGTGCCATCTAACACAGTGCTAAATAAATATTTTGTTACAATTTCAGCTTGAAACGTCCTTTTAATTTCAATTTTTGCGTTCCAAAAGAATACTAATCTTCGTTCAAAAAAACCGTATTAACATTTTTATCAGTAAAAATAACGAATTTTAAATTTCTTTTCATCGACGTATTAGTTAATAAGTATTTGCTTAGATAAGTTAATAAAATATACATCTATGTACCGTGCAGCTACAGGATCGTTAATTACATAATATAACTTAAACATTATATAACCATCAACATTTTCTGTTGAAAGAATCGATCATCGCTCATCATAAAAATGTATTTCCTTTTTCTAAATAGAAGCCAAAACAAATTGCCCAAAAATTATCATCTTGAAATTATAATTTGGCGAATATTTTTTAAAGGAACACATTTTTATAATGATTATTATATGAAGGGGATGAGCAATGGCCACGGAACCAACCGGAGTCCCTTTAACTTGTACAAACGTAACAAATATGGATCAAACGATATGGCAGCATTGCTTACACGGTAGTAATAACGTTGGAAAGTATTCGGTATTGAACTGTAAATAATCGCTATAAGTATATGAAGCTATTAGAAATTAATTATGTTATCAAAAAATCAAAGTGAGATTAAAATTAATATTATAGTTATAGTAAGTATAAAACAATGAATACACGGCTGAGTATTTAATATTTTCTATAATTAAATGAATCTCAAACAGACTTTTGGGGAAAATATTAAATGTACAGATGTCCCATTGTCACTAGAAATGTACGCATTAGATAAATACTGGACTGTAGCGGTTAGGAGGTATACCTATATATAAAGTGCACAACCGTTACTGTACCTATTAATTTAATATCTTTATGTAAGTCTTCATTATAAGTCAGTGACTGTCGACCACGTAACTGACACTTGCAGTTTATTAAAGTGGAAAATGTTAATAAATATATTTCAATACCTAACGATTAATCAGGCTGGAGAAACCAAAGTACGTTACACAAATATACAAACTTTCCACAAAATACATCAGACGTTCAGACCAAATAATATTGTAAATAAATTCTGATTCAGTCAGTCAAATTAACATCAATTTACTAAACTGCAATTGTCTCTCCACAAAACCAATAAGCACATTCCATTAAAAATATCGATTAAAAAATACAATTTTATATTACTTGTGTAAAATAATTTTGAGCATTAAGTCTGTCCGATGGACATTAAATTGATTTTATTCGAAGTTGTGAAGTTTTTGAAGCATATCAGTGCTGTTTAAGTATGTAAGGGATGTATAATTTTTTCCTATTTTTGTAAATTAAATTGCTTGATACAATTATTTGATAATTATGCAGGGTGTAGCTGTCACGAAAAATGGGATGTCTATCAATTATTTAACGCAGTTGCACGTAGACAAGTATAGAAATATTATATAGGTACTTTATTCTCCATGTGACCAAAACTGACACCAAACAAATATATCCGTATTTGTTACTTTACGAGAACCTTTAGTTATATCTTTATGGAGTAATAAATAACAATAAATCTGCATTATGCCGTAATATACATATATAGTAAGTGTATTTACCTATTCCTTTTCATTCCTTATATTCCGAATTCTATCTTGTGTAAATACATATTCATATATAATGTATTTCATATTGGCTTAATCTGTGATATATAATAGAAATTGGCACAAACCGACATTATTTGAAAATTATTTAAAAAAACGATGAAAAGTACACGTAATACTAAGGAGACATATTTTGCTGTTGGCTTTTCAAGTTTCATTTTACCGTTATATGTGATATTAATTTTATGACCGCATGATATTCGGTAGAGAAATATTCGTCTGATTTTTATCATTGGCAAGAAGTATAAAGTATTTATATTACAAAATAAACAACGCATATTGTTAATATTTACTTAAAATATATGGATAGCACATAGAACAGTATTGTTTATAAAACGACATCAATTTTCAAAAAATGAGCCGCTCTTTTCTGAAAAACCTTGCCAACAGAGTTCAAACGCAATGTTTAAATAATATCGATCAGCAAAAAAATTTGAACACGATGATGGCATTTTACTTAGTGGTTTTGCAAAAATAGTCGATATTCCTCCAATACAGCCTTTATACTGAAAGAAATAATGTGTATTTTCTACATATACTTAGGCCAAATAAGGTTCCACTATCCAACGATTCCATCAGATTTTTTGGAACAGTGCGTCTTATACCAACGATGATTGATGTCGTTAACTTCATAGATTTTTTTATCATACCTAACCTCGCTACACTACGCTGCACTCGTAAAATATTACCAATAGTTTAATGCTCATGCTGATATCTTCATATCAATCATGTACTGTGTAGATGGAGCTACGAAGTAAACCGAAATTAAAAGCTTTTCGCGCCTATTCTCACGGGAAAAAGGCGGAGTTTATGTTAGCATTAAAAGTTTCATTATAAACCTATGAACTCGCTAAAAAGAATAACATAATAAAGACACAATTGATTTATTGATTTTTGATTGATTGATTGATTTGATTGATTGATTAATTCAGCCACAATTGTATTGTATTAGCTGTATTTCCCGTACTTTTAGGCTGATTTGTACTTTCTTACACTTATATCCGATCCCAAATATAAGGAAATATTTGCAATAGTGCCTGTGTTGCCATACAGTTTACTTTTATCAATCAAGTTCACTTCGTCGCTCCAACTACATATACGTAGACATTTAAGTCCCAGTTTTAATACGAATCATTGATACTGTTCGCCCTCTTACGAACACGAGCAGTTATATTAAAATAACGTAATGAAAAATACAGTAATACATTGTAAGCTTGTGTCATACTGTATCTATACATTATACTAGGTGACAACCTTCACAATAAAATGAAGACTTCAATATTCTGTTTGTTTTATTAAATCCTAACTACAATTAAGACGTAGCATTCACAATATTAGACTCTCCGATCGAATGCGCAACACCTTAATACGGTCTAAGACAGGCATCGCCGATGTTGGCTATAAGTCTGCCAGGTTGAAATGGTACTGGGCGGGTCACGTTTCTAGAATGAAGCCGGACCGTTGGGCGAAGATAGTCACATAGTGGGTGCCCGAAGACAGCCGTCGTAATCGAGGCAGGCCCAAGAAACGCTGACGTGACGATCTGGACTCATTCTCAACGAATTGGTCGGAGAAGGCTAATTGCAAACAAACTTGGTAAGCCATGGAGGAAGCCTTTGCCCAGCAGTGAGACAGAATAGGCTGTTGTTTTTTTTTTGTGAACCTATTCTGTCAGTAGGCTGACAAAAAACAAATACAATAATAAATGTCAAAAACTTTTTTGCAAAAAAAACCCGACTTCCCGACTTTTTATTTTACCCTTTTTAGTTATCGTATCACACACAAATCCTTGTCAAGTATCAATTTCGCAATTTCTTTTACTTGGATGGTTTTTTTTCCAGCTATTTTGATTTCAAAACCAAACCGCTGAACCGATTTTGATGAAATTTCTATGGGACCAATCGGGAAGTAGATCCATTCAGATAAAAGAAGAATTTTTCAAATCGGTTCATAAATGACGGAGATATGAGGTAACAAACAAAAAAAAAAAACATACAACCGAATTGAGAACCTCCTCCTTTTTTTGAAGTCGGTTAAAAATGAGTTTTTATATTTGTTTGTCATACCCTCAGGGCTTACCGGCTGGACGGATATCGATGAAATTTGGTACAGAGGTAAACCATTACCTGGGTTGAGTTGAGACAAACGACACTTTGTTATTTCTGTCAATCAATCACAGATGTCTAATCTATCGGTCTATTCCAATGACAGTTCTATTTATTCATACACGTTATGTACAATAACTTGTTTCCGTTAGCAGGGCGAAGTTAAAAATTCTGAAAATTAAAGAAGTATGTGAGGTTCGTAAATGGAGGCGTTCTACAGTTTCTGCTTACCCCCATGGGAAAATGAAATGAGTTTATGTGTGTAGATGTACCTACTTAGTTGATAAAAAAATATTTAGTTACTCTGAAATAGTAACTAAATATTCGAACTATCCCGACTTCACTATAAAAATCACATAAGTTGGTAGTTAAATCATAGAATTAGGGCGAACATAGTGGGAAATTCAAAAAGTTCAAATCTTGGTTAAATAAAAGTTGATTTATTTACTTATTTTACAAATAAATACAAACCAAATAATACACGCTTAGGCTATGTTTTAAACATAATGTGGAAGGTACTCTTAAAAGAACAAAATGCAAAACATTTTTGTAGCTACCAGAGCTGATAAAAGGAATACGTAAACCTATCTGTAAAGCTGTTTTCACACATTTCAACGCAAATGGAATATGTGGAAAGAGCCAAACGACGGGGTTTCAAGATTTAAAACAATAAACTTTGCTAAATAAAAATAACGGAGAATTCATCAAATATATATATTGAATATCCTTAAAACATATTAGTTTAGTTTAATCATTGATATATTAAATTTTAAAAACCTGGATACACTGCTCCTTGCAAATTTCACATCAGAAAATATCTTCGATAAATCAAACCAAAAAATCATAAGTTCTGATTGACTAAACACAAATTCGAACTTACACCTACCACACAAAGTTGTTTTTCAAACGCGAGCAAGGCACGTTATGTCACGTTTTCAATTAAATTCCCGAAAAACAATGGCTATCAAGCCGAGACATATCGTGCGATGCTGGCGTTCGAATTTGCAACCAGTGAAAAGTGCGCACTATTCGAAATTATGCGCACTTTTTCTGCGAACTTTTTCGAGACATTGAGTGTGTATTTTGGGTTTTTTATATATCAACGACTTTAATACAAAAGTATTAGAGAGTTCCGAAATTAACAAAATTTTATAAAATCGCCTATATTTTAAATGTATATTATTAATTTATTATGTAGGAATATCTTATTCTATCATAAAGCCTAAAACATGGAAAAATGCAACTCAGATCGTAAAATTACAATAATAATACTTCCATGAGAAACTTAACTTGATCGGAGATTCGACCAAGTTTTGCGTTAAACTGGCGGATAGTATTACAATCACTGTTAAAGGATGACGAAGAAGTATGTATGATCAATAAATCATTATGAAATATGGTATAAAATGTGTAACCGATATTATGATTTTGACAGACTTTTACAATCTCTAATTCTATGTAGTATGTCCTCCCCCCTCTCCCCAAAAACTAATCATTATGACCATTCGATATGTGACATGTTACACATAGATATTTTCGGAACGGAGAATGCTAGTCCGTCGCCCGAAACGGCGTCATGCATTGATAGGATACTTGCGTTAAGATACGCGTTACCGGCGCGTACAAGTCGGTACGGATCGGTCGGAACGGCAAAAACCGTTGGCTTATGGTGGCACTACACTTGGCCTACAGATGGTTGATCTGGGCAAATATTCGCCCTCTGCCATTAAAAGAGAGTGAACTTTACCGCAATAGGCATAAAAACATCTTGTTTAGATCCAATATCTCGCAAATTTTGATAAATACGCCAAGTGAAGTGCCAGCATAAAAAAGTTGGCCCAAAATAGTTAGAAAAGAGGGGGAGGGTTACTGGGAGTGGGTAGAAGTCGTTTCTACACGAAGTATGCGGCGAGCTGCGCCATCTTGTCCTTGGGCTGCTTGTTGCGGTGCTTGTTCCCGCGCGCGCGCCCCCCGCGCCCCCGCCCGCCCGGCGCGCGCGACGCCACCGCGCGGTGCTTCTCCACCTGCGGCCGAACGTACTCATGCTTAACTAGTCTAGTTAGGTCGACATTGCATCCTAACGGCCACAGACCTAATTCAAACGTAAGGCTTAGTTAAAGGCCCGCTCGTACCACAGATCACTAAAAGTCGATTACCGCTTAACTCATTTAAAACATAACTCGTGTTTATAAGTGAAGTCGAAAACATTACAATGTTTTGAATACATGCAGCGTTAAATGTATTCCCTTCCCTTCGCGTGTCGTTATGAGCCTACGGGTGCACATAAGAACAAAATGAAGAAATGTAATTTGTGCACCCGTAGGCTCACAACTAGTCGGTCACAATTGGCTGGTATTTAAATTATCAAAATGAAAACCTATCACGTCACTGTGATGCCAGGTCTGTTTTAATTCCTTATATTTATACCAATAAACAGGTAAACTCATAACGAATCCAGGAAGGTATAAATTATATGTTGTTGAACGAATGTTTAGGGACACTCGATTTGTGGCGTAGACTAACAACAGCAATAATACTAACCAGTGCACTAAAGGTAGGCTCGCAGTACAGACAGGCCGTCATCTCAGTGATGGCGGCCGGTAGGCGGGTGCGCTCGGCGCGGTACTCCACGGTGACTTGTTGCGCGCCGCACGCACTGCACGCGATGTCGCACACGGTCACGCGAGTCGCGTCCTCGAACACGTTTATTATTACGTCGCAACTGAAATAAAGCATGATCGTTTAGCGATTAAATCCATTACTCTGACACCAACGTGTCGAGCTAGCAGTAGCGAAGTGTTTATACAACCCGATGCCTACCGGTGAAAATTTCTAGTGACTTTAAATAAAGAGTATTCTATCGATATCTGATTACGTTTAGAGATGGAACAAAACTAGTAGATAATTACAATTGATCGAGCCCGTATTCGGTATTCATTCAAAGAATCGTGACGTCATACATACCGATTGCATGCCAACTTCCACTTGGGCGCAGAGGGGTCTAAAACAAGTACCCCCGATTCACACTCGACACAACCCGACACGCCCGTCGAGTTGACGCCGTAAGGACACGTCGGGTGTGTGCAGGAGTTGCAGCCGAAACCCTTCTTCATATCCCTGGAAATAAAGTTGCAATTAGCATAATAAAAATGCTGTCAACGCAGATCGGGTCAAATTTTTCGTGAGAACGATTGTATTGAATTTATTGGACGTACTAACCACAAAACTTTTAAGTGAATTATTAACGTACCTTTAGATACGCGCTTATTTTCGTTTTTTTTTTTAATATTATCGGTAGCAATTTAACAAGTCTTCAAACAAAATAACTTTAATTGTATCATGATCCTACAATGATCCCAATGCTGACAGAAACCTTATGGGTTGGTGAACGTCTCGTATCTTACATTTTTGGTTCTATAATACTTACTTCCTCAAAAAGTTTTTCTCCCAACCGTTGATTTAAAAGGTTAAATTAACTAGCAAAACTCGACAGACCTGGTTGGCCATCTATATCTAAACAACATAAAACAAACAATAAATTACTGTGTTCATTGACAGATAGGTTCGAAAAATCATATTTGTCATAATTATGTGTCCCTTCCACTTTGTATAGACTTGTCCCTACCATATCTGTGAAGTTTCACTAGTTAATCTAACCCTGAACAGATGATCTGTAAAAGAGCAAATACCTGAAAGGCGGATGGTTGTAGCAGTAGGGACACAGCGGGAAGCTCTTGCCCTTGTTGCCGGACGACCACGACAGCAGCTCGAAGTCGTCGAGCGGACACTTGAGCTCGCGGTATATGCGCACCGTGCCGTTCTGGGGCAGACCGTACGTGTCGTCGCAGTGGGAGCAATGCAGGCGGGCGGGCTTAGCCTTTAAGTGCCAAAAAAAAATGTATCAAACTTCATACAAAAATCTTCCAACCCCTTAAAGTCGAAAGTTATTTATATTCAATTTATTTGCATCCCACATTGTTAAAAAAGTGTTACAAAAGGATTACGGCAAAAAACAAGTTGTGAAAGGGATATTAAATAGCAGTAATATAAATTGACACCAAATTCCGAAATCCAAGTAGACGAAATCTAGCAAAGCTTTGCTCAGCTTTAGGGTTACAAATAAAAGCAAAAAAAAAAACTTTACTCAACTCACCTGAATATACCTCATATACCGCCTACACTTGCCGCACCTAGACAGCGCTTTCCCGCTCGTCTTCAACGATGAGAAGTTGACCTCGAACAGCTGATCCATCGCCTCGATAGACCTCACAAAGTACTGGAACTTTCTCCTGAAGATCTCCGTGGTGTGGGTGAGGACCGCGTGGAAGTCTGCGCGGCCTACCGCGATGAGATTCAGCTGCTCTTCTAATGCCGAGCGCATTGTTGGTAGGACTAATTCGGGGTCGATCTGCAAAGGAGGTTTTATTTTGAAAAGGATTGAGAGTTATAAATAAAATATTGAAGTTTTAATAACTAAAAAACACGCTTTAGGGTGTCGTCATTTTATTTCTCCTGTGCTTCTCAGCAAACCTTTTCAATTGATATCCGTATCATGGGAATGCATAAAAATTAACTAGTCCGCCATCTTTGGGAGTCCTCCATATTGGATTTAGAATGACGTCACTTGGCTAACCATGCATTTTCATCGAAACTAAACATGTATGCAAAATTTCAGCTCAATCGGAAACCGGGAAGTGGGTCAAATTTAATAGTTACATGTGAAGCTAATAAAATGTTAAAAACTATAAACGTGTTATGTGAGGAATTTTAAGTTATTATTTACTCAAGTGACGGCTGACAGGAATTGAATGAAAACATGTTGCGCCGACTAAGTAATATGGGCACGAAGATGGTGATTAAAAGGTTGAGAGTAGTTATTCCGGCCTGTCAGTAAAGGGGAGATAAGCAATTACATTTCAGTTGTTAGTGGCCAGCCAAACCAGAAAAATGCGTAAATATAAAAGGATAGAATTTGGCTGTAAAAATGGCATATCGAGTTTCAGTAAAAGTTTGGCTTTTAATACATTGTCTTATTATTATGTGACATAATATATCTCATACTGAAATTTTAGAAGTAATATCCACGCCCGGGTAGAAGTCCTACCCTTTGTAGCCTCTCTAAAACTCTTATAGCCGCTTTTCCCTTAGAGTTTGAGCCAGTACAAGAAAATAATCGTATTGCCTATTTTCACAATGACTAGGTGATATCAATAAGAGTGCGCTGCTGGATTTTCAACTTTCTACGATGAACAAAGTGTTGGAAATCCAACGACTAGCCTTAGCTTCAACAGCAGCTTACCTTTTGGTATCCATGCACCAGCACGATGCCTAAGTTAGTGGGCACCAGTTTTCGACCGCTGCCCACTGTGACGTAGTTACGTTGGCAGATGTTGTTGATGTGCACGGGGATGGACGCATCCGTACCGATGCCGTGTTTCTCCATCAAGGTGATTACCTGAGAATAAAATAAAAACGTATCTTTTTTTTTACCAGTATGATAGAAATCCGGGCAAAATGTCGAAAAACGCGGAATATCTACATGGAAAAGCGCGTAGCGGTTTTTTTTTTCAGTGGTTTCTGTCTAGAAATCGCGTAGTGGAGAATCGCTCTAAAAATCCGTGTTGTGGTATCCGTTTTTACATAGAGCAGTTACGCGGAGCGCAGTTGATGTTTGAAGCACAATCGATGCGCGAAAATAGTGTTAAGGGTGGTTAATAGGGGGGTGCGTACCACTATCAACTTGTTGTAACAAGGCTATAAATACAGGGTGGCGATTTAGTCACTTCTTCATCCTTCAAGAAAAAAAAAATAGCTTTTTATACATGCATCGAAACAGTTTTTTCACCAATATGAGTTTCTTTGAGAGAGTTGTTTAATATGGCAGAAATGCAGGTGACTAAACCGACACCCTGTACGTATAAAATGATAAGGCACAAAATTGTTTATTTTTTATTCGAGTCCAGTTCGTTACCAAAAAGATCTTAGTCCTTACCTCGGATTCAGTAAGGTAGTCGGGCGGCGACGTCTGGCACTCCACTAGTCTATGGTCGTGAGCGCGCAGTACGTCATCTACGTTCAATACCGGCACAAACTCGTCTTTGCCGAACGCCTGTTGAAATAATCATAAACGTTTGAAATTATCATATCCATTGCTCAAATTAAGATTTCCAGAGACAATAAATTGTAAATTGCTATAGTCAGCAGAACAGCTGGCCTGACCTACCGTAACGTCTTAATGCAGTATTTTTTTTTAATCTTTCTTGTGTGTGAAAGGTTACTTTAGTACCCTCGCTTATCTATTCACTACTATATACTTATTTAGCGGTCGATACCGAAACGTTCTATAATGCGCACTATCACCCGATCGAAAAGCTGCAGTCTGCGGGACTTAACGAGTCCCACCGACTGCTGCTGGTGCTCGCAAAGTATCCCTGCGATTAACATATTATGTATAGTCAGAACCCCAACAACCGTCGGGCAAATCGGGAAATAGCACACCAGACAACACCCGTCTAATATGTAATGAAAATATATTTATTTTTGTGAGTAAGTTATCAAAACACACTTACACTATACTTTTTTATACACGGAGTTTGTTATACGGAGGATGCTCCCTTTGCAATAGATGATCCACTTAACAGACTGTTCCTCATACCTGCCAATGCATGATCTCGGTGTACCCGGCATCAACGAGCGTGTTCCCCGTATACTTGAAGGTCTCGGTACCGATCTGGAAGGTGATGATCGTGGACAGATACTTGCAGTCGCGCGACAAAGTAGCGATGAAGTGACGCGTCACGTAGTCGTAGATGCGCCACGCGTCGCCTTCTAGGTCGGACTCCACTGAAGGGAAAATACAGGGTGTAAAAAGAGCAATCACCTAGCCGTCATACAAGCAGTCTGTACATCAAACAAAGTGACGACTTTAGTTTTACATGACATAATATCACGCTTGTAACCCTCGAAGGGTTACGCACAGGTGTCTCTAATAGTACACCCACATTTCGCCAGTTATGTTGTCCCGTGTAATAGAGGGCGAGCCTTTAGCCATCAATCGGGCACAAATCCAGACTTCGTGGCTACTGAAAAATTCCTGATGGAAAAACCCAATATCAATTTGCCCGACCTAGGAATCGAACCCAGAACCTCATACTCAGCAGTAGCGCATGCGACCACGAGACAAACGAGGCAATCACTAAAGACAAAAATACATGAAAGTGGAAAGAAAATACAGGGTGTTAAAAAACCCATTACCAACAGCTTTTTATTATTTTAGTGTAAATAAATCGCTGTTTATACAATAGCGCACGCAATACATTTGTGCATGCAAAAGTGGAAAGGCAATATAGGTATATAAGTTAAGTAAAACATTTTAAACTCGTTTTCTTAAGCGGTCGCAAAAAAGTCAGAACTTGGAATTTCGCGTTCCCGGGTATGGTCGGACGAGAAGAACGAACGAACACTCGGGTTCTTTGGGTCTTTTAACACCCGTTATTTATATGCAATACGATTACAAATACAATTCGTTTAAATATTTTATGTTTACCTATTTCATCTGCAGTATCCATTGTGGTTGCAATAAAGAAAAATATCGATTGTGTATTTGTATTTTTATTTGGATTGGAAGCAAAGTGAAAGCTATGAGCCCAAAGATTTAAATCATCAGATTTGCCCTGACCAAACTTGGATCACGTGAAAATACGAGAAGAGTTCACACTGAGAAGAGTGAACTCGCACATCCTGCATACAACGAAAGATACGATTTTCAGTATAATGAACGAGACAATACTATTCAAATTTCATTGTCAAAGAATCAGAAATGAGATAATTTTTTGAAGCAATAGGGCGAATTTAATGACTTAAATATTTGTTTGAACCGAGTTTCCACTATCCTAAGCCGTCTAAATAAATGGAAGTACTAGTGACTAAACTATTCATTTGAAACTTTTTACATTTAAATAGATCGGAGTAAAACCCGTACAAATAAGAAAGTACATGTGACAGCAAATTATAGTGGAAACACGGCATTAGGCCATGAGCAGATGGACTATTTGTCCACTGGACAGAAATGATCCTGCCTATTGGTTGATGCATTGTTTTTTCATTCATTTGTTGCTGAATACGGCAAATTGTCCGTATCTGTCCGGCGGGCAAATAGTCCATCGTTTGCTCAGAGCCTTAATTAAAACCAACACTGTTCATTAAGCCAAGAGCTTTGAAGTTAAATGCTATAGAACACTGATATACAAATCGTTTACCAGCAGGCCTCATCGGTGTGATAGGTGGATGGTCACCGGCGTCATGTCCTTTCTTAGGTCGGTTGATGCCGTTGGCGATGATGGCGCGAACTTCTGTGCCCCACTTGCTAGAGTTCTGCTGTTGCCGGAGTGTGCCCCTAGGAAGAAGAAATGTTGTTTTATTTGCATCGAATATAAAGGGTGCAAATATACCCTTAATGAAGCCGAAAAGCATTTTTGTTCTCCTCGTCACTGCGATCGTGTTTTTGTTCTGGACCATACCTGGGAACCTTTTAGTTACGGAGATATCGAGGCTCAAAGTTGCAAGTTGTTTCCCAGAAATAATTTTTGCGAAGAGTTACTTAGTTTGATGTACAGAATGCTTAGTTGGAAAAAACAAGCTCTTTTCTAAGCTCATCTTCTCTTTTTATCGTGTGGTCAGTGCTTAACCTGGTGTCAGAGTTTTCATGCCGCCCATAGGCCTCTGACTTGGCTTTACATGCCTCCGGGAAATATCTCTCAGGCAAACTCATAATTTGATATACAGCGAATTAGAGCCAACAACCACGGAGAGGCAGTTGCACACAAATAAAAACGATTTCGACCCTCGCTACGCCAGAATGTCCATTCGAGATTCGTAGGCGAGTATCGCCTGGCGACATTCGAAATTAGACGGTAGATTAATACGATTATTCCACTTACATCAGGTCGTAATTCTCGGGGTAGCTGGTGGTCTCAGTACGCGGGTATGAGATATAACCCTGTGTATACAGGCGCTCAGCTATCTGCAAGCAAAGAAGATTTCAATGTGAACTACAAACAGTCTAAATATACGTGCAAATTGTACTCAAATAGCATGCATAAGCTTCAAAATATTATTTCACATATTCAATGCCTTGTAAGTTTTCACACAATCACATTCAATCACTTTCGTTTTTCAATTGTCTCTATGTCACAAGGCTATAAATCTTTATACTCAGATTATAAGCATTTATGATAAAACTTTAATCTTTCCTACAGAGATAGAAACTGTATATTGCTTTTATTTTTTTGTTTAACACCTGTTATTTGTCCCCAGTTGGCCAAAGCCTTCTCCTTCCTCCTTCAAAACTTCTCTATCTTGAGTGTTCTTGGGCCATGTTAGCCCCGCAAACAAGAACAGACCAACACAGAACCGATGTGCCACTCCACTTAATTCATACAATTGTATAATATTACACATTACATACCTGCATCGCATGATGAGGTCCCATGCCGAGGCCTGCACTAGCCACTCGCATCAGTTCAACTGTGTTCAGGGCAACAGGACGTGGCTTTATTTTTTCCTTAGCTTGGATGTTCACCACACTGTTGAACAAACTCAACATTTCAAATAACAATAAAATACTTTGGATACAAGCATAAGCATATTTTAGTCCAAAAAGAGACAAATTCCTGTACACAAGATTTTTGCTTTTATTTCAACCACTATACTAGACTTTCTATAGAACTTCACAAGAGTAGCCTCTGTTGTTGGATTTAGCTATTTATTGTTTAGGACATAACATGCACAGTCATAAAACACTTACACTGCTTCCTTAATCTCTTTGATCCCAGCAAGGAACATATTAGCAATGTCTTTCTCAAAACTCCGCATTCTCTTCCACTCAAGCGGTAGTTCTCTGCCTTCAGAAGTACTAGCAGTAACTCGTAACACCCAGTATGTCTCAGGCTTAAATGTCTGGATTTCATCGTGACGTTGGACACAAAAGCCTAGGGTTGGTGTTTGACAAGGACCATATGAAATAAGTGATGCGTCCAAATCACCATATCTACCTGTGAATTTGAAAAAAGGATTTGTAAAATAAATCAACAAGAACCAAACTTAATTAAGTAGTGGATAATGATTCTTTGATGATGAGTAACAAAAAAATCTGTTCCTATTTAATTTTTTAACTGACTTTAATAAGAAACTAATCATCAAAACAAGAAATTATTTTACCTTGAAAATATTTAGTCTGGAACCGTGTAAACGCACAACCAATTCGTAAATCAAGTTCTTGTCTAGCGTCAACACTCCGAGACTCATTCTCATTGGGCCGACCGAGATTCAACATGGCTGCCTTGATGTCCTTCTCTGTGATGGCCGAAAACTTAGCACGGTAAGTCACTAGGGGTGAACAAATGTCACCTTTCATGTATTGCTGTACACAACTCATTACCTGGAAAAAGATTTATGTTATGATGTTAAAAGTTCTATACTTGTTGTATGCATAACCTTACATAAAATTATTTATAATACTTGAAGCCTATGCTGAGACTGCTTCTGAAGTCAGCAATGTGAATGAGAGAGCAGTATTCAAACAAATTGCATTCAATCCTTCTTCTATTTAATCTTTTTCAACTAATTTACTATTTCTTTCTGTTACGAAAAATTGCTCTCAACTTACTTCAAAACAAATATTCTCGCCTTCTTTATCGCAATCCAGCCACAATATGAGGTAGTCGCAAGATTTAGACTCCTGTGCCAACAGTGCAGGTATTCTGAGCCTGGGCATAGCTTCCTTCTTCTCCGTCGGACAACTGAATAACTCCACAGGGTCCACTTTATCCCAGTTATTGTATTTACCGGTGAAATCCAAACTCATAACGTGACCACAGACGGAAGTCATCTTGAAATGAACAGGCTCGTTTTTGAATGTTCCATTCCATTCGTGAATATTACAAGCATTATTCGATGCTGTCGAAACAAGAATTTATGATTAGTTTCTTCATAACAAATTATGAAAACAAAATAATACAAAATAAACTTGGTTATGACACGAACCTTTAGCGGTGGCGCATTTGCCATTGCTGAGTAAATTAGCAACATTCTGAGCTAAAGATGGCTTTTCAGCCACCATCAAAGCCGTCTTCATCTTATTTTGGTTGAACCAGTTGATTTGCCTATCATGAAAATAATTTCATCCACGAATACTGATCAATAAAAATCCTGAAAATCAGAATTATTAATGTCATGACATGTTTTATTGTCAGTTTGTCAGTACTGTCAAGTGTCAACATACAAAAGTTGCTTGCCACAAAAAAAAACTATTTTAAAAAATTACCGTTGGATGAAAATTCTGCAATAATTATGTACGTTGCATTTTATTTAATTTTCAGGAATTCATGGAAGGCAGAAATACAGGTGTTTTCTTCATTTTCTATTAAAAATAATGATGTGTTGGATACTTTATGTCTGAAATCTGTAGACTACTTTGGATCAATAGTTAAGTACACCTATGCCTAACCCTTCGGAGATTACAAGGTGTGATTTTATGTTATGTACTTTGGATCTGAGGGGTCACGCATACTACTAAACAATTATTGTGAGAACGTGGCGGCATCTTGAATTCTGTTCCAAAAGGCTATGCAGTTAAAAAGTCTTAACAAACCTCACTAGATGGGGCGGGTATCGGTACCTTTCGAAAGAACCCATAAAATAATTTAAAAATCAAAAGTTAATGGTCCAGTTTTCTGATAATTATTTAAGCATAATTTTAGATAATTAGAGAATTTTCTAATTATCTAAAATTATAAATTTAAGTAATATTTTGATTGGATATATTTTTCATTAAATTGAACTATAAAAGATATAATTTCTGAACGAAAACGAACGAATGAAACGTCAATGTCAAACATCTTGTGATTGTCTGATTTCGGAGGATCCGTATCATGAATATTTTAAAAATAACTATTACTATTTTAATAAATATGTAGTTGGTGTAGTGTTGTGTAAATGTGCCTAAACTGACGACGAATTGAAAAAAGCCTCACAAGTGTATGGTGTATAGTGCATACATAAACACAACAAGAATGAAATATATGACAGTTTACTGATTAAAATTTGTTTCATTTTATTTATTGTCCCAAGTACCTGAGTCTAATCGAAATCATATAGCTACATTATAATACTTGCCTACCTAAACGTTACGATAGTATATAGGGACCCTGTAGGTGTAGTGCGTAGTGTTGTTAGTACAGATTAATAGATGTCGCCACTATTCAATTTCAGCTATCAAATTTTCCGCGAGTCGGCCCTCTTTTTAGACATGGGTCGTACTTGTAAAATCGAGGACCAGGGCTTCAAAGTACGTTCACCTTCAAAAACCAGGGCTTGAAATACTTTCAAGTATTTTCTATCTGCATCGAAAATTGATCCATGACTTCATACAAATAAGAAGTACAATCGCGTATTCAAAAGCCCTGTTGGAAGTAAAAATACTTGCATAGGAAATTGATTCGTGACGTCCTATTAATAAGGAGCACAATCGCGTTTATAAATAAATACTTACAAACCAATAAAGTAAAAAAAATACTTGCATTCGAAATTGTTCCGTAGACTCTTACTGATAAGGAGCATGATCGCATTTGCGAAAACTGACGCAGTTGAGTACCTACGTAATTGAGCGAGTAGCCGTATAATATAAAATACCTTGAAGTCTTGCAAGTATTTCGGTTCGGTACCTGGTATGCGTACTTGGAAGCAAATACCTGGTATAAAAACCTGGTCGCGTAAATACGTACCTTCCCTACCTCTTTTATATGGTACTGGCTGACTCGCGCAACTTCGTCGGCGTAACATTTTTGATTGATGCTCCGCTCCTATTGGTTGCAGCGTGATGTTATATAGCCTATAGCCTTCCTCGATAAATGGGATATCCAACACTAAAAGAATTTTTCAATTCAAACCAGTAGTTCCTGAGATTAGCGCGTTCAACCAATCAAACTCTTCAGCTTTATAATATTATTGTAGATAAGTATATTTTAGTATTTATGTATTCTACTCTTTGCTTTGGATCACGATTTGGAGAGTGGTAACACCGGTGTTATTGACTTTAGGAGTGTGCGTTCTAAAACTAGCTACGAACACAAACGCGGTGGTTAGATCTCTTAAACTAAACTGAACTTTAAAATAATTAAAGTGTTTAATTTTCATTTCGATGTGTAATGAATAATGTAATAAATAAACGTTTCAAAAACAAAAAAAGTACTTTATATAAATTGTAGCAGAAATCAACGCATTTCGGAAAATTTTAAATCCTCAATCTATTGTTGAAAAAAATATTATGTTTGCTATTTGAACTTTGATAATAAAGTAGAAACGTCATTGAAGTGAATGAAGAGAGGTGCGCCTGCTCTAGCTTGCATTGATAAATTGTCGGAAAAACCTGGCTTGAACGATGCGAAGATCATTATTAAATTGTGCTTGAGTTGATAAATTGTATCTAACACGAGTTTTTGTGAAAACAGTGAGCTAGTTCAATCGTGCGTTATCAAACAGTGAACATGGTAGGGCTGGTGACATCAATGTTTTTTTTCAATTGTTTATTTATGTAACTACTTGCGTAGAATATGTGATAATGTGAAAGTCGTTATATTGTTGCAGCAGAACCCTCGAAGTGAGGTGAACATATGTACAGCGGGGCAGTTGAGAGTGATGTTGCCGACATCAGTGGATCATAGTATGCCTCCACCATTTCTCGATATAAGTAAGTAATTAATTGCGACGACACACGCACTCTTAATTTACATACTGTACGCGATAACAATATGAGTCTAACAAGATTCACCTGTACTCTGTTGACTCATACCTCATATGTTTTATAAATATTGACATTGTTTGAATGGCAGTATGTATTTCATATGCAATCGAAACCTTTGCTTATAATTGCTATCCGTGAATAGAACTATTTTAACATCAATCCTAAACATAAACAGGTTTAGAAAAAATGCAAGTACTACATTTAACTGCTAAAGGATTTTTTCATTTTGTTATGAAGTTTTGTAATTTTGTTATTTATTTTAACTGTGACCTAACTGTGATCTAGTGATTATAATGAATAATCAATAATGTGTGAATAATTCTCATAATCACTAGAAATGTCACTGTTCATTTAAATCAGAACAATTGTAGCATAATACAGTGAATAAAAATAATTCAATCAGAATAAATTATATAATACCTAATGAATTAATAATTGATAAACTCAAACAAGGACATCATTGTAGACTGAACTCTCACAACCAGCATCTGGTTCACTTGGTTGACAAAATATGGAGATTTTGGTATTATTTGTTTATTCTATTTCTTGCATTCAGTAGTTTCTGCTGGCATTGGAAAAAGCCTGAGTTTATTTTATTCCTTATTTATTTACAAATCTAGAATAAATTCAGTAAATTATGGTGAATACTATCAAAATCCATTGCATTCTCCACAACCGTCACAACTATAGTCCTTCCTCAGTTATCATGCCTTGTGACTGGGACTGTAGCTTCATCTTTTAGTTTTTGAAAATTTAAAATTGCCTGTAACTGGTCTATTTGAAATAAATGCTTTGATTCTGATTCTCAGACAAACAGACATGAAACGTGCCTTTAAATTAAAGTAAGTCAAGTATAGATGCACTATAATTAAAGTATTCTTTCCTTTGTAGATAATCTCCATGACATACCACCGCCACAAGCGGACTTCTCAGCCCCTCCACCTTATGATGTAGCGGCTAACTCCAAATTACCCACATATGAGGAGGTTCAAAGGGAAAAACAGATGGAGGGTGAAGACCTGCCTCAGGTATTCAACCAGGTACGACTTGATAAAATATTTGTTTTTAGTTTCACTTGCTTCTTAGGTATACTTGGACCTTGATGAAGAGCATCCCATGTCTTAACTCTTAATCCAGCATCAAATATCTTAAATCAACATTCCAATTGCATAATACACTTTTCAATCACAATGCAAAAAGTTTTGAAGTAATACAATTCATAGGTTTGAAAAACTATTTTAACAATGTTAACAACACAATGAATATTGTTGAAATGAATAGTGTTCAGATTGTGTGTTATGCAATTACCCTGCATGTCATGGACTATTTTCAAAATAAAATTTCATATAATTTGTTCATACATTTATGTGCTAATTAAATAACACCTTTCTCATATGGGAGGAATTTTGAACAAATGTTTTGTAAGTACCTTGGTACCAAATATCAGAATACTGTTTTTGGTTTCAAGTAATGGTTTGTCTATTAGTGTCTGCACCATTTTATATGTCTTATTAATAACACACCATTTTTTCACACAATTTATGATAACCCTAGTTGGTGCAATGAGTCTGTAACAGACCCGGGGTGTGTGTGGGATCAAGTGTAAGATCCTATGTAAGAAATCATACAAGAGCAAAAAAAGAATGTGTGTGTGTGTGTTCTCCTATTAAAAATTAAAAAAAAAGATGTATGTGTAACAATAAAAGAATTTCGGGCGCCTTGGGAACGCACACTACATTTAAAAAATACTTGCCAGATAGGATAATTAGTAGAGTCGAACTTCTAATCTTCCGGGGGTGACTAAACTAGGATTATAGGAACAATGGAAATACCTTTGTTAATACCTTCTTTATTACGTCAGTAGCTTCCTTTTACTTTAAATATTAAATTACTAAATTGAGATTATCATTATTGTTGCATCTTTATATGAAGAAAGTAAATTAAGTTTGGGCCAGATGTCTGGCTAAAAAAAATGTTAAATTAGACCTCAAGATTTCGGCGTCGAAGATGAGAGAATCCAGAATCCATGAAATGGAAAATTATAATCAGACGAAAGAAAAAGAAAAAGTAGAAGAAAAACGCCACAGCAGGGCTGTAACAAAATTTTAAAAGGTTAATACACAAGTCTATTAGAATTTCAACACGTGGGGAGCATGGCGTCCCAAGAAGGAACTTACCGTTTTTCCGTTAATAAATGACTTTTCCCGTGTGCACCGATAAATCCAAATTAGGTGAAAATCACACTAGAGCATCGTCCAATATTGAAATCCTGAAACATCAATTTGACTTAAAACACGAACCTAAAATGATGACCACATATTGGTCTGGTAGAAATAAATCTTACCGAAGAAATTAGGGATCCCTCCTTCTGAACACCTTGTCCTGGGTGTTTAAGGCAGCGATTATGGCATCATTTGGCCTAAAAATATCCGTGATTATACCGGATTTGTAAGATTAAATTGGCGAGATAAATGCCTCGATGACGAAATCAGGTCGTAAAGTGAAACGTCAAAAAATGACAGTTCTGAACTCAACCATAGCCAATAAAAGACAGTATAAAAATCGTTCCGAAATCGACTAAAATATGAAAAGCATGTAACAGTTTAAAAAACACGTTACAAGTCATAACTGTGAAGTCCAAGTTTAGTTTAGGCAATACCTATGATAACATATCATTGTACTTTAGTAACATGTTGCAAGCTTGAAATATCGGGCAACATAGGTACTGGTATTTTTAAAATCATTTACCTCTTCACTACATAGTATAAAACAAAGTCGCTTCCTGCTGTCTGTCCCTATGTATGCTTAGATCTTTAAAACTAAGCAACGGATTTTGATGCGGTTTTTTTTTAATAGATAGAGTGATTCAAGAGAAAGGTTTATATGTATAAAATATATATAGATATAATATATATATAGGTATGTATGGTTTATATGTAATACATGCATATTATAGTAGAGAAAACATTAGTACCTACATTGCACCCGTGTGAAGCCAGGGCGGGTCATTAGTTTATTTATAAACATTATTGTAAAAAAGTTCGGAAATAATAGCTGCATATATCATGTCGACCTTGTAGAGGACAAGTATTATTCCCTGTATAGCTTGAACCTGAACATACCTACCTTTTTATCTAATCTCAAGCTGTAAAGATTTTATTTATAACCCTACTTGTCCACCATTCATGCATTACTTTTTGAATATTGTTGAATAAAACAACAGTACTATACTCAGATCTCCTTATCACATGAATCACCATCATTTTGTTAGTTTGTGATTCATTTTTATTTTATCATAAATAATACCCACTTACCATAGATATGGAGTATTGTCTACCTCTCTATCAAACTTATCATTTATTTAAATACTGTTGTCTAAAAACATGGTGACACATTAAGATAGGTCAGTGTATATAAATCCACAGCGTACTTATACATATACGGGGTCCCATAAATTTTTTTGATCAGTATTAGAAACAGGATCAATTGGCATAAAAAAAAATGATGTAAAACGGCCATTTTTGGTAACTGTACTTTTTTTTGAAAATCTGCGACTGGGGATCAAAATTTCACGAATAATTATGTATAGTCTCGTAAGACCATTTTCGTGTAGCTGCAACGGTTAACGTAGTTCCCCTTACTGCCCCGCTGAAAGTTTCCACCCTAAAGATATAAATATATATATATCTTTATCCCTATAGATAAATCTGAAACTGTAGTTTTTGGTAGAGCTCTACCTTAAGATTCAGATTTGTCCTTACTAAATAACTTACCCGTCACAGAAATCACGTCGCAGTCGTTAATTTTAGAATTTAAAAAAACTGCAGCCAATATTTTTCCTTCCTTGTGATATTAAGCCTAAAGCCTAAATAAATGGTTATAACGGTAACTATGTACCATGAATTTAAAATTATTTCAGTCAAATATTGTTAAATTGTGTTAGCTGCCTATTGCTTATTTTGCATACTCAGTAGTAGAGGTCAGATGGCAATTAACTAATCTTTGGTGCAGGTACCTAACTACTATGTATTGCGGTAAATTCTGATGATGGACAGCAGAACAGAACAAGTTATCTAATTATTTAAAAAGATAAAATTCATAAATATTTATCGGAACATAACAAAACACAAGTAAAACAAAATCGAATCAGTAAAAATACAATACAAAATGAGATCTTGGAATTAAGTTTTCTGCTAAATTTGCTAATTTTGGGCGGCATCGCCCCTGTTAGTCGAAAATAATCCCATGGGAACTTACTACCGGCGTACATGTATCATATGGCCTTACCCAGGTCATGGTACACCTTTGTGCCACATTTCATCGAAACCAGTACAGCTGTTAAGACAAAAAGGCAAACAGAGTTAATTTCGTATCTACATATACCTAATATTAGTATGGATGTATAACTTTTCGTTCGACCCCTTTATTTCTTCGACTCATTAACAGCATATTGTTATATTATCATTTTCTTGACGAATGGCCTGACATGTATATTTGTTTACTCAGATGCAAGGTCCCCCTCCGAACCACCCATCATTTGCTGCCTTCGTAACGGTGGAACCCACAGAAGGGACGGCCGAACAACTGGATCCAGAGAACAGTTTACTTGGCACGGATATCATGTTCTTAACATCATTCTTTGGTAAGATACTTCCCGTTTTCATAAGTATTGTTTGGGTCAATGGTCAATCCATCGTAAAAATTAAGCCATGCATTAAATATTCTTATGAATATAGAACAAGAAATTCTGGGTATTCACTATGCACTGCCGATCAAAAATCGCATTTATGTTCGGACAATAAAATAGAATGCACTCCCTAAGATGAAAGGGACTTTATAATCTGTCAATGAAGATCCATTGCACTACAATTTTGGCAGTTCATTCATTTTACAAACATTTGGGCGTATCTTACGCCCCGAATTTGGAAAAAAGGTAATTCTGTTATGTTTGGAGAGGAATACATAGTTATATTTTTCTACGCTCAGAAATAATATGCCGCACCTGAAACCATAATTTAAAAATTTACCATTGACTCGAAAAGAAAAACACCTAAAATCATCTGAACATTTCCAGTGGCATTCCTATTCAACTGGATCGGTTTCCTGCTTCTGATGTGCTTCTGCCATACGGTGGCGAGCCGCTACGGAGCGCTCGCCGGCTTCGGCCTGTCCCTCGCTAAATGGACACTCATCGTCAAGCATTCCACTGAGCTCGCGTCGCATGAGAACTCTTGGCTCTGGTGGCTTATCATGGCTTTTGGTAAGTTGAAGTTGATATTTGTTACTAGCTTTTGTCCACAGCTTTGCCCAGGTCGAAAATTATACCACCGGAACGTACTACCGAGATAAAAAATATCCTATTACCTAACCCCGTACATGGTCAATCCGTGTGCCGAATTTCTTCCAAATCTGTTCAGCCGTTTAGGCGTGAAGTGGTAACAAACAGACGAGACTGACATTGTTACTTTTTCATTTATTATATTTAGTATGGAACATGCCTATGTCCAACGGTGTTTGACTTTTATTGACAAAGAACCGAATTGATTGGCACGTTTTTTCCAATATGAACGAAACTTTGCTGTTGTGAAAAAAAAACCAATACTTTAGCATTCGTCATTAATCATGTTAGATTCACAGTACGAGGAAGACGTTCAATAAGTGAATGAAATAGTGAGTCAGGTTTTAGGGTTTTTATATTTGGTGATTGGAAGCAGGATAAAAATCAATAAAGTCAAGAAGCCGCGTTGTAGGTATTACACATTCGTACAGAGAACTACTCATTGTGCACCCGGTGCTAATAGGTTACGACAAGTTTAATTTGCGCTAATAAAACCTAGGAACGTGTCAATATACAGCTGTTTATCAGGTGTAGTTTAGGATTATGGCTTTTGTAGTATTAGATTTTCTGGATAATCGATAAAATTGAGTCAACGTCGAGAATTGCACATAACATCACCCCAGTAATCCCTGAAGGGTTAGGCAGAAGTCTACCTAAAAGTATTTCGCCAGTTATTTAAACATAAAGATGAGACACGGGATTAAACTTAATAAGTATTTTTATACCGTTTGTAATCCGTTTAAATGAAATGTGTGGATTATTCTTTGTAAATAATAAATGCTCATGTTAAATGATGTCTCCAACATCAAAATAAAAAGGTCATGGGCTTTCTGCCCTATTGGCCTTTAGCCAAATTATAGAAATGTCTCATTCAATCAAGGTTGCCGGCCCTAATGTTAACAATCCGTGTCAACGTCCGCTGCCCGCTCAAATCCGTTCAATACTCGTAGTCAGCTCGCCACTTAGCCAATAAATAGTAACTGCGAGGCGACCTACGAGCCTTTATAAAATAGAACAAGTAATTCGAATAGTTAGTTCCTCTGGCTGGAGGCCTTAAACTCAAGGCACCCACACGATACACTACAATCTCCTAGGCTGACATGTAAGAGACCATAAAAAATAAAAAGTTACACTTATAGTATAGTATAACTGGCTGGTGTCCTCAACTGGTCCGCTTGCACCAGAACTCACTAAATGCTTTCATTTAGTTTTAAGATGACAGAGTTTAGCTAGTACAATAACATAACATCACGCCTAGTAATTCCCGAAGGTTTACACAGAAGTGTACCTAATAGTACACCCACATTTCGCCAGTTATGTTTAAATCCCATATAATACTAGGGGACGAGCCTATTGTCATCAACCAGGCACTGATTCAGACTCCGTTGCTGCTACTCAGAAACACGCCGTGTATTTAATGAGCACAAACCTGGTGGATCCACACAGCCCGGCGGCACTGCCGCATGCCGGCGGCTTGACCACAAGCAAAGCCGCCAAAAAACCGCCGGTAAGTGCCGGCGGCAGATGCGGCAAGCGCGGCTGTGAATTGTACAAGTCATATTTTGTATTGTTTTGCTTGCCGTGGTTGATGCGAATTATAAGTTTTTATACGTACATATCGGTGACCAAGGGCGCATATCTGATGGTTGAGTTCTACGTAACACTACTTTGTTTCAAATGATACAAGATGAATCTGCACACTTACCACAACTAAAAACATTAGAAGGAAGAAATACGCCAGTGCCGCACATAAAGACGGCGGCAGCGCCGCCGGCTTTATGTGTGGCATTCGCTGTGTGCATCAGTAGCCATCTACAAAGTGTAAAAAGCACTGCGCTGGTTAGGAGTTCGAGACACGTAATGAAAAAGTTACATAACGTCACATCTGTAACCTGTAGTACCTACCTTAAGGGTAACTAATAGGTGTACCTATAGTACACCATCATTTCACTAGTTATATATAGTCCTCCTGACCGTTTTCGTTTACACTCTCTGTTCCTTTACGCTCATTGTCCGATGGGACGGCAATCCGACACGACCGCAGAGAGATCAGGCGCAGGACCAACGGCTTAACGTGCTTTCCGAGGCATGGGGGTATCATACCACCAACTGCCAAACTCGGGGCTACTACTGAGAAATTTCAATCGGAAAAACCCAGTAGCATTTTTTGCCCGGACCTCTATAATGGCTTAATCTCAGGCAAATTGCAATGTCAAAATAAAACTACCTAACCCAACAAAAGTTTATCTTTGTTTACATTACCTTAACACATTAACATTAATTAATTATTTATTAAATAATTTTTAAAAAAACATTAACCAGCCGGCCAGGAAGCATGTCAAAGGAAGTGAAATTTTAAGTACGTTTTCCTAAGGAGTACTTTTTAAAGTTATTTGTTTTAGAATTTTTGCGACGATTAGATTTAATAATCGAAATTTACGGGAGGGTACAAAGTTCATTAACCATTATATTAAAGGGAGGCATTTTCAATAAATAAATAATAAAATGAAATGTAAAAAAACCTGTTTTTAGTCACCCATTATTTTGTGTAGTCAGCCCTAGCGTTGCGTTCATTGACGCACGTGATCGCCCGACATTACGGCAGACGACGTAGTAGATACTCTCAGGCGGGCGCGTAAGGTACATTTTAGCGCGCACGAAGGACTGTAAATTTTTTTGTTGGTAATTATATAGTGTTAGGTATCAATCTTATCCTACGAAGTGAAGTATCTTTTCCGTAAGGAACTATTTATTAATCTGAGGATATACGAGTACTATGTAATAAAAAAATAAGTGGGCACGATTCTCACACAAGTCTAGGTGATTGAATGTGTAAGATTGATTGCTGTTAAAGCGCCCAATAATAAAGACAGAAAACGGAATAAATAGAACTGTGATTGTAGCATAACAAGTATTTAACGTAATATACACAGCGTAGATACTTGCAAAAATATTAATTTATAATACCTATGCGTTGCGTTGCTAGAGCAAAAGAACAGAATATTTCACAAGCACGTATCGCGTATCGCAGAGTTATTCAATAGGGTATTTTAATTTTAATCACCTGCAATATAATGAAGGTGAACCTGTAAACCTCGAAATTAAAACAATTTATATTTTAAAAAATCGATCTGCTATTATATTTAAAAGTTTTCCGCCCCTGCTTTGCACGGCATTTAGGTCTTGATAAAATATACATATACCTTCCGGAATTAATTACTTGAATTCGTCGAACAGTCGCGAAAACCGCATCTAATCCTTTGCGCAGTGGAGTACAATACGGTCACTTAAACAGGCACGAAAAGCAAATTTCATTTACTAGCCACCCTCCCTGGATTCGCACGGGTGCTATTTACTAATAAAAGCGCCATGTATCGGGTCCAAAACTATCATCCTGAAAATATTATTGAAATCGGTTGGGTGGTTTCGGAGATTAGCGTGTACGAACATAGTGACACGCTTTTATACATCGAGGTAGGCCATATGTATAGCCTAAGAAAATACTCATGTTAATTAATGTTTCATGGTTCGTGAGACCGTTTGCTAGCCTGTTACCTTGACCACCGGCGCCACTACTAACGCTATTGACCAATCACACGACAGAATCACGTGTTGTATTTGAAGTCACTATTTGGTAGTCACTAGTCGTTATGCAAAACCATTAAGTACGTCAATACTTGTGCGTGATTTTGTCTACATTACAAATCCTGCCGAGTAGGACCTTGTTATTGTTCTGGTATATCTTTAGATGCTTTATTATACACTGGCTTTTGCCAGTTTTTGTGTGACACTCAGAAATCGTATCCTACGGGAAGGTGTTAGCGAGATAAAAAGTATCCTATGGCCTAAAAAGAGATCAAGGCCTACCTGTATGCCTAACATCGAAATCCGTTTAGCCGTGAAAAGGTGACAGACAGACCGACGAAAAGTTACATAAACCGCAGGCACGAAGACATTAAAAAAGTTATCATTAAACTTTTCTTGATGTCGTCGGTCAACAATGTGACGTAGACTCGGACAATGGTTGTTTGCATTCATGGCTACAACTCATTGAGATAACGCGAGGAGGTTCATTGCTCCGCATTGTTTCATATCTCAGCAGCTATCGGAAAAGGAAAACGCGTGGGACATTCATCGGCATACGTACGCGGATAAGAGAGTTCTACCTTGGAATTTAATGCGGGTTCGGTAAAGGAAATGTCAGATTCAGTACAGTTGAAGGAGACTGAGCAAAACCGGCTGGTAATACTTCATGTGGTTATTTTTATAAATGAAGTAGGCAGTATTGAGTGTAGTGGAGTGGAATGGTGGTGGGAACGCCCCCCGGCTAGACGGACCGATGACCTTGAGACTGGGACAGACTGGATGCGTAAGGCGGAAGACAAAGTGTTTTAGCCCAGCTTGGGAGACACCTATGCCTAGCAGTGAACTGCGCTAGCCTGTGTTGATTGATTGAAGTAAGCACTCGTACATACACGAATTAGAAAGAGATCAAGAGGCTACTATGAAACATTAATGCCATCATTGGCTCCTTTGCTAAAAACACAACCCTTCTTTTAGGCTTCGCTACAGTCGGGTAAGGGAATGACCACACTATCGACGTAGATTTGGCTTGAACCGGTTGGAAATAGCTTCATATCCATGCAATAAAACCGTAAAGACGCGCGACGCAGTGTCGAATCGCGTCGTTCGAGCCGAAATGAGGCTGATGACGTCTTTGTCGCTCTTATTAACATGGACATAGTTAAGGCTCTTCCTGGCTGACTCAAAACTGATTCCGCGTCAGTAAGTATTGGTACTCCATAGAAAGTGTCAATGTTATCGGTGTGTCATGTATCACATACACACATCATTGTACATCTGTCTCTCGCACTGTAAAACTTAAACAATTTCGAATTTGTTTTTGATATTTAACAATTTATGCACACACCAAATACAGATAAGAAGAACGGAACAGAAAAATAATACAAAGGTGATGCTCATTTCTAATGAAATCTCTTCCAGCATGCCTACGAAAAAAGATACTAAAAAAGAGATGTAAACATAGTGTGTAAAAGAGAATACATGAAACATAAAGCAGATAACTATTTTAAATATAATATACAATATAAGAATATACTTACATACGTAAACATTCAAAGACAATACGTATAACAATACTATAAAATAAATAATAGCGTTATGTATTTTTACAGGTATATATTATATTGTACGTATACTTATATGGTGTACATATATTTAATATTTAGGTTAAGACATTCATACTATACACATTATTCTCTTCCTGTTCTCACACACATTTCTTTTTTCCTTTCGCCGGCCTGCTGGTAGAAATATCTTTTGAAATAAGCTGTGCCTTTGTACTCAAAGCTATGTTACGATGTTTCCTTATGTTCTTTCTTGCCCGTACATAAAATAAAATAAAATAAATAAATAATAATAAAAACTTATGCAACGATGAGTTTATGTGTTGTTTATGACTTTGTGTTGATTGGATTGTTGTTTTTTTTTTTCAAACTATTAGACTCTTTTGTATGACGTAATAACTAAAGTTGATACAGTATCAGTGGTTCATTGATCCACTTCTAAACTTGGCCCTAATTGATCACATATCAGTTTGATAAACGTAGTATGTTTTTCAGGCTATTATTTATGTAAATTATCGTGCATAATTCGAATTAATGATACGCTTTATTGCACAATTACGTAAACCGCGTAATCAATTAATAGTTTCAGGATAAAATTAAATCTATTTACAATTCATTTTAGAGATTTATACTTCCCAGTGTGGCAAAAACTTTCCGTGTATTTTTGCTTTCCGCACGCTAACATGGCACCGCCCATAGAGGGTAGAAGGGACACCGACGCGAAAACGGTTACCACGTACTCAGTACATCATTCTGAACCCCCACACATAAAAAATTTTCATCGGCAACTTAAAAAAAAAACCTCGGAGTGTCCGTTCCACCCCGTATAGTTGTAAAAGGGATATTTGGCTCGTGGCCTAAATCTGAACGAACGCCACCATCTTGTTTCTCAAATATTTACCAACGACGTCCTCTCTGTCAATGATATTCAAGCGCGAATAGATCCTGGTAGCACTGTACCTTTGACTTACACATACGCAGGTATTGTCTCGATATTTGCATTAATTTTGGACCACATACTTTTATTTTTTCCTTTTTTAACCTCGACACAATTTGTCTTATCCTAAAAAAAACTTTGCTGTCTGCTTTTAGAACTTTTGTGTGATTTATTCATTAGTTTCATTCAACAAATACTTGACACATAGTCAAGCAAGTCCTTTTGTTTTTGTGAACGATGTTATAATTACGTCGTTGGTATCGTAGTCGCAAGCGCTATCGCTGACCGTGCAGGACCCCATGCTCAGCGGCAGCGTTTGTAACCACTTTCGATTTCGGTTCGATTCCTAGGTATATTTAGTAGCAGCCTGGGGTTTGGACTTGTTCCTGTTTAATGGCTATAAGCTCACCCCTTTTACATGGGACTTAAACATAACTAGCGAAATGTGGGTGTACTATTAGGAACACCTCAGCGTAAGCCTTCGGGGATTGCAGGCGTGATGTTATGTTATGTTTTTACTAATCCTTTCAATTAATTATTATCTGCGTGAGCGCACCATTGATCGACCGATCTATCGTTGTCGCACTCATAACAGTACCACCCTGTAAACGCCCTCTGCTTAACATGTGTTCAGGTGCAATGCCCGACCATTGCACCTGACACAAACACCTGTGGCAATATTTTGCCATTGCGCTCTTGAAACACTCCATTGCATTGTTAGTTTTTTTTACTATCAAAGTTAGGTAAAAGCAGTGTTTTCTTTCCGGAAACCAGGGGTAACTTCAGCTGCTGTGATTATAAAACAAGAAAACTAGTTTAATGTCGAATTCATTTTCGTTTCATACATTTTTTCATTTTCGACTCCCAGGCACCTAGTTGTAAGTGATAAAATCGGTTGAACGAGGCGGACAGACGACATTGTTGCCATCGCGGGTAATCCTGGACGAGGTTTGGCACAAGCCGCAATAAAACGAACGTGGAGATTGGCACATAGACATACTTCTCTCGCGTGAGAAACAAATTCTATTCTAATGCACTTGGCAATAGTGGAGCTTTTTATCTGTTTTTGAAATCAAATCAGTAGTTTCAGGGATTATCTCCTACATCGAAACTTTACCTCTTTATAATATTAATGTAGAAAATGTTTTGTTTGTTTGCCTTGGTGTAATGGTGGCAATTGCGACTGTTGAGCATCAGGTCCCGGGTTCGACACCGATGTCAGGCAAATTGTTATTGGGTTTTTCCATCAGGTATTTCTCAGTAGCAGCCGCGAAGTCTGGATTTGTGCCCGGTTGAAGTTAATAGGCTCGCCCCCTATTACATGGGACTTAAACATAAATGGCGAAATGTGGGTGTACTATTAGTACACCTCTGCCTAACCTTTCGGGGATTACAGGCGTGATGTTATGTTTTTACTAATCCTTACTATGTATTTTTTCCAGGCATCTTAATCTGCGTGCGCGCCATCATCCAGTACCTGAACATCAAGCGCGGCTGGCGTCTTCTCTCCGGCACGGCCCAGGAGCGACTGCTCTTCTTCTACTAAACTGCACGAGCTTTCTGTCTCACTCACACCTGCACCTCTCAAGCATGGTGCGACAAGGATGAACATATGTTGCTCGATTAGATTGTAATGTCGTTAGAATCAAGCTTAAAGACGTAACATCTCGAGATATCAAATTAAATTAGAAGTATTTTACGGCTGTCATCTTAATTCGGAAGATGTGTCTTGTCCTTTACGCTAAGGATTTCTATTGTAACGGTTATATAATATCAAACCTACTTGATTTTTTGGAGCATGCTACAGTTCTTTCAGAATATTTTACCTCTAACTTGCATCACAGTGAACTTTATTCTCGTTTGCATAAGGTTGCTTTTTCCTTGGCAGGGGTATATCTGAAAGGACGTGGTGGGTATTATAATTCTGTATAGAACGTCACTAGTGCGTGTTTTTATCGAGATGATTTAGTTCTAAATCCGTGTTATTACACAAATAAGCAATGATTAGAGGTAATGACATTCAGTACAGGCCCCGTACCACCTCCCTAAAGTAATTCTACTGTAAGAGGGGGCTCTTATAGCAGAATTACTTTAATGTCACTTCGGTGTGAGAAAGAGATGGAGCTATACAGGACGTCTAGCTCTGTCTCTTTCCCATACTAGAGTATGATTAAAACAATACTGCTCTAATCTTGTGCCTACTGGAAGTTTGCAAACGTCGCCAATTAGCTGCCAAATATTTCACTGTTTTGAAAAAGTGATTAATAAATAAAATGAAATAATAATGATCTATCGCTCTGAGTTGTACTAAAGTATTGATTACTAATTGCAATTACTTATATCGTGACAATGAATATGTAGTTTTTCGTTCAAAAAGCCTTCAAAAAGCCTTTTTCACCTCAAAAGTGTTACCAATTTTATCCAGTGTTATTATTGCAATTCGAAATCAATATTTTAGTGCAACACTGAGCGAAATCTCATATTTTTTCTTAGTAGTATTAATTAATTCATCAAAATTGTCAAATATTTGACAGCAATTTGCGACGTTTCCGACTTTTAGTATGCACAACCTCCATCAAAGCGGAGAGGAGATCTACAAGATTCGACCAATCACAAGTCGGACGAAAGACGCGATGTAGATTTCAACCAATTTGATTGGTCGGAATTTTCACACTACCGCACCGCTCGTCTCTGCTTGGGTGGAGTCCGGGTCTTAGAGGTCATGTTAGGACACCTGATTGTCGTAAGCATCACAGAGTTATGTTTCAAAGACATGTGGAGCCAATATTTTACTAGATATATTTTTGATTTATTACTCTAAGTAGCTCAGCTTTAGTGTTATATTTGAGCAGATATTTTTATATACGCAAGTTTGGTCAGTTTGATCGCGAATAGGGATGTCTCACCGATGTGAAATTTACTACTTTGTAGTAATAATTATCGGGTACTTATTTTGTAACATAGCACGATTAATGGGTAAAACATAAGACAGTTAATTGGATAATTTTGGTATTAACTTTAATGTTAAATGTAAACTCGAATTATAATTTTTCGATTGCGTGGAATCATTCCGTGGGTATGTAAAGTGGCATTATTTAAGTGTAGATTATTATTATTATTATATTTGTAAGTTAATAGTCGCGCCGTCGTTGCTCGTAATTATTCGAGGACGAATAAATCATGATATTTTGTCGAAAACTATATACCTACTATCGATCTCAGGTCATATGAAAAAAAAAGGAAACTCCGTAATCAATTGAGCGTGCTGTTGAATTTTCAACTTTCGGCGTTAAATCAAATGTTGCAAATTCAACAGCGTGCTCAATGTTACTTACGATATTTCCACCTTTGGTGTGATGAATCGGTGTTATTACTGTGTTTAATGTAAACGAAAACATCAGGTTGCTTGTGCAAATGTCAGAAATAATTTATTCATACATTTGCACATGTGTGTATAATATTGTGTAATATCATTATGACATCTACAAATACTTGGTATGCACTATTTATAACGTACTACTATTTTAATCAAACTTTTCACGTATTTATAAAATTGTATTGTAAACCTATTGGCCATAATATGAGCTGGACTCGTTTGTAAAGGATTGACCTACAATAGCTTTCGATCGAGAATGAAAATTCTAGAAAAAAATACCGTTGAAAGCGGGAAGGGAGGCTTTTGCCCTGCAGTGGGACAACGTAGGTTTATAACAATATTGAACATCAGAAGCATAAGGTCGGATGTATAAACTCTCTGTGTTTGACTATCCTACCTTAATCTCGGAAGCATAAGGTCAGATGTAAAAAACTCTCTGTATTGGTACATATACCTTATGATATGTAAAAAGAGATAAATAAAAGAGAATCAAAATCCATTCGAAAGTCTACCGCCATGGGAGCAGGTTAATGCTAAAGTATACTGGATAAGTTAATCGTTGCGTTTGGCATCATACGAATTTCGCCGGTCATTAAACCTTGTACAAACGTCCGCGTAAATCAAAATTGAGTAGACACTTTTGCGAGTACATTCAATATTACATTTTTTTTATAAGTATAAAAAGTGCAAAATTGTAGAAACTTTGACACAGGTATAAAACTGCTTCCAGGGTGTCCTTAAATGTGTTAGTTTTTACTATAACATATTCAAAATAAAATAAAGTTCATTATTCAATTACATCAAAAAATCTAAAGACACGTAAGATTTGATTAACGACGGCGAGTTGATAGCATAAATATCGTAATGGTGACTTATAAGGCGGAGATATTAAAACTGCTAGTCTTTAAATCATCTTGGTGAATATTATCCTAATGTAGTTTTTACCGACCCCTTTTATATGGTGCGGTCTTTGGAATGTAGTAAGATCCTATCCCACATAATTAAACCCTAAGTAAAGTTATGGCAAAGTTAATCCGTCAAGTGACTGCCTACAAACCGCCTTCTCCTCGTAAAGCTCCATGGTTTCAACGATTATAGTTATTGTCTACTTTCGTCGGCGCCAGAGTAGCCTGCGAAATTCAAATTTGCATACGTTTTTTGCAATTTGCAAGATTGATTCGCGACCGTAACAAATATGCCTTTACACAGTTCTAATCATTAAAATCATCAATACAACCCTTTATGTTCATTTAATCCCATTGAATGAGTTTTTCATGAAATAGTAGAAACACTGACTTGTGCAAATTGTAAAAAAACGTAAGAAAATTTGAATACCAAAGCAAAGATTGGTCCAGTTTTGTACGTCTCATACAAAACTGAACCAATCATAAAAGCGACTCAGATTTCAACGTGGTGATTGGTCGTACTGGTTTTGTTGTAACTTTGCTTTGCGTTTGTTAATAAGGGCGGGTATGCCCGTATTAGTGCTAATAGAAGCATGGGGAGTGCACGCATGACAAAGCATAGTGGTAGGCGTTTTGATCACATTGGGGGCATAAATATTATAACTACCGTCAGTGAAATTAATTGTTAAGCAATTTGACAGCATACGTCGTTTTGCCGTATTATAACCATGTTATACAAATGTCAATATATGGCAGAAGTTGTGATTTGAATGTGCGGGCATTTTATGTTGGCCGTCAATTCGCATAATAATTAATTTCCCTGAATTTACAACCTAATACTAACATAATTATAATAGCTTTTATTCAGTTTGTAAACTGACGCATAGGGGTTGGTAACTTGTACATTTATTTAAGATTTTTTTTTTATATTCTAAATATTAACATCTCATAAAAAATGCTTCATGGATGAACTGTTTGAATGAACTTCCTCAGAATGTAATGCTGTTTTTCGCTAACATTAGGAGACACCTAAATGTATGCCCAAATAAAAGCGCACTGTTGGATTTTAAACGCTCAGCTCAGCCCAGAGAGTTGCAATTCCAACATTGTTATATCTATTTAGGCATGTGTTATCGAAAACGGGTTTTAGTGTTATTTGTAAGTAATCACTTGTTTTAGTAACATTCTCACCATTTATGGACTAAGGCCGCGACTTTTTCTATTTCGCACCAAAAATTAAATGTCAATGGAAGTTTTGTGATTAGAAAACTTTATTTTTAATATAATGTTTTAGTGCAATAATGTCTAGTTCAGAGTTTCTAGTGGAAATAAATACGTTATAATTATTTTAAAGTTTTATTTTTAACCTTCTAATGTTATGTGCTTCAACTCGGCCAACCGCAATCCACTGTTGGACATGGGTCTTTCCAAGTTCCACAACAACACCATTTTTTTCGTCTTTCGCTCCTATCTGTCCTTGCTACTTTTAAAGATCGCCAGCCCTTCAGAAGAACTGTCCATTATACTATATTTTACCAGCTTTTACCCACGGCTTAGTTTGCGTGGAGTGTGGATATTATGCTGGGACAAAAACCATTCTATGTCCTAATTCTAACCATGTCCTGGTCTATCCATTTGCCGCATGAAACGGTAACAGACAGGCAGTTTCTTTCGCATTTATAATATACTTGCGACCCACCACTGCTTCGCACGGGTGCAATGGAAACATGACATGACAAAACATCGAGATTTGGGGCCGGAAAACCACCGAAGCGGAGACGAGACGAGAGGAGCAGTGTTGTAAACCACCACTAAAGGAGAATTCGCGGCGAGACTGAACTCAATTCCGGAAAAACCGTTTAAAAAATGTTTTGATGATTGGATTATTCGTTGCTGTAAGTGTATCGTTTCTGAAGGAGCATACTTTGAAGGCGATAAAATAACTTTGGATGAATAACTAACATTTTGTGTATTATGATCGTTTCCCGGTACTTTCTTGACAGAATAGTATATAAACTCGCGCCTCTTTCCCATAAGGGATAGTCAGGACTTCATAGACAGAACTTCGTCCTATAATAACCGGTTCAAGCACAGAGTTCATTTTTGTACATAAAAATATGCAAGGGAGTGGCGAAGTTAGCCCGCGCTCGCTGCTTTATGTCTTTCATTCTGGTTAATCAGCAATATTTTAATGGTTAACCCATTTACATTAAGAGTTAACCTACATACCACACCAATACATACCCCCATAGTGGTAGCAACAACTTCTTCACATTACCACAGAACACATAATAGTACAATTACAGAAGATTCACTCCGCAAAGTCATACTTATAAATAAAAACCGACTTTTGCCACGACACAATAAAGTGCAATTCAGGCCGCTCAGCGCTAATTACCGGCAGCACAGATAATATAATATAGTTATATTCACCTACAAGTTGCCTCTCTTTCTATCGCGTATCTAACTCTTAGGTATACCTGCTGACTAGGTTAGGGTTGTCTTCTTTTAAATAATAACACTAGTTTACAAACAATTTTTTTATACCCCGAAAGAAATGCATTAAATGTTTTAACCTAACTCCCTTAAGCGCAATACACACCAAAGCGGCCGACACGGCCTGCCGTCTTAACCCGGCGGCCTAAAAAATTAACAACATAAGTAAAAACTAACCAATATAGCCCGCCGACAAAAAGTCGCCGGCATAGGCTTTGGTGTGTATTGCACTTGAAACACAACTGTCACGACACAATTTCTTTCTGCAGTCAAATATTTTTTCAACTATACCCAACGTGGTGACGACAGTTTTATGTCCATTCTTTCGCTTCAAACGACAAATATCTTGTTTCGGATTGAATTAAAATGTCAAGTAGAAAGTATAAACAAAGTTTTGAACGTTTTTGCTACGTTTGTGGACAGTTTATACGTGGTGGAAGGGACAACGACGCGAGAAAGGAAACCACATAGTCAGTACATAATTTTGAACCCCCCACATGGAAATTTTTCGTAGGTTATTAAAAAAAAACATCTGCTGTTTCCTACAAAAGGTCAAAATGTATGGAACAGCTGTTTTTTAATTACCGACGAAAAATTTATTTGGTTCAGAATGATGTACTGAGTATGTGTTTTCCGTTTTCGCGTCGTGTCCCTTCCACCATGTATTTTCAAAAAAGAGAAGAACCATTGTAGATTAGTTAAAAACTGCATATCTTCAATTTTCAGCAGATGGGAGTAAACATGTCATTAAAGATTCATTGTCTGTACTCGCATCTGATATTTATATAGTAACCTTTGTGGAAACTATATTTTCGAGCCGTTTGGGGTTGAAACCTCGGGGCCGTGGTGTCTGAGTGTTCACAGCCTTTTTAAGGAAATTTCCAAACGCCTAGTTGACGTTTCCCGTGACCCAAGGGCTGGCTTTTACCTTGGCCAGAAGCTAAGTGTTGCCATACAACGTGGCAACGCCGCAAGTCTCTTGGGCACGTTACCGGCTGACAGCATTGAGGAGGAGTTTTTTGATGCCCTTTTATAGTTTTTAGTTAGTTTATTTTAGTTATTTTGATTATTATAATGTATACATATATGTAGTTAATGTAAACATTTTTTTAAATAAAATAAATTTTTTTTATTTTTTTCTGGACCTAAATAAACAATAAATTAGCAACTTTCAGATGGGGTATGAAAACCGTGTTAACTACTTTAATTAATTTGAATATTTAATTACCAGTTATTTGCCTATTAGGTGCTGTACTTTTGTGAGCAAATTACGTTTCAAACCTAGGCTCCTTACTTAGTAGTATGTAAATCAGAAAACTATTTTATTTTGCAATGACTGTATGGGCACAGAATACACAAAACAAGTAGGTACAGAAGATTCACTCCTCAAAATCATTTAAAAATTCATCATTTTTTTGACGGCACGGTTGGCGCAGTGCTAAGCGAGTGGCTGCTGCGCTGAATGTCGCGGGTTCGATCCCCGCACGGAACAAATATTCGTATGTACCTACAGGTAGTTATTCCGGGTCTAGGTGCTTGTGTATGTCAGTTTAAATGTTTGTAAACGCACTCACGATACAGGAGCAATCCCTTAGTGTGGGATAACGTTTAAAAAAAAATAGCGACTTTTACCACGACATAATAAAGTGCAATTCAAGCCCCAACTCGCTAATTATTTACATTCCTACAGTTATGTTCACCTACAAATTGCCTCTATCGCGCCTCTATCTTCTGTCTGTTGTCTTCTTTAAAATAATAATTAATCTGAATGTTTAATTACCAGTTATTTGCCTTGGTGAGAAAATGACGTTTCCAATAAACCTAGGCTCTCGGTGCTTACTTAGTAGTATGTAGATCAGAAAAAGAATACTCAAACTCAATTTAAATAGGTACTTTCCGACCTATACTTATCAAATATAAACCTGGCCTTGTAAACAGAACTTGTAAGTACCTAACTATGCTATAATAATTAATATTCATATTAATATTCTAACTACGTAAATACGGATGACATTAATAAGAATAACTAATATAAACACCGATCAATGTACTCTGTGGTGCGGGTGCGACACGGCAGGCGCACGGCAGCCCTACGGAATTAGTCCGTCCGAACGGACCTGCCACGTACTTGTAACTTTATACTTAAACTGCGGAGTGCGCCTGGCCTGACATTACTACTCAGGCAGACAGGCATCACTGATGTTGGCGATAAGTCCGTAACCCTGAAGTTATAGGTCCAGATGGAAAAGGGTTCCCAATAAGTGGTTGCTTGAATATGGGCGTCGTCACCGAGGCACTCGAAATACAAGCTAGTTAAATAAAACTTCCTATGTTCACACCAATAACTACTATATTTCAATGATAATATTTCAACAAGCGCGATATTTTGTAAGATGGACTTCACCATTCCATGGTCACCGAAAAACTGACTTTTCCATGGCCAGTCATCGGCGCCATGGCGAGTATGGAGAGGATGTCCCCTTCCAACTTTACATAAATCGATACTGCAACCAAACTGAACATGACCTTAATAGTAAATATATGACAATCATAATGCTTACTAATAATTAATTTATTTAACATAAAGGTACCATATACGATACTCGCACATTTCAACCTTATAAAAGCGTGTTAAATCCAATTGGCCCGTTAGTTGGCCCTTATGGCTAGCGTGGGAAGAGTAGCAGTTGATTACCGTAATGAGCACTAAAATGATTCACTTGGCAACTTTTAAAAGTAGTTTTCTCCTCCTGTGCTTATTTTATCTTAACGAACATAGTATTTGGGAACCCATACCCTTAATGAATTGGGTCTTACCTCAAAGTTGCAATCGTGATTCCACGAGAAAAAAGCTTTTGAATTGTGTATATCAGTGATCGTAACTGTGCCGCTTGCATTCGCGACAGATTTTCGACCATATACAAACTATGGAACCAAAAATAACTCTTAAAATTACAAGAAGCCAGGGTTGTTTAATCGTTTACCATCAATGACGACAGCAATGACGTCAGTAGGTACATCAAAGGCCAAAAGTGGCACTTTTCCCATTTTCTGTATCACGCAAACTCGATATAGAAATTCTATTGACAGATATGATCACAATGCAGCTGTGTTATAACTGCAAAACCACTGGCTTGATAAGTCGGTTTAGTGCCAAAAACTACCCAGTGCCATGCCAACCGCCGCGGAGGGTTGACGAAGTGCGTCATAACTGTTTCATCGTTCCATTTCATAATTTTCCCGCGCCTTTTTGGCGAAATACGATTATAAGCTCACTGAGTCCTTATGAAGGAAGAAAATTTCGTGAGTTTTCCTTGGGACTTCGTAACAACTTTAACGTGTTTAAAGGACAATAATTTCTACAGAATATAAGTAAGTAATTATGTAATATTTTTTTGTGTCTACCTACCTATTGGGTAATTTAATTTTGATCTAACTTTTCAGTCAAATCTGAGCACTTATCAGACTTGGTCCAAAGCATACGGTGACTTAGCTACTTTTATGGTAGTTAGGTCATAGTTTTGCAGTGTTTTGTGTGCTATGTTGTCTAGGGGGAGACTTGGCAATTGGCACCGTGCCAGTTTCGTTCATCCAATGTCGGCTGCGTTACAGGGTGTAATAACGTTTCAGTGATCGAGACAGATGACTGAACCGCATTATAAGTATTATTTATGATCTGTGACTTCTATTATGACGTTTATGTTCGAAAGTACTTTCGATCGTCGGGTCAGATTATTATAGAGTAGGTCGTGGTTAAATAATAACAGCCGGTCGCATGATCTTCAGGTTAAGCCGCGCTTCCCTAGGTTGGTCCGTGGATGGGTGACCACCCAGTCCATACCGAGTTTCCTTCGTGCCTCGGAAAACACGTTAATCCGTTGGTCCAGGCTGTCATTTGTAGACCTTTGACGTAACGGCTAGTAAGTGGCCCGAAAGTCTGACAACCAGTCTTACCAAGAGTATTACCCAGTTCTACCTGGATTGTGGAGGCAGTCGCTCCATTTAAAATACTGGTATTCAGCTGCATCCGGTTGGATTGGAAGACGACCCCAACATAGTTGGGAAAAGGCCAGGCAGATACTGATTGGTCAGATTTTCATGTTTATTAAGATAACTGTATGATAATGATGATGATTAAGTACTGGTGGTCCAGTGGTATCCGCCCCAATTTACGAGGTCGTAGGGTCGAACCCAAGCAGACACTTGTAGTAACTTATTCCATCACCAATGCTCTAAAAACGGTGACGAAAAGCATGGTAAAAAACAGAACCAAAAAAATCTAAGACATGTGACTTCAACCAACACACCTAGCTTGGAAATAACGACCCATTCTCTCTTGAAGAGGAGGCCTGTGTTCCAATTGTGGGAACATTGTAAACTAATTATGTTACTGTAAAAATCTGGATCAGTAATTTAACGATCTCATACATAAGTAGGCACAAAGGTTTTCGATTTGTTACAAATAGAACTTAAACTTCATTTCCTTAGTTTCCCATTTCACATAATTACTTCAAAATCGGTTTAGCCAGCAAACATACAAGAAGCATTCAAAACTAATCGTAACCGAATGATATTTATTTTGTCTAGTTTTACGACGATCATGATTTTCAGTCGAAGAAACAAGTCTGTAACGCCTGCAAGTCCATAATTTCTAAATGACTGAATCAAATTCTATAATGAATAATGGATATTAAAGAGAGCCAAGTCTTAACAGTACAATTATCTCGTAAAATGGTATAATGTGTCTCGCCTTGTCGACGCCTGTACTGCACAGTACAAAGATAGTTAACCAGTAAACCAACTTGGTGTTTTTTTTTTGTGACATCGAACGCGGGTCTTAAGGTGATGAACTAAACTTTTTGTAACGTTGCACACATAAAACGTGACCACTTGCTTCGATTTTCTCGGAGTAAACCCTGTTCACACGACGTTCATGATGATTTTGTGACTTAAAAAATCGTATTGGACGAGTCTGTAATGTTGAATGTTGGCCTGAAATTGAGTAGAACCAAAACGGAATACTTGTTTTGTGATTTCGGCGGTCTCTCCAGTCCTGTGAATGAATGAGTATTTTAGAGCTAGTTTGAAAGTGGCGCCTGTTACAGAAAAAATGAGAGGAAGTCGTCTGTATTGGTATGGAAATGTAATGAGGAGGGATGAAACGCATGTTACTAAAAGAGTAATAGAAATAAATGTATGGATGGATGGAGAGGGAGATGAAGGCCAAAGAAAAGATGGATGGATTGTGTGAGGAAAGACATGAAAGAGAAAGGAGTAAATGATGCCGTGACGTCTGACAGGGGAGAATGGAAGAAGAAAACGTATTGCGCCGACCCCAAGTAGAATGGAACAAGGGCAGGAAGATGATGTTGATGGACGAGTCTGTAATGTTGCTATAATTGACGGTAAATAAATAAAATAAAAAATCTACACGTTATTTTGCGGTATATCTTTGGGATCACATTCCGTAAAATAATAATATTGTTTTTCTTAACCATATGAACATTGGGTTAATGAAGTGTGCTTCCAGCTTTTACCTACTGTAAAATGTCGTGAGAGACGACGCCATTTGAACAGTAGTTGTTAACCTATTACCTAAATCATGGTTAGAATTCGGGTGAACGCTTTACTTGTTGACCGGATACCGACCAATTACTGTTCCTAGTTGATATACTGTATGTATGTCTACTGTGACGCTTGTCGGAAACGCCGCCTATCCTTGGCGTTTATAACCCCTTGAGTAGGACTTTAACCCTATGACCCGCACAGCCGGAATTCCAGATAGTGTAATGCAGTGCCAAGCACTTTAGGAGCTTCCTTAAAATAACCGACTTCCAAAAAAAAAACACAAAATAATGTGGAAAATAACTTTACTTTCGGAAGTCGGTGACTATTGTTTGTTTCAGACTTCTTTGCCATCGACTTCCGAAAGTAACGTTATTTTCCACTAAAAAGTGGTAAATAACTTTATTGTTTTTTTTTGGGAAGTCGGTTATTTTTTTGCAAAAACGTTTTTATTTTACCCTTTTAGTTATCGTATCACACACAAAGCCTTGTCAAATATCAATTTCGCAATTTCTTTTACTTGGATGACATATTTTTTCCAGCTATTTTGATTTAAAAACCAAACAACCGAATTGAGAACCGCCTCCTTTTTTTGAAGTCTGTTGAAAAAAACGGAAATACAATTGCGATCTGACTATTATTGTTTTTTCATGCTTTTAAATTCTTTTGAAGCAGGCCGACTGGTATTATTTTTCTGAGCGACAGTATTACATTTGAACTGATTATGATTTATTCAGTATTTTTACAGTTTTTACAAAAATGGACGGTTACCGTAGTGCAACTAATGCAGTCCAAATAAAGATTTTATTGCGTTTCTATACCAAGTTGGTCTCTACGTAACGATTTTTTCCAAATAATTACATTCATATAATGAATGAAAATAAAGTTAAACACTACGAATTATTCGTAGCGTAACACAAGAATCCCAGTCTACGGAATTCGTAGCACTCGTAGACTTTGGCTACGGCTACGAGCTACGAAAAAACATGACATTCGCGGAAATAGGAATATATGAAAAGTACTTCATTATATCTGTGAATAATTCGTAATAATTCTTTGCAGACCTGAGATTTTATGGCTAGTAGTTTTGACACTTTCACACTCACACGGAAACGCACAGTGTAACGTTTGCACAAAATAATTTTGGGTCATGGGTGTAAAGTTGAGCTATAACATTTGAAACTTCCTTTCATAAATAAATGTCAAATGTTGGAACTCTGCTGGTAACTAACAGATCATGGTAGCCCCCCAGATGTGCAATATCCATAACCATAACCCTAACCATAAGGTTCCTTGATCAGGGCGATATGATTCAGATGGTTGATGGTTCAGTTCAAAAATAAATGAGCACCACTTTATTGTTAATCCTGTCTTGTATTTTAGTAACTTTATACCCGTTTATACTATAGCGAGTTTATAACCCGAATCCGTGTTTTTTATTTTATTCATTTGGCTCATCAACAATTGAATACACATAGGGCATGTGAAACCCGATTTCGGTCCTATAGTTTAACCCGGTTTTTTCTCGGGTTTCGATGCCCTAAATACACTGTTACAAGGAGATGCTACGTTTGTTTATGTGGTTAATTAAATAATTTCCAAAGTGCAGTCTGGACAAGCGATGGGCCGACAACCTGTCATTTTAAGATCGATGTTTGCATCATATTTATGCCAGAGTATAGCATCTTCTGCAGACAGAGGTTAGCGGCTTCCGTTTCATCTTGCGCCAGACAAGAACTCACACTTATGGTACCTTGCCAAATACCTGCTAATGAAACATCTTCTAATTATAGAGATCTTGAAGAATTAAACAAACTATTATGGAGATCTAAATGTATTCCAGTTTTGATATAGTCACCACAGTTCGTGAACACAGGATGAATGCACATCGACCAACTTGACTCAAGTAACCCCTGCATCCTAACAGCATCTTCATAAGACTGCTTGACATCATTGAAATTTTACTTTTGTCTTTTGTAAATATAAGGTGGTCTTTAGCATGCTCGGTTCAAACAAAGTATTTCTTTGATGTCTGTTCTTTAGGTTGCCAAGTTTTTGTATGGATTTTCTAACTTGACTGGTTCAAACTGAAGCAATTCTTACCTAAGCAAGGAGTATCAAAGTGTTGGTACAGGTACGCTGATAAACCCAAAGCTGAGGTTAGTGGAGGCCCAGTGGTAATGTCCTCGACATGTAGTCGTATGTCTTGTACACTCCACTTTACTTTGTGTAGTTATTTCATCACCGCTGCTCTCAAAACTGTGAAGGAAAAATACTAAAATATCAAAGGCATGTGACATCATTAACCTCCTCTGGGTACGGTTATGCTTTTACTACGCTGGTGGCCTACCTTGACGCAGGATTGTTTTAATGTCATTCCAGTGTGGGAAAGAGACAGAGCTATACAGGATGTCTAGCGCCATCTCTTTCCCACACTGGAATAATGCAAAAATATTCCTGCTTTAAGACGTCATATGACTCGTGATTTTGATAGACGATGTCTGAAACACGTGTAAGTACCTGTTGTTGGCCAGTTCCCGAGTGTTGCACGTGACACAAACGGATGCATTGCCCTTTAAGACGTGACGTAGAGAGTTCAGAGAAAATAACGTGACACAGACCTACATGGGTTTCATTGGAACGTTACAGGAACGAATAGGTACTTTACCGTCGAGGTTGGTAACAAAAGGCAACGATTAAATAACTTGTTTGGAATTGATTTTTTTTTCTAGTGGGACGGGATTCCAGCACTGCCGTGGTACCTAAGTATTTTCGTTTCTTCTGAATACACGTGACTTATGTTTTCGAATTCGTACCGTTAAATAATTTCCGCTGTTTCGAAGGATGGTAGGTATAGACTAGAATATATAAATAAATACTACTAGACTATTATATATATATATATTTAAAATATGTGTGCAAATATGGAATATAGTAGGTATGAGTAGAATAGATCTAAGTACAATATTCGTAAAAGCTGCACACCTCACTGACCCGAAAAGAATTCTATGGCTTTAAATCCGCTCTTAGAACTTTCCAATGTCCAATGAAAGTATGTCCACATAATATATGACGCTAACTTCCCTTTTCGCGTCACAATCCCAATGAAAAATTTACGTAACAGACACCCACGTCAAGCAAATTACGATACATACCATATAATCCCTAGACTGTGGCTGAATGAAATGGTTTCATACCACGTCTAGTGGGACGGAGCATCTTATCGTAACGAAACAAGGTTCATATTTCGATAACAAAAAAATGATATAATAATAGCGTAGTGTTCCTGCCAGGTGTACTTGGCTTGTAACAATATTCTAATTTAACTGTAGTCTGGCAGCCCTTGATCTAATTTGAGTTAGCTAATCGCGTGTCTAGTCTGTTTTTAGGTCGATAACTGTCTAGCAAATATATCGTCTTGTTGAATGAACTAAGTAAGTATCTATCTAATAAAAATCTAAAATTCACTGACGACGAAAACGACAGGGCCTAGAAATGGTCTAGAAAAATGAAACTTCCACAAAAGTTCATATACAGCGTGTACCAGATGAAGTAGACCAGGTTTAGTTACATTTCAGAATGTGATTCAAACCACCCGCGGAAAGTTCATACAACCCCATTGAATAACTATTTCATGAATAAGTCATTAAATGGGGTTGTTTGAACTTTGAGGGTTGAATTGATGATTTTAATGATTATAATTCTGTAACTAAATATCTACTACAGCCGCGAATCATATTTTGTTCAATGTACAGCCTGACAATGACCAGCAAATTGCAAAAAATGTAAAAAAAAATGAATTTCGCGGGCTACTCTGGCGCTTCCACATTAAACAAAACTAGTCGGACGCCCGGTTGTGCGACAAAACTTTCTTTCTGGTCGAGGCTCCTGAGGTCAGAAGTCATCGTCGTAGTCGCGTACTAAGCGACGCCCCTAAATGGTTAAAGGCCGTGAATTGTACGTTTTGTGTAGGATTTAAGGTGTCAACATCTGAATGTCCTTTTCAGATAATTTTAATACTAAACAAGTGAAATAAGACAGCGTCTCATCCCACGGAATCATGTGTTCGTAGGTTTGTTTACTTCGATGTAACTTGACAGATAACGGACAATACGATACGATACAAAAGATCAATATTTACAAGGAATCGTGATTTATTTATATTATTATGGTACTTCAAAATCTTTGTTTGTTGATGTACTTATCTAGTTACCTACAACTTCTATTTCTGTACAGTCATCCTCATCATCATCTTATCCCTTTACCCAACGACTTATGTTGGGGTCGGCATCCAGTCTCAAAGCAGATGAGTACCAGTATATTACATTGAGAGCGATTGCTTCTCACCTCTCCAGCCCAGTTAATGGGAAACACAATACCTTAGTTAAGATTGGTTCTCACACTTTCGGGCTATGCCTTCCTGCCCACAATTCACCTTCAATCGAAGATTTTGCAACAATATTTTGATTTATAAGAGGGTCCATGGAGTTTCTTGCCCATTCTTCTCCATAGAGATCTACGCTTTGGAATGAGCAACTACAGTACTTTCACAAAGAACTTTCAAATCAATACGTCTCTGTACTGACATTTATTGATTACAAAAACTGTGTGAAAAGTAGTGCTAGGAAGGATATGAACTCTGCATTATAGTATTATTATAACTTTTGTATAAATGGCGACTATATTTTAAGGGAAGAGTTCAGAAAAAATGACGTAGTACGCCCAGATTCGTCTGTAAACATGCATTTGGGCGTCGTCGGTGTAACACCGTAAACTGATAATGAGATTGAATTCGGTGACCAAAAACAAATCCCTTCCATCGAAGAGGACCGTACAAACTCAAATCTCTAGAACTCGAGAATACTCATAAGTGTCAAACTGACAGCCAATTTCAACAACATCACGTTATCACAAAATTTTGGTTATCAGCAGTCCACTTATTTTACATAGAATTGCAATGATATGAAAGAAATTATGGGAGGTGAAATAAACTACAAAAGACAACTATCTAATACAAGTGAATCTATTTAGTCCAGATATTTTGTTTATGGTGGAAAAATAACCTGAATCTTGTGTTTGTTGTGGCTCTATGAGGGTTAGTAAAGTTACCTATTTAGTGATTTATTATATCACTAAAATTTAAGGTATCTTAAATTATTTATAGAATGCTCCTAAGACTGCACGAGAAAGGTATCAGTAGGTTGTGAAATTATCGAATCTCTTCCGATGGATGAAGATTCCGTTCGATGTTCACTAGGCACAAGATATCTATTGAATAAAATTTATTGAACCTCACTATGTTAACTTATGTGGTAGGTTTACAAAGACAGACATGGTTAAGATGAGAATTAATAGATGAAGCTTCTTACCTTTTTAGCTTTCGTTACTCGGTTGGTGTGCCTAATAAATTGTTGTATGACGAGGATAATTAAATAAATATGGGACGATATGATGCAATCTTAGGCTGCCACGCACATGCAGATGGCATCATTCGTTTTAAATTCACACTCTACGCACGTTGTGCGTACTACGTCAGTAATTCGCCGACGAATAAAGAATCGAATGCGTGCGAAGCGCCAGTTGCCGATAAATAGGACGGGGATACTTACTTTTAACTGCGTCGTTGGCCTAGTGGTCGTTAGCACGGCTGCTGAGCATGAAGTCCTGGGTTCGATTCCAAGGTCGGGCAAACTGTAATTGGGTTTTTTCATCAGGAATTCCTCAGCAGCAGCCACAGAGTCTGGATTTGTGCCCGATTGATGGCAATAGGCTCGCCCCATATAACATGGGACTTAAACATAAAGGGTGAAATGTGGGTGTATTATCAGGTACACCTCTGCCTAACCCTTCGGGGATTACAGGCGTGATGTTATGTTATGAATATCTACTTATAATTTATCTACATGTATATTAGGGCCAAAAAATGGTATTTTCCCTTTAAGGAACTGATATTTCAATCATCCATCAACCAGGTTTCCGAAATCACAATTGAGTTCGCCTTTGATCGAAACATAGAGTTTGGGAGCTTTCAATTAGATATAGCAGCTCACCTAGTTAGGTATTTATATGTAGTTTTAGAGTGCAGGCCTATTCATCATTCGTTGAAATTTTATAGATATCTAACGACCGTGAGCATCTATCCTCGGATTCCCGCGCTCATTCTTAGGACTCGCCTAAGTGGAAGTTTTCCGGCGAAGTAGTGACAAACATGGCGAAACTATTCCTTATTCATATAGGTACCTAACTAGTAGTGAGTGCGGCATTCCCTCTGGTGTAAACCATAGTTAATTTGGCTGACTTCCTTGAGTCTCTCTCGGAAGTCTGGATTCTGTGTTTAAGAAGCCCGAAACTTTTCTATTCGGTAATTTTTTTTTCGTATCTTTTTCAGAGCGGCTAGCACGATAATGCAACGCAATGAATCAACCAAAAGTTTCCAAAGGTTCACTCAGCGTCGCATGAGTGGACACGGAGGGTCCTTTGCCATAGCTGGGTGGCGGCAGAACTCTTTGACTATAAACACATTAGCACAGAATTCTGCTTATCTTGCTGAGAAACTTGCATTCGCAGAATTGTACGTATTTTTACTGATTACAAAAACGATACTCATCATTGGAGACCGGATTATATGCACATGTATAAATTTGCATAGTATAGCAATTATTAAAGAAAATGCATATTTTGACTAAAATCAGCATGTCGCGCACTATTTGGGCATGTTTCCTTTAATTTTAACTGTATCTAACTAGAAAAATGCAAAAATATGCCAGAGGTGAGACCCGCAAAAACACCCAAATTCAAATAGTGCTCACTGACCTACGTGTATGATCGTTTTCAAGTAATAAAAACATTTTAATTAATTGAAGACTCAATTGTAGTATTCGGTTTGCAACAAAAAAAAAAAACATTTGATTGACACTATTTTTGTGGTACTGTACTTATTTTAATTTTATGTTGCATATGTCACGCATTTATTATGCATGGATTTTTCGACGATTTTAAGTAACATAAAATCCGGTCTCTACTCCTCATCCCCTAATCCTAATGTAGGTATTAATCGAATGTCTGCTCAGCGGGCCCCGGTCCTATCCTATCCCTATCTCCATCTCTGTAATCACCTTCTGCCTAGCTATATGATCTTTTACAAATCGATACTTCTTAGACCATTGTCAAAAGCAGAAATCAATGATCACATAATAATATGACTGTTAGCCTTAACCGTCGATCAAAAGTACAAATTCTGTTCATACTAATGTTGTAAGTACTATATTTTCAAGAATAATTTAGTTGCAATTTTATGCTTTTAGAGAAAAAGAAGAAAGATTACAGTCGGAACCAGTATCTTGGCACAGATTAGTAAGTAATTTTGCAAAATATTTTACTTTTATGCAACAAACGGGGAAAAAGCGGAGTATGGAGCTGTGCCTGGTTGATGGCAATAGGCTCGTCCCCTATGACATGGGTCTTAAACACATCTGGCGAAATGTGGGTGTATCTACTAACGTTTCACCTAATAAAGGTACACCTCTGCCTAACCTTTCGGGGATTACAGCCATGATGTTATGTTAAGTCACCAAAGGTGCTCCAAAGCCTCTATTGGTTGAATAAACCCACTTGATATCACTATGATTAATTTCACTCCACAGCAGGCCCGAAGGCACCTAAGAAGCCGATTTCTGCCGGCTTCCCTTCGGGAACAGGGCACTCTACGTAGTGACAACACTCTACTGTAGTCAAATAGTATATTATAAACACATCTGTGGGTATCACATCACAGTACAGACATTTAATACTTCATAGGATTGAAAACATTGCTAAAACGCCAACCCACAGTACAGGTATGCTAAAGCGTGGGAGATACTACTACTGCTGTTTGCTGTTATCCTCTCCTGCGTCAATGGTTTCTTCGTGCCTCTGGGCGTCATCCTCTATGGCGAGTTCACATCACTTCTCATCGACCGCACGGTCATGACCGGAACTTCTACCGAGACCTACACCGTAGCGATTTTCGGTGGAGGACAAATACTGTAAGTTTGCATCTCTATCTAGACTACTACTAAACTTGTATATGTATCTCTCTTTGTTGTTTGGTCTTAACGTTGACATTCGCTGATGTTTTAGTAAAATTAGGCCCCACTTCTTCAACTTCTGCTTGTTAATGTTAAAAAATCAAGTAAGGAATGTGAATTAGTTGAAGCTCATCCAATCTTGCTATTTATTTTGACAATTGAACAGTAATCATTGCATTTTTTTCTTGTTGCCGACCAGACGTTTTCAGAAACATAAACAAAAACCTACTAATTTCTTCAAATTCCTTCAAATTTCTCTAAAATAGGAAAAAAATATAATCTAGGAAATGCTATAGAGAAGTGTTCAGCATGATCAGTGAAAAATGATAAATGATGTTTATTTTGCAAATAGGTTTTTACAAACACTTTTACACGTCTTCTTTTTTAAAACTAGATGGGGCCGGTGTTTCGTATCTGACTACTCTGAGAAGAAACAGCCGAAACAAACTCAGAGGTCATAGTCTCTTTTAAGGTCCAGACATCGGTCAGTGTGGTGCTTTCTTTAGTTTTCATTCAGCAGTTTACCTGGTTTAGTGGGACACTCATCATCATAGGCCTAGCCTTTTCCCAACTATGTTGGAGTTAGCTCCCAGTCTAAAAGGATAAAGCTGAATGCCAGTATTTTACATGGAGTGCCTATCTGACCTCTAAGAACCAGTTTAACATAATAAAAAAAATCTAACGTGTAAGTGTGTAACAGCACAAATGCATCAAGAGAGGAGAACAGAGACGCGCTCATTAAGGACTCCCAGGCGTTCGGCATCGGCTGCACAGCGTTCTCTATCGCACAGTTCATCGTGGGCGCCATCAGTGTAGATATCTTCAACCATATAGCACTTAGACAGGTGGGTAAGGTTCATAGAACTTAAAAAAGTTACCGTTCTAAGAAACATACGACAGCTTTGAAACTTCTAGTCTATAAGAAACTAAATTAAGATAGAACAAGCTATATTCCTGAATAAAACTACAAAATGTTACCCTGATAGTAGTTGCCTTCTATCAGGTTTCAATACTAAATGACAGACTTTTGAAACTATCTCAGCAAGTCAAGTTGGTTTGCTAAACAAGTCAAGAAGAGATCAAAGACCAAGCGCACCAACATAATGTGATATGGAAATTAATAAAGTATAGATTAAGAATAAAAATTCGAATATAATAAAGAAGAATAAGAATTCAAAGTCTTTCTGCCTGTCGGTCTGTTTGTTCTGGTTAATCTACAAACTAGACTGGACCGTGTTTGACGGGACTTTTACTGGCAGATAGCTGATGTTATGAGGAGTAACTTGGGCTTTTATTTTAGAAAAATAATTAGGGTTCTGTGCAACAAAATTAAAACCCTTGAAATTGTTAACAAAATCCGATTCAAAAAACAAAACCAAAACAAAAACCAAAAAAAAAAACAAAATTCGTTCGAAAAAAAACAAAACCAAAAGGTTTTGTTTTTTTTGTGTTTTGTTGAATTATCATATATTATTATTATATATTATTTATCGGACATTTCTAGTCTGAGATTTCTTTTTTATTTCGAAGAAGATCTCGAGACGTGCTGACTAGGGCGTGCAGAACCCGGTTTCCGTCCGGTTCGATCCCATAGTAACACGCGGGAAATCCCGGGTTTTACTATGGGACCAAAACCGGGTTCCGCATGCCCTAGTGCTGAAAGAACCTACGACGACTTGGTCAACAGTGGCTCTGAATCGGAACACCTGGAAGACTTAAGAGCGTTTACGCCGTCCATGCGCTGTTTGACTCCAAAACAGTACTTTTCAAACCCTTTAATACCATCAACCCTTTATTTTACAAAAATGATAATTGCTAATAACTTTAGGAAATTTCGTTGTCTCAATAGTTGGGGAGAAAAATATTTCAATTAATAGAGTATTGGTAAATTGTATCAAGATAACTCAACAGAGGTTTTCTTAATTTCCCTTTTAGCGTCAGTTTCGACGCTCTAATTATAGGAAACCACTGGCAAACCTAATTAGATTTTTATTTTTACCTATTGCTAAGATCCTAAGGAATATAGTTGGAGAAGAAAATTTTTTGATTTAGGTTTCTTTATATAAGAAATTAAAGTTCAAACAATGTAAAATATTAAGGAATTAAAATGATTTTTTCACCGATATATCTTACTTGATTTAATATAATAATAGCATAATATAATAGAAGAACATATGCTTTAAAACATCCAATTTAAAATTTCAAATAATTTACAGTGATTATTTTTCTATAAATATTTGAAAACTACTATAAATCACTGCGCGCGAGCAATTTCAAATCAGACCGCCGCGAGGCTTTCTAGAGAGAGGACATGTCGCTCGGCGCTCTGCCTGACCCGAGTTGACCTTAGTCGTACGTGGAAGGATAGCGGACGTTTATAGTGTGATTAAAAAATCTTGGTACTTTGATGATTAAATTTTTTTATTATTATTTTTGATGACTGACAATATTTTTAGTGACAACCAATATCTACCCAATTTTTTTACATACGAATTTAATTTATTAAAACTTTTACTTATTTTTTTGTAAATAAGAACATAAATTGTTTTTAAAGTTAACGCCAACCTATTGTATTTCCCTCATAAGAGGTGTCACTAAGAGGAACATCGCGTCAGGTTAAAATATAATATAAAATAAACGTAAGTAAATCCGTATAAAGTGATTTATTTGAATAGAATAAGAAATATTTATTAATCAGTCACAAATCAATAATAATTAACGAAGTTCGGTTTCTTTCTAAAGTTTAGATCAACAAATTCATGTTTGAATAACTAAAAAACGACTTTAATATTAATCATAATTATAGCTATACTTGCAATATATTATTGAATACTTATTTTATGCACTCGTACTTTAGTAATCCGTGTACGTTCAAATTCAAATTCAAATTAAATTTTACTACAACAATTGCACTCGAACGGATCATAGTGGGTTAGTTTGACTATAGCGCGCGAGAGCGCGCCAGCGCTATACACACAGGCACGCGCGCTTCTGTGTGTGTAAAAAATGCATTGAATTACCTAAACTTGACTTCGCGCGATAGACGTAAACGCTCTTAAGGAAAAGACTTGGCCCAGCAGTGGAATGACGCAGACTAACACTAACAGTAATTTATTTTTAAGCTGCACCTTGAAATTATTACAATGGACCATTTTTTTTCCAGGTCGACAGGCTTAAGGCTTTGTTTCTGCGAGCTGTACTTCGCCAAGACATTTCGTGGTATGACTTGAACACTACAATGAACTTCGCAACTAAAGTCTCCGAGTAAGTCAATATTGACATAGCAACTGGTGTCAGTTGCCCACGGTTAAAGTTTTCTTCTTTATTCTTCGAAGATTATCTACCCTGGGTTTCTCTGCATTACTCTGCAATGTTCTTAACTCAAGAAGTCGTACAGTACTAACGAAAACAATAAATTGCTGTATTTTATGGAATTCATAATTAGTTGTGTACCTAGTTTGTAAATGTAACGCAACTACTGAACGCAAGATGAATTTATTCTCCAAGCCCTGTTTGATTTGATTAACAATGCTCTCACCCCCTATACATGCGACTTCAACAAAACTGTGTGAGCTACTTTTGCCTACTTCTTCAGGAAGTACAAACATGAAATTATTGTATATTATTATTAATTCAACCCTGTTATGTGTGTTAAGTGATATCGAGAAGTTTCGCGAAGGGATCGCGGAGAAGGTGCCCATCTTCATCTACCTGGTGATGTCGTTCGTGACTTCCGTGATCATCTCCTTCGTTTACGGCTGGGAGCTCACGCTCGTGATCTTGTCGTGTACACCCGTGGTGATCGTCACCACAGCTGTTGTTGCAAGGGTTCGTAAAATCTTTATTGTATCTTTATTGATGGATTATGACAGTGCGTCTGGAAAGAGTATGAAAACGAAGAATTTGGTGACACAAAATGGCAAAATGGGTGTACATGTTTCATGGTTCATGCGAAACCAGATGTCTGAACGTTGACGAAGCAAAAAAAGTATGTTAGGATCGTAGCTGGTAGCGTTCTGTAGTCTGTGCCTACCCCCATGGGATATAGGCGTGAGTTTATGAAATCTTTGTATCAATTTGCCGGACAATTTTGCTAAAGCCTTTGTTCTGCTGAACGAGAATAGAAACTAAAGTAGCATTTTGTGGTAATAAAACGTTTGTTTTAGGTGCAATCTTCGTTAACATCTCAAGAATTAAAGGCATACAGCACAGCAGGTGTTATCGCAGAAGAAGTACTCTCTGCGATCAGAACGGTGGTGGCCTTTGGTGGACAAACGAAAGAAATAGATAGGTACCTATCACCACGGTTTTTAGGAGCAACAATCGTTCTTGCAAATGATAAGTGGGACACAATTGCAGCAGAGATTTAGGGACACACGATATTATATTTAGCATAGGCGATCGGCAATATCCCGTCGATATCCAGGCAAGAGGTCGCCGTTATATTGCTTGATTGGCAGTTCATAAATATTGTCTTTCAGTTGCTAATCATCGGTACTAAAAATCGTCAATCATCAATCCTAAAAGTGTAAAGTCTGCTATTGCTCTCAATAATATTTTTCAGATATGCACGCCGCTTGGAACCAGCGAAAAAGATGGGCATAAGGAAAGGAGTGTTTGCAGGGATTGGTAGCGGGATTATGTGGTTCATCATATACGCCACGTATGCGCTGGCCTTCTGGTACGGAGTCGGTCTCATCTTAGATAGCAGGCACGAAGAAAAACCGGTTTATACGCCAGCTGTACTCATGATTGTAAGTCTGCTTTGGAATTTTGTCCATTATATTTGTAGGAAGTAGGACAGGATAAATTAGTAAGTTATAGGATTAAATCAACAATACATCATCATTCTCCTGCCCTCATCCCTATTTATTTGGGGTCGGCGCAGCATGTCTTCTTCTTCTATACTTCTCTATTACTCATCTTCTCATTAGATACCTCAAATCAAATTAAATAGTCCTTGTCAGGAACAACCATTGATTTCTGGTATTTCACTTGCTAAAAGTGGGCACTGTGATTTTAATTATTTTTTTATATAAGACAAGCAAGTCGTTTCTGTAATATGTACGACAAGTGTCGTACATTTATTTTGAGAAAACTGCCTCGAAAAACAAAGGAAGTTTTAAGAATAATTCAGCACACGACTTTTAGGGTGCTTAATATCCAAAGGTAGATGTACTTTTTTGAGAAATTGGTTATCAAAAAATTCATTTGTTTATGAGCTATCAGAAGAGTAGCATCTTAACATCCAGAACGGCGTAGACTTCTCACATTCAGCAGTTTAAGGTAGAGAGGTGGATAATTTCTAAAAGTTAGTTTTTTCCAAAACAACCTAGTTTGGACCCTAAGTTATTGAGTTAAAATTGTTGCAAATAAGGTCTAGTATCACCCATTTCAAGGAATGCACCCAATTACCTATCACCCTGTATAATTAAATTCCACGCGACCGAAGTCGTGGTTAGAAACTAGTTCTTTGTAATACCCCAACAACGTACCTTGCTTTCAGGTATTCTTCAGTGTGCTACAAGGAGCTCAAAACGTGGGTTTGACAGCTCCCCACTTAGAAGCCATTTCTACTGCCCGAGCATCCGCCGCGTCCGTGTACGCGGTCATTGACAGAAAACCAGTAATAGACGTATTTTCCACTGAAGGCGAGAAACCTACACTCACAGGAGACATTGTGTTTAAGGATGTGTGCTTTCATTACCCAGCACGAAGTGACGTACAGGTATAACTTTTAGAACAAATCATGCCATTAACTATCACAATAACTTTTTTTAATAACATGATTTGATACTGCAAGATGCTCTCTACGTCATTACCAGTCACAAAATAAATAAATCATGAATTAATGAATAGTTACATGATTTTTATACCACCCTTCTCTGACCTAAATTCTGCAATCTTAGGTATTAAACGGGCTAAATTTGACAATAAAAGCCAACGAGACGGTGGCATTGGTGGGTTCGAGTGGATGCGGCAAGTCAACCGTGCTGCAACTCATACAGAGGATGTACGACCCTATCACGGGGCAAGTGATGGCGTCCGAAAACGACTTGAGGAACTTGAACGTCAGACATTACAGGAACCATATCGCAGTCGTTGGACAGGAACCTGTTCTTTTTGCTGGAACCATCAAAGAGAATATTAGGTAGGAACTTTACCTAGATTCTATATATAAGCAGGTACAGGCTCAAAATATTTATGTCACTTCTATCTGTAGAAGAAGAGGGCCATACAGACACGAGTACTAAAGCACACCTTTTATTAAACTCAGTGTGCGATATTAACAGCCGGTTGCCTACCGTTGGTGCAGATATGGGCGTAATTTACGAACGTCACTTATAATAATATCTGATCAATACATCTGCTAGATAAATTGAATGAATAATGGATTAACAACTGTCATTGATATAAATCACTTGGCACTACCAACGCCGTTGATATGGCTGAGTTCTGGTTGAAACAAATATGAATAGGGAATCATCGACACGAAGAAGAAGAAGAAGATTACTTGGCATACGTTTTCACATCAGCTATAGAAGATGCTTGCCTGCTTGGTGGAAAGTGAACCAGCAAACCTCGTTAAAGTAGGCTTTCAGAAACCAGCGAAGCGTGTTTCTTTTAGAAAAGTGTCTATGTCATAATGCTTTCCCGTTTGTTTCCGTTTTTGTGATCTTAGTGCCTTTTCTCATTCTAGATTGAGTAACCCAGCCGCTACGGATGCAGACATCATCGCAGCGGCAAAGGCCGCCTATTGCCATGACTTCATCAGAAAACTGCCTGAGGTATGTTACGCTTAGTTACTTCTATATAAATACACATCTCATTCTTTGTGCCCCCGTATTCACAAACGCTCGGTCCAGAAAGATTTCGATTCAGAAAGTCGCGAGAAAGATGGACATAGACTTTCCGAATCGAGTTTGGGGCTGGTCATTAGCTAAAATTGGGTTCTTCTTTTTATGCCTAGGTGTTTTCATAACTGAAAAGCTTGAATTCCTATTTTGCACCATCAACAAAGGACGATGGGCATTTTTCTATGGACTCTGGGCATAAGACCAACAGAATTTAAATAAATCTGAAATAGTAGGTTACAGTTAGGACTTCAATTAATTCTATAAGAACAAGTACCTAAGTCGCCGAAGAATAGAAATAGAGACACTTGAATATGTTGCCTTTTCCTATATTTCGCCAAGGATTTGATCTATTATTCAGACTTAAAATAGTCCTAGTATAACAAGGGGGTTCCGTAACACAGTTTCTACACTCCTTAGTCAATTCTAGGACCTCACCGGCCTAGGTCAGATAAATTACTGTGTTCTTACCTTTAGCAAAATGTTTCCGAAATGATCTACTTAAAAAAAAAACTGTTGTAGTCAAATCTTAGACAAAATACAAGAAACAATATTATTTAACAAAATATTTACTTTTATGAACAAATTAATATTTATGTGTGTTCTAAATTCAAAAATATTTGAATTTTATATTTTTTGTAATAGGCTGTTTAGCGGGTTCTCCTTCAACCTGCGAAAACAAAGCGCGAAATAAAAGCAAATTAATCTGTTTCCTAATAATTCATGACAAAATACTTTTCGTCATATTATTTTATTTCTTCGAAAGTGAATTAAAAACGCCGTTTGAAACACGTGGGCATTTGTTACTGCAGTTCTTGGCTCCATAACACCCTCGCCTGCGGCTCGGCATGAATTCCGCCTCGGCTGCAATAACAAACCCCACTTGTATCAAAATGTACTATTTCGATACTACTACTACTACTTGTCGCAATGCTTTGATTTGGAGAACTTATTATGAGCTATATTTCAATTCTGTTGGACTTACGCCCATATTGTTCAAGACCCTTTTGTCCTAAACTAAAGTGAAGCTACGAGCCCGAAATGTACATTTTACTATTATCTCGTTCTATACACAGGGATACGACACCCCGATCGGCGAGAGAGGCGCCCAACTTTCCGGAGGGCAAAAGCAACGCATTGCTATAGCGAGGGCCTTGGTAAGGACGCCTAAGATCCTGCTTCTTGATGAGGCCACTTCGGCTCTTGATTCTTCGAGCGAGGCCAAGGTACAAAAGGCTCTGGATGCGGCGGCGGCAGGGAGGACCACCATTATGGTGAGCCACAGGTACATATGATAGCAATAGGCCTTCACTTCGAAATAATTCATCTATGGTCTTTTTTGATCTCGTGCACGATCAATTCAGAAGCTGCAGTGCGGCTATACTAATGAAACGATAGGTAAACATTAGATGTTATTTAGTTAGTTTCTATCATCACAATCGGATGGACCTAAACTTAGCAGGTAGTGATGACGGATTGGACTCGAAATGCGTAATTCAAGACTGACAGACTGATGCTTAACCCATCAGTGAACTTCAATAGGCTGATTTGAGTCTTTTTAAGTTATGATAATCAAAAGTAAAACTCCGTCGAAACACAAAATTCATTCTTGTCTGATATTACCAGTTACCTAGGCTGGGTGTAAATAACCTTACTTATTAGAATTCTGTGATCCATCATACAGGTTATCAACAGTGCTGAATGCGAACCGCATAGTATTTATGGATAAAGGCGAGGTGGTCGAAGAAGGCACGTACTCAGAACTAATGAATAAGAAAGGACGATTTTTCCAGCTCAATAAAGAGAATCAAGTAGAGACAGGAGAAGTCACTGGCGTCATCACTGAGAAAACTGACGAAAAACGTAAGACTTTCCCAATCGATTATGTCGATTTAATATCTGTTGCTAAACGCTTCTGGCTATTAGGTGCAAGAATAAACTTGACGTGCATGCATGCTACTTTCACGCTTAGGTCTTGCTGAAAGGACAAGTGAAAGGCGATTAAGAAACGATATAAGATTACAAGACGTACCGTACGTGGAATCTGCAGGGGTAAAAAGGCCAGGCGCCTTAAAATCTAGTAAGGAATCTATCTGGGTTTACACAAGATTGGCGCACCGTGGTCATCTGCAAGCGATTATCGTTTCAAACGTTCGTTAAAAACATCGGCCACTTTCTGTCTTTCTTTGATATGATATCTCGAACAGGTCAATCAACGATAACATCACCACGATATGATAACCTGTTCAGGTGGAGATTCATAGATGACTCTGGCCTGGACTGTTAATGTGGTGATGCATGAGACACTTGATAACGTGTCCTGCCTGTCCTTTTGTTTGCACATCACAGGAAATGATGGACGCTACTGAAAGTGTCAATCTCGTCGCCAAATTTTGGGCTGACTCAATTTGAACACGTCGTTTGACACGCTAAGAAGACAATGATAATTATGTTTATTTTAGTCATCTCTTCTTCGTGTTCATGTTCAGTTCATTAGTAATATACAATTTTCTTGATTACAGATGTACACGCACTACATAGGCCGAAGAGAGAGAAATCTGTAGAATCTGTAGTAAGCAGTGCATCGTCCAGCTTAGCGTCATCGGCTGGTTCTTTGGCAAAAGAGAAAGAACAGCAGGAGTACAACCCGACGACCTGGGAGATCTTAAAGTTATGTAAGCCGGAGAAGTGGTGGATGGTGGCTGGTGTCGTGGCTGCGATAGCTGTCGGCTCTTCCTTTCCGACATTCGCTATTCTCTTCGGAGAGACTTATGGGGTATGTATTGTTTTACTACGCTGCGCTATACGCACTTATAGGGAAAAGCGCCCTATGGAGTAAAAATCATACATTTTTAATCTCATATGGCGCTTCTCCAGTCACATAACTAAAACAAACTAAAGCGCAGAAGGGATATGCAAACCCCACTTGCAAGTAGGTGTGTGGTAGAGCATTCCCACCCTCCCCTGCGGTGTGAGAAAAAAATCCAAATACGGGTTCCTATATTGGTATGGCGACCGGGACCCTGACACTTCAGGAACGAGGCCAAATACGGGTTTCTATGTATGGGGACCGGGACCCTGACAATTCAGGCCCGAGGCCAAACAGCCCCAACACCGATTCCTAGCAGCCTATTCGGGGGTGCAGCTGGCCCACTCGATACCCCACTAGAGCTGCCGTCAGCACAGGGAGGCAGCTCCTTCGACTCTCAAGAGACCAGCTACAGAACTCTCCTGAGCAATTTCTTAAACAGCTTTTCATTGGTGCTATATTGGCGCTTCAGAACATATAATACGGGGTTAGACCACGTTTAAAACTTCGTTCCCCGTCGAAATGTCTACCCTACTTTATTATGTAAACCAGGGCCAAACTGTTTTAAATACCGTATTAACAGACGATAAATTCTTAGCAGTATGCAAGTGGTCGAGAAATGTAGTTTATGCTGAAGTAATGATGGAAAAATCGACCCAACTGAGTGAAAGTTCCGGAAGGGGGTCAGGAATGGTACTATTATATCAGATTTTTTTCATTATCAACTTCTGTATTTAACTTGTTTCGATAGGATACATAATTTAGCCGCAAATCACAAAAAAAAACAATAACCACCCATCAAAACGTATGTATATACATATACCACCCCTAACCCCTTTGAGACGGGTCGATTTTTCTGTCATTACTTACACCATAAACTATATTCTGCCACTTGCATTGTTATAGTTAGCCCGTACTGTCCCACTGCTGTGCAAACGCCTCCCTCCATTCCTTCCAACAGTCACGATTCTGTGCTACTTCTTTCCAATTCTCAAGGAAGACATCCAGTTCGTCCCGCCATCTCCTGTGTGGTCTGCCGAGACCCCGTGTCACTGTTTCGGGCACCAATCCTGAGCTTTACGGGCCCACAGCTCGTACGCATACTGCTAAGAATTTAGATTGCTTTAAAAATAATTGACCCTTGGCTATTATAATATATAGGTCTAGGTGGTAGTAATTTTTTTTTTTTAGTTTTTTGAAAGTTCCGACGATGAATTTGTGCGTCGCGAGGCGAATTTCATCGCAGTCCTGTTCCTTGCTGTAGGTGTCTACACTGGTATCGGCATCTTCTTCCAACTATTTATATTCAACTTGACCGGAGTTCGACTGACGGCTAGACTAAGGTATTCATTTAACTTTTTTACAATAATAATATGTACTCACAAACACGTCCATTGTTAAGCTAATTCCACCTATGAAACTGAACGCCATCAGTTCATCTAAACCGCTTATACTTAGGAGAAACGGGTTTGAATATTATGATATGGAGGTATCGTTTTAATTCCAAAATAGCAGCCACGCATCAAGCCCAATTAAAAAAAAGATTAATTTATTTATTACTTATTTATAACATGTATAATGGACATAAAATGCTGCGCCCAAAACGGTTATCACAATTGCTGTAAATACAACAAAATGGAGTAGTGAACATGTTCCAGTCGAGTGCTAGGCAAAAATTCACGACATGTGTCGCCGTGTGTACTAAAATAAATAAATAAACAACTACTTATATTGTAGGGTGGCAGCATTTGCATCCATGTTGAAACAAGAGATAGGTTGGTTCGACGACGCCAACAACGGAGTCGGTGCCTTGTCTGCCCGACTGGCTTCCGATGCTGCTGCAGTGCAAGGGGTGAGCCATAAAATTTCTTTAGGACTTTAACCAACAGCTAACATAATATCACGCCTGTAATTCCCAAAGGGTTAGGTAGCGGTAAGAATAGAATATAATGCTTTATTTGCAAAGAATTTCTGTATTGCAAATCAGGTGTTAAAATGTTTGGAGAGTCCTTGAGTATTCAGCTTCTGTCTCTGTCTGCGTTCTGCCAGTTAAGTTTAAGTCCCCTGTGATAGGGGGCGAGTCTCGATACACTCGCCCCCCTACTATCATCAAGGAGGTTATCCCCTTTTCATCGACGAGTCTGAATTTGTGCATGGTTAATGGCAATCCATCAACCAGGCACAAATCCAGACTCCTCGGTTGGTACTGAGAAATTCCTAATAACACTTACCTAGGAATCTAACCCGACATCTCAGTCGCCCTTACGACCACTAGCCCAACGAAGTAGTCACACTTAGCAATTTAACTAAACAGAAAGCAAATAATCAGTGGTCAAGGCCATGGCACAGTATCATGCTGAGCCTTCTTGTCATAGCCACGACGTGCATCTACCGACTATTTTTGTTTCGTGCTTGTCATTATTTGTTTTGTTTCTACTATATTATTGTTGTTAAAGTTTCCGTTTAGGATATCACATAGAGTTGGATTTGTCTGTCCCAGTTAAAAGAATCATTCTGTATATAACAAATACCAATACATGAGGCTCGTAAATAAATTATTCTTTTTATTTCTGTTACCAGGCCACAGGAACTCGCATCGGCGCTTTAATGCAAGCTGGAGCCACCATACTGATCGGCGTGATGCTATCTATGTACTTCACCTGGAAGATGACCCTGGTCTCCTTGGTTTCGGTACCCATGGTCATTGGTGCAGTGGTCCTTGAAGGCAGGATCCTGTCGGTTGGCCTGACCCTCGTCAGGGAAGCCTCTTACAAAGCCACTACGATTGCTACGGAAGCTATTACTAATATCAAAACTGTTTGCGCGTTCTGTAAGTATTTTGTTACAAGAATCTTGGTGTAACGTTAAGTAAACATTTTAAGTTACGCAGGAGAGGGCACGGCTTCAGATGTTGAGGTCGAACTTAGTAAAATAAATAGTATAACTACGCAATTTTAACATGGAGGCATTTCTCAAAATATCAACAACTTTATAGACTTGTGGAAGAAACGTAAAGAGCATTAGAACAAGCTATTTGGTAACTAAAACCTAATTTTAAAATTGTTTGTATGCTGAAAAAGTTATCGCGCACATAGTAAAAATGATTGATATTGAATTGGCAGTGTAATAGAAAATGATGATAATGCAAATTTTTAATTGCACAGTAGCTTGTTTGACTGCAAGAATTTACCGACCGTGCGCGGCCTCAGTTAACCACGCACAGATAACGCTACCAGCTACCTAGTTCACTAAGCTGAGGCTTGAGACAAGATAATAGAGCTATGCTGAGATTTAACAACACAATGATGATGCCATCTAGCCGATTTCGTTCACACCGATTGCATTTGCTCACTTTATAAACGAAAGCTGTGTTTTGCTACTCTTTCTAAAAATAATGTACTTACTACCGCTGCCTAGGTGGTGAAGAAGGTGTGATGAAGCGCTATCATGATGCGTTCATAGACGGTCGTGTAGCGGCGAAGAAGAGCTTGCGCTGGCGCGGATGCGTCTTCTCGTTCGGACAGACCGCTCCCGTAGCCGGGTACGCGCTCTCTCTCTGGTACGGTGGCGTGTTGGTCGCCAATGGGGAGGTACCCTACAAGAATGTCATCAAGTGAGTCTAATTATTCATGAAATTCATTTCTTTCCTTTCTTCTGTATTCTCTCACCACAAATACAAAGTCAGTTTTCTTCTTTTCTATGATTCGTTTTGGAGGACGTTTCACAATATTCGGTTGAGATAAACATTCTAATTACAGTATCTAAATAATTATGTATTTACTTCCTTTATTTATTTCTATACACATTTTTAAATATTCATGTAGGTATACTATGTATATACGTTATATTCATATATACGTCGTTCGTCGACTCTGTTTCTGTCACCTCTGACCTAGACTAGAGTCAAGGTCAAACCCATCTTAAATAAAAATACGTTAATACGCACGCCGAATGCGAATACAACGCACCTGACCTTTGTGAAGAACGTCCTGACAAAGCCTAGGTATCATTATAATGTTCTCATTGTGCAGGGTATCGGAAGCGCTGATCTTCGGCGCGTGGATGATGGGGCAGGCGTTAGCGTTCGCCCCCAACTTCGGCGCAGCAGTGAGCGCCGCCGGTCGAGTCATGACGCTCCTGCAACGTACACCAGGCATCGTCGACACAACCTCCCCTTGCGTGCCCGCAAATTACGTATGAGCTTCTATTTAAATTAACTTACGAGACTTTTTATTATGATAGAAAGAATCAGCAGTGGTGGTCCAGTGGTAATAGGCCAAACACATGTGTCTTTGGTCGTGCAGCCGAGTCAGGCCCTTGGTGTAATTTATTTCATCACCACAAGAACACAAGCGTTGATCGCTCAATCATTCTAATTCCCAGGTAGCACAAGGCAAGATTCAGTACAAGAACGTAAAGTTCCGTTACCCAACGCGACGTGAGGTACAGGTGTTGCGTGACCTGTCCTTGCTGATCCCCTTCGGCAAGCGCGTCGCCTTGGTAGGGCCCAGCGGCTGTGGCAAGTCCACCCTCATACAATTGTTGCAGCGACTCTACGACCCAGATGAAGGCAGTGTGGTAAGTTACCGCCTAAATGTGACAGGCTAGCCTTTTAAACTTTCTGAACATTGTGTAAAGCTGTATGTGTAAAGTATAGTTGTACATATGCATATGTATAGGACCTTGTACGATCTTTTGGAACGTACCTTTTATTGGAACTTACGCTTCCATATTGATTTTTCAATTCAATGTCCACAAACAATTTCACAAATGTTTATAAACCGTGCTCTCCTGTCAATGCACTTAAAGAACCATGCAGCAATGTAGTATAGAATCTGTAATGATGCCCAACTGGACAAATTACTAAGGCATTAAAGCGTGACGTAACCTTAGTTTAGGTGCATTTGTCCGTCACCCTCACTGGAATTAATTGATAAGATGATTTCTTTACTCTTTTGGGGTAATTTTAAAGCTCAAGGCATTTGGCGCCCAACGTGGGCCAAATAAGTTTCTGAAGGTACCTGATCTATCTCAAAATGACTAAGAAAACTGTCAATATCAGTTAACGATTATATGTAAAGTTGCAAGCAAATATAAAATCATGATAGATACCCTGCCGAGCTCCAATTGTTGAGAAATAAAAAGCAAGCTCGTTGAGCCGTTGGTCCTGATTATCATTTGCAGATGTTTTACAGTCGTTATAGGTAGTCAGGGGCCCAAAAGTCTGACAACCAGTCTTACCAAGTGGTTCCCAGTTTGTACTAGGTTGTGGAGGACCGAAAGGCAATCGCTCTATCTAAAAAGTATTCAGCGGCATCCGGTTTGACTGGAAACCGACTCCAACATAGTCTGGAAAATGCTAGGCAGATGATGAAGCTATAAGTATAGAAACAATGCGTCTTAGTTTTTTTTTCTGTACTTACCTTGAACATTAACGCTTTTATTATTTATTTATTTATACTTCATGTACAAGAGTGGTACATAAGCGGCCTTAATGCCACAAGGTATTCTCTACCAGTCAATCTTTGGGTCAAATAGAATAGCATTGTGGTATCTCTATATATTATGGTACAAAAAAATAAATAAGAAAGATACCATTTTGTTAACCTAAATGGATATTCATAAATAGGATACTGTACTGATACATATACAAGGTGGCACCGACAATACGACAATAAATGAGAACACTGGTAATACTAGTTCATAGGAATATATTTCAACTGTCAAATAAATCTTAACACCGACATAAAATAAAAATAAATGTTTTCAAGCAAATTAGATAGTGTAAAACTGTTAACGAAAAAGAACACCTACACATTAGTATTGATTCACTAAATTTAGGTATGATTTGCACTATTTCGCATCTGGAAATAAAATTTAACGACCGAATTTGCCAGAGGTTTCTGAAGCAGCGAGTTGGCAACATGTGTTTAGTGTTTATCGATGTGGGGGTTGTTAACCTGTCGGTGCTAGCCTAGTAATCTACATCATGTACAAAATGAAAAATTATGTTCTGTGACTAAACGACTGGATATATTCGAATGATTTTTTGTATGCAGACTGGGAACGTCATGAGATATACGCAGTTTAATTTATTGTCGTACTGTCGGCGCCTCCCTGTATATACAGATAAAATAAACTACCTAGTATATATTATAATACATCCAAATAGTCGGAAATACGAGACACCTTATAATAATTACTAAGACTACTAATGACTAGATAGTGAGCAATTTAGTCTGACTTTAAATAATAAATACTATTATCACATTCTTTTGTTTCTCAGGACTTGGACGACTACAACATAGTAGCGGACATGCGTCTATGTACTCTGCGAGGGAACATTGGCCTGGTTTCCCAAGAACCGGTGCTCTTCGATCGCACCATTGCCGAGAACATTGCGTATGGTGACAACAGACGGCAAGTCCCTATTGAAGAGATTGTCAACGCAGCAAAGCAAGCCAACGTCCATAGTTTTATCGCGGCGTTGCCTAAAGTAAGTAATTTGGATGAAATTTGCCATGCATTGCATATGGCTCATGACCAAGTTTAGAACATGGGATTTTTTTATCAACAACAACGCGAGTGAAGTCGCGGGCAATAGCTAGTAGTAGTTCTACTTGTCAACGAACTTTGATTTTCACGAATAACCTGACCTTTTTCTGCAATGTAGATCTATGTCTTGTCTCTTGTGGTCAATGATGCCGAGTTTCAAAACTTTCTATTGAATGATTATTTGTATTACCTACTTGCATCATTTCTATAATTTAATTTTTATGTTTTCATCAGGCATACGAAACACGTATCGGCGCCCGCGCATCTCAGCTGTCCGGAGGTCAAAAGCAGCGCATTGCAATCGCACGTGCACTCGTGCGTAACCCGCGTGTTCTGCTGCTGGACGAGGCAACGTCGGCTCTCGACACACACAGCGAAAAGGTACAAATGACAGAGTTGTGTTATTGAATGATAAACAAGCCAATTCATTTCAACGGCTCTCAAAAAGTTGAAGGAAAACATCTTGAGGAAACATTCATATCCTATAACCGAAAATTCGAAGACTTGTGCCAACCCGCATCGGGCCTGCGTACTGGATTACAACCCACTCCCTGTCACCGAGAGGAGGCGTTTGTCTCAGCTGTGGGGACTTCCTACACAGATTATGCTTAACAAATCAATGTCCCTAGCTCGAGCGTTTTAAAATTAAAAATACTCACTTCACATACAATTTTTCATCATTTTAAGAATTTATTCATATCTGGATGGTATTGATTGTGCTTGTTGCATAACAATTTAACTAAAATGCTGGAGGATAATTGTATTTTCGATTAAAAAATCGACGTGTTTACGTTACATTTACCCCGCGCGTTCGTGTTAGGGCCTCAGATTCTTAATTATTTCAAATTATCCATAATCATCATTCTTTCACAGGTAGTCCAGGAAGCCCTGGACAGAGCGAGCGAAGGCCGCACAAGTCTCATCATAGCACATCGACTATCAACCATACAAACTGCAGATCTGATAGTGGTCATCTCAAAAGGCGTAGTCGCCGAAATGGGCACACACAAGGAACTTATTGCTAAAAGAGGCATATACGCGAAACTGTATGAATTGCAGTGCGGATTCGCAGAAGAGAACGAAGAGTGAACCTTTAGGTGTTTTTTAGAACATTTTTGTCTAGCCTGTAGAACCCCAATCTAACAAAGCTAGGCGCGCATAGATTCTCTATCGGCCAAGCAAATTGGTATACTCCGGTTTATTTTAACCCTAAAAGTCGTATCACACATGTGTTAGGTTCTTATCTGGCCGGCCCTACAGATTTTTTTTTTACGTTTAGGCTTTTTGTGCGCTGAAACTTAGACCTCTTAGTGGTGTGGCGATATTAAAACTGCTCGGTTTTACAAACAGCTTGAAACACGAAGTCTTTCGGCCAGTATCGTCAGGTGCTAATTGTATCGTGTTTTGCGAACCAATTTAATTGAAAGAATACATGAGTATGTCAAACCCTGTTGGTGCTAGAACTTGGTAACTTGTTATAATGCTGCATATTGCTCAAAAACATTCCTCCCATGTTCCTTGACATTCCTTACCCACTCCTTTACGTTCCCTTGATAAAAGACAATCCTATTTTCTAATAATGTAGACCTAATAATGTGTACCTTTACCCTATTTAATATTACCCAAAATATCTAGGTAATGTCTGCTTGAAAGAGCTTTAAAACGCCTTAAAAGCATCTTTAATGATTATTTTACATTAATGCGACTTGTAAAATATTTTTAATAATTTATTTTTCGAATATTTTCACGGAACATTTTAGCTTACGAAAGTGAATAAATTATTGACATGTTAGATTATGCGCTTCAACATAATATTAATATACTTACTCATATTTTATATCTTTTATTTTTTATGATTTTATTTGTAAATACGAATTATGCAAGCTTTGCCTCTGACGGTGCCTTCAAAACAAATTATATTAACAGCAGCCAACATCGGCTGTAATAACAAAAGAATTTTATTATTAAATCAATATTTATAGGTACTTACTCGTACTAATGAAGGACTATATCTAACAAAACAAACACTAATTATTGCTTCAGAATTGTAAAGCATCTTTAATTAGCATTTCTAGAGTAGGTACTGTAACAAATCATCAAATAAATTGTGCTCAACTGTAATGGTGTAACTTGTTGTGATCAAAATGATATTTTTATACCATATTACGATTTATAATTATTGGTGTTTTGCTAATTAAAGTATAATATGTATGATGTAGTTGTACAGGTAAATAAACTGTGGATTTTATTTTGTGGTTTTATTTCGCAATCCTTTTGTGAGGCCATGCGTAATTCTCTATGGGTATGGCTCTTCTCTATGGGTAAAAGGGCGTGTGAAGTTCAGGCATTCCATAAAACACGCGCACTGCACACTCGCGTTTATACATTGAAAAATAGTATGAGCAGCGGTACGAAGCGCCGGCCTTTGACGGGTTTTCTAAGAATATTTTGACATTGGGCAACCACCCGCCCCGTGCATCCGCGCGTTTTTATCGGACTCTACGCTGCGAAAGTGGACGTTCATCCATCTCTGGACTTGTGTCTCAACAGTTGGCCAGAGTTGTATATTAACACCCACATGTCGCATCAACATTGATAATTCTTTTTAACTTTATTTTACTGAAAGTGACAAACTCGTCGCCAAATATTGGGCTGACTCAATTTGAATTGTCATCGACACGCTAAGAAGAAGACTTCTTTTTAACCGACTTCAAAAAAAGGAAGAGGCTCTCAATTAGATCGTATTTTTTATGTTTGTTACCTCATAACTCCGTAATTCATGAACCGGTTTGAAAAAATCTTCTTTTTATGGGAAAGGATATACTTTCTGATAGATCCCATAAAAATTTCAACAAAAACGGTTCAGTAGTTTGGTTTTTAAATCGAAATATGAAGCTGGCAAAAATATGTCATCCAAGTAAACGAACTTGCGTATTTTGCTTTCCTGTGACTTTCCAGTGGTGTTAACGAATTACGAAATATTATAAAGTACTAAAAAGCGTGAAATAAAAACTTTTTTGCAAAAGAAAACTTCGATACGGAAATAGAAAGTCCAAATATAATTTATATCTATAATAATCGTCTGCCCTTATAAATAAATAAACAAATTGAATTTAAAATAATACATGGTGGTATATTATCGGCAGTTTATCACTTTCCCTTACCTACGTGAAACACAAAAAAAAATGACAATATAAAAGTCTCATAATTGTGCATAGAGGAAATATTTCGCAAATATGATAATTATAAATGTTTTCATAGTGTATTTTATCCTCATTCAATAATATCGTTAAACCAATGTACAAAATGTATTTATTTATAAAATAATATTTCTACTACGTGAGGCCTTCAGATAAACAATTATTGACTGAAACAAAACACTACACTAGAAACATAAAATGCTCAACATACGATTCTGTGGTCCAATGATTTGTTTAAAATATTAAAAAATATAGCACCACAAGCCAATGATAAACATGTAAAAAAGTGACCACCGCGATTTGTTGCGTAAATGTTATGATCCTAGATTACAGCGTTAATTTTCAGTCAAACTATAAAATTGCCTCAATCCAGTACAACATGTTCCACTAAAACATTAAAACTTAAAAATATTATAAGCTTACAAAACCAATTTAACAAAAATTTAAATAAAAAATAATATTTTCATGATTACTTATGTCTAATAAAAACGGATTTATAAAATATATTATAAAAAGAATGTCAAAATCGGTACAAATATAGGTAAGGTACACTTACATTGGGTAATCTCACTGGATATAGTGGAGCATATTGTATTGGAAAACAGACCTAATTTCCTTGGTTATAAGTGCTCTATTGGTGATTAGCGACAGCGATATGTATAAGGGGCTTGGTGGGGATTAAGCCTCGGATGATAGGTTCCTGGCAGTCTGCGTAGATGTCTGCCGAGAGCTCCTCAATGCCGATTTCAGCATCTGTCTTCGCAAGTTTAGTGGCCTCGTCTACTACTTGACGCACCTTGGAGTCGATTTCCTGTAATACAGAATATATTTGCTTATTTTTGTTCTGAATTGCATCATTATCATTTTTCTGCCCTTGTCTCGTGTTACTTGTGGTCGACGCAACGCGTTTTTTTCCTATATTCTGAATTTCATGACATCCATTTAAAAAAATGGTCAAACACAAGCCATGAAAGATTAAATAAACGAAACCCCAAAACACGGCAGTCCCAGTTTTAAAACGTGCGAGTAAGACAGTGAATATTTAGTACGGGAACTCGAAAAACTTAACAACCCTTCCACGTTTCATGACCGCAACTACCACGAACGGCCTTTTGTCTTAAGGTTTGACAAGGTTGGTTGTGGAACACATAGAAAGTAACTTCTAATGAGAAGGCTCATTTTGCACCTTAAAAGGGACTTTCTTCTTCTTTCAGGGTGGGAGGGACGCACAAACGGTTACAAAAAAATATATATATTCCTAGAACAGCTGAACAGCTGTTTTTTTTAAATAACCCGCCATATCGAAATTTTTCATCGGTTCAGAACACGGAGTAAATACAAAGAGGAGATGGCCTAAGCAACTGTGCACTGTGATTCTCAACTAGGTCCTGATGTCATCATGTGGGCGTGGCCTTAGTCAGTGTATTGTTGGCGTTCGTCCTGTGCACAACTTTGTGAACGTTCCCATTTTACAGCATTGTTCGCACTAGACGAAAAAAAGAATGAAGTGTTGTGTTTTGTCTTGTAAAAATTACTCGGATAGACGTTCTGATGCTATGGATGGCATCACTTTTCATTTGTAAGTAATTTTATGCGTAATTTATTAAAATAGTTCTAGAAAAATCTCCTAGCGTCGGCGTTTCCAAACATAATTCTACCCGACACTAGATGGCGACACTTGGTGTCATGGAAACTAAAAATATTTAGGTATGTAGAGCTCAGAACTAACATATTTTAATAACATTAATGCTGAAATTTGTTCAACATTCATTCCTAAAGACCCTTTAATGACCAAAATTTTATTTTTGTAGTTTTCATATCATTTTGTAAACAGGCCGCCATCTATCGTCAACTATGAACAACAAACATAAACAACAAAAAGACAGGGCCGTAATTAGAAATCAATTATTTTACTGAATGTCCCGCGGCTGCGGCTGTCTCATAAATGAAAAGTACTTAAAACATTTAATACGCTGGACATAAAAATACAATCTCCTATAAATTAAATATTCTATCTACAATTATTTTATTTATTTAAAGTACTTAAAGCCCACCTAGTTTATTTAGTTAAATTTTAAATGATGTAGGTTTTAGATTTCCATCCGAAGATAATCTAAGACAGCAATGGATTACAAACATACTGGTTTTGTAAACCATTTTGATAAGTCTTTTTAACAAAATAAGTCATTTAAATATACAACATTATTCTTGATTTACACTAAACCTGAAAAGGGGTCATTGTACTTACTCATCTTTTTGAACAACTTTTTCTATAGGACCAACCTTGAAATCGCGAAAAAAAAATCAGCTGTTCCCTACATTTTGACGAGTTATGCGAACATAAATCCCATAGAAAAAGTTGTTCAAAATGATGACTACAATGACCCCTTTTCGGGTTTAGTGTAAACAAAAAATAATGTTGTATAAGAGAAAATCTAATAATCTTCATTCGTCATTCATCAGAAACCTTTTTTTTTTCATAATAAAATCACAATTTAAATTTAAAAAATACGCATCAAGATGGTTCGCAAAATTAATTTAAAATAAAACTACTCCCCGGTACGAAAATTCAGAGTACGACCCTGTTGCATCCTGCACTTAGTGACATCTAGTGTGAGATAGTTACGTAACTACAAAACAAAATCGACCGAACGAGCGAATAGTTTTGCTATTGACCGGTAGATGGAAAATAGAGAAGTGGGCGGGATCTAGCACCCCCTCACCCCGCAAAGTGTCACGCGTTGTTTCCTAAGGAAATCTAAATAGAACATCTCTTTGTATTTACTCCGTGGTTCAGAATGATTTTACATGGAGCCTATCTGACATCCACAACTAGAGTTGCCAACTCTCCCGCGTGAGGCGGGACGTCCAGTTTCCACGAATCAAATATGCGGGCGAGGAGACAATGACTGTTCAGAAGCATAAAAAATAGCTATAATCTCAAGCCAACTCCTTCAAAGAGAAAACTAATTGATTGAGCAAATTGCTCTATTTACTGATCTGTGGATTTTTTTTCTTATAGCGAAGAGTATAATTTTTTCAATTTTGTTTCAGATTTTATACAAAACCGACAAAAACCTGATTACAATGGTTTTTCTCTCATTTCTGTGCATTTAGAGGCAGGTCCCGTTTTTTTTGTCAAGTCCCGCATATAAATTTCAGTTTTTCCGCATATCCGTGAATTAGAGTTGGCAACTCTTTTCACAACCCAGTTACTGAGCATGCACTCACGACCAAACACTACACTCTTCCACCCTTCCACTTAATGATGTCATCATTTATTTATTTTGGATTACCAACGATCATGTTTACCGATGTTTTTTTAATTATGCTTGTCCACCAATTTTATGAATTTTATATTAATTATATGATTGTTATTATTTTTTTTACATTCTTTCAGAATAATTTATAATTACTATTGAGTCATAATGAATTCCTACTTGTGTCTTGCTGTGCTGTGCCACACTGAACATTCGATTATTCCGTCTGCCTTTACTGCTTATATTGGGCCACCAAGGTACAGGCTGTGCCTAGTTTGGGGCCCACGGCTACTTCTACTTATGAATTCTTTTAACTCTGCCCATTGTATTTTGCTTTTGTATGTTTGTATGTTACCTGACTTGTGTGTGTCATTAAATTAAATTTAATTTATATTCATGTAATCACCTTAAGTTGATCGGGCGTGGCGAGCTCGTTGCTGATGATCTTCTCCTTGAAGGAGGTGATGGGGTCCCTGGTCTGACGGACTTCTTGGATCTCGTCGCGCGTACGGTAGGACGTTCCGGGGTCGGACATCGAGTGGCCGGAGTAACGGTACGTCTCCATCTCCATTACCAATGGACCTGCGAGTAAGATATGCAAGAAAGATTTTGAAGTTATTAAAAAAATATATAATGGCGAACGGCAGCCGTTTTGGGGGTCGGGTTGACGTGCAAAACATCGGCCTAATTTGAATAAATTAGATGTTTTTACGGTATGCTATTAGGTACACCTCTGCCTAACCCTTCGGGGCCTACAGGCATGATGTTATGTATGTGTATGAGTTCAGAGAAATCTTTTTTGTCTTTTGTTTTATCATCATAACATCACGTCTTCACAGTTTTACCAGTTAATTTAATATGGCCCTTTTGATAAAAGTTGTGCATGGACTTGGTTCGATATTGCACTATAGAACAATTTAACAATTAAAAATTTAACGAGTGCCGCTAACGCGCCACATGTATTTTCATCATCTCTCTAAATCTTATGATGATTTTTACCTTATCAATTATCCAGTGTCTTTGTTGCGATTTTTCCCTGGTCGGGCAGAGTTAATGGTTTTTGCCATCAAGAATTTCTTAGTACTCAGTGGCAACCAGAAATTTGGACTTGTGCCATATTGCTGCCAATAGACTCGTCTCTTATGACATGGGACTTCAACATACGGGTGTAGTGTAGCGTGCATATTTACTCAGGCTACGAAGATAACAAGCGAGATGTTATTTTCTGCGTTAAATACCTTTTCCACTGGTGCAATATTCGATACAGAAGCGGGTAGCCTCCCTGGTCGCGAGCACGTCCATGCCGTCGACCCAGATGCCGGGGATGTAGTCGCCGCGCGTGTAGTAGTCTGTGCTGGCTGACGAGCGGTCCATACTCGTTCCCATACCTGAGAGAACACTCATAAGTTAAAGAGAACAGTGAACATGATCTCATATCTGGTGGGAAACACGACTTATTTGAAACACGTGAAAAACAACAGTAATTCAGTGACCCCACTCATCGGCCGAGTAAGAGTTTTATGTCGATGCAATAAAAGAATATCGAAAAATAACGCGGTGTCGAGTTGCGTCGTCCGAACCAATACGAGGCGGGTGGCGTGTTTGCCAAGAAGCTGTTTCTGCCTGGATCCAGCCCAACGTCGATTCATAATAATATAATAATAATAGATTCATTTATTTCTGGTAAATAACACCCATTGCCACACATAAATTGATATAAGTTTAAGACTGAGTATATGATCCAATAAAATAAAATATAAACAAAATAAAATAGAATAGAATTAAAATGAAATCAAATAGAATCACAATGAAATAAAATACAATAAAAACAGACTAAATCAATAATGAGGTCACAACCTAAATTCACCCGATATAGAGTACTATTTTTTACAAGGTTTAATTTAATTTTTCTGCCTTGTTGGTCTAGTGCGACTGCTGAGCATGAGGTCCTGGGTTCGACTCCCGGGTCGGGCGTCGAACCCAGGACCTCAAAATGTTATTGGGTTTTTCATCAGGAATTTCTCAGTAGCAGTCACGGAGTCTTGATTTGTGCCCGGTTGATGGCAAAAGGCCACCTATCTACATGAGACTCAAAACATAACTGTTAAAATAATTAATTAAAGATTTACAATTACATACATAATTAGATATTCATAACTTTATTATCTATTAAACTACGAAGCCACAATTTTACCGAAAATGATTGTAAGATTACGACAAAAACTGAGATTGAGATAAATATGTTGTCTAGACAAACATTTCATAAGATAGCAGCAAAAAGATGAGATAAGACAGAAACAGATGAAATAAAAATGGCTGTAACGTGATAATTTCGTATATAAATTCCATAATAGAATTTATTTATTAAAAAGTTTTGCACATGTAAAAAACATAGGCGGAACAGACACAACAGAGGCGGACTTAACGCCTTGGGTGTTCTCTTCCTGTCTACCCTTGTAACTGATTTGATTTAACCCTTAGATCTTTTATTTCTACCACAGGTAGGTAAATGCTTGCTTTTAATGAAACTATTATTTTACTTTTTGAATCTCAATTCTCGGCGCCGATTACAAAGTTAAAAATCAAACAAACCGCTTTTATTTAGGCAATTATTTAAGTTTAGCCTAATGTTAGTGAAAACGATATTCATCTCTTGCAAACGCCGAGCTTGAAGGGCGTACCTTCAGCAAAGTATACATCAAGAATGTTATGATTTCAATTGAAGAACAGTACAGAATGTAATCAGTCAATTATTATCATTTATATGTCGCGTCGTCAAGATCAAATAGAGGTCGGATATTTAATAATATCGTCAGTTGAAAGGTAAATGAAATGTCTTGATTTCACTAAGTTCCATATTTTTCAACAATATATTGCCAGAAAAACTCACTATGTCATTAAAAGATCCAAAACACCAGTTTCTGATTATATATTATCAAAGAACTGCAGTGTTTTAGATTCTTGCGGCAGGAAAAAATCAACTACCTACCAATGAACTGCTTACTATGTCACATGCATCTTGTAGGCTTAAATAGTTGGGATCTTTATCTTTTAATAGAAACCAATAACATTGCTTGCTTTGACTCTATGCATTACTAGTTGAAATTGCAGCATTAGATTGCAAGAAATAAATGATTTTAACCCCGGGATATTGAGCACGCTGTTTAATTTTCAACTTTGGACGCACTGACCCGAACGTCGTAAATGCAAGGGCACTCTCAATGTCCTGTACGGTATATCGAATTCCCACCCGTCAATCATAAATGTTGGAAGACTTGGCTTCATCTTTGGTGTTGGATATAGTAGCCTATATGAAGAGATGTCAAGCATTTCGTTGCTTGAAATAACAATTACTTGTTAAAATAGTTCGTTTTCTCTACTACAATATTAATAAAGCGAATTTCAGATAACTTATTTATTTAGTAATAATAATCATTCGCCAGATATCGCACAAGACAGAGAGGTTTGGAAGGAGAAAGGGGAGGCCTTTGCCCAGCAGTGGGACACATGAGAGGCTAATAAAAAATAAAAATATCATCCTCCCGATGCATGTTTGGGCAAAAATTCACGGTGACCTGATTTGGGACTTCGGTAGATTCTATTGAATATAGACCATCAATTATTTTTTTCATCTCACATACTTTTATAATAATAGAATACATTTTCGTTATATGTCTTTTAATTAACGTGGCTCTTAAGTTTATTATCACTAACATTTTCTAAATAACTTACTAACTTTACCAAGCTGTATAAATTACTCAAGAGTGAATCAATGTTGACTACATTGTCCGCACTTAAGATTGTATTATAGAATGATAGTCAAGAACAGATTTCGTCTTGAGCATAGATTTAAAGCAATTTGATTGGTTAAATCGAGCTTGTGTAGAAGAAGAAAATATTATATGGCGACTGAATAAGAAAACGGAACTAAAATAAATTCTCCTACCCTTATCTCAATTGATTTGAGGTCAGTGCAGCATATCTTCCTTTTCCATACTTCTCTAATACTTGTCATCTCATCCGACACCTCCTTTAGTCAGATCATCCTTCACACAGTCCATTCATCGTTTCTTTGGTCTTCTTTACTCTTATAGCCATCTTCTAAACTTTTTCACGACGTTTTCCTCATTACTCCGCATCACATCGCTCACACCACGACAAGAAAAGCAACTAATAAATAATGTCGCAACTCTTACCATATCCATTGTTCTCGCAGACGAACACGGCCGGCAAGTCCCATAGTTTGGCCATGTTGTAAGCTTCGAACAGCTGTCCTTGGTTGGCAGCTCCGTCACCATAGAGGGAGAAGTTCACTCCGCCATCACCACTGTACTTGTGCTTGAAGGCTACTCCAGCTCCTAAAGGTACCTGTAAGATGATATCACGTTATTTAAAATATTATGCAAAAATATTTTAGTTTTAATTGCTCTAAAATTAAATCCAAGCATGGAGATGAACTGGAGGCAGCAATGCAGCACCGGACGCTTGCCCGCAAAAAATATGCACATGCACAAGGTGCGATCCTTTGGGTTTTGTCATTTATACAGTTGTTTTGTTATATTTCCTACCAGTGTTGTTGCGTATATCAGCATCAGCAACAATCGATGCTGATTTTTAACGCTGTTATTCAAGACGTGACGTGTTCGTTGAAGGCGAGAAGTGGAGTTTTAACCAATTAATAGACAGATAACAAAAAAAAAAACTGTCACTTGTTCCTTATTGTTAATAAAGAGTAATATAATTATCTTAACTAGTCTCTTATTCAAAATCTTATATCACATTTACTAACAATTTTTTGATAACATAAGTTTTATTTAAGTAACTTATTAATATCAGCAAACACCGCACAGTAAAAACCTGCATCAGCAACAACCCTATTTCCTTCATAAGATTTTACTGTCATGGATTTCCGCCTGATTCCGTTACTTATAACGTTATTTACGAATTTACCAACCAATTTCAGTTCAGAATGAAAATTGGGTTAAAGGTTGCCCATGTTGCTCAAAAAGCTGAAAGCCTTAAATGGGATGGGGTCAGATCGTGTCTACCAGATTTCTACGACAGTGACAATCGAAAAGGGATCGCGGAAGATCATAGATAACATCATGAGCGAGTTGACTACCATAGCTTCCTACAAAATTGGCGCGAGCACTCATAGAGAGTCGAACGATTGCTGGAAGCTACTTTCCTTCAAGGAGGACATGGAATTCCTTGTCACTATCGGTCAGTGACTTAACTATACAGCTAGCATGTGTGCTGTACTTTTTAGTTTAGTTTAAGGGTTGGGAATTTCAAGAGGTTCAGTAATTCTCAACCTTTGCAAGTTTTTCTTGAATTGTATGAATTATAAAAATAAATAAACTTACTTGAGCACCAACAATACCGTTGCCACCATAGAAGTTCTTTGCGTACAAATGCATGGATCCTCCCTTGCCTCGTGAGACTCCAGTCTTACGTCCTGTGAGCTCACAGAGCACACCAGCCACACTAGCACCCATCAGGTGTGTCCAACCGTGGCAACGGTACGCAGTGATCACTGTGTCTACATCACGCATAGCTGAACGCATACCCACTGCTACCGCCTCTTGACCTAATGATTATTATTTATCTAATTATTTTTATTCATAAAAAGTCAACTAGCTTGTAAAGTTCAAATGGTAGTACAGTTAAAATCTGTTATAACATCATCGAAGGAACCACTCATATTTAGGTGTTAAAACCGATAGTCATAACAACCAACACAACACTTATACATACATAATCTCACGCCTTTTTCTCATGGGGGTAGGCAGAACCTATAGAATGCCAAATGCTACGATAATTAGATGTACAGTCGCCATCAGATATATTGTAGCAGACAAGGTGCCCAAATACTTCTGAACAATTTCAAATGTCTATAAGTTCACAGATAGTGTTTGTTTTTGGTTCGTCCTTTACATTATATTTTATTTATATAAGTAAGCTCAGTGTTTGTCTGGGTAGACACACTTGACGTTGTAAGTGTTCAGATATTTTTGGTTAGTTGTGTTTATAGAAATTATTGGAAAGCATCTACTCAGATATTAATGAAGTAATGAATGTTCAAATATTAATGGTAACTTGTAGTGTCAGGAACTTAAAGACATTTTAAATTGCTCAGAAGTATTTGGTCACCTTGTCTGTTACAATATATGTGATGGTGACTGTACTATAACGCTCACTGACATTTGACCACTTTTTAACCTTACTCTAAGGACATAAAGGTGAAAAGTGGTTGACCGTCAGTGTGGGCAGTAGTACATTGCATGTTTCTAGTAAACAAACCCGAATAATAATTGAAAATAAAAGTAAACATCTCAAATCACAAACCTGAATATAAATGACAGAAGCCACGGATGATCTTCTCCCTGTACAAGTTACCGGATGCGGTTTCAATTCGTCGGATAACAGCCAACTGTTCATACAATTTGAGAGCATCTTCGGCAGTTAATGTAGCTGTTGTTGAGGGGCCTTTTTCCAATTTGTGGAGTTTGAAAGGCTAGTGAATTGAAAGAAACGCAATATGAAACACCAAATACATATTTTTTAAACATGAATAAAAATGGATTAATTATGTTGTAGCAGATACTCTTTTTTCACATAAACAAACAACTATGGCAACATTATTTTAGTATTCTTCATTGATGAAAATCATACGGAACAGACCACTTACTGCAAACAAATTAATCTATTGTGTAGTTAATTGTGTATGTTAACTATGCTCAATTTGTTATTATTAAAGCAGGTAGCTTACCTACGTCAGATTACTGACAACAAAACACCGTTACACTTGACACAATGAAGGTTAGGTTACATAATTACAAAACTATCTAAGCAATTTAAATGAAAAGAATATCCGGCATTTACAAGGCAAACATTAACGTACTACTATCACCGCATAGAACATACTTATGATTGAAATATATGAAAAAATAGAGCTACCTTGATTTCAAATGTGGCTTGGCTCTTCGTACTGTATTTTGCGTTAGACGTCGTAGTAACTGGGGCGGCCACTTTCTAAAATCAAAAATTGCATTAAGCACATATTGCTCCTCCTTCCAGCTTATTTTGATAATACATTTCATGTTTTATCAAGATAATCGCTGAGTTCTTTCAGCAAGAACAGAGAACCCACCGTAATCGTATTGCCGGCTAGAAGTTTAGCGACGGAGGGGACGAGTTTACTCATTTTCGTTAGTAGTTCTTCTAACAAGCCCAGTTTATTTCGTGATCCTCGAATAGGACCACTTTTTCCTATATTTTATCGGTTTTTAACTAAAAAATACGGGTCGTCCCAGACGTCGGACAGGTCGAAAATGACGTTTATGACATTGGCAATTTGACATTTACTTTTTTTTTATCACGTGTCACATTAGAACCGGGAACCCCTAGCGGCCCTAGCCTGCCTTCCTATTAGAAAGAGTCTTTTATCAAACAATTGCCTAATTTGCCTCTTCTATTTTTAATCACGTAGTGTAATTTGAGAAATTTTCATTGGTCATGAAAATTACAAAAAAAGAAAGTAACAAAAATCTAATAAAAATACTACGAGAAAAGGAGTGTTCCTAGCTTTGGGATGACATCACGAAAGTGTTTGTAAAGATAGTAACGAAAAAGTAGTCATTTTAAATTAATATTGTAATAATATGATTTGTTTTTAGTGAACGTTCATTTACGTAATAATTGCTTTTTTGTTATGTTTTACTATACTTAAACCCTTATACTGTTTTCTGTGCAAAATTTGACATATTTGCACCAAGTTTTCGTACTTAATGCAGTTTGGAAACTACCCGAACAATCTCGAAAAGAACCTGAACATAAATGTTATTGTGAATCGGTATTCGTAAATGCAAGTTAACAAATAAAAAATGTCGTTTCATCGTTCTGCTGTCAGGGGATGACGAATAAATCGTGAAATTCTTTTGCAACATCTGGTTATAAAAGTGATAGCAATTCTCTGTCGTCATCACTGTTTGTTCTACACTAGTGGAAGATCACTTTTTGTGAGAATTTTAATACTTTAACATAAAAACGATGGAGTTCCCTCACATTGGCAAGAATTGTTCATATACATCATGCAACAAATTAGGTGAGTTGTTTATAAATATTAAATATCAAGATCTTTCCATACTTTTCATGTGAATAAATTTACTAGCAATCAATAAGTTTCAATTATAAGCTCAAAATTAAGCATAACATTGGGAATAAGTTTTCTTTTGTAAAGGACAAAAGAATACTCAATCAAAAATTCGAAAGGATGGCACTATAATACTTTGTCTATCGACGCAATTAGAACAAGAATTTCCTATCTTGTGATTAGCAAACAAGGCAATTTAATGAATAATATTATGATTTAAATTTGAATGCCTATTAATGGGTAGATTAATAAAATATATATAATAGAAAACAATATTTACTCTCTTTCAGACTTCCTGCCGTACAAATGTGGCGCTTGTAAAGAAGTGTTCTGGTGAGTGATCTTGAGGTCATCATTTTTTTGTGTATCATTTTATTATAGAGCTAATTACATTTTAGTATGATTGCATGTTTATTTAATGTTCATTCAGCAGTCAATTAAAGCATTTTTGGAGTAGTACCTATGAGTAAATGTGCAGTAACAAACCAATACAACAATTTATAAAAACACTTCTCATTATTGTAAAAGGGGGTGTCCCCTTTTAATGGCCTTTTATGGCATATCAGATAATAATTGTGCAAACTGCCAGGCTGTTGAATTCACTGCCAGCCTCTTTGTTTCCCATCATCATAATCTGGACCTCTTCTAAGTTCGAGTGAATTGGTTTCTTCTAGGCCATTGTGCTCCACCATAGGCCGCATCATCACTGAATGTAGGCCTATTTAGTGTAAAAGATATATATTATGTGAAAATGTATATTCCCCCAAATTTTGTTGGAATTGTTTTTGTTAGTCTGACATTAACAGTAGTATTTATTACTGATAATTATGATAACAACAGTGATATTCTGCAAAGTCATTATTAAATCTGAATTAATAAAGGATTTTTTGAAGTATGGGTACATGAATGACTGATGCGACAACATTGTTTGTTTGTTTTTCATAATTATTCACATTAAACTTGCCTAGTTTAACAAAGAACGATCTTGTTAACTAATGTTCTCTTTTTGCACATTAGAACAATGAAGACTGCTGTATTTGACGGGTGACTTTGCAACCTTGCAACTGTACCTGCAATCGGAACATGGGTTCTCCACACATAATATTTTAATTAAAATATAAATAAGTAACCTTGTGACTAACACTAATGTCAAAATGCTATCTATTGCAGTTCGGACCACTTTGCATATGCAAAGCATGAGTGTCCAGCGCCCAACACCCGAAATGTCCAGGTTCCCGAATGCCCCCTGTGTGGGAAGCCAGTGCCAGGAAAACGAGGGGAACCCCCAGATGTGGCCGTAGGAGCCCATATTGATAATCTATGTATGTCTGACCCAGCTAAGGAGAGGCGGAAAAAAGTGAGCATATATTTTGGTCAATGTTTAATTTAATATCAGAATTCATTTAAATTACTCTGCCTAGGGTATTAACTAGTCTGAAACATTGAAAAACAACTTAGTAAAGTAATATAATATCAAATAGAAAAAAAAACATGTTCATTGCTTATGTAAGGAGTCATCCTTTAATCACGTGAGGTTTTTTAGGCCACATTTATAGCCCCCCTCCCCCTTGGTGATACATCGTGAGGTATTAGGCTACCCCTTCCCAGCATCACGTGTATTTTTAACACGTTCGCTGCGGCAAAACACACCTGTTGTGTTTTTACTACGGGTCTCGCGCGGCTATTGTACGGCCGCAGCGAACGTGTTAACTATTGAAACATCAGATGGTGGCAGAATCTGTTTTAAATTAAAAAAAAAAACGATTTATTAGATGAAAATTCGCTCGCTCCCGTTTTTTAGACAAAAAATAGCTTGCTCGGGTTTATAATTCTTGGTAAAATTAAAAATATATTATACATTTGTCACACATTAAATAAATATTTTTCGTCCCACGAAAAAAAATACACGTGACTGTCACATTATACCCTCCTAAAAAATCACGATAGAGGATCGTGATTTTTTTCTGAATGTGGGTTTTCCCCCGTCTGTTTAAACCTCACGTGATTAAAGGACGACCCCTAATAAAGATAATTGGTTGCTACTGTCAAACAGCAGTTTTAATACTTTGTTTGCAAGTATCCTTTGTGTATGGAGTCTTAGGACAATATATAACATGTATAGTACCGAATCATTAAGAGATGTCTTCAGAACGGAGGGTCTCCTGACACTAACTGGTATTTATATACTCGAATTATGTTTATTTGTTAAAAACAATATGCAATACTTTAATTTTAAATCAAATTCTAAAAGAAACATTCGGAAACAATATAAATATGATATTAATTTACCAGTCATTAACAATATGATGTTTTATAAAAGTACCTATGTTACTGCTATTCGTGTGTACAATCACTTGCCGCTAATAATTAAGCAATTAAATGGAAATATGTTTAAAACTAAATTAAAGAAAATGTTAATTGATAATGTATTTTATAATCTGCATGAGTTTTTTGATAAAAAATAATAATATTTGTTAGTAATTTCACTGAATACTATTGCATATCCGACATAGGTAGACTGTTGAACCTAAATATGTTATGTTTATGATAAGATTTAATTGTACACAGTTATACAATAAATATATCTTTATCTTTATGTAAACAAGGACACTACGATGCATTACAAACCAATGCTTAGAGATTCATTAATTTATTATTTCACATTTTGTTAATTTATTTATTGCTCATGTATTTTTTTTGTGGTTACAATTTCACTCTACAACATTTAAATAATTATGTTGTGAATGTATGTTATGTTGTTATGTTTTAAATAAAACTACGGTATTTTGTATCAAAATTATGTCATGGTTTAAACGTTTTCGTGCATCTGCTACAGTTAAAGTACAAAAGTTTGTGGTCCATACCTTACAGGAATTTTTAGAGTCTACAGAAAGTGCCATATTCTGGCCCAATTCAATTTAGATTGCCATCGACACGCTAAGAAGAAGATTGAAGTACAAAGTCTTTATTTTAAATGTTTGTTTCCCAGGTGTTTACAAACCGCTGTACATTCAAGGGTTGTAAGAACAAAGAGATGGTGCCTCTGGTCTGTAGCGAGTGTACCCTCAACTTCTGTCTCCGCCATCGACACGTTACCGACCACGCCTGCGAGGGTCGACTGGCCGCCAAAAGGAAACAAGCAGCGTAAGTATTAACACGATCTTAACATAACATTACGACTGTAATCCCCACCCACATTTTGCCAGTTATCCACATCATTGTCATGTTGTTAACTTCATAAGAATTATTTTGCTATTCAGAAACCTTGAACTAGTCAGAAAATACTACGCCTGCTGGTTATCCGAACAAATGTGACAAGAACGAAACGATCATGTATTCATGTGTCCGATAGCTTTGATTGGACACGCTTGACGTACTGTGAGTGCAGGTGCACTCGCGACTGGCATTCCACTGTGATCGCCATACGTATGCGTCTATTAGTGCGTGCGCCCGTTTTTCTCGTTGTATAGAGCCTTCTGAGCTTATATTATTTTGTGCCCTATTATAAAACTCTTTTGGTATAAGGATATCGAGATGTTTCCACCTTAAAATTTGAAATATTATTGCTATATTCCTCTTTTTACTTTTTGCCAATGCATTGTTTTGCATAATGTCATACATTATGTTTTGTAAATAACATAGGATTTTTTTTCTGTTTTATTCAGTGAAGCGGCCATGGCCCGTATGAAGGCAGCCAAGGATAGGGTGAATCTAAACAACACTCCTGTTGTGGCACCAGTAGCTACATTCTCAGAAGTGCAAGGAAACATGGTTCGTATTTCTTTTTTTTAACACCCTGCTCCCATATAGGGTTTTGCAACTTATATGTTTATTTTTGATGTCGTTACGACACGGTATTTTGGAACCTCATGTCCCAATATACTGTGTCGTCATGTCGTTATTGTTATTCTTCGAGAAATCCGCTACTGAATATTGCAAACTAGGTATACATATACTAGTGCTTGTTACTACTTTAACTTAAGTGTTTAGAAATGCATTGTGTCAAGATATTGAACGATCTTCTCCACAGCAAGTACTATAAAGGTGTGCTCATATTTAAGGGCGTGAATCAGACAACTTTCTTCATGAAACCAACAATCGCGAAAAAATAACCAGCGTTGTAGTTTTATATTGGCAAGAGATTAGGTGTAATCTTATACTTGAATAAGTATTTTTTCCATTAGCCTATACTGTCTCACTGATGAGCAAAGACAAGCGCCCCCAAGAGCTTCCTTTTTTTTTTTCGCGCGTCCTCGGAGCAGCCCGCTCGGTACGCCTCCCGGTCGTAACACCACCAGGTTGTCACACCACCCATACTAAGAATATTTCTACCTTTTTCAGACTGAAGACGAGGCGTTAGCGCACGCTTTGGCTCTCTCTCTACAAGATGAGAACGGTAGCCTTCACTCCCGGGACAACGCATTCGCACGCGCGCTCTCAAGACAACGCGTCGGCGGCGAACAAAACTCAAGGTGCTCCGTGTCCTAGCAACTATATCTAATCTTCGACAAATGTTGCTGTAACATAGCAAAAGAGAAAAAAAGAGGCTAGAAGAATGAGTCTGGATGGTGCCACCTTCATGTAAACTGTCTTTTTGAATAACAACGGTACCCCAGGAAAACAACGGCTGCTACTGACAATTTCCTGACGGGAAAATCTAATATCACTCGCTACTCAACCAAGATCGAACTTGTGATCTGATCTACTCGACCAAGATCGAACTTGTGATCTGATGCTAACATAGCAGTCGCGCTTTTGACCACTAGACCTATTTGAACACTATAAAGTTACCGATATCTTGTTCAATCCGGATTTGTCTGTTACTAGATTCTTTTATGTGTAAGTGGCGCCCTCTCGATTTGACGTGATAGTTTTTATGGACCACTCTTCTTTGTATTGTGTAGTCACGTCGGGTCAAAGACATATTATAAGACACATAATAATACTATTTTAACACGCATCATGAATTGTTAGCTTTATTTATTAACTTTAGGAAAATAAAAGTCTGTTAAGATCCATACACAAGCCACCTTTTCGTCATTCTTGAACCATTCATTTCCATAAATTCATGATTCCTACATTTGTATTGGATCTAATCCCATTCAACGCAAAATTATCAATAAAAAAAAAACAAAAAGACTAATTAGGTACTAAATAAGATTTGAATATAATTTACGATTAGCTGAAATTTAGTTCATGTATATTTTTTTAAATAAATCTAGCTTATTGAACTTCTATATTAACATAATTATCTCTGGAAAAGAAAGGTTTTTAATTTGGCCAGTTCAGCCTATAGGGCCCTTAGCAAACTCTATATCAGACGTACACAGAGTTTATAAATATAACAACAATGGGATGGATGAACAGAGACAACGACACACTAGAAATATAATAATTTCTCTCGTTTTATCCCATTAGGCGTACGCTGAAGCATTCGTATACCGCCAATCTGTAGCATATTACGAACGTAGTGACTATCCAGGGCTGAACTGGTAAAGACTGATAAATCGGTATGACGGCGATACTACTTCATCATAATTTCTCACAGTACAGTCCTCGACCGGAGACCTAGTGACTGCCTTTACGCTCTATTTACATGTAAAGGCACTTTTACTTCTTATTTCTTTTATGTTTATCAGTCACTTGCACCGTAACTGCCAGTGTTCCGTCCAGGAATTGGATGGAAATTGAGGTTAGGTTCATTGATAATTTCTACCTATGATGGACCAGAGATCGGAACATAAAAGTTAATTAGCCTTAACTTCAAGGAAGTAAGTAACATGTGAATAATACCCCTCTATAAAATCCCGGAATGAAGTTTGTTAATAGACAAAACTGCTGCATAACTATAGTGCAGCCTAGGTACTTGAAACGGTTTTAATTTGAATGTCGCGAAAAGTGAAAAGTGCGACACTTTTTCTGCGGACGTTTTTGAGACGCTTCCTGAGTGCAGGAGTCCACATTCACATGCTAATTACTTTCTTGAAGTTTAGACAAATTTTGCGATCTCTGATGATGACCTTTGTGTACTTTACTTTGTTTTCACAGAGAGTAAAGAACTGAAAATGAATTTGAGTAATTTTAAATGAAAGGTTGACGGGTTTATTCTCTGTTTGTTTTGTATTTCAAGAATGTTATATCCTTTAGAGAGATGTTTTATTCTGAAATGTTAAATTAAACTGACATATTGTTAGCTTTGTTAATATAATGATGGGATACGGAAATTAACCTAGTGAAGGACTTTTTACAATAATAATAATAAGTGTTTATTCATGCGTTTGGCAGCACGCTACGTAATTAGTTGTTTTAATTTAAATTAAATTTTGTTAGGTTAGTCATTCTTGAGGGCTGAGCTAGACCTATTCAACCGGATTCGTATTTTCTATTATCTGGGTGTTCCCAAGCAGTAGAAAGAAAGTGTTACGGGCAAATGCGAATCATTGCAGGAAGGTCCAACTCAGTTCTAAGGCCTATAATATTGCAGAGAGAAGCCGGCGCACGCAACCGGCGCCGCGCGTTTTGATATCCATAGACTTGTATGATAGCGTTCGCTGTGCAACGTGCGCCGATCGACACGGCCGCACACGCCCGACCCAGCCCGACCGGCCGAAACTTCAGCCGGCGGCGCCAGCTTCGCTCTGTAATGGGCTAAAGGTGTCGTTCCACATCTTCGATAAATAATTTATTAAACGCACATAATGTTCACTAAACCAATTTGAAACAGTATCTGCTGTACAGTGTTCAGCTTCACTTAAGTCGAATATTAAGTTTAATATAAATTCAATATTTTTGAGATAAATGTTAAGAAAATAAATAATTTACCAAGACTCGCAATTTTTTATTTATTTAAAAAACACTCACTGCTTGATTTGTCTCAGACTGTGCACCGTTTATACACTAAGGCTCCGTTCAGTACCTCGGTGGATTTGACTTGCGACGCGAATCAAGCGATGCCATGCCACGACCCATCAGTGGCGACAGCTGCTTGTCAGACTGCGCACCTCGGTCGCACCCGCTAACGCCCGAAATCAATAACCTATCTATCGATGGATTTGCCTACTAGAGATAGAATTTTGTATGGAGCTTATGTCAAAATTCTATCTCTAGTAGGTAAATCCATGGATAGATAGGTTATTAATTTCCGGCGTATGTCGTGTCACACGCTGTTAGCTAGTGCATTTGATTGACTCGCGCGCCAAATAGCTCGTCATTGTTTCCGTCTCGAGCTATTAGTTTTCTCCGCAGTCGTGTAAAAGTAAGTTTAAAACTACGTTAACCACTGTAGACATTCATAAAAAAAAAACCGTGACAAGAGAACATAGACATTCCCTCTATAAAGTCATACAAAAAACATCGTCACAAAGAAAAATAGACGTATGAATTCGTCTAATGAGAGTGGAGATATATATATAGTAGTCTTTGGAGTGGAGCTACGAGCTAAGAGATACTACCAGCCAGCGCCGATTCCAAACCAATGTGGGCTATCGCGCTTGAGTTTGCCGCTAGAGGGCGTTAGTGTAGAGCAAGGTTTTAGAAATGTCACGGAGTGTTCACTGCTTTTTATCACCGATTTTTACAAATAAAAATAGGATAAAATTTGTATTACCTACTTGGAAGAAGAATGAATTTTATGTGCTCCTTGCTAGCTAATTTTATAGGACCAGTATCTTCTTACTGATTATTTCATTCATTACTACTAGCTGTTGTTGATACTTTATGGAGTAACATAAGCTACTTTTATTTTAGAAAAAGGTTCCGTGCAAAACAATGAAAACCCTTGAAATTGTTAGTAAAATCCGATTCAAATAAGGAAGTAATATTTTTATAATTATTTCACGCGGCGAAGGTCGCGAAAACCAGCTAGTATCAAATTAAAGTACCTACTGATAGGACCTTACTCGCCAGTGACGCCATGTGGTGAGCAAAAAAACGATAGCCCTTATGTAAATGTATGTAGTGAGCATGTACTGGATAATTTGGGAGAAAGGTTCGTACAAAATGAAACCTGATGATTTTTTTTCACTCCCTGACAAAAGCCTGGGTTTGACTTGTGTGGATTTAATTTCCCCAATGACCATGTTCATTAGGATTTCGTAAGTAAATTTCTATCACTGTATTTCTTTTGTATCTTATCTATAACTTCTTAATAGCATGTGATTTCCTCAAGGTCTTCGCACATTACATAAACTCGACACCGACTTTGACTCGACTCACTAGTTAAACATTGAAATATGAGCTTTATGTCGTATTTCAGACATTAGAATTTTTGAACATTTACCCTGAAAGAAGGCTTTAACTGAAAATTATGGCCTTTATCGAGTGAATGAAGTCGGTGTCGAGTCTGTATAATGCGCTAAGATAAGACCTTAAAACCGCTTTGGCTTCACGAAAGGTGGATAATACAAGGATCGAGACGAACTGAACCCAAATAAAACCTTATTTCCTGTACATTAAGCCATCTAATTGCGCTTAGCAAGAGCCAAGGGGGTCAAGGGTGCATCGGGCCGCACTCCTCGGACTGGGTTTTCGAGACATTCATAATAAATGTCTGCCGCTAGTTCTTCCAATCCTGCTTCGGCATCCGTCCTACATATTTTCATGGCTTCGTCAATTTCTTTGCGTGCAGCTTTGTCGATTTCCTGTAATCAAGAAAATGCTTTATTAGTAAAAGCATAATCTTCATAATAATGTACCCACTGCCGGGAAATAGGCATTTTCTCTATGAGAGGGAATGAGCTGTAATCCACCGCGCTGGCCCAGTGCGGGTCGGTAGGTACTCGGTAGATATCAACATGTCTTCGAACTTTTGGTTCTACCTACGACTTGCGTTTCCCTTCAAAATGTTTTCCTTCACGGTTTGAAAGGAGTGGTGATGAAATAAATAACACAAAGTTTGGCGCCCGCCTGGGTTCGAACCCACGACATCCAACTTGTAAGTTTGGGCTGTTACCACGGGGGCGCCACTGCTGCTTGTCTTAGTATCACACTGCCGGGACACAGGACAAAGGCCTCCTCTTTGTATGACAGAGGGTTGAACGGTTCCATGATGAAGACGCGGGGGTGTTGAAATGACATCGGATGAATTGAAAAATTTTAGTAAAGTAATAAACCTAGATACGAATAAGTAAATTGAAATTTTCTTCCTTTCTATTTCCTGTTTTGCTGGGGGGATTGGTGGAGATGCTTGTCTAATAATATTTGCCATTTTATTATATTTTTTATTTTTCATTTATGAATTTCCTCATATTTACATTTCATCCATCGTTTCTTTGGTCTTACTTACGGACTCACCTATTGCCATTCATACATTCGCACTCTCCAACCCACTTTTTTCTCGACATTCGAGGATCTTGCGTGAAGAACTAATAATAATAGAACCTAAGCTACTAAAACACCATCGCAGGTTTAGTGCACCCGCTTTTTGTGGTCCGTGTATTAGGGGACTAGACATACATATTATCACAGCTTTATCACCTTAATTTTGTCGGCAGTTGTGAGTTTCTTGCTAAGGATTTTCTCCTTGAAGCTGGTGATGGGGTCTCTAGTCTTACGGACCTCCGCCACTTCTTCGCGCGTACGGTATGAAGTACCGGGGTCCGACATCGAGTGGCCGTAGTACCTGTAAGTTTCCATCTCCAACACAAGTGGACCTGGCGAGTACCATGTTGAGTGTATCAGTCTATGGCAATTTTTACAGTTGGTGAAGCCGGTCCATCATACATAACCGAAAGTTGAAACTCTCCATTGAGACAATCCTTATTCAATAAGCAAAAAGTGCTTTTCGTTAATACCGGGGCAAATGATACTTGTGCCATTTAACAGAAATCGGAATGGACTAGGTGATGTGTAATGAAAGAGGTTACTGAGTGAGTTGATGACTACTCGAAGAAAAGACACCAGCTGTCCTCGGATAAGGGCAGTAGAATGGTGACGATCAGAACCCAAACCTTTTCCACTCGTGCACCATTCGATGGCATAGCGAGTTGCCTCCCTACATGCCAGTACGTCCATCCCGTCGACCCAGATGCCGGGGATGTAGTCGCCACGTTGGTAGTAGTCTGTGCTGGCTGACGAGCGTTGCATGCTCGTACCCAAACCTGGAGGTGAAACATGCAAGTCAAACAGGAGAGTTCTAGAACCAAATCTATAGATACTCAAGTTGTCTCTCATATTATTGTAGTGGCCTTGGTAACCACTGAGAGTTCATACCTCAAGCGTTAATGCTTTTTTCATACTTTTCACAAACGCTAGGTGACGCCAAACATATATTTAGGTCCTTAGTTTTAGTCAAAACGGGCAGCAGCCCTTTTGTGGCACATATTAGTTAGAGACCACTTCCAATGTAATGGAGTACCTTATGTTATCGACGCGGAATCCGCTTGAGCCGGATGAACATGCACATACTGCTTTTTCTGTTATTTAATATTTACATGAGGCATTTTAGCTTTGATTATGGGAAGGCACGCAGATAATCGTAGGTATAGGAGGCGGTGCCGAGTTAACATCCCAAACAAATTTCTCACCATATCCGTTATTTTCGCAAATAAACACGCACGGCAACATCCATAGTTTGGCTATGTTCATCGCTTCGAATAGCTGTCCTTGGTTAGCGGCACCATCCCCATAAAGTGTGAAGCATATGCCACCATCACCCTTGTATTTGTGCGCGAACGCTACACCAGCGCCTAATGGGCACTGCAAAATTAAACTTATTAAGTTTGCATCCACACCGAAGGTACTTTTTGTGGAGCAACGGTCCAAAAAGTTTTTGCAAAGTCGCAAAATTATAGAAAGCCACTGAATGTTATGTTGCAAAATATTTATATGTAAGTAGGTACAAAAACTAACTTCAATGTGGATGACCGATAATAATTTTCCCATTGAGAGTAATGACGTCTATAGCGTCAGCCAGTAGTGTAGCGTCGGTTTTTGCCGCCTGGGGCGGATCAGAAATTCGCCGCCCTTCTATTTTATCGTTAAGGTGGAAGCGCCAGGGTAGCCCGCGAAATTCAAATTTTCTTACGTTTTTTGCAATTTGCCGGTCATTGTCAGGCTGTACATTGAACAAAATATGATTCAAAACTGTGAAGGAAAAAATTACTTATTCATGAAATAGTTATTCAATGCGGTTGTATGAACTTTGAGGGTTGTATTGATGATTTTAATGATTATAATTCTGTAACTAAATACCTATTACAGCCGCGAATCATATTTTGTTCAATGTAGAGCTTGACAATGACCGGCAAATTGCAAAAAACGTAAGAAAATTTGAATTTCGCGGGGTACCCTAGTGCTTCCTTAATCACGAAAGGCAGCAAAATAAAAATATTAATTTGAAAATGTGTTCGTCCATGTTCTTTTTTCTCAAAATAAAATCTGTTATAAGTAGGTAGATACAATTTTCAATGTGCAACTAACATTGATGCCCAGTCAGATGCCAATATAGCTAATAGTGTAAAAGGTTATGAAATAAGAAAAACAGCTATAGAAGCGAGCTCAAAAAATTCAAGCACATCGGATAGATTACATTTTACTTTAATTATTAATGATAGATAGAAAAGCTTTTGCCGACTTATGCATGTATACAAGCTTCACACTTCAAAGTAGGTATTAAAGAAGCACGAGCGAACTCGAATAGTCGTCCACACGCAAACCGCATGGTTCGAGCACGTGAGCAGGTGTGGGCACACCTTCAACGACCGTGTCTACCAAAAACACAGACTAGGAAAGCATGACATAAAAGTAGTAAAGGTGGGTGGAATAAGGCTTGCCTATGATGATGATGATGTTAGAAACTTACTTGAGCGCCTACAATACCATTGCCACCATAGAAATTTTTTCCGTACATATGCATGGAACCTCCTTTGCCTCGCATGCAGCCTGACTTGCGGCCGCTCTGCTCAGCTAATACTCCCACCGCAGTGCCGTCCATTAGATACGTCCAGGCGTGGCAACGATATGATGTTATAACTGTGTCCTGGGGACGCATCACGGCTTTCATACCCACCGCTATTGCCTCTTGACCTAATATGTAGTTATTTACTTATTAGGATGTGTAACTAGAGTCAAAAATACCTATAGCTAGAATGCGAAATCGTTATTTGTGCAACAAGAGAGCGAAGTCGTTTTTTGCTGCGAGTGCTGATTTTGAATCCTGAGTGTGGCGAGGGATTCAAAGGCACGAGAAGCAAAAAACTTTGCTCTCGTGTAACACACATAACTTTTCACTTCAGCAGCGAGAACACTTTAGGAGATAAAATAATAAACAGGAATAGATTGAAATAACTATTCATTGTGAATCAAAATAATTAACATTGTAGGTAGAGGTACCGATTCAATAAAATGGAACATTTTAAAAGTTAAAAGTAAAATTACTGCAATTCTGCAAATTAAAAGTAGGTAACAGATTTATTTGGCAACGTTATAGTTGCATTGAGTTGAGTTTGATTATCTGGGGTTAAGGTTTCTGTTTCGGTGGCGGATTGAGAAGGAACAACGGTGAACGTTGGTGACCCTGATCGGCTTTCTGTATAAGTACACTGTGCGTCGTTGGAAGTGAATGGGCGTGGGTGAGACCAAGGATCCGAGGTCGAATTCAGACTTATTGTTTCCACTATACGCTTACAGATTTTCGACTTATTTTCTATTGAGTCTTCAATATAGCCTTCTGCAACCGTATTGGACTTCCACCCGCCGTGACGTTTTAAAGTGTGAGATCGGCTCCGGAATCAGCCAAGAGCGTTGCTGAAGTTCTCCGAAAGCAGTGACCCGTGTATAGCTGAGGTTCTTCCAGTTTTAAGAAAGTGACAATTTCTCGCGGTATAGGCTCATAGGCTGTCTTGAGCATTTAGCATTTATTATTATGGTATTGTATGAAAAATCGGTCGAAATTTTGGTATTTTTCTACAATAGTTCTTTACATATTCTTCGCGTACGACAAAAGACCTGTCAAGGTTTGTCTTCGTATTTTTCAATTTTACTAACAGTAATTTATCTGAATGCTTTTCGATATTATTAACTGTTAGCTGTAATAGCTCGTTATTGCGACACGCTCCACTAATTCCTATGATCAGTACAACCTGTAATGAAAATATTACATAATGAATATGCATAATTTAACATTTACTTAATATCGTAATAAACATTTTAACAATATTGCTAAGCCAGACTAGGATTCATTGCGCCTCCAAAAATTAGAAGTAGGCAGTAAGTACCTTTATACATAACAGTCTACACACAAATTTTAATAACTAACAACTTAGATTTAGAGGTACCACTTACTTTAGCGGCAAAAAAATTGCAGTCCGGAGCTTCATTAAAAAAAAAACCATTTTATGGGCCGTGAAAATTTTGGACGTTTTTAGCCTTATGCCCAACTGACGTTCTTTTTAGAAAAGAGACGAGTTTTGCGTATGTTTTAATTTGCACGTTATGTTTTGCACTCACAGCAAAAAACGACTTTGCTCTCTTGTTGCACAAATAACTATTTTGCCTCAGTTTGTCAAAAGTCTTCTCAAAACGATTTAGGTACGACGAAGGTCGCGGGCAACAGCTAGATGTTAATATTAATATCTTAGTTTTATTGCTATATAGAAAAGCATGCAATTTTTCATAACGGAAATTATGTTTCTAGTAAAATCGTTTTTGTCCAAATCGGTCAGTGGGTCATCTTAATCGATTAATATCGTAAAGAGAAGAACCGATGTCTCAATGTAACATCCACCTGGGCCTGGTCACATCCTTGAGTGTGACTGCGTATTCAGGAATACGTGTACCTATAATGCAACGACGCTACACCCGCTCCCGACCCGCTCTGTTTGTGGTGGCGGGCGACGGGCGCAGCTCCCGCGTTTGATGTCGTCCATAATTATTATTAAGTAGGTACCTACATGAAATTGAACCCGCCGTATTCTCGACCCGTGCCCGTTCCTTGAATGTGTTTTTGGTTGCTCCTAAGGGGTCTCGAACCGGATTTTAATGAAAACTAAAACTGTATCATAGAATTATTAAACTCAATATTCCTAGCCAGGTCCAAGACGGGCCCCAGACTCCTTTGAGCATTTTTCGATTACCTACTAGAAGAATACCAATAAACAATAAAGTCGCACCTGAGTATAAGTGACAAAATCCGTGAATCACCTTCTCTTTGTACAAGGTCGCGGTACCCGTTTCAAGTCGTCGGAGAATTTGCATCGATGTATACAATTGGACTGCTTCTTCAGAGGTTATGGTCCCTGTTTGAGCGGGGGCTGTATCCAATTTGTGGAGTTTATAAGGCTAGTAAAACAAAAGAGTCGCTTTAGAAACAGCAACACTTTGGTTTAGCCTAAGGGCAGTTACAGATTGGCGTTTTTCCAGAGAGTTTAAACTAATTTTTTAAAGGGCGTATACGCGCTCCTTTTCATGACATTCCATCACGACTTTTGAAAAACACAATGAAGGGACGAGCTGGATAAAACCAACGACCAGTGGTCCACATAGGTAATAATATGGATCGAATGAACTGGAAGTCATGGGCCTTCCAGTGGGAAGATGCAGTAACAGTATCAATGAAGGTAAAAGTAATATAGCTACTTACCTTAATGTCAAATGTAGCACTAGCCGCATTGCGTTGAACTTGAGCCTTTGTCATCGGCGATGCCGGTGCCAATGCAACACCACGAACACGGGAGGACATCACTTTCTATAAAATGAATGAATTCAATATGCGGGTGCGAGTTTGCTATAAATTGATTATAATAATAAATAAATTCATTTATTTTAGGTATACAACACGCATTGTCATATATAAATTGATATAAATTCAAGACATAATAAGATCCAGATGGAATTAAAGTAAAGCCATATTTGTTAAGGTCGCGAATCATATTTTAATCAAATATAGCAAAAAACCGTAAGAAAAATTGAATTTGCCGGGCTACCCTAGCGCTTCCATCTTAAGGGTTGTTTCCCGCTCTAGCAAACTCGGTTAAGAGCGACAGAAAAGGATAGGAGTAAGACGTATGGAAATATGCGATTCCGTGTTGATACATGTGGGTTCAACCGTAAGCAGAGAACGGTCAACCCGCCGCATACGGATGGTCGGTTCGCGCCACGTAGGGCGACGCGGCGACGTGACGCGACGGCTCGCCGCAAGCGTAGCTGGACGGCTACGCTTGGTGACTGCTGATTACTATCCAATGGCGGGCAGAGGCGATGCTGCAGTTACAATGCTTATACGTGTGATTTGCTATATGAAGTTTCATAGAACGAATCCGGAATGGCCCGAGTCAAGGCTATGTACGTATGTAGAACCTTAAGAAATCAACACCAGGTTCAAGACGGGGCGCAAGATCGCGCTCTCGAAGACAGCGGCAGGCGGAGGGAGGGCGGCTGCATGGCTTGTTCGTGATGGCACGCCAGCGGGTAGGACATACAATAAATAATAATAATACCAGTCTGTAACTGTCCCACTGCTGGGCAAAGGCCTCTTCTCATACAGAGAAGGCACGAGCATTGATCACCACGCTTGCTCAAGACGGGTTGGCGATTTCAGACTTATAGGTATTAATGTCCAGGTTTCCCCACGATATTTTCCTTTACCTATGTCTGTGATGTTCAAGATAAACTTAGAAAAGTACATATGAATTGAAAAAACCACATTGGTACTTGCCCGGATTTGAACCCACCACCTCGTGCATGAGAGGCGAGGTGTTAACCTCTGGGCCATCACGACACTATATATAGAACATATCGACTAGGAACTACAGCGACACAGTGATTATAATTAAATGCGCGCGATGTCGAGATAGCCATAAAAAGTCCAATACGAATAAAAATATGGTTTTATGAAGAGAAACAACTATTAGACTAAGAGGATTGTGTTTTTTGCGGAACCTATTTATACTTATGTATGTAGGTACTTTTTTCGAGCGAGAAAAATAGTCGTCATCTAGTTGCTTCGTCGAGGCGGTGAGAAGGTGCCTTACTAAGTAGGTATCATGTAAATTCTACGCTATGATCGCGTTCGCGACATCGCCGTCCGTCGCTCAAGTCCCCCCGCTGTCAACAACAACGCCTAATACATTTCGTATGTAATTCGTCTCACCACGTATTCGCTGCCGCCCTCTTTCCAACGCTAATCGCGCGTTTTGGCACGCTTCACCTGCTTCTGACGTCGAGAGCTTAACTCCAAGTCGGAATTTTCGCATCGGTTAAAGTCAATCAATAAAAACAATGGCAATGGCGGCTAATCGTCACAACAGCTGATCCGCTGCTGTGAGTTTCAGAATTTTCCCCGTATTCAATCCTTGCAACTTTTTTCCAATTTTATTTTTCAAGCAGGAAATGCAACAGAGAGATATAATAGTAGATTATGCACCAAAGGGATAAAGCAGTGTTTATGTCACTACTTGGTTTTTATTTCCTAACAGTAAGTGTGAAAAGTAAAGTACACTCCTTGGGGTTAAAGGTGTCTTCGTCTTGGGCTACCTGAAATCCCTCACTTCCCTCAGGATTCTAGTCTTCTGCTTTATCCTCTTGGTGCATAATCTAATATAATTTGTTTGATGTTGAGCTGGTGGATGGTGAATCGTTGGGATATCAACCAAATGCGCCTAGAACGTTACGTCTCGCAGTTGGTGGTCGTAGAAAACAGATGATGAGATCAGTTTGTGTACAGAGCTACAAGGATCATTTTGACCCGAATGACGTTGAAAAAAGGGCGGAATTTGGCCACATGCTAAAAGGCCCTTGTACCTACAGCTATAGCTCCCGCACTCACCTTGGCTCTCATAAACTACTCGCTGTAAAATCGCAAAGAAAGAGGGCCCACCGTCAGCACATTGCCGCCTCGATATGTAGCAGATAGAGAAATAGCTGCTGTACTCATTTTCCTTTTTATTTTATCTTCAGGGTGTCATAAGTAAAATTAATAAAAAGACGTGTAGAACTACAAAAATATAAAAAATACGGACACGGATGACATTCGTGACATATTCGTTATAATAATAATTGTCATTGTGAAATTTTTCGTTTTTTATCTCAACAGCAAAATACTAAGTTGTCGTAAATTTTATGCACGGAGAAGGTTGTATCGTTCTTCTACTGACCTTACGAAGCGAAGTTCTTTAGAAAGGTCAGGTAGTACTTGCAACCGACGTGTGTGTATGATCTGATGTATGAACGTGGACGAGGCTACAGGATGTAAGGATCGTAGCAGGTAGCGTTCTGTAATAGTTTAGCCTATGGGAAAAACACGTAAAATAATGTATGTATGTAAACATACATTAATTCACGCGTTTTTCCCATAGGCAGTAGAGCATCATAAATGTATAGCTACTACTAATTATCCTTGAATATACATGAAAAAAAAAAACAAATCTTAACCCATAAAATATATATTAACAGGAATGATAACACTTTAACACTTATTATACGTCGAATCAATAAATATCACAGAGTGAGTTACAAAAATAGTCAATAAAAAGCTTGTAGTGAGTTATTAATGATTAGAAAAGTAGAAAATCTGTATAGTTACAGCACGGAAACAGATATTTAGTTAACAATTAATTATATCATCATTCATGCCCGTTTCACTCCCACTTAGATACTCTATACAAACCGCATCGGTGACGTCACCCAATCGCAATGATAGACCGCAGCAACAATACAGGTTTCTATGTAACTCTATGAAAACGCTTCCGCGGATGAGCTTAGCACCGTTATTATACCATTGTAGTATGGCGCTGCGGTCCGTCATTGCTGTTGGGCGACATTGCCGCTACGGTTTGATTAGAGTGAAAACACAATTCCACGCACAGATCAGCACTATCGAGTAGTTGGTAGAGCGAGAAGTCCGGTTTCAAGCATCCGCATTCATTCGCATTGGAAGCTTTAACGTGCTCTCACTTTAGTAGGGCATCGAAAGCCGGTTTCGGTCCCTTAGTAAAACCCGGGAGAAACCGGATTTCACTATGGCACCGTAACCGGGTGCCCTACAATTTAGTAAGTTGCAGTTCTAAGCGACAAAGCGAAAAAGATGCAAGAAAAGGCGCTGCGCTATGCAAGTAAATGTGTTTTCACCCTTAAAGTTCGATGTGTCATATTAACGCCTGGATAGACACATACTGTTCCTATATTTTTACAAGTTACTTAGAAGCGCTTTATTGTGCAAAGTTCTGAATTTATGATTATCATTCAGATAGCTAGTGATGAACTCCGGAGGGTTTCTACTTAGGAAGAGTTCCATGCTCATGTACCGGGCGGCGGTCAAGCGTTTGCGTTCTGCGTTCGAGCGACAAAGGTTCTTGTGCGCGTGCGTCGTGAAGCTTGCAGCCGCCTTCTCTACTTGCTTGGCTGTGACACGCACCTTGGGATCGTCTTCTAATGGCGGCTGAAATTAAAATTAAGTTTTTTAAGGAACTGAAATGATGTTCATATTATGTACTTTCTTAGTTTCTTTCTTGGACATACGATGAAGAAAAACATCAATAAATATGGGTCTCATGCTCCTGACGCAATGGTTTTACCGTCTCCGTCGTGTTACAAGGGGCCTTTCTGGACGAGGAAGTGGGACAACGATAGTTTCGTATTTTTATTAACGTCAAATAATCTACATACTCCGTCTAATCAGACATATATAAAAAACTTACAGAAAACCGAATCCACTGCCAGATTTGGAACCTTGATATTTCAGCGGTAGCAGAGTCTTCAACATTACCGCTATAAAAGAAGTGTCCAATCCCCGCCAGCCAGTAATATATGAAGAGTATGGAAATAGCCACGTTATGCTTCAGCCCTTGCAGTGTCACTCCATCGCGGGGTATAGACAATAGGTCCTGAGGCGTTATATTAACTTCGAACTTCTTGCAGATCTGATTAGGTGTTGCGCCGCTTTTCTTCCAAAGCTGTAATAAGGTATAAAATGGATACTTCGTATTCTTAAGTATACAACAACGCAACAAACAAAATACGAATTCAGTTAAAAAGTAAACAAATGCCGTAGTATCTAAGTACCTATACAAGGTGAAGGTGTAGTTTTGCATCTCGTCAAAATTCAGTAGATTGTCATAGACGACGTTAATAATCAATATAAATTGCGGTACCGGTCAATAATAATAAACGCTGCTTGTTTTAGTTGTTTTAATTTGACACTATTTCAGAATGAAGCCCTTCTCAAATGAGGAGAATCACCCGTTTATCGAATAAACGTCTACGTTTGCTTACGTGTATGAAAGCGCGGTTATAGGGCTAGTATAAGACGGGCCGCGTTTTAATACGGGCGGTGTGGTGTACACTTACCAATTTCCGATATTAAGAAAAAAATATTAAAAATTACCAACCCATTTTATTATTGATTCGGGTCGAGAATCATTAGCATAGTTACCTCCTTGAATTTGACGAGGATGCATAACTACACCTTGTATAGGCAATCTTATCGCTAAAAGCGATTTATTACAAACAAACATTGGATGGAATCGAATCGTGTAAGAAACGATAACGCGCAGTCTACGGCATTCCAACAAATGAGATAAAATCTATACAAGATGAAAGCGTTTGTCCTGGTTGACTTCTATGTGACTGGCTATCAACGCACAGCTCCAACTTCTAGAAGGATCGGGATAAAATTTGGCATACAGGTAGCTAAATTATGACGTAGGCATCCGGTAAGATTGATAGAAGGATTTTGGAATATTCAACGCCTAAGCGGATGGAATAGGGGTTAAAAAATTGTAAGAAAATCCGTCACCGAGCGAAGCTGGTGCAGGTCGGCTAGTATTTCTATAAATCTTTTTAAGATTTTGCTCATCTAATAATATTCAGGTGCATCTAGCTATACACAATCATGGGTTATAATAGTAAAACGAGTTTGATGCAAATACTACAAATAACGTGGAATAAATAAACGAACAAATGCAAAAAAATACTTAATTTGAATTTCAGACTGCATCGCAAGTCATACGAGTTTATTTGAATGGGCTGCTGATAGGTAATTAACTATCTAATTGAACCACAATACAATGGAAAAATCTAGTAATTACCGAAGATTGTAATTACCACGATTGCACTAGAATCTTTGGTCTTATGTTGCCAAAAAACCTTCAATGAGACGTGGTATAGGTAGTTGTTACATTTCACGGACGCGTGTCTTTGCAAATTGAACCTTATAACAATGGCATTACGTACCTTTAATACCATGGTACATGACTAGAGAAAAAAGTCGATCTCTGTAAAGCGATGAAATTATCCATGAATGTTACAGTAAGTAAAAACTCAATTTACTGACAAGGCGTTTCCGTAGTTTCCAATTGTTACGGTTGATTACAAAAAAAATGCGTTCACAGTTTTTGTACGCATTTGTAGTTAATAGCCTAAAGCAAGATAGAATGAAGGGGTTGATCCGATCCAACCTGTCCAGTGTTGCCCTCCCCCAGCGATCGCATCATCAGCTAAGCCGTGGTTTGTACTCCTTGGAAGTTATTTTCTCTGGCTGGAGGGCTCTACTCTCAAGACACTTAAATGATTGCCCAGTTAAGCAGTCATATAAAAAAGAGAAAACTGTAGATGATCAGTTCAGCCGAGGTTAGTTAGAATCAGGGGCTGTTGGGTTGTATTATTTCTATAGATAGATGTCTTAGCCCCAAAGGCCCAGTGCGCAAAAGGAATGGCGTTATACGTCCTGCATGGCAAGAACGCATATCCTATAGAAAAAATTAAACAAACCTCGTTCACATGCGGCACTACTCGCGCGTCGTATACCATGAACCCATCAACACCATGTTCTATCTCCTTCTGTTTTGCAGCGAGTATCTTCGTTATTATCGCTTTGGATCTGAAATTGTTCGTGTATTCATTTTAAAGAATGACATTAGAGAAGACGTAATAAAATAACAATATAAGGTCAAAATGAATTAGCTAGCGTAACTCTGCAGACATGATGGGTACACATGATAAAATAACAATAGGAAAATTATATGAGATTAAGTGAGAGTCTACATCAACTTTTTATTTGTTTCACAACTGTAAAGATTACACAAAAAAGCTGACTTTTAAAACTGATATTTCAAGTAGGTAAATTAACAGCAATTGATCAAAATTAGATATCAACATCCATCAGATCTGCTTCAAGTTTAACGCTTCAAGTGGGAACATCCAGCACATCCTAGACAGACTTTCCTTGAAAATGAGTCATTCTCATAATTTTGTGACAATACAAAAGATGAAGCAAATTATGAGTAAGTATTTATCTATTCATGTTGAGTGTTGAATTCGAGTTGATGGTTATTACATACTACCTGTGCACCGTAGTTCCACCCGCTTGCTCGTCTCCTAAGGGTCCTAGCGTGTCATTAAATAGCCAATTACCCTTCTCAAGAACTGGGCCATCAAGATTTTATCAAAGCTGACTAACAGCTTCAGCTTTGTTATATTAGCATATATTATTTGCTAGAAATGCCATTGATACAAAAGAAGATAAAATATTTTCCTACTTACTCCTTATCAGTTATATCAGATCCAGGTTTCAGCATAGCAGCTGCCATTCCACCAGTAGCCGGGGCACCCCTAGCGTGGCAAGTACTCACAACCAGCTTCAAATAACTGTTCAGGAAGTGACGGTCCATGTTGACATACTTATTCCTATCTGGCAGCAGGAACTCCTCACGATCACCTGGGATATATATATGGTAGATAAAAAAGAAAGTAAATGAAAAAAACCAAGTTATTGCTTGAAAAATAAGTTAATATAGTGTTTAGTAAAAGTAATAAATAATGATTTAGTACAAAGTATCATAGGAATCAGTGCACTATGTGTACTCTATCCAATTAATATGGGATAAAAAAAACAGTAGAATAGTAGACAGCATGTTGGTGGTAACACTTTGACCTTGAGGTGGCCTGGCAAAGTATGGAGTTTTCAGGTAAGCTTATCCAGGTTTTGTCACCACTGATACAAGTAAATGTTTTAGAATAACTGAATCAAACTGAATAGTATGAGGTTGTAAGAAAAGTGTAAAGCTTAGTAAAGATAAGGAAAGAAAATATATGTTTATAAAATAAAAATAATATTCACCAAACTTGGATATGATAGAGGCACAATAATCCCATATCCCACAGTTGAGGCCCAAAGAGTGATCTTTAAGTGCATATAAAATTTCTTCAAGTTCAAAACTAGAGACAATATTTTCTATTAAAACACATGCTTTTATAGTGCCATGTGGTAGACCAAGTTCGTTTTGTGCCCAGATAAATATTTCGTTCCACAGCTGAGCTTCTGCGGCACCCTCTAACTTCGACAGATAGAAATAAGGGCCACTGTTGGCCTCGTAAAGTGTTTTTGCATTGTGGTACATCAAAATTGCAAAGTCTACTAAGGGTCCAACAGCTTCTTTGCCGTCAATCTAAAAGATTTTTATTATTTAGAAATATAGTTGAGTTACAAATTAGAGAGATAGACAATTTCGAGTTGATAAATTAGTCACATTGCATACCAAAATAGGGGTTAAAAGTAAAAAGCATAATAAGTGGTAAGGTTGATGCAAGTATACAAAGTAATCAAAATAGTAAAAAAAAAATTTTTTTCCTCACCAAAATATTATGTTCAATCATATTCCAAGCTCTGGGTCTCAACATGAGTACTGGGCTAGTAGTGACCGTGACAGGAGCTCCAAGAAGTTTCCCATTCACTGCCAGTCTTATGTTTTGGAATGCTTGCAACTGGTTCTTCCAAGTGGGGCAGTGGCCATCGTCAAAGTCTACTTGGATGCCTTGTACATCCTCATTGAGAGAGGATACAAAGTGAGCCGTGTTTGATGCTGAGACATCTCCAAGGTCTAGGTGACGGTTGCTATAACCAATCCTTTATTAATATTTCCTATCTTTAAGATATTAAATGGTTTTAAGCACCATAATACTCAAAGTGTTTGGTGGATTGTGTTGACGACACAAAACTTTGTTTACTTACAGCAAGATTGGTTGTGTAATATTATGTTAAACATGCTACTAAACTTCAAAAAATAAATTTGCAAGAAAATTTATTTTATGATATTCTAGACTAATATACCTATGTAATATATAGATCAGTGAGTGGCGGACTACTAACTCTGAAAATATTTCTGAAGATTAAATAATAAACTATTGAGGAAACGCAAAGAATTGTCAGAAACATGGCTATGTTTAAGCATAGTAAGACGATTATATTATAATAGACATAGTGATACTTACAGTAATCTTGGAGGTAACGGAGCTATATTCCACGACTTATCATTCCTTTCTGGCGACTTTTTGAAGTCCAAAGTCGAAAGTGCTTGTGTTGAGACAGTGCGCCGCAACCTATCTTTAAACAGTTGTTCGATCTGTTTTTCAAACGTTTTGTGTATAAGAAATAAAAACTCCACAGCGCCTTTATCAAAAATTGTTTTCTGTATATCTTCAAATTTTGGCGGCGCCGATTGTAAAAACAGTACTTTTGTCATTTTTAAATCTGTTAAAAAGGCTCATGTAAATGTTTCAACTCGTGTACAGCTATCGCACTAATGATTCCGAACTCGATACACTCGATAGCTTCGAACAAACCTGTTGTTTGTCTTTATCCTTATCACATTCTTATCAATATATTTATCGGTCGCGCGACACAATCAACAGCGACAATTCAATGGGGTAAATAAACTTGTTGGAGCGATTGACTGTTGACCAATCCAATCTATATTACTATACTCTATGCTGTTGACATCTTGACAATACTGTCACATGTCAGTGTCACTCAGATTGGAAAAGTATTTGTAAACATTTAATTTACGATGATTTACGTCATCATCTGCCTAGCCTTTTTCAAGAGCTATGTTGGGGTCGGCTTTCGGTCTAACCGGATGCAGCTGAATACCAATATTTTAAATGGAGCGACTGCCTATCTGACCTCCACAACCCAGTTAGTACTGGGTAATACGATACTCCTTGGTAAGACTGGTTGCCAGTCTTTCGGGCCATTATCTACCTGAAACGACTGTCAAAGATCTACAAACGACAGCCGGGACCAACGGCTCATCGTGCTTTCCGAGGCACGGAAGAAACTCGGAATGTAATGGGTGGTCACTCATACATGGACCACTATTTTACCACGAGCTCCTCCTGATGATCCTGATACGTGTCATTGTCAATATCTAAAGTGATCCATAAATGAATTATTAACAAGGTTGCTGTTGGGTAGCTGTCTGGGTTACTGCCAGAGGCAAAATGTGATAAGCATATTTGGTGGACTGGGTTTCTTAGTCAGTTTCAAGGATCGCAACATGTACTTTCAAAAACCGCACTTGCTATCCACATTTGCTCATTTTGGCCTCTTCGAACTGTCTCTACAGCAAAATGAAAGGTATGAAAGGTAAAAACGACCGATGGTGTGACAAAGTGTTCCCACACCGCGCACCGGTCACAAACGGTCACCTGGGGGAAAACGACCTTAGTACATGTAAAAACTAAATTTATTTTATCAGCCTGTTATTTAGGAACAATCACATTTAAAGACAGAAAAAAAGAAGTTTATTGAACTGGCAATGGCAAACGCAATGTAAACATCATACTCTATGCTCAATGCTCAGCCATAAAAAAAATATAGTGATAGTGACCAGTGTTGCCAATTTAGCATATTTCATGCTAAATTTAGCATATTTTTACGTTGGTTAGCATAATTATTTGTTGTTTAGCATATAGCATATTTTTTAGCATATAACTATAATTATTTAATGAATATTTCTTTTTCCTGTTTCTAAGTCCCACTGTACGGCGCGTAATTTTTAACCTGTTTCGAAACGCAACCTTATACGTCAAAATTTTAAGAGGGAGTGAAAAAATGTTGTTTATCTATGGTATATTGAATGAAATTTGTACGGGAATCCTCGAAATATGGTAGAGCGCTCTCTATCTCGGGAACTCCCCTACAAACTTCATTCAATATACCATAGACAAACAGCATTTTTTCACTTCTTTTACTTACCAATACAGAAAGAAGTGAGATAGGAGTAAACTGCTATACTGGGTACTTGCTACTGGCAGCATCAGCTGCCTATGAAGACCAAGATATTCATATTTTGTTTAATAATAATTATTGATTATATTTCTTGGCGCCTGTCCGAAGAATTTTATTGATTATGTATTATATTATTTATTTCTTGACGCTTCTTAAACGAATTTTCTTAATTATTAAAGATTCAAAATTAAAAGACGTTTTATTTCGCAATGTTAGCATAATATTTTAGCATAGTTTTATAGCATTTAGTATAATTTTGGCATAATTTAATAGCAGTTTAGCATATTTTGTATTAGTCGTGTTGGCAACACTGATAGTGACATGACATATTGTACAGAAAATAAGGCATCGACTTTTTTACTGTGCTGTGAAATAAATCGTAATTTAATTTATAACTTGTCACCTTTGTAGTATTGTCTTGGTTCCATCTCTCGACGTTTACTAAACGTTATTGCATCGATTATTATAAACATAGAATCGTTATTGGTCAATCTAATATGGAGGATGCACCTGTCCAAGAAACAGTTGTTGAAGAAATAAAGTTTAAACCAAAAAAGAAGAAGAACCTTCGTCAACGAATCAAAGAAAATGATGATTCGGAAGATGAACAATACATTTTAGCCAAATTAGAGGAGACAAAAGTGTTACAGAAACTTCGAGAAAGGCCGAATGGCGTTAGTGTGGTTGCTTTGGCCACGGGTCAAAAGACCACGTTAGAAGAGGAGATCACTTGTAAGGACCCGTTTAAGGTGAAATCTGGTGGTATGGTGAATATGCAGGCATTGAAAAGTGGAAAAGTAAAGCAAGTAGACGACGCGTACGATACTGGCATCGGTACTCAGTTCTCAGCTGAGACAAACAAACGCGATGAAGACGAAGAAATGATGAAGTATATTGAAGAACAATTGGCGAAACGAAAAGGTATGTTTATTCAATCTTTATAAGCTATCTGTCCCACTGCAGGGCAAAGGCCTCCTTCCACTTATCCCTTTCCAGTGCATTCCGCTCCTAAGACGACTCACCGATCCACTGCTTGACCAATATTTGTTCATTACTAAAAATACTTTAATCAGAAAGAAGAAACAATTTTCACTGTTTCATTTCAACTGTACATAGTATGGTATACAATAATATCAATGCACATGGTGCTCACAATATTGCTCTAAAAGTAATTAATCAAATTTAAGTAGAACCAGAAATAACAATAGTTAGTACCAATACTGTCTTTGTCCATATCTAAAGTAGTTTCAGTTCCTACCTGTTTTACACTGACATTAGGCGAGACCGAACTAAAAGTGCTTTGATGGATTTTGTATGCTCGGCTCATTGCTGAGAATTGATAATCCAAGTGCTGTGTTACAGAACATCACTCAAGACTCGAGCATTGCTTAAAACTAGTTTCAACCAAATGGTTCGAATCTAGTTTTAAGTAATGCTTAAGTATTGACTGATGTTCTGTAATACTGGCCTAATAGTGCATTGTTAATTTACCAAGTGTGACTTTAGTGAAAACAGACATAAGTATTATATTCCATGCCCTTGATGTATTAGAATGGATTGATTGTTAACAGACAGACCAGTCGATTATTAATCATGTTTTTTAAATGTTATTTATTTCCTCTTTACAGAAAGGCATAATGAAGAAATGAAGGAATCCGAGCAAAATGACACATTAAAATATTTGTCACCTGAAGAAGCTGCTTTGTTGTCTCTGCCTGAACATTTGCGAGTTTCATCAGCACATCGCTCTGAGGAGATGTTGTCAAATCAAATGCTTAGTGGCATACCTGAAGTTGATTTGGGCATTGATGCAAAAATTAAAAACATTGAAGCTACAGAAGAAGCTAAAATGAAAGTATTGTGGGAGAGACAAAACAAAAAAGATTGTCCATCACAGTTTGTGCCAACTAACATGGCAGTGAATTTTGTACAACATAATCGTTTTAATATAGACAGTGATGTTGCGAAGAAAAGGAAAGTAGAAAAGCCAGAAGTGACAAAAACTGATACTAATGTTATAGACGATAGTGTGGAAAAAATAGTTAAGAAAGCCAAAGGTGAAAGAGCTACTGATGATTATCACTATGAAAAGTTTAAGAAACAATTTAGGAGATACTGAAACTTTTGTTTTATTTTGCGGAATCCATGTAATACATTCAGCAACACACACAAGCCAGACCAGACCAATTTGTTGTGAAGACCTGTTTGTTAAAGTAAGTGAACATTGCTGTCCTTCATTGGCACTGGGCACAAAATATTGGTTGACGTAATTACACTTTTAGAAATTTTACTGGAGTTCCAATCAAAGATTTATATTAAAGGTATGGTATTTTAAAGGGACTTATTAAGATCGTCGTGATTTTAAAAGTAAGTTCAATATGTTTAGTTTCTATTATACTTAGTCCCAATTTACTGTGTACATTGTACATAACCTAGATTATAGACTTAAATAAAAGAAGGTACCTGTTGCTCCAAAATTCAATATAAAAAATAACATATTCGCTAGGAAATTTTGCATTTGTGACAAAATAAAACTAAATAATTGAATTAATCAACATAAACATTTATTTATGAATGTTTAATAAACTAAACTTAAGAAAAAACAACCATATACACACATCAAAAGTATCTAGGGATCAACATATATTTTTGCAATAACTTTTCTCCTGATTGATATTAATTAAAATTTTCTTTAAGGATTCATCAAATAAAGTGTTTTCGTTTGTCACAGTAACGATAAACCAAGTCACCTTTGCATTAATAAAGAAATTTGCCATTTTCCTAATAAAGGGATTTTTGACATTTGAACCACTAACATTAAAGTTCGAAAAAAAGACTGAAATAACAGTTTTCTTTAAAATTTTATTGGGTAACTTAAACAATTAATAATCCGTGTTTCTACCGCGAACACTAACAACACAAGAACATCGGTTTGGCATACTCAAAATGAGTTCATCCAAATCACGCTGTGGAATGGCCGCCCATGTTCGTTGCAACAACAAAAAAAGGTCTTCTTGCGACTGGATACCCTCCATATTCGGCAGAGCTCTTCTCTGTAGCATATCCCATGCATGCTCAATCGGGTTCAAGTCTGGCGACTGAGCAGGCCAGGGCAGGACATTGATGTTAGCTGCGGCGAGAGTCTGTCTTACAACTCTTGCGGTGTGCGGTCGTGCATTATCATGCATTAACTGAAATAAGGGACCGATTTGCACTTGTAGAGGAACGATGACGTCTGATACAATCGTCTCAGCATAAATTTGAGCGTTGAGGTTGCCTCTGATCCAAATCAACTCAGTTCTTCCGCCGATCCAAATACCCGCCCATACCATGATGGTTCCACCACTATAAGGATGGACTTCCTGGCAGGATTTTAATCGCTGTTGGCGTCCAGGGGTTCTCCAGTGTCGTATACGTCTTGTATCCGGTCTCATACCAAAACGAGACTCATCAGAAAAGCACACGAAACGCCATTGTTCTTCTGCCCAATTTCTGTGTTCAAGAGCCCATTGATATCGAATCCTACGATTGTGCATTGCTATAGGTGGTACCCGTAGCGGTCTTCGGGAATGAAGGTTCACTTCATGCAAGCGGTTTCTGACTGTTTGGTCGCTAATTAAGTTCCCTGAAGAGTGATGAAGCCTCACGGCTAACATCATGGCGGTTATTGTTGGAGCTCTTCGAGTTAAGATTTGAATGTATCGGTCTTGTCTCCGTGTGGTGCAGCGATACCGTCCTCCATGGCGCTCAGCCACGGTACCAGTGCTTCGGTAACGTGTCCAAAGTCGACTGATAACACTCTGACTTGTATTCAGAGCTAAAGCCACAGTACGTTGCCGGGAACCAGCTTCTATCATTCCCACGGCTCTGAGCATTTCTTCCCTGCTTAAATGACGTCGCCGCTCCATAATAACGTTGGTTTTAATCAGTAGTAGGGAAACAGTAGCACTAATAATGTCTTCAATGCGTTGTATGTTTTTATAGGGAAAATATTGACAGCTTATTTTCATCTTTTACTCGAATTTGATTGAGAGTTCCTTATTCAAATTATGAAATGCACCAAAAAGGATCCATATAAATTTATAAAATCATAAATTTATTACAAAGCCACATCTCAATCTCAAGAAATCCGCATAAAAATGCTTGATCCCTAGACACTTTTGATGTGTGTAGGTATATCCTATGTTCACTAGGTACTTACTTAAAAGTGGAAACGTCTTACACTATGATCACAATTTGTAAGTCTTAATGGCACAAAATCACAGATTATTTACTTACCTATCATTAACTAAGTGGTATGCGCCAGTTTGCGCGTAAGTGTGAAAACACTTAACCCTCCGTGTACCAGGTGACTAAAAGTCGTCCCATACTAGGTGGGGTGTGACAAACCCCAAAATAGAAAAGTGATAAAATTACATATTTTTTGTTTTTTGGTGGAATTAAATATTAGGTATTTAAATACACAATAATTATCAGGTTTAAGTAAAACTCAGAGTAGAAAGTATGTATTCAAATATGTTTTATTATAAAAGAACAAAAAACACAACTTCTGTAATTTATGTAACTTAACAGTAATTTCTTATGTACTAATTTCAAATGGCACTTTTAATTATCACAATCAATTAAATTTTACAATATATTTTCTATTATCTAAACAAAAATTGAACACAGGAAAGATAAATTTTAATTGATATCATCGGTATTCAATTGACCACAGTCTTGACAAAAAAATCAGTGTGCTCCATACATATTGGTACATAACATTTTTTGCATGAGTATTTTGTTTTTCTAACTTTATTTCTAGGGCACCTTAAGCATCTTTTTTGAACATTAGACCTTCTTGCTGGACATTCGGTTAAATTTTCAGGTGAATCATCAAAATATTTAGCAATTCTATTGCATAGGTCCCTTGGAAGCTTTTGGTTCTGCCTTCTGGAGTTTAAGTGGCCTTTTATCAAAGAAATACCCAATTCTCGAATAAATTTACTTCTCAGATTGTTTTTATTTCTTTCAATACCATTATTGAACATGTGGATAATCATTCCATTTATACCTGCATGGTTCAGCAATGCAAAAAATATCGTTAGCGGCCAACGTTTAGAATTTCTGGAAACATCATAAGTACGACATAACTTATCTACCACATCTACGCCACTTTTGGTCTGGTTATAAAACGTTATCACTGCGGGTTTTTGTTGACTTCCGGTTGCAGAATCTATTTCTCTGTCATGGTGCAGTGAAGACATCAGATATACCATTTTACGCGGCTTTGGTACGTAGGATAAAATAGTAATATCCTTTTGAAACCCAAATAGTGATGTATGTACTTCACGATGTTTCTTGAAAACTGGAGGAATACACGTCTTATTGGCGCGCAAAGTTCCGACAACGGTGAGCTTATGGTTATGAAGTAAATTTTCTGTACTTTCGTAGCTAGTAAAGAAATTATCCATTGTGATATTCCGAGAAGACTGAGATACACATTGGACTAGACGATCGACCACATCGTACGGCTTATTGCTCACGGCGAAGGGGCTATTTTCGGGCTGCTTTCCGCAATATATTTCCATATTCAAAGTATAATAGGTTTTATTGTCAACTAACGAATATATTTTTATTCCGTACTTGGCTGGTTTTGACGGAATGTACTGGCGGAATGCACATCGTCCTTTGAGAGCAACCAATTCTTCATCCAAAGTTAGATTTTCGAATGGAATGTAAGCATCTTGACTGTTTTTTATAAAATTTTCAAAAACATTTCTTATCGGAGCTAATCTATCAGTCTTCAATCTCTCGCTTCGTGTAGTCGCTCTGTCAAACCTCAAGTTATTCAATAGGAAAGCAAATCTATTTCTACTCATCGTGTCTCGAAAAATATCCATTCCTGTTCCATCAGTAGCCCATAAATCGATTGTACTTTGACGACCAGAACGAGCCAAACCTGATAGGAAAAGTAAACCGTAAAGTGCTTTCATTTCCTCCTTTGTAGTTAGTGATTGTTGGGGATCACTAACTACAGGTTTTGGGGGTCGTGAGAGTATTTTTTCATTAGTGCAATTCACAATTTCGTCTGTCATAGCATCGGAAATAAAATGTTGAAAACATTCAAGAGGTGATAACTTACCCCTTGCAGCTGTTTTCACACCAGGCAAATGAGTTATAATTTTTTCTGCTCTACAGCGAACGTTGCTCCTGTATGGTTCTTTTTGCCACTTTGTTGTCTTATCTTTGCCAGTATAATACCTTTGTCTAGACGGGCGAAGCTCTGAAAGTGGTACATCGTCGTCACTGCCAAAATCGGAAGAAAGCTTTTCCGCATCAACTTCGCTGTTCGTGTCACTCTGAATACTCAAATGTTCAGATTCATCTTCAGATTCCGGTCCTGAACCTCCAGATTCTAACTCAAAGTCGTCTCCTTCGTCTAAAAGTGCTTGTAATATATCAGCTTCCTTGATATGAGACATTTTTCATGTAAACTATTATCTGTAACGAATAAAAATCTATTTAAAATACTAAATTTACATAAATTGAACACATATAAATAAAAAATACACAAATTACATCAAATAAAAATCTTACCTTTTTATCAACGCGCCGTACGAGGTGGGGTGTGTGATGCCCACACGCACTTTAAGGCGCTGTGCATAGTAAAAATGGGCTTCACAAAAACAGTTTTTTAGCAAAATGTATACATTTTAGAGCAGCAAAAAAAATATATGTTAATCTTGATCATATTTATGAGGGAACCGTTGTGTTCAAAACACGTTTTCGTAAAATTTTCCCGATACAAAAAAATCGTAAACTTACTATTAAATATTGAAATTCAAACAATTGTAACTCTATCATCTAAGAACAAATCTTTATAAAATTAAAAACAGTGATGTAATATATAATAATAAAGGGAACTGTTGTTTTTATTTATCGTTTGAAATGAGATTATTGTAAGAATTAACATATTCAATGATAAATAATTGGAACGGGTCGAACGAAACCTCACGCTATTGCATCCTCTTTTGGCTTCTCTTTCATTTTTACGCGGTGTGACAGTGACCGCTGAGGCGTGTTGCTTGACGGATCTGTGTCATTTTTTTCAAAATCATTTACGTATCTGTTTGTTGTTGAATGCTGTTTATTATACTTATTTTGTGATTAGTTATTTCTAAGTTGTGGTGTTGGTGTAAATTTATGTTCGATTTCAGTCATAAATTGTGTAAATAAACAATCAGTGTACATCAGTGGCGAAGAGTCAAAAGAACCCTAAGGAAAATTATACTACTATTTTTTTTGTCTTCACCCCCATTTTCTTCTATTTTCGTTTTGCGTTAAATTTCGTTATAAGTGACCCGAAAAGCACGAAAATAACACCCATGATTAAAATAGCAAAAATAAAAGTAGAGGAACTATGAACAAAATAAATGTAATTTTATCTTTTATAAATAGGCCAACAAAAAAAAAGTTGATACCAAATACGTTATCGACTATCTGTCTAGTTCTCCCCTACATACTTTCTATTTCTGCTCCTGTCGTTACTCGATAATCTTCGGCTTACCTAATTCCCTAAAAAACGGTGCTGCTAGCCGCGAAGTCACGTGTGCACGTACATACGAATTTAGATCTGAATTCTGACACCCGAGCGCCGGCTTATTTGGCGCTACCTGTTATTTCTTGACATGAAAAAAGTTGGCATTTTTGTGATGTTTTCATTCCTATGATGTATTAAATGGAATAGAGTTTTACATCACAGTACAGAACTGCGATGTAATACTATATTTAACTATAGAAGAGACTACACAGAGTACTTTGTTCCCGAAGGGAAACCGGCAGGAATCGGCTTAGGTGCCTTCGGCCCTGGTGTACATTATAAAAAATGGGTAACAAAAAAAATATACGGAGGACAATAAAGAGATGTTATTCGATGAAACAAAACACATGAACGAAGTGTAAAGTAAGTACCTTACTTTTTGTGCACACCTTATTTTGATTGTATGTATTATTTTATAAATGCGTAATTTCGACATATACATACATATATATGTATATCCATAGCTCGATTGGTGTAACTATCTCATGCGTGGGTCAATTTTCTGCATCAATGTCTAACCCCGGGTTCAGACCTCAGAGTAAATGTATTCTTTTTGTTGATTTCTTTTGATATAATTGTTTTTTTTTTAATTATAAAATTATTATTTTTTTCTTATTTTCTTGTTTGAAATGAATTTTTATATTTATTTTTTAAAACAATAATGCATTTTTTCCAATTTAAAAACTTACTTGTTTAAATTTTAGATTACAAAAGGATTCTGAGCGTGAAAACCCTGGGAAATAATTTGTAACACCAGGAGCCAATCCAAAATTAAATTATGATGAGTAAGTATTAAAAGATGGGCGAATGTCATCACACAATGAGAGCCGACGGACAGCTGATGACCCCGCGATCGACTTCAAAAGAGGTGGTGTGAAGAACTTCGCGACTTCCAGCCCGATTGTTCTGAATCAATAATAGTTATTATAACACAGGGAGACTAACCTTACCGAACGTAGGTTCTCAGCTAAGGTCTAGATACCTATCCACTCGTCTATATGTCCACTCACTCGTATGTCCAGGCATTGTATTCGTACACAATGCGTTATTGCCGTGATTTGGAATTATGTATTTTGCTTTTCTGTTTATAAAAAAGTGACGTGTTTTTTATTACAGAGAAATCACTGACGATGTGCTATTCGTTGAGCCGTCGACCGAATCTCAAGATAATGCATACCCACCAGTTCATGGACGAATAGTCGTTGACATAACGCATCTCATCCAGCAGCTGCAAACTATATCCGGCCATAATTCTTTGTTCAATTGTAACGGTTGATTGCAAAGGTTGTGGGGGGAAAGAGAATTAATTTATCTCTTCGTCGGGGTTACCGCGCGCGTTGCAGTGCTGCAGTCGTTTTTTTTAATAACCCCTACCCGAGGCATCTACTTCATATAAAAATTTTAGGGAAAAGTCCCAAAAGCATCCTGAAAAAGTTTGAAGAACGAAGACTGATGAAAAGAAAATTAAACAAAGCAAAACCTCATAAAAAAAAAATCGGATGCTAAAGAAAGACAATGCTGTTCAATATGATTTTCGGCTAAGCGTGGACAAGATGTCCGGTTAAAAATACACACATCAAAAGTATCTAGGGATCAACATATATTTTTGCAATAACTTTTCTCCTGATTGATATTAATTAAAATTTTCTTTAAGGATTCATCAAATAAAGTGTTTTCGTTTGTCACAGTAACGATAAACCAAGTCACCTTTGCATTAATAAAGAAATTTGCCATTTTCCTAATAAAGGGATTTTTGACATTTGAACCACTAACATTAAAGTTCGAAAAAAAGACTGAAATAACAGTTTTCTTTAAAATTTTATTGGGTAACTTAAACAATTAATAATCCGTGTTTCTACCGCGAACACTAACAACACAAGAACATCGGTTTGGCATACCCAAAATGAGTTCATCCAAATCACGCTGTGGAATGGCCGCCCATGTTCGTTGCAACAACAAAAAAAGGTCTTCTTGCGACTGGATACCCTCCATATTCGGCAGAGCTCTTCTCTGTAGCATATCCCATGCATGCTCAATCGGGTTCAAGTCTGGCGACTGAGCAGGCCAGGGCAGGACATTGATGTTAGCTGCGGCGAGAGTCTGTCTTACAACTCTTGCGGTGTGCGGTCGTGCATTATCATGCATTAACTGAAATAAGGGACCGATTTGCACTTGTAGAGGAACGATGACGTCTGATACAATCGTCTCAGCATAAATTTGAGCGTTGAGGTTGCCTCTGATCCAAATCAACTCAGTTCTTCCGCCGATCCAAATACCCGCCCATACCATGATGGTTCCACCACTATAAGGATGGACTTCCTGGCAGGATTTTAATCGCTGTTGGCGTCCAGGGGTTCTCCAGTGTCGTATACGTCTTGTATCCGGTCTCATACCAAAACGAGACTCATCAGAAAAGCACACGAAACGCCATTGTTCTTCTGCCCAATTTCTGTGTTCAAGAGCCCATTGATATCGAATCCTACGATTGTGCATTGCTATAGGTGGTACCCGTAGCGGTCTTCGGGAATGAAGGTTCACTTCATGCAAGCGGTTTCTGACTGTTTGGTCGCTAATTAAGTTCCCTGAAGAGTGATGAAGCCTCACGGCTAACATCATGGCGGTTATTGTTGGAGCTCTTCGAGTTAAGATTTGAATGTATCGGTCTTGTCTCCGTGTGGTGCAGCGATACCGTCCTCCATGGCGCTCAGCCACGGTACCAGTGCTTCGGTAACGTGTCCAAAGTCGACTGATAACACTCTGACTTGTATTCAGAGCTAAAGCCACAGTACGTTGCCGGGAACCAGCTTCTATCATTCCCACGGCTCTGAGCATTTCTTGCCTGCTTAAATGACGTCGCCGCTCCATAATAACGTTGGTTTTAATCAGTAGTAGGGAAACAGTAGCACTAATAATGTCTTCAATGCGTTGTATGTTTTTATAGGGAAAATATTGACAGCTTATTTTCATCTTTTACTCGAATTTGATTGAGAGTTCCTGATTCAAATTATGAAATGCACCAAAAAGGATCCATATAAATTTATAAAATCATAAATTTATTACAAAGCCACATCTCAATCTCAAGAAATCCGCATAAAAATGCTTGATCCCTAGACACTTTTGATGTGTGTATTTTTACTAAACAATATTATTAATTCTGAAAGAAATATTTTTGCAGATCCCATAGTGGCCAGGTACACGTACAAAAATCCGAAATGAAGAGTAATTAATAATATCTGTTATTTACATGTTACAGCTCATAACTTGGTCTGTCACTCATGCTGGACATTACCAATAAATAACTTACCTGAACAGCAAAATGTACCAAGCACATCAAGCGGTCATCGAAGAGAGCTATGTCTTAATTGCGGAAGTTCTATACGGTGTAGCAGATCTCATATTCTCAACACAAACTCGGACAGAGAAACACATAAGAAATGCTATCAGTGAGTGGATAGCACCACAACAAGTAAGGACGGATTAACTTTTTATTAAGTTTACATTAGAATATTATGTGAATTAGAATTATGCTTTTAAAAATGTTTTTACATAACACTAACTTGTTTACTGAAAAGTTATTCTAACTCTCCATGAAATAGCAACATTTGATTTCTATGGAACAGAATAAAAGAATGTGTTATTTTTTATGTGTTACTTATACCCTCTTTAGTTAGAATTCATTCCTAAATATAATTCCTAATATAATCTCTGGGCAGCAAAAAAAATTCAAAATGAATTGTTAGAAACTCAATTGATTAGTGTTTTGAAATGGCAATAACTAAGAATTAAATTGTTCTAGGTTCATGGCTCAGATCGCATTTGCCATCCATGTTGGCAACGAGCTGATCGAGTACCAGGTCCTGCTCCAACTGTCACAATTGTTTCACCTACAATTAACTAGCCCAATTTCACAAGAGCCCCTGACACAAAAGCCTTGTTTTTGCCCGGATTGTGAATCACCACAGCGACTCATACTCGTAGTCCCAACATGGCTAAGGGTGAAGTTATTCACAGATTAGAATTTTTATGTCCCTAAAACAGCAGAATATGCAGATTTCATTTGCTACAAAATAACTGGGATGAGCTCCTTACAACTTTTTATTATTTAATAAACGTATGACTTAATAAAGTCAAAATAACAAATAATAACTAATAGTTTTATTTTAACCACCCAAATACAATCCTATAATATGCAAATAATCCGATTACATCAAAATACTACTGGCAAATTGATTATAGAAAATAATATGCTTATTACAAAGATTTTATCCGACAATTAATTTCAATTTTTCACATGCCATTTGAAGCATATTCTTGCATCTGGCTACAATTTTTTAATAATGTTTTCTTTCCTATACTTATGTAGTTTTTAAAATGCAAGTATTTTATTAATAAAGATCTTGTCCACGTTTAGCCTGATCATCCTAACAAACTGAGCAATTGCGTATTCTTACTGTTCATACATCTATCTATCGATCCCATCACCCCGTCCATAAGTCCACTCTTTCATTCGTCTCTCCGCGTCCGTCTTTCCTCACTTAGTATTCGAATACACCGTAATTTTCATTTAGTTGTAACCTACGTCACTAAAGAAAAGATACTAAAATGACCGCACTTAGCTTTTTCTCTCACTCTCACATTATACAGTGCGAGTAAAAGGGCACGATTAGCTCCTTTGTTTGGCCGCCATTCACAATAATTCTTTTCGGACACGTGATATAAAAGTCATTGCAAATTGCAACAATAATTATACAGATAAATTAAATTGAAGTGTCTGTCACTTCAATTTAATTTATCTGTATAATTAGAAGATGTATGGTTTAGAAGACGCAGATTGCCAAATTCGAAATAGTAAAGGCAAATAGGCAGAAACGACAAAGTGTTTTGGTGTTTTTGGTTGTGTATGGTTTTTTGTTGCAGATTCTCAAAATGGCAAATTTTCAAAATTATGAAAGAATTATTTTTATTCCTCTATATAGCCGTAAAAAAAGGAACCCTTATAAATTCGCCCTGTCTGTCTGTCTATTTGTCCGTCCGTATGTCACAGCCATTTTACTCCCAGACTATTGGTACCACAATGTTGAAATTTAGAGACTAGGTGTCTTCTAAGAATCGCTACATAAAAGTGATGTAAAATTATGAAAAAAAAAAAATATGTGTGGCTCTCCCTACATGTAACTGTGTGGGGTGTCTATCGACAGCTCTTGAAAATTGCTATTGAGGTTTCTAGCACACTTTCTTTCTTAAGACAATGGTTGATGACATTTGCTTCCGAAGCCGTAAAAAATGTGTGGCCCTCTCTAAAGTCTAAAGTAGGAGAGAGAAAATTCTGAAACAAAAATGTATGTAGGGTTAGCGGATTCGTCAGCGCAGATGGCAGGGATATCGCGTGATCATGGTGACGCAGCGAGTAGAGGGGGCGAACAATACAAGCGGTGCGCTCTCAGGAGTCTCAGGGCCCGGTCACTTTTGCTTGGGAGCTCAGACGTGACAGACGTTTGTTGGGAACAGTACTTTCGAATTATTTCGGTGTTTAACGGTTTAACATAACTGTGTTGTTTCCGTGATTTTTTATTTAAAAATAATAGTTCTAGGAAGTTTTAGTTTTCCTTTAAAAAAAATGAGCTTCTGATCTATAAGAGTAGATTATAAAAAAGTCTCCGAAGACCATTTTCATGTAGCTGCAACAGTTAAAGTAGTTCCCCTTACTGCCCTACTGAAAGTTTCCACCCTGTATATAGATTTATTATTCGTGAGACGAATCTGTTATTACATAATTATTATCTCTAAAATCTTTTCTAGAAAATAACAATTATTGATTATATTATTCAAAAATAAGAAAAAAAGAACGAATTTTAAAACAACTTCTCGAAAATATGTAGGAATAAAAAAAACAGCTGTTTCCTACAAAACTGCAATACCTACACGGTCGTAATGTATGGAACAGCTGTTTTTTTTCCACGAAAAATTTATTTGTGGGGGGATTCAGAATGATGCACTCAATACGTGGTAACCATTTTAGAGTCGGTGTCCCTTCCACCATCTATAAATAAGAATAAGAATATTGTGAAGGACGGCACGGTTGAAATAATAAAATGTCGGGCATGCCACCGTCCGGGCGAATCAATCCGTCACATTATCTCCGGGTGTTCTCGTCTAGATACCGGAGAGTACTTGCATAGACACAACCTTGTAGCCAGGATTATCCATCAGCAACAAAATACAGCTTTGTGGAATTGGCGGTGTCGTAATGGTCGTCGGAATGGGCCCGATCCAGTTCTTGAAAAAGGCAATATCACACTGTACTGGGATCAATCCATCATCAGTCTCGGGACTATTACAACCAACAAGTCTGATAAAGAGCGATCAGAGCGGCGCGCAATGATTGTTGATATAACGGTCCCGCATGACGAGAACCTCGTGAAAGCCGAGAAAGATAAGCAAATCAAGTATCTTGACTTGGCTCGCGAGGTTGTCGACATATGGGATGTGAATTCAGCGATCATTGTCGACTGCCAACAGCCTCGACCAATACCTGAGGAGGCTCTCGTTAGGCAGCTGGATCAAAGGCTTGATTCAGAAAACGGTACTCCTCGAGATGGCTCGAATTGTTAAGAGGTTCCTCTCTCTGGAGCCCTGACCGCCGGTAGCTTTGACCCTGTTCCCGATACCGGTAGACTACTATCTTTTATGTTTTTATAGTGATTTTATATAGGAATATTTAAAATAAAATGTAAAAAATAAGTTAAAAAATAAATAAAGAAATAATAAATCAAAACAAAATAATATGTGATTGCTGAGATTCGAACCTAGTTTTCGCCGCGGAGGCGCAATTCAAAGTCGACAAGCGGCGCGCTAGGCCAATCTTACATGTTACTGGAGTAGTGAAATTACGCTTCTATAAATAATGGACGTCGCGCATCGGCAAAAGTCGGCCGATGCACCTCGCAGTAGGCGGGACTACTCGTCCCCTTTTCATCTGCTTCACCCCCTCAAATGCATAAAAGTCGTCTATTCACAGCGTCTTAAGGGCGTGTAGCTCGCTTGGCGGTTGCCGCCGGACTGACTTAGCGGCACCGATCGGAGCGGCAACGTCGCAATTCCAGCTACTGAGAATTCGAACTTCGGCGCGTTCGCAGTTTCAAAATTATTGCGAAATTTGAAGGACTGGGGTTTGTCAAACCCCACCTGGTGCACGGAGGGTTAAACAATTGAAAAAAAAAACCTTTAAAAAATACTTTAATAAAAAGCCGAGTAATACCGAGGAATAATGTTTTTTTTGTAAGTTCTTTTAAATAATTTTTCTTGTTTTCGGAAATTTCTCTTTTTGAAGTATACGCTGGAACCACATTGATATTATCTTCTATAGCCTTAGTTATTCGTTGACTAGTAGATTTCTTTTTTTTATTTCAGCTTCACTCCAGTTATCGTCGTATTTGAGTTTGTTCTTGTATACTGCATCATTGTCTTTTGTAAATTCTGTTGCTTTTATTTCTGAGTTTTTTATGGTGTTCCCATCCACATTTACGATTTAGTGTTAAGATTGATTTCGTCAGAAAAAAAAAATTAAATGATAAAAATCATCGAAATTCAGTTCATCAACTTTAAATTGGTTACCTTTTACCTTTGCAGATCTTATTATTTGTACATACTGATCTGGTATGTAAATAGCGCCCGACTTTTTAGCTCTTTTTATTGCCTTTTCAATTATGGAGTGGGCTGTCTCTCCCTCATTTTGGGGGTGTCCCCTTATTTTAAATTTGTGTATGATTTTATTGATTGGTAGAGTTTTGACTGCATACAAGTACATAGTAAATATAAATCTGATTATTAAAAAATATTAGACAAAACTACAAAAACAGTTCTTAACAAATAAAAAACCTGTTTTTTTTTGTTTATTTTTTGGAGCAACAACGCCGCAATTGCTCGATTACGACATTGTTGCACAAAAACCATCGGATTCAATGTCATAAATACCTTCACGTCGCACAGTGTAGTATTAGGCCCTAAAACTTGGCCAAAAATATTTTATCACTCGAACGACGATTATTAGTGTATATAATTATGTTAAAATGGGTAATAAAAGACTTATAACAGTTTGAAAAAAAAAATATTCGTCCCTACTAGATACATTTTCATTGGTCAGGTCACTCTCACTAAGCAAATTTAATACGTCTCCATACAATGTCTTTCTATTTTCCTAACCCTTAACTGGTAGAGGGAATGAGCCTAGATAATGAAATAAAACTTCACTATGTGGAATCATACGAGGGTGGATTGAAAAGTTCGCGGCCTCAGCAAGAAAACAATATAAAATATAAGCAAAAGTAATTTTATTTTTCCACGTAATCTCCACTTAACTCTATGCACTTCTTCCATCTGGTTTCCAACGTTTGTATGCCGGTCATAAAAAAAGTTTCTTCAAGGCCTTCAAAAAAGTCACCCACCGCAGCTTTGACCTCCTCATTTGATGAAAATTTTTGACCTCCAAGGTGTTTTTTTAGGTTTGGGAATAAATGAAAGTCTGAAGGTGCCAAATCAGGGGAATAGGCGGGATGGGGCAGTAATTCAAAGCCACAATCACGAATTTGAGCCATAGATTCAACAGACGTGTGAACGCGTGCATTATCCTGATGGAACAATACTTTCTTGCTGAGTAATCCTGGCCTTTTCTCTTTGATTGTTTCACGCAAGCGACGTAAGAGGGTGCAGTAATAAGCCGAGTTTATTGTTTCACCTTTTGCAAGGTAGTCCACCATGATGACACCCTTAGCATCCCAAAAAACTGACGCCATCACCTTGCCAGCTGACAAAATTGTTTTGGCTTTTTTTGGAGTCGGTTCATCAGGTTTTTTCCACTGCTTGGATTGCTATTTTGACTCTGGGGTGTAGTGGTGTACCCAAGTTTCATCCATTGTTACAAATCTGGCCAAAAAATCTTGTGGATCAGCCTCCAAAATTTCCAAATAGTCGCGAGAAATCGTGAGGCGTATTCGTTTTTGTTCGACTGAAAGCAATCTGGGTACCCACCCACCGCGCAGAAACCTTAGAAAATCCAAGTTCATTGACTATGATGTTTTGTGTTCATTCATACGAGATGCCAATAGTGTCTGCAATCTCCCTGATGGTCAATCTCCGATCTGTTAATATCAGATCACAGATTTTCCCGATGTTTTCTTCAGTCGTAGACGTCATAGGCCGGCCAGAACGAGGGTCATCTTCAATACTCTCTCGTCCGCGTTTAAATTCAGCAACCCACTTTTTCACAGTCGTATACGACGGAGCAGATTCCCCCAATGTTGTTGACATATCTTCGTGAATCTCTTTTGGAGTTAGTTTTTTTTTAAACAGGTATTTGATGACCGCACGTAGCTCAATTTTCTCCATTCTTTAAAAACGCTGCACAAAGGCTCACAAAATTCAGTCTAATTTAAATACAGTTAATGCTATTGCGATAGAATTTTACAATTTGACAACCAGAGAGTAAACTAATGAATGAGGTCAGTTACATTAAAATAGTTTAAGTATTTATGTGTTAGGCCACGAACTTTTCAATCCACCCTCGTATATATTTTTTATTTTTTTTAAACATTTTATTTTACTTATTATTTATTAATTATATAGAAAAAAACATGATGGCAACATATAAACCACCATCAGTCTAGCCTTACCAATTTATGTATCTGTTTGATGGTAATTTTTGAAGCAAGGCATTGCACACAATGGCACGTACTTGACACCTATCACATTGTATCCTGATCGTTGATTATTGTGTGCACTACTACACAAGCGACACAATGAGCAATGGCCAATGAGCTCCCAGCTCAGAAAAACGAATTTCTCGAGGATCGCCAAATAGTTTCTTTTGCCTTGATTCACTTTCTTCGGATTGTACAGACTTATTTTTTTGGGCGCGAACTTTGGCATGGTGGCAAAGGGTATTTTTCGGAATGTTGCGTTTGCTACTAATTCTCGAGACAATGTCAGCCTAAATTCCTTTTGAGACAATACTGTGTGGTTACGTCTGTTAGAAGCATAGGGTAAAAGTGGGATAGTTGCCCCACATTTTGAAATTGATTTTTTTTTTCCTACAAATAAATTATATTTAAACCAATTTTTCAATATTATCGTACATTGGTCTATTATTTATTATATTTTAAAAAGAAATTCAATGCAGCTATTGCTTATACATATAGAAAAAAACAAAAGTTACAGTACTAGTTCTGAGTATAGATGCCTCTTATATGGGTTAAGGTGGGTACTGACCAACGTTACAAGGTGTAATGTAACATTCGCATCGAGCGTGTCTCATCGAGCATGTTACGCAGTGTCCTTAAAATCGACGTAACATGCTCGTCAAAACTCTGTGCTCCGTCGCCGCCAGTTCACTCCGAGATGGCCGACAGCGAGGACGTATTGGGAACTTTAATTCTACTTAGTTATTGTTTCATCCAAGTGAAGAAAAAGAAAAAACGTTACTGGACATCAAACTTATTTAAAAATAGAGGCGTATGTGGTGGTTTGTCATTGATAGCAATATTAAAAAACCAAATGATTACTGGACAGTATAAAAACTTTGTACGCATGTCTCCGATTGATTTTGAAGAACTATTGAATTTAATTGGACCAAAAGTACATAAAAACGATACAAATTATAGAAAAGCTATCAGTGTCACGGAACGGTTAGCACTAACGCTTCGTTTTTATGCTACAGGAGATTCCTATACTAGTATGCAATATCTTTTCAAGATATCAAAACAACGAATAGGATTTATAGTGAAAGAGGTCAGCGAAGCCCTTATTGGAGCATTAAAAGAATATGTAAAGGTATGTATTATGTATGTATTAATTCAGAAAATGTAGTCATTACATATCAAATTAAATTAAATCACCAAATTCTGACATAAATTGTTCACTCATAGCTGGTGACCCATAGTCATTTTGATGGGACGTATTTGATGCAGGAGTTTCAGGGCTTTGCTGTGGCTCATAGTCATTTTGATGGGACGTATTTGATGCAGGAGTTTCGGTCTGTGGCATCGATGAGACTCTGGAAGTTGTTGGTCGTGTAGAGTAGCCTGAATAACTGTAGCTGTTCATTCCATTTCCAACATAGTCATACTCTCCGCGATCAGCACTGAACAATATATTTGATATATAATGCTGCACATGTATTTTTGTTGTCTTTGAATAAGATCGTAATTTATTTGCCAAAAACATACCATAGGCTTCACATTCGTCAGGTCTGTGCGAAGTTGCCTCCGTTCGCTCGGTTCTCTTTTTTAATATATTTAAAGTAGATACCATTATCTCTTCTGGGCTTGGGGCTACTGATTTCTTCCTTTTTGGAGGAGGAGGGCAATCATTGTCGCTTTTTTTGGCAGACGGAGGGCAATCATCAGGCAGTTGTTCTGAAGCACCATCAGGCAGTTGTTCTGAAGCACCTTCATGTCCACGTAGCTGAAAATAAATATTAATTATTATTTCAGACGCCAGAAACACCGGAGCAATGGCTGGTTGTAGCAAATGACTATGATACTTTGTGGAATTTTCCACATTGTTTAGGTGCAATCGACGGTAAACATATTTTACTGCAATCACCGATCAACAGTGGCAGTGAATTTTATAATTACAAGGGTTTCTTCAGCATCGTATTACTGGCAGTTGTTGACGCGAAATATAACTTTTTGTATGTAAATATTGGGTGTCAAGGAAGAATATCTGATGGAGGAGTTTTCAACAACTGTGTTTTAAACGAAAAACTAAAAAATAATGCACTAAACCTCCCTCAGCCCACTGCGTTGCCAGCAAGAACAGAAGAAATTCCATTTTACTTCGTTGGCGATGAAGCTTTTGCTCTTTCCCAAAATATGATGAAAGTATATGCAGGATATCATGAACGTGGTTGTAAAGAAAGAATATATAACTACCGACTTTGCAGAGCTCGTAGAGTAGTGGAAAATGTGTTCGGCATGTTGTCAGCAGTGTTTAGAGTTTTGCGGAAACCAATGTTGTTAGAACCGAAAACCGCGACATCTGTCGTAACAGCAATAACATCTCTCCACAATTTTTTAAGAAAAGGTAATAATGCTCATGTATATACCCCTGCAGGTAGTTTTGACGAAGAATTGAACGGCCAGGTCAGATTAGGAAACTGGAGAGAAGGTAACAATGATATGACTAGTATGTTACCCTTGCAAATAAGACCGCGAAGGGCTACAACATCTGCTCACAATATTCGTAATGAAGTTGCTGAATACTGTATTCAGCAAGGGTCTGTAAGTTGGCAAGAAAATTATGCTTAAAATGGACTTACAGTATCTGTTGTGTCACGAGGTGTATTTCTATCCAGTAGAAATAACATGGATTTGTAAGCGAACCAAGTGCTGTGGTAAACTTCATCTGCACCTGAAATTTAATTTGTAATTAATATTGAATTATTTTAAATAAAAAGAAGCACTATACAGATTAATACCGAGTTTATATTGTTTTCCCCACACTAGCTTGGAAACACCTACTTCCCTCACTAATTTCCACCCCCCCCTACTATAACCCGCGTTAAACTTAATAAATAATTACGTACCTTTTCCAGTACCAGTTGATTGTTTAGTTTTCTGTTTTTCCCTCCTCAATGATGCCAGTAAACTTGTCATTTTCTTTTTACAGGCTTCTCTTTCGCTGTCAAGTAACGAAGCCAATCTATCCCAAGCGTCTTCTTTCTTTAATTTGTTATAATGCTCTGGGTGAGCTGGGTTCCACAACAGTGTTTCTTCTTTGTATTTTTCAATAAAATACAAAGTTTTTTCTTTATTCCACTCCATGCTTCTTGAAACTTGATATAATTACGAGAGGAATAACGGGTGATCACTTGCGATGTCCACGTGCGCTCGTGACGACTCGCAACGGCGTACTGACTGAACCGCGTAACAGTCAAAGGATTCGCCAAAAAACCGACAGCCGGGTGGAGCACTTAGATGCCCCGATGCTGTTGTCACTATGAGGATAGTTGCCCTTAGGTATAAATCAAAGCATATTTATAATTAACAAGTTTTATTTTAATATTTAGTTATGGCACATTACACTTTGGTTTTAATTTTCATATTCTTTCACTAATCAGCTTCAGAAAAAAAATATTCTTCACTTTGGTTTATTCTACTTCTTCACTTAGGTATATTTCACTTCTTCACTTTGGTATACAATTATTATTAGTTCTTATATTAATCAGCTTCAGAAAAAAAAAGTATTTCTACAGTTCAGTCTACTTGTATTTTTTCGTATTCATTCGTTTAATCCTACCGCATTTATTGCAATAGTCGCCGTACATGGTACAATCCTCATGTAGCCATTTTTTACACATTAAACATTGTATCCAATCTGCAGTTGATTTGGTCTTTTTATATTCTTCAGAGCATTCTTTGCATTCCCAATCCTTGTATGCCTCTGACTCAGATTCATCCGAATTATTTGAGATCGATATTTCATCACTCGACTCCTTGTATTCTATTCGTCTTTTCTTATTATTTTTTGCTGGAACTTTACTCTGAATCTTAGCTTGAGATCTCTGTTTTTTTTTATGTAGAACAATTTCACCTGCTCTCGCCTGGTCGATATCTGAATCAGATTCATTAGAAATATCCGAGATGGTCATTTCATCACTAGATTCTCTAATGCCCTTTCTTTTCTTAATACATTTGGCTGGAATCTTCTTTGGAAACTTGACTGCAGTTCGTAACACTTTCTTCTGTACATCAGCTGTAGCTGTTCGACATTTATTTTTACAACGTATTCCTGGAGTAGCTTTACCTTTAACTTTAGATTTCTTCGCTTCAATATTTTCTTTACTGTTTAAAATTGCAGCTGATTGTTTTCCTCTCTTATGAAATGGAACCGGAACAATTGGCACCGGCGAAGATTCTTGCAAATATTTGCTTGGTGTTTCTAGTTCCTCAATGTTGATAATATTATTATTCTGTGAAAGAATTGATGGGCTTGAATTAGAAAATCTCCTATCTGGTTGATCCGTATTACAAGGAGAAACGTTGGATAGATTTAGACCGACTCCCAGAGTTTGTACATTGGATGGACCTGGTTCCTGCTCAAGAGCTTCTTCATTTCTATAATAAATATCCATATAATTAGGAGTAACGTTAGAAAGAACTCGATCAACTACAGGACTTGATCTATTAGATGAAACTTGTTCCGGTTCTGGTGCATCATTTTCACCTGCATTGTCTTCTGTAGGCCTTTGATTACTCAAAGAAATGTCAGATATTGCAAAAAAGCTCTCTGGAACTGCAGAGGGATTGAAAGGGTAAATACCACAAGCCCTAAATCCCGAAATCGCATTGGAACTCGTGGCTGCTCGGGTCCACGCATTCCCAATAAGTTTTCCTGCAACTAATCGATTAATCTTTCGTTCCTTGTGTGACACTACCCAATTTTGTGTTTCAGCAGCAAAGAATGTTTTAAAAGGCTTAAAAAAACTGCGATCCAGTGGTTGCAGCGCTTGAGTGGTGTGGCTGGGTAGGCAAAATAAAATTATATCATTTTCTTCGGCAGTTTGAAGCATATCTATAGCATTCGTGTGAGATGAATGACCATCCAGAATCAAAATAATCTTTCCTATTGGTTTTTTAGGTACAAGATGTTCTTTCAGCCACTTGTGAAATAATTCAGCATTCACGTACGCGGATTTTCTATTCATATAGACTTCTGATCCAGGTGGGAGCCCATCCTGAAATTCTGGTTTCTTGTTTACTCCTTTAATGATGACTACTGGGGGAAGAAAGTTCCCCACAGCATTGCAGCATGCTATTACTGATAAAGTTTCACCTTTTTCCCCAGAAGTTATAGAATGGACTACTCTTGCGCCTCTTGTAGCTATGACTTTTCCAGTAGAGTTATTTAACTGGACACCTGTCTCATCTACATTGTAAATCCTATCCGGTTTATCCAGTAAGTCATGCTCTGTCATTACTTTAAGCAGTAGTTCAAACATTTTGTTAACCCTTTAAAGGTCATAAGGAGTGGACAGTGGAAATAAAATAATTATTATGATTATGGGTATATAATAGAACTAAAAATATATGTACATATAAATATATATGTATATATATATATTTCTATGGTGGGAAATATATTCCCTTTACCGGTCAGATTCTATCAATAACTAATCTCTATTGCATGCTCTTTTCTCGCGCTAGACCTATTTTATTGCAGTAATATACAATTATTTTTTTGGTAGTATATCAAATAAACATCTTTACAAAAATCAAGTTTTTTTATTTATTACAAAAAATCAAGTTTTTTTTATTTATAACAAAATTTTAGTTTTTTTATTTATTACTAAAATCACTTTTTTTATTATTTATTAGTATTTTTACGTATAACAAAAATCTAATCTTATTTTTTATGAAACTCACTGAAACAAGGTGCTATGCATAGTGCGACTTGGCATTTCGCACACATAATTTTCGATCGTTTATCGTTCGTTTTAGTGCTACACATTTTACATCTCTTGTATGACTGCAACTGGCACGGCATGTGATCGCCCACGTTGGTATACCGTACTTCTTCGGGGACAGCACTGATAGTTTTTTGACGGTTTTCATTCGCGAGCTTCCGCCTGCTAACATAAGATGGCATACCGCCGGTCGAGCGTCTCTTCCTGCTGGTAAAACCACCTATCAATCCTCGTGCTAAGCCGACTCTAAATTCAAGATGGGAAAGCGTACATTTTTTATTGCTTTTGTACAACAAGAAAGCATTAGTTATGCTCGTGTCAATGAGGAAGTAGAAAAGTCGCAGCCACCATCTCTTACTCCGCCTGCCCACTGAATACGTGCCTTTCAGCTGATCAAAATGATCAACGCCACCCATTCGCTTGTTGTATTCTTTTACGACAAGTGGGCAAGGTACATTCTTTTTTGAACCGTCTTTCTCAGTTCGTGTTACATGTGTTTGAGCAACTTTAGGGTGGAACGCGTTACTCATGAGAAGTACCTCTTTACTGTCTTGCCAAACTACAAATGCAACATTTTTTTGTACTCTCCATTTGAAGTGTCCTTTCGGCAGTTTCAGCTTTGTTTTATTTTTTATTATTAGCGGCATTTCCGCCCGGTGCCTGCGTACTGTTCCCGTCGCATAAATTCCTTTTTCATGTAAGTAATCCAACAGCTTATAATCACAGAAAAAATTATCAAATGTTAAGTGAACATTCTTCACCTCTAGTTGTATTAATTTTTCAGACAACTTTTTCACAATTTTTGCTCCTAATCCTTCTTCAACTCCATCATTGGTCTTACCGGTATATATGTCGAACTCGTATAGGTACCCACTCGCACTGTCGCAACGACACCAGATTTATAGCCTCGTTTGATGGGCTTCAAAGGCATATACTGTTTGATGGTACTTCTGCCTTTGAAAAGGACCATGGACTCGTCGATACTCTGGGACGAGGAGTTTTTAGCGTTGATTTGGCAAGCGTTATTGATAATATTTACAAGGGGTCGGATCTTGTATAGTTTGTCGTAATCTGGGCTAGACTTCTCTGGGGTCAACAAGTTGTCATTAATATGTAGAGTACGCATAATATTTTTGAACCTTCTAAGAGGCATTGTTGCAGCTACTTCTTCCACTCGAAAACCTGGGTCTGATGACCAATATAAATAAATGCTCGGAAGAATATGGTAACCCATGATAATAAGTATGCCTAAAAATGCCTTCAGTTCATTTTTATCAATGGGTGTCCACCATCCAAAGTTTTGTTGCTGAGCGTATAAATTTGTTTGGCATACTATCAGATCATATGCTTCCTCGGTAAAATATTTTTCAAAATAAACAATTGGTCTGGTTTTGCTATTGAACCCTTGGACTGGTTGCATTCGGGGTTCGTCAAAGCTACAAGGATTTGGTCTGCTAACTGTAGTAAAAGTTTTTTTTTCCATAATACCTCCTCAGTATCTGACTGATCTGAATCAGAAAAATCATCAATAACAGGAAGGACTGGTACTGATGGTACTGGTCTTTGTAAATCGGAAGTACTGGGAATAGGTGTAACTCGCCGAGGACGTGTTATTCTTCTGTTTGAATCAAGAATTGGACTGAAATTATCGGGATTATTATCAACTTCCTGAACTAGTAAAGGCGAACAAGGCTGATCAATCTGTTCATCAACAGACGACGAACTAGGTATTGGTATGTTATCTACTAATAAATTTGCGGGACGAGGGTCATCTATATCTTCTAGAATGTGCTGAAGGCGGATTACACTAAAATTTGGGCATTCGTCGTCAGATTCTAAATTATCGTCCGATTGATCAGGGTCATCGGGTAGGCCAAACATGTCTTGAAGGGCCTCCTCTACTTCGTAATCCTTCAAGTGACGATCCATTTCTAAAACAAAGCAAAAAAAAAAGAGTTTCAAGCCATACCAAGCAACACAAAAACGAACGCCACACAGACAGAGGGAATATTCAAACCACCGTAAAATTTACAGGCAGAAGGGCAAAGGGAATATACAACCCACCACAAAAAATCAAGATTGTCCAAAACCGCGTATAGCAAACTTGAAAATATTTACATTTTTTATTAGAAGAAGCTCACGTAAACCATAAATAAAAGAACTTACCTTTCGAAATTTGTAGATCTTCGAGATAAACCCTGCTTCAAACTAGTCTAAAAAAAAAGTACACTTTTACAACTTCTCTGTGCTCTCATGAAAAAAATATTTATGTCAACTGTCAAACCTGTCATTGTCAAAATGTCTATTGACAATCATAAAACTTACCTGAATGAAAAATACCGCTGGTGGGACGTAATTTCGGCGAAAAAAAATAAAAATCATGGTGGTGAAAATATCACCTCTAACTTATAAAAGGTTAACTTCATCTCGATTTAATCCCTGTGCTCTTGCAACTGATAAGCCTTCTGCCTGACGAATACTTAACTCTTTATTACGTTCTAAAAATGATGTTAACCAATGCGGCCCAGCCTTTCGAGTCTCTTTATCAAAATTGGTTTCTTTACCCAGTTTTTCAGCAAACTCGAAAGCTAATCTTCGAATCATGTCCCGGGTTGGAGGGAAACCAGCTTTTTCTAATTTCTGTATATGACTCACCAAACGTATTTCGTTTACAAAATCAAGAAGTGGGTGTTTTCCTATAAAAAAAAAAAAAATGTTAGGAATAATACGATTTTTTTTTACTTAACAAGAACTTAGGTCATACAACTTTATTACCTAATGTCAGTTTTTCCGTATTTTTGTTAGCGAATCTTCGCCTCAATGTTCTTGAGGGAATCCCATATCTACGAGATATTTCGTTAATTCCTAGAATGCCTCTTGAAATTTCGTCTATTGCAGCTATTAATGCCTCTTGCGTCCATTCAGCTCGTGGACGAACTCCAACCTTTCTAATATATTTGCGAGGCATTTCTGAAAAGAAGAAATGGGAACATGAACAAACATCAACAAACATCAACTTAATCAATAGGGGATAGATGCCCCTAAGGGCATCTATACTCACAAAATACGAGGCGTCTATCCTTTTCAATAGGGATAGTTGCCGTAATTAAAATAAAAAAATCCCTTTTAAAAAATGACAAAATGTTACACTGACGGTAATATTCAAACTATACACTTGCAAATAATAATAAAATAATATAACTTACCTTTGGAAATGAAAAGTTCCACGCGTTTCTAAAATATCAAGATTCGTAATCCGCGATCTTTGTGAGCTAGCCCGTCGATCTTTCTTCATGAACACGCAACACGTCCGATCACAGCGGTTGCCGCTCGCACACTAGCGGGGTGGGGGGTGTTCTTTGCTTATAAGTATTAACTGCGATCATAGAACGTTTACAAGTCATAATTTGAATTTTGGGGCATCAATCCTCCTAGGGCAACTATCCCACTTTTACCCTACAATATATACGCGTTTGTTATTGCAGCATCAATAAGGAAATAGAAGATGCGTTTCCACCACTTCGAGCTTTTTCTTCCGACTGCATACGGGGTTCTCTTTTGCTCAAACCAGTCCACTCCTCCCATACGCTTTGTGTATTCTGTAATTGTCAGAGGACAGATTTTTTAGATCCATCATTTTGAATTCTTCCACAAGATGTTTTCTGCTTTGGATGAAATGCAGCGCTCAAAACGCTTACTAATTTGTTAACTTTCCAGATAATAAACCCAACATTATTTTTTACCCTCCATTTCCATTCTCCTCTTTTTAGCTTTTTTGTTTTTTGGTTTGCATTTTTTACAGCCTTTGCTATCTTTTCATCAATTTCTTTATTACCAGTCGCTTTGGGCTTTTTTACAATTAGTGGCATATCTTGGCGGTCATTTCTGACTGTAGAAATTGCATATATACCATTATTGTATAACGTTTGTAGTAAAGCTGGACTAGAAAAAAGTTATCAAATGCTATATGACCCACATAGGTTTAATTTATGAGTGACTGGCATAATGTCATGACAACATTACTACCTAATCCTGTTTCGACGTTTTCGATCTTTCCAGCATACACTTGAAACTGATACAAGTATCCTGAGTGGCTGTCAGCTCTAGCCCAAACCTTGAAGCCCAGTTTTATGGGCTTCATGGGCATGTATTGCTTTAGAGTAGATCGCCACTTGAACTTTATCATGCACTCGTCGATTGACTGAGAATATGTGTTTTGGCATTTGTCTGACATTTTACGTTGATGTAATCTAGCAGCGGCCTTATTTTATACAGTTTGTCGTAGTCATCATCGTTCCTGTTAGGCATATTGGCATTGTCATTGAGATGTAAATATTTCATAAGTTTTTGAAACCGCTTCAATGTCATTGTCTCAGCAATTTCAACAACGTGCAGTAATGGGTCACTGGACCAATAATCTTCTATACAGGGTAATTTGTGAATGCCCATTTGAATTATCATGCCCATGCAACAGAGATCAAAGCTTTACTTTGATCTCTGTTGCTGACGCCTGTTCCCAATTTTGGTCATTGCATTGTGATGCGTAGAGGTTTGATTGGGTTACAATCATATCGATAGCTTCAGAGTCAAAAAACATTTTAAAAAATACCAGTGGCCTAGTCCTATTGGCTATGTTCCGAACTGGTTGTAATTGAATAGAATCAAAAAGAGAAACTACGGGATTCTGTAACCAGGCTACTTTTTCTTTTTTTTTCCATTCGTCTTCATCTGCATCAGATCCGTCTGAGTCCTCAATTTCTAATGGATCAAAATCTTCTTGAAGTTCAAGTTCTATATGTGAAGGACTGTGTCGTGAACTTCTTGGTGGGGGTGGGTGCATAACATTTTCATTTGAGGGCCCTGGTTGAGGTGATGATGTTGGTCGAGGGCTTAGTTCTGGAAAGATCCTAGTGTTGATTGGGTCATAGTTATTTGACGACAAAATACCAGAAAAATCTTCCACACCGGAATCCTCCGCTTCATCTTCAGATCTCGCTCCATCACTGAAACCAAATAATTCTTCTAACGCACTTTCTACTTCATCAGGTCTCAGATTCACCCCACGACGATCCATATTCCTATAAAATACACAAAAGAAAATATAAATATGTAACACTAGCCGCCCGTCCCGGCTTCGCACGGGTATTTAACAAAAATTTGACGGGATAGGACGGGATGGACGGGAGAGACGGGTTAGGACGGGATAGGACGGGATGGACGGGTTAGGCCGGGATAGGACGGGATAGGACTGGACAGGACGGGATAGGACGGGATAGACTGGAAAGGACGGGATCGGACGGGATAGTCGGGATAGGACTGGATAAACGGGATAGGCCGGGATAGACGGGATAGGACGGGAGAGACGGGTTAGGACGGGAACGGACGGGATAGACGGGATAGGACGGGATAGGACTGGATAGGACGGGATAGACGGGATGGGACGGGAGAGACGGGTTTGGACGGGAGAGACGGGTTAGGACGGGATCGAACGGGATAGGACGGGATGGGACGGGATAGGACGGGATAGACGGGATAGGGGGGGTAGGACCGGGTACGACGGGATAGGACGGGTTAGGACGGGATAGACTGGATATGACGGAATAGGACTGGATAGGACGGGATAGACGGGATAGACGGGATAGGACAGGATAGGACGGGATAGGACTGAATAGACGGGATATACGGGATGGGACGGGACAGGATAGGATAGGATAGAATTTTATTTTTCAAATATGGGTACAACAGTTTTATAAATATCAGAGTTCAGCCATATTTTACCATTCAAACATGCAAACATTTACATTATTTATGACACATGTACTTACATTTTAGAGACCAGATTCAAAATAAAAAATTGTCATATATTATATTATTTATTTTTCTTTTTTATTTGTTACATTTTTAAATACTCACATATAAAAAAATAAAAATAAAACATTTAAAAGTATAAAAAAACTATATGTACAAAAATTTCAAAAATTATAAATTTTAACACACTCGCACACAGACACCCTTTTTTGCGCCGGGTTACAAAAAAACAATAAATTCTATAGAAAATTTGGAAATTATTATTAAAAAAAAAAATTGTTATTAGTTTTACATTACTTTTTTGTTATTTTTTTAAATTCGATTCTTTTATTTTTTATGTTTGTAAAAAGATCATAACTACAAACAAAAGCCACTAAACTTATTTATTTAATTTTTTGACCGCTGCGTAGGGAGCCGAATTTCTTAACATTGCCTCCCCTCCCGTACCTCAGTGACGCCTACATCGCATAGTAAGCCTAGCAGAGTGAGCGGCGACCACGCGACTTTTTTCTAATACTTACATTTTTGAACTCGTGATATCTTTCGAATGGAATGTCCGAATTGAATAATTCAAAAAGTTATATAAAGGTATTGAAGCAGTCTTAAGTATGAAGTAATTTATTTTGATAAGAATTACTACCAAGGCACAAATAAAGAGCCTTTTCGACCGGCGGCATTTTAATTAAATTTTTTAAATAAAAGAATAATTATTGTGACATAAACATAAAAGTTAGACATATCGCTCATTTAGAGAAACATCGACGTAATTGCTATTTTTCCAATTTTACAGGAGGGTGATTTAAAGTGTTTTTATTTTTTTTGTAATGTGTTACCGTCTCCTGATGATGACTCTTGCCTATTTTTTTGTATTTAAAATGTGGCTAGACTAATGTAATTTTATGTGGTATTCAATAAAGCTGATTATTTATGTCGGTATTCTAATAAATAAATAAAAATATGTCGGATACCTACAATTCCGTCTTTGTTTCCCAAAGATTCAGTAAAATGCGCAGAGTGCCGCTTATACATTTTTTTATGATTTTATGACAAAATGAAACCATATTTTGAAAGTAATCAAACTATCCATTTATCTTCTACTATATAAAAATAAGTCGAGTTTTCCTTCCTGACGCTATAACTCCAGAACGCACGAACCGATTTCCACGGTTTTGCATTCGTTGGAAAGGTCTCGGGCTCCGTGAGGTTTATAGCAAAGAAAATTCAGGAATATGCCTTTACACACACCAATACACACACAGAACGTGGCCCGCACCGCGCCCCAGTTCTGCTAACTCTTGCGTTGTCTATCAGGAGAGTAGGATAGGTAGGTAGGTACTAGGAGAGTAGGATAGGTAGGCAGGTAATAGGTGAATAGGATATGTAGGTAGGTACTAGGAGGGTAAGATAGGTAGGTAGGTACTAGGAGAGTAGGATAGGTAGGTAGGTACTACGAGAGTAGAATAGGTAGGTAGGTACTAGGAGAGTAGGATAGGTAGGCAGGTACTAGGAAGTAGGTAGGTAGGATGGGTAGAATAGCTAGGGTAGGTGGGGTAGACAGGGTAGGTAGGGTGGGTAGAGTAGGTAGGGTAGGTGGGGTAGACAGGGTAGGTAGGGTGGGTAGAGTAGGTAGGGTAGGTGGGGCAGGTAGGGTAGGCGGGGTAGGATTCATTGACTGTTAGGCGGTACGAAGTTCGCCGGGACAGCTAGTTTCGAATAAAATTTGTAATATTTGAGGAACTTAACCCTTTATAAGGCAGAGGGAACTAGGACAGTTACAAATTTAAACTAAACGGATTTCGTAAGCCAATATGTTATGAATGCCTTATGTATTTTTTTTTTCGTGAAAATTGAAGGGAAAATTTGGTGGCAATATAGTTGCCGCTGCCTGTAAAAGACTATCAAAAATAAAATAATGTTTATTCTTAATGCAACTTTTAATTTCTGTTCATGGTAAATATCAAAACAAGGTACCACACAGAGTGGAACCTTGCATCTGGAACATTGAATTTTTGACCTTTTATTGTTTGTCTTTGCGCTACATACACGACATCGCCGATAAGTTGGCAAACGTTCATGTTTATGTGTTCCAACACTGGCAAAACGAAGGTATTAGTGGCAAATCAGATCTCCCAGAATTGACGGTTGCGGTGGCATATATTCCGTTTTCAAACAAATATTGCAAGAGCTCATAAGATGCAAAGAAATTGTCAAAAGCTAACTACATGTCCTCGGAAGCCTTGATCAATAAGTTTTTGTGTGAGAGATTTCACTACTTTGACTCCTAGACCGACTTCAGGAGCTTGTTCTTCACGTTTACCAGTGTAAATGCTAAATTCGTAAACATAACCAGTTTTGCTATCAGCTCTTACCCAAACTTTGTATCCTCTCTTGATGGGTTTGAGGGGCATGTACTGTTTTATTGTTGAACGTCCCTTGAATCGAATCATCGATTCATCAATTGATTGTGACGATGTTGTTTTCGCTTCTCGCTGACATGCAATATTCAGCAAATCCAGTAATGGTCTTACTTTGAATAATTTATCAAAATTTGTTGGAGCTCTTTGAGGCGTTTGCTCATTATTATTCAAATGCAGGTTTTCGAGGATTTTTTTAAATCTTTTGATTGGCATTATGGATGCGATTTCATCTACGCGGAAAAATGGATCGCTAGCCCAATATAAATCAACAGTCGGTAATGGATGGAGCCCCATTAGAATTATTATGCATATGAAAGCTTTAATTTCATCACAAGAAACAGGTGTCCAGTTACGACTTTGATTTTGTTCTGCATAGAGATTGGTTTGTGTTACAATATGTGTAAAAATATCATCATCGAAGAAACTTGTGAAATATGTTGTAGGCCTTGTCTGGGATGAAAGGAATTGAGTTCCTTGTAAACGAACACGGTCAAAATCATCCATGTTTGGTTGTTGAGACCAGATAACTTTTTTCCACTGATCTTCTGCACCATCCGAATTATCAGTTTCAGAAAATGTATCAACAGCTGTAGGAAGTTGGCTGAATGGTGGTTCAGGAGGAAAGTCAAGTAAACGGTTACGGCGTCTGTCTAAATGAAGACCAGATGTTGAGGAATGAATTGATGTCTCACGTTCGTCGTCCGAGTCGTGTGTCACCTGAGTAGACTCATTGTTGCGGCTGTCTAAATGTAGACCAGATGTTGACGGCTGATTAAAAGATTCTTCTAAATTAGAGTCGTTTTTCTCCTGGGTAAAATCGGTTTCGTTCTGTTAGGCGGCAGCCGCTGAATGTCTTTTTAAAAAAAACCACTGAGTACCTTGCACTAGGTTTAATTGACTTAAAGTACACACAGTTTTAATAACCTCACTTTTCTTTTGTTATTACGGGATTTTTAGCGCGGGAGCGCGGTTTGGATGTTAATCTGCGACTGACGTGTCCACATGGACGTAAACGGTTTTATATTAAATAAACTGATGTGCTCAGCAATAACTTACAAACATTCTATGGATATAACATCTCCCCCCTTTAGATGGAGCTTTATCCCAAATGATGAAGCGAAATCGATAAAAAGAAGAATGAGGTTTTACAGAAATTGAAGAATTAAAATTAAATGTTTAATCTAACACAAAAGAAATACATATAACCCAAAGAGAATTAAAATAACCCATTTAAGGAAGAAAATAACAATAGAAAATTAAAACACATGGTAAAATATAAAAATACCCATAACAATATTTGAAACACATGGAATTACAATAAAAAGCTTTATGCTAAACTTAATATAATATTATTTATTCATATTAATTATTAAGATTTCTATTAGATGAATATTGATCATTGTCAGATAAGGAATGTTCCATCATTTCAATAGAGTTATTTATTCTATGTTCGTGTTGCACCGATCTTTTTGTGTTACATTGGTTGAAAATTTGAATACAGCACAATGATTTTCGGTTTTTATTATTGAGATACCGATAACTAAATAACTTATACACAATGCACAAAAATATAACAGTTACAATAAAATACGTGAAACCAGTATAATAAGTTGCAATTTAACAAAATGCGATTGCTCTTGAAATTCGTTTATCTCTAATTCGAGATTATCTAATTTATGAGACGTGTGCTTCAACGAATCTAGATCTATATTACTTAAAGTTAGTGGTGAGAGTAAAGGAATAGTTTTATTAACTATATCTTTATTACAACAGTCGTCCTTTGTTATATCAAAGTCAATTATAAATTTATTTTTATATTCAGAAGTTGAGGTAGTTGATGGGATAAACTGTAGAGTTTTAGAATAGCTAATACAGTCAGGAGATAATTTTAACACTCCGGTTCCAAGGATAGAATAATCTTTCATGTCTGTTTTACATTTCACAGTTAATTTATTTGGATTTGATTGTACATAAATCCATTCATCACTATGCAATCTATGCCAAATATCAATTTGACCATACAATAATTTATAATCACATTCGTCTGGTAATGACAATACTACTTCCGTTAACAATTTAGTTTCACAGGATGGGTTAGAATAGAATTACTGGAATAAATGGTTAACAATTGACAAATTGAATAATCACTACTTATCTTAAGACATTCTTTGACATTGATGCTGGATAGCATTGCGTAGTTCAGTCTATCATCTGTGATAGCAAGATAAGGATTTGTTGGGTGAATAAGGGCAAAAGTATTCGGATTGGAATGATCAGGTGGAGTAGGTAAGGGAATCAATTTATAAACATTATATTTGATAGTTGAGATAAGAGGTATTTGCATGACGAACACTACTCTTTTCTTATAATAATATGCGGTTAGTGTCGACACGTCCATTATTGTGTGAATAGTTTCAATATTAAGGGGAACTGGAAAATCCAACCGTTTGTTCATAACATGACTTTGTTTTGATAACTCATTTAACAAGTTAGTTGGAGTAATAACTGAAGGGTGTAACACATTGATTTTAGCAAATAATATAGCATTTAGAACAGAGTCCAGAAAATTAGTAATAGTCATTAGAGAACCCTCAATGATATTCACTAAATTATTTATTTTAGATATGTAAATAACTTCATTATTATTTTTTGTGGTTTGAGATAAAATTTCGTTAAGTTTATCAATTTGAGATTTTAGTCTAAATTCGTTCATATTTAATCTGGAAATAGTGGAATTAAAAGTGTTAATAGTGGATTTAATGATGTGAATATTCTCTTTCATTAGGTTAAATAATTCGGTTTCACTTTTTTGACATGAGTCAATAGCAGCATCATATTTTCGGGCATCGTCGGCGTCTAATGTCCCGAAGAAGAATTTCAAGATTTCGCCACCAAATTCTTCGATCTTTTGGATCTGTTTGGCGAATCTGAGGTTATAATATGGGATAAGGAATCTAATTTAATAAAGTTAGTTTGTAGGTTTACTTCAATCGGACTAAATAAATCTTTACATTGTAGGAATTCACTTAATTCTGATTTAATACACAGATCTAAGGTTCTTTTAATTAAATTTTCAATATTGTCAAGGTGTGGTTCTATTGATACAATATCTAAATGTGTAATTACTTTCCAATAATCGTTATAAAAATAGACGGTATTGATAGGGTCGAAATAGATTCCGGGACTGTGCACTATCGGTGTTAGGGTAGGCTCGGCGAGACTGTGATGCCATATTGTTCTGGAAAGAGAGTGATTATGTTTGAGCGGGTTTAATTTCGTTGGTATGGTATTTAACGTGTTTTCGATTAATACAAACAGTTACATTGTGTTTACCATTAACTTTTATGATTTTATAAGGACCCTTCCAAATAGGGGATAACGCCTTTCGAAGTCGGTGATGGTGTTTCACATATACCATGTCACCTGTTTTGTAAGTAACACTACGACTAGATTCATCATAGTATAGCTTTGAATTTTCCTTACTGTTTATGATGTTTTCTATTGCTTTCTGACGGCTAAACTTCATCCTATACTGTAAAGCGCGAACATATTCGTGATAGTTGTTTTTGTCATTAACACCGTAAAGAGAATTTGGAATTATCGGTTTGTAACCGTATAGGAGTTCAAAGGGAATGAACTGAGTAGAAGTGTGAGGAGTAGTGTTGTAAGATAAGAGAGCAGTAGCTAAGTAACAGTGCCAGTCGTTCTGATTCTCATTTACAAAAGATTTTAGGTACTCTTTAAGAGTAGCGTGGCTGCGCTCTAAGGCTCCGTTTGTCTGAGGATGGTAAGGCGTAGTGAAGATAGATTTTATTTTACAAATATCTGTTACTTGTTTGAAAAGATCAGATGTAAAACATGTGCCTAAATCGGTAAGTATGGTTTTAGGGAAACCGAAGAGTGACATAAAATGTATTAGGTTACGTGCAATTTCGTCGCTAGTAGAGGAAGTCATAGGATAAGCACAAGTGAACTTGGTTAGATCGTCTTGTAATGTCAAGATATATTTAAATTTCTGAAAACCAGCTTCTGGGAGAGGCCCTAAAATATCCAGTGCCAGCCTTTCGAGAGTTCTAGTGCTGGTAGAGGTGATCTCCATAGGAGCTTTATTGGATAGACGTAACGGTTTGTTTGTTTGACACAATTTACAATTTTTGACGTAATTTTCGATGTCTGAGCGCATTGATTTCCAATAATAGGATGCTTTCATACGACTCAGCATGCGTTTCATACCCGGATGTCCAGCGATGGGTGAATCGTGATTTTCTTGAAGTATCTTAGGTACTTCGACTGGAGTGGGGTAAATAATTTGATTTTTATAGATATGAATTTTAATATTAGTGTTGTGAAAGATAAAAGTAAACATGTTATATATTTTAGTGTATGAAAGCTTAGAAAAAGGTTCACTAAAGTCTGATATAGCGAGCTCGGATTCATTTGTATTTTGATCCATGATGGAGTCGCGTAATTTCATTAAGAGTGAATAAATTGTTTTGTAATTAACTTCTTCGTAATGATGAACCTTGGTGAATAAGAAATAGTAATACTTCCCGTTAGAAAATGTTGTAAATACCGAATCTGATTCGCGTTCGGTTGCAATTATTTGGGAAGAGTTCTCAATTTGGGAAAGAAGATCTTCACAGTGTGGCATGGAATTATCGAAATCTAGAGATGTTGGACAAGCTATCAGTTTACATTTAGTGAGATGTAGAGCTTGCGAGTGTTCTTCAATTAGTGTGTTAGTAGAAGGTATAGATTTTGTGAATTGTAACTTAAAGTACTCTTCATAAGATTGATTATTCAGAATATTACTGCGCGTTACGGCGAGTATCGGGTGACGCGATAAGGCGTCCGCGTTTGAATTAAGTTTGTCTTGTTTATAAACTATCTCGTAATCGTATTCTTCCAGCTTTAGGCGCCAGCGAATGAGTCGACTACCAGGGTCTTTTACATTAAATAACCAAACAAGTGGTCTGTGATCGGTAATGATTTTGAATTTGTTGCCGTAAAGATAAGGGCGGAAGGTTTTAACGGCAAAAATGATGGCTAATAACTCCTTTTCAGTAGTAGAATAGTTTCCTTCGGCTTTGTCGAGTGTGCGCGATGCGTATGCGATTGGCTTATCTTTTCCGATTGGGCCTTGTGAAAGAACCGCACCTATGGCGTAATTACTTGCATCTGTAGTGACAAGAAAAGGTTGCGAAAAATCGGGATATTGGAGCAAAGGAGCTGTAGTTAATCTTTCTTTTAAAATCTTGAATGCATTTTGTTGTTCTACATCCCAATGAAAGGCTGTATCCTTTTTTAAAAGTGAAGTGAAAGGTTTAGTGAGCTTTGAGAAGTTTTCTATAAATCGACGGTAATAGCCGATAAGACCTAGGAAAGATTTTATATCTTTCGGATTTTTTGGAACAGGGTACTCGGAGACAGCTTTCACTTTGTCAGGGTTTGGAGAAACACCTTTATCGGTGATAGTATGACCTAGATAATTCACTTCACGTCTTAGGAATTCGCATTTATCGGGTTGAAGTTTTAAGTTGAATTGACCTTCGTCAATCGAACACAAGTCTTAATTTTTCTATCACTGCTGTAAGGGAACTTCCATAGACAATACAGTCATCTAAATAAACATAGCAATGAAGACCTTGGAGTCCGGATAAAACAGTATTCATAAGACGTTGGAAGGTTGAAGGGGCATTTTTTAACCCAAATGGCATTCTAGTGAATTCGTAGTGTCCCGAGGTTCCGTTTGTGTTAATAACAGTGAACCCAGTTTTTTCTGAGTCAGCTGGATTTATATTAATTTGGTGAAAGCCTGATACCAGGTCAAGAACACAAAAATATTTGGAGTGACCTAACTGGTCTAAGATATCTGAGATTAAAGGAATAGGATAGATTTCGTTTACAGTGACGTCATTGAGTCGTCTGTAATCGATGACAATTCGCCATTTTCGTTGTCCCGAGGCGTCCATTTTTTTAGGTACCACCCAAACAGGTGCACTCCAAGGGGAATTTGACGGCCTTATGATTTTTTGATCAAGCATCTTTTTTATTTGCTTATCTACTTCCTGTTTATGACACTCTGGAAAGCGATATGATTTTACATTAATGGGTGGTGCATTATCCGTATTAATCGAGTGTTGTATAGCATTAGTGCAAGTGAGAGGGTCACCATCGAGGTAGAATATGTCACTGAAATCAGCACAGCATTCTAACAAGGCTTGTCTCTCCTCAGAGTTAAGATGATCGTATCTGATTTGTTTAAGGACGCGATCACGTCGATGAGACGCGGATAAAGAGACAATGTGAATCGTTTCTTGAACCTGATGAGATTTAGTGAAGTCTATAGGAGTAAGTTTGACTTTAAAATCATGAATGTACATCATCATCAGATTCAGTCGTATTTAAAACGGAAATGTTGACACGATTATTTGGTTTTAATGTTACAATGCAATTTGCTAAGTAAACACCTTCGTTTACAACGTGATCTAGAAGAAGCGCTTCGCGTAAGTTGTGCAATTCCGAGGGATCATTTGACACCATGCATTCAATTACGGCTTCAGAACGTGCCGGCATGATATAGGTTGGCTTATCGAATAAAATAGGTACATTATGACCGCCTAGATTCATGTACTTAGAATTATAATCTATGTTGGCGTTAAAAATGCGTAAAAAGTCTGTACCAATTATGCCATCATATTTTAGATTTAGGTCATCCGTAATGGTGTGGAAATTATGTTGATAAGTATCTTTACATATTTGAAACTCGAATTGAAACGTGCCCAAGGTTTCGTTATAAGAATTAGCATTGTTTATGCCTTTGAGCTGAATTATTTCATCGCTAAGTTTCGGTTTACACGACAAACTCGATTGTTTCACGATACTAACACTAGAACCAGTGTCTATGAGAAGACTGAGAGGTTTTGTTGAATATTTGGTGATGAGGTTTGTAAAAGGCAGAGAAATCTTGCATTTATGTATGCTAGTTTCAAAAATAGGCCTTGTGACCTTTGAATTATTAGGCGGTGGTGTAAGTTTTCGAGGCTCATTTTGAGACCGTGTAGATTTAGTATGAGGAGGTTGAATGTTATTAGAAGTAGTATTAAGACTCAGGTTATTCTGAGATGCATTATAAGATTTAGTAAGACTCAGGTTATTCTGCGATGCGTTATAAGATTTAGTACAGCATTTATTTTTGGTAAGACTCAGGTTATTCTGAGATGTATTATAAGATTTAGTAAGACTCAGGTTATTCTGAGATGCGTTATAAGATTTAGTAAGACTCAGGTTATTCTGAGATGCGTTATAAGATTTAGTAAGACTCGACTGTTCATTGGACGGTCGAGGTGAGTAGGATGTAGTATGACTCAGTCCTTGATTACAAGGTTCCTGAGGTGGAGAGGATGTAGTATAAAGGTTTGTGCCGTTTCTACTTTTAGATTTCGGCAGGCACGAATCCGAAATCATTGATCGTTTAAATCGGTTTCGTGATCAACTTTAGTTTCGCTGTCACAATTGCATTCGCAGCAATGAACACGTACATCGTTATTCGATGCGTTGGAATTGGCGGCGTTTCTTTGTCCATGAGTAGAGTCTTCAGGTTGCGAATTACGAGAACGATGTTGGTTGTTATATTGACGCTTGCGACATTCATTAATCACGTGTCCCTTATTTTTGCAATATGCACAAATTTTTGAGTTATAATTAGAATTTTGTGGACCTTCTCCGTTACCTGAAGATGAGGATGATGGATTGGGAACATGATAGGATTTTTGGGATGGTGGATTGGAGGAAGTATTAGAATTAGACTTTTTCCTAAAGCATTCATTAGAGGAATGACCTTGCTTGTTACAATGAGAACAGAATTTACATGTTCGCTGAGATACACGCGTCAGGTTAAATAGTTTCTCTTCTTCTACCGCGTGAGTCACGGCATCATTTAGAGAAGAAGGGTTCCGACATCGCACTATATTGGATATGTTGGGATTAAGTCCTAATATAAATGTATTTTAAGCGAGGTCTTCCATAGCAGCTATTCTGCCAATAAGCTCAGTTGGATTTGAGCATGAATAGTGAATGTCCGCCTGGATACGTGTTAGGCAGGCTTCGACTTTAAGGAGCAAATTGTGTAACAGATTCTGATGTTTGCTGTTTGCAGCTTTGTAAATCCACTAATAAATGAGAACTATGTTTTCTTTCACCAAATGTGATTTTTTGAAAGGTTTTTAACTCAGACCATGTGGTGAAGGTTTTGAGAATAGTTGTGCTTTTCCCTCTAATTGGAAAATTATATATTTGTATAGTATGCCTTGCTGTTCAGGTGCCGCTAGTGATATAGCATTGTCGCAATTTGTTAGAAATGCTGGAAGAGTCTCTCGATCACCTGAGTATGGCCTTGTGAATTTTGTGAGGACATTTAAGGTGACTTTTTCTGGTGATTCTTGTTTTAACACGTTGAACGCCAGTGCGTTTTCTTCGTTTTTCCATTTGGGCCATGGGGGTCACCATTTGGTCGACACTTAACTGTTCCGTTGGAGCCGCGGGGGACAACATGTGACCGCAAGCTGGAGTTGATTTCAAACGTCTCTATGGAGCCGTCGGACAAATGTTCTAAGCAAATCTCGGTATAACGTGACCCCCATGGCCCTGTAGACTAATGCAGTTCAGTTGGTTTTTATGTAAACATAATACCTAGAAAAATATGTCAAGTTTTCTAAGCCATATTTGCAATGTAGTGAGAATATAAGTGTGTATGATAGTATTGCGTTCAATTATGGTATAACGCCGAAACCAGTTTGGATAAATTTTGATTACAAATAGGATATGTAGGTATATGTGTACTAAATAAAAATCAAAATAGTATTAGTTATTCATTTACATATTTATTTTTATGAGGAACACATGCAAAATCAGACTTAATTTGAGATCAATGCCAGGTAAACTTAAACTTACATCACAAAACTTGATCATTTTGTTTCCCCGCATAAATACTGATTTTGTAGGTATATCCAGGTAAGGTGCATAGTTTAAATTCCTTCACACCATATTTATGTCGTTTCTGTTTATTGTACTGTCTGAAAATAATTCTTCCTCGAAATGGTACGACACTCTCATCAATGCACAGATCTTCGCCAGGAGTGTAATAATTCTTGAAATTTTTGTTCATTAGGTCCAGAAGGGTTCGAATGCGATGTAATCGATCAGTCTTGTGAGTATCATCTTCTTTAGAAAAGTGTAACATTTGTAATAACAGCTCAAACCTGTTCCGAGACATTATTTTTCGTGCAAAAGCGTGTCCTATTATTTCGTCCTTGGACCAATAGTCACTCATTTTTGGAAGCTTCACCAATCCCATAAATAATATCAAACCAAAAAAGTTTTTCATTTCATCAACATTAGTAGGCGACCAATTGCGTATGCGTGCTGACTTTGAAGCTTCTCGTGCAGTTATTTTGTGTAAAGCAAACTCGTTAGTATCATACACTATTTTCTCAAAAATTTCGTCTGACACCAAAAGGCAGTAAAAATTATCTGGCGATTTGTTAATCATAGCAGAGCGGAGATTAAAAGGCAAACCAGGAATCTCAGTGAAAGCAATAATTTGTCGCTGATTACCTGCTGTAAAGTTTTGCGAAAAGAAATGGAAAAGAGAAGAGTTAAACTACTTACAGAATTAGCACAGTCAGGAGCATTCTTTAGTTCACTAGTAAGTAAATATTAAAGTCCTGGAATGTGGTTCTGGAGACGACACGTGGGTGCGACCGCGGAAGGTGACGTGGCGGGCGGCAAATATGATCACGTGGCTTGCTGGCGGTGCTGAGACGGAGTCGCAGGCACAGGATATGGTTGGTAGGTGGAGAGTAGCAGTAGCTTGACCCGAAGAGAAGGTGAAGAGAAGAAAGTGGAGGTCCTGGTGTGGTAGCGGTGCGGGCTCACTTCCTTCACTTCTGACACCAATGTTAGGCGGCAGCAGCTGAATGTCTTTTTTAAAAAAACCACTGAGTACCTTGCACTAGGTTTAATTGACTTAAAGTACACACAGTTTTAATAACCTCACTTTTCTTTGGTTATTACGGGATTTTTAGCGCGGGAGCGCGGTTTGGATGTTAATCTGCGACTGACGTGTCCACATGGACGTAAACGGTATTATATTAAATAAACTGAAGTGCTCAGCAATAACTTACAAACATTCTATGGATATAACAGTTCGCACCACTAAGAATATCATATAGCGTCATACCTTCATACGTATCTAAATTATCCGGTTCTTGTTCGTATTCGTCCTCCGAAATGTCGGGCTCGTCGGGTAAGCCAAATAACTCGTCCAGTGCATTTTCTATGTCGTCATCAGACAATATTTTCGGCATTTTCACCTGCAGTAAATACTGTAATATTATTATCTACACGGGCAGTGGCAGATATATTGCCACCAGTTAAATACAAAATTTTATCAAAATAATAAACGTAATTTTACAAAATGCTACTCGATCGTACAAGTGACATACGTAATTATTGAAATAAATGCAAACTCTTACCAGTTTCCCAAAAGATTTTAAAGATTGAGCTAGATTTGTTACACGTTACACAAAATCACCGGTTTTTACCCTGCAAAGTTTGAAAAGTGTCAATTGAATTTGACAATTCCCACACAACAAAAAATATACGTTGACAGGACATCTCAAGCTTGCCAGTAAAAAAAAAAATACCAGAAAGATAAAAAGATGCCCGAAAAAAAAAAACTGAAATTGGTGGCAGTATAGTGGCCACTGCCTTAAAAAGGGTTAAACTTATATAATAGATAATTTTCACTTAAAGAATCAAAAGGCACGACAATCACAGCTTCGTTAGGCCTACTTTTACAAAATATTAAAGGACATGGCCGACGTTTCAGGAGAGCTATGCCCTGAAAAAAAAATTTCATGTACAATGACATACAGTATGTCATATTAAAGCTTACAGGTATGTCTTCAAAATAGTTTAAGTTTTATGATCAGAGAATAGGCGAGAGATACTATAAATAGGATACAAAAAATGTGCCTAAACATTTTGCAGGACAATATGTCAATCTTCATATGCCATATTGACACAAATTGTCAACAAAGAAAAGAAAAAAAAGTCAATAGCAAAAAGTTTTACATGAAAAAGTTTTACGAAAAAAAGTTTTACTAGAAATAGTATTTTTTTTAAGTGTTTCATTGCTATTCAAAATGTTTAGGCACATTTCTCTCGTATTGTTTCGAGTCGAAACAATACGAGAAATGCTATTATCAATGGATATAAATACCTATATATAAAAGATATAAGCGTTCTTTATTCAGTTGTGCAGTGAATACAGACCGAAAAGTACGAGAGAGATAAAGCGAATTTGCAGCCAGTAGTTCTGTCTTTTTTACGCCTTGCCTTGCCGGCGGTTTGCAGAAAAGATACATGGTATTGGCCGCGTATTCGCTTTCTCTTTCTAGAAAGAAGTGGTCAGTTTTGTGAGGCGAATGCTCATTCCATTCTTTATGTCCATGGGTTAGACCTTTCAATCGTCGCGCGTCGTCAAAGCAGGTCACGATAGCGAAAAAGAGCTCGTAATCGCCAACAGATATTTCTGAAAATTATGATTCTTCCCTAAGCGATTAAACATATATAATTAGATAGGTAGTAAAACACTAAAATGGTATTTGAATTTTTATTTAAGTATCTAAATATGTGGGTAGGATATACATTTGCATATAAAATATATTTACCTACTTCTACTTGTTTTACAGAAGTATTAAGAAAAACATGATTGCAATTACTCAGACAAGACACATTCAATGTTTTCATCCAATCTTAAGCCTATTCATCTTCAGAGATGAACAAAATGTTATCAAGGAATGAGGCTGGTGCCGTTATGTTTGCTTGATGCCTGGCCCAGCCTAATTACACTCCCTAAAAATACAATGGCTAGAAGTATTTGGAGCACTTTTGTTAATAAGCAGATAATTCATTTGGTCAATTCTTCGTGCTCCAGCAGGATTATCAGCTGGTGCAGGTGGTGGTGGTTCATGTCCGACAGCAGGATTAGCAACTGGTGGAATTAGAGGTGGTTCAGGCAATCCAGGTTAATTTTCCTTTACGAGTAGTTCTTTAACATGTCTATGTATATTTAGTACCAAGTGCCGATTAGCTCTCATCCAACAGGGATGAAATGCTTGCCTGTTTGTCCTACGATTCTGTAACAATGTTTGTTAAGTAAATGGTTGAAATGTTTCAGGCAGTCTAATAAATGTGGTAAGTATTTATAATAACTGGTAATTATTAGGGCGCAGTCTCAATTGGTTTAATAGTTTGCGGCAGGTTTGTTTGCCTGGGTTAGCACCCAATAATACTATCAATATAACGTCCACATTATGCACATGGGCATGTAATTGGCGGACTCATTAATTATAAGGAATTTGCTTTATCATGGGCACAACACAATAATAATTTATAGCAGCCAGGGCAAGGTAGGCAACAGCACACTAACCTGATTGTGGGTATTCCATGAGAAGAAAATATTGATTAATGGACTGATTTCTTCAAGTGTGTGGTATCGCACTGAGTAATATACATAACTGAGCATCCACAACCAATTCACACCATTGGGTAGCCCAGTGCTCTGCTATGTGTACCTTCTGCCGAGCGTTGGTTTAACAATACATAACATGCATTGCAAATCACTCTATCTGAGGGAAGCTGAAAAACATTAAATATTGTACTCAGTAAAGTAATACATGATAGTTATATTGTGCTACTCTTTCGGATTATGGAACTCAGCTGATTATAATTTCAGGTGAAGTTGGTAAAATATGAAAATAATTACTACGTGGGTACATACCTCTAGTACAGATAAGCATTCCGTCAATGTATTTTGTAACTGCGGTGGCAAATATGTTACAATATGCCTTCGCATTCGATTAGTGGCCAGACTACAATTCAGGCACCTTGACATCGTGAGCGTCAGAATTTAAATCGTAAACAAACAATATGCACAGCAGAATATTAGGTAATATTAGAAGCGTAAACGAAAGTCCGATAAACGATACCGTGGGTTCAGTAATATGTTTTGAACTTTTGACAGTTGTCAGCGAGAAAATAACTCTAGGACGTTTGGATACACACTCTTGAATATTATGTTGATTCATAATGTGGAACGTGAGTGCCATCCAGACGCGAGGCAGCTTGAAAAGTGGTGTCTACGATAATCATGAAACCGTTAACTTTTTAAAGGTGCCTTAGCAATACAATTCTGGCAATCACGGGTATTTTATGTTTAAGTCTGACCTTCAGGCGTACTACAGATAGGTACAGTGTTTGTCTTATGCGTGTATCCAAACGTGGATGCACTTTATATTGATTTATCCTCCATGATTGCAATGAAACAAAACGGGAAAAAAACAATTAACATACATATTATTTTGGGAATTTTCCTCGCCTATTCTAGAGAAATGTAATTGTTGTGATTCATTTTTATTTATTTTGGAAGTAATTTTCATATAATCATAATTAATGTACATTAACATTCTGAATTGATTCTGAGGGCAGGATTCGGCCATGTCCTTTAACGTACTTAGCTTAATTTGAACAAGTAGATACCATTTAAATGTTTAAAACACTGTCGTTAAAACTGGAATAAAACCTTGGTATAATATTTTTTTGCATTAATTCTTGTAAGTCACTTTTCTTATTTTGAGCAATAGGTATTTTTCCACGATACGCTGGCTTTAGTGTTAAATCTATTATATCTTTTGTGTCTCCCTTATTTCGTCTGGAGATTTTTGTAACGGCTTCTATCCAGTCTTCTTCGTATCCAGTTTTAAATGTATATGTTCCATTTTCCTTTTGAAATTTAATCATTTTTAAATCATTCGTTTTAATGGTGTTTCCATGTACGTCTTTTGCGGTCCAATTTCTTCCGCTAATTTTTTGAGATCATAGAAATCGGCATAGTTTAACTCTTCTACAATAAATGGATTGCCATTTTTTTTTGCAGACCTTATGATTTGAACGTACTGCTCTGGCACGTATATGGGACCAGACTTTTTAGATTTTTTAATAGCTTTTTCTATTAACGAGTGCGCTGTGTCTCCTTCATTTTGGGTATGCCCGCGGATCAAAAATTTATGAGTGATGGTTTTGATTCGTAATGTTTTGACGGCATACAGATACATTGAGAAAATGAATCTGGAAACGTTAAAATAAAATGTAGTACTTACATTAATATTCATAATTTTGGTAGATTAAGAATGTAGAATTATTGAAAATAGTCAATTCATTTATCCAACTCACCTGTTCTTCTGCTGTCCACAGCAATTGTCGGTATAAAACGTAACGTCAGAATTAGGATATTTATCAGATACTTTTTGCAGGAATTTGTAGACACAGGAACCGATCTCAACTGCACCCCGACCTCCTAAAGCCTCATGCCAGAAGTAAAAAATCGTCTCTTTGTTTTTTATATCAGTGATCTAAAAAATTAATCGAAATTTATTGTAATATGAAATAAAATTGTAATTTATGAAATAAAAAAAGTCAAGAGTAACTTACAGATAAATTCAGACAATTTAATTTAGACTTATAAAAGAAAGCTGATGATTCTCCAATTGGTACAGGCATCACAGCTTGTAAATCAAATATAGCTACAATGCTATTGCTTTCCGCCATTTTACAAGTCTCAATGTCATTCTTTTTTTCAGCTCGACTGAGTTCTTTTTGGCGCAGATGTTCCAAATATTGGCGCTTCTAGTGTCTGCGTTCAGGCCTGGGAGTTGTGGTTGTGGTGTTGCTCGATTGGATCCCAATTCTGATGTCGGAACGTGCATAGAGTCCTCGACAGAACCGGCATCAGGGGGGTTGCCCGCTTCAGACTCTGACATGGTGTAGGTGTTCGAGCAAGAAAACCAAACACACTCAATCAATCAATCTTGTATTGCGTTTAACTAAATCACACGTGCACGAAATACGTTAAGGCGGAAGTAGGTGAAGAGACAGTTTCAGAGTGGTGCTGTCGCTTCCGCGGTTCGTCTAAGACTGCCCGTCCAAAATGGCGTACTGCGCCATTTTGGCGTGCTTCACTAACCACCGTTACAATTCAAATCAACAACTTGTAATTAAAAATCAACCGGATATCTGACATATTTATTGTTTTCCAAAAATTATTCAATGATTCGTCAAGAATAATAAACAACTCATAGAATAAATGTAAGTACTTACAAAAAGGTACTCCAGATTTCGAGATAAATGGAGATGTAACTGAAAACCACAAAATAAAGTCCGTCTCACGAAAGAAGTCTCGCAGACGCGGCGCTACAGTCATGTCACGGAATGTTGCCAAACTCAACTGTTTAAGACTCCCCAAAAATTCAACTTTACATCTGATTTCATATAAATGATGATTTCAAATTGAATTTTTGGTTCGATCCGATTTTATTATTTTTAATAATTAAATTAATATTCATTAAAATAGAAAATGATATTGACATAATACTTATATTTTGCAAACTTTGTTTGTTTTGTTAACCACAATATAGAGCGGTCGAATCATAAAATATTTGTAATATTAGAGTAAATAATGTAAAAAAAAAAACATTTTAAATTTTAATTGTATAATTATGGTCATCGATTGGGTTTATTCCAGACATACTACAATCACTATCCGAATCATCTACATGAATGTCACTGTCGTGATCAGACTCGGTTTCGCTATCGCTTGCTGTAGATATTATGAAGCGGTCCATTTCTTCATCTATCAGCCTGTCGTTTCTAAAATATTCATCTTCTAGATGCTCTACATGTTTGCATTGTTTGAACCAATCTTCTGCTGTCACGCTTGCAAACGAATCTTCCGTCAATTTCACAATTTTTTTTGTGTCTTGATCAACATTCTTTTCTGCCACGCGTCTTTTCACAAGGCTTCATATTTTTTCAATCGGGTTCAAATCGCAATGATAAGGTGAGAGTCTTAAACTTCATGGTTGTGACTTTTTAACAATTCATCTACGACGTAAGTTGGTTGTCCTTTATTCTGTTTAATTATACCGAACAAAAGGGCTTTTGTCCAGCTCTCTTCAAAATATATGCCTTTTTCTTGCAACCACTTTTGCATATCAGCTTTTAAGTTTGACATGGTTGGCGCTTTATTTATTTGAATGCAGTGGTATGGAGCATTGTCCATAACCACAAGAGACCTTTCTGGCAGATTTGGTATCAATTTTTCATTCATCCACTTCAAAAAATTTGTGGAATTCATGTCGTCATGATAATCAGACGACTTTGACTGTGATTTTATTTTATTTTATTTTATTTGTTAGGGACAAAAAACAGTTACATGCCAAGCTTAACTAGAGATCCTTAAATTAGCACAATACTTAGAAATACATTTATATACAATCTATTACATATTTATGTTACTACACATGTAACCCACAACATCGTCCACAAATTCACAAAAAAAAAGTTAAAAGAAAACAGATAAACAGTGTGCATCGTAAAAGCCTAGTAAGAAGAAGAAGAAAGAGAAAAAATATATTTATATGTATATATTATTATATACTTACAATTGTAGCAACTCTATTGCTCCTGCCTTAAAACGATCTTTGGACAGAGTAAATATGTCAAGCTCGCATAAAGTGCGCGTTGTACGCATTAACAAGGCGACGAAGAGGCACTCGCTCCCCAGCGTTAGTCCTGCACGAATTCGTGTGGAATAGTCGAGGCACACGCACCCCACGAAGCATGACAGATCTAGGTACTATATAATGTAGACTATTTGATAATGGAATGCAGTCGAATCTATTATTGCATATACCATGCAGCATCATTACACCCAGAAGAAATCGTCTGGACTCTAAACTAAGAACATTATAACGTTTCAGTAATTGCTCATAGGAGACTTTAGGACGATAACATTTCCAATTCATAGTACGTAAATACTTTTTCTGCACAATTTCTAGCCTTTCTTTGTACTTATCATAAAGAGGATCCCAAATTTGGACGGCGTATTCCAATTGCGACCGAATCAGGGTTTTATATAATATTAAGAATGTAGAGGGTCGTACAAAGCTGCTTGAAAATCTCATCACCATTCCGTACATCTGAAAGGCTTTTTTTATTATATTGTCAATATGAGTATCAAAATGCAGACTAGAGTCAAGCGTAACACCCAAGTCACGGACAGATGGAACTTCATTAAGACTTATATTGTTTATTAAATAATTAAATTTGATATGATTTAAATATAAGTAAAGCATTGCTTATAAAACCATTCTCAGATCCAGCATGAGCGATTATCCATCTACTCCCAGCAGACTCTGAAGTGAAAAGTCCTGGCTCTTCTTTACTTTGCCAACAATTTTTGGCATGGTATGTGTTGTGGATAAATGTTTCATCTAAAAACACCACAGGTCTTTTTTCGACGGTTCGATTTTTTCGCATTTTTTCGATATATCTAGCGCGCCAAGCAGTGATATCATAGCGCTCCATTAGAATTTTTCTTTTAGACTGGCATCGTTTGTATTTAAATCCAATGTTTTGCAATATCCTATGAAGTGTGGCCCGGCTTCCTTCAAAATTAATATCTTCTTTCAAGACTGCAAGTAATTTGTTAAGAGTAGGCAGTTCTTTTTTTACAATATAAAATTGGTGAATTTTTAGGCGAATAGCACAGAGATCGAAACTATCCAGGTTGAATTTTTTTGGACGTGGACGACTCTTCCCTGGTGTTACAATCTTTTTTGAAGTACTTGCAGCTGTTTTTCTTTCCTGTGTTATTCTTGAGACGGTTTTCTCAGAGACACCTGAAAAATATTCTGAACCTGAATACATAATGTTGATAACAAATGCATTTAATTTTTTTTTTCATTTCATTGATTTATTTGCAAATATGGGTGAAAATATACTGATGTTTTTCTTTAACCGTCACATGGGTATGCAAATATTGTAAAGTAATAACAAAACACAAAATAAAATATTCATGAAATATTGAATATAAAATCAAAAATAAAATGGTAAAACCACATTGCTGGTATCCCTAAACAAGTACCTGTCATGGCGGCAACTCTCTTGCGAACATTGTTTATCGGTATCAAAACACCATGATTCCGTTGTTCTGCTTCACAAAACTCCTTTACCTTCAGTATCATTTCTCGGCCAGCACTTTTTACAACTTTAGGCATTATAAACAACACTTAAGCTCAGCAAATTAACAAAAATCTCAATAGCAACCACACACGATAACACCACCTGACAACGACAACATGACCGAGCTGTCAAAATTAGTTCCAATTATTGCCGCGGGACTTCTTTCGTGAGACAGACTTTACGTACTTCGTCACGAAAGTCTTCTCTGACAAGTGACAGCCAGGGACCATATCGGTTACCCATTGAAAGGGTTTTCGTTAGGGTTTTTCGAAGCGGTTAATCAAAAACCCATACGATATGGGTAACCCTTTTGAACGGCTTAATAGACCATTTTGGTTACCTATTGAAAGGGTTTTTGATAGGGTTTTTCTAGCAGTCAATCAAAAACCCATACGATATGGGTACCCCTTTTGAACGGCTTAATAGACCATTTTGGTTACCCATTGAAAGGGTTTTTGATAGGGTTTTTCTAGCAGTCAATCAAAAACCCATACGATGTGGCTAACCCTTTTGAACGGCTTAATTGACCATTTTAGCTACCCATTGAAAGGGTTTTCGATAGGGTTTTTCTAGCAGTCAATCAAAAACCCTTACGATGTGGTGTGGGTCACCCTTTTGAACGGCTTAATTGATCGTTTTGGTTACCAGCTTAATTGACCGTTTTGGTATGGGTTTTTGATAGGGTTTTCTAAACAGTCACAAACCCATAATATTTGGATAACTCTTTTGAACGGCCTAAGCTAAGGGACCATTTTGGTTAACCAAATCGAATATGAATGACATCGCACCGTGCGTTCAAGGACAAGTATACAAAACAACAACAAAAAAATTCTCGAGTTGGCGGAACAGTTTCATTTGTGTGAGTGAGCTTTCACGCTGCAGTTTATGTGACATATAACATATTCAGTAAAACACCATCTTTTGCAAAGAGCTCTAAAGAAAATGATTAACAGATGGCTACTTCTATGGGATCGAATTGATCTAGAGCTTCATTTATCTTTTTTTGTAGAATTTACGTGATTTATGAGTAGACAAGGAAGTTTAGATTTTTACTAATCTCTTACTTCAGTCAAAATCTGCCATTTAACGTATTTTAGTGATTGTTCGTTTCATAATCGTTACCTATGCTGCAATCTATGATTTTCTTTACATGACTAATTATAATTTGTTCGAGTTTAGACCCCATGGTAATATGATCTCTCGCTGAAGGGCATAGGTTTCAAAACGGAATAGCATGCGTTGACCGGCCGTGGCAGCGCGGCGGGCGGCGGCGCCTTTGTGGCTACTTACCTAGCTGGTTGTAAACAGGGATCTATGAGCTTTATTGAATGTGAAATAGAGTTCATTTTAGCTTTGCTGGCCGGATACCGAAATTACTTAATATTATTATGTTTTTTTCATTTCTGTTCTTGTTTATTACTTTATTGCAAGTACCAAACAAATGCTGTCATTTTTGCTGTTTGATTTTTGAACCTGGACGTCTTTTGCGGAGTTTTACTATATTATTATTTAGTCGGTGTGAAAACTTAGGGGTCTGCGAAATGATCAATCGTGATTGTAAATTATTACGTGTTTGTTGCACATAGCTCGTTTACGTACCAAGCGATTGATAATATTACTATACTACAATATAAATTGATGGCGATTGATCATTTCGGGGTCGCATTACAATAGGTAGGTATGTAGATATAAAGTTACGTAATTTATCAATCTAAATTTTCAAAATAGCAATTGTATAGTTTATTGCAATGGGCAAGTAGGTAAATATGTAGGATTGTCCTACATACTTACCTACTTGCCAATTCACGCAACATTTTGCGCAACGATGTTATGTCCTAAAGGTCCGACGTACCACTTCATTGTTGATTGATTTGTGTCATGGATAGATTATTGGTCACTAAATGTACAAAATGGAGTACCTACTAGACTGCCCTGTTAGGCAGAAAAGCGCTACGTAGGTACCTATCTCAAAGTTTTGAAGAAAATCGCCGAAATCTCTTAGCAATTTCAAAGAGAGATGTTTGACAAGAACCAAACTTATTAGTTGTTTTATTTTTGTTTAACCCGGCAGCACTCGCGCCTCAAGAAATTACATCAGCACTCGCGTGTAGAGCATTTTGCTCACGTTTATAAATGTCAATAAATGCAAGTTTTACCAAAAAATGTTAATAAAAATATATTTTTTAAATAAAATATACATTATTTATTCTACAAATATATATTTAAAAAGTTAACAATATTAAGCTTTTTTATTTTAATTAACAATCATAGGAACTAATTTGCCAGTCTTCTAAGGCAGTCTTACGGAAAAAAATAAACAAAAAAAAAACTTTTCTAACAAAAAACTTAACTAAGTATAAATAACTAATCTTCGTCATATACGCGAGCTTTACACATATCACATAGTGTACGACTATGCTCGGTACATAAAAATTTTTGGCAGTAAATGCAGCTCTTTTTGGTCTTGCTATTTTTGCGTCTTGGGCAAACCGCGCAGATACCACTTGGTTTTTCTTCTTCTGGTAACTCTGGTTCTGATACACAGCGTTTCATCACTTGCTGAAGAGGATATGAAATATTTTGGAAAGTGCTTCGAGGTGCTATGTGGATATTTGTAAAGCGAACTATATCAGTCAGCATTTCTTCACTCACAAAGAGGAGAAAACAATCCATTATAGTGTTAGCATTTCTAGCCACTGGTTTTACCCCTGGTTGTTTTTCGACAATGTTGTGAGCTCTTGTTCTCACATTGGAACGAAGTGGATTATAGTTCCATTTTGTACACCCACCTTTGCCTATGTAACACAGCTGATTGCCCGGTGAAATTGAAGAAACCTCACATTCTACTTCCGATGACGATTATTCGGTGTTAGTGGAATGATGACTGTGTTCACTGTCTCGATCGCTTCCAATACCATCGGCTCTAAAAGACGGGTCCTCAATGTCTTCCAAACCTTCCTCCATCAACCATGCCAAAACTTCTTCATCACTTCGATCACGATCCATCTATAATAGAAATACATAATAGATTACTATTTCAGTAATGTAAAATCATGATATTACATAAAAGTAGCAGTAAAACTGTCGCTAAGATGAAAAAAAAATAAAGTCATGACTAAAAAAAGTACTTACGTCGATACCCGCGCGATGAGCAAAACGCCGCCTGATGGTACACGGCGCAACAAACCACCTCGTCCAAGTGACTTGCGCACACTGGCGAGAAGTGAACTGCATACAGGGGTGGGGGACGGAACAAAACTCAGCTACCAAATGAACGATGTATGTACGAATAATTTTGACAAAATGGCGCGTGTTTTAAATTTACTGTGAGCAAAATGCTCATAGCGCGAGTGCTCGCGGGTTAAGTTAGATATACATGCGAAATTGTAAAAGCTATTAAATGTTATTAAAAAACAAAAGCAGGCCTCCTTCACTCGTTCGAAGTCATGCACTAACGTACATACCTACGGGGCTACGGCTCGCGTTCACCCAAACGAATTACATTTAACCTTATTTGTGTCATAGTCCTATACTTACATTCGTCCAACGCAGACGTCTTTTAAAGGCGTTCTTATGCCTACGGAATAGAAGTCAAAATCGGTTGAACGGACTGTAAAAAGTTTTTATTAAATGTCTTATCTTATTTCAAACGACATTTATAATAAAATAAAGACAAAATTTCTACTTGCTCATTGCTCATTCAATTGATTACGATAACACGGGTATGTATTAGCGAGCGAGAAATTTTTTGCTTTCCGCCTCGGATCGGTTGATTTCTTTATAGTTGTCCGAGATTTAGGGGTCGATTTAGATGTCAAAACCCCTCCCGGGTTTGAACTTCAAAACCAGACCTACGACCCGGCCCCTGAGATGAGTAAGAGTTTCAAGATGAAGAGAACGCAAGAGCGAGCGAAGCGAGCAGGACCTAAAGAGCCTAAGGGAGCTTTAAAATTCAAGCTATTGCATAAGCTATAACAGAAATAAATCAGGCGTAGAAACATCTGGATCGAATGTAGGTGACAGACATTCCTGCTGATGTTTTTGACAATTCGTCATGGATCTGATTGACGTGTTGAGATTCGTCATCAGAACTTTCTTCACTCTCTGATATACTTAGTAATATTTTCTACTACCAAATATAAAATGATAAGTATAATAAAATGATACAAGGCATCCGGCCCCAACATTCGTTTTTATAATTTTGAAACCTAATACCTAAATAACAAACCTACCTTACCTACCATCTTCTGCGCAACTTCGTGCGAGTTAGCATCTTAGCACTTGGATGGATTTAGAGCATAAACTACATATCTGCAAACATCACAAATAACGTCACGCCTGTATTCCCCAAAGAGGTGTACCTAATAGACTAATAGTACACCCACATTCGTCAGTTATGTTTTTAAATCTCATGTAATAGGGGGCGAGTGAGCCTATTTGTAGGCAATACTATTGCCTACATGCTATCTACAAAGAAAAACTCAAACTATCTACAAAGTACTTTAATATTCAAGAAAAAACTAACCTTATAAATGAATTAGCTTGAAACACGCAAACGCATCCCAATTGATAAAAAAAGTCTACACGCTACTTTCGGCTCGGATAGATCAAAAGAATAATATAATATAAACTCAAAAACTCAAAATACGCAACTATAGTTATTGGAGCTCTCGCTCGTACCTACTCTCGCTATTTGTATAATACCGTCTAGTGAATTATAGGCAATGAGCGCCCGGCCGCCATTCCCGTACCACCGACCTAGCACAAGTTTATTGAATAACCCGAACAAAACCCTTATAATATATGGGTTTTTATAATGCCCTTCATTATAATAACCCATATATTATAAGGGTTTTGACCCTTTCACTGGGTTTCTAGTATAGAACCCATTCAATGGGTTATCATGCAACCCTTTCAAAGGGTTTCTAGTATAAAACCCATTCAATGGGTTATCATGAAACCCTTTCAAAGGGTTTCTAGTATAAAACCCATTCAATGGGTTATCATGTAACCCTTTCAAAGGGTTCTAGTATAAAACCCATTCAAAAGGGTTTCATAATGATAGAGGTAACCTCATAAACGGCTTACCCGTTCGAAAGGCTTAACTCTTAACCGGGGTTGTACGGTCCCTGGTGACAGCTATGTCAATGAGGTCGCAAGTCATATTTTTTATTTATTTAGTGCTTCGTTCTCTGTTGCAAAAATCAAATAACCACTATCTGTTCGTCTGTACTGTCGAAAATGTGAAAATGAGAACATGAGCAATAAATATGCCATTATTGCCATTGTCATTCAAAGGGTTAAAATATATATTTGTTCTCATGCGCGTTAATAGGGGGTCAGAAGTTAACAAAAGCCTATTTAAAACGTCCATATTGCACTCTACGCGCGAAAACTTTCTGGAATAGTTAAGTCTATATTGCTTTATGTGTTTATTGCGAGCTTCCACAGCTTCTTCAGAGAGTTGTCTTATTGGAAGAATTGCGTGTTTTATCACTTCAGCTCCGTGACGAAGAACTTTATGCAGTGTCGAAGACATGGGGTAAACCCATATAAAGCCACATACATCTCGGCAATTTTATACCCGTAGCACATGTCTAATATAAACTTAAATCGGTAGATAAGTTCTTTTTCAATTTTCGTTAGTACCACCGATATTTCGTAGTTTTTGAAAACTCGGCGACTGGTATTACTGTCATTTGTGCTGCCAAAATTAGCTTTCGGGATATCCACCAATAAGGTAAACGGCCCAGTAACCGTGAAGTTTTGAACTTCACTGACTTTGCAGGTCTGCTATGCTAAAACTAGAAGATTTACAAAAAAAATAATTACATGACTAGAGAGATAATTTAAACTAGTTTTAGTGTAATTTTTTTTATTAGTATAAATTTTCTTTAACAATAATACAAAAAAAAATGAATAAAGGGCTAATTGTACCCAGTACAAACTTTTTTTATGTTAAACAATAGATTCTTTACAATAGACCTTTTTTATTTATTTTACACAAAAATGCAAAAATAGCATTTCTGTGAACTTTAACGTAAAGCAAAAGAGTTCAAATTCGCGGTGAAAATTACCGGATTCACGGACAATTTAACGTTTACTAGTAAATCTACCGGGTACTGGTAGATTTAGTAGTAAACGTAGTGCTTATAAACATGGTACATTAAATTTCTACGTTCTAAAACCATTAGAGACACTTATTGAATCCATTTACCCTTAATTAACTGTTAAAAATGTTTCAGTGCAAATAATCAGCAAATTCACGGGTGGCCAAGTTTCCTGGGGGGCAGAGGCGGCCTTACCCATTGCGAGGCTCCGGGCGGCAGGTCTTTGCGAGGTCCTTTGTCCTTCGTGAAAAGTATGTGATGCGAAAGTAGGTCTGGTTGTTTGGTTTAGGTATTTGTCATGTTTAAGGAAAAATGCTTAAATTATACAAATAAATCAAATTTGAATTTTAAAATATTTTACATTGAAAGATTCACAAAATTAACAAATACAGAGATGATAAATTTTAAAATTGATGTTTGCGGCTTTTCCTAAGACTAAAATCTTTAATTAAAGCACAATAATCTAACGAATAAGCTACGTCATTTTCGTTTGAAAGAATAGCTAGGACTGAAAGCCGATCTTGTCTCATCGAATTCCTCAAATATGTTTTAATAATTTTAAGCCTCGAAAAACTCCTTTCAGCAGACGCAACTGTAACAGGTGTGATAGCAATAATTCTCAGGACTATTTCGATGGTGGGGTAAACTTCAGTTAATTTTTTTTCTATTATGTATTTTAGCACCGAGATAATGTCATCGTTTCCTTCATACACACGGATGAATATATTCAGTTCTTCGTACAATTCATGTCCATCAATGTCACATGATTCTCCTACTGTCATAGATATTTGCAAGTCGCTGCATTGCTTTAAAAGTTCACTATCATTAATTTCCTTTAATTTTTTATATTATACATGAAACCAAATATGCTCTCATGATGTTTAAGAGCCTCAAACCTAGGATAACAGCTTGCGCGCACATTGTCGATAGTGACATAAAAATAGTTTATTTTGAAAATTTCTTCCGCTTTCAATTCATGAGCTTCATCTTCCCCTTCATAATCAAAATGCCTTTTTTTACGTCGTCTTCTAACTTCTTTGAACTGTCTGTCAATATCATTTTTCTCGGCTATTTCTTTTGCTGTTACAAGGATGACTGAAAACCATTTTCTCAATAATTATCGAGCCAATTTGTGAATGCGTCTAGGTGTTGTATAGCCACATCTAAGTGCATGTTTTCGTTTTGCCACATTTTACTTATAACATTTATCTTTGTAAGAATGTCATACCATATGACAAGTGAAACTACAAATTCGTAGGTAGTTAGTTCCTTTTCTATAGAATGGCATTCACTGACCAACTGACAATCTGTTGTGTTTTCTTCTAAATCCTTCAAAGCATCACATATATCACTTAGTTGGTATTTAACGGCCTTCACCGATGCTACCCTGCACTCCCATCTAGTTTCAGAAAGTGGTTTTAGCGACAATGATTTTACATGTGCATTTAAAATAGCCCACCTCTGACTTGAGCCGGCAAACAGAGTGTACAACCTTTGTAGCAAACCAAAAAAAGATTTTGCTTGGACACAAGACGATGCTGCAACTCCTAGGATGAGATTCCAGCTATGACTCCCACAAGGTAAAAAATTAGCAAGTGGATTAATTTCAAGAATACGTTTTTGGACACCACTTTTTTCACCACGCATATTGGCACCATTATCATATCCTTGGCCTCTGCAATTTTGCAATGATATACCTAACTGTTCTAATTCTGTGATTATATAATTAGTTAAACTCTCAGCTGTGGTTTTTTCGGCGGCTAAAAAACCAGTAAAATGTTCTTCAATTTCAGCTGTATTTGTATTAAAAAATCTTATAATAATTGAAAGTTGCTCAACACGAGAAACGTCACGAGTACATTCAAGAATAATCGAGTAGTATTTATTATTTACTATTTTTTCAACAATTTGAGTCTTCACGTGACTTGCCATTATTTGTATGAGCTCATTTTGAATACTTTTTCCGATATAGTGGTCATTAATCGTCTTATCCTTTACTTCTTTTAGGTGAAGTCTCAGCACGGGATCAAATCGGGCTATTAACTTTACTAAATCTATAAAGTTGCCACTTGTCTCACTCGAATCTGAGTCAGTTGTTAACTTCTCTCTATGACCCCTGAAGGCCAAATTGTGAGATGCTAAAAAATTTATAATTGCGAGCAATCGTTCTAAAATATCTCTCCAACGTTGCCTTTCTTGTTCAATTTGTGACTGGGCCAAGAAGTCAATAGTGGAACAGCCTTTTAAACCATTCTCTAAATTAATCCATTTCAACATACAATCTTTGTGCTGTCGACTAGATTCGTGAGACTTTAGGTAATCACCCAAGTGTTTCCAATCACACACTCCTTCACTTGATCCAATCTTTGTATTTTCTAACCCGAATATTCGACACGGAAAGCAGTAAACGGCATCCTTTGTTTGTGAATAAATCATCCAGCGCCTGTGAAGCTTTTCACCGTTAACTAATATCTTATTATAATGATATTCGCTGAATCGCCGTCCATTATCATTTACAGGAAATAAATCAACTTTAACCCGGATTGGACCTTTTAATACAATCTCAGTTCGATCTACATCAGTAATTGTTATGGGCCACAAACCGGGGTCATTTTGAGGATTCAGATTTTCCGTTCCAGCAGTCATGGATGTAGACATAGACTCGGGCTCAGATTCGTATTCTTGACTGGATAGCGTTGATGGTGGCATCGGTGACCTAAGAGACAATGATGTAGTTAATTCATCATCATCCTCGCTGTTTTTACTTAATGACGGCGGCGGCACCCATGATGATATGGAAGGAATGTTTTCAGCTGGATCAGGATAAGAGTCACTTTTAGTCAATAAATGTTTTGTAGAGGTTTCTTTATCATCACTTTTTATATATTTATATAAAGATCCACGCAGATTTTCTTCTACCTGCTTTCTTTTGATAGCTCGTTTCCTTTTTGAACTCCCTGACTCAAATTTTCTACCGGCATCACGATCACGCGAACTCATTTCGTAAATCTTGTTTTGTTCCGCTCAAACAGTCAGAAATAAATTTTTAAGTACCACACAGTTTTTTTACACTTTTTCAGTTTTCTCAATACTTCAAATACTATAATTTACACTTTTCCAGCTCACTCAATACTTTCAATACTAAAAGAATGTAATATCCAATAAAATTGAAAGATATGTATGGTAACAATTTTGTAACTCATACTTTAAGTAAAATAATTCCAAGGTGACAAAAGTTAACAAATGAAATGAAACACGGGGATTTCCCGAGCGATAGAAGAGCAGAACATTATTTCCCGACTCACGAGTGTTATGCGATTAAAAAACCGATCTTCAAGTGTTTCGAGGCGCGATATTCAAGTACTACACTGAGAGATTTTTTTCGATAACCGCAAGCACAAAACGTGACAAGTCCGCGATTCGAAATTCGTAGTTAATTTTGGGTTCTGATAAGTAAAACTGTACTAAGATTAAGAAAAATATAGAATAAAGTACATCTTATGGTTACAATAACCCAAAGTTTACTTCTGTTTACACACATTTGTACTTATAAACTTCGAATCGCGGACTTGTCATTTTTTGTACTTACGGTTATCGAAAAAAATCTCTCAGTGTACATAATGAATTTTTCAATTATGTTTTGAATTAATGAATTAGTTAACTAACTTAATTTTAATTTACGGTTATGTTATAACCTTAATAAGTAATTAAGGATCAAAAACAAAAGTTTTAAATAAAAAAAAATAGAAAAAAAAAATTATATTTTTTTAAATTTGCTTGGGTTGTTGCGCGAGGCCCCTGTAGGAGCGAGGCCCCGGGCGATTGCCCTGTTCGCCACCCCCTAAGGCCGCCACTGCTGGGGGGACTCATCTTTCATGGGGTACTGTTTAAAATGTTACAATAAAATACCTCCCCGCATTCTACAACTGAATGAGACAAGTTTAAATCTTGTATAAAACGCACGTAACTATGTAGGCAAGCGTACTATAAGTTGGGAGATTACATTGATGATAAAAATGCTTGGCTCAATGCTGGTCATGTTCCACAACCATAGGGGCAAACTAATTGATTACTTTGTGAAGTTATTGTGGAAGCTGCAGAAGATTGTAAACATATCTTTGCATTGTATAGATTCAATCTCTTAGTATTATACAATGTGATAGGGGTGGGACTTCTAACCCGTTAAGGCTGAGTACTACATCTAATTTTATCGACAAAAAAAATAATATGGGGGGTTGAACCCCCTCCCCCTAAAAATTATGGCTATTTTAATATTTTTTTTAATGTACTACGGCGCGCTTGATACTTTATGTGATATCAAAGGTTGTATGCGTCGTAGAAACAAAAAAAAAAACGACAAACGGTAGCTAATAACCTTGGCTAACTAATTCATTACTTTTTTCATATGTTTGATAATGTTTTGGTGAGAAAAAAAAAAACATTTCTGAATTATTTTGACCGAAAAAATCGCTATTTTTCAATATTTTCACGAATTACTCAAAACTATGTCCCATAAAATTATTAATAATTTGCGCTCACTTAAAAGTATTTGAGTTATTCTTTCTAACGATACCAAAAACATCACCATAACATTACAAATTCAAGTATTAAGAACCATTAACCATATCATAACAAAAGCAGGTAACAAAACGAGGTATGCGAGCGGGTAAGAAAACTTACAACGTAATGTAACAGACAAGGATAGAAGATGACACCACATGCTGTGAGGTGTGCGAGAGGGTAAAAAAACGTACAATGTAATGTAACAGACAAGGAAAAAAGATAAATACATCACGTGCGGTAAAGCGGTTCTTGTCACCATTGTCCGGTATTATTAGTCGTTACAAATCTGTGACTGCTAACACACCTTGTTAAATTTCTTCTCGCGCTTTTCGTGGACAAGTTTCGCTATGGCTAATCGTCGTAATTATGACGAATATGTTGCGGATATTCATTTCGTATATGGTTTTTGCAATGGCAATGCCAGTGCAGCAGTGCGCGAGTACCGTAGATGGTTTCCAAACCGACCCACACCGAGTTATCATACGTTTATTGATATTCACGCAAGATTGGCAAATTATGGTATAAGAAGACCAGCTCCAGAACGTGTTCGCGATCTACCAGTGGCAGCGGAAGAGGACGAGTTAGATCTCATACACAGAGACCCTAGATTAAGTTTGAGACGCCTTTCAAGGATGACGGGCCTGGGGTACTGGACTATTTCAAAAATATTACACCGAGAAGGATTACATCCTTTCCACTTCCGGAGAGCACAGGAAATAACAAGCCAAGATAATTACGCGCGGTGTGTTTTTTCCTCTTGGATAAATCGCAGAGTGCGTCGTAATCCCGATTTCCTTGCTAAAATTATGTGGACAGACGAAGCAAAATTCACAAGGCGAGGAATTACAAATTTTAGAAACCAACATTTATGGATGGCTGAAAATCCTCATGCTGTACGAACATGGACATTCCAACACGAGTTTTCAATAAATGTATGGGCTGCCATGATTGACGATATTTTAATAGGGCCCATTGAATTGCCAGAGAGATTAAATGGGCCTAGATTTCTGCATTTTCTTCAAAATGAATTTAACGAAGAACTCATGAGTTTGCCACTAAGCTATCGGCGCCACATGTGGCTACAATTAGACGGTGCTCCTGCTCATTTTGCCTTGAGTGTTCGCCAATATCTAAACGAAGTCTTCCCGAGATGGATTGGACGCGGCGGAACAGTTGCTTGGCCTCCACGTTCGCCCGATTTGACGCCTTGTGACTATCATCTTTTGGGATGGTTGAAGCAAAAAGTTTATTTCGTCGAGGTAAACACGAGAGAAGAGCTCCGGGAAAGAATTAGGATCGCCGCCGACGAACTTCGATCTGATCCCGCAGTATTAAGACGAACCACGCGACAAATGGCTATAAGAGCCACCGCCTGTTTACAAAACAGAGGAGAACACTTCGAACAGTTAATCAATTAATTTTAAGCATTAAAATGTTTTGTTTGATTGTATTTTTCAGTAGGTTTGATTTTAAATAAATGTAAAGTACATATGAGTATTACTGGTTTCATTTACAAATAATGTCAAGTATGAGTATTGAGCTTACACAGGGGAAACTACTTAGAATTGATGATGTTATGGTGATGTTTTTGGTATCGTTGGAAAGAATAACTCAAATACTTTTAAATGAGCGCAAATTATTAATAATTTTATGGGACATAGTTTTGAGTAATTCGTGAAAATATTGAAAAATAGCGATTTTTTCGGTCAAAATAATTCAGAAATGTTTTTTTTTTCTCACCAAAACATTATCAAACATATGAAAAAAGTAATGAATTAGTTAGCCAAGGTTATTAGCTACCGTTTGTCGTTTTTTTTTGTTTCTACGACGCATACAACCTTTGATATCACATAAAGTATCAAGCGCGCCGTACACACGTGCACATTAAAAAAAATATTAAAATAGCCATAATTTTTAGGGGGAGGGGGTTCAACCCCCATATTATTTTTTTTGTCGATAAAATTAGATGTAGTACTCAGCCTTAACGGGTTAGAAGTCCCACCCCTATCACATTGTATAATTGCACTAGCTGACCCGGCAAACGTTGTTTTGCCATATAAATAATTTCCTAGTAATTTCTAGTGTAGACAAAAAATAGCTTACTTATTGTAAGTATGTATGTATGTTAGAATGTGTATATTGTATGTATGTAAGAATGTGGTATATGCGTGAAATAAGCATGGAGCGCTGTGAACGATGAGGGAATATAAAAATAACAAAAGGCAAACATTATTTTTAAGTTATTATAATTTATTCCTTAAAATTATATATCATTATTAATTAAACAATTACGACAGTAACACTATTAAACAATATCAATCTCTTAATGCTATAGCGTGAACAATATTTTTTGTTAGTCCATCTTTAGCTAACACAAACAAACTGGATGGTTTACCCACTCGAGAGCATGCCACGTATAATTGTCCGTGTGAAAAACATGGTGTTCTCAAATCTAATCCACAAACAGACATCGTTTGACCTTGGGATTTGTTGATAGTCATTGCAAATGCCAATCTAATCGGAAACTGAATACGTTTGAATTGAATTGGCACATCTGTAGGTATAATAGGAATCCGTGGTATGAGTATATTTTCACCTCTGAACTTGCCATTTAAAATCCTGGCTTCGATCACGTTTTTCATTAATTTTTGAATGACTAATCGCGTACCGTTGCACAGCCGGGGCGGGTTCAAATTACGAAGCAAGATAATTGGAGATCCAACCTTTAATTGTAAATTATGCGGTGGCATGCCTGGCAAATCCAGTGAGTTCAAAAACTCTGTGGGAAAATTTACTGCTTCGCCGTCGTCGCAAACTGTATCAATAGATTTATATGATACCAAGTTCCCTGGCAACAACATTTGTATCTTCAGATTTAGATTGTCAACGTCTACATTTTTTGCCGCTAAAATCGCTCTTTCTGCAAGCCACTCATGATTTATGTACTGTGTGTGTACATCGGGAAATATTTGTTCAATGAGAGTATCTTGCGAATCAGCGATTGTGCAGAAATCGGTCGGTAATTTTACGTATCCAGTTTCATCTATAGCAACTTTTCCATCACCGATATCTAAGAGTTGTTTTGAAAATGTTTCAGCGGATGGATCTTGAAGCATTTGAACGCGCATATTTATTTTTAGCTGTAATTTTTCAACATTACGCCACAATGGAGATGATTTTAAGCAAGCGTTGATCTCATCAGCGTATGTTGAACGTGGAATGACTGGAAGTGTATTATTTACTATAGTTTCAAAAAGAAAACTGATAAAAATTGCTATAACACGTTTTTTATTTTAAATCTCTAACTTCTATAGTTTAGAAAAAATTGTAATTTTGAAAAGTGTAGTACTTAGTTTTGCTGGCCAGTGTATATTGGTATTCAAGGGTATAGTAGTCTGGATTCAAATCTTAATTTACTTGACATTCCATCAAATGTATTTAATGACGACCTCTCAGCTAACCCACGAGTTGCCTCGGTTTCTTTTAAATAATTTTCGAATGGTAATGTTGTTTGAACATGCTTCCTGGTGCAAGAGTCATCTGGTAATTCAGAAATTTCCGTTGGAGACTCAGATAATGTGAGAGATTGCAACTGCTGGAAAGTCTACGCTGTTAATGTTTTTGCCTTCTCACATTCTTGATCAGACAAAATTACGTTTAGGCGATCATCTAAATATAAATTTTCTTTGACTAAATCATTATTAAATAATGATCTAGTCAAAGAAAATTTACATTTATATTTTTTTTTTGTCTTGGGGTATAGAATCAAATGCAGCTAAGAGCACAACCTTTAAATTCTGACAAATTAAAAAAAAATATTCTGTCCATATAAATATTCATATTTTCCTATCTGTTTGAACATTAAACAGTTTATTAAAATGCAATTTTTATTTAACGTAAGTATTATATCAATAGGTTAAGAGATGAGACCGCAATTTAAATAAAATGAATTACATAAGCTGCTTTTGATTCTAATTCATTTTATAAGATGTATTTGTTCCTGACAATTCATCACCTAGCTGTTTTTGATACCAACCGAGCGTTTTAGGGACTTGGACGTTATAAGAAGTTTACACTGTATTTATACGATCGATGTTTTTTGTCCGTTTGATCATAACATGGATAAATATGATTAAAACACATGTTTATTTTATCAGTTTTTTTATTTTTACAGTAGTAGTAAGTATGCGAAAATAATAAGACCAAGGACCTGTTTAATAATTAGACTTATTTGTGAAAATCAGACAAACAGGTCAGAATTTTTTAAACCACCAATAAAGGCGGTTCTTCGTGAGGTTCACAGGAGAGTTCATCTTCACGATCTTCTTCATTTTCATCTAAAGAGTCAGTGGTAAGAATATTCGTATAATATTCAAGACTAGGCAATGTCTTCCCGTCGTTTCCAAAGTGCTTTTGCAAGAGTTTGTTGACGTCTTCCAGTTTTGCTGATTTCAAATTAATGAGACCAGGGTTGATTATTGTAGGATTTATGTCTGAGATGTTCTTATTCTTTTTGCATACATTTTGGAACGTGCTTAGATCTGATTTATAACAAAATTCCCCTCTAATCAAGGCATTACCAAGTCGCTTTGATCGTTTGATTATGAATCTTTTAGAAAGAGTTACTTTGATTGGAAGACTGCCGGGTGCTTTCATTGCCGACTGAACAGCTTTTCGCTAATCGAAAACTTCAATAGTATTTAAATTTGTGACAGTTGCGTGGTTTTTCATTACTTCAGTATACTCTTCAGAGTCTATAACAACTTCCATTTTTCTCAACTCTTTTTCCATGTTGCCAAAAACCCGATCAGCTGGCATAAAAGAATGCCCTGTTACGGGAAAAATGAGTTCTATGATTTTGATATGTGGTTTCGACAACAACCACTTAGATAACATCCCAAGCATTGTCGTATTTTTATTTTGACCTACGCAACCGTCGGCTATTAAGCGGATACGCGTGATATTGGTCAAATCCGTTTTATTTAAGTGATGAAATACCATCGACGCTATTTCATTTGATCCTTTACAGTGAACGTCTTCTGTCCAAATATAGCAAAACACGTTGTTTTTATTCAAAGGATCCTTTGAGCTACCTTCAACCACAGTTGCATTGTATAAATACAATTGCCTGCTGTAATAACAAATTTGATCTGGAACTTTAGGGAGTGGAAGGTTTTTTTGACAATCAAATGAGAATGTTTTCATGCCTTCCTGTTTTTCCTTGAGAAAAGTATAAAATGCGTTAGCTCGGAGGCGATGGATTTTTTATTGTATCCTCAGATCGTTTCGCTTTGATTCGTCCTTTTCAATTTTAAATCGCTCAGCAAAATTCAAACAGGTGGAACACACATCGGTACGTGGATTGCCGAAGCCGAGGTATAATTCTCGTTAAATATTTGACGAAAGTATGACCTTTTTATAGCCGTGTGTGCAGTTTCCGCAATGAACATTTTATACAGCTTATTTACTTGGCAAATATCGTCTGACGGAGCTGCTACCACGGCAATAGTGGCTGTCTGAACATTTTAAAGAATTGATGTATGCTTGAATTACATCTTTCTTCCATTCGTATAAGTGAGTTTTATGGTTCTCTCCTCGTCTCTCAACAGGCCCAGTTTCATCCATCACGAAAAAAGTTTGCAATGACATACTGTACTCGGTATTTTGTTATGTTCAAACACCGCAAAAACGTATTTTGACAGACAGGAATAAGTTTTTTCTTGGCATAAATATTATATTTTATTGTGAACTCACGTCCTTTTCTTGATGTGTTTACTTTGCGTCGTTTTACAGATAGACCATTGCAACATTTTAAGATAATAGCGTCTTGCGATAATTTGTCAGTGTTTTTATAAAATAATTTATGAAAATGCAATAAGTCCTTCATTTTGAGCATCTTGCACTTCAATCTTTTCTCATGGTTACAGGTGGGTCGCCGTGGCAAATCTTGTGATGAATATCTGAAAAGAGATAGTAAATTGTATTAGTTTTAGCACCTATATCGTAGAAAATCTATCAAAAAACTACTATGACGCATTCGTCACGGAAGTGGTTGATACTCAGTGTGCGTCCCTATAAAGTGTAAGGTCATGCGGGGCTATTCCGCCTAAAAAAGTGACATGTGAAATTCAAATCCTTGCTATTTCACTACAGCAAGCAATAACAAATGAGTAAATACATCATAAAAAGCATTTATTTGTTAATGGTTACGCTGTATTACTTCTGTAGAAAATCAATATTTTATGTAATAACCAAAGATTTTTTATTTAAATTCTGGAAAACGGTGGAATAACCCCGCTGCGGGGCTTTTCCGACTGATCGTATCTCTGCCATCTATGAATCTTTTTAGTAAATATTTAGTGTCTCATAAAATTTACGGCGGAATACATACTATTCTAAGCTTTACAATAAGCCAGGAGGTTTCAATTTCCTTTAAAATTATTTTTAGTAAATTGTGGGGCTATTACGCCGGGCCTCCATACATGCTAGTGATGTGCCGAATAAGTCGACAAATTTTAAACAGTTTGAAATTGTTATGGTGAGTCCAGATCTGGTGAATGTGCCGCGAATCCGCTGCTTGCGATTTGCGCGCCCGCTGCTTGTGTGCGTTTTCGGCCTTTCGCGAGCGGCGCATTTGCGGCACATTCGCCAGATCTGGATGCACCATAAGGTTATCGAATAAAACGTTTTATCTTACTTTGACGGCTAATCGTAGGAGTTTTAATACCAAATACTCGAGTAGTAAGTATATTAAAAAAAACCGTTGATTAATGTTTGTAGGATGGTAGAAAAAACAAAATTAGGTAGGTAATATTAAATGTACTTTATTTTCTTGATCAAATTTTAATACCAAGTGAGGCAAATCAAGTAGTCTTCAGAAGTTATATCACAGTACTGCTTAAAACAAGGTAACTTATGAATTACTAAACAGTCTTAATTTTATAGCTTCTATCTTAAATTACGTATTCTTTAAGAAATATTTTGAATTTTAAAAATAACTAATTAACACTTTATATAATGAACAAACATCTCAAAGTTATTGTGGTAACTAACAACCATGGCATAGGTAGTGACTTATTTACAGTCCTTCAGTCTTTAATATGTAAAGCATACTTAGTTTAATTCTACCAACTAAAGATACAACAGGTTTAATGCGCCCTCTTATAAACAACTTACCCACACTGTTCTAAAATCTCAATCTTACAAGGAAAAACATAGTCCTTATTGATAATCAGTTCTGGATCAGGAAGATATTGTACAATAACATTTTCTATGATAGAATAATCGTTGTTAAGTATTCGAAATAAAGTCTTCTGTTTACCTTTGGATTTTAATCCTAATACTACGATTTTATCGTCACTTACTTCTTCTATGCGACAGACATACTTATATGTTTTTATCCCCTTCATGGAACTGAATTTAGCTAAAATGAACTTTCCTGTTTCTGGAGTAGGGTCATGTTTTGGTGTTTCACTGGACGTAGTTGGAACAGGTTCCTGGGATTCAGGTTCATGGAATTGATGTGCAGGGCTTTGGTAAGTCCTCGCGAGGGGAACATCCCTCCCCGCTTATGGCTCCGTCACCTGCGGTGCCGGAAGCGGACCACGACGACGACGACGTCCCGGAAGTGGCTGGGGTAGACCTGAGAGTGGCGGTAGGACGGCTCAAGGCCAAAAATACCGCCCCGGGACCCGACGGCTTGCCTGGCATAGCCTGGGTCCTGGCCTTTGAGGCTCTCGGGCCCCGACTGGAGGGGCTCCTAAGCGAATGCTTGGAGAGAGGCCAGTTCCCGCTTCGTTGGAAGACGGGGAAGCTGGTCCTCATTCGGAAGCCGGGGCGCCCTGCGGACTGTCCGTCCGCATACCGGCCCGTTGTGTTGCTCGACGAGGTGGGCAAGCTCTTTGAAAGAGTCATTGCAAACCGCCTCGCCGAGCACCTTGCGGGGATGGGTCCGGATCTTGCGGAACACTAGTTTGGTTTCCGCAAGGGGCGCTCCACGGTGGACGCCATCATGCGCGTGAGAGCCCTCACGACGGGGGATGCGGTGTCCTGGGGTGGGGTTGTCTTGGCGGTGTCTCTCGACATCGTCAACGCCTTCAACTCCATGCCCTGGAGCTGCATTAGGGAGGCACTCCGGTATCACCGGGTGCCGACCTACCTTCGTCGTGTGGTCGGGGATTACCTGACGGACAGAGCCGTCATCTACCCCGGTCGCTGCGGAGAGTGGAACCGGCGAGAGATGTCGTGCGGTGTCCCACAGGGATCGGTTCTAGGACCGCCCTTGTGGAACATCGGCTACGACTGGGTGCTGCGCGCCGACCTCCCTAGTGGCGTCAGCGTAGTGTGCTACGCTGACGACACGCTGGTGCTGGCACAGGGGAGGTCGCACGAGGCGGCGGCCGAACTGATGACACGCGGGGTTGCGACAGTCGTTGAGAGGATCCGGCAACTGGGTCTCGAGGTGGCATTGCACAAGTCCGAGGCCATGTGCTTTCATGGGCCTCGGAATGCGCCACCGTCGGGATCCTCACTGACGGTAGGAGGGGTTTCCATCGGCGTCGGGTCGACGTTGAAGTACCTGGGACTTGTCCTCGACAGCCGGTGGAACTTCGTGGAGCACTTCCGACGTTTGGCCCCTAAACTGGAACGGACTGGGGCTGCCTTCAGGCGGCTCCTGCCTAATCTGGGGGGGGCGAACGCCTCCTGCCGGAGGCCCTATGCGGGGGTCGTGCGGTCCATGGCCCTTTACGGTGCCCCGGTGTGGGCGCGTTCCTTGAGGCGGCGAGCCGCCCATTATCTGAACGCGCCCCAAAAGGTGGTAGCCGTAAGGGTGGTCCGTGGGTTCCGCACGATCTCGGGCGAGGCTGCGAGCCTCCTAGCCGGATTGCCACCATGGGATCTGGAAGCGATAGTCCTCGCGCTCCTACATGAATGGCGCGCGGAGGTTCTTCACCGGGGGGTTACTCCGCTGCCACGGCTAATTGCCGCTCAGCGGACAAACTTCCGGGCCGATCTCATGGTGACATGGAGAGAGCGACTGTCGCAACCCCGTGCAGGGCACGCCACGATAGTGGCGATAAGTCCCCTCTTTGAGGAGTGGCTTGAGAGGCGCCACGGCGTCCTCACCTTCCGCCTGACGCAGGTCCTCACCGGACACGGTTGTTTCGGGAGGTTCCTGCACCCAATCAGGCGGGAGGAGACGCCCGGGTGTTTCCACTGCGAGGATCGACCGGAGGACACGGTGGAGCATACGGTGGAGGTCTGCCCCGCTTGGGCGGAGCAACGCCGTGTCCACATAGCGGCGATCGGCGGCGGCGACCTCTCGCGTCCGGCCCTGGTTCGAGCCATGGTCCGGAGCGAGACGGAATGGGAAGCCGTCACCTCCTTTTGCGAAGCAGTCATGCTAGCAAAGGAGGAGGCGGAACGTGAGAGAGAGCGTTCCTCCTCACGTCCCAGCCGCCGCGGGAGACGCACCGGGCGTCGGGGGCCACGTGGTGGCCCCCGGCCACCGTAGACGCGGGCCTGTGGACGGTGAGCTAAGGGCTAGCTCGCCGTCCCTCCGTCTTAGGACGACAGGCCGTGTCGACGGCGCGTTCGTGTTCCACGCGCGACTCAAAGAGATGTCAGCATAGGGAAGGGGCCCGCAAGGGCCGATGCCTGCCGGGTGCTGCGGGTTGTTCGAAAGAGATACCGCGGCCCCGGAACACAAAGGGCGATGAAGGAACATGGGTGGGTTTTAGTCAGTAAAAGTGTGACACTCCCTCCCGCTCAGCCCAGAGCGGGAGAAGTCATTTGATGATTTCCCATCTGAAAAAAAAGGACTTTGGTAAGTGCTAGAAAACGGTATCCAATCAAGACACTTTTCAAGTGAATTGTTTTCTTGATCTGACTGATCTTCATCGTTTGCCGAGTGACCTTCAAGTGTTTGGCTTGCATCATCGTAATATTCGTCACACTCGGGTTCATTATTTTTCAAAATGTTGTCAGAAAAGGTTTCCACAGTTTCGTCATCATCTGAGTCACAAAATGACTTATAAGAGCCTGAACTGTTACTATCAGTTTCACTCACTTTTCGTGTTTTCAATTTTAGTCCTTTATGTATTCTTTCTTTTAGAGCTTTAGTCTTTTGCGATTTCTGTTTCTTCTGAATTTTTGATGTATTATGTTTCGTTGTCTTTCCTTTTTTATTGTTCTTTTGCCTTTTAATTTTGTTTTCTTTTTCTTCTTTTTCCATTTTGAGTCGGTCTAGTGCACTTTTATAAGTTAAAACTTCTGCGTTGCTGTTAAGCACACGCTTTTTACGACTAATTATGGGTTCATTTTTGGCAATGGTTTTTAGTAGTAGTGTTTCGAATGATACGTTTTCTTCAATGTTTGTCTGAGGCATTATTATTATTTCATCCAATACTTTTAATGTAGTGCGTTCTTGGGTTTCTTTGAATCTTTTGGGTATGGGAAGTTTATATGAGGCTGGTTTTTTCATAGGGAAACCAGTATCTTGTTTCTCAAAGTCCGAGCTGATATTATTTGCCTGTTGATCACAATTTTGGTCTTGCGATACAACTTGCGCTTGTGTTTTACTGGCATGTCTTTAACAAATCAGATTGTTCTTTTTTCACGATCAACAAATGTCCACGTTTTTCCTTATTATTATTCTCTGTTCCGCGAGATGTATTTAGGTGCATTCGTCGGTGATAGTCCAATTCCGCGTAACTAACATTGTAAAATACCGCGGATGTACACTTTCGCAAATTTTACAGGAGGGCCAAAAAACTAATTTTCTTAAAAACTACTCGGCCGAATTTTGAATGAACTTGGGTATAGGACCGTTTTGTTCTACTTAATCTAATGTACTATTTTTAAAGTCGATATTCTGAATAGTTTATTTATAAAATCACTTACGCTGTATAGTTTCAAACGATTCTGGATCATAAGCAGTACTTACGCGAAATTGACAACGAAATAAAATAATGACACAACCTCAATCAATCATTTATTTAATAATATTAAGTACTTAAATGACTAAATTGAATCATAAATATTATATGGTTATAAAAGAACAAAATATTTCTACCAACAAGTATGAAAAATTATCAAAAGTAATAAAAAATCGAGATTATTTCTGTTATAAAATAACTGCTTATAAAATGCTATCATCAATTAAAAATATAATTATAAAATAAAAATAAAAAACAAATCAAAATTAACTATCAACTAAAAAATCTACAAACATTCTATAGTCTTCTCTTCTGTAATAATTATCTTTGTGGTTAACAAATTGACATAGGGTAATGAGATCAATAATAATTATAATGAAGCGATTAAATCAAATTAAACGTATAATCATGTTCAATAAAAAACATTGCTAAAAAACTATTTCTTTTTATACGGCAAATTATCATAAAATGAATGACAATCACGGGGTATTACACTTTTCAGTTGTTGCAAATGTTCGTATTTTGTTTCCTGAATAGGTAGTTTCGATGAATAAAGTAGAGGAATACTGGATAAAGGTAAAGATATATTTTTAGGCCTACGAGGTAGGGGGGTAAAATCAGTTTGAAAATGATTCTTGTATTCGATTGTTCCATTAGGGTTGTACTTTAACACACGCAGATCAACAACACAGCCGTCGCCAACTCCTCGTCCAGGTCTAATCGAGTCGTATATTTGGTACTTTTTAGCGCTGTAATCTTTGAAGAATGTGTGGTCTGGTTGGATGACAGTGTATGGAAATGGTCTTCTCCTAGCTTCTTTTGTTATAGATGCATACTGTGACGGCAAAAAAATCTCGACGTATTTTAATTTCCTCTCAATCACAGAATGTACTGAGTCCACCTCCATCTGCGTGTGGCCTTTTTCTAAATATTTTTGGGTTATAGTTACGTTCTGCTCCATTGCTAATAGAAGAAGTGTGTTTGATAGCATACTATTTCTGTTTTGCGCTGTGCATCCATCGCTCCAAATGATAATATCTTTCGGGTCTCTCTCTAACAACTTTGTTATATAATCAGCAAAAAGATGCATACGTGCCTGCTTTAAGGTCACACGCTGTCTCGTCAAACCAATAACTAACTTCGTTTTAAAATACAGCGCACTAGCGTTTAGAGAAGGGCACAACTTCACCGCCTGCAAGTCAGCAGTAAGAGCGTGGATTGTTTTTAGTTTTGCCTTTTCTTTATCTCTTTTCTTTTCTTCACGCGCTAAATTTTTTGCTTCGATATGCTGTTGGTAGGCTTCTTCTTCTACATTACCTGCCTTATAGGAAATACAGAAATCACAAGCGTCTTTCTTTGGTTGGTCCTATATTCTCCTCTTCAAAGACATCGTTAAAAAGCTTTCGTGATGCGGCCGGCACGGAGTTTGATGTTGAACAATGTTCTACGTACATTCTGTAGAGCTCAGATTTCGAATGAATGATAGGTTCACACACAATTTCAAAATAAAAAACTTCCCAATTTCATTCATAATAAAGTATAGAATACGTGAGACATACTTACATTTAAAATAATCCAGTATTTACATATAAAAACAATTTTTACCCGGAGCGTCACATAAACACCGCACACTCTAATAGAAATTTGCGCGAATACGCGGTTTTCGTGTCGTAACTTGTTTGTCGAAAGATCCGCGGTATGGTTATTTTTGATTTACTCGTCTTCCTATTGGACGATTCAAAAAATTGTCATACGGGTCGATGCCAATCAGAATCAGTTACCTACAGCCGCGAAATCTCATTTTTGCTTTTTTTGTACATACGCGGTTTTGAATAATGTTAGTTACGCGGAATTGGACTATCAACGACGCATTGTCAATTTTTGCCCGTTCATTTCCTTCTTATGTTGTTTTAGTTCCAGTTTATTTTGTTTTAGAGTATTTGTTTTTGGTCCCGAAATCGCTTTAAAATCATTGATTTTTTTAACGATATTTAATAAGCTCGGTACCCTACTTTCAATAGTGTAGCTTTTATGAGCAGGTTTGGTAATGGTAGCATCAATATCAGCAATTTTCACTTGTAGCACCTGATCTTTATTATAGGCTTCCCATTTTTCAAGTTTTTGACTGTCAAATGATGCTTTTGGTATAGCATTACGATCTACTGGGTACGCGCCGGTTTTCCGAATCCGAAATCCATTTTGAATAATGACAGGGTTTAATTCGTCCTAAATTTTAGTTACTATGCGCGCGAATTCTGGCTTGGGCAACTTAGACCCAATGTGAAGTCGCTGCCATTTTATAATCTCATCTTCCCATTTATCTTTAAAGGGTTTCATAACGCTGCAATCAAGAGGTTGCAATATGTGAGAAGAGTGAGCTGGTATTTTGATAACGTGTAATGTGGTACGTGCACTCTCACATCAGCCTAGAAGCGACTGGCGTGGACTCGTGTCAGCTGCGCGGGCGCGAATGATGTGAATGGGATGCACGTCATTCGTTCAATCCGAACACTCTGCCCGCACCGAACGTACCTACCCGGCGCGTCTTAAGTCGTACATTATTATAAATTAGCATTCATTTATGATCTATTTGTCCTTTAGCAGTAGTACCATAAACAAAACATGATTATTCATGTAACTTACCGTTACAAGTTGGACGGATAACATCTACCAAAAGACCAATTTCTTCTCTGATTTTAGCCTGGATTATTTTTTTACGGTCCTCGACTAATCGGCTCTCTTCTGACCTTTGAGGGATCCTCCATTTTTTAATCTCTACTTTATATGCCAGGTTTAATAAAAATTCTAAGGCCCTTGTCCAAGAATGAAGTGGACTTATGTCATGCACCAAACGTTCTTCTATGACTAGTTTGGAGTATGCTAACTCTAAATCGTTGAATTGGGATGAGGTCAAATCGCAATATGGGCAACGTAACTGAGATGGCGTACAAAGAATTGCATTCAGGACTTTCCCATCTATTGCTGCACTGTATAATTCATATTCAACAACTTTTATTGTATGCCCTCTCGAGGTTTCAGTTATAATGGGGGTAATATTTTGTATTTGATCCTGAATAGACTGTTTCTCCAAAATAATTAATTCTTTCGTTTCTTTTTTATGCTGCAAGTGTAACGGTCTATAGTAACGAAAAGATTACGGTGCAGGATTTACCCAAATAACATTATTGCTGTCTTTAGTTATAACCTGCGATGGCGTAAAGGTCGTCGCAAAAAGACTATTTTCGTCACCTTCTGCATCAGAGAATGATTGTTTATAAAAAGATTGCCCAGTGCTTCCATCAAAGCCCCAGTTACCCCTTAAAATGCAATCTACTGCTTGAATGCTTTTTTTGGTACAATAGTTAATGAGGACTTCATCACATAGTTTAATCACCTGAGTAAAAGTGTGGTTGACTAAACTTTGAAGAGGCACAGATGCTTCTCTTTCAGACACCTGAACCTGGTCAGGATAACAGGATTTTTTAGCCTCTTGAATTTTATAATACGGGGGGTATGCATCAAATCCACGTCTTTTAAGATCTAATCGAATTGCACTGTATGTTTCGACGGACATATCTCTAACAGTTATCATAGCCAGAGCTTCGACAGGTGTGCATGGTTCTGGAGAAGTCTGAACTTTTTTAAGAATTTCTGTTGGAACAGTCTCAGATTCTAGACATAGACGTAATAGTGTCTCTAAATCTTTAGCAGATGAATGTGGCAGATTTTGTCCTCCGATTTTAATAGATCGTAAAAACGCTTGTATTTTCTGGACATTTGGTTCGTTGTCTAAAGCTTCCGAAAGTTTTCGCTTAGATCTACACACATCAAAAGTGTCTAGGGATCAAGCATTTTTATGCGGATTTCTTGAGATTGAGATGTGGCTTTGTAATAAATTTATGATTTTATAAATTTATGTGCATTTCATAATTTGAATCAGGAACTCTCAATCAAATTCGAGTAAAAGATGAAAATAAGCTGTCAATATTTTCCCTATAAAAACATACAACGCATTGAAGACATTATTAGTGCTACTGTTTCCCTACTACTGATTAAAACCAACGTTATTATGGAGCGGCGACGTCATTTAAGCAGGGAAGAAATGCTCAGAGCCGTGGGAATGATAGAAGCTGGTTCCCGGCAACGTACTGTGGCTTTAGCTCTGAATACAAGTCAGAGTGTTATCAGTCGACTTTGGACACGTTACCGAAGCACTGGTACCGTGGCTGAGCGCCATGGAGGACGGTATCGCTGCACCACACGGAGACAAGACCGATACATTCAAATCTTAACTCGAAGAGCTCCAACAATAACCGCCATGATGTTAGCCGTGAGGCTTCATCACTCTTCAGGGAACTTAATTAGCGACCAAACAGTCAGAAACCGCTTGCATGAAGTGAACCTTCATTCCCGAAGACCGCTACGGGTACCACCTATAGCAATGCACAATCGTAGGATTCGATATCAATGGGCTCTTGAACACAGAAATTGGGCAGAAGAACAATGGCGTTTCGTGTGCTTTTCTGATGAGTCTCGTTTTGGTATGAGATGGGATACAAGACGTATACGACACTGGAGAACCCCTGGACGCCAACAGCGATTAAAATCCTGCCAGGAAGTCCATCCTTATAGTGGTGGAACCATCATGGTATGGGCGGGTATTTGGATCGGCGGAAGAACTGAGTTGATTTGGATCAGAGGCAACCTCAACGCTCAAATTTATGCTGAGACGATTGTATCAGACGTCATCGTTCCTCTACAAGTGCAAATCGGTCCCTTATTTCAGTTAATGCATGATAATGCACGACCGCACACCGCAAGAGTTGTAAGACAGACTCTCGCCGCAGCTAACATCAATGTCCTGCCCTGGCCTGCTCAGTCGCCAGACTTGAACCCGATTGAGCATGCATGGGATATGCTACAGAGAAGAGCTCTGCCGAATATGGAGGGTATCCAGTCGCAAGAAGACCTTTTTTTGTTGTTGCAACGAACATGGGCGGCCATTCCACAGCGTGATTTGGATCAACTCATTTTGAGTATGCCAAACCGATGTTCTTGTGTTGTTAGTGTTCGCGGTAGAAACACGGATTATTAATTGTTTAAGTTACCCAATAAAATTTTAAAGAAAACTGTTATTTCAGTCTTTTTTTCGAACTTTAATGTTAGTGGTTCAAATGTCAAAAATCCCTTTATTAGGAAAATGGCAAATTTCTTTATTAATGCAAAGGTGACTTGGTTTATCGTTACTGTGACAAACGAAAACACTTTATTTGATGAATCCTTAAAGAAAATTTTAATTAATATCAATCAGGAGAAAAGTTATTGCAAAAATATATGTTGATCCCTAGATACTTTTGATGTGTGTATATTGTTGGCTTCTGCTTAAAGCCATAAACCTCTTGGATTTCGGAGAAAAGAGAGATTCGTTATTAGAAACCATTGCTGATGAAGTTTCATCATTATCAAGGACTGATATCAAATGACCACTAACAAGAGTACCACTAAGCCCAATCTCGTTTTTTTTAAAAATAAAATATGACTCATTAAACTTACAACGCTTAAAGTAATCTTGACTCTTTAATAAACACCCTGAAAGTGTTTGTTTCAACTCCTCGTCAGTTTGTGAAAGTTGAAATTCAGAGCCAAAATAATTGACAACCATACTCACTCGTTCAGAAAGCGGCAGCTGCTTTGCTTTACCCTTAAACAGCTTAAAGGCTTCCATTCGAGTTAGTATTTTTGTACCAGAAGAATGTCCTTCACGCTCATCTGTCTGTAGATACGCATCGTTAGGGCTCTGTTGGTTAGTTGAAAACATCTTGTCGTCTGAATCGGTGTCAATTGACAATGCTATAGTCGTCTGTGTTGAAATTCCAGGTTTATTTGTTAGTTTTTGATTAGTTTCCATTGTTGTTACCACGAGTAGGGTCGATAGAAGGTCCACCCCCGGGTGACGCCCATTCCGGGGGTAAGGCTACATACTACGGAGGTCGCCAGATATCCGTAGGGTTTAAACGACTTCGCTGTCGGGTTTTATAGTGTTCCTTCACGCGGGCCGGCCAGTTAAGGCAAGCCTCCCGGCCGTAGTTTTGCACGACGTACCTCAGTCACGCCTTACTGAGGTTGTTGAAGTGCAGAGTACGGTTGACTGGCGCTCAGTCCCCTGAAATTGTTTCAACTCCAGATGGAACAACAATTGATTTTGCTTTATAGCAAAAACTATACTTTAATAAATATAGTTACATAATGTATATAAATAACGTGTGTGTAGTTAACGTAAATAATTTAAGCAGGGGCGCATTCTCAGCGTATCATATATCAAAAATCAATACAATTGATGTAAATACATGATGAAAATTGATTTAAAATTAATTTAGATAGGTATATAATAAAATTCATGCAGATAAAAAAAAATACAAAATAAATTATTCTAAAGAATTGTTATAAATAAAAAAGTATAATAAAATTAATAATAGATTTAAATAATAGATTTAAAAGAATTGTAAAATATAAAAGTATACTAAAATTATTTTTTATTTACTATTAGTTGAGTCTTTTGGGGTAGAATTTATAGACGGTATCCAAAAAAGGTGTATCAGTCAACATGATACCAATTTCTCCATTTGTTTTTTAATTTCAGTTGGTTTTGTATTTATATGTAGTAGTAGTAATCAAAGAAGTAGGTAAGTAAAAAGTTGTAATAATCAAATTAATAATTAGGGTAGTTGCCAGTAGAATATCCTCCATAATTTTCCTCGTATATCGGTTGAGAAAACTGCATCCTTTCTGCTTCGTCTATTATGATTTGGGTAATTTTATTTCGAATGCGTAACTTTTGTAATTCACCAAATTTTTTCATTTGTGGCAGACTCATAAAAAATGATAATTATCACATTTCTCCGATTGGACACTATTTGACACCATTTTCTGTTCAATTAGCATATTTTTTTTTCTTTCACATTCTATAAGTTCATCTCTATAATCTGATGCCGTTTTGTTGCGCTTTGACGCGTTTGTGCGACTGCTGCAGGTGGATGTACCTGGACTCATCACGTCAGCGATGTAAGATTGCTCAGTTTGACAAGACTCGTTGAGGGATTCCGAATCACTGTCATGCAGATTTCCCGTCATGACTTCAGGTGTAATGTCATCATTTATGAATTGCATAAGTTGAAAGTATGGCCATGTGCTCTCTATTTCATCGCCACCGTCACCAGAGCGCGGCGTAGGGAATTTCTTTTTTTCTTTTCGAAACTGATCGCGCAGGTTCTTCCACTTCTTACGCAGTTGTTTTTCTGTAACAATAACATAATATTTTATTCTACTTTTTTATTTCAGGTTTTTGTCAACAGGAACTGAATTTAGAGACCAGAAAAGCACCATTGCGTCTATAGTACACGAAACGTGCCGTGTTTTATGGACCGAGTTAGTTCCTTTTCACATGCCGATACCAACAGAACAACGCTTGAAAGCTATTGCAGAAGACTGAAGCTACCTGGAATTTCCCACACTGCATCGGAGCAATTAATGGGAAACATTGCGAAATAAAAAAAACCACCTAAATCTGGTTCGGCACATTGGTGTTATAAAAAAAGAAATAGCATTGTCATGCAAGCTGTGGCTGACGCAAAAAGGAAATTTGTAGCAGTCGAAGTAGGCGGTCGAGGAAAGCAAAGTGATGGTGGTACTTTTATTGCATCAACACTGTATAAGCTTATAGAAAAAAATAAGTATAAAATTCCAATGCCAAAGGGACTTACAAATTCTGACGTCATTGCACCCTACGTCCTAGTGGGTGATGAAGCGTATCCGTTAAAGCATTATTTAATGCGTTCTTATCCCGAGCGAGTACTTAATAATGAAAGAAAATGTTTTAATATCAGATTGTCTACCGCTAGACAAACAATCGAATGCGCATTTGGCATTTTAACATGTAAATGGAGAATACTTCTTAAACCTATCGAAACAAACAGAAAAAATGCCTTGTCTATAATTAAAGCTGCGTGTATACTGCACAATGTTATAATGGATTTAAACGGCGATCTCGATCTGGATGTCCAACGTGTGCTATCTAACCCTTCATTATATGAAGATCGTCACAGAAATCGCGGAGTCATTAATAATAATCCATCACGGAGAGCAAAAAATGTTCGTATAAAATTCACAAACTACATATTTCTGGGAACAATATCAAAGAATGTAATAACTATTAGGTACTTATAATAAACTTACCTTCACTTCCAGGAAATTGACCTTTTATTTTACTCCATAACTTTCTTGTTATTGTGCGATTACTGTGGTGTGGATGTTTGCTTTGCCATATAGGTGGTTTAGATTGAAGCGCACTTAAAAACAATTCAGTATTAACCGCCATTTTATAGACAAACAAATACAGACGCGTATACGCCGAGCGACAAGACCGAACTGGTTTGTTACCCCCGCCACCCGCGCATTGGATCGCTCGCTGACTAGGCCCGTAGTGTGGCCCACGGAGTAAATATAAAGAGGAGATGGCCTAAGCAACTGTGCACTGTGATTCTCAACTAGGCCCTAACGTCATCATGTGGGCGTGGCCTTAGTCAGTGTATTGTTGGCGTTCGTCCTGTGCACAATTTTGTGAACGTTCCCATTTTACAGCATTGTTCGCGCTATACGATAAAAAGAATGAAGTGTTGTGTTTTGTCTTGTAAAAATTACTCGGATAGACGTTCTGATGCTATGGATGGCATCACATTTCATTTGTAAGTAATTTTATGCGTAATTTATTAAAATAGTTCTAGAATAATCTCCTAGCGTCGGCGTTTCCAAACATAATTCTACCCGACACTAGATGGCGACACTTGGTGTCATGGAAAATAAAAATATTTAGGTATGTAGAGCTCAGAACTAACATATTTTAATAACATTAATGCTGAAATTTGTTCAACATTCATTCCTAAAGCCCCTTTAATGGCCAAAATGTTATTTTTGTAGTTTTCATATAATTTTGTAAACAGGCCGCAATCTATCGTCAACTATGAACAACAAACATTTTAAACAACAAAAAGACAGGGCCGTAATTAGAAATCAATTATTTTACTGAACGTCCCGCGGCTGCGGCTGTCTCATAAATGGAAAGTACTTAAAATATTAAATACGCTGGACATAAAAATACAATCTCCTATAAATTAAATATTCTATCTACAATTATTTTATTTATTGTAAACCATACCATACCTTTGTAAACCATCTTGATAAGTCTTTTTAACAAAATAAGTCATTTAAATATACAACATTATTCTTGATTTACACTAAACCTGAAAAGGGGTCATTGTTCTCATCTTTTTGAACAACTTTTTCTACGGGACCAACTTTGTAATCGCGAAAAAAAAATCAGCTGTTCCCTACATTTTGACGAGTTATGCGAAAATAAATGTAGGGAACAGCTGATTTTTTTTTCGCGATTTCAAGGTTGGTCCCATAGAAAAAGTTGTTCAAAATGATGAGTACAATGACCCCTTTTCGGGTTTGGTGTAAACAAAAAATAATGTTGTTTAAGAGAAAATCTAATAATCTTCATTCGTCATTCATCAGAAACCTTTTTTTTTCATAATAAAATCACAATTTAAATTAAAAAAATACGAATCAAGATGGTTCGCAAAATTAATTTAAAATAAAACTACTCCCCGGTACGAAAATTCTGAGTACGACCCTTTTGCATCCTGCACTTAGTGACATCTAGTGTGAGATAGTTACGTAACTACAAAACAAAATCGACAGAACGAGCGAATAGTTTTGCTATTGACCGGTAGATGGAAAATAGAGAAGTGGGCGGGATCTAGCACCCCCTCACCCCGCAAAGTGTCACGCGTTGTTTCCTAAGGAAATCGCATTAGAACATCTCCTCTTTGTATTTACTCCGTGGTGTGGCCAGAACGCGCGGACAGGAGCGTTTGAAAACTACGCGCTGTCTCGCTCAGTCCCGTCGCACTAGGCTTCCGCCTTAGTCACTACAATATGGACGCAAAGGCGTGTTTCATATGTTTGATACTTCGCGCCCGTCGTCGCAACCGCGCTAGGCTCGCAGTGTGGACGCACACTAAAACTAACTTTCGAGCGGTCGGGGGGCGACTGCACAGATAACTATATATTAGTCAGAGACAGATAGGACAGTGCTAAGTTGACGTCTAGTTCCAAAAATATTCGCCAAGCGCTAGTGTCGGAGTTGGTCGCAACCTGTCGCAACGTCACCTTTCTAGTGATGGCCCACATCGTACTACGTTAGTCTACGTATAATAGTCATGAATCTAGTAGTCTAGAATGTCGATTGCATAGTGATGTTCCACGGAAAATACTTATAGGGTTAATTTTATTATTTGTAATTTTTAATTTCTTTCATTATGTCCCTTGACTGCCATGGATGGATACGAAAATAACGAATGAAATGTAATAAAATAAAACGACTTTTCTTCAGATTTTACTTTTTATTTGTTTCTTCCTCTTAACCTATGGGCTTTATATTTTTCAAAAGCAGTTTGTTGAGGTGCACACATTTGTTTCACATGTTTTTCCAGTACATCCCCTTTTAAAATTTTATTTAAAATGTTGCACCAATTATGTATCTGGGTGCGTAGCATTAAATTGAGCAACCAGTCTGTCACCTCGGTTTTATGAAGTGTGCACCCCAACCATTTCACATCAAATTTCTTAATTATTTCATGTTTTATGTTTTTTTATACATTTTTTAAAGCCACATTTATTCAAATAATCGTGTATGAGGGCCGAGATATCCCTATAAAACATTAAGAACCTCTTTGATGGATAAGCTAAATTACGATGATTTAAAAGGGTGTACTCTCTTTGCTCAATCCATCTATGAAAAACATCTCTATTTGTTTGAGTATAAGAATCAGAGCATCTCCTACACTTAAATTTTTGTGTCACTCTCCTGCACATATACCCTGCTGGATATGCAGAAGAGTGCACGCACAATCTTTCGTTTATGGGATTGAGTAACTGGTTGCAATTACTGCTAATGTTTTGGGTCATCGTTATGGGTCCAGCACATGATAAATTTTCTTTATCCTCATCAAATGGTGTTGATGAATTCTCATCATCATTTGATGAGGATATGAGTTTTAAAAAATCGACTACTATGTCTCCTGTTTCATCCTCACAGTTTGCGTATATTGAGTGTGGACCCATAACGTTGGACATTAGCAGAGATTTAAATGCATTCATGAAAGTATTTGCATCAGGATTGACATTCCTGTAGTTGATGGCTCTGATCCTACCAAAAAAGTTCTCTAGAGGATCCTGATTTATATTTCTAGGATAAAAATACTGTATTTCATACTTTTCAAACAACAGTTTAGACAACCTTTCAAAACTTTCTATCGTTGTAACCCATCCATTAAGAGAAGGAACTCGAACCTTATACACTTTACTATTCTTGAGGGCTTTCTTGCTAGTTTTATCAATAAATTGAATGTTTTTCAGTATTTGTTTGGCTTCTTTCCAAAAATTGTAGACCTGATGGCTGGTCGGCTTTATTGATCCACGCAGTTTGCCCCGGACAGTGCTCCCTCGAGATCCATTCACGCTATCGAAGAGCTTGACAATGAATTCCACAGCTTCGCCTGTTGTGGCCATTGTCTGGCTGACATTTTGACCAGAATCCGTAGTTTCTGAAATTACATAGTTAAATAAGTATACATAACACACAAGCAAACAAAATAACTATGAAAGTTTTCTATTATATCAGACTTTTTATTCTTAAAATGCTAAATTGTAATTGAATAAGCACCTAGTATTTTTTTTAACAAAGCTAGTGTGAATTCATGTGTTTATTTTTTTGTAGATACTAAAATAATAAATAAATAAAAATAAGTGAGAGAATGAGTGATTAGGGGGATGATTTTAGTGTTATTAGATAATGCATATTGTTAATAGAGTAAAAACTTACTGAACAATGCAGTGTATTTAAGCATTCCACTGGTTGTTGCACTTAAAATTTGGGCAGCTACACTAACTTTCATCTTCTTCATTTTTGCTGCATAAACATGATGGTCTGTTAGTTTTTTATGCATTCTTGTGTGGCCTAGTTGGCAATCAGCATCATACACAGTTTCTATATCCTTCCATGTAGCCACTTTGCCTTTGGACAGCATGTCTTTTGTTAGAAGGTTGTTCCTTAAGCCCTTAAGTAAGTGCGGGGGATCATACACAACACTTAACTGTTGTCCTGACACCTCAATAGTTCAATCTGTAAACAAAATAAATATTGAGTTCAATCAATAAGTTAATTTGATGGATCCTACACAGATCCTAATCCTACTTAATTATAAAATAATGTCAAAGATTAGATGTTTATTATGCAATTGTGGTTTAACAGCTGAACACATATGAATGAAATTTGGTCATACAGATGGATATTTCGATATAACAGTGAGGGGTACTTTATATCTCAGATAATTTCGAACTGCTGTGAAGACAATGAGCATGCAAAGGCTATTTGTTAGGAGAGATTATCTACTCACCATTATATTCCTCATTTAAAGTTCTTTTACGTTCAGTCTCCAATTTAATCATATTTTATATATATTCCAAGTAATATATTCCAAGTAAGGGTGAATCAGGAATATCGGGTAACTATTTAGGGATCCTGAGCAACTTTCACCTCCGGCTACTGGTTACTAAATTTTTACCATTTTAATCCATAAAATGAGGAAAATTCTGTCAGAATTAAACATGTCGAAAGAGGGGGGGCTCCGCAACTTTTAAGGGGGGATAGTACCTCTCCCCCCAACCTCCCTTAGGGAGGCTTTTGGCTTTTGTAGGGCTTCATCATGCTCTTGAAGAGTTTTACCATAGATTAAAAAATCATCCATCATTATTTTAACATTTTTGATGTCATTGAATCTATTTACCATTTCTCTATAAAATATTTCTGGTGCTGCTGAAATACCATAAGGAAGACGTGTGTACCTATACCTGCCAAAGGGTATAATGAAAGTACACAGTTTTGATGCAGCATCTGAGAGTTTTAACATCCAGAAACCTTTATTGGCATCCAGTGTAGTGAAAAATTTGGCTCCCGAGAGGTCAGACTTTATCTCGTCTAGAGTGGGAAACTGGTAATGTGATCTCATAATGGCTTGGTTAAGTTTGCGAGGGTCTATACAGAGTTGTAGTTTATCATTCTTTTTAGTTGTTATGACAGGAGAACATACCCATTCGGTGGGTTCTTCGACTGGACATATAACATTACTTTTCACAAGTTCGTCTAGCTCTGCTTTGAGCCTGTTTTTTAATTGAAATGGAACTCTCCGGCATGTGTCTACACTTGGAATTTCATCTGGCTTTAGTTCTAAATCGCAGCTAAAATCTTTCAAGCAGCCTAAACCTTGGAACAAATCACTGTTAGCAGACATAATATTATTACTGGTATTCATCTCGACATTATGTATCCTTTTGATCAAATTGAGTGTGTTGCATGACTCCCTTCCTATTATATTTTGTGAATCTATATCTACTACATGGAACAAGACATTATAGATGGCCACATCTATAATGTCTTGTTCCAAAAGTCATAAAGGCCACTTTATGACTTAGCGGTAGAATACACTGACCTATAGTGGGTATTGGCTGTCCACTGTAAGTAGAGTGTTTATGTGCACTTTTAGTAATCAAATCAGGTGAAACACTCAATGTATTGAATGTTTTACCTGACAAGTCATTAGTCTCTGCTCCCGTGTCTAACAGAAAGTTAATTTTTACATTATTGATTGACAAATTTGCGCGCCATGACTCAGATTGAAGGCTATTTATTAATGTGGATTGATCCCGTAAAAAGGGAGTTATCTGTATCTGACTGATCTACACACATCAAAAGTGTCTAGGGATCAAGCATTTTTATGCGGATTTCTTGAGATTGAGATGTGGCTTTGTAATAAATTTATGATTTTATAAATTTATATGGATCCTTTTTGGTGCATTTCATAATTTGAATCAGGAACTCTCAATCAAATTCGAGTAAAAGATGAAAATAAGCTGTCAATATTTTCCCTATAAAAACATACAACGCATTGAAGACATTATTAGTGCTACTGTTTCCCTACTACTGATTAAAACCAACGTTATTATGGAGCGGCGACGTCATTTAAGCAGGGAAGAAATGCTCAGAGCCGTGGGAATGATAGAAGCTGGTTCCCGGCAACGTACTGTGGCTTTAGCTCTGAATACAAGTCAGAGTGTTATCAGTCGACTTTGGACACGTTACCGAAGCACTGGTACCGTGGCTGAGCGCCATGGAGGACGGTATCGCTGCACCACACGGAGACAAGACCGATACATTCAAATCTTAACTCGAAGAGCTCCAACAATAACCGCCATGATGTTAGCCGTGAGGCTTCATCACTCTTCAGGGAACTTAATTAGCGACCAAACAGTCAGAAACCGCTTGCATGAAGTGAACCTTCATTCCCGAAGACCGCTACGGGTACCACCTATAGCAATGCACAATCGTAGGATTCGATATCAATGGGCTCTTGAACACAGAAATTGGGCAGAAGAACAATGGCGTTTCGTGTGCTTTTCTGATGAGTCTCGTTTTGGTATGAGATGGGATACAAGACGTATACGACACTGGAGAACCCCTGGACGCCAACAGCGATTAAAATCCTGCCAGGAAGTCCATCCTTATAGTGGTGGAACCATCATGGTATGGGCGGGTATTTGGATCGGCGGAAGAACTGAGTTGATTTGGATCAGAGGCAACCTCAACGCTCAAATTTATGCTGAGACGATTGTATCAGACGTCATCGTTCCTCTACAAGTGCAAATCGGTCCCTTATTTCAGTTAATGCATGATAATGCACGACCGCACACCGCAAGAGTTGTAAGACAGACTCTCGCCGCAGCTAACATCAATGTCCTGCCCTGGCCTGCTCAGTCGCCAGACTTGAACCCGATTGAGCATGCATGGGATATGCTACAGAGAAGAGCTCTGCCGAATATGGAGGGTATCCAGTCGCAAGAAGACCTTTTTTTGTTGTTGCAACGAACATGGGCGGCCATTCCACAGCGTGATTTGGATCAACTCATTTTGAGTATGCCAAACCGATGTTCTTGTGTTGTTAGTGTTCGCGGTAGAAACACGGATTATTAATTGTTTAAGTTACCCAATAAAATTTTAAAGAAAACTGTTATTTCAGTCTTTTTTTCGAACTTTAATGTTAGTGGTTCAAATGTCAAAAATCCCTTTATTAGGAAAATGGCAAATTTCTTTATTAATGCAAAGGTGACTTGGTTTATCGTTACTGTGACAAACGAAAACACTTTATTTGATGAATCCTTAAAGAAAATTTTAATTAATATCAATCAGGAGAAAAGTTATTGCAAAAATATATGTTGATCCCTAGATACTTTTGATGTGTGTAGTTCAATATTTTGTACCTGCTTGTTGCGACATACAACTGCGAAGTGGTTGAGTTTTCCACATTTCTTGCACTTGACTCCATTGGCTGGACACTTGAATCGGTGCACTTGACCGCAGCGGTGGCACGTGTCTGGTTGGGTACTGCTTGATAGCTTGGAATTGTTTGACTGTCTGGGGCTACTAGTCTGTGTGGAGCGGTTTGGTTGTTGTCGTCTTGACTCGCGTTCCTGTCTACCTGCATGTACTTGGCCGACCATTGCTGTGTCTTCTAATGTTCTGGCTTGAATTTTGGTTGTTTCCATGTATCTAGCTAACTGTACAGCTTCCTCCAATGTTTTCGGTTTTTTGACTAGGATCTTTTCTTTTATGTAATGGTAAATATATCCCTGACGAGACTGTCTTCTAGAGTGTTGAACTCGCATTGTCTGCTGATATTTTTTAAATCCGTGACGTAGTCGTCAATTGTCTCATCTGCGCCCTGACGCCTATTGAATAGTTTGTGGCGTTCCATCGTTACGTTGGTCTGTGGCGTGAAGTGGTTGGTGAATCTTGAGACGAGATCATCACACGTGATTACGTCGATATCTACGTTGAATGAGTAGAATATCGTTAGGGACTCTGCTCCGATGAAGTGAAGCAAGATGGCTACCTTGCGGCTGTCTCTCTAGTTTTCGAGATTGTTAGCTCGCAAGTAAATTTTTAATTGCGTGATCCAGTTCCTCCATATCACAGCCGTGTTGTGGCTTTTTAGGTCTAGTGGTCCGAGGTGTCCTGAACCTACGGATATTCCCGGTGCCGTGCCGGAACGTGCGCCATCTTGACATCGTGAAGCGGACTTTTTCTTCTCCTCAACCTTACTGACTGCGTCGCCTTCTTCTTCTGATACCATGTTAGATGGAAGATAAACGACTGTTGTTCATAGATGGTTTATTGGGAAATACTTATTATTAGTACAAGACAGGATCGGGCGTGCGTGTGATGACAGGGCAGAACGTAGACGAGCGACTGTCATTGTAGAGGTAATAGACTACCCCGGCTGGTAGTGTTGCTACATGTAACACATCCCTCCACTCTCAACAGCAGTTAATGGAAAACTGACCTGTCATTTATTAGAACCTAACTAAAACATATTTTAAAATTAGGTAAGTTTCCATGATACTAACCTTGGGATCCTAAAGAGCCAACCTGCATGTTTTGTAGTGATTTTTCACTCTTGCTTGTAGTTAGTACTTCACTTGATTCAATGACATTGGATGTTGTGATACCTGCAATAAAATATGTATATTAATTTAGTACATACATGTTTTCCCGCTCATGACAAAATAATTGGACTAGGGGTTCTTCTATCTGGAATTTCCCAGCATCTGCCCAACCATCAGGGTAACAAGGTGTCATGTTTTGTATTATGTGCATTTGTTTTTGTGCAAAAGTTATTAACACTTTGCAATGTTGATGAATTATGAAATTAAAAACCTTAATTCAAAATTAAAAGTTGTTAAAAATTTATTACCAGTATAGAGAATTGAAGATGCAGCAGGATCCACATATGTATCAGCGTTTTTTGAATATAAATGATCAACTGGATGTTCTAAAATGAGAAATGGTTATATCAGAAAACGAAACATATTAAGTTAGTTATAACAAAGCGTAAGATTGAAAAGTGGTTCATTACCTTGGGCAACAACTGGACTTTCTGAAATTTCCTCAATGCCTTCATATTTACAGTAGTTATGATCATAATTAACACCTGAAAAAAGACAAACAATGTTTGTTTATTATTCAATAATATTATCTTATGTAGGGACTACAGCAGTCATCCAAACTGCATAAAACGTTAATGGAAATAGCATCACACAATTTTGAAAAACTTTGGTTAACAATAGCTATAAATTAAATAATAAAAAATTGGCTAAAAGCTGTTTACTATAAAAATGTCTACAATGCCAAATTTTCACCAGGCGTTTAAAGACGCTCTTAAGAGTGTCACTGTTCCCAATAGTGAGACACTTTGTAGGGGAACATGAGTCTCACTTTTTCCATTCGTCGCTTCTTATTGTCAATGGGTATAGTGAGACTGATTTGAAAAACGCACGCAGTCTCAGTATTATTATTGCAATGGGTAATTTGAATAGTGAGACTCACCCAGCAAACCTATAATTACAAGAAGTGTACCTATTGATATACAGAAACACATACCAGATAAAGCCACCCCATGCTCGATTTCTTCAATTGAAAAAAAGACATGGATAACCATCTCTGACACGGCCACCCTTGTCATCCAGTTTGTATCTGTCGAAGTGTTTTGGCGCACACGTTTATTCACTAACTGATCCTTTGACAGACCAAGAAGTTCCGAATTCACTGGCACCAAAAACGACAGCCACAAAGCCCTAAGTTTATCGTCCTTTGGTAAATTGTAAAGGCGATGAGTTTCGTTGGTCGAAGTACAACCGATTACACAGCATTTGATAGGAGCCATGACCGCGGACCAAAGCACCAGATCACTGCTGTATAATTCGTATCGAGCAAGGAACTTGGAATCAATCTAAACTCAAGCAATAAAGCGAGGAGAAAATAACCCATCAATCAGCACACGAACTACGACACGAATGACGGTTTGTCAGTCAGTTTGACTTTGACGGGCATAAGTACCAAAATGGCTGCCAAAAACATGGCTACCGAAAGTGGCGCCATAACGCATTTTTTGAAACTAAAGCTATCCCAGGCCTGGGCGACTGACGACGGCTGGCGCGTGCGACGAACGGGATAGTGCGGGTGAGGGTGGGGGCGCGCGGGGTTGCGCTTTGACGACCGAGTGGCCGCCGCGCACGGCGGCATTGTTTAATAAGAATGGCAACAGTATGAACGTCGCCGGCGTTTTTGAATTGAATTCGGTGCGGTGCGGCAACAGCTTTTAAGTCTACGGGATTTATACGTACTTTTATTTGTATGAAAAAAAAAATTATGACAAATAATCAACAATTTATCTTTACTATACATCTATAAACACAATACTGTCTCCCATTGCCGCCGTGGCAGATATTTTTATAGCACCTTGTATAATCACTTGACTGCGCATACAGTGCCCCGATGCTCGAAAACTATTAGTGTTTTGTCGTGTGTTTGTTTGTTTGGTGTGTTGTGTGTTTTGCTTTGTATGTTTTGGCTACGGTACTAGTAACCATTTTAGTTGTGACCAAGTATTAGACCTGTGTGCACGTTAAATTATTGCAATTTTTTAAACTTTTTATGCAATTATAACGCATCAAAATGCCTTTATGCGCGGTGAAGTGGTGTGGGAAACATCCCAAAACATCTAGTTACAAAAAGGATGGCATAACTTTTCACCGGTAAGTAAACAGTAAGAAAAATATTTTTGATTTAATCAGATATGAGCGACCGCAGAGGTCTCGTTAAAATGGTGGCTGGGTGAAAGAGCACACGTTTTATTTCCGCGTTGATGTCTTTTGGAAACGTCTCGTTCTTTCATTAGACAATTCTAATTCTTTTATTCCTTTCCTTCCCTTTGTATGTTTATTTATTTATTTAAACTTCATGTACAATAGAAGTTATTGTTGTTGTTGGATAATTTATCGTAAAAACCTGTGCTGTCACCTTTAATATCCGAAGTTGATATCGACACTAATAAAATTTAAATTAATAAAAAAGTTATTCAAATCAAATACTGCAATAAAATACCTATCTACTTTTAACCGACTTAAAAAAAAGGAGGAGGTTATACGTTCGTCGTATTTTATTTTATGTATTTATATTGCCCGATTACTTGAAAATGGCTGGACCGATTTGTAAAAACACAATATAAACAAAAATACTTACAATACAAAGCAATAAAAACAAAAAAAAAAACAAATACAAAAAAAACAAATACAAAAAAAAATGCAATAAATACTTTTTCTTTCTTTCTTTCTTTCTTTCTTTCAAGTTGATCTTGAACTGACCAGTTGCAGGCGTGCGTTCTTCCTCGTCCGCCGGCCCGCGGTAGTGAGTCGTGTACTTAGAAGAAATCGGCCTATAAGCTCTCTAGTGGTTATATACTCTATGCTTCCTCATTAGTAGCCCAGGAGTCGATACAAAGTTGTTCGAAATAATGGAGTAGACAAGAGCCTATTTCATTGGCACCTCTTTTTGCATCGGTTTCATTCCAAAAATAACAATGCACGTTGCTGTATGATTCCTCAATTCTGCCTTCTACTTTTTTGTTTAAGGAGGCAACAGTGAAATTATAGCTATTGAGCTTACTTTTGCTATAGAAAGCTGAGGTGTCCCCTTTAGGTGATTGAAGAACAGCTTGGAGGTCAAACAAAATTACTTTATTACTGTCATCGATTTTACGTCGGTCATCATATTTTTCCTGTCGGCACAGGATTTTTTCTTCTAAATGGGTGTCATATGAGTTATTCTATGTTCCTGGCTCAAAAACCAACCTGGGTCATTACGCCGCTGTGCCTAGACTATGTAGGCAATATAGCCCTTTCCTACTTTTTTCTCATACCCGATGAGAAAAAGTAATAAATTAATGTTTTTTTTTATGAAATTCTTTAAAATATGTTCGAAAGGAAACACATATATATTATTTTTTTAGATTATTATTAGCATTATTTCTATGACCTAGACTAATTAGTACCGTCAGGAACTTTTGTATCACACGTACGTAATTATAGGAACTTCAAAACATAGATTTTAATTATAACTGACAAAGTAAATAACTAAATTCTTATTAATAATTATTTAAAAATTAAGGATTAGCCTCGTAGTATTCGGAAAAACAGTTTTTCTTTTCATTCAAACAAAGAAATACATTTCAGTGTGAACATTTTGAGTGAGGCTTTGACTGTATTTTCTTGATGCTGCATACTTCGCATCTGCCTCTATTTTCTGCAAAAGTAGGCCAATGAATACCTCTGTTACCCAATCTTACATCTTTCAATGTAGAAATGTTTGCTTTGCGCCTTTTAGATGGACCTGGACTGGGTTGGTTTTCTCTCGACAGCCTTTTCTTTTTGTCTAGGTCTTTTTGCGTCATCAACCCTTGCGCAATTGATCGTCTGAACTCTTTTACAGAAGTCTTTTGATGAGTCAAACCATAAACAACGTACGCATTGACAAACGCTTTATCGAAAACACCCCAGAACAATCTGTGCCACCATTTTGGCGACTTTCGGTCAACACAGTACGGAGCCCTTAATCTGTCCGCTGTATCTACACCCCCATGTAGGTGTTATAATCCTTTATCGATTGTGGGCATGTGATTGTGGATTTCGATCCATTTATTTCTTTTCGCGTTACAGTAGTTTCTTCGTTGCCATGAAAATTCGAAGCTAGGTTTACGACTTTATTGTCCTTCCACTTCCAAAATCCGATATCCAAATTCCAAACTCGAAAATCGGTAGTCACATTCTCCACGTTTCAGTTTAGAGTCTGCCATCAGATTGTTGGGTACAACCTTACGATTTGACTTTATCGTTCCACAACCGTAAGTTTTTTCAGTCTTTAGTTTCTCCAGTAAAGCTAAAGATGTAATAAAATTGTGGAAGTAAACAGTTTTATTCTTCCCCCATTCAGATTCTGTCAGCAGCCTTATTTTAACCTTACTTTGTATTTTCGTACCATCACGTTCTTTAACGGGAAAGCCTCTTTGGTCTACGACGGTGTGGTTGCAACGAGCGCGACTCCTGAGCATGACTGTGTGCATGGGTTCGATTCCTAGGCCGGGCATAGTGTTAGAACAATAGCGCACTAGTGACCTGGCAGCGCGGCCAAGACGCGCGGCCCGGCCGCGGGGTTGCGATTTGCAACGCGGCCAAAACTGCGGCTACGATCGTCAGTTGCACATACAGCGCGTTTCAAAATGGACGTTGAGGAAATAGCAGTGCTTTTGTGTCTTATAAGTAAGAAGCGGAAAAAGAAAAGGAAAAAATATTGGGTTCATCCCTTGCTACGTGAAAGGCGAACAAAGGGATTATTTCGTACTTATTTCACCGACCTTCAGCAATATGATGACAAGTTCTTTAAATTATTTGCGGATGAGCAAGTCTTCGTTTGAAGAACTGTTAAGAAAATTAAGTCCATCAATCACCGGCACTTTAACTAAATTTCGCCCCTGCATTTCTTCCAAGGAAAAATATGTTGTAACTTTAAGGTAAGCCTATGCCTATCTACTTTTATTCAAATTATTTCTTTCAAATTATTTACACGTTTTTTATATTGTTTATGGGAACTATTCACAGGAATATGCAAATCAACACATGGCTGCGGTAAGGTGGTTACATGTTGTTAATGAATGGTTCGGTGTATGTACTTGGGAAGTTGTTTGACAGTGCTCACAGTTCTTTGTTTGTGAGTTTACCAGATCATTCATCGCCAACACATATTCCCACATTTGATTTTCAGAGGTATTATATTTGCTAGTCATTGAACTTAGTTTCTCCTGTAGCTGGTCAAGTTTGGATTGCAGGTGTTCTGTGTCAACTTTGTACTTCCTATTGCTGTTCCAAATTGTTTATACATTTAATTTTTCTCTATTTAATTTAACATTTTTAATGAAAAACTTTTGCCTTTTAACCATTTTTTTGTGTTTTGACAATGTATTTATTGATTTTAATGTATTTTTTAATTTTATTTTTACTGGTGACTGGCCTCACTGAATTACGTAACTTAGAATCATCCTCACCTGTCAAATCTATGATAAAGGAAGGATTGGTAGCAGAAACCATTGAAGGGGCAATAGGCACCAATTCACTGAACAGACTTTGATTCAGCGAGGCGTGATGTTATGATTGGTAGTCTCAAGTTCTATTATTTGACTTCTAGCCTCATGTAGCTGCTGTTGTAATACATGTTTATGATCAAGAGTTTGTTCATACTCTGCGCTACACTGGCTGAACCACCTGACCAATTTCCTTTTTTAACTTCCAATTCATTTTATGGGCTTCAAATAGAATTCTTTCATTGTCATCCAATTCTCTACTTAGTTGCTCACAGGACTGTTTAGACCAGGGTTGTTACGGATATTCGCATACGCATCCGCAAATGCGGAACATCCACATTAAATCTGACATCTGCATCCGCATCCGCATCAATTAATGCGGAGCTTTTACGGATGCGGATTCATATTTGCAACAAGTAACGACATGTAAAGAAAGTGAGCGGGGCCAGAGAGGCGCGTGCCTCGCGCGTGTTTGCTAGTTGCTTTCTTCCTTCGCTATCTGACTAAAACGAAAGCACACATTGGTGATAAGATCCATCAGGATTTGTTTTTTTAAGTTATGAAACTCGAGGCTTAAAATTCTAATAAGTACGACTAAAAGCTGTTTTAAATACTCTCTTTATCGTGTGGTTATTGTAATGGTTGTAACCTGGGTCCAGAGTTTTTATTATCAGCCTATGGGCCTCTGACTTCGCTTAATATGCCGTCGAAAAATATATCTCAGGCATTCTGGTTTTATCACGATGTTTTCCTTCACCGAAGCAATAGTGATAATTATACAATACGCAAATAATTCCGAAAAAAACAACACACAACACTAAAAAGTATTCTCAAAATATGACTAAATAAAACATACCTTTTAAAAATTTGATCGATTTTCATTTATTTATGTAAGTACCTTAAAATTGATTATTGACTTAAAATTGAAATATCTTAAAAAAACTGAAATCCGCATCAGCGGATATGAACCTCTAATAATCCGCATCCGCATCTGCATCCGCGGATGTCAAAATTTTTGCATCTGCAACAACCCTGGTTTAGACGCTTTTAATTCGCTCAAAGCCAGTTTAACCAGAGGCGCCAGATTTTCAAATGCGTCTATCTCAAACAAAAAGTTAGGTATATTTTAAGTAACCACATCGTTTTAAATGTTATACTATAGCCTTCAAAATAAAAATACAGTTATAGTTCACTTTGTTTATTAAAAGTAATTTATAACTAAATAAGCAGACCTCCAAAAAAAAAAAAAACAAAAATCAACAGTTTTTTTGTTTATAGGAACAATTTCCGTAAACTATCATCTAAATCAGTGTTATTTTCTTAAAATCTAGTTAATTATAATATAATCAGTCTGAAAATAACAATCATCACCAGAAGAGTTAGCCTTATACATAGTTATGACACGTCATTCTTGTACTCGCCACAAACTGTCTTTTTGCACTTAATGCAGGTCATCTTCGACATTCTTTTTTTTAGATGTGCAGTAGCCACAGTAACTCCTTTTTTTGGCTGGAGGCTCTTCTTTATCATTCGTGGGATCTTGTACAGCTGGTTTTGGAAGGATATTTTCTATGTTACCTCGCACATGCCTTGGCAAAGTGGGTGCCTCTAGTCTCTTCATCGTCCACGGTGTCGTCAGCTGAGTACTGAGTTTTTTCATATACTCCCTTCTATTCAAAGGCTTTTCTTGTTTCGCCAAAACATTGTAGCAGTAAATCACATAGGAATTCACAAAAGCTCTGTTCAATATGCCATAAAACATAGTCATCGGCCATCTATTTGTTCTTGAACATGACATCGTAGAGCACATTATTTTATCAAACGTATCAACGCCGTCCATGGTTTGATTGTAATACATTACGATCTCAGGCTTGCCAGTGGTTTGGTTTATAACATCTTCATCACACGACGACAGCAGATAAACCATCTTCGAAGGCTTCGGCGAGTCAAACACCCATCGTAGCCGAACATGGACGTGCCTACTGTTCGCGAGCGAGTGTTTTTCAAAACTTCAGGGATTTCTCGTTTATTTGATCTTAGAGTGCCTACAAGCGTCAGTTTATATGTTTCCAAAAGAAGCGACTTCGCGAGAGGTATTGAAGTGAACCAATTGTCACATGTTATGTTCCGATTCGTTCCATGAATGGGTCGTCATAACTCTCTCACGTAGTATTCGCCCTGAGGCAATCCATTGGTATTTGTGGCTCTACCGATGTATGGCATAGCATTCAGCATATATTTCGTGCCATTATCGCACATCATTGGGATTTTTATGCCATACTTACTTGGTTTATTGGATATGTACATTCTGAATGGACACCTACCACGAAATGCCAGTAATTGTTCATCGATTGTGAGTAGTTCTGTTTACATATGGTTATAAATAGTTCCCAAACCTTTCTGATAGGAATGAAAGGATCTTCTTGACGAACCGCAGGTCGTAAATACTTGTCGTCCATCCTCAGACATCTAATGAGAAAATCAAATCGATCCCTGCTCATCACTGCTTCATACCTTGTACCGGAAAAGGTACTATCAAACAGCTCATCCGTTGACAAGTGATTGTCTTTCATGGCGGCACTAAGGGTTAGGACGCCAATCAAAGCTCGAAGTTTTGTTGCGTTTGTGTCTCTAAAAGTGGCACTCATCATCATAGAGCTACGTTTTACCATTATTTCAACATTTGTCCATTGAACAATTTCATGAACTATGTATTTCGTCGGTTATGAACAGATCAAAACATTCTACTGGTTCAAAAATATTTCGACACATACGCGTTGGACCTCTGCTTGTTCGTATAATTTTGACTTCATCTTTTCATCTCATTATCATTCATGCTTTCAGGCAGGTTTTTATTATAAGTTTAGGTTATTTATTTTTATTAACACCGTAAATTACTCATAGACTAATGTACATATATGAATAAATTAGAAAATTACAGGCTGCAGAAATAAAACCCATATTATTATAATCTTAAATCTTACGTCATTTATTTTGCTCTAAATATCGGTACAATAGTCATCGTCATCGGTACAATAGGTCATAATAGAATATTTAAAGTTAGATTTTCTAATACATAACCAGTATTTGTCACACCACCAGAACCACCACCAGTATTACCATTGTATTAGAAAATCCAACTATAACTATTCTATTATATCATAACATTATATCATTTTTTTTTCTCTTAAAACATCTTTTAAAATACTGTTTTTACTTTGCACTGCATTACATCCTCGTCACTGGCAATATTTTTTTTTGCCAGATAATATTTTATTTATATTTTTACAATATGTAAACATAAAAAATCGACATACTAAATTGATTAAAAATTCTATTAAATTATCTTTATGATCAGAGCACGTTAAAAAATTAAAATCTAGAAATAAAAGAATTATTGTTTTTGTACATTCCCTGAGGGCTTTTTGATTTAAATTATTACATAATATTGTATTTATAATATCTTGCATGTTAGAAACACATGTTAAAAAATCTGGGCTAGGGCTGGAAAGCCAACGACGATTGGCAAATTCTCTTCTTTTTATAAAATCATTTTTTGCAATTTTGTTTTTTTCTGTGATAAATTTCATGGACTTTAAATTTTTTTTTTTGATTCTGTCCAAAACTCATGGTGTTTTGAATTAGGTTTTACAGGTCCCAAGAGAGGTTTCGAAAACCCGTTTTTTGTATAGCTTCCATTTACAGAATCAAAAAGATTGTCAAAAACAAAGTAGGACATCTGCAGTCTCCTTGCATTCCGCTGGGAGGATTCCGTTATCTGTAAAACAATAATAATTCAATATTGGATTGTCTTTTAAGATTTCTGTGCACATAATGTACACTTAATGTGTATAAAATTGTATGTGCACCGCACCTGCTTTGGAATACATGTTTGCATAGATGGTGTACCAATATACATTTTAAATTACTGATTAACTGAAACCAGGTGATTCTAATACATATTATGAATTAGAATTGAATTATTTAAATTCCATGGTGGCAAAAATATATACAGAAAATTTTCATTTAGGTTTAGATTTTACTACAATTAATACATCATTATGATATGAGTAAGCCAAGCCATTTAATTTGATGACAACATAATATTGCTGTGCTAAATATAGCTGATCCTTAACACAAAAACATCACGTTCCTGATCTTACCTGCAAGGTATCCCATAGTAGAAGACACAGTTCTACTGAACACTTGGCTGGCAAATTTTACCTTCATTTTCGTTCTCGTCGGATCAACATGACTATTAGACAACTTAGGCACAAATCGGATACCTTTATATGCAGGATTTTCTTCATGTAATTGTTTGTGATCTCACTTAGCAGTCTTTTCTTTATTATCGGTTGTACACCTTAAATTCTTCTCTAAAAGATTATACCTTTTAATAAATGTGGGGGATCATATAGTGGAACAATTTTCTTGTCATTAATTATTATTAATTTCGTGTCTTCTTCGACTTCTTGTCCACTTCTCAGCATATGTCCGCTGGTTTCATTTAGGAGAAGATTTAAGGCATGTCTATTATTAGTGTCTAGGTTACATACTGTAGCCACTACATTGAAGCCAGTTTCTTGCAGGTTTTCTATTATTGTTTTAATTTGCGAAGCCAGCTCTGGGCTTTAGTGGCCGCCTGTGCAAATGTATAAGCAACAGGTTGTTTATATTTCTTATGAGACCCCTGATCATAAAAACCTGTGCTTGGTTTGCAAATTCTGGTTTTGTCTCGAGTCCATTATTAACCAAACCTATCACCAAATCTTTTCTTTCATTGTAAGCGATATTGGCTTTTAGCGACATTTCGTCAAACCAAACGGCATGCGATTAAACTCGTACTGTCCGTCCGGCGTGACAAACGAGGAAAGGTGTCTGCTCTGTTCCGAAATCGGCACCTGGTAATAACCTGATGTAAGATCGAGCGAAATAAAACAAGCCTGGCCAGTAAGACGTGCTATTTCGTCTTCGATAATGGGCATAGGATAGCGCTCTTTCACCGTGATAGAGTTAAGCATACGGTAATCGATACACATTCGAAACGATCCATACTTTTTGCGTACGAGTACAATTGGACTAGCGTACGCTGAGATCGACTCCCGAGCATGCATTTGGATGCAGGGATAGTATATAGGGCAATGGTGAAGGAGATGCTGGCATCTCCTTCACCATTGCCCTCACGTTCTCACGTTCATAATGCGATAACCTATATGGGCGATAGACGACAGTGCGTTCACTGTTTAACTCTATATTCATTTCGGTCGCGTTGTTACAACCTAGGTCCCTAAGAGAAGATGCGAAGCAACGATGATATTTTCCGAGCAGCTCGAACAACCTTTGTTTCACGTCTTCTGGCACCTTATCATCGACACGAATATGATTTTCATTTAAGTCGCCCTCGATTACCATAGGGATTTCTGGTTCGACAACTACACTACTAACAACCTCTACTCGCTTTGCACGACATAAAACTTAATTATTTGTGATTCAGCAGGAACTCGAACATGGGAACACGGTTATATAGACACGACTATTTTCAGAGCGATAGAGACCTCCACAAACAAAGTATTGTTTATTTGGTTTCCCAGCGACAACATTTTTCAATAGAATGCTGCCACATGTGGAGGGTTCAATACATGCCTTCACTGATGCTGCGCCGTAGAGCTCTACCAATCCTGTAGCCCTAACCTTAAGAGAGGACTCTGTTAGATCCGGATCTGGATATGGCATTTCATTGCCAATATCGATAAATTGTAGGCTAGAGACATCCTTATAAACTATGATGTGAGGTTGTTCGGTGAAGGACTGCCCTATAAGCGCGGATTTCTCTAACATATTATCACACACAACCTTGCATGGAACCCGAGCATTGACGCCGTCGACCTCAAAATTAAGTAACAACCCTCCCAGTGACTACTATACCGTTTCCAAACCCTTCAATAATGATGGTATGTGATCGTTTGTCAAGCCTAACTCATTAACTACAGACTCTTTTATAAGCGTGACTTCACTCCCAAAATCTACAAAGGCTCGCTGTATCGTACTGTTAATTTTTACATCCTTCATAAATTTTGAGTTCGGGTGCGAGTCGCGTCCTTGACTGGCTACATCGATACACATGGCTTTTTGAATATTGCCACTGGGTTTTACGTTATTTTGTATCTGCGTGTTACAGTTATCAACTGTATGCCCTATTTTGTTGCATTTTGTGCATTTTATAAGCGGTTTAGGACAATATAAGAAAGAAGCTGTGATCCCTTTCTTTACAATTGTAACATCCAAGGAATGAACCCGACTTAGCACCCGACCTTTGACTGGGCTGACCATTAGGGGTACTAGAGTGATCGGTTTTGTTCTTGTTATGGTTTCGATCGAAATGCTGATAAGAATCTCTGCTGCTTATCAAAAATTGCAAGAGCTAATCGGGGTGAGAGGATCGCAAAGCTAGAGCACCGATTTGAGGGTCCTATCACTGATCCCATGAATGATACAATCTGCCGCACGTTTCTCAACAATGTCACATTGGTTAAGTAATGCCAGTTTTTCATAAAAATAAACCTCTAGGTTCATTATTCCTACTTCTTCTTTTAAGCATTTCCTCCAAGGCCTGACCGTAATTTTGTTCGCAAGGGAAAGCGTTTATTAATTTTTCTTGCCATTCTTGCCAGTTAAACAAAACCGAGTTTAGACCTTCATACCATGTTTTGGCAAGGCGTTGAAGTTTCTGCATAGCAAAATGAACGATAGTTTTGTCATCCCAACCGTACACACTAGCATACTCATTGACTTTTTTGAGCCATACATCAATTCGTTGGTTTTTTTTAGATGGATCAAAATTAGGCAATATGTTAATGTGATCAATTTTTTGAAAAGACCGTGTGTCTCAGGCGGGTTGAGATGCCAAACTATCTTTCAAACATTTGAAAACATCAACAATATATTTTTTAGATAAACATGGGCTACGTGACCTTTCAAAGTGTCCCGCGACGTTACGTTGCTCAGCATGTGGGCCGTCACCGTCGTGCCGCTTGGCTTCCGCTCGTCGCCGTTGATGGTCGAGTGTTCCACTGCGATGGCTGCGACTGCGGTTGCTATGCTGGGTGGCGTGTCGCGACGATGTGCGCCGCGCGCTGCGACGGCTGCGACTCCGGTTGCAGGACTTGGCATGTAGAAGACGCTCCCGTTCTTGTAGCAGCTGCCACTCTAGGAGCTTGACTCGCTGTTGGCTTGAACCCAGTTCTTGATCCCGGTTGCGACATGAGCTGCGAGTTCGCAACCGACTATGACTGTGGTCTCTCACCCGGCTCCTACATCGATGCTCAATCGCGTAGGGCGTCTGAAGTCGTCTATGACTGGATTCCATGCTTGGGCGTCTAGATGTTCCATCCATGATGCAAGAGCTCAAAAGAAAAACAACCTTAGCTTCTAAAATATCCGTGATGTCTATTTCTACAGTGAAACTATGTACTCTGTATGCGTATGCAATTCAAAGCTGGCAAATGACATAACACTCAACTATTACTAAATTATGACTACATTCCAATAACTAGATAACGTATGTCAAAAATGGACCAGTAAAATGTTGCTCCCTTTTGTAATATGTCTGAACATACTATGTGCGAAACAAAGAGATTAAATATACTTACTATAGAGGAGCTATGCGAAGAAATGTCATAGAAAAACTGTGATCCCTTGTCTCAGTAACGCCATCTAGCATAATATAGCAAAATTAGAGAGGCTATTGGGAACACCAAATGTCAATAACGCCATCTAGCTTTGAATAGCATACTAGAAACCGTGTAGGGATGTTACCATTTAAATAACAAGGTATCGATAATAATAATAAAAGTTACGAGACTATTTTTTGTTCACATTTGAATAGATTGAATTAAATGCCAAAAAATTAGGAAAACAATAAAACGATTAGTAGTTTCAATGTGTACAAGTTGTTTCATTTATTTATTTTTTTACATACAAATTACTAAATTATCATGAAAGATATAGAAATGGATATACACTGCAGGCCAAAAGTTTAAGACCGCACTTAAACAGTATAATTATCTATCAATTGTAATAAAGTCCCATAAGATAAATAAAAGAAATGCACACCTGCATAGTCTATTGTTAATGTAGAATATTTAAAGAAGTCATTCTTTTGTTTACTTTCAAGTTATTGGACAATAAACATCTATTGTTTTCAATCACCGACAAACGCTGCGCTAGAGCCAGGTGGTAGAGTCCTAATAATATGTTTATTGTGTGCTCATTACTTATTACTTTGCTTTTGTTTGGCATTGGTCAATATTAAGGATTATTTAGCTTCTGAAAACACGTAGTTTCAATTTATTCTTACCTGAGTTTACTTGGGTTGTTCATAAACAATCTCAGTTAGTCTAAACTTGTGGTTTCTACAGTGAAGACGTTGAAGTGTATGGAGAAATCGGTGAATTAAACGACGTCCGGTTTAATATTTCTATATTATGAAAGTTTCTACACTTCCTTTTATTACAATAACTTAAGACGACGGAGGACAATTTACTTGACATGTATAAAATAGGTCTAGGTCTATGAAGTAAGTCTAGATTTAGTAGCGAGTTCGAGTGCGTACTGATCAAGAGGCCCGAACGAGTACTAGCTAAGATGACAATGCTAAATTGCTTTATAGCAAGTCATATGCTCCGACGGAGGCCGAGTCTAGCCGAGCGCACCCGAAGTTGCGTTCGGAAAGGTGGCGACCAGCATATTACAATGTTTGATTATATTTTGTACAGTGTAAATATTTATTAATATTGGTAGATTTGTAAATAGGTTTTTTATGTGATATAAGTATAGCGATTAAATAAATGTGTAGATATATTTCTGTCAATAAATGTAAGTTTTTATCCAAAGACAATGATCGTGTTTTGAGTTTGATGTCTATGGTAATTTGACATTAGTTCGTATTTGACAGGTCTGTGTAACGGGTGAATAACATGTACTGTGAAGTGTTTACAATTATTATGATTTTAAGTTTAAAATTAACATTTAAATGCCGGTGTAGCAATGACCGCTACAACGTCTTAAAATGGGAAAAGCACGCGAAATTAGCAGTGAAGTGCGTTCTGCCATCGTTGTTTTGCATAATGAAGACAAATCCGAACGTGAGATTGCTTCACAACTGAAGTTATCGAAGACTTGTGTTCATAGCACAATAACTCGATACAGGGAGACAGGCAGTTTTCAAGATCGTCCACGCTCGGGAAGGCCGAGAGCTACCATGTCTAGTGAAGATAATTTCATTGTTGTTACCAGCAAGCGAAATAGAAGCTTAACAGCACCAGAAATCCGCGTTGAAGTAAACAAAACCCGAGTTAAACCTTTATAATTGACTACAGTAAAACGGCGACTGAGAGATGCAAAGTTGTATGGTCGCGTCGCCGTCCGAAAACCTCTGCTAAGGCCACAAAACAAGAAAAAGCGGATGCAGTGGGCTCTTGCCCATCGAGATTAGACTCAAGAAGATTTAAAAAAAGTTCTTTGGACCGATGAATCCAAGTTTGAACTATTCGGTTCAAAACGAAGAATTTACGTGAGACGCAATGCTCAAGAAAAGATGGTGCCAGACTGTGTAGTCCCAACAGTCAAGCATGGCGGTGGCTCAATTATGGTCTGGGGTTGCTTCTCTAGCCAAGGAACTGGCTAACTGGCTGGATTTGGTCAAAATTGAAGGAATTTTGAAAAAGCAACAGTACAAAAACATTTTAGAACAAAATGCCGTTCCTTCCGGGTTGCGATTAATTGGAGACGCATTCATATTCCAACAAGATAATGATCCAAAGCATAGCTCCAAATTATGCAGAGGATATTTAGAAGAGAAAGAGGCGCAAGGGGTGTTAAAAAACATGGTTTGGCCTCCTCAGAGCCCGGATCTCAATCCAATTGAACTTTTGTGGGAAGAGCTTGACAGGAACGTCCGTAATCGTGGCCCATCCTCGCAAGAAGAAATGTGGAATGCTTTATGCGAAAGTTGGAGCAATATATCACAAGACACCATCAACAAATTGATTGCTCGTATGAGACTTGTGAAAAAAGTCATACAATGTAAAGGAGGATTTTTGATGAAACATCAGTTTAGTTATCGCGGCCTTTTTTCACGTGGACTATTAATATTTCCTTATTTTTTTTTAATTACAATTTGTCAATAAACACTAATTAGTGACTAATTGATTAGATAGTTAAACTGGTTAATTAAACATTTAATATTTTATTGGTGTTTTACTTTATTTTCCTACTTCAATTAAGGTGGTCTTAAACTTTTGGCCTGCAGTGTATAAATTATCATTAAAGATATGTAATTTTTTTGTGAAATAAAATTTATATATATGTACATTTTATTTTATAATTACAAGACTAACGGTACTTCGTAACTTGAATTGGGAACCTCTTCATCCGAACTAGGTGGTAACCTGTAATATCTCGGAATACAAACCATCCCCTCTAATAGATTGTACAATTTAGAAGCCATTATTGTGGTCTAATGATTCAAGGGTTCGATTCCCACAGGACACAAATATTTATGGTGATGAATATAAATGTTCGCATTAATCTGAGTGTTTCTTATGTATTAATTTGCCAGAAAAAAGTATTATATCCATTGTCTAGTAGAAGCTCTACTCTGCGAGTTTACGGCTCGAATTATATGCGACCGCGCGGCCTGGCCGCTACGCCTTGAAATTACAAGCAAAAGTATGCAACGATTTATTTGGACAGTCGCACAGCCGCTCGTACACCGCATACAGTTGCTTGTAATTTCGAGGCGTTAGCGGCCGGGTCGCTTGGTCTGGCGGACACATATAATTTGAGCCATAAGCAAACAGATCAATCGACCTTGCTTACATGCAAAACATCAAAATCAAAATCAAAATCAAAGCATTTATTTCAAGTAGGCCAATTACAGGCACTTTTGAATTGTCGAAACAAAGACAGCAATAAAAAATGAAGCTACAGTCCCAGTCACAAGACATAATAACTGTGAAAGTACTGTAGTTGCCCATTCCAAAGCGTAGATCTCTATGGAGAAGAATGGGCAAGAAACTCCATGGACACTCTTTTAAATCATAATGTTTTTACAAAAAATCTTGGATACATCATTCTTGTAGAGATGGTACATTATGTGAGAACGATGTAGCAAGACGTGCACGTTAAAAGTGTCCACAGTACAAAAAAAGGCAATTAAAAAACAAAATAATTAGTTCAAATAAACCGTGGCAACCAAGAGATGACCAGTCACAACTGACAGCGCCCGTTCACGAACATGACGCATGGATCAGCCATCATTCAACTCAACCATTTTGAAGGGAACTAAATGACCCGACACACACGCCACCATCAGCGAGACATTTGAGTGAGCATGACATACTCTTAACCGCCAGGGCACATTCAAGTCGAGAAAAAGTAAAAAAAAAGTAGGTTTCCTGTGACTGATAGCTTTCTAGTACATAGTACTCACACAATATAGGCTATGCTGCTATATAATACTAAAAAGATTGAATTTATACAATGCAAAGACAGTTGAACAATCTTCAGCAGCCCCAACAATACTATTTAATGCTATCAATTTATGCGCCCCTGTCCTTGTGGAGCAGGACCAGCATTGAGCCAAGCATTATTATATCGCTGATAAACAAAAAATCTTGGATACATCATTCTTGTAGAGATGGTACATTATGTGAGAGCGATGTAGCAAGACGTGCACGTTAAAAGTGTCCACAGTACAAAAAAAAGGCAATTAAAAAACAAAATAATTAGTTCAAATAAACCGTGGCAACCAAGAGATGACCAGTCACAACTGACAGCGCCCGTTCACGAACATGACGCATGGATCAGCCATCATTCAACTCAATCATTTTGAAGGGAACTAAATGACCCGACACACACGCCACCATCAGCGAGACATTTGAGTGAGCATGACATACTCTTAACCGCCAGGGCACATTCAAGTCGAGAAAAAGTAAAAAAAGTAGGTTTCCTGTGACTGATAGCTTTCTAGTACATAGCACTCACACAATATAGGCTATGCTGCTATATAATACTAAAAAGATTGAATTTATACAATGCAAAGACAGTTGAACAATCTTCAGCAGCCCCAACAATACTATTTAATGCTATCAATTTTTGCGCCCCTGTCCTTGTGGAGCAGGACCAGCATTGAGCCAAGCATTATTATCAGCGATATAATCGCCCAACTTGTAATAAGCTTGCTTACACAGTGTGCGTTTAATGCATGTTTTAAATTTCGTCTCATTAAGTTCAAGAATACTTTGTGGTATTTTATTATAGCATCTCAAACAGTACCCCATGAAAGATGAGTCTACTTTAGCGAGTCTAAAGCCTGGCTGAACTAATTGGTCCCTATTTCTAGTATTGTAATTGTGTCTGTCACCTCTTTTTTTAAAAAGATGCAGATTTTTTCTAACGTACATTATGTTTTCATAAATGTATTGGCTATGTACCGTCATAATGTTAATGTCTTTAAACAGTTCCCTTAGAGAATCGCGCCTACGGAGGCCGTATATGGCTCTGATGGCTCTTTTTTGCAGAATAAAAATAGACTCGATGTCTGCAGCCCGTCCCCATAACAAAATGCCGTAAGACATTATACTATGGAAGTAACTAAAATAGACCAGTCTTGCGGTATCTACATCAGTGAATTGACGAATTTTTCTAACAGCATATGCTGCCGAACTCAGTCGCCCCGCAAGGGATGTTAAATGAGAACCCCATTGTAGCCTCGAATCCAGCGTAATCCCCAGGAAAACCGTTTTATCGACGAAATCTAGTTTCTCTTTATTCAATACTATCTCACAATCATTACTTTTAACATTCGGTAAAGCAAATCTTATGCATTTAGTCTTTTTTTCATTTAATACTAAATTGTTTGCTGTGAACCAATTATGGACCTGAAGTAGGGCATCATTCACGTCATCTAGATTTTGGGCCCGTCTACTTATCTTAAAAATTAGGGAAGTGTCATCAGCAAATAACACCATATTCTTAGGTTGTTTTTTCAATAAATAGGGTAGATCATTTATATATACTAGAAAGAGGAAAGGACCCAATATTGAGCCTTGCGGAACCCCCATCTTTACTTTTAAACCCTGTGAATTAACTCCATTTATTTGAACTTGCTGTTGCCTGTCACTCAAATAAGATTTTACCAAACCAAGTGCAAGTTTACCTAGTCCGTAATGCTCTAGTTTCAAAAGTAATGTTTCGTGATTAACGCAATCAAATGCTTTGGAGAGGTCACAAAAAATTCCAATTGCGTCTTGGGACTCTTCCCACGCAGCAAAAATGTGCTTTAATAAGGTTACTAAAGTCAAAGTTAATAACATTCATACAGCTGTTAATGAGGAGACCACAGACATTCTACTTAAGAATCTTATACCTGACGATTCATAGAATAATAATAGCAAGTACCACCAACAGATCAGAGCATGGGCTGCCGTGCCACCTGTGCCCCAACATCAGACCTACATAAGTATTTTTATTTATCCATTGACATATTTTTAAAAGTCGTTAACAATGTCCCACCTAAAAAGAATCGACAAAACAAATAACCGGATTACATTGCATCTTTCAAATTATCGTTTTAGTGTTTATTTCATGAATTAAACATTGCAGCATCCGTGGTCGCAGGATGACTAAGGTAACAGGCGTCATGTCATGACAAATTGTTTGAAAAGTTATTGAGATACCGTACAATTTTTACATCAATGACTAATGAAGTAATGACTAATTAAAATAAAATCTTTTAGATTTGTTCTGAAGACCGGGGTCGAACTTTGCAACAAATCGAAGTTTAATATTAGCATAAGTCTCTATTATGGATCTTATCAAATATAGTCTGTGATTGAGCATCGCGGGGCTCTCAAACGAGTGGATAATAAGACCTTCAAAAATATTGGAATGTATGAAGACTTTTAATACTTTCATTTTATTAAAATCGATACTGTGTTTTGTAGATACACCTTTACCGTCATTTTGGTTTATAAGTTTTCTAATGAATATTTCAGTGGCTTTACATACGTCAAAAACGCTTTTACTAGAAAAATATAACCCACCCATATCTCTTACTGTAATTAATTTATGGAAATCTTATTTTCTATTAGAAACCAAACTTGACACACAAATTTCACACTTGATTTTCCTACTTAGTATACGAGACACATAACCAGAAATATAGCCAATAATTTGATAAGCTCCCACAGACACCGATGTCTCGTTTATTATCCCACTCAAAAACTCGCAATTTTCACTAACTTGGAAATCAGTTTCAAATTCCTTCTCTAGAACCTCGTCCAACTGAAAGTCTTCATTATCCACGTCCCTTAGTATGCAAGTGCTATTAACTGTTTCAACGGAAGAACAAGTGAGTATGCTAAAGTTATCCATTGGAGCACAGTTTCCAGAAAATGAATCACGTAATTCTAAATTGGCTAAAATCTTTTTATATGCCGCTTTAAATTGTATAACATTAGGGTTGTTGTTATGAACCCCATGTCTTCTTATGCAACCAAAAAACAACTCGAGGTGGTCTTGACTGAGCCTATAAGTTGACAAGTATTGAATTTTATGTGTCTTTACTACTATTTCAAACAACGTTTGTAGACTTTGAATGTTAATTAAAAATCCTAAAAAGCCGGTTTTATTAATAGTATCAACCAATCGCTTTTTTATTATTTTTAAAATAATTCTATATAGGAGATTGCGACGTTTTATTTCTAGTCTTATTTTTATGTATTGTTTTAGGGATAGTATGTAATTCTTAGCTAGTTCAAAAAAATTTGAAATGGTAGATACATTTTTAGAATTTAGTGGCTGCTTGAAACCATATTTTCCATATTTATTACTATTCATAATATCAAATAAATCATTTATAATAGAAATAAATTTTACTGTGCCAGAAACATCCTCAAATGCTTTTCCTGTTCCATTGCAAAGTAATAAGGCTTTAGCTACACTTCTACTTAATAATTGGGTCGCTAATCGGACTTTCATTATTTGGTTTCGGAAATGGATATGCTTATTTGTTAGTTTATTTGCAAAATGTAATTGCTCATTTGTTTGCAATTTAATTAAAGACACTAATAAAGACCATTTTATTTTCTCATTTTGTGCATCATAAAACATCTTTTTGCTTTGGAATGTGTTTCTTATCAATTTTATCATGTGACTGGGATCAAGAAATATAACAACACTTTCTTGATTAACTGGATGAGGAAATTCTGTTTTTAAATTATCTGGATCAGTCAATTTACAACCTAATATTTCTGCAGTGCTCAAATTTGTTGGAGCACCATCGAAAGTCATACTGACTATTTTTACGCCTACTTCGTGGCATAAGCTTAAACATTGCCTAATTAATGTAGCTTTGAATTCAGCTTTAATACTATTGATGAAAAAATATCCTACTGGTATTTTCCACTTTTGATCTAGTGATACAACCATGAAAACAAGAGCTTGAGAAGCTATTTCGTCTTTTATGTCACCAAAACCTAAATTGACGAAACCTTCATTTTGGTGTTCCATATTTTTTGACGTCTAATAGAAATCTCATCAAAAACTAAAGAACAAATAAACTCCTTTCCCGTTTTGATTCTTTTTAACTTCAAAGCGCGAAACGACTCATTAGTAAAACCAGGCTGTGCATCTATACTAACATACCATCTGCGTAATGTACATGTGGAAAAACTTTATTGAAACATTTTCTGGCATAATTATAATATATGCGGCAGGAGAGTAATAATGAAGAGTTAAAGCAAATTTACGAAGAGACGGACAAAATTTACGACGCGATAATCCTGCCTTCGTGGAATTACTGTAGAGCCTATCATAGAGGGCTTGAGTTTCTGCTGTAGTTTTAAGAGAGTTTACCACATTTTTTTGGATGTCAAACTTTTTTTCTAAATTGTTAACGAAATCTTTCAAGTTTAATATTTTACGTTTTAAATATCTATTTTGTTGGCCTATTTTTTTAATTTTAACCTGATGACGTAGTTTTTGTTTTTGTAACTTATGAACTTGTGCCTTCAATTCAATTTTTCTCGGAGTGTCGAAGATAGACTCAAAGTCTGAAACATCAACAATGACTGGTGTAGTAAGTCTGGTGGCTTCGGGATTCATTTCATCATCCTGAAATTATAAAAAAAGTCTAAATGTGAGTCGTACTCGCGCTAAACTATACTAAGTTTGAAACCTTGCATTGTATCGGTTATTGTACTCATCATTATGAACAATTTTTACTATGGGACCAGCACTGAAATCGTGAAAAAAAATTCAGCTGATCCATACAATCATTATATCGAGGTATGCAAATTTAAATGTATGCAGTTGTTATTTATCAAAAAAAACTAATGTTGTAAACCTAAAGACTGAAAATTTTCCTTTCGTTCGCATCTTCTTCAGCAACTGGTTGCGTTGCAAGTGATAATTGATTGCGAAACTTGATAATGCGGACTAAAGTAATATTTCAATATCTGATTTCTATTTTGTGGGATAGAAACCGCTGAGACGATAACAGACAGATAGCAAAGTCGAGCAAGTAATTAGGACTATAAGCAGTGTACTATTTTACTATATAGAATGACTACGAAAAATCAAGAAACGTGCAACTCACTTCACTTGTAGTACAAGGTACAGATCCTTTTTTTAAAATTGATCGACCAGTCTTTCCGAAGTAAATGTCCCCTCTTTTAAAATGCTTTGAGCATAATTTTGACGAAGCAGATGGAAGCCAATTTTCTTCTTTACGGTCTATTTGAACAAACCGTATCCACTTTTCACGTTCTACATTATTTACACTCGGAAACCTGCAATAACAGAACCCTACTTGAACGAATAGTACTTATTCCTTTATTGACATTTAAATTAAATGATATGATTATGTTCAAACAGTATTATATTTTAAGTGTTATTTATTATTTACTTCATAAAATATCGATAACAAAATCGATAGACAACATCACATATCTGCAAGGCAGTAGTAAAGCTATTCAGCAATAGAGGGCGTTTATTACAAAATTAGCATATGTTCTAGAACTATTTATTAAAATTATTACTAAGTAAATATAACAAATACTTACGAAAATAAACCGAAGTTAGATCCAGTCGTTCTACCATAATGAGATTTACAATACCGTAATGCGCAACTCGGCATATTTTCTTAGAAAATATTTTTCTTTTCTTTGACAGTTTGTCAAGAATACGACATAACATGCAGGCGTACCACACTAGACTGAGCGACTTTTGCCCACTAGGACAAATGTATCGGATTACGATTTTTTTCGCTATGTTCCGTCTATTGTGTAGTATAATTTAATGTTTTTGGTGCGAAACAAATTGAAGTTTGTCTTAAATCATTACGTTTCCAGAACATAACATAAAATATTTATAAAATGTGGAATATCTTAGTGAATAGAGTACTTTTCATTTTTTTTGTCCGTAACGAAAATGTTATAACTAATTTGTTGTATCGAAATTGTAACCTTGTTACGAAAAAGTAATTATTAAGCTTTATCCACGGTGTTCAATATTTTTGTTTCTTCTTAATAAATGTGTTATAATTATTAACATTACACAGGACATGATGTGTGCAGTAGTGGATTACTTAATCAATTTAAATAAAGTACTAACAATAAAAAGCGTTTTTTTTTTATTAGAATTAGGTAGGTAACATAACAAAACAAAATAAAGGTTAATCCTAAAAAATACACAAATCTTCATCATTCATCAAAACATAAACTTTGGGTTTGTCACGAATTTGAAGCAACTAGGTAACTTTAAAGTGAAATATTAAAATGTTTTATTAGAATTAGGTAAGTAACATAACAAAATAAAATAAAGTTCAATCCTTAAAAATACACAGATTTTCATAATTAATCAAAACATAAACTTTGAGTTTGTCACGAATTTAAAGCAACTCGGTAACTTTAAAGCGAAATATTAAAATGTTTTATTAGAATCAAGTAAGTAACATAACAAAATAAAATAAAGGTTAATACTTAAAAATACCCCAGATCTTCATCATTCATCAAAACATAAACTTTGGGTTTCTCACGAATTTGAAGCAATTCAGTCACTTTAACTAGTGAAAGATAAGGCACTACGTCTTTGTCTTGGCGCTTTGGTACAGTAAATGTGGGAGTTTTGCCTGAGTAATCAGTTCTGTAAAAATTTATGGAATACATTCTTGACTCAATAACAATATGTTCTACTACACCAACAAAATATGTACTTCCAATTTTTTTTAATAAAATACCGAACCAAGACTGTATCGTCAATGTCAAAGTTTTCGTGTTGGATGTGTCATCTTTCACTTCGTGATTCTTTTCACTTTTATCCTCATCATGTTCTGTCATAACAAAGTCTTCATCAGTGCCTTTCATGTGGTTAATCTCACTTGGTTCCTTATAATTATATTGTATTCGTTTTTCTCTCATTGTTACAGATTTCTTTGGTTTGTAACTCTTTTTTTTTATTAGGTTCAATATAGTTTGTTATTGCTATCTCTTCTTCAGTCTCCAGTTTTAATGCGTTTTCAGTCTTATTTCGTTTTTTGTCAGTCGTATTCTTATTTTTAATAGTACTTTCATAGTTTTCTTTTTCTTCATATATTCTCAATCCTTGATCATGTTTTTTGTTTACAAGTGTTTTTGCTAATTCTAACTTAATATTGTTTTCTATTTTAACATTTTCTGCCATTTGATTCTCTTCGTGTTCACGTATATTTCTGGTATCTGAGTTGTTATGTACTTGTGCCTCAGTGATAATTTGAGTTGTTTGAAAATCTTGACCGTAACAGGAATCATCAAGTCCAGTGATAAATCAGAATCATCGTAAACACTGAAATTAGTTTCTGTAGACGTGGAATCACTACTGTACGTAGATTTTGTTGATGTCTCAGCACGTTTGGATGTCTTGTTTTTTAGACCACTGTTTTTTTAAGTTTCTGTGCTGAATTCGTTGCTATTTTATTCCTTTTGTGGCTGGTAAAAATATTAAAATTAGTGTCGATAAGCTTTAATGCAGAAGGAAACATTTTCGATTGGACTTAACGATGGTAACAGTTCGTGATATCCAGTATCGCTTTCGCATGTGCAACTCCCTTTTTCTTCACATATGCAACTCAATGTCCTATAACAAATCTTTTGTTTGTCTTGAAGAGTGTAAATGATTTGGTGTATCTTCATTGTCCCCTTAAGGGGTATCACATTTTGAGGAATCATTTCGCACATATCTTGAACATCTTTTGCAGTTATCATGTACAGTTTAACTTTAATATTTTCTTGCAGATAAGTAAATGCATCTTCAGCACTGGCAATATCCTGTCCATGAGCTACGTAGTAATCAAGTTTTCTTTTAACGGCTCCCCCAACAACGTCAGCAGCACCTTTCCCATGGGCGGCTTCAAAGTAATTCCATGTCCCTACTTCAAATCCGTAGTCAGAAAGTCTTTTTGTAAATAAATAAAAGTTGTTTTTTTAGCGATACTGCGTTGTCGGCCCGTCACTAAATATGTGATTTTTTTTTACATAAGGTGTATTGGCAATAATATCTCTAAGAATGGGGTCTAGGTGAGCCCATATGGCACCTGGACCATGCTCATTAACTGGTGAAATAGAGCAGATGGGCTTCGGCCTTTTATTTTTTTGGTATAATACAGATTTACATATGTAAAGTTATTTGGTTTGTTTGAAAATGCACAGCTTGGATTTCTTCAGATATTTTACAAGTATAATTTTCTGAAAAGTCACATACTATAACAACTGCATCATTGTTCAGATTTTCAATATACATATTTTCTGTACGCCTTGTGCTGGTATTTCTTATTAAAGTTGTGAATTTTAAATGTTATCAAATCTTTTATGAATATTTTAGTCAGCTCTGTGACAGACCTAGTAACTACTTCTTTTATGTATCTTTTTACTGTTTTCACCTCTGCTTTCCCCTTGGTCATTTTGGTGTATTGGTGATTTTTTAACCTCCACTCCAACCATTGTACTGGAGTCTCTTTGTTAATGCTTGAATTCACATCAACATGATCATTAACCAAGTTGATGCAATTAGTACATTTAGAATACATGCAGTCATAACATTCTGCGCAAGTAATATTTTGAATAAAATCATCCATGTCTGAAGTTTGAATCACTCTTAGCTTTTTTAGAACTATTGCTTTAAAAGAAATATTCGAGTGTTTGATACACCCATATGTATTTCTATCATGGAGTCTAGGTGGTACCACATAAAATGGCCGATGACGTGTAAAACTTACATAGGATGCTATGCCTCCCTCAGATATGTATTTTGCATGAAGCTTTTGCACGGTGTCCATTAAATACCGTTTTTGCATTTTCTCTTTATTTTGTGTTTTAAAGTCTTGTTTACCGACTTGCCCGGCTCACATCATCTCGGTTAAAAAAAATATGTATATCTTTTACACGTTGTTGCATTAAACCTAAATTTATACAACTTTTTAAAATCCTAGATTGGCCCTTTAGCCCTAGAGTGCTAGACATTTTGGATTTCATTTTATATTTTTTTGCTACATTATTCAGTGCTATACTTCTCAAGACTTTTTTTTTCATTGGTGTCAGCTTTATTATAAGACTCCTTTAATGAATCTGTCAGTGTTCAGTAAAAAAATCTTCTTTTTAACTTTCTCTTTCTCGTCTTGACTTATTGACGGCAGTTCTTCTAGAAATTGATTAGTCTTGGTGACTGGAGTAGCATCAGTGACCTCTGCTTGATTAATAACGGAATCTTCAAAAGTATTTGCTTCAAGTATTTGCTCGGGCTGGGGGTTGTTGATTGTTAAATTATTTATTCTCTGATTTGCTGCTGTTAATTTATTGGTAAGAATTTTGATTTGAGCTTTGTAACGATATAATTGTCTCTTCATGTTTCTATTTTTTTTCTTCAGTGTTTCGTTTTCTGATTTAATTGCTGTTATCAAATTTATTTTGGATTTTTTCTGAGTACTGCCATTATTTCTTTGATCTTAATTAATCTGTGGAGCGGATTGTTTTTTTTTAGGCTTCTTCTGATGTTTGCTTCGTTCCATTTTTGACGCTGTACATTCTTTTCTTCTTCTGTCATTTCTGCTATCTTTTTTACATTTTTCTTGACTTTTTCTAGATGTTTAATCCTAATTTCTTCGTATTTTTCCGGGTTTTCAACTTTTAATCGTTCCCTGTATCGCTTCTGCCTTTCGGCATTAGACATCGGCATATCTGACAAACAAAAAGAAAACTAAGAATAGCCTCTGTTAATTATCTCATTACAAATCATATCCCAACTTATCTGATACATATCAGATAAAAAACTGTATTCCAAATACAGGCTGCCAATTAAGGTACCTGTATCTGTCAAGAAGGTGATTCTACCCGTCATACTGGATAACATGACTGATTCGTGAAAAAAGACGGACATTCATCACAATCACATCATTTCATACATGCCTACATGTGTTCAGTCTACTTTTGTACAAATTCTATTATGGGTTTCGCATCAAAAGTTGTTCAGTACGACAGGAGAATCACCCCTATAACCGGTGCAGGTGACTAAACCAGCAGTCTATCTATATTTTGGGACAAATTAGTAAAATCGGCTATTAATCATGTTTATTAAATTTTTCGTTTTTTAAATTTGATTATTCACTATACTATACACAAACGAAAATGTTTCTTCGGAGCTCCGTTTACGACTTTCACAAAAAAATGGTTGATCGATGCGTATGACACTTTCGTAATAGCCAATCAGGTTCAGGCTAGTGTTGCCAATAATAAAATTTACGACTTCGTTCAGAAATCCCAAGAAACCAATGTAAAAATTGGTAACGAAACTGATTGTTACTAACTTGTAAAATATTGAGACAAGGAAATAAAACAATTTATAATTAATTATATATTATGAAAACCCCAAATAAACAGAGATTTAAATACTAGGGGATACGTATAACACATTAAATACAAACAACGCGTAATAAATCGAATTTTAAAGCCATTTTAACGAATCCAAATATTTGAAAGCTGATAGTGACACTACGCTTTTTGTATGAAACAAAATTTTGAGTGGTATTATTTTAAATATTTTTGTAAAAAATATATAGAATAATAAGTCATGAGACTATTTACGAATGAATTGAATATACAGGGTGTCCCGTAAATAATGGATCAAACGTAACGGGTAGGTAGCTTACCTAATTTCCAACAACTAATTTGAATATTTAAAAAAAAACCGTTACAGTAACCAAGATATTATTTTTTTTTCGAATTTTACCATTTTGTCTTCCAGAATTAAGTTTTTTTAATGCTGTTGCTGCAAATGATGACATTTTTAGGTATGATTTTTATCTAACATTTCTGAATAGCTTACTAATGTTATAAGATACCATTTTTTTGAATACCGTTTTATTTGCCTTAGAAAAAAAATCTTGAGTTGAAAAGTTTTTTCTTTACGATGTTAGGACCAAAATTGAAAAATTTCTCCTGTAAAAAAAATGTATGACACCGAAGACGACCATTATTTTAAAAACTTGTACATTTAATAAGGTTTGCAAATTGGTATAAAACTTACGTCTAGTCCTTATCGTTACAAAGATATTGCTATGAATGTGATGAAGAAGACAGAAAATAAATTAAATTGGTACTATCCAATTTTTTCCTTTTCGTAATGGCTTATGCTTGAATGCTTGTAATCGAAGCAGGTAGTTAAGCGGCTAGCATAATTCCGACCCGATGACGTCATCTGTCCGGAATTTGGGACCGCTACCTGTGGCGGAGTTGCACCTCAGTCAGTGTGAAGGGGATAGATAGCGCAGCTTTTGTATTTTTGGTAAATTGGTATGAAGTTGTACATTCTAGTCCTTGTCGTTACAAAGATAATTGCTATGAATCTGAGAGGTGCTCCAAATCAACGTTAATAAAAAAAAAAAAAGTGTGTACATTTAAACTTTTTTCTTTAAAATGTGTAACTGTAGTATTTCAGAGGCAATGTTCGTTGAATTATTGAGGCGTATGAAAAGAATTAGGAGGCCGTACTATAAAAAAACAGTTAGTTCAAATAAATCGTTTTATTTGGTTTTTACAATAAATGTTCGAATTGCCTTCCCCCTACAAGAATGCAAAGTCTGCATCTCCTAATAAAGGAAGCTCTTATCCGACGGACAAAACGGCTTTGGTTTATTTCTGATGCAGCAGATTGGATGCGCTGTCGTAATTCTTCTTCCGACGTTATTGGTTTCTTGTAGACCCTGTCTTTTAAAATCCGGAGATCGCGGAGGCCACAAAATTGGTCCTAATCGGCCGATCCATCTGTCCGGATAACTTTCATCAAGGTGCGCCCTTAATGCCGTCGCATAGTGAGCGGGGCACCCATCATTTTGCAACCACATTGCTTGCCCTACGTCTTCTGGAACGTTTTCTAATAACCTTGCCAACTCATTCCTTAAAAAATGGAGATAATATTCGGCGTTTAGAGTAGCTGGTAGTTCAAATGGCCCTATTATTTGCCTATTGATTATTCCCGCCCATAAATTTATTTTAAATTTATGTTGGCTCCTATCCTCTCGCATCAAATGTGGGTTTATTAGCTGCCAACTGTGCAAATTATGCAAATTTAAATATCCATCTCGGCGGCATGAAGACTCGTCACTCCATAAAATCTTGTTAAAAAACTGCGGGTCCGCCCGAATCATTCTAAGCATCCTTTGGCAAAATTCTATTCGTGGCTGGTAATCACGCGACGTCAGCGTTTGAACACGTTGCACGTGATATGGGTGCAATCGGCACCGTTGTAGCACTCGATGCACCGTCGATCTAGAAATTCCTACGCGTCGCGCTATGACGCGAACGGAGACTGACGGATCTTCCTCGATTTCTCGAAGAATGACTTCGTCATTAACTTGTCGCGGTCGTCCTTCACTGGTACCACCATCTCCGGTGCCAAGAATTCTGCCCTCAAGAAGGGCGTTATGCACTCTAATAAAGACGCGATAATCGGGATAGCGAACCAGGTTCGGGTATCTTTCACGGTACAATCTTGCAGCCGCCCTGGCATTACCTCTTGCTTCTCCGTAGATAAAATGCATTTCGGCGTATTGCCGTGGCGTGTACTCATAACGAGGCATTGGGCTGAATAAGGTTTCAGCGCTACTGCACACACGTACAAGCACACACAAACGAATGTTTTCGGAGTCCGTAGGATCGCCAAGTCGTTTGTCCAATACGCAAAGAGTTCCAAATCGATAAGCAAAGCAAAGTCCAAATACACAGCACAAGTCAAATTTTACAGAAGAAAACACCGAGCCACTGAGCGGGAGCGAAAGTTGTCTGACGTAGAGAGAGAGTGACGAAGAGAGTTAGAACTAAACTAATAAAATCAAGCAACAATGAAGCCTGTACGAGTGAAGGGCGCAGGAAAGAACAAAAGAACCTGCGCAACTTCATACCGATTTACCAAAAAGCGGCGCTATCTATCCCTTTCACACTGACTGAGGTGAAACTCCGCCACAGGTAGCGGTCCCAAATTCCGGACAGATGACGTCATCGGGTCGGAATTATGCTAGCCGCTTAACTACCTGCTTCGATTACAAGCATTCAAGCATAAGCCATTACGAAAAGGAAAAAATGGAATAGTACCAATTTAATTTATTTTCTGTCTTCTTCATCACATTCATAGCAATATCTTTGTAACGATAAGGACTAGACGTAAGTTTTATACCAATTTGCAAACCTTATTAAATGTACAAGTTTTTAAAATAATGGTGGTCTTCGGTGTCATACATTTTTTTTACAGGAGATTTTTTTCAATTTTGGTCCTAACATCGTAAAGAAAAAACTTTTTAACTCAAGATTTTTTTTCTAAGGCAAATAAAACGGTATTCAAAAAAATGGTATCTTATAACATTAGTAAGCTATTCAGAAGAGTTAAATAAAAATCATACCTAAAAATGTCATCATTTACAGCAACAGCATTAAAAAAACTTAATTCTGGAAGACAAAATGGTAAAATTCGAAAAAAAAATAATATCTTGGTTACTGTAACGGTTTTTTTTTAAATATTCAAATTAGTTGTTGGAAATTAGGTAAGCTACCTATCCGTTACGTTTGATCCATTATTTACGGGACACCCTGTATATCTGTCAAATACAACGCGGAGATTAAAAATTACAAGACATATTTATTTGACTTTTTTAGTTTCCAAATTAATGACATCATTTTTATTCTAAAATGTACAATTTTTTTGAAAATTACTCAATAAAGATAGATTATTCGAATATCTATATATATAAAACAAAGACGGGTTTGTTACAACACTTATAACTCGAGATCTGCTGGATCAATTTTCATGGTTTTTGTTTCGTTGGATTTGTCTCCGCCCTGAATAGCAGAATACATACAGAATACATTTAAAAACAATGAAAACTTGACGAATACATAATTATGAAAATGAATCATTTTCCATTTAATTATGTTCCTTTGTTTCGTACCTGTCAAACATTTGTTTTCCTCCTGTCATCCTGTCAAATACTGTGATTGACATGTATGCATGCGTTCAGAAATGTATTTTGTGTAAACTATTTTGTCTGTATTTTTTTTTAATCAATTAAAAAGGTTGAAAAGTGTATTAAGCAGATTTAAATAGAAGTTCCTCAAATATTTATGCGTGCGTTCAGAAATAATGACAAATGGTTAACATTTACGCGTGCGTTCATAACTTTATTTTGCGTAAATTAAAGTTTCTATTTTCGAAAAACAATTTCTAAGATTTATTCTTTATGTTATCGAAAGCGTAAATGTCTTTTTATGTTGGCTATGATTTTCTAAGATATATAATTACAAAGGTTAACCGATTCCGTGCGGAGGTCTTTGTAGCAATCTTTAGTGCCTGGCGTCGAACAAAAACTCCGTGATACTTGTGGACCAAGCGCCAGAGAATTAGATGATTCCCCTGGGGAATCATCCGCCGTGAATTGTAACTTTAGCTTTTTTTCGTGTTTCCACTTGCTAAAGAGTTATTTGCCATTGGGTATCGAACGTAAACGGTCAGTAAATTCGTTCAGTGCGTGAACATCATCATCAGTGCGTAAAAGTAACTATCTGTGTGTTTTTATGGAAATGGAAGGTAAGTGACTAATTTCTATCAGGGGTTGTAAACCTTTTTGCATTATTTTATGAATTTACTTATTCAAAAGTGTTCTATAGAATTTGTTTACGTACCATTTGAGTTTGCAGCGAGGTTATATTTATTTATTATACAGTGTTTTGTAGGGAAACAATTTTAAATTCGCTACTTTGATGATAAAATTGTTTCTCTATAAAACACTGTAATATAGAACATTTAACTGAATGGGAAGTCCGATTCTAATGAATCAAAAATATTCTACTCGTACCTACAAACACTTACATGATTATGAAGTGTTTTATTTGAATAAGAATGTAAATGTATTGTTATTGATAAAAAATATCTATGTCTACCTATTTAAAAAGTAGATTTTTGTTAAGCGTTTAATAGACAACCTTTTTATTTTATTTTAGAGTTACCCAGAAATAAATGAAATATATTCCTCAATCAGAAGTCGAAACTCAATGCGACGACGATGACGTGTTTTGTGAGAATTCACAAACTTATGACGATTGGGAACCAGAAGTGCATAAGGATAGTGGAACTATAAAAAAAAACAACGAAGGATTGTGCAACATGCACAGAAAAATTAACAAAAGTTAATTTCACGAACACCGAAAAGACCCGGGAAGAAATAGATGAGCGGCGGATTCCAACAACTATTGATTTGCATGGTTGCAAATATTTTGGAGAATTCGTGTCCAACGAATTGCTACGATTTAGTATAAATGAAAGATATGCAATTATGCAAAATATTATAGAAATTCTGAAATAATCATTTACCAACATTATAGCAATGTGTGAGGATAGAGCTGATGAATAAGAGTAAAATGAAACCAGGTTTAAGAGCGTTTACGTCTATCGCGCGAAGTCAAGTTTAGGTAATTCAATGCATTTTTTACGCACACAGAAGTGCGCGTGCCTGTGTGCATAGCGCTGGCGCGTTCTCTTGCGCTATAGTCAAACTAACCCACTATGATCCGTTCGAGTGCAATTGTTGTAGTAAAATTTAATTTGAATTTGAACGTACACGAATTACGAAACTACGAGTGCATAAAATAAGTATTTAATAATATATTGCAAGTATAGCTATAATTATGATTAATATTAAAGTCGTTTTTTAGTTATTCAAACATGAATTTGTTGACTAAGCTTTAGAAAGAAACCGAACTTCGTTAATTATTATTGATTTGTGATTGATTAATAAATATTTCTTATTCTATTCAAATAAATCACTTTATACGGATTTACTTATGTTTATTTTATATTATATTTTAATCTGACGTGATGTTCCTCTTAGTGACACCTCTTATGAGGGAAATACAATAGGTTGGCGTTAACTTTAAAAACAATTTATGTTCTTATTTACAAAAAAAAAAAATAAGAAAAAGTTTTCATAAATAAAATTCGTAGGTCAATAATAGGGTAAATATTTGTTGTCAGTAAAAATATTGTCAGTCATCAAAAATAATAATAAAAAAATTTAATCATCAAAGTACCAAGATTTTTCAATCACACTATAAACGTCCGCTATCCTTCTAAGTACGACTAAGGTCAACTCAGGTCAGTCAGAGCGCCGAGCGACGTGTCCTCTCTCTAGAAAGCGTCGCGGCGGACTGATTTGAAATTGCTTGCGCGCAGTGATTTATAGTAGTTTTCAAATATTTATAGAAAAATAATCACTGTAAATTTGTTGAAATTTTAAATTGGATGTTTTAAAGCATATGTTCTTCTATTATATTATGCTATTATTATATTAAATTAAGTAAGATATATCGGTGAAAAAATCATTTTAATTCCTTAATATTTCACATTGTTTGAACTTTAATTTCTTACATAAAGATACCTAAATCAAAAAATTTTCTTCTCCAACTATTTTCCTTAGGATCTTAGGAATTGGTAAAAAAAAACTAATTGGGTTTGCCAGTGGTTTCCTATAATTAGAGCTTCGAAACTGACGCTGAAAGGGAAATCAAGAAAACCTCTGTTGACTTATCTTGATAGAATTTACCAATACTCTATTAATTGAAATATTTTTTTCTCCAACTATTGAGACAACGAAATTTCCTAAAGTTATTAGTAATTATCATTTTTGTAAAATAAAGGGTTGATGGTATTAATAGGTTTGAAAAGTACTGTTTTGGAGTCAAACAGCGCATGGACGGCGTAAACGCTCTTAATGTTCATATAGATTTATTAATATTTTAGTTACGTACAACGTGATACTTATGAATAAGATTAATTATTATAATTATGTAAGAAACAGATTTTTCACTATGTAAGAGACTGATTTTTCATTATGTAAGAGCCTGATTATTGTGAGAGAATAATTTCTAAATAAAAAAAAGAATAAAATGAAATGGAATAAAATTATAGTCAATAATAAAATGGGAGTCGACCACTAGGTTTTCAAACCCTGAAGTCCTCTCGGGCATCATACGCCATACGCAATACATTTACATGGTGCCTGTGCGGCATCATCCGCACGGAATCGGTTAAAAAGTGCAGTATCCAAAGTAGTAGTCTATGATCTAAACTATTGTCAATGTCTATGTCACGAAAGTTCAGCTACTGTTATATTTGTTTGTTTTGTGTGGTTTTGTGCGAGTACATATTCAGTATTAGTATTAGTAACAATGCCACGTCCTAGAAGATCTAATCTTTCCCAGCGAAGCCGTACTGCAATTAGGCAACGGAACATCGCGAGTCAATTATCTGATGAAGAACGAGAAATTGCACGAGAAGAGCGCCGCGTTAGTATGGAGCGAAGAAGGGCTTTAATTCGTGCCTCTCAAACACAAGAGGAAAGAGAGGCAGCCCGTGAAACGGCTAGGTTAGAAACGAGAAATCATCGAGCTTATCGTACAGATCAACAGAGGGATAATCTTCGAAGTGCAAGAAGAAATGGTTCAAGCGTTGATTTGAATCGAGCAGCGTTTCTATATGATTGCACCATCGACTACAGCTTGCATCGTTTAGTTTGCATTGGTCCAATGGACGTTGTTTGCCAGCATTGTGGCGCATTGAAGTTTGCTGGTGAAACGCCTGGTTTGTGCTGCCTTAGTGGTAAAGTGAAATTGCCATTATTGGTTCCGCCACCAGAGCCATTGTGTTCCTTGCTTAATGGCGAAACTCCAGAATCACGACATTTTCTAGCGAACACTCAAAAATACAATGTCTGTTTTCAAATGACTTCATTTGGGGCGGAAATTATCGAAGCACACGGATATAATCCGACATTTAAGGTAATTGCTGGAATGTAGTTTGTTAGATTTCTATATTTGTCTCTAAAATAAAAATGGCATGTTATCATTTGAAAAAAAAAAGAGTTATTGTAAATCTAACTATGCCTTCGACTTTACAGATTCAAGGCCAGATTTACCATTGCATTGGATCATTGCAACCTCATGAAGATGCACAGCATAAATTCTTGCAAATATACTTCATGGGCAATATGGAAGAACAACTTGACCGGCGTCAAGGGATCAACACAGCTACAAAAAGAGCAATTCTCCAAGATCTGCAGCAACTGCTTCATGAACATCATGCATTGGTCAGGCTGTTCAAGACTGCGTTAGAGCGCATGCCAAGTGATGATTATAAAGTTGTGATCAGTAGGCTTAGCCAAGTTGACAATCTACAATCGTTAACGCTAGTAGAAACCTAATCAAATGTATGGGAATGACGTCATCTCATCGTTATATCACGTGGTCAGAACAAACGAATAGAAAAGTCGTAGACAAGTTTACAACTTATCGTAACGTTCAAAATGATAGAATGGAATCTAATCGTTTCTACAATGTTGATCGCTACATCCCATACTAATGGTAGCCAAGTTACAGTTTTGACAAGCGCTAACGAAACGATGTCGAAGTTTTGGAACGACTACTAAGCGATCGCCGAGACCCAGGAGAAAACGATAAAAAAATGGCGTCTATATGAATCAGCTGTGTTGAGACCGAGAAATGCTTTGTTTATTTCCCATAATTTTGGACTGTTTTTACTATTTAGCACTTAAAATATGTTGTGGTGCGCTCATAATGAAGAAGTGTGGCTTAGGCGCCGTAAATGAGGCATAAATCGTCAGTACATGGAAACAATACGCGAAATGAAGGAAACTTTATTTGTGCAGCTATTTCGGCTAGACAAATCGACTTTCCAAGCCCTTTGTCAAGAACTCTGACACAAAACTTCGATAAAGGGAACCTACGAGATTCTCATAAAAGTTAAGGCAAGTGCTTAATAATCTAATGACTGATAACATAGTCCTAGCAATTTTTCATCACCTAATTAAAATTTTCATTTCCTCAATGTTTGTGTTTTAGGTGTTGTGCGCTCTTAGTTTCCTAGCCACAGGATCCTATCAGCGAATTGTTGGCCTCACTCAACATCCTGCCCAACGCACAGCAAGTCGGTGCATCAGACAAGTTGTTGATGCTTTGAACCACCCTGCGATCATGGAAAAATGGATTATGTTTCCGAAAACACAACAAGACAGAGCATTTATAATACAAGATTGAGTACTTACTTACTGTTTCAGGTTCCAAAGATTTGGCCTGTATGGTGTAATTGGGTGCATAGAATTGTACCCATGTAGCTTTGGTTAAGCCCAACGATGAAGAGCATCATCCATTGAATGCTCTAATGGAAGATAAAATATTAATTTATACTGTACCTTGTCCTTGTCCCTTGTCTTATGGATGACCCCTTAATTTTATTTGTAATTTACTAAGATATTAAATTATTAATAAAACAGCTATATTATTACAAACACGTTTATTATTTTTACTAAAACACTGACATTCAAAATATGGTGGTTGCTTGCACTGTAGATAGGGAGGAAGGATGTTTCAGTTATCTAATACTTGGTTTTTACAATTCATTCAATACATTTTAGATATTATTGTTAGAAAATATTTTACTTACATAAAAATCAATTACCTGTTACCAATTACCAACAGTTACTGTACATATATATTGGTTACCTACAGTTCTTACATTTCAAGTCTAAATTAAAATAGGTTTTGTTCAATACTATAAAAAAGATCAATTATACTAATGAAAACAAACAAAAATGATCCATACCATTTGTACCTGCATTAACATTTTAGAGAAGGGAAAAGTAAACTGGATTGGAATAGCAAACAATTGAAATAAAAATTAATTGTTACTCTGATATTGTTGGCAATTTGTAATGTTCAATAGCCCACAGCTGAGACCACTATCACTACATGAGCCAAACGACTTAAATTTGACTTTGGTTTTCTTCCATTTCAATTCTTCTTGATTCCCATCGCAGCCTCCCTCTTGATTTTTTCCCAGTCTGCCTCTGGTGGGAGGTGACAGTGAGAGAGGGACGGTAGATGCTGTTGTTGCTGAAAATAAATAATTATAGTCATATATTAAATTGTGCCCAAATGAATGAATTAGCCAAAACACTGCATCTTTAAAATAAAAGTAAAATGTACCTTGTATGGAATAAGATGGCATTAAATCCAACATAATTTCATCTGTGGTAGAAATTTGGGACGGACTGACAGTATGTACAGAATCTCTGGTTGTTGGTGGTATAATTTCTGTCTGATGGTGGGTCCTGAAAAAGATGAAGAATATAAATTTAAAAAAAATTACACTTGTAAAAAAGAAAATATAGTAAAGAAAAAATCTAACATCAAAGCCTCTTTCCTCAATTCCAATTTCTGTCTGATGGTGGGTCCTGAAAAAGATGAAGAATATAAATTTAAAAAAAATTACACTTGTAAAAAAGAAAATATAGTAAAGAAAAAATCTAACATCAAAGCCTCTTTCCTCAATTCCAACTTGACCAAGGAAACGGTCTATTGATTAAGTAAAGGGTCAAACATAATTGTTTTGTTTGTTTCTTAAGTATTTGTATTAGTTCATGTCGCATATCACGTCATTGTTTATGTTTCAAACTTTCAAGTGCCCGAGTATGATAGATTTTTAAATAACAAAGGAAGCTATTTACGAACCAACAAATAATTTATGTACCTTTCCATGAAATCCAATAAAGCTGCGAACGGTGTTGGGCTTGCTCGAGATCTAGACTCCATCCTATAATAGCTGCTATCACTTCAATTAAGGTATATTTTGTTTAAAGGCAGGATCATGTATAACATTTCGACTCACAGTAATGTTTTAAATTTCATTCCGCACTGTGATATTAAAATAAACCAATTATAAGAAGAACTTGTATCTTAATTCGCTTACTTTTTATCACAACAATTATTCCTTTCTTTATCAAACCAAAACAAAAGTTCAGCCCGCGCACAAAGAAAACACAACAACGATTTGAACTGTAACTTTGACGTTAATTTGACGTTAATAGGAACGCTTGCCATAGACTAAAGTATAGGTTTTTTCTATTGACGCTGTAGAACGAGCGATCGACTCAGTCGTGTCAAGTTGGCTAGCAACTTAGCGTTTTCTACAATCGCTTACGCCGAGGCGTTAACGATTGTAGAAAGAGATTCGATACGAAACGTTTGTAACTTGGCTAAGCCTACAGAGCAGATAAACGACCAGCTGGAACACACGAACGCACATTTAATGCTCCAACAATTGATGAAGTGGCAATCCTGATTGTTGGTGAAAACTTAGAAACACGTGATATTGTAATTAGACGACGCAATACTGGGCAACTACAAAAAATATATGAAACACACCGTTCATATGACGCATTACAATACCCGCTGATGTTTTGGCAAGGAAACGATGGATATCACTTCAATATCAAAATGATTAATCCATTGAATGGTAAGTGTCAATATCATAGTTTTCATTTTAACTTGATATACATTTTATTCTGTTTGCTTTTGGTAACCAAAAAAAGTTGTCACTCCTAATTTAGCAGAGAGTAGTTGTAAGAGTCGTTAACCCTATTAGGGGTTGTTGGTTTAGAAAATATTGAACAAAACTTAGTGATGACATTCTGTTTACCCCTTCAAGGAATACAGACATGGATTTATGTTCTAAAATACAAATTTTACTATATTTGTTACAGGTGAGGAAACTACCAAGAAGGTTAGTTCGATGAATTATTACGCACATCGTTCGTGAAAATTCTGACAATTATTTGTTGCGATTTCGTCGACTGCTTCAACAATATTGCGTTGACATGTAGGTACGTTAAAATCGAAACGGAGCGCCTGACTTTCATTCGGTTGAACCAAGCTAAATTACGGTCGGAAGAGTATATCCATTTACGCGATGCAATTAGCACAGAAGGAGATGCAGAAAATGTTGGTCGACTGACTATTTTACCGGCTACATACACAGGTAGCCCGCGTCATATGCATGAATATGCGCAAGATGCAATGACATATGTTCGTCATTATGGTCGGCCAAATCTATTCATTACATTTACATGTAATCCGAAATGGATGGATATTATTCAACTGCTGCTTCCCGGACAAACATCAAATGATCGGCCCGACATCACCGCACGTGTTTTCAAGCAAAAAATCTGGTCACTGATGAATTACATTGTTAAGCAACAAGTCTTTGGGGTCCTTGGCGGCCTGGATTGTGTCCTTCAGCAATGTGTAATTGCGTGCGGCGATGATCGTGCCCAACCTTTCACTCTTAAGACCATCTGTAAACTTTTTCAAGGCCATTTTTTCGTTAATTGATAATTGATAGAAAGCAATGGACATAGCCGCTGGCATGGAGAGTGCACTAGCAAAAGTTGCTCATACCATAGAAGTACAGGCAGTACAGACCACCAGTAGTAAGAAGAATAATTTTGTGAGACCACAAAGTCAAGATACTGCGAAAAAAATGTGCTATGATAGATGCAAAATGTAATTACTGTCAAAAAGTGGGACATATTAAAAGAATGTGTATGAGGATGAAAAAAGTCAATGCAGTGGAAACTGAAGAAGAAAATAATGAAGAGATTGTTTATGTGAATAATTGCAAAATGGACTCATCGAAAAAGTTTTGGATTAAAGCAAAAATCAGTAACTCAGAGGTGCTAATGGAGTTTGATAGTGGTTCTGCAGTGTCTATTATGAATGAAAATGACTATAAAAAAATCTGTAAAGTGAAACTAGTGCCTACTAAAGTAAGATTGTGTACCTATTCTAATCAGTTCTTAAATGTTTTAGGTGTTGCCAACGACACAGCTACCATTGGACAAGAGACCCAAAAAGTAAAATTATATATCATATCTGGGAGTCAGCGTCCACTCTTGGGGAGGGAATGGTTACACAAATTTGAGACTTTCAAGGATTTCAGGGATGGTATGACACATGTAAACCATTTGTCTCCAGGTAATGTTCCGCATGCTCTTCCTTTGCAAAAATTGTTTGAGAAGTACAGTGCTTTGTTCGATGGCAAAAATGTGGGTGAAACAAAAGGGGAACCCGTCGCTTTACATGTAAAACCAGATGCCAAACCATCATTTTTCCGGGCTAGACCTGTACCTTTTGCACTTAAAGAAAGGGTCGAACAGGAGATTGATAATTTTGTAAATGAGGGGGTTTTAGTTAAAGTTGATTACAGTGAATGGGCAACACCAATTGTACCTGTGGTTAAACCTGATGGCAAAATAAGGATTTGCGGTGACTACAAAATATCGATGAACCAAAACTTATTGGTCGATGAACATCCTCTGCCTACTTCGGAGGAATTATTTAATGGCTTGGCTGGAGGAAACAAGTATACAAAAATTGACTTGCGTAATGCTTATCTAAATTGGAAAGTTAGAGAGGAAGATCAACAATTGTTGACCCTTAACACTCACAAAGGCCTTTACAAATGTACGCGATTAATGTTTGGTCTCAACTGCGCACCTGCCAAATGGCAATGGAAAATAGAAAGCATATTAAAGAATATACCTGGAGTGCATTGTTTCATTGATGACATCCGAGTGACAGCTCCAAATGACACCGAACACTTCAACAGACTAAATCAGGTATTTGCAAGACTTGCGGAATATGGCCTAAAGGTAAATATGAAAGATGAAATTGAATACTGTGGGTACAAGGTAAGCAAAGAAGGCATACACAAAGTCGATAGTAAAGTGAAGACTGTTGTAGAGGCTCTTAATCCTACAGATGTGTCTGAACTTCAAGCTTTACTGGGATTGGTAAACTATTATGGAAGGTTTCTACCGAACTTGAGTAATACTTTACAGCCTTTACATGAGCTGCTGCGAAAAGGAACTGTGTGGAAATGGTCCGCAGAATGTGAAAAGCCTTTACTAACAATTAAAAAACAAATGCTGTCCGACACAGTTTTGGCTCATTACTCACCTGACTTACCACTTGTGCTGGCTACTGATGCTTCTTCTACTGGGGTTGGAGCGGTCCTATCACACATCATGCCTGATGGGACGGAGCGACCTATTCATTATGCTTCACAGACGTTGAATGCCTCTCAACGTAAATGGGCACAGATTGATAAAGAAGCTTTTGCTATTGTATTTGGGGTTAAGCGTTTCTTTCAATACTTGTATGGCAGAAAATTCATCCTTTTTACAGATCATAAACCATTGCTGCAAATTTTCTCGCCTTCTAAGGCATTACCACATCTTTCTGCTGCACGCATGTGATGGCATAACTTTATGTATACGAGAACATCTGACTGTTTAACAACTCTCAAGTATTGTCAGTAATGTAGCAACTTCGGTTGTCAGATGTCAAATTACATTGACGTATGGCGACGTTGCATTTCAAGAATATTGATAAATTAATAATCACAATAAACTAATATCTTGAGAACAGAAAGGTTCCAATTTCAAATAAACCTAATTTACATTTTAGTAAAGATATTTTATAGCCAGATGTATTTTATAGAAATAGCTTTTATTGTATCTTAAAAGACTTGGTTTCCGAACGAAAGCTAGTTGTGATCTTTGAATAATCAAGTTAAATATTTATAAACTTTATATTGCTAATTAAATGAATTAGTTATGATTAAATGATACTTATAATGTTTCCTAGATTTTATACTGCAATTTCAATATATCAAGTGGTTAAAAACAATTCTCTGAACTATCAGTTGATGTTCATATTTTAACCGATTAAACATAAAGATTACAAATAAATACATACAAAATTTCTAAATTATCTAATGAAGTTTTAAAATAGTTCCACTACACAGGATTTGTTGATTATTATCTATGTTATTAGTTGTTTAACTATAATGTGTTACCCATCGGCCATTGGTGTATTTTGGCGGTAACATTTTATGTACTGAGTAAGATTTGATGGTTATAAAAAGAGATGTTGCTGCCAATTCAAGGTCCTTTTTGCTGCTACTGTTCGACGAGTTACGATAGACTCTGAGTCGTATATTGTGTAGTCCATGTGTAATTGTGTATAGTATTAAGTTTGCAAGTTAATGGGATACCAAGTGTGTAAAGCTGAAACCTATTTGTATTACCACCGTGTTCTACAATGTTTATGTAAGTTATTTGATATTATACTATGAATATTACTGATAGCTATGTGCTAGAAATATGTTATAATATGGCTTATATTGCTTATTGTTTATCTACACATATAAACTGCTATAACTTGAGAAATGGTCTAGGACAATATAGATTGTCCTGGCATTATACTTTTTAAGATGTAACCGTGGAGTTTCTTGTCCATTCTTCTCCACGAAGACCTAGGTTTGCGAATGGACGTAGTTTGATAGTTATAAATGAATAGTCTTGTCTTTCTGTGGTTTTCTTTATAAAATCCCTTTACCCTACACACCTTTTTGGAGACACTTTCAGACATAGTAAATAATAAGTTACCATTCTGACACTCAAAGCTTATTAATTAAATAGATATCAATACATATACATGTAGTTTACATCCACTTTCTAACACATGCACCTTTATGCAATTTTTGACAAGGTTTTCAGTATGAGATCAAATATTAAAACTCCAAAGAGAATGCCAATGCAGATGGGTTTTCACGTCTACCCATCGCTGAAGAAACAGCTTCAATAAAAGAGGTTGATGTTTTTCTAATTTCAAAGATGATCAGTCTTTGAAACCATTGTTTACAGGCGTTTTGGACGGAAAGAAAGTTGCTCATAGCGACAGATTCGGAATAGACCAGACAGAATTTTCATTGTTGGAAAATAGTTTAATGAGAGGTTCACGCGTCGTGATACCTACTTGTTTAAGAGGTACTATTATGAATGACTTACACTCTTGCCATTTCGGCATGAACTGAATGCTGGCCCTGGCACGAAGCTACTGTTGGTGGCCAGGGATTGACAAAGATATTAAAAATTTGGCTCAGAACTGTGTAGAGTGCGCATTACACCTAAACTCACCCCCACGAGTAGCTCAAAAACATACTTGGGAATATCCGTCCAAACTGTTTTATAGGGTCCATATTGATTTTGCAGGGAAGTTTCAAAATGTATACTTTCTTCTGATAGTAGACGCGTTTTCTAAATGGCCAGAAACTCACATTTTAAAGCATATAGCAAAACTATAGGACTTTATAGGAGCTCACATTATAAACACTAAAGTTAGTTATACAGTAGGTGAAAAAGGAAGCCAAAATAAAACGATACAAGAATAAAGAAAAAAAACCGATTGACAGATCGAACTATACGGGAAATGAAACGTCACTCAATGACAGCAAAAGTGACACTGACAACAGTCTGCAACTGTCACATCGTCACTGTCACAACAAAATAAACAAAAATATAACGAGATACCCGGCATTAATTAATTAATAAAAGTAAGGAAGTTTTGCGGTATGACAAATAATAAAATACTCGTCTACCGTCCTAGTATTAACAATAAAGATTACGATCATGCGAAGCGGGTAAATTGAGTAGTAGCGAAGTAGTTGGAATACAAAACAACTAGGACAGTGTTACTTGCGCAGACGCGTCTTCCTCAATCTCTTAGCGGGAGTAGCCGATGATGCGACATTTGGAGATCCAGGTTCTTCAGACTGCACAGAATCCTCGGTGTCGACTGAACAAGATGGGAATTTGGCTATAAGGTCGTGAAGTTCGCTTGCCGTTTCGATCTTGCGGCGGGATTTGTCTGGGCAAATAACAACAATCCTGCCCTCCATGGACCAGCAATTTTGGCATACCGAAATGTATACGAGCAGCTGTAAACAAACCATGCCTAGCTTGTGTCAAGAACTCGGAGATGGTGATCCCGGTGCACTTGAGCCCTTCTTGCTATCCCATACCAGTTTACCAGTCGGTGCTCCATCTCGAAGAATCGCACTAGTATGGGACGGGCCTTCTGCTGTGAGAAACCGAGTCTATGGCAAACGTGAATAACATTCTTGTCATTACCTACTTCAGACAACTTCATTTTGTTGGTTAATATGCTGCGGACAACATCAAGTAACTTTTCATTATTTTGTTCTGGGACACCATGGAACAGCAGGACCTTTCTTCGCATGATGGTCTCATGCCTATCAAACCCATCAGCGAGCAGCTCTATTTCAGTTTTTAATTTGGAAAGTGCTTGACAAATAAACAGCTTAAACTCTGGGAACTCACATGCGATGGATGCAATGCCCGGTGTAGCTGGAGTGGTATTTGTGGTAGCCTGCTGCAGTTTTGCTTCATATTCCTGCATTCGGGAGCCAAACAACTGTTGAAGATCTTCCAGACTGGCAGCAAGTTTAGTGTCCATGTTCAATGTACAAATATTGACAGTGAACCAGCAACAAGTGTTAGAGACTTGATAACAATATACAGCAAGTGTGGGGAGGTTTAATTAAGAACAAACTAATTTATTTCATTAAAAATGAATAAATATTTAAAAATAAATAATTAATCAAGAGCACTCAAAAAAATATGTTGGTGCTATGTCTACCCACTAAGGAAAAGCCATATTATCATTGTTGTGTACCTTGTTAGATCGGTTCCGTTGTGCGTGGTGCGACACGCACTTGGCCGGCGTTTTTATTTTCTACTAGCTGCAAAAGTTGTTCCAAAAGACAGTACTTTTAATTTTAATTATAGATTATTTATTTAATTAAATTTTGTGATGGATATTTTCTTACGAAAAAAAGTCAGCGTATATTAAAATGTATGAGATTTATTCAAAAATTACTAATACCTATAACAATTTCACTGTTTTCTGGGAATGCATGTGTGTCGCTTTCATTTAATATTTCATCAGAGACATTTCCGCCGCATGTATTATTTTCTTTGTATCCTTGTCCTTATTTTTATTTTTAACATATTCTGGTTCACGGATCGTCCGATTTCTCGAGTTCCGAGGATCTACCAGTTCAAGTAAGAGGCAGTCAAAATAAAAAGACAACAACTTTGGCTCCATTTTTTCTTTCCAAAACTTTTCATCCTTGTAAATTATTTGTGTTTTTATTTTGTCGTCACCATACCAAACTGCCACCAAACATTTTTTTTTTTCTTACATAATTATGTGCATTTGGCCTTGGGCGTGGAAATACCAGTCGGATTTGTGATTTACTTGAATCTGCCGTTTTCTTATCACAACGCCAATGCATTTTTCCTTGTTGAATGGCAGCTTCGATTCCAATTTTGAATGGTGCTATTGGACATTTAACTTCTATTACCATGTCATCTGTGATGCCGTCTGGCGTTGTACCAAGAAATGAGTAGGTTTTATCGATAAAAAGCCCACATCCTTGTATTTCTTTATTTATAAGCCTTGATAATTGCTCTAATGCGACTTTTTAATTTTTCTTTCCATGTTTTATGGAGGCTACATGGTCAATATTTGGCCTGTACAGCATGTTTTTTACTATGCTGGCACAATTATTAGTTTTTATTCTCTTAACTACCTTGCCGAAATTTGAAGCAGTTAACAGATTTCGCCGTAATTCTGGCCATTCCCCACTGTCACTTTGCAATATCGTCCTTTTTTCTATTTCCTTGCGTTCTTCCTCCGATTTTTCTAAATTTCTTAAAAAGGTTTATTTCGCAAGCTCAAACGTTGCATTATCCATATCAGGCTTATTGATATTTTCTCCGTAGTCGTAATTTATCTTACTACATACCAAATTACGATTTTTTTTTCTTTTTAAAATCCGGGTTTCCTAAACGTCGACTGTCAGTCTGACGTTTAGCTGTCATGTTTATACCGCGCTCGGGGAGCACGTTTTGCCGTGAAATGGTTATGTTTTTTTGTACTAATAAATTAAAAATTTCTATTAGTTACATCATCCACCATACTTCCCTGCGCCACCACAAAGGATTTCAACACTTCCCTTTAGTATAAACTTAATTAATAACTGTTGACCTACATCATTAAGAGCGTTTACGCCGTCCATGCGCTGTTTGACTCCAAAACAGTACTTTTCAAACCTATTAATACCATCAACCCTTTATTTTACAAAAATGATAATTACTAATAACTTTAGGAAATTTCGTTGTCTCAATAGTTGGAGAATAAATCACTGCGCGCGAGCAATTTCAAATCAGTCCGCCGCGAGGCTTTCTAGAGATAGGACACGTCGCTCGGCGCTCTGACTGACCTGAGTTGACCTCAGTCGTACTTAGAAGGATAGCGGACGTTTATAGTGTGATTGAAAAATCTTGGTACTTTGATGGTTAAATTTTTTTATTATTATTTTTGATGACTGACAATATTTTTAGTGACAACAAATATTTACCCTATTATTGAATTTTATTTATGACAACTTTTACTTATTTTTTTTTGTAAATAAGAACATAAATTGTTTTTAAAGTTAACGCCAACCTATTGTATTTCCCTCATAAGAGGTGTCACTAAGAGGAACATCACGTCAGATTAAAATATAATATAAAATAAACATAAGTAAATCCGTATAAAGTGATTTATTTGAATAGAATAAGAAATATTTATTAATCAATCACAAATCAATAATAATTAACGAAGTTCGGTTTCTTTCTAAAGTTTAGATCAACAAATTCATGTTTGAATAACTAAAAAACGACTTTAATATTAATCATAATTATAGCTATACTTGCAATATATTATTAAATACTTATTTTAAGCACTCGTAGTTTCGTAATTCGTGTACGTTCAAATTCGAATTAAATTTTACTACAACAATTGCACTCGAACGGATCATAGTAGGTTAGTTTGACTATAGCGCAAGAGAACGCGCCAGCGCTATGCACACAGGCACGCGCACTTCTGTGTGCGTAAAAAATGCATTGAATTACCTAAACTTGACTTCGCGCGATAGACGTAAACGCTCTTAAGCATATCCGCATACATTTCCACAGCATCAATCAATCGTTTTGTTGTATTTTCCTTATCATCTAAAATAGGTATTAACATACAAGCAGTTTTCATATCAAATGCCATTGTTTCTGGTTCTATTTCTGCGCTAGGCAAAGTATACAATGATGATATTTCTGAAAACAAAGCACCGATCTTTTTGTATGTGAGGTAAATGTGGGGAAGACTATACTTTTTTAATAGTTAACTTTGATCGAACCAAACTAATGGAACTATACATTCTAGGGTAATTCTTATAGTTACAGTTGATGAAAAATATTGTGTTGACTATTATAAAAACACTTGAAATGTTTTAATGTCAAATAACGCTTAAATAGAGGTTTTTTTTTTTAAATCGGCGTATAGACGGACTTCCCTAACTATTTGATGTAAGTCCGTCTAGTGGTCATTTTACATTAAATTTGAATGATCTTACAGGTTGAAACATTTTCTTTCAATAGATTAATGAATGTCATTCAAATATATGCTTTAGGGTCATACCTATAAGGCTGCAATTAATTTTAATTTTTTTTTTCTCACACTTGAGGTAAGTCCGGTATATTTACGTGTAGGAGTTGTAAACATTTTCGATAAAATAAAAGCAAAATATAAAATCAGAACAATGCTTTATTTTCGTATTAAAAAAGGCTAACAAATTACTGTAAATCGAATATTATTTGTTCAAATTATGTCTTACAATATTTGTCTGCAGTTTAGCAGTAATTACTGAAATGATCTGTTCACACATTCATCCGACATGACTAATCAGATTTTATTTCGTACGGATTTAACTGATTTTTTCCTATTGGTATATCAAAAAAGCAGTTGAATCCGTCCAAAATAAATTAATGATTCGTCATGCCAGATATACCTACTGTGAGAATAGACCGAGCGTTATTATTTTCTTAAAAAAAAGATAAAAAATCGCAATCTTCTGACGACCCGAATGGCGCAGCGGTAGTGAGGCTGCCTTACGTTCATAGGGTTCCGGGTTCGAATCCCGGTAGGAGCAAGTGTTTGTGTGATGAGCATGGACATTTGTTTCCGAGTCATGGATGTTTATATGTATAATAAGTATGTATTTACAAACAAATAGTATCTATGTAGTATATCAACTATCTGGTGTCCACGACACAAGCCTCGTTGCTTAGTGTGGCACTAGATGGCGCTGTGTGTAATGTCCAGCGATATTTATTTTTATTTAATCTTCTAATATAGGGTGAAAGGCACACCGACGATTCTAAACACCTCCCCCCCCCCATAGAATTTTTCTGTGTAATATTTATTAAAAACTGCCGTTTTATGCAAAACTATGATGTGCTGAATACGTAGTAACCGTTTTAGCGTGGCCAGATTTGAGGCAGAGCAACAGCTTGGTGTCGAGCTCGTAGTGGAAAATCTCCCAAACCATATAGCTAGTAAAACGAATCGTAAGACATTTTTAGAATACTGTGTAAAAATAGCAACATTTGTAATTGATCGTAATAAGTAGTATAAGTAAAATAATACTAGATTATATTTTAGGTGTATAGTTTAAGTATTATGAATTAACCAGGAAACATAAAAAAAAAGTATTGAATAACTCCTTAATTGTAGGTTAGCAGATATTATAAGTATAACTCTTCCATCGTAGTTAGTAGAAATTGATAGGTATCCTATTATAGGTAATCTACGTAGTATTAATTAAAAATTTAAGCAGTTCCTACCGAGAGGAGGTGATCTCTCCGGATCCCATTTTTATGTATAAATTAACTTAAATTATCAGAGAGTAATCCAAAGAAAGACCAACAAAATCTCTGATAATGTCAGGGGCACTGGCGGGGCAGGAGTGTGGTTTTAGCCGGTTCGAGTCCGGCACTACCTCGACTGTCTCACAGCCTGTGAGGTAGTCGAGGTGTCCGTGGGGATTTTTCACTCCTGCCAAAAAAAAAAAAAACCGTTTTAGCGTCGGTGTCCCTTCCACCTTGTATATTTATTAAATTCAATTATTAAAAGAGATTTAGTCGCAATTTACCAATTATAACCATTAGCTTTAATTTCTTACAATAAAAATTAATAAGTCACTAAAATCAACAGTCTTATTTGTTTATAAAATATACCGCATCTTCAATATTACATAGGTAATATTGTTTTGCAGTGTCAGTCTTTATTTCTATCTTTCTAATAATTGACAATGCGGGTACATCATCAAAGTTTGCTTGGTCATTCTAAAAACTAGTTGTGGTTTCCTCACAGTTTTTAAGAAATCTATACAGTAGTATGTTTCTTCATCCACTACTTTGATGTTCTCTGTAAATCCAATGTAATAGTTCCACTTTTGTCTCGTATGGTATCTCACAAGCACGAAATCGTTAATGTTGTACGTGTGCTGTAAGATGTCATTGTCACTAGGATTATTTTGATCCACAATGTTGTCTTTTGCAGTACAATTGACTTCAGCATCGAAGTTATCGTCGTTCAGTGATCTAATGCTCAAGTTCGTATCGCTTAATATATTCATTTTATCAGAAACAACAGTTGTGAAGTCAATTGGTGATAGGCAGTTTCGTTTCGCATTTCTTCTACTACTCGTCTTTCCTGTTGGAGTAGTTGGACCAGACAGTAAAGTATCTTCTTTTGATGTCATATCTGCATGAAATGTAGGAACCGAATTTGTCAATTTCAGGATCACTTAACGTTGTGGTAAAATCGACGTCACTCGTAACGTCAGGTGTCGTTTCGTTGGAAGATGTTTTTCTTTGTGTTTTCTTTTTTCCTTTTTTGTTTAGGTTAGTCATCTTTGGTAGTTTTTTCTCATAGTCGTATTTTTCTTTGTTTGCGGTTGTTTTTTTCTATTTTCTGGAGCAATTTTTTTATGTTTATCTTATTATTCTCTTTATTCATTTTTTCTTCTTATTGTTACATTTTTAAATATTTCTTACAAAAAAAAAAATGAAAAGTTATGATGACGAATAACTAGGTACCGGAGATTTATTGTGAAGGACGGCACGGTTGACTTACATATGTCGGGCATGCCACCGTCCGGGCAAATCAATTCGTCGCATTATCTCCGGGTGTTCTCGTCTAGCTAACGGAGAGTACTTACATAGACACAACCTTGTAGCCAGGATTATACATCAGCAACTTGCTCTAAAATACATCCTTGTGGAATCGGAAGTGCCGTACTATAGGTATGTGCCCGACCCAGTTCTCGAAAATGGCAATATCACACTGTACTGGGATCAATCCATCATCACTGACAGGACTATTGTGGCCAATAAACCTGATATAGTGGTGGTGGATCGATCAGAGCGGCGCGCAATGATTGTTGACATAACGGTCCCGCATGACGGGAACCTCGTGAAAGCCGAGAAAGATAAGCAAATCAAGTATCTTGACTTGGCTCGCGAGGTTGTCGACATGTGGGAAGTGGACTCGGCGATCATTGTGCCGATAGTTGTTTCAGCCAATGGCTTAATTGCCAAGAGCATCGATCAATACCTGAGGAGGCTCTCGTTAGGCAGCTGGATCAAGGGCTTGATTCAGAAAGCGGTACTCCTGGACACGGCTCGTATTGTTAGGACGTTCCTCTCTCTGGAGCCCTGACCGCCGGTAGCTTGGACCCTGTTCCCGATCCCGGTGGGCTACTATTTTTATATTTTTAAATGTTTATCTTTATTGTTATGATGTAAAATGTCATTTTTACTAGAACTTTCTTGATTCATAATGTTATTTTGTGCAATGTAATTGGCTTCATCATCGAAGTCGTCAAACAGTGTTGTAACGCTGATGTTTGTATCGCTATACACGCTGGAATTTAAATGGTTGTTTTCCCGCAGCGAAAAGATTTTGTCTTAGTTATACAACCAATATATAAAAAAACTAAATGTTATAAACCAAAAATGGCAGATTAACAATCGTGAAAAACCAAACTCGAAAGCGACATCAAACCGATGGTAATACCTCGCGATACATAGCGCCCGCGCCGACCGGCCGCGCGGTCATTGACCCGCGTGTTTGTCAATCAGCTGATACCTACACCTGAGGTATTGTAACACAGTACCCAATCATAATAATAAGCTTTACCCAACAAGTGATTCAAATTTTCCCTTCATACTTTTACGGGCTTAGGACCGTCATAAATACTTTTTTAGCTACAACTTACTGAAAATGTTACTAAAAACAAGTTTATTATCTAAGAAAAATAATTTTCTGGATTAGATAATAAAGTATTAAGGGCGTATTTAAAAAATTTGAATCAACTTATTTACAATAATTTTAATTACCTAACCTACTCAAATGTTCGCTATTTACAATAGTAGGTAATTACACTTCCCGATAGCGGAGTAATTGTTTATTTAAAGTACTTAAAGCCCACCTAGTTTATTTAGTTAAATTTTAAATGATGTAGGTTTTAGATTTCCATCCGAAGATAATCTAAGACAGCAGTGGATTACAAACATACTGGCTTTGTAAACCATCTTGATAAGTCTTTTTAACAAAATAAGTCATTTAAATATACAACATTATTCTTTGTTGTGTGTACAACTTCCTTGTATTTGCTAATTTGCTTGCAGGTAATAAGTAATAAGAATACGTCGTAGTCCATACAGGTTTTATTGGATCTCTGAACCACAGATACAAGTTACCACAGATAAAAAATACTATTTTAACACACAGATTATTAATTACGCAATCATTCGCAACATCACTCCCGGGGCACAATGAAATAGGTGTATCTAGGTATAAACGTTATACAATCATAAACTTGTATCTAGCTATTCTAAAATTACCACATAATGCACAAACTCGTCAACAGCACTTAGAAACAATAAGTATTCTTTTATTAGTGTAAGACAAGTATTAAACAATCAAATAAATCACACTGTAAGCAGTCTCGGATGGAGATCAAAGCTTTAGACAAATAAGGAGTCGAAATTCAACCATGAATATTATGAAATAAATCAATCTAAGAATCTAAAGGGTAGTTTTATTGTACGACCCGACCTAGTCGATGTAGAGGGGGCAGATGTAGGACACTGAGTACCATCATCAGCATCTGATGACTCCAGCTGTGGCTCTGGACCGCGCGTGGCACCAATGCTCTCAGGGAGGTTGTTCATCCATTCTTGAGATGCTGCTGAGACTTCTAGAGGATATAACTTTTGATAAGGTCTTACCTTTTCACCTGAAGCTGTCTGCACTCTAGCTGATCTCGTGCAACCGTCTTTGCCTGTAAAAACCTCTTTTATTATGCCAATAGGCCAATGTAATCTTTTGGAATCTGTCTCTACCAAAACTACTTCTCCGACTCTGGGTTCTTTTCTGGCTTGTCTTCAAGAGTATTATCAGTATCTGTTTTCTTTTTTTGTTCACAGGTTGGCCCCTGAGACTTCATGTTAGGACAAAGAATAACATGATGCCGTCTGCTACAAGACAAACATTTTACATAAGCTTTACACTTTTTTGCCATGTGTCCTCTATTAAGACAAATATAGCACCCACCCTTCTTTTTGACAGCCTCCTTTCTCTCTTCTAGAGTAATAGCACTAATTTTACCACATTCTAACGAGTTATGAGATTTATCACAAAAATAACAAAGTTCCTTACCATCTTTTTGTTTGTTTTGGTCGTTGGATTTTCCAGTGCTTACCTCTTTTGACACTAAACATGAAGCAGTTGGTACTGTGTCCGTGTTGCTTACAACACGTGCTAAATTGCATCTTTCTTCTGCTTCTACCTCTTTACGAATAAATTCTAATAGCTGGTTGAGTTTTGGCTCCTTGTTAAGGGGTAATTTAGCCCATTCAATTAATAATTTATCAGGAAGTGCTGACTCAATTAACGGTACTAGCATACATTCATATTTACCTTTTGTTATGCCTAATGACTCAAGTATTTGTAAGTTTACACTTATTTTATCATATAAAACTTGAACTTTAACACTGTCTTTCTTTAATACTAAATTTAACAATTCTCTAACGTAAATCTCTATTAGTATCTCTTCTCTTCCATATCGCCTCTGTAGAGTCTTGATTACGCTGGTATAATTTTCTTCTGAAGCTGGGTAACTTGAGACGAAAGCTTGCGCCTGTGAACCTTCCGCCATCCCTTGTAATAAGTATTGCAGCTTGTCTTGAGCCTGTAAATTCCCATCCTTGTGTATTTTTTCGAATTGGCTCCAAAATGCCAACCAATTTTTGGGGTTATCATCAAACTTCCTAATTTCAAGCTTCGGCAATTTTAAATGCGGTTTTGTCTCAAAGTATTTATTTTCACTATCTCGTTCGGTTTTCGGCCATCTTGCTTTTAACTCAAGCCATTTTCTTCTGTAAGAATCGCAAGTGTCGCATTCTTTTTCGTACAATGTTTGGTCGAAATCTTCCGCGCTAAGCATGTTCTCCTTAATCGCTTCGTCGAGAATCTCCATCTTCTTTATTTTCTCTTGGAGAAACTCAAAGTCAGTGATGGTGTTAGCCGTCCCTTCGTGTCGGGTGAACACACGCCGTAACTGGTCGCGCTCCCGCGACAGCTTCTGGAGATCCATCTGACTGTATTTTATTACTGACTATTGTACACGGTGTCACCGGTCGCCAATTGTTGTGTGTACAACTTCCTTGTATTTGCTAATTTGCTTGCAGGTAATAAGTAATAAGAATACGTCGTAGTCCATACAGGTTTTATTGGATCTCTGAACCACAGATACAAGTTACCACAGATAAAAAATACTATTTTAACACACAGATTATTAATTATGCAATCATTCGCAACATTCTTGATTTACACTAAACCTGAAAAGGGGTCATTGTACTCATCTTTTTGAACAACTTTTTCTATGGGACCAACCTTGAAATCGCGAAAAAAAAATCAGCTTCATTTTGACGTGTTATGCGAACATAAATGTAGGGAAGAGCTGATTTTTTTTTCGCGATTTCAATGTTGGTCCCATAGAAAAAGTTGTTCAAAATGATGACTACAATGACCCCTTTTCGGGTTTTGTGTAAACAAAAAATAATGTTGTATAAGAGAAAATCAAATAATCTTCATTCGACATTCATCAGAAACCTTTTTTTTTTCATAATAAAATCACAATTTAAATTAAAAAAATACGCATTAAGATGGTTCGCAAAATTAATTTAAAATAAAACAGTACTCCCCGGTACGAAAATTCTGAGTACGACCCTGTTGCATCCTGCACTTAGTGACATCTAGTGTGAGATAGTTACGTAACTACAAAACAAAATCGACAGAACGAGCGAATAGTTTTGCTATTGACCGGTAGATGGAAAATAGAGAAGTGGGCGGGATCTAGCACCCCCTCACCCCGCAAAGTGTCACGCGTTGTTTCCTAAGGAAATCTAAATAGAACATCTCCTCTTTGTATTTACTCCGTGGTACCAACTACTCTTATGATGCAATTTAAGGCTAATGAAAGCAGACTTTGCGGCTCGTTTTTTGTAGCAAGGGTAAGCTTAAAGATTCGTCATTATAAAAAACGAGTCTTTCTGGAATATCGTGGTCATAACACTTGACCATCAATTTGAGCCCAAACCACTCCAATTAACCTCGCAAACTCTTTCTTTGGCAGCTTCACTCCGACGTTTGAACGTTGCCATTTTACGAGCATTGGATCCCGTCGATCTTTAAATGCTTTCATGACTGCTACATCTAGCGGTTGCAATACGTGACTAGTATGTGGAGGTAACTTAAGTATTGTTATATCTGCTTTACTCGCTTCTTCGATCATGTTTAATCCCACATGAGTAGCGTGTCCGTCATAAATAAGAAGAATCGGACGCTGAGCTCCAACAGCTGGCAAAAATACTTTTTTAAAAAACATTTCAAAGATTTCGGTCTCCATCCAGCCTTTTTTCGTGGCAGCGTAGGATGTGCCGGGATAAGCATCCGGAGATGTCCATTCATCCCACACGTTTTTTCCCTTATAAATTATTAATGGAGGTGTTTTTTCTCCCAGCGCACTGGCGCCAAGCAAAACAGTAGTGTTTTCTCTACCAGGCGAAGAAATTACTCTCGTCCAGCGTGTCCTTTCACGCCTACAATTTTTGATTTCTCAGGATCATTCGAAAAACTGGTCTCATCTAATTTCCAAATGGCGTATGGTTTGTCCAATAAATTTAATTCTTTCAATGTATTATTTAGCAATTCGAAATATGGGTATACTATAAAAGGGTCTACGGCTCTTTTACGCGCGTATTCGACGGCCTGGGGCTTCTTTACTGATAAATGGTGTCTTTGTTTGAATGCTGTAAACCACGCCTGACCAGGAGTTCCGTTTTTGAAAGGTGTCGAAATGTGATTTCGGTTAACATATTGGCCAACCATTTCAAGGACCTCTTTTTTAGTTAAGCCGAAACCATATTTTTCCATTGTATGTATTGAAGAAGCTAATTTTTTTTTCTACTTCAAAAGTAAGTGCTGTCCTTCTGCCAAGAGAATTAGATTTAAATCTTTTGTTTTTCACATAAATAAATAAATAATTTATTTAATCACATAAAGAATTACAATGTTAACAGAAATAGTATAAGTCATTCGTAGGTTACACTAACAATTTAGGTTAACAAAAGCTGTTAGGTGTTGCAACCAGCACCCCTACTAAGTTATAAAATAACTTGTATTAAGGGCGATGGTACTGTTAGGACATACTTTATAAATCCCTTTTTAAAAAAAACGATTGTCTGAAGTTAATTAATTATATTTAATAAAAGGTAAAAATACAGGATTAAAAGGGAAACTTGGTCAATATTCTGACTTGCGAAGTTGCGACCTATCCGATAGGAGTCTTTACCCGAACTGGCGCTACAGCCTGACCAATGCACTAAGTCTAGCACGTAGTGATGATGTGGTGCTGACTAGGCACTTAAGGGAGTATTCTAGGGATGTAACAACCCCCCCTTTAAGAGGAACTTTACGGTTTTCATGGAAAGTTACGAATTTATTCTTAACCTTGGAAGAGGAATTGTTTCGGGTTCCGGTTCATTATCTAAGGTGTTATCATTTTGTAATTTGGGTTTTGATTTGCAGCCAGAATATTTTCCAAACTTCTTACAAAGTTTATAACTAATAAAAATTAAAATTAGGATGAATACAAGATAAGTCAGAAGTGGATAGTGAGAACTATATTCAATTAGATTAGGGCTAGGATTATTTATAATTTTATCAACATCTGACAACATTTGGTTGTTGATAACGCTAGGTAGTTTTTCTAAGTCTATATTCGATAATTTGGAGGATAACAATTTGGGCTTTGATATGTTAAACTTTTCTAGATTACAACAGACTTCATTAATTAAATTAAAATCTGAGACTATAGTTTTAACATTTATGTCAATGTTGTTTTTTCCAAACAGTTGTTTATTTCTACAATAAGCAGTACAATTAGGGCGAATATTAAGTACACCAGTACCTAATATTTTGAACTCTATTAGATCAGATTTACACTGGATAGAAAGTTTAGTCGGTTCAGATTGGACAAATATCCATTTGTTTCCTTGCAATTCTTGCCAAATATCTATCTGACCATACATTAATTTAGTTTGACAGTACTTAGGTATTTCTGTAACAATTTTTGTTAGTATATCAGTTTCACAGGTTGGTGTTGCTTGAATTGAGTGTGTATCTATATCATCACAAATATAAACTCTGTTTACGGGTTCAGTACAGGATTTTAGATTACTTAAACAGGTGTATGTTAATTTATCCTTACTAATGCCGACATAATTACAAGATGGTACAATCATAGCATAGGAGTTTGGTTTTTCCATGTTGTGTGGTATAGGTACTGGAATAGCTTTAAATAGATCTAACTCAAAAGAGTGTACAAGGGGAATTTTGATTACAAAGACTAACTTATTGTTTACAAAATAACATGACAACTTTGAAATATCAATTAGAGCATGAATAGTATCTAAACTTAAATCTAAAGGCAATTCTTCATAATTAGGTAATTTTCTAATGTTACTTATTAGTTCATTATACAACTGATTTGGTGTCATTACCGATGGGTGAAGGGTATTAGTTTTAGCGAATAATATTGCATTTACAAGGTCGTCTAATTTAAATGACAGGGTAAGTAGACAAGATGATAATTCGGCGTAGACATCGTTCATCTTAGATTTTATGTACAGCTTGTTAGATATAACTGTCATATTACTAAAAGTACTAGATAGATTATTAATAGCGTCATTCAAACGGACTTCATTTGTGGTTATAATTTCAAGAGTTTTGTTATAATTGGAAAGAGCTGCGCTTGTTACAAGAATGTTATCTTTTAAAATGGACGCAAGCTTAATGTTATTATTATTTAGGGTTTGAATGGCGTTATTATATCTTGTGGCATCGTCTTCATCCATTGTGCCAATGACTTGTTTGAAAAGAGAGCCAACTCCTGCTAACCAAGCTGATCTCTTTTCTCGCCCAGATGCAGATGTTAAATGAGATATGGCACTGTAGTCTTTCAGAATATCGATAAGTCGGGAAACCAGAGGCTGTAGTATATTTGTACATTCGGTTTCTTTGAGTACTGTATTCTGTTGACACAACAGCGTAGAAGTTTTTAGTGCATTCTTTATATTATCTATATGGGGTTTTATATATGTAATATCTATAGGTACAAGTAAATGGATATGATCACAAGTCTGTTTCATGATTCCTATTGGGTCGAAGTATATGCCAGGGCTTTCATTGACTTGTTCGATGATATCAGACGTTGCAAGGGACAGGAATGTAGATATTCTGAAATATATTATACAAGATTTTAACTAATGTAATATGTTAAAACTAAGTTTATTAGATTAATACGTAATAAAAAGAAACTAAATATTAGGTATTTCCGCCAGCTTTAATTCGTCATAGTGATACTTGACGTGACGGCGATTAACGAGAAGGGTTAACGTATTGTTGCCATTAATTTTTATCACTTTATGTGGACCTTTCCAGATAGGCGACAGAGCTTTATTCTGCCGCGGATGGTGTTTGATATACACCATATCGCCTGTTTTATATTTCATAGGTCTAGTTCTTTTATCGTAATAGTCTTTTGATGTGATTTTAGATTTAAGGATATTTTCTACGGCTTTCTCTCTGGAGAGTTTCATTCTTTGTTGGAGTATACGGACATAACTAGGATATGTAGGTTCTAATGCTGTATCATAGATAGAAGTGGGTATAAATGGTTTGCAACCGAATAATAATTCGTATGGTGTATAATTTGTGGTGCAATGGACTGTTGTATTGTAGGTTAACATTGCCGTGTAGACGTATCTCGGCCAGTCATTTTGGTTGTCATCGACGAAAGATTTTAAATATTCTTTTAGAGTCGCATGACTTCTTTCTAAAGCACCTTGAGTTTGTGGATGATAGGGGCTGGACCATAACTGTTTAATTTTCAAAAAGGTACAGGTTTGTTTAAATAGTTCCGCTGTGAAATTGGTTCCCTGATCTGTAAGGATAGTTTTAGGGATACCAAACTGGGATATGAAATGGATTAAACATTCAGCGGTTTCTTCTGCCGTAGCATTTCGGATAGGATAGCCTGCTGAAAATTTCGTGAGGTCATCCTGAATTGTTAAAATGAACCTGAGCTTGGCCGTGCCTGATTCAGGCAATGGTCCGACAATGTCAAGTGACACGCGTTCAAAAGGTTGTGTAGAGGTCGTTGTGATCTGCATAGGAGCTCGATTGGTCCTACGCAGGGCTTTATTGGTTTGGCATTGTTCACATTTTCGGACATAGTCTTCGACATCTCTGCGCATATTGCGCCAATAATATTTTTCCTGGATTCTACTTAACATTCTATTTGAGCCTAAATGACCTGATATGGGAATATCATGGTTCTCTTTTAAGATTTTAATGATTTCAGTAGGAGAAGGATAAATTATAATATTTTTGAAAATATGGACAGTGATTGAAGTAGTGTGAAACAAGTATGTAATTATGTTATGAATCTTCATAAAACTATGTGAATCGAATGGATTACGAAAGTCCGTTATAGCGAATTCAGTTGTGCTTTTACTAATTAATTCAAGTTTCAGATTTTTAAGGCTCTTAAAAATATCCTCATAGTTGCATTGATCGAAGTGATGGACTTTTACGAAAAGTAAGTAAAATTTCACATTATTATTTTCGAAGGAGAGAAAGGAATGTAATGTCCTTTCTTTTTCAAGGATATCTTTTGGTTCCGAAAGTTTATCGATAACTTCCGAAATATATGGATTTGACTCGTCAAGGTCAATGGAGGTTGGTATAATAATAGTTTTTAATTTTGTTTTTAATAGGGTTTCGCTATGTTCATGAATTATGGTGTCAAATTGATTAAATTTATTATTTATTTGTTTTAGGCATTTAGGGTAAGTATCGTCATCGTTTTGGACTTCAGGTGGAGTTGGGATATTAAAATCTTCGGGAAGTTCGAAGTCATCAGGTAAATCAATATTTTCAGGTAAGTCAATAAAGTCAGGTAAGTCGGGAATTTCAGGTATTCCGGGACTTTCAGGATTAATAGGAGGGATTTCAGGCTGCTGAGATGGAAGTGGGACATTCACAGGTGGTACTTTGTCGGTAAGTACATGAGCAGTGTTTGGTGATTGAATGGATTTCACAGGGTAACGGGAAAGAGCATCAGCGTTGCTATTGATCTTACCCTTTTTATACTCAATTTCATAATCGTATTCCTCGAGTTTTAGTCTCCATCTGACTAGCTTAGAGCCTGGTTCTTTGCAATTGAATAACCACCTAAGTGGTTTGTGATCAGTTATAATTTTAAATTTATAACCATAAAGATATGGGCGAAATATTTTCGTCCCAAAAATAATAGCCAGACATTCTTTTTCGGTTACGCTGTAATTAGTTTCAGCTTTATTTAGTGTGCGTGAGGCAAAAGCGATTGGGCGGTCTTTTCCCACCTCACCTTGAGAGAGTATTGCTGAAATAGCATAATTTGACGCATCACACGTTAGGATGAAAGGTTTAGTAAAGTCGGGATATATTAAGACGGGTGCTGAAATTAACTTATTTTTTAACGTTTCAAAAGCAAGTTGTTGACTATTAGTCCAATCAAATGGTATATCCTTTTTTAACAAGGATGTAAGAGGTTTAGCTAATTTAGAAAAATCCTGCAGGAAGCGACGGTAATAGGACACCAAACCTAGGAATGATTTTACGTCTTTTGGACATTTTGGGATAGGGAATTCACTTACAGCTTTAATTTTCTCGGGGTTAGGTTTTAAGCCTGCTTCACTAATAGTATGGCCAAGATAAGTAACTTCTTTGCGAAGAAACTCACACTTGTCTGGTTGCAATTTGAGGTTGAATTTTCTCAATCTCTCAAATGTGTAGGATAATTTCTGGACATGGGATGTAAGATCATAGGAATATATCACAATGTCGTCTAAATAAACATAGCAATGTATACCCTGCAGGCCTGACAGGACTGTGTTCATGAGCCTCTGAAAGGTTGCAGGAGCATTTTTAAGACCAAATGGCATTCTGATAAATTCATAGTGACCTTCGGGTACACTAAAAGCAGTTTTAGGGACATCTTCGGCTGAAATTTCGATTTGATGGAAGCCTGACGCTAAATCAAGAGTTGTGAAATATTTACTCTTGCCTAGCTGGTCTAGGATTTCGTTAATTTGGGGAATTGGATAGCTCTCACCAATAGTGATGTCATTGAGCTTGCGATAGTCAATCACTATGCGCCATTTCTTTTTTCCTGAAGCATCGACCTTTTTTGGCACTATCCAAATGGGCGATGACCATGGAGAGATAGATGGTTTAATTATATTTTGTTCCAGCATTTTACTAATCTGGGTTCTGACCTCGTCTTTATGAACTTCTGGAAATCTATAAGATTTTACGTTTATAGGTTGCGAGGTGCTTGTTTTAATTTCGTGCTTGATAGCACTAGTTGATGTGAGTTCATCGTCGGGAAGGTGGAATATGTCTGCATATTGACTACAGATGTCATAAAGGATTTCAGACTCTTCAGAGTTTAGATGGGAAGTTCGTAATTGTTTAAGGACCTCGTTTGTTCTCTCATAACAATTGACGTTAGGTTGAGATAAACATATTTCATTTTTAGTTATCGGGATTAAGGTCAGCGAGAGGTTAGGATTTATTGAAATAGGTTTTTCAGATACGTTGAGGATCGATACATTAATTCGATTGTTACTTTTTATTTTCACTATTGAATTAGCTACTAACAATTTATTGGAAATATGTTGGTCCAGGATTATACCTTCCTTAACTTCTGGGTTTTTAACTGAACATTCTATGATGGTTTCGGTTCGTGGTTCTATTATGTAAGATGGATGGTTGAATGACAGCTTTATATGATGATGTGCGATTTCTAGCGCACCTGAATCATAATTTATGCGGCAGCCATTTTTAATGAATAGGTCATTACCTATAATACCATCATAGGGAAAGCCTAAGTTATCAAAGACGTGAAATTTGTGTAATACTGTGTATCCAGGAGATAGACTTAAGTCTAGAGTAAGATTACCGTGACTCGTAATCGGGTCCTTTGAGTCAATACCTTTTATTCTGACAATATCAAATCCTAATTCAAGGGCTTCAGATAGGCATGATTTCTTTAGGATACACAGGGAAGCTCCAGTGTCTATCAAAAGGGTAAGTGGTTTTTTGCTGACAGACGACTGGGCGACGATATAGGGTAAGTATGTTTTTAAATTAGTGTTTATTTCATATACTTTATAATCATTGTTGTTTTCTTTTTCAGGGACACATACGGATTGAGGAGGATTGGAAATGTCTTCAGTTTGGGGCTGATTACCCTGTCGCGTGACATTATGAGAGCTGCCATTTTGGGGCTGGTTACCCTGTCGTATAGCTGTAGGGCGAATGTCTTCAGTTTGGGGCTGGTTACCCTGTCGCGTGACATTATGAGAGCTGCCATTTTGGGGCTGGTTACCCTGTCGTATAGCTCTAGAGGATGAATGATGATCGGGTATAGGATTAGTGGCGTCGTCTTTTAAAGTTCGTCTCGTGCGACACCCGGTCGAGACGTTTAATAATTTAAATTGTCCTGATCAGATTCTGAATCAGTCGTAGGGGAGTTTTCTTCGTTGTTCACGAAGTTTACATGAGGACTCTTGGGCTTAGAAGAATATTGTTGCGCGGGAGAACTGAATTTATGGTTATATTTTTTATTATTAAATTCGCGCAATTTACATTCGGCTAAAGTATGACCCTCTTTCTTGCAGTATCTGCATACCGACGAATCTCTAGAGGAAGAAGGTTGATTATTATTATTAGGTAGATGTGGCTTAGGTGAAGGTCTATTGTTATCTTTTTTAAAATTAACATTTTGTTTAAATGTATACTGCTGAATCTTTTCTTCAGAAATTGCATAGTTAACAGCCTCGTTCAAATTTTTTGGATCTCTACATCTTACAATGTTAGCTATACGAGGATGTAACCCTATGTTAAATGTATGAAGCGCTAAGTCCTCCATCGCAGCCACTCTACCGACAAGTTCACTTTTCTTTGTGTTGGAAATTGTTACTTCTGTAAGTAATCTGGATAAGCAAGTTTCGACTCGCAGGTGAAATTGGCTGACCGTCTCCTGGTTAGTTTGATGGCACTCTTGAAGCTCGGTAAGTAAATGGGCGTAATGCTTTCTCTCGCCGAATTGATTTTTCATAAATTCTTTGAGAGATGACCAGTTGTCAAACTCTTTGATGGAACACGCGCATTGCGCTTTACCATCTAGTTGGTTGATAATGTATTTGAAGACAATGTCTTCCTGAGATGATGACGATAAGGATATCGCATTATCGCAATTTACTAGGAAAGCATTTAATTTTTCTCTAGAACCATCAAATGGCTTAATAAATTTAAGGATAACACTAAGGGGTATTTCTTCATCTTTAAACTCTCTAAGGTCTTTTTTTGAATCTAATTTAGTCATTATAAGTGACTAAAATAAGTTTCTGAGGAATAAAATACAATAATTAAAGCCTCGATGTTAAAAGTTTTGCCAATTGGTTATAGACGGCTTATCGGTATTCCGCGTACTGAGTAACCGAGTACGTGGGCGAAGGATGTTTAGACTACGGTCTGGACACAGTGTTATAACGACAAATACAAAGTAACAGGAATAGAGATTAGCTTATGCTTTGCTAAAGACTTATGGCAAATCTATAAATAGAATTAAAATTAAGAGCACTGAACTGACTCACAGAACACAAAAACACTTCATTTTGTGGGGACACGGAGGACGTCTGATCCTGGTCGGTGCTGGATACAAGCAGGTCCGTAGAATGCGCTGCAGCGCGCTGCCCGGTACCACTGCACAGTAGACAGGTGACGACTTGGATGAATCCTCAAAAGGGCTCTGGATTTAGCCTCTTTTGAGCTGGAGTTAGCCTCTCGTAGGCCACTGGAGTTGGCCTATTTCAGCCAGGGTTGGCCTCTCTTAGGCCGCAGATAGGTCGCGTTGAGTTCGGGTCGTAGGTTTAGCACACAAGATTCACTTGGCACAAGGACACTTTCACTGGATAACACTTCGCGAGACGTTCCGCGGGATATGATATTATGATCCCTTGCCGCTGCCACCAATGTTAGGACACACTTTATAAATCCCTTTTTAAAAAAAACGATTGTCTGAAGTTAATTAATTATATTTAATAAAAGGTAAAAATACAGGATTAAAAGGGAAACTTGGTCAATATTCTGACTTGCGAAGTTGCGACCTATCCGATAGGAGTCTTTACCCGAACTGGCGCTACAGCCTGACCAATGCACTAAGTCTAGCACGTAGTGATGATGTGGTGCTGACTAGGCACTTAAGGGAGTATTCTAGGGATGTAACAGTACGACTAACTCGCGCGCAGTGTGAGCGCTTTCATAGTACTCAGAAGGTCGGGAATGTTCGTGCGTGTTCGTACGTTTCTGCACGAATTGAATTCGTACGAAAACGTATCCAAAGTGAGCGCGGCCTTAAAGTCCTAAAAAATGTTTGATTTCCTTAGGGGGGGGGGGGGTCTTTGGAATTAGATATTTTTGAACTGCAGAGATCTTGTCAGGGTTCGGCTTTATGCCATCTCTGCTAATGATATGTCCCAGGTATGCAGTTTCAAGTTTCAAAAATTCTGACTTGTCCATCCGAATTTTGAAGTTGGACTCTCTAAGTCTTTGGAAGACGTTTTCCAAATTGTCGATATGCTCTTGAAGAGAGGTGCTAAATACTATAATGTCATCAAGATATACGAGGCAGATGTTATTTTGAAGACCTCTTAGGACATTGTCCATAACTCGCTGGAAGGTGGATGGCGAATTTTTGAGTCCCATGGGCATTCGAAGGAATTCAAAATGCCCGTGTTCCACATTAAATGCTGTTTTCGGTATGTCCTGAGGGTCCATCTCTACCTGATAAAAACCACTTGCCAAATCTAGGGTCGTAAAGTATTGACACTTGCCTAGTTTGTCAAGGACGTCACTGATGTTCGGTATAGGATATTTGTCGTCTATTGTCTTTTCATTTAATTTACGAAAATAAACTACGAGACGCCATTTCTGTTTTCCAGAGGCGTCAATTTTTTTGGCACGACCCAAGTTTAGCAAGGATACACCTCTTAACCTCCAAAAGTAGGGTAGCACCGATAAAGCCTACGACGATACCTCGTCTAGAGCTTTTCGGAGCCTTGTTGGCTGCAAGGTTGTGTACAAAAGTTTTAACCTCTCTTACTCTAAAGGTAAGCAAATGTAGATTTTGGTGTGATTCGACTATAGTTCTAGGGTGGTCATCTACACCCCAACTGCAACTAAAAAATTTCGTTCGCAACCGAATCCACGAAATTCAAGAGAGCACAGAGGGTCATGTGTGGGGCTATGTACCGTCGAAAGACAATCCGGCTGATCTTATCTCTCGCGGGCTGAAGGCTGATTCCATCAGTGGTTCTTCCTTGTGATGGTCTGGTCCCGCTTTCTTAGAGAAAGATGATAGTGAATGGCCAAAAATGCCCAACCACAACGAGAGACACGATCTACCAGAATTGGATTCTTGTTCTGTCGTAGTAACTAACAGTCCTACTAATTTAGATTCTATTAGTAGTTTGATTAACAATAGATCTAACTTAATTCATTTACAAAGATCAATAGCATATTTACAAAGGTTTGTACACAATTATCGAAACAAAACCAACAAACTTACTGGTCCATTTTCAGTTGTCGAACTTATATTTTTTTTTAAATTTAATATTGCACAAAGTTCAGTTGGAAATGTTTCCTGACGAATATACTATTCTTAAAACGTCGAAAGCATTGCATAAAAAGAATAGACTTAGTTCCTTGTCCCCATTTCTAGACCCCAATAACCTACTGCGTGTCGGTGGTAGATTAGACAATTCCCCATACACGTACGATACAAAGCATCCTATCTTGTTGTGTAGCAAGCATCATTTTACTAAGATACTATTTGAACATCTACATTAAAAATATTTACATGCTGGTCCCCAGCTCTTATTAGCGAACGTTAGGCAAATTTATTGGCCCTTAGGTGGCAGAAGCTTAGCCAAAGCCATAGTAAATAAGTGTGTTCGATGTTGTCGGTACAAGGCGGAATCGGCGCAACCAATGGGACAGTTACTGACAACTCGAACTGAATTAGACTACCCTTTCTTACATTGTAGTGTCGATTACGCAGGGCCAGTGATGATAGCGGACAGGAGGGGCAGAATTTGCAGACTTATTAAATCGTTTTTGGCAATCTTCATCTGTAACTCGACCAAGGCCTGACATATCGAGCTCGTTACTGCACTATCCAGTGAAGCTTATTTAGCCGCTCTTAATCGTTTTGTGTCACGCCGGGGGAAAGTATTACGTCCGATAATGGCACTAACTTTGTCGGCACTTACAATGAGCTATCAAAGTTTCTTGGACAATCAGACCTTGAGAGTCAAATATCTCAAGAAGGTATAGAATTTAAATTCGTACCTGCATATAGTCCCCACTTCAACGGCTTAGCCGAAGCAGCAGTTCGTTCCACAAAACACCATCTTAAAAGGTTATTGCAATCCACTCATCTCACCTACGAGGAAATGGCTACGTGCCTCACTCAAATAGAAGCTGTTTTGAACTCCCGTCCTCTTACTCCTCTCTCCTCAGAACCCCTTGACTTTTCCGCTCTGACACCTTTTCATTTTCTAATTGGACGGCCACTTAATGCTATACCTCATCCACAGGTCTCTGATTGTAACATCAATCGTCTGGAGCGCTTCAAGATAATAGAGCACATCAAACAGCAGTTTTGGCAACGTTTCACACTCGAATACGTAGCTCTACTGCAGCAGAAGGTGAAGTGGCGCTCTTCGAAGACAGAGCTGAAGTTAGGCTCTCTTGTCCTCATAAAGGATAGAGCTCTTCCTCCTCTAGTCTGGTCTTTAGGAAGGGTCACAAAGGTTTACCCTGGCAGCGACGGCATCGCAAGAGTTGCAGAGGTAAAGACCAAGAGGGGCACCATAAGGAGGGCTTTCAATAATATTTGCCCCCTTCCAGATTTTTGAAGTCTTCCCTTCAACCCGGGCAGCATGTTGGGAATCGCACCCAACAAACTCGCAGACGGCACGCGCAGGCTACGTGACCAAGCTACGCGTCATCAGCGAGCGAGCGGAGGTGCGGTCGGGTGAGCCGGCCGGGCCGGAGGACACTCGCTTTCGCAGAGACCACCGCGACGGACGACACCCTCAAGCACCAACTTAATCCATGTTTGTCTGGGACCCTTGCAATTGTTAATCTAATCGGCAATATACCACGCCTTTATACAGTCCACGTTTATTTTATATCCTCAACGAGCAGTCCGAACACCTTTCGCCGCTGCAGTTGGTAACACTCATTGTCAAAAAATCTTAATATTATCTCCACATTCGGGAACATGCGTGATATATAAAAACTTTTTATTAAGGCAGCAAACCCTTTGGGGTTCTGGCAGAAATAGAATGCTCGGTCTCGGTGTCAGATTTTAAAAACTGCGCCAAATGGACGCATTCTTCTGCAAAGGTTTCTTCTAAATCAGTGGCATATAGTTGCTTTAACTCCTTTGCTTTTCTTCTACTAAGTTCACTGTCGTCTAGTTTATGCAGTTTCCATAAGAAACCAAAGTTTGTGTTTACTGTATTATAAATAATTTGCCGATTTTTAAGTGCACTTTAAGACAATCAATAGCTGCATAATAATTATCAACGATGAAAGATCGTCTCCCTTCTAATTCAATGTGCCCCGTTTTAACTTCATCAAAATGTAATTTTGGTTTCTTTCTTCTTCTTACATCTTTTTTGTATGTGGTCAATTCGTATCTCTTGATTGCCTCTGATTCAAAATTTTCGAACTCTTTTTCGTCACGCAACGTATCAAGATAAGCATGTAATGTCTCATACAGAGTAACAACGTTAGGTAAATCAACAGAACTTGCTTGTAGCTGTGCACTAACGATTTGACACTTTACTAGCACAGAGTCAGCTGACTCGTCACTACTTTCCGCGGCATCCGATTCCACGAGTTGTAGAGAATGGGCTGCACAAGGAACAAAAGTAGCCGATGGATTTACAGCTTTAATTCTTGACTGAAGACCTTTGTATTGACCAGACATATTGCTAGCATACAGAACGAATGTACAGACAAGCGCCGTACGCTCGCTCTGAAGCATCTGAAAAAACATGAAATTCATGAATCCCTGAGCTATCACTAAGAACCCATCGAGGAATTCTTAAGTGATTCAGAAGAGGTAAAGTGTCAGCAAATGCAAACCATAAATGTTTGGTGTCTTGTGAGACCTTATCATAAAAATATGAATATTGATCGATCCACAATCTTTGCATGATGAATTTGGCTTCGACAATACACGGGCCGACGAGTCCTAATGAGTCAAAGATCTGACTTATTAACCGACTTCAAAAAAAGGAGGAGGTTCTCAATTCGGTTGTATGTTTTTTTTTTTGTGTTTGTTACCTCATATCTCCGTCATTTATGAACTGATTTGAAAAATTCTTCTTTTATCTGAATGGATCTACTTCCCGATTGGTCCCATAGATATTTCATCAAAATCGGTTCAGCAGTTTGGTTTTGAAATCAAAATAGCTGGAAAAAATGTCATCCAAGTAAAAGAAATTGCGAAATTGATATTTGACAAGGATTTGTGTGTGATACGATAACTAAAAAGGGTAAAATGAAAACTTTTTTGCAAAAAAAAACCGGCTTCCAAAAAAAACACAAAAAAAAGTGGAAAATAACTTTACTTTCGGAAGTCGGTGGCAAAAAAGTCAATGAAACAAACAATAGTCACCGACTTCCGAAAGTAAAGTTATTTTCCACTTTTTTTAGTGTTTTTTTTTGGAAGTCGGTTTTTTTTTGCAAAAAAGTTTTTATTGTTATAAGTCAGATCTTTGACTCACAAAACTACACATACTTTCTGTTGAAAGTATGTGTAGTTTTGTAACTTTTTTATTTAACTTTATATTAATTGAAAACGACAAAGTGTCCGAATCACAATTCCAGTTCAGACCAAGAGTTTTAGATGAAACATCCATATTAGTTTGTGAAAAATCTAAAATATGTATTATCCTCTGTATTATTACAAGAAGGCGAAATTTGGTTTAATATTAATTTATTATTTGATTTAAATTTTCTTAATTTTAATTGGGCTGATTCTAAAGTATGTAGATATGACTCCCTGAGCGATATTGATTGTTTTATTTATACAAGAAAAAGAATTACATTTAATTATTGATGAAATTCTTTTTAACGACACGAAATAACAAAGTAACCATAAATATTTTACTATTGACAAAGTCAGGTCGCATTTAAAATGGCCGCTGTTCATTTAAAGCGCGCGCTTATTTGAAATCGTCATTTCGTGAACGGTCATTTCGGAAACGTTCCCGGACATGATGGCATGTTCCCGAAATGACTGATGCGTTCTCGGAATGATAATTATTGTTTCCAAGGGCGATTCACTTACGATTTTTTTATTAATTTATTTTACAAATTCGTTGCTTTTTAATTACAGCGTAATGGAGACTCCTGATAATGAAAACAATAAAAAGAAAACTCAAAAAAAGCTTACAAAGGATAGTGCGGCTTATTTGCGCCAAAGAGAAAAGGCAAATGCTAGGAAAAGAAAGTTTTTGGATAAGATGACAGAAGAACAGAAAGAAATTAAACGTTAGCCCGTTTAATTTCTTTCTGTTCTTCTGTGGATAGGGAGTATTATAAAAAGAAAAAAGTAGAAAATAAAGTGAAGAAAATTACTGATATGACCGAACGAGAGAAGCGAAAGCAGAGAAAAGCTTGGAAAAAAGCATCAAAAAAATACAGAGAAAAGAAAAAAGGTTTAGCAAATCTAATAAGTAATACGCCGCCACAATCGAAATGAGTAAGAATTTAAGAAAGTATGTCATGCTCATTTTGAGTTTTTTTAGGTTAAAATAAAATTCCATTTTTTTATTATTACTATTAGAAAAAAGGGTACACATATGTATGTGCACTTCGGGATTTAAGGACCAAAGTGTTTTATATTATGGTAATTTTCAAAACAGTTATTTTTCAAAATACATAAGTACATTTTGGATTTCACACACATGGAGCGGCAGCGTGAAGAACATCCGGGGTGTCTACACTTAGACGCGAACTTAGATTCTACATACCGCGGCAGGTGCCCCACATTGTCTAGCCTAACTTCTGGTATCGGTTGTGATACAACCAGCCGGTGTTTCTTTGCCGGAGGTCCAGTGTAGGTCTCTCCTCTTTCAGTAGGGGTGGAACTGGGTACACTTGTACAGCTAGTACTGCAGCTGGGCCTTGAACTGGTGCCAGAGCCAATGAAATGAGGATCAATTCGCCCACCATCATATTTGATCAACGCCTTAGCTAAATTGATCCTATATTGCAGTAATCCCAGCTTATCCTTGGGCAAAATCTCTTCTTCCTCACAGCAGCGCGTGTACATTATCCAGCAGTTTACGACAACTAAATCTAAAAAGTGACTAAAAACTCGCACCGTCCATTTCCTTGTACGCATTGAGCTTCTATAGTATGCTATCAATCTGTCGCACAAATCGATGCCACCCATACAAGCATTGTAATTTTTTACAACAGCTGGTTAATTGACATCAATCTTCCGTTTCTGGACCTTGCACCAACGCTTGCAAGTGTCTGCAGGCGTACTCCCTACACATGTGGAGAGAAATGTTACAGCTTTTGTATCTTTCCACTTTAGAACACACATATTTTCATCACTTCTTACTTTCTCATCCCAATCACCTTAAGAGGTGATAGATGGTAAGCCATCTGCTTGTCTGTCTTCAGTTTACTAGCAACTGTTCATAACTGACTTCATAACTGTCGCCGTCAGATAGATCTCTTTGTTGCTGTTATTCAAATGCTCAGCCAGTTTTAAACTCGTAAAAAAACGATCAGTGTAAATAACACATTTGCTGTCAATCGTGTGACAGACCTTGTACAATCCCACCACCCAATCCAAGACTTTGCATAATTTCTGGGGGAATAGTATTCTTACCAACATAAATCTCAAAATCCAGTACCAAGCCGTCCCGAGCATTTAGCACAAAGTTTTTGAGTCCAAGTGACGTATTGGCGGTACTCGCATCTTCCAGAGAAGGGAATCATTTATTCATCTATCGACATATGTTTTGACCGAGGTAAAGTTTGGCATTTGTTCAGAATAGGTTTGATCAGAGGTCGAATTTTCCAAAGCTTATCAAGGTTACTGGGATGGTCTGAATCAGCGAAGTGTATAAAATTGCGAAAAAAATCTGTCGCGGTTCATCGCATCCCTGATAATCGGTACGCATAGGTCTCTATTCCAGTACAGCTTGCCCTGCGGATATTTCAGAGCACCCATCATCAACAGTACACCAGAAAAACGGATCAATTCAATAGAATTTGAACTGATCGAAGATCACGCTTTTGTGCCGAATACAAGTTCGTTTGCTCTGTAACTAAATCCCAAAAATCTTGCCCCAAATATTCAAAAAAAGGAGCACAGCGTATTTATTTCTGAAGTACCCTGGGAAATTAATTCATATTCCGCTATATCAGGACCACGGCATGACATCTCTTTAGTACGCTAAAATAACCTCGATGTACTCTGAATCTCCTCTTCGCCCTCTACCGTATTTTGTTCAGATGGACCCTCATCATCAATTTCTTGAGAGTGCTCCGGCTGTTGAAGGTCCCGAAGGTCTTCTGGAGGCAAGTACTCATCGTCGTCATCATCATCAGAAACATCAATATCGCTATCATTCAATAATCTCTCTATTTCTTCGTCATTCATATCCATGCTGAAATCCCCCTACAACAAAAAAAAAACATATTAGATACTGAGGTACACATATGTGTAACAAAAAAATATCAAAGCAATAGTAGTACAAAAAAAAACAAAAAAACTGCCACTTACTTTTGAACACTTTGCTCCAGACTTTTCACAACCGAAATACACCAATTTTTCGTTAAAAACTTCGAAATATTATTTTTAATCGATTTTACAAAAAACACAGACGGAACGGTTATCGAGTCTTGCGCTACGCGCCATTGAATGCGGACGCGTAAATATCGTTATTCGGTGACTCATGTGCGAGAGCAAAAAAATGTCTTCAAAAATAGTAAAGTGTGTGAACTGTAATGTGGTTATAAATGAACTCTTGGCGTTCCTAAGCAACGTTATGGATTTCATGGATGAAGAGAGTATTCATCAGCTGTGTACCACGGCTTTCTCTGATGAAGAAATTGTGAAGGCCAAATCATTGCTCGCTGACTCGGTGCCGAGTGTGAAAAAGATGCCCACACGTCGGAAACAGGGAAAGAAGAAAATGTCTAGAGATCTTGATGACATTATTTACCTAATGAAAAGTGCTGATCCTGAGATTTTCCCGGTTTTCGTAGAAAAAGAGCTGCATAAACTACCACCGGTCACCTTTGATCACGTTGACGTGACACGGCTATTGAGGGATATCCTGTGCCTTAAAAATCAATTGTGTGCTCTTGAAGAGAGAATAGTGTCGCCTGAGGAGTTTAATCAACTCAAATCTGAGATTGAGCATATGAAGAACGCATCGATCATCGATGATTTCGCATCAAGTGCAAATGTAAACAAAAAGCGTGGTGCTCGTCTGCAAAATAGCTTTGAGTTTGATAGTGGACCCATCGGTCTTAATTATGTGCCGCAATATGTACCTATAAAATCAGCTGGTTCAAATGTTAACGGACGACCTTCAGTTGCGAGGCATTCGTCACCAAAAACTAGCGGTGATTCCTCTATCTCTTTCGCTCGCGTACGAAACAAAGCGACGGACGCAGTAGCTCACGTAACCGTGACTCAGACCGTGGAGACCGACTGCCGGGCGAGCCGAACGTACGGCGGTAGTGCAGGTGTAAGCGAGACAGAGCATCCTGAGGAGTAAACGCGTCGGGCCTCGGTAAACAGCGTGGTTTCGCCGTTACCTACGATGTTGACGCCGAGTGTCGAGCCGAGCTGCGCCGACGCATTTGACCCGCCCGCTACTAGTGTTAATCGATCGCCGCCGGCGTCGGTTACAATGAAAGCAATCTCGAACACGACCACTCAACAGCTCAGTGCTCGCGTTAGTAGTGTACCAGTGTCGCGGATGAGTGAGAAAAATAAACAAGTGGTAAGAGACAGTGATTCTGAGTGGCAAATAGTGAGAAACAAAGCGTCTAAACGTAATTATAAGCTTATGGGGCAGAGAGGTTGTGCTGTTGCGCCCGAAAGTAAATTTAAAGCAGCTGATATAAAAGTCCCTCTGTTTATCTCAAATGTTAGCAAAGATACGTGTGAAGATGACATTATTAACTATATTAAGGAAAAAACAAATGTTACAGTATCTCTAAAAAAGATAAACATGATGCAAACTAAAAAGTATAATGCTTATAAATTGTATGTCTCCAAGTATAATTTAGAATTATTCTTAGATGATAATTTTTGGCCTAATGGAATAACGTTCAGGCGTTTCGTGCATTTTATGTACAAAACAAAAACGGGAGCATGTTAATTAGTGTACTAGTATGGATTTAAATGTTAAACAGTATCTTAATTTGATTAGCTTTAATTGTAAATCGGTCAAGAGGTCTATTGACAATATAAGAGACATTTGTGAAATGGCTGATCTGGTAGCACTCCAGGAGACGGGTTACTTCCCCATGACATATCATTATTGGGAACTATTTCGAATAATTTTGAGTACACAGGTAAGTCTGCTGTAGACACTTCTGTGGGCTTGCTGAAGGGGAGACCTCATGGGGGAGTAGCCATTCTTTGGAGAAAGGGTATATTTGATAGTGTTACTGTGGTGCCGTGTGCCAGCACTCGACTGACAGCTATACGAGCCAATGTTGACGGCCGCTCTATTATTGTTTTTTCTGTGTATATGCCGACTGATTCACCGGATAATCTACCAATTATGACTGAGGTTTTTGGTGAAATAAGTGCAATAGTATCTGGTGAGAACATTGAAACTTTGTTTATTTTAGGTGATTTTAATGCGCACCCTAATGAATTATTTTGTTATGAAATGATTAACTTTTGTTCGGATCAGGCCTGGATCTGTGCTGACCTGGAAAAGCTAGGCACGCAGAATAATACTTACACGTTTGTTAGTGAGGCTCATGGCTGTAGTCGATGGCTGGACCACTGTGTCGTATCATTGTCGGTCTGGCGAACTGTAGTTGAGGTTCGTGTCTTGGAAGATGTTTACATGTCGGATCATTTACCTTTGCTTGTTAGTTGTGACATAACTGTGGTAAGGCCCAAGTTGGTGACGAGTGACATGCCGCGTGACTCGGTTGTATGGGGGGGGAGAGATAAAGTTCAGATAAAAACTTACCATGATCTCTGTAATAACGCATTTAGAAACATTGATTTTCCCACCGAATTCACGGAATGCAGTCGTGGGTCATGTGGTCTGGAGGACCACAAAATTGTTTTGGATAGGTTATATAATAATATTGTGGAAACCTTGAGTAACGCCGCTGTTGTTTCTGGTGGGAAGCGTGTCCCTAAATTGAATAAAAGTAGGCACTTGTGTGGCTGGAATAAGCATGTCCGTGAAGCTCATAGAGTGGCCAGGCTTAGGTTCGAAACTTGGACAGGTTGCAACCGGCCCACTTCAGGCATTATTTATGACGAAATGCTCGAGTCGCGTAAAATATTCAAAAGTCGCTTGAAGTGGTGCCAGAATAATCAAGAGCAGCTTAAGATGGACATTCTGGCTAAACACAGATCGGCAAAGGACTTTTCTAAGTTCTGGAAAGCTACTGGAAAGCATGAGGTTAAGCCTGGCCTCCCTGTGAGCGTAAATGGAAAAAGCGAAGCAGTCCATATTGCAAATATGTTCAGAGAACATTTTATGATTCGCTCCCCGCTGGGCCCTTCAGCGTCATTTGTTAGGTCTGAGCCCGGGCATGAGGGGGAGGAGTCGCCTGTACACTTTACTTCTAGTCAAGTGAGATGCGTTTTAATTAAAATGACTGGCGGTAAATCTCCTGGTCACGATGGGCTCAGTGTGGAGCATCTGCGGCATGCTGGGGTTCACCTGCGGAGGGTCTTGGCATTGTTCTTCACGATGTGCTGGAGTCACTCATACTTACCACATGACTTAATGAAAACCATCGTAGTGCCGATTGTGAAGAACAGGACTGGGGATATCTCTGATAGTGGGAACTACCGGCCCATATCGTTAGCAACGATAATTGCTAAAGTGCTAGACGGTGTACTTGATTCCTACATAGATAAGTACATTAAATTACACGACGCGCAGTTTGGGTTTAGACCCGGGTTATCCACGGAGGCTGCCATCGTAGGTCTCAAGCATACTGTCCAATACTATATGGAGCGCAGGACACCGGTGTATGCGTGTTTCCTCGACCTCTCCAAAGCTTTTGATCTTGTCTCATACGATGTGCTCTGGAGAAAGTTGGGGAGCACGGGTATATCGGTGGGGGTGCTCAATTTGCTTAGGTATTGGTATTCCCACCAAACAAATTTTGTGGGGTGGAATAATACGCTATCTGAAACATATACGTTGGAAAGCGGGGTGAGGCAGGGGGGTTTGACGTCACCCAAGCTTTCAACCTATACATAAATGACCTCATCGTCGAGCTTAGTAGCAAGCGTGTTGGTTGTTCGATAGATGGCGTTTGCCTCAACAACATTAGCTACGCGGACGACATGGTGCTGCTGAGCCCGACGGTGAGAGGTCTCCGAGAGCTGTTAAAAGTATGTGAGTCCTATGCTGCTGCACATGGCCTTGTTTACAATGTCCAAAAATCCGAATATGTGGTCTTTAGGGCCGCTGGTGGATGCCCTGAGTATTCACATAATATAACCCTTAATGGCTTGTGTGTGCATAAACCGTGTGACGAAATTTAAATACCTAGGGCATTTAATTACCGAGGGTCTTGATGACGATATGGACATTGAGAGGGAGCGCAGGGCTTTAGCGGTCAGAGGTAACATGCTGGCCCGCAGATTTTCCCGCTGCTCTGAACAAGTAAAAATAACGTTGTTCAAAGCGTATTGTCAAACCTTTTATACGGGAAACCTGTGGGTCAAGCACACCAAAAGATCTCTGGATGTCCTGCGCGTCCAATATAACAACATCTTCAGGATGATGTTGGGGCTGCCTCGCTTCTGTAGTGCATCTGGGATGTTCGCGCTGTATCGAACTGATGGCTTTCATGCCGTCATTCGCAAGAAAACTGTTTCCCTGATCTGCAGATTGCGTGGCAGCTGCAATGGCATTCTGAAGACTGTAGCGGATAGGATCTCTTCTCCGATATGGGTGTCGTTTATTAAGCGGGTGATTTGAATGTTTTAATTTTAATTTTATCATTTATGGTTCTTTATTTTATTTTAATTTTATCTTATTTTAAATCTGAATGTTGTATTTTAATTTTGAATGAATTTTAATTTTATCTTATTGTGACTTCAATGTTTATTTTATTTTAATTGCACTGTATGGATCTATGTTATCTGAATTAAATGAATTTTATTATTATTATTATTTATTATGAAAAAATCGAAACTGTCAAATTCAAACAAAAAATTTCAATGTTCATTGATTCTGCATATGCCATCTGTGATTTTTCTTTGAACCTCCTTTTCTTTAGAAATACGTATTAATTTTGGATTTTGTCAATAGATGTCGTTATTACACATTTTTTTCGCAATAAATATAAGTGTATTGCGTGTACGTGTCTAAGCAGCGATTTCAGTTTTTACTCAGAGCTCTTCGTTTCGATGATATTTCAACTCGCCAAGAACGGAACTCCATTGACAAACTGGCTCCAATTAGACAGAGCTATGAAGCGTTTGTGAAGAATTGTGAAACATATTACAAAAACCATGAATATGTTACCATAGACGAAATGTTGGAGAGTTTTAGAGGATCGTGTCGATTTTGCCAATATATGCCCAGTAAACCAGCAAAATACGGGATCAAGTTATTTTCTTTGGTAGATGACAGAACATTCTACTCGAAAAAGTTGGAAATATACGTCGGAAAGCAGCTAGAAGGCCCATATCTTCAAGATACATCAACAAATGCCCTTGTCAAGAGAACGGTAGAACCAATAGCAGGAACTGGACGAAATGTCAGTATGGACAACTGGTTTACCAGCGTTCACTTGGCTGAACAGCTTCTAACAGATTATAACTTGACAGTTGTAGGCACACTGAGAAAAAACAAGGCAGAAATCCCAAATGACTTCAAGCGAAAAGGGGTTGGAAGAACACTCCACTGTGTTTGGATATAAACCGACGCAGACCTTGCTCTCCTACTGCCCGAAGAAGGATACGACTGTTCTTTTGCTTTCAACAATACACCACGACGGCGTAATAGATGAATCTTCTGAGAAAAAGCTTCCAGAAATAATAAAGTTCTATAATAAAACCAAAGGAGGAGTAGATGTAGTGGACAAACTCATCGGTACTTACTCTGTCGCACGTGTCTGATAACGATGGCCGCTGAGGTTGTTTTTCACATTTCTTGATGTTGGAGCTGTAAATGCTCACATAATATGGGATACCGTAAGTCAAGAAAACAAAATGGGGTGCAAGTTTTTCTTGAAAACACTGGCATTTGAATTGTGTCGTCCTCAATTGCAATCGCGGGCCACTATTTCAACTTTGCCTCGGGAATTGAAACAGACCATAAGGCGATTCATACATCCGCTTCTGAATATTCAACCTGATGAAAGTGTCATCGTCCCTATGAGGAAGCGCTGCATTCATTGCCCGAGAAAAATGGATAGAAAATTTAAATCTATCTGCCACTTCTGTAAGGGTAACATATGCCCTACACACACCAAATCAGTTTGTACTGACTGTGTTCAAAAGGAAAATTAGTCTAACTTCATTTGCTAGAAAGTTATTTTTTTTTCCTGACGGGACTTGGAACAGTTTTCATTTCTGCATCTCTTCTTTGTAGTTTTTTCTTTAAAGATTGAATTTTCCGCTTCATTTCAACAATAGTTTCTCCCTGCTTTTTTATTTTTCGGTATGCTTTCGCCCTATTTTTTCGAACGGTTTTTCTACCTACTTGTCTTCTCTCTGGAGGCACTACGGCTAAGTATCTTCTTAGCCATATGTAGCATTTTGTATTTCCGCAAAGTGCTTCCACTGATACATTTATGAAAGACTTCTCTCTCTTTTGATTTTTTTGAAAAAGCATCATCCTTTTCTTGCAATTGCTTAGTCATTACTTCGCCATATAGAAGTCGTTTGCGTACTTCAGGAGGTACGTGAATAATTTCTTCGAACAAGATGATGTAAGTCGAATGTGCCCATCTAAGAGAGACTCTGTGAAACATAATGGTATCAAAAAACAAAGACGCGTGCTGTTACACACAGTTAAAGAACTGGTGTCAAAATTAGTAAAAGAAACTGGAATTGTCTTGTCATACGCAACGCTATTGAGAGCAAAACCATTTTGGGTCGTAACGCCAAAATCAAGGGATAGAGAAACATGCTTGTGTGTTAAGCATGCAAATTTTGAAGAAAAGTTCAATAAACTGAAATATGCAAAAGAGCTTAAACACGCGTCTATTGAAAATTTTATTGAACAATACACTTGTGATGTTAAATCTCATGACTGCATGAATAGTTTATATGAAAAATGCAAAATTCTGGAGTTTGAATCAGGATATAATAGAGATTCTTTGACATATTTTATATGGAGGTCCATCCAAGAAGAAAAAATAGTAAGAGGTGTAAAAAAGACTTTTAAGATAACAAAAAAAGTTCCGATTTCGAGTACAGTCAAAGAATTGAAAATTGCTTTATTTGAAGATGTTCCGGCTATGAAGAAACACTTATACGGCATTTATAGTTACAGTAAATTGAAAAAAAAGCTGAAAGACAAATTACATGTAAATGAGGTGATGATACAGATAGACTTTTCAGAAAACTATACTACGAAGTACGCAAATGAGATACAGTCGACACATTTTGCTAAGAAACAATTATCTATTCATACAGGCGTATATTATTTGCGAAGCGGTAAGAGTGATTTGATATCAAAATCTTTTGCTACAGTAAGTGACAATTTAGATCACCAAGCTCATGCCGTATGGGCTCATATGAAACCAATATTAACTATTTTGGAAAACAAACAAATTGACACACTTCATATTTACTCTGATGGACCAACATCGCAATACCGGAACCGTACAAATGTAACTCTTTGGATACAAACATTGATTAATGATTTTCAACAAGTGACCAAATCTACTTGGACATTTAGCGAGCCTGGGCATGGTAAAGGCCCTATGGATGGTGTAGGAGGATACCTGAAAAGAACAGCTGACAGACATGTGTTGATGGGTAGTGACGTTAGAACAGCCTCAGAATTCGCCGATTTGTTCAAAAACTCTGATATCGAAGTAAAGGTAATCCCAGAAGACGACGTGATTGAGGAAAAAACAGCGTACCAAATTCTTTGGATGCCATTCCAGGCATAATGGACATCACAAAAGTGTGCTGGCAAAAAGGGTTAGACGTTTTAATACAATTATATTGATACGAACATTTTCACAAAGAGCTAAAACTATCGAAGATTTCTAGCCTTTGTAACATAAGTGCAGTTGAACCTGAGGATGTTTTTATGCCTTTAATTGAATCTCCTGTTGACAAAGAGTCCATGATAACAGATAACTTTTTGAAATTGAAGAATAGAGTAAGCATTTATAAATCTGTATATAACTCATCTTTCTCGGAAGATGAAGATTTAATGGCATTATCTCTTCGTCAACAGATTAAAGATAAACAGATTGATGTTGAAGCAAGTACATCTTATGGCAAAGAAAATATACATCCAAATATCGTATCCCCTGGGACATTCTTGCTTTTAAAAGAGAAGGGATCCTGTTGACCGATTATAAAGATAAAGGCGTTTCTATAACCGGAGAATACTATGCTTCTATCCTCGAGAGGTAAAAAGAAAGCATTAAAGAAAAAAGGAGGGGTAAATTGACCAAAGGTGTCCTTCTTCTTCACGACAACGCGCCTGTTCACAAGAGCCGTGTTGCGTTGGCTGCCCTGCATAAGGTGGGCTTCGATATTTTAGACCATCCACCCTACAGCCCAGACCTGGCTCCCATTGATTATTACCTCTTCACAAAACTGAAAAAAGAACTTCGTGGGAAGAAATTTTCAACTGATGAAGAAGTGAAGGACGCGGTTTCAGCTTATTTTTCGGACAAAGACAAAAAATTTTTTTATGAAGGTATACATAAGCTAATTGAAAGATCTGAAAAATGTATAAAAAGAAAAATAATTTAGTATTTTTATTTTCACTTCTCACCCTCCATTCCGCGAACTTAAAAACGCCCCCTCGTATGACCTGCCGGAGCTGAGACCGGCGCAGCGTTATATGTCGCTGCACCAGCCTCTCGCCCCGATCCTTGGCCTCCTAGCGCCACTGTTGTAGTGTCGCGAGGGTCTTGGCCTCCAGGTCCCACGGCGGGGATCCGGCCAGTACGCAAGCCGCCTCGTAGGAGATCGTGCGATATCCCCGTATGACCCTGACGGCAATCGCCCTCTGCGGTCTGCGCAGAACTGCGATAGTGCGGGCCGTCAGGTCGGTCGCCCATACCGGGGCCCCGTAAAGGGCCATCGATCGCACGATCCCTACATATAACCGCCTACAGGCGGTGCTCGGGCCCCCCAGATTGGGAAGCAGCGTTGATAGTGCGCCTGCCGCGCCCATCAACTTGGGCACCAGCCGCTGAAAATGGGGGCCGAAGTCACAACGGCTGTCAATCCTAGGTACTTCATGGTTGACTCGACAGCGATTCGGGCCCCCCCGACCACAATATGTGATCCCAACGGCGGCGCCCGTCGGGGGCCATGAAAAGCAATGGCCTCCGACTTGTTGAGGGCCACCTCCAGGCCCAGGCGTCGTATGCGGCTCACTACCTGTGAGACCGTAGCCGTAGCCAGCAACGCTGCCTCCCTGTACGAGCTCCCCCGGGCCGTGACCAGCGTGTCGTCCGCATAACACGTCAGGTTTGCTCCCGGTGGGAGCTCGCACCGCAACACCTAGTCGTATCCGATGTTCCACAGGGGCGGGCCCAGAACCGAGCCCTGTGGAACACCGTACGACATCTCAGGACGGCCTGTGCCGTCGCGTCCCGTATAGGTGACACACCTTCCTGCCAGAAAAGCCCCCACAATGTTGCGGAGGTAGGAAGGCACGGATGGTATCTCAGGGCCTCCCTGATGCAACTCCAGGGCAGGGTGTTGAACGGTATGGAGATGTCCAAGGACACCGCCAGCAACACCCCACCCCGGGTCACGCTTCCTCCGCGAGAAACTCACTCTCATTATGGCGTCGATGGTAGACCGCTCATGCCGGAACCCAAACTGACTGTCGTCCAGGTTCGGCACCTCTGTACACAAGTGGCTGACAAGGCGGTCTGCGATTATTCGCTCAAGCATCTTGCCCACCTCGTCCAGCAGCACCGCCGGGCGCCCCGCCTTCCTGAGCAGGACCATTCGACCAGCCTTCCACCTGGTAGGAAACTGGCCCCGCTCAAGGCATGCCGAGAAGAGTCCTCTCAGCGGGGGCTCCAACTCCTTCAGGGCGAGGACCAGAGCGCGACCAGGCACTCCGTCGGGCCCCGGAGCAGTGTTTTTTGCCCGGAGCCGCAACATGGCCGCGCTCATCTCCGCCTGTGTCACCTCTGGGACGGTTTCGTTGTCTTCTTCCGACTAACTAACTAAACATACAAGGCAATGGCTAACATATTTTCTAACAAATTGCCTAACACTAGGAAACCAAAAGTGACGTAATATAAGATCCGTCGTTCGGTCGGCTCCAAAATGATCATGCTCATCATGGAAAGCTCTTAAAAGGCTAAGCCGGTAACCTTTAGGGATGTAACAACAATCGTGGTTCTTCCCCGGTTGGTGTATATTTATAATACAAAAGTTCATTTTTAATTAAATACCTTGAAGAATCTAATTGGCCATCTCTTAACTTAACAATTAAATTTTGGGTTTCCTCATCCGCAGTCTGAGCGTCCTTTGCCCAATTGTTAGGATTGCGAATGTGTGATACGTTTGCAGTTTCAGGAGGGTGCCGGCTTAGAAAATCAGCGTGCTGCATCATGGATCCTTTTCTATATTCCAAAGTAAAGGTAAAGTCTTGTAGGTAAACCCACCAACGCGCGACCCGAGGCAACAAATCTTTTTTTGTTTCAGTTAACTTCAACGAATTACAATCCGTCACTATTTTGAAATTGATACCAATTAAATAATGACGGAAGTTCTGAAGTGCGCGTACAATGGCTAGGGTTTCCAGCTCGTAGCTGTGATAGCGACTCTCCGCGCCCTGGGTAGACCTACTATAGTAACTGACTACTCTCTGTCGTTTACCGGCATGCTCCTGCAACAACACCGCACCGACACCAATGGAACTGGAATCGGTGTGAAGTTCCGTAGGCAAACTTGGGTCAAAGATCGTTAAGACTGGTTCATGGGTCAAACAATGAATAATATAGTCGCGTGCCACATCTTGTTCTGAACCCCATTTAAAAGGTTCTCCCTTTCTTAACAGTCTGGCAATGCAGGCTGTTTTAGAAGCGTAACCCACGACATAATTTCCTAAAATACTCGGCTAGGCCCAAAAATTGGCGAACCCCCTTAACATTAGTAGGCTTTGGAGAATTTACCAGCGCCTCAATTTTTCTTGGGCTCGGCCGCACTTCACCATTACCAATTACCCGTCCTAAGTACTCTATTTCGGTATCTAAGAAGGTACATTTTTTAAAAATTAACCGAAAAACCGGCATTCGTGAGAGTACTCAAAACTTGACGCAGCAAGTCGAGTCCTTCAGGAATTCCGTTTGACATAAAAAGTACATCGTCGATATACGTCAAAACTCGCCCACTTTCAATATAGGGTTTTAAGGTTTTTGAAATTATTCTTTGATAAACTATAGGGGCGTTAGCTAACCCATAGGGCATTTTCAAGTATTCGAAATGCCCTTCGAGCGTTACGAAGGCGGTTTTGGAAATCGAATCATCATCCTTTAATGGCACCTGATGAAATCCAGTTGCCATGTCTAAACTGGTGAAGAACTTGAAACAACCAAGCCTATCGATGTGGTCATCGATCAAAGGCAAGGGAAATCGTTCCTTGATCGTTATAGCATTAAGTGCCCGATAATCGACGCACATCCTATCACTCCCGTCCTTCTTCTTGACGAGAATGATAGGACTGGCGTAGTCGGACTGTGACTCACGAATAATTCCCTTTGAGAGTAGGTCATTAATTATATCCCGAACTCTATTTTTTTCGTCACAAGAAAGCTTATAAGGCCTATGAACTACCGGGGCATTCGATGTTAATCTTATCTCCATACTGCCCGTATTCACCGTTGATGTAGCAGTACCCGTAATGAAAGAACTCGAAAAGTCGCGGATGATATTAAGCAGGAGATTTCTGTCATTGCCTACTAACGGCGTTTTAATGTTTTTATAGTCAACGGTAGATACGTGCAGTACAGAGGGCACACTGTCTAATCTCGTGAGCCGGTGTAAGTTATTACTACGCGTGTAGGTAATTCCCTCTCTATCTAATACATCTGTGCCAATCAAAATAGGCGCCGTAATGCACCCAAATGGGACCACATACAAATCAACTTCCAAAGACACTTCAGGAAATTCAATCGTCGTCACAACATATGACGTCGATTCAATCTCCTGGCTGCCTATACCTCTCAACAAACGATATGTTGGGATTCGATTGAAATTAAAATATTTAAGAACCGATTCTAAAATCAACGAGATATCAGACCCACTGTCAATCAAAGTATCTATAGGCACCTTTTGAATAACAGCAGACATTATCTTGTCTCGTTTCGATTGACACTTGAGCAAAAATTTATCTTAGCCGATTTCTGTTCATTACGATCAGTTTCAGACTTTTTTTTCGAAAAGCATGTATCAATTACGTGACCGTTACGTTTACAATGCGTGCAAAACTTGACAGATTTATCACCCGATGTTGAAGGCGTTGACCTCACGGTATCTGCTGATGATGGCGCGTTAGTGTCGACTTTAGGTCTTTTCCTGCAGTTATATTTCGTGTGACCAGCTTAATGACAATAGTGACACACTATTTTACTATCTCCCGATTTAGTTGCTTCGCGTTTACGCGATGATGATGGTCCTACATTGTTTGAATGGGGAGGGTTGTTTGAACTGCGCGTCTCGGTTTTTGGTTTGACAAATACCGACAAAAACTCGACTAAATCCGTTATTTTAAGTTTCGCATTCGTTGCCGCAGCCTTTACTTGAGCATCAGTAATACCTCTGACAATTATTGCAACTTTCAGCTCATCAGACAACCCCTTTACAATATTAAGACGCAAAAGAGACTTGCGAGCATATTCGGCGTATGTCGGGAATTTATTTGAATTGTTACACATAACCTCAAACAAAATTGTAGCAACGTCTACATTACGTGGGCATAGTGAACGAAACTCTAATTTGAAATTGCTCCCCGAACGATCACTTGTTACCCAATCGTTAAGCCATGACTTCGCGTCATCACGCAAACAACTTCCTATGCGCCCTAGACACTCGCGACCGTCCCATTTATTTAAATTACGAGCGCGGTCCACCTCTGAACACCAAACGTCAAAGTCGTGTAGGTTAGGATCGAAGAGAGAAATATAAAAATTATGCGATCTCTCTTGAACTAAACAAGACAATGCGCCAACGAGCTTATCTGTCACGTCCTTATCCTGGTCAAGCGTTCGCGACTTCTGCCTAGTGAAAGTTTCCTGCTCCCGTGAGCCGTGCTCCGCAACAGGCGTAGACACGCGACACGTTGGCGAAGTCGGCAAACGGCTCTCAATAGAATTCAAGCGAGCTAATATTTGACCTAAGGCATGATCACGCGGAGAATCACGGCGGCTATATGAGGTGTCACGACGTCTATGACCGTTTCGTGGACTACGGGACACATGACGATGTCTAGAAGAGGTACGCTCGCGACTGTGAGAACGCTCACGGTATCTACGCGGTGAAGGAGTGTGATTGCTCCTTCCGGAACCATGCCTATGATTACGCGATCTACTTCTCAACGTTCTAGAACGATTACGATGTAATCGACGCGAATCGATTTGTTTTTCAACTTGTCGAACGTCCCGGCATATCAGAAATTAAAATTAAATGATCAGAAAAAAAAATAAAAAAACTCACCGATACTCGCGTACCTGGGTCACAAAAATAAAACTTGCAGTAATTAGGTTAAATTCAAACACTGTCGGTCATTTACTTTAACTTAAAACAGATGGCACAAACAGCACTAAGCACGTGGTCCATCCCACTTCTGATCTTAGAAACCAGAAGTGAGGACAGTTTTTTAAAAAATAACGCACAATTACTTCCTAAATTATTTAACAAAGATAATTTTAAAAATAAGACATCCGAAGTCTAATTACTGCAAATGATATAAATTGATTAGCAAACTAACAATATAGCGACTGAATATAAAAATACAAACGAGGGTAGCGATGTTCAACCGTTGCCGATCGATACTCGAGTGAGCCCGTTGCTTTTTTTTTTTTTTGAATGGCATCTCGCAGTTCAACCTAGGAGGTTGTCGTCTGCTCAACCGGACTATCCTGTGGATGCCTTGAATTTAAGGCCTCGAGCCAGGGCAAGAGCCCGTTGCTAACCGCGCGCTGTCTTTTATAGCGCACCGCTTGTACCAGGTTTTGGAGAAGGAGGTTTCGCTAAGAGTAGCGATTTCAATCTATGACAGATTTTCAATCGAGGGTAGACATGCGCAAAACGTGTCCAACAAAAGATAAGGAGTGATATGTATATTTTTGCTTCCGGAACTAGTCCACTCACCTAGTTCATTAGTTCCTTTAGTACCGGGGAACGCTTTCAGTTCGTTACTGTTAATACCTCAGAAAAACTCCAGTACCATTGTAGTTCAGAACTATCAAAGCAAAATTGAATACTATTACTTCGGGACTATACGAGTACAGAAGCCAGCACATCAAGCTACTACAATCTGTCAGATTTCTTTGATAGATTTTCGACTTTATTGCTAGATCATTAGGTTCAAGGTTTATTGGGAAAATTTAACAGTTTCGGGTAGCTTGACCTCGACCTCGGTCTGTACAAAACTACTCTCAAGTTCAACGTTTTAGCCTAGGACAGCGGGCGACGAGCGGTGGTGGTGGTGGTCGTGTGTACTGTACAATGTTCATCGTTCGCCGTGTAGCCCGCGCAGAATTAGTATGCCCGCGTTAAGTTACAGAAGAGTTAATAGAACGTAGGTACGCGGCGTGAGGCGCACTTTTAGTAATTTTAATACCTATCTCGATTTTCCTTCATACTTTGCAGGCTTAGGACTGTCAACCATGATAAAATAAAAAAGTTTTTTTTGATTGAATATGAATAGGTTGGCGTATTTAAAAATCGAGATATGTACAATGATTTAAATATTTACAAGATTAAGTACAATATTTACAATTTTTACTATTTTAATCGCAGTTGCTGCTAATAAATAGCAACTGCGATAGTTTTTTTGTTGTCAGCCGTGTTCTGCGATCATTGAGAATATTCCCGGCTTTTGAGAATATTCTTTCGCACGGAACTGAAGTTGCTACTAGATGCAGCCGTTTTAAAGCATATTTATATAAGTTTGGATAAAACATCCTACGTTCATGCCACCATTTTAGAGGATCGTGGGTGCGTGGCAAAAGTGGCTCCTGTAAGTATTTGTCCAGCTCGACGATGCCGGCGGCCAGTGGGTTCTCTGGCGTTAACTTTGCCACTTCTTCGTCGAACTCGTCCCAAATTGTGCCTTTGGTGAAACTGGCAGGTGTCGGTGGGACTGTTGGTGGGGCTGTTAAATTTACACTTCCAACTTTAAATTTTAAATCCGACACAGCCTTTGTATATAGCTCCTCACTGCTGAAACCTTTAGTCTTGAAGCGTGGATCCAGTATGGTCGCTTCCGTATATAAAACGTGTTTTTCAATGTGTGCAAAACGTTTCTCCAGCTCCTTATCAAGCGTGTCCAGCAGTGCCCGTACTTCTGGAAGTAAGCCATTAGTTTGTTGCTGCGATTTTACGTTACGCTTCATAATGCGGCAAAGGGGAATAATTTTTGCCAATGAAACGTTCTTCTCCGCACTTATCTCCACGGTGATGTCATAGAACAGTTTAAGAATTGGCGTCGCACTTTCAATGACCTCCCAATCATTTTGGCTAAGCGCGAGCTCGGGACGCGTTAGTGCGATAGTAGCAATAACAGCATCTTTCGCCCTGATGATCCGTTGGAGCATATCATACGTGGAATTCCACCGTGTTGGCACGTCTTGCTTTAATTTAAGCTCAGCGAGGTTCAGTTGCTTTTGCATTTCTACCAGTTTATCCTCCTCAGTCCTGAGGTATTATTTTGAATGTTACTTGAATAAAAATATTTCAGGCTTACTTAGAGACCCACAAAGAAGCAAAATGAGAGTGTTTGATGATTTTAGTATTTATACTTTTTTTTTATTGCGTGTCTCCTATAGGGGACAGTCGGTTTACATGTTATAAAAAAGGTTGGTAATGAAACTGAAAAATCATACAAGATAATCAACGTTTATTAACATAACTATAGAAAATTAAGAAGAAAAGTGGTTAGCATAATTATATCTCTTAAAAGCCAACATTTTCGTGGTACTGCTTGTAGCAGTTTCGCCCTACCACCAAACACAGATGCATATTGCAAGTTGAGCAATATACCCTTGCTTTCTTGCCTTTGCAACCTGGCAAGCGGCATCTGTGATCCCCAGACTCGGCTATCATTGGCAAATGTCCCGCCATGGCAGTCCTTAGCTGCAAAGGGGGCTGAGGCACATATTTCCTTTTACGGCTGGTAGATGCCTGTGGTGTTTCTGATGTTGTATCTGCTTCTTCATACATTTGTATTTGTTCTCTAGATGAAGTGAAGTAAAGTAATGATTTGCTACGTCTGCTTTGAAGTCTAGGTAGTCTAGAGTGTCTTTTTTAGGAGTCTCTAACAGTTGAGCCTCTTTTCTGTAGACTAACCATCCAGCAGCCGCAGCAAAATCAAAAAAATGAAAAATTAGACGAACAGTCCATTTCTTGGTTCGTGCGCTGTTTCTATAAAAACTGATTACTCTATCCAGCATATCTACGCCTCCCATCTTTTCGTTGTACTGTTTTATAGCAAACGGCCTATCAATTTCAATATATTGCTTCGTTTTCTTACACCAACGCCTGCACTTATTTTCCGGTTGCTTAGAATCCCCAGATGATGCCATTACTACCGGTTTGTTGTCAAACCACTTTAAACATGCTACTTGGCCATCATTGCGCACCAACTGATCACAAGAACCACGTCCTTGGTCCCTCAATTGCTTGTCGGTCTTAAAATTGCATGATTTAGGAATTTTAGATTTCCTAAGAGTGCCTGTTGCCTGCATCTTTTTCTCTGTACGTAGTTTGTCCAGTAAATCAACTGACGTAAAATAACGATCCATGTATAATTTTGTGCCTTCAGGTAAGTTGTGAACCAATCTCAAAACAACTTTTCCTCCAATATCCAGAGATTCAGCTTCATCGTTTGACAGTATGGTGTCGCCTTTGCCCTCGTACAAAAAAAAATCCAAGGGTATGCCATCTGGAGCAGTACACACGAAGTTTTTCATGCCGCAAGGGTTAGGTTTTCCCCTAATAAATTGCCGCATTGATACTTTACCCCAAAATGGTATCATCTGCTCATCGACACTAACTTCTTGAGGTCTGGGGTTTTCTAGGCAAGCCGCTCTTACAGTTTCAATCAAGGGTTGCACTTTCCAAAACTTGTTTTGTTTGGATTCCGAACTTACATCCAAATCATTTACTAGTTTCAGGTTTGTTCGAATTTTGAAAAAACGATCCCTGGTCATTCGGTCAGCTATCATTGGGATTCTAGTCTTAGCCATCCAGTACATTTTAATTCTTGGCAATCGCAAATAGCTCATCGCGAAACATATACCGAAGAATATTTTTATTTCGTCTTTTGTAGTGCCTAGGTTCTTACCTGTTTGTATCAAATAGGTTTGATTGGAACAGACGCTGAATGTTTCGTATATTCTTTCAGGAATATATCTGGTAAAGTATGCATATGGTGTTTGCAATACTCTGACCCGAGTGCTGGCTATAGTTTGACAAAAAACTCCTGAGGAAGATGGTGCAAAACTGTCCTGGTGCTTCCAATATACTCGACGATTTGTAGCTTGAAAAGGCTCTGTAGATGCAAATGTGGATAATGGCACTTCGTCGTCACTTGAATATTCACTGGAACTACTTCTTTCAGCTTCTTGCGAGGTTGGTTCATGAGTAAAAGCCAATACGGGGTCGTCATCATCATCAGAAAAGCCATCAATGATAGAGTCGTTATCATCGAATTCCAGAATTGTCGCTATGTCCTCGGTGTTAGGGAATATTAATTAAAGAGCCCATTTGTTCCGTACATGTTGCTTGTATTTCAGAGAGAGCACAGACAAAGTAGAGTTACCACAACTAATATAGAATAAGGATTGTACAGACATTATAATCTTAGTCCTAGTTTACACAATCAATATTCTACACTCCCCCTCAATTTAGACATTTTTACAAAATCCTAAATTGTACATTAATTAAACTTATTTACTTGCATAACATGTTCTACATTTTAATATTCCTTAGACTACTTGTCCATGTTATCATTAACTTATAAATTTATAATAGAACAGCTTTATCTCAAAATAATTTGTTTAACACTTACATTCAATAATCACTCTAACATTCATTTCTTAACAACTATTTATTATTACACCTTTTAATCAATAAGTATTTTAGCATTTCTATTAACTTCTTTCATATAAATTCGAATAGATACATGACACAATAGCAGCTTATAATAGTTACATTTTCTCACATTAATTATTACTATAAATTCAGTTTAGAAACAAAATAATTGTGTTTTATTTTTGGTAATGCCTTTGTGAACAAATCTGAAACATTTTCATCTGTAGGAATATAATCAACTGATACTAACTGCTTTTGTACTATGTCTTTTATGTAATGAACTTTAATGTCAATATGTTTTGACCTCTTTCCATTGTCAAAATTTTTAATTAATCTTATTGCACTCTGATTATCTACTAACAATGTTGTAGGCATATTTAATAAAGATGTCAAATCATATAGTATTCCCTTTAAATATATTAATTCACTGATTGCTTGAGAAGCTGCTACATATTCAGCCTCCGCTGTAGATAGAGCGACTGAGGTCTGTTTCTTAGAAAACCAATGTATGAGGTTTCCACAATAAAATACTGCACATCCACTTGTACTCTTCCTGTCTGTTTTGTCTGCTGCCCAGTCTGCATCAGCATATGCAACTACACACATCAAAAGTGTCTAGGGATCAAGCATTTTTATGCGGATTTCTTGAGATTGAGATGTGGCTTTGTAATAAATTTATGATTTTATAAATTTATATGGATCCTTTTTGGTGCATTTCATAATTTGAATCAGGAACTCTCAATCAAATTCGAGTAAAAGATGAAAATAAGCTGTCAATATTTTCCCTATAAAAACATACAACGCATTGAAGACATTATTAGTGCTACTGTTTCCCTACTACTGATTAAAACCAACGTTATTATGGAGCGGCGACGTCATTTAAGCAGGGAAGAAATGCTCAGAGCCGTGGGAATGATAGAAGCTGGTTCCCGGCAACGAACTGTGGCTTTAGCTCTGAATACAAGTCAGAGTGTTATCAGTCGACTTTGGACACGTTACCGAAGCACTGGTACCGTGGCTGAGCGCCATGGAGGACGGTATCGCTGCACCACACGGAGACAAGACCGATACATTCAAATCTTAACTCGAAGAGCTCCAACAATAACCGCCATGATGTTAGCCGTGAGGCTTCATCACTCTTCAGGGAACTTAATTAGCGACCAAACAGTCAGAAACCGCTTGCATGAAGTGAACCTTCATTCCCGAAGACCGCTACGGGTACCACCTATAGCAATGCACAATCGTAGGATTCGATATCAATGGGCTCTTGAACACAGAAATTGGGCAGAAGAACAATGGCGTTTCGTGTGCTTTTCTGATGAGTCTCGTTTTGGTATGAGACCGGATACAAGACGTATACGACACTGGAGAACCCCTGGACGCCAACAGCGATTAAAATCCTGCCAGGAAGTCCATCCTTATAGTGGTGGAACCATCATGGTATGGGCGGGTATTTGGATCGGCGGAAGAACTGAGTTGATTTGGATCAGAGGCAACCTCAACGCTCAAATTTATGCTGAGACGATTGTATCAGACGTCATCGTTCCTCTACAAGTGCAAATCGGTCCCTTATTTCAGTTAATGCATGATAATGCACGACCGCACACCGCAAGAGTTGTAAGACAGACTCTCGCCGCAGCTAACATCAATGTCCTGCCCTGGCCTGCTCAGTCGCCAGACTTGAACCCGATTGAGCATGCATGGGATATGCTACAGAGAAGAGCTCTGCCGAATATGGAGGGTATCCAGTCGCAAGAAGACCTTTTTTTGTTGTTGCAACGAACATGGGCGGCCATTCCACAGCGTGATTTGGATGAACTCATTTTGAGTATGCCAAACCGATGTTCTTGTGTTGTTAGTGTTCGCGGTAGAAACACGGATTATTAATTGTTTAAGTTACCCAATAAAATTTTAAAGAAAACTGTTATTTCAGTCTTTTTTTCGAACTTTAATGTTAGTGGTTCAAATGTCAAAAATCCCTTTATTAGGAAAATGGCAAATTTCTTTATTAATGCAAAGGTGACTTGGTTTATCGTTACTGTGACAAACGAAAACACTTTATTTGATGAATCCTTAAAGAAAATTTTAATTAATATCAATCAGGAGAAAAGTTATTGCAAAAATATATGTTGATCCCTAGATACTTTTGATGTGTGTAGATTCTTCTCTTTCTCTATCTTGTTGTAGATCAATCCTTTCTCCTGTGTAGCTTTTAAATATCGTAGAATTCTTTTGCTTGCTCTCCATAATGATGCTGTTGGTTTGTCCAAGAATCTACTCAAATAAGCAACAGGATAAGTAATATCCGGTCTTGTGTTCATAGAAATAAACAGTAAACATCCTATCAATTCTTTATATGGTACGTCTATAATTTCTTCTTTTTCTGCACTGAATTGGGGTGTTTATACCTTTACATTCTGGCATGTTAAACTTGTCTAAAATTCTAGCTATCATATCTGTTTGCTTAATTTCCATTTGATTATTATTCCTTGTAATTTCCAATCCTAGATAGTTCTTCACTTCTCCTAAATCTTTTATTTTGAATTCTTCTTTAAGTTTCTTTAATATTCTTTCATTTCCAAGTAATAGTATATCATCTACAAATATCAACAGCCAGGTATCCTCATTTTTATAAAGACAAAAGTCATGTTTTGACTGTATGAATCCATTTGAAGTTATAAATTTGTGAAATTTTTGGTTCCAACATTTTGGAGCTTCTTTCAATCCATAAAGTGCTTTCTTCAGTTTGAGTACTTTGCCTTGATGATTAACTCCTTTGGGACATTTAATATAAACATCATTTTCCAAGTCACCATTCAGAAAAGCCGTAGGAACATCAAGTTGTTTGATCACTAATTTTTCTTGCACAGCATGACTTAGCATAGTTCTGATTGTTGGTAATCTTGCTACCGGTGAATAATACCCTTCTTGTACTTCTTGTTGAAAACCTTTAGCTACCAGTCGTGCCTTCTTGGTCCCATCTTGTTTCTGTTTAAATATCCACTTTGTTTCTATTGCTTTGCTTCCTTCTGGTAATTCACTAATTTCCCAAGTTCCCAATTTATTATGTGAATCCAACTCTCTCTTTATTGCTTGTTTCCAATCTTTATCTTTTATGGCTTCTTCATAGTTAACAGGTTCACCTGCACATAAACAGTAGGCTATGTTCAAATCATATTCTTCTAGATCTTTTGGTTTGCGAATTTCTCTTCCTGATCTTGTTGTATACTTATGCTTTTCTGGTTTATCTTCTTCATTTTCACTTTCTTGATTGATTTCTGAATTTTTCTCATCATCTTCTTGATACTTCTTTGTTCCTTCTTTACTTATTTCATCCCTTTTTCTTCCTTGCTTTGTGTTCTCATTACATTCTCCTGTCTTTTGATCATCTTCTTCTATCTTCTCAGTATCTTCTTTTTCCATTCTTTCTTCTTCATGATATCTTTCCATAACCTTTTTATCATTCTCTTCTTTTTCAGTCTCTTCTTTGTATTTTATGTCTGTCTCATCTATTCTTACATCCCTTGATACTACTATTTCATTATTCTCAGGGTTCCATAGCCTATAACCATTAGGACTGTATCCAATGAATCTCATTTCTTTTGCTCGTTGCAGCAGTTTATCTTGTTTCGGTAAGATATGTACCCATGCCTTCGATCCAAAGATCCTAAGTCTCTTCAAATCTGTATGGCCAAACATCTTCTCTGCTGGTGCATAATAATCTATAGCAAAGGATGGACATCTATTTATTTGATAAACAGCGCACCTCACTGCTTCTCCCCATAATATTTTAGGCAATCCTGTTTCAAGTAATAAGGTTCTAGCTCTGTTATAAATATTTCTGTTCATTCTTTCAGCTACTCCGTTTGACTGAGGACTGTACGGTGTAGTGTATTGCTGTATAATACCCTTGGATTTACAAAATTGATAAAATTTTTCATTTTTAAATTCACCTCCATTATCACTTCTTATTTTTCTTACTTTATTTCCAGTTTGTCTTTCTTGTCTGTTTACATATTCTATTAATATATCAGCTGCTTCAGATTTTCTTTTTAATAAGTATACTTCTGTAAAATGGGTATAGTCATCTATTAGTGTCTGATAGTACAATTCTCCTTCAATTGTTGGTATTGCTACAGGTCCTGCTAAGTCAGTATGCAAAAGTTCTCCTACATATCTTGATCTTGGTCTATGCGTTATCATAAATGGTAATCTCGTTGATTTTCCTTCCATACAAGGTCCACATGGTTTTTCCGAGCTAGGTAATTTCAGTAGTCCTAAATGTTTTCTATTAGCATGACCTAACCTTTTATGCCACAGATCATTGTCATTAATTGCTGAACAACATTTTTCTAAATTTAGTTTCAGATTTATTGCATACAGGCTACCATACAATTCACCATAAATTATAGTATTACCTCTACCAATTGACACAGATGTTTTATGAAATGTTACAGAATTTCCTTTGTCCAATAACCTTTTAACAGAGAGTAAATTATGAGATAAGTTCTTGACTATTAGCGCTTCTACATTTATAGGTACATTATCAAATACTACATTTAAATTACCCTTACGATTTGCCATTAAATATTGACCATTAGCCACATAAATTTTAGTTTCAGTTTTCAAATTTTGAATATTTGTCATATACTGCTCATAATTATCCATAACTAAATTTTGAGATGCTCCTGAATCAATGATAAACTTAATATTTTTATTGTATACATCTGCTGATAACAAATTCTCACTAGCAACAAAAGCCATTAGATTTACCTCGCTTACAGCACCTCTCTCCTGTCCACGTCCTTGGCCATGACTTCTTCCTCGATTGTTTCGGGTATCCGTTGATTGTTCTATGTCCTGTCCACGTCCTTGGCCTTGACTTCTTCCTCGATTGTATCGGGTATCCATTGATTGTCCTCTTCCTCTCATGTTGCCTCTGAAGTTAGCTTGTCTGCCTCGATTTTGTCCTCTCTTGTCATATGCCCTCTTACACTCATATGCTTTGTGACCTGGTTTTCTACAGTTAAAACACGTCAGGAATGTTGATTGTGCCTGTTTTCCTTGTTCACAGCCCTGTCCTTTTACTTCTGCGTCCAATAGCCTTGCCTTCACAAATTCAATATTGATAGACTTTTCTGTTGTCATAGTTTCTATACTCGTAATAACATTATCGTACTGTGCTGGCATAGAGGACAGAAGATAACATACTTTATCCATTTCTTCTACAGTACATCCAGCTGCATCAAGCTCGCCAAGAAGACTATCAAATTTCATAAAATAGTCTTGTAATTTTTCGTTCGTAGAGCATCTGAGGGTTATTAGTTTTCGTTTCAGGTGAAGTTTATTGAAAATACTTTTCCTTTCGAAAGTATACTCTAACTGGTTCATCATTTCTTTGGCCGTGTTGCACTTCTTGACTATTTCTAAATATTTATCTGATATGCATTGTACTATAATATTTTTAGCTTTGGCGTCCATCTTGACAAAATCTTCACTTTTTATTTCGCTCTTTCCGTTTTCTATGACGCTCCATACTTGTTTTTCTTCTAATATTAGTCGCACCCTAAACTTCCAATTACTGAAGTTTTGCTCTTGCGTGAGACGAGGGAAAACTTCTTTTAAGTTTGCGTCAGCCATTTTTATGCAGACACGCCACCGAGACTCGTTTGTTCGAGTTTGTCAAAATTCACACAATACTTGTTCCACGTAATTTTCTTAATCGTTGATGCACCATATTATTTATTGTGCCATAATTATACACTATTGCGAACTATTGCGCAGTGGAAGCGTATGTTAGGGAATATTAATTAAAGAGCCCATTTGTTCCGTACATGTTGCTTGTATTTCAGAGAGAGCACAGACAAAGTAGAGTTACCACAACTAATATAGAATAAGGATTGTACAGACATTATAATCTTAGTCCTAGTTTACACAATCAATATTCTACACTCGGTATTTAATCCTGTAAATAAATATTGCATTAGGAATATACCAGAATAGTACAACAAATAATAAAAAAAACATAAGGACCAGAACCCAGAGTCCCCTATAAGGGACCAACGTACGTAAGGAAACAATACAATCAAATTATTTGACAAAACACAAACAAAAAGTGTTTCCTAAATCTCATATACTCTAAATAACACAATACACACTGATTTTACAAACTAAGTGCGTTAATTTATTTAAAAACAAAAAAAAACTTACCTCGCGCCGCCATAATTACACTTGTTATTTCGCGCGCGCATTCAATCTGTCAAAACAAAAACACCGAGATCGCTAGTTGCTTAGATTTAGGATCTGGTAAAAGCGCCATCTGTTAGCAAGTTCATGTCATTATTATGTTAAAATTTAACTCATTCGCCACTAGGAGGCGACACTCGAAAAATTGTCCCCTATACGGGACTTCAGTTCTGAGGAGGTTATGTTGTGCTTGAGAGCTTCTCTTAAAGAACTCTACTATAGTTTTAACTTTGCCAACAGCATCACCTAAATGAGTCAACGCAGATTGAACGCATAGATTCAACGAGTGAGCAAAGCATGGTATGTGCCGCCATGAACCATCTCTTATTGCAGCCGTAATGTTTGCCGCATTGTCACTTGCAATGGCGGTTGTGTAATCAGATATGTTCCAATTTGCCATTATGTCCCGCAGAAACGCTGTCAAATTATTACTAGTGTGACGTTCATTGTACTCCACACAACCGATTAAATTACTCTTTAATTTAGTCTCTGATGGTTCAATGTAGTGTACAGTCACAGCCAAAAAACTATCATTGTTAACTGAAGTCCACCCATCGGTTGCTAGACAGACTGCTTGGGCTTTTTGAACTTCAGTTTTAACTTTTTCTAAGCAAGTATTGTATTGCTTTTGCAATAGGCTCTCTGATATAGTTTTCCGCGTCGGAAGTTGATACTGTGGATTCAACAATGCCAGCAATATTTTGAACTCTGGATCTTCCACCAATCTGAAGGGATAATGTCCCCTAGCAATCATTTTCAATAACTGTGCGTCTATTTGTTGTGCACGTTTCAGAGGCATTGGTTTGGTGCTTTGGGCGTACTCTAGTATAGACGGCTGAACTCGTGCAGGATGGCTACTATGGCTAGCAACCGGAAGTATTTGTACAGCAGCGTTATCCGTTTGGACCGTGGATAAACCTACTTGTACTGGTTCCATTGGCGCTAGCTCTGGCGGTGGCGGCGGCGGTGGCGTTTGCCGTTCCTCGATCAACTTCACCGTGGGATGTTTCCTATTTAAATGTCTGCCTAGGTTCCCAACATTCCCGCACGATATAGACAACTCATTACCGCAGTGAGAACATTTTGCCTTTTTAGGTCCTGTTTGTGAAAAATGATTCCACAATGCACTTCTCTTTCTTTGTGATTGCGAACCTTCCATTTTTTACAAATTATAATTTTAACACAAAACACACAGAACTTAACAGTTTAAAAACAGTAACTTAAATAACAAAACATAAAACTACAATATGCACAATAAAACCTACACTGTATTAGTCTTTATTATAATATTTACACAGTAGGTTTTTATTCAGTCCGATTTATAGTTTATTATTAATTGAAGTCCTTTCTTTATACACATTTGAGTTTGCTTTTAGACCAAACACGTAAGTATTTACTAACTAGCACAAATTCTCTCCGCACATCGAAACTAAAAACAACAAACAATTACGGGTTTTCGCGGGCTCATGCACTTGCAGTTGCAGTAATGCACTCGAGCGGATAGGTACTTATTGGAAATTCTTGGAAACGGCTCCTCAAATATTTAGTCGGAGCCTTTTTTTAAACTGGTAACATAAACAGTAATACTGACAAAATATATTTTCAGACGTTTATGATCGTATCGTAATGCGTTTTAAAGAGTTTACACTATATTAGCATTTCTGCAAATTATTGAAATAAAAATCCGTTACTAAAAACTAGACGAGTTTTTAAAGGAACTATTATTTAATCTGTGGTTGTTGTACGGTAATACGGTTCTTTTTAAAATTACTTAATTCTTTCCATTACTCGTCATACACGCGGTGTAGAAAATTTCTTTTGGACGCGAAGACCAATGGATTTACAAACAATATACTATTGTGCATGGTACGAATACGAACATTATACGATGTGTTCCCATCTCGTTCTATCATAGGCGTGGCGGTGCGTCGATGTGCGATGGCGCGAGTGACAGCACGCGGGAGCTAGCAGGCAGAGCGCTTCGGAAATAGTCGGGAGTTCGGGACTACTCGGTACTAGAGGAACTAAAGGACACATTTGAATTGGTAGTGAACGAGTGAATGGTGAAGTACCGGGACTGGAAGTATGTCATTTTCATGACTCGTTCCGGAACTACCCAAGTCTAATCGAGGGGCAGTGTTAAACCTTTTTTGTTAGTGACATAGATTTCTGAGCAGCCAGCTCTATCTGTAAGACTATTGTCATCGTTATGCTCTTTTTTACTTCTGTGAAAATAAAAGCGTGTGATACGCAAATTACGAAATAATGTTTTAATTTCATTGACCTCTGGCTTTAAATAATAACACGCTGCACGTCGTGGGGAGGACCAGTGCCTGATATATATTTTTTATGAGTGCAGGCTACTTCATTTCCGCCGCCCCATGTACCTTTCTAGGAAGACACTAAAGTTAAATAAACGAATGAATTAGTCATTAAGAAAGAGCGTAAAAAGAAACAAGAATTACAACATTTTCCGGGACTTTTTAATAGCAAAATCATCTATGATATCATCATAGTTTATGGTGTTCATTAGCTCTGCTTCTATGTAGAGAAGAGCTAAAGAATTATTTTTTTCTTGAGACCTTTGATAATTTTTCACGCGTTTTAAACAGGAAAAACTCCTTTCCCCAGAACAATTTCTAGCCGGAGTGGAAAGTGCGATGCGGAGAGCTATATCCAAGTTAGGGTAAACATTAGACAGAGATTGATTCCTCAAAAACGTTGAGAGACTGAGTAGTGAATTTGATCCAGGCTTCACTGTACACTGCAGTTTTGTTAGAGGAAATGTGACTGTGAAAATGCACACATTCTTGAACCAAATCGTCCTCTAATTCATTGTTATAATATTTCACGAGAGACTGGGCTTTTTCTGTAACTCTTTGTGTTGAAAGGTCAGACATTTTTGTTAAAAATGAAAATTTTTCTTCAAAGTTTAGGTAAGCATAATGCCTTCTCTGAATTCCAGCCCTCAGTAAAAAGGATAACCAAAAAGGTGTTCACTCTGGAATAATCTTTGGAGCCGGAGGGTATTTCAGGTTCTTCATTCGATGTTTCATCCGTCATTTTTTTTTCTTTTAGGTTGCCTCTTTCAATTGCTTTTTCTTCGAAATAATCAAAGTTTTCTCGCTCTGACTCGCTTTCTGCTCTCGAAACCATTTCTTGCAATAATATCTCACGTTAAATCGTTTATTTCATCTTGTTTTTCAAACATCGTCAGTTACGCTATCACTTTGCGTTATAATATCAAGTTTTTTCACAATAAATCAATTTATATTATTAGTTGGCACTTAAACAAATTTCATTAACATCAATAAATCAATAGAATCAATCATTCGTCGGCAAGGCAAGGTATTCCTGCGCATATTGTGCAGGAATTATACCCTTGTCACACATTTTTTTCAGATCCATGTACTTTGGTTTAGCAATAGGTATTTTTGCCGAGTATGCCGCCGTGGGTGCTTGGAGACGCTGTTGACTTTGGCGAGATCTAATTAAAAAGCTCAGATCCACGCATTGGTTTTCGCAATCAGCATTAAATCCGTAATTAAGTTCAATTATTTTTGGCTTCTATCTTTTAACGCAAGCTGATCTTAGCTTTGTAACTGGAATTTTAATTGATTTTGGTAAATATAGATCTGCAATTTTTTTCCAATCCAAGACGTCGGCATTTTCTAGCATTTTAATTTCATAATTCTTTGGATTTGTCCTGGCGTTAGAAATTAACGTGGGCCATTGGGATGGTGCCCAAACTGTCCTTCCTTTTTATGAAGGTTTCGATGGTTGCATGTACCGGATCTACCGGCATCATTGTATGCCCAGGAATCAAAAAGTTTATAGTTATGTTCTCAATGAACATTGCAACATCGCAACAACTATCACAGTACAAAGCTAAAGATGAATGCCCGCCCTTCTCATCAATCATTTTGAGGTACTTAAAAACCACCGTACAAACTTCATTACAGCCTCTTTTGGCTTTAGGCTCATGGCATAAGTAACAATATCCATTCTTGGTTCCACACTCGTAAATAGTTTCATTAAAATAGGCCAATTTTCTTGAATATTATAAATTTATACTGTCTCCGTGCGGGGTAGTTAGGACTTTTTCGAGATCAAAACTCGCACACCAAAAATTACTTGAGTTTTTGCTGCGAGCCTGATTATCCAAAAATTAATTTTTTTGCGGCATCCTTTTCATTTACGTGTTTTTTCATCTGAATTTATGGCATCATTTTGAGTTGTACTATCTAAATTTTTGATGTGCTCACACATTGCAAACTTATCTTTTTGCGGTAGATGGAATCCTATATTATAATAATTTCTAAAAATATTTTTGAAAGTTTGTTTCTGCACGGAACCTATTTCTTTTACAGTCTCATCTTGAAGATAAACCTTATTATACAGGAATGACAAATTTCTGAAATCGGAAGGCAAATACAATTTATTTCCTTTATTACGGCAATAGTGAGATTTAACAGCTGGAAGTTTTTTGGATAAATTGCTTTACTGCTTGAATAACCGACTCACTATATTTTTTATAAGGTGTTGTATTTACCTCTTTCATCTGGCTTAGAGACATTTATATACGCAAGAAAGACCGAGATAGGTATCGTAAGAAGAAAGAAAGAGGTGAAATTAAGACTATTGATCAATGTACTCCTAGACAACAGCGTGAAATTAGGAAAATGTGGCGTGAGAAATCAAAAAAGCGTCGTGAATTACTAAAAATGTGGAAAAGCACCTCTGCCCTATTAGAAGAAAATACTCCGCCGGGAAAATGGATGGTTCTAAAACAAAAGTATTAAAAAAGGATATGAGACAAGCTGTGCATGATTTTTTAATACAAGATGACTGCAGTAGATTAATTTCTAGTAAAAATGAGATCATTACTCGAAAGAAAATCAAACGTCAAATTCATTTATTAAATGACACTTTATTAAATTTACATGTATCGTTTCAAAATAAAACGGGGATTAAAATTTCTTATCAGACGTTTAGAAGATACCGTCCGTTTTGGGTGTTGTTTCCGAAAGCATCTGCAAGAAATACGTGTTTGTGTGCGGTACATGAAAACATTGATCATATTGTCCGATCACTTCATAAGGCAAAAATTATATTTCATGGATCTGCTTCACGTGTAGCTAGAGTACTTTGCTGCAATGATACACTGAATCCAAAATGCCTAGAGAGAACATGTGAGGGCTGCCATGATAAGAAACTCACCTTTAACGTATATAATGAAAAGGATCATATTACTTACGAGAGATGGATTGTCAAAAACGTTGAAGTGATGATCAAAGGTAAACCGAAACAGTGTAAGAAATGTGCCAAAGAAACTGTAAACACCACAAAAGGATCTCTTATAAAAGTTTTCAACTCGAATTTACCAATATACATGCAGCACATTGCTAATATGATTCATCAAATTAGATCAATACAAACCATTAAACAATAGCTATCTTCTTTTCAAGGTTTGTTACATGTCGACTTCTCGGAGAACTATAATTGTAAATATGGTGCTGAAGTCCAATCCGGAATTTTGTTTATTCAATTGGTGTGCCATTTTGGTGGTTCTAAGCCTCAATCACTGATTGTCACTTCACACATGCGTTTACTACAGCAGTGGACCAGAAACTGAAGAAAAGACTTTTATAACAACATCAATGTGCTCCATATCAGAAAACTTGCGACATGACCCTGTAACATTACACACTTAAAATGAAATCGAGACGCAAATTGCACTTGGCGTGCCTTCTGTTCGGTGTAATAAAATATCAAAAACCGGACTATCTGTACAATAAGTTGAGTTGGATAGCTAGTACAAGAGAATGCGATAGAAGGCAATGTTCGCAACAGCTTGCGTCTCGGTCTCATCGTACAGCGGCTTTCAGAGGCAGCTTTCGATATGCAGCATCAAAGATTTGGAATAATCTGCCACCACCCATCCGATCATCCAACTCGACCAATATTTTCAGAAAACGCTTACGGCAGTACTTGATTGACGCACAACGAAAATTGGACATGGTCAATATAAATGTTTCGCTTATCTAATATAGTGCAAATTTCAGTGGAATGTGGTGTATGGTTTAGTGTAGTACGTACAATGTAAATATATTTTAGGATATACATAGCTATAACATGAGAGTGGCACATTCTCTGTGCCAGTTGTATTTCGTGCAGCCTCTCGTGTCCATGGCCCGGGGGTTGGGTTGCGGCTGTTGCGTCGTCCGATTCACGTCCCTTGTTGCTGGTGGCCTGTGGGAAACAAAGCATCATACCATTAGTATATATTATGCCACCATTTCGTTCACTGCAGCACGTCACTGCGTTTTCTGGCTTTCTAACTCACCCAATGTTGCTGGCCAGCATGCGACGGGGACGTGAAGTATCGGAACACGCCGTTAACCCTTCTTTCAACCAGAACTTGAGTGTAGGCGAACATTTGCAACGTTTTCACAACAACTTTTCACAACAAAAGGAAATACCTTTCTATTATGTCTTGTCAGTCCGATCAAAAAATTAACTCGAATATATTAGACACTTACCTTCCTTCGCGTTATTTAATTACTATTCATCACTTTGGACGATCTATATTAACTTTTGAAATAATCATGTTCATTTCTAACTCTCATCATATATACTTATGAAAATACCCGCAGCTACAAGCTATTCTTTATTTAAAAATGTGCAACTTAAGCCACCGTCGCCGGTAACTCGTGCGTCACACTCGGCTGCGTGCGGCGCAGTGTGATGCTACGGACTAGCGATGGTGTGTTTAAAAATGGTTGTCACTAGTATTTAAATAGTCTTGTAGTTGTTATTCTGCCGTTACCATCATTTTATTTTATGTTTATTTGTTATTATCATATCTTTCACAATATTTATTTATAATTATTTAAACCTATTGACATCCGCACACTCACCATATGGCAGCGTTCCCACTACGCCGGACCGGCAGATCTGCCGGAAACCGGACACCGGACAGAGTGTTCACATTACATCGGATCTCGGAAGAAATTCAGACAGTCAAGTACTTACCTCAGTTGAATTTGGACCTGCGCGCACAATGGACGACGAAATTTTTGTGTTGTGGTGGTATCTTAATAGAAGGCAAAATAAAATAAAACATTGGGTACACCCTATTTTACGGAAAAGATTTTCACTTGGAACATTTGAAACATTAATGGGTGAACTTAGAAGAGACGAATCAAAGTTCTTCAATTATTTTCGAATGACAGCAACCACTTTTGACGATTTACTGGGACGACTAGACATAAGAGTACGAGATACAAGTTTCAGAGAATGTATTTGCCCAGAACAAAGATTAGCCATATGTCTAAGGTAAGATTATTTTATGCACTAGATTGCGTAATAATAGTTTTGACGTAGGTACCTATTTAAGACTGAATGAATGAGTGAATGTTTGCTATGTATGTTTGTTTGATGAATGTGAATATATATATATATATAATGTGTGTGTGTGGGAGGGTGTATGTATTTGATAATCATTATGAATTAAAAATGCAAATAACTTATTTAAGTATATATTTATTTGTACTCAAACTTAAATCCCTTCAAAATCTAAGTAATCTGAGTCTTGGGAATGTATGGAATGATTACTAGATGCTGATGGCGAAGCTGGAATCGGATTCGATGTCTGAGATGAAGTTGATGGTATAGATGTTGTTGCCTGTTGATTGCTACTATTATATTGCGTAGAGTATCCAGGGTGGTGTTGATCTTGCGTAGGTGTTGCCTGTTGATTGACGCTATTATGTGTGTAGTATCCAGAATACTGATCTGGTCCGGTCATCTGATTATATGAATCACGCCAATGTCCGTAATTTGGTCTCTCATAATTCCTACTTTTAATTTTTTGCAACATTGTCATGACGCTAGCTTGAAATTCTAAAGTCTCTTCGATAGTTAAAGTGTTCAAGATTGGTATAATGCCTTTGAAGAAAGACAGATGATGGTTTTCCTTTTCTGGGTTTATTCTGGAGTCCAAAAACTTTACCATCCTGTCATTTACCTCTTTATTATCAATTTTTCTTTTATCTTTAATTAAAGGTGAACGAAAATCTGATTCCATGCCTACTTCAGTCTCGGTTCTTGCTTTTTTTGAAACTGACTCATGTGGTGGTCGAGGTTCGGAGACTTTTTTCAAAAACATTAATTGCTCGTGATATAAATAATTTCGTGTCTTTTTGGCCGAAGATCCAGATTTAGACTTATCTTTTTGTTTCTTTACTGTCTTAAGCCACGAATCTCGTATATTATTCCATTTAGTTGAAACCTGTTTTCCTGAAATCAATAAAAAAATATCATAAAACAATACAATTTGTTTCTTGGTGACGTATAAAGTAATAATGTATTAACAAAAAATACTTTTTTTCAGATATTTAGCTTCAGGATGTTCATTCAAAGAAATACATTACTCATACAGAGTAGGCGTTTCGACAATAAGTAAACTAATAAAAGAAATGACCCACGTCATTTGGGAAAACCTAAAGACAGATTTCCTTAAGCTGCCTGATACTGAGAGAGAATGGGAGGACATCGCTTCAGGATTCGAAAGAAAAGCCAACTTTCCTCACTGTCTTGGAGCAGTAGATGGCAAACATATCAGAATTTTGAAACCAGCCAAGAGTGGTTCTATGTTCTTTAATTACAAGGAGTATTTATTATTCTTTTGTATTAATGGCAGTTGTCGATTCAGAGTACCGATTTATTTTTATTAGTGTGGGCTCATATGGCAAGGAATGCGATTCTACTATATTAAAGGATAGTGCATTTTGGCAAAAGATCAATGATGGTACTTTAAATGTACCAAAGCCTAGACCGCTTCATGAAAACTTGCACGAAGAATTACCGTTTATACTTGTTGGCGATGAAGGCTTTGCTTTAACACCTAATCTCCTACGTCCATATGGAGGTACACATTTGAATACTGATTAAAAGATTTTTAACTATAGACTAAGTCGAGCAAGAAGGTATGTTGAGTGCGCTTTTGGTATTCTGGCAAATAAGTGGCGAATAATCCATCGAGCTATAGATCTGAACGTAGACACAGCAATTCAAGTAATTAAAGCTTGTACAGTCTTACATAATTTTGTAAGAGAAAAAGATGGTATAAATTTTGAAAGTTACCAAAATATAGAACATAGACAAGAACAACGACACCCATGAATCGGAATGTGTCGAGTCGAGGTGGCCTTAATGCCAACGCTATACGGACATCACTTACTAATTATTTTGTTTCGGATATTGCTTCCGTTCCGTGGCAGGCAGCAGCTATAAAAGAAAATTTATCAATGCATTTACATTTTATCAATAAAACATTAAAAACTCACCGTAATGTTTTCTTTCTTTTTCATCCAGTTCATCGAAGTTTGGTTTCAGTATTAAACATACTTCACGCCATGCTGCTAACTTTAAGTTTTTGTCTTTATAGACGTCTTCGGTCTTATCCCACATAACAGGTCTCTCTTGGACAAGCGTAATTAAAGTTTCTGCTTGAATATCCATGCTAAAACGTCTACTTTTACCAGAAAATGCGAGCCGAATGACGTGAGTGGAACACGGGCGGGGCGAGGGGACCACGAGGGGCGTGCGGGGGACAGATACCGGCACAAACTCGTTCACATTACTCCGGGCCCGGTCGTTCTACCGGCAATTCGTAGTGACAAAACGCTCGGTAAAAATGCCGGGCTCGGCAAAAATGCCGGACCCGGGATAATGTGAATAGCTTCATATAAATTGTACAGCCACTAGCCCTTCCGGCAAATTTACCGGCGCGGCAGATCTGCCGGTCCGGCGTAGTGGGAACGCTGCCTATAGGTTCAGTTGAAAACCAGCGTCGGGCACTAGTTGTCCGGCATTTTGCTGAACTGGGCCTATTTGGCGCAGCCGTGAGTCACACAATATTTCTTGGTTAGTTTTAAATTTTATTTTATATTTGCTTTTTTTATATTTTGTATTGTGTACTTGTGGCGTGTGCCAATAAACGTTTTTTCTTTCTTTAATGATATGTGCTCATCTTAGACCTGTCTTACAAAGAATCGATGAAATAAGTCCAAACTTGTCAGAGTTACATATATTAAGCGATGGACCCACAACTCAGTACCGTAATAAATTAATGTTTTATTTTATTGCCAATTTCATAGGCAGAGAATTAAATAACGTTAATAATATTATTTGGCACTATAGTGAGAAAGGTCATGGAAAAGGAGCTCCTGATGCGAGTAGGTGGATGTATCAAAAGGCTGTGTGATAATTCAAAAACAAAGATAAGGCAAAGACGTATCGGATTATGATTCTCTTATCCTCCTAAGACCGTGGGTACACATATGTGCACCTATAATTTATTCAAGCTACAACTAGTAGCGACATCTTTTGACAGCTTTTAGTACTTGAATAGGTTATTATAGATTCCAGAGTTTTGATATAAGTCGATAGATGGCGTCGCGGAGAAAGTTTGTCGAATAATTCTTTCATTCAAATTTGTTCGTTGTAATTTTTGTCACGCGACATCTACTTGCAATATTTGAATTTCGTTAAAAAATCAAATTGTTTAGTTTAGTTTGATATTTTTGTTGATTTGTGTTGCTAAATTATTGGACTAACGTGTGTAAGGTAAGTTTTTCATCTATTTGATTTTTTTATTGTGTTATTGTCGTCTTGTTTTAATGGTACACGTATGTGTACCTCAGGACTAAAGATTACTTTTGTGACATAGGTATTATGATTCTTTTTCAGCTTGAGTATTTATTTATTTATTTATTTTTTTTAAAAAAAAAAAAACGTTGCCCCACACTAGGAATTTCTCCTGTATCGTGGGTGCGTTTACAAACATTTAAACTCACATACACAAACAACCAGACCCGGAACAACTATCTGTAGGCCATACAAATATTTGTTCCGTGCGGGAATCGAACCCGCGACACGGAGCGCAGCAGTCAATCGCTCAGCCACTGCGCCAACCGTGCCGTCACCACCGAGCATGGACGACCGAGTGATTGAGGATATCCTGAACAACAGTGATTTTGACTTTTCTGGAGACGATGATGATGATGAAGAGTACTTGCCTCCAGATGTCTTAAGAGCTCTTCAGGAGTGTGAAGAAGCGGAAAATAGTGGAGAAAGCGAAGTTGAAGAAATATCTGAAGAAGCGAGACAAGACGACGAAAATATTGAAGAAGTAAGTCAAAGTACATCACGATTATTGTGGCGGAAGAACGTAATGCCTTGCCGTGGGCCTGATATTGCAGATGATGTGCTAATTTCGCAGGGGAGTTCAGACATGAATGTCTTGTACTGTTTTTTTGAGTATTTGGGGCTAGACTTTTGGGAATTATTAGCAGAACAGAGCAACCTGTATTCAGCTCAGAAAAGAGATCTAAAGTCAATAGATACAAATGCTATTGAAATGATCCACTTTGCCGGCGTGCAACTGATGATGGGCTCCCTCAAATATCCCCAAGGAAAGCTCTACTGGTGTCAAGATCTTTGTGTACCTATAATTAGGGATACAATCAGTCGTGATCGTTTTTTTGAGCTTAGGAACTATCTGCACTTAGTGGACGTCAACCAGCCAAATCCTAATGACAAGCAGTGGAAAATCAGACCTTTGATAGACCCCATTCTAAAAAAATGTCATAGTTTGCCACGCTCGAAACATATGTCAATTGACGAGCAAATGATACCATTTTCCGGACGATGTGAATTCCGCCAATACGTGCCAGCTAAGCCAAATCCACTTGGCCTGAAGAACTTCGTGCTGGCTGCCCGAGATGGGTTGGTATTGGATTTTGAAATTTATGTTGGCAAGGATACATTACCTGCAGATACCATGAAAAATCTAGGACTAGGAGCGGGTATCGTGGAAAAACTTTGTCGCACAATTATTACTGGTAGCTGTGTTTTGTACACAGATTTTTTACTAGTCTGAAGCTGGCAGAACATTTACTGGAAAAAAATTGCGGCATTTTTCTAACTGGAACTGCAATGTCAAATAGGATTGGGCCAGTAGCAAAGAAACTGAAGAAAGACAAGGCATTAGGAAGAGGAGAGTGGGACGAAAGAGTAAGAAGTGATGAGAATGTGTGTGTCGTAAAATGGATGGATACAAAGGCCGTGACAATGTTGTCTACATGTTCAGGGAGCGCTTTTGCAGATACCTGCAAACGGTGGTGTAAAAAAGAAAAGAAGAAAATAGACGTAGCCCGGCCAGCAGCAATCAGAAATTACAACACCTGTATGGGTGGAATAGACTTGTGCGACAGACTAATCGCTTACTACCGGAGTGCAATGCGAACAAGAAAGTGGACTACAAGAACTTTTTGCCATTTTATTGATTTGGTTGTCGTCAATTGCTGGATTATGTACACCCGCTGTTGCGCCGAAGAAAATGTCCAACGCAAGGACAAGTTAGTCTTACTACAATACCGACTGAATCTAGCCAAAGCGATGATGAAGTTTAGCGGCGGAACGGTTGAACCCAACTTCTTGGCTCTTGGTTCCAGATCTCGTCCTAGCGCCAGCCCTTCGATAAGATCCAGCTCGACTTCTACAAGCGATGTATGTGAACCGCCCACAAAAAAATACCGGCAAGTTGTACCCCAACCACAACCTGAAATTAGGCTTGACAATGTGGGTCATCTGCCGCGATTTGTGG